>JAQPPZ010000468.1:12612500-13862500 GCA_028583015.1 Wollemia nobilis | reverse complement strand
TCCCAACTGGTCCTGGTGCAAGCTGCCTCACTTTCGGTGGTCTGCTTACACACTCAAGAACTCTCGCTCTGATACCACTTGATCGAGAGCCAGAAATACGAAGAAGAAAAATAGTTGTCTTTTATTCAAATGCAGTAGAAATTTATTATTACAACAGAATATTACATAGGTCGCAGAAGAGTTGCGCCTTTTCAAAATTTCTCCATTCTCAAAATACAAAAAAAAATTATCATTTTTTCAACCACCCGTGTGCATGCCTTGGCTCCCCTTTTTAAAGGTTCTTAGGTGGCGCTCCATTTCCAGCTGGCGGCCCTTCGTTTCCTCTTCCAGAACCTTTCGTTTTGCCTCCCCGTGTCGCTTCATCATCCAGGCATTTGACACGTCTCCCTTTTTGACTCTTCATCTTCGGCTCGTCTTTCAGCACGAAAATATGACCTATCGTGATATCACGACGTATTTCTATCACGTCCCCCTTTCTTCTGCTTTGGTTACGATATCACGACATGTCGTGATACCGCGCCTTTGTTCTTTAGCTACAATCATGATTTTGTGACATGTCACGATTTCGTGACCCTCCATACTGCAGCAACCTCTACTTTCGTTTTGGTCATGATTTTGTGACATGTCACGATTTCATGACCCTCCACACTGTCGTAGCCTCTACTTTCGTTGCGATCACGATTTCGTGACCCTCCGTACTGTCAAAGCCTCTATTTTTGTTTTGTCATGATTTCACGACATGTCACGATTTCATGACCCTCCGTCCGTCGTAGCCTCTGCCTCTGGTTTTGGTCACGATTTTGCGACGTGTCATGATTTCATGACCCTCCGTCCGCCGTAGCCTCTGCCTTGGTTTTGGTCATGATTTCGTGACCCTTCGTCCGTCGTAGCCCTGCTTCTTGATTTGGTCACGATTTCGCGACATGTCATGATTTCACGACCCTCTATCGGTCGTAGCTTCTTTCCCTATTTTTGGTCACGATATCGCGACACTTTTAATGTCGCGATATCGTGACACATTTATATTTTTTTATTTTTATTTTTTTTCTTTGCAAAAACACTTAGACAAATTTGTTTGGTGCAGGATTGCTCTGCTGCCCTCGGATGCTCCTGCATCATTTTTAGCAAGCTCAATATTAATTACTACCATGATACTTTTATAAGGACCAAATAATTTAGGCATTCATTTTGATCATATTACATGAAGAATTAAAATAACATTTATAAAAATCATAATCATAATCCATCTATTTTTTTTATATTATGCATTTGATGATTAAATAAAAGTATATTAATTCATCTACCATTCTAGTATCATACCCCAAGTAACCCTTCCCACTCTATGCGTCCTAAACAACAATATATCCATCTTACTCAAGAAAGGTTGTGTTCTTTATTAAATCACATACAAAATTTAACATAATGATCTAGTAAGAAAGTTAGAATATTTATATAGCTCATGAAAGAATATAATAAAATTTAGGAAAACTTTTTTTCTCTAAAAAACTTAACATGAAAGTAAACAATAAATTCATCTTGCATACTTTGTACCATTCTCAAAAAAAATTGTTGTTTCATTCATTATCAATACACAATGTAATTTTTACACAAAGTGTTATCATGTAGTTCTCATCTTCAATATAGTATGATTGGTCCTTGGCTCATCTTTCTTTCTCAATATTTCCATTTGAAGGATCTTCACCTTTAAACTTAGATGTGTCTTAGGGATCATGACAACTCTTGTAAATGTTAATGCATGCCTAGCATGTATTTATGCAATATAATAATACTGCAATATTTTGGTCTCGTTAGCTAGTGTATGCAACCTATATATTTTAATCATTGTTAATGGAAGGCATATAAATAATCCATACAATAAAAAATGTAAGATGTTTCTTCCAAAGACTAAATCAATTCTTATTTCAAGAACATTTTTCCTCTAAAAACTTATCTTTCATAATTCAGCTTTGACCTAAAAGATATTAATAATTTTATATTAGGGGATAAGCCTTAAAAATAAATTTATTTTTAAACTAGAAAAAATATTAATTTTTTTTTTTTGATCGCATTTATTTGCTCAATCTAATAAGACAGGAACCAATGTATTATTGGATTTATTCTATCATTATTTTAAAAATTGTTTGAGTTATGAAACCAATATTTTAAAGCTTGCTAAAAGATTTGGTCTCTTGAAATTTCCATTTATCTATTGATATCTCTCTTTTTTGAAAGCAAGTGAAATGTATGGATAACCCTTTATCTAAAACTCATTAATTTTCCAAATTAGTAATAAAGCCTATAATGAATATTTCAATATTAGGCGGTTACTCCTATGGACGTTTACGTCAACACCAAATAATCTATATTGTAGTATGATTTGGGTAATTTTATGGCCACCAAATAGTTGTTTTTAGGACTGAATTATAGCAAGGATCTTACATAGGCAAAGAATAATAATTAAGAAGAAATATTTACTATATAGAATACAGTGCTAGGATGATTTGGTTAACAAATTGTGCGTCAATTTTTTTTTAAAGAAAAAAGAAACCTAAAAGACGTCATGATCAATTATGAGTTCCAGAATAAAAGAAGTTAAAATTTAAAGAGCAAAAATCTAAATTTGCATGATTATAACAATTCATGAAAATAACAACATTGTTAAATAACGCATCACATTATGAAAATAAAGGTTCCCTATTTAAATGTTTTCTTTTTTCAATAAAAGGTAATATTATTTTTATTAATAGTGTACCAGGTAGTCAATACTTCTTGGCATGAAATAATATTTTTTACTAAGAAGGAGAATTTATAAAGAAAAATTAATATCAACTACGAAAATTTAAAGATAAAATTGAAAACTTTACTTAGAGAAAAGCCATCGAAAATATTATTTGTCAAGTATTCACGGAATAACAAAACATATAGGATTAAAATGTGAAATTTATGATAGATAAATTATCTAAAGTAGCCAAATAATTTTTTTTATAATCATAAAATGGATGTATTAAACTCGTAAGTTTCATTACGACTTAAGAGCTTTCACAAAGGCCAATTTAAATTAGTTTTATAGGTTTTTTCAAGGATAACTCTTCTGTAAGTAAACAGAGGTACTTCGAAGCACATAGGAAAATAAAAACAAAAGTAAGGATCTAATTTCATTTAGAAAAATATTTGTAATACATTGATTCATCAAGCTAGGAATAACATGCATCCACAAACATAGTTTGATGCAATGAAGACCTAAATATTTCCTATGATATTAAAACTCCAATAGATTTAACGTTATAGAAAGTAACAAGGAAGAACGGAAGTTTTAAAAAGGAATAACATACACATATTTTTTCTTTTCAAGAAGAAACCTAAAAATAATTACCTCTATAAGAGCTTCCATGTATTCTTTATCTCCTTCTCACTTCTTCACCTTTTCCTGTCCTTCTATTCCCTAACTATGCTAAAACTCAATGACCCAAGAATATTTAAGGGATGCTAAGAGGAAAAGGAATGAGAGGTGGTTTATAATGCATCATTCCACCTATCTACTCATCTGCCAACTCGATGGGTAAAGTTTTTAATTTATTAAAATTAAACTTTATTCATATTTCCTTTATTTAAAGCTTATATTAATTAATAATTATAATAAATTATTTCATTCTATAAATTTCATAATTAATGTTAGTATTAACTATTAACATTGATATTTAGTATTTAAAGTACTAACAATACAACCTAATTATTAAAACAAATTCCAAACTTCAAAATGTATGCAACAACACAAGGGCTCTAGTTAATGCAAACCAACAATATGCTTTTAAGGATGAGATCTTATGATAACTGCAATGTTATCATCCACCTATAACGGATTCCTTAAGCATAGGGTATGGGCTCTTTTATTTTATACCAACCTCCTTACCCGATGGTTCATTTTTTAATCAAACACACACACATGCAATGCATCTATATGAAGGGTTTTATTTTACCCTTAAGTTGTCAATGAGAATTCATCCATCATTTTCCTTTTCTCTCAAATTTGGTGGGTTGTCTTCTAACAATACACCTCTAAGGGTACTTGGTTCTACAACCATAAAATTAATTAGCAATACCATATTCTACAAATAATAGAATCAAAATTTAGAAAGCATAAAGTATAACTATTACTCATCTTGATAGAATCGTGTATTTTATATCAACTCATCTATACATGAATTAAAAAACAAAGGAAGTATTTCCAAGAGGGGTCTTACATACTTCCCCCTAAGAATAAACATAGTCCTTGTGTTTCTTTTTTAAAATAAAATATATACATTTATTAAAACAAAATTGGAAATTATTTTTCATTTCATCTACATATTCCTAGGTAGCACAAATTTTAAAATAATGGTCCCACTCGACCTTACACTAGTCTAGGATGTGCTTTCTCAATTTCTTAGAACAAAACCCTAGAATTCATATAAGCTACACCTCAATGGTTATGGGATTTACTATCTGCAAATTTGACACATTCCAAACATGAGAAGGATCAACAACATATTTCCTAAGCAATAATATGTGGAAATTATCATGGATTTTTGACAAGTTGGGTGGTAAGGCAACCCTATAGGCTACTAGACTAATATTATCAATGATTTCAAAAGGTCCAACATAATAAGGATTTATTTTAGTTTACTTGATGGCACTTTTCTTAGGTCTCACTCTTAAGAATACAATCTCCCATAGAGAATTATCTTGGTGATATTTTCAGATTGGCATAGCTCTTCTAGTGATTAGCTACTTCCTTGAACCTCTATCGGATTACCCTGATATGTTCCTTCATATCCTTGATAATTTTCAGCCTAATAATCACTTGATATTTCAAATTATCCCAAGATAAATTTGTTCTACACCTTTATCCATTCAAGGCCTCAAATGGAGCCATTCCCAATTATGTATGGTACTATTTTTTTTTTCTTTAAGCAAAAAATCCCTTAGAGGGTCACCTTGGTTTGAGATACCATGACTAGGGGGTTATACACCATCAAATTCACCCAGGTGCCGCACTTGGACCTACCCGCACCAACATTATCAATTGATTTTGGGTACCTAATTCAACTTTTTGTTAGGGTGAAGATTCAAACCTAGTACCTCCCTTGGAGGATTTCCCTCTCCTCTCCAACTCACCTACAACACCTGGGTGATGCATGGCACCTATTATTATATGTAAATTCAACTAAATTTAAAGTCTTCTCACTTAGAATTTTGATCCATATAATACATGCAAAGCATGTATTCAAGGACTTGTTTAACCCTCTCTGTTTGTCCATATATTTTTATATGGTAAGCATAATTGGTATTCAACTTAGTGCCCAAGGCATGATGAAGAGCTTGCTAAAATTTTGATGTAATTCTGGAAATTCTCTCTGATATAATTACATCAGGAAAACCATATATTCTTAAATGTTGATTATGTTCCTCTTGGGTATGGGAATATATTAGGATGTCATCCAAGAATATCAAAACTAAATGGTCTACATAATTCTTAAACATACTATTCATTAGATTCATAAATTTTTTTGGTTTATTTGTTAACCCAAATGGTACAACCATAAATTCATAATATCCATATATTTTTTAGCATAATTTTATGAGTGTTTTCCTCATGATTTCTCAACTGATGATATCTTGATCTCATATCAATTTTTGAGAAAATAATGGCATCCCTTAGTTGATCAAAAATATCATCAATTCTTGGTAAGGAATACCTATTTTTTATGGTCACCTTATTTAACATATTGTAGTCAATGCATAATCTTAAGGAACCATCCTTCTTTACACATAGCATCAGAGCATCCCAAGGCAACACATTGGGTTTAATCAAACCTTTCTCTAACAAATACTAGAGTTGCACCTTTAGCTCTTGCAAATCGATGGGGATTGTTCTATACGGTGTCCTAGAAATAGATCCAGCTCTAGTAAAATAAAATTTAGGACATGGAGGAATTCTTGGAAAATCTTATGAAAATACATACCTAAATTCATGCAAGATTAGATGTTTCTTAAATAGTTTTGAATCTCCCTCACTTCCTTCCCTTTCATTCATTTTGATCACATACACCATTCCACCTCTTTTAACTATTTTTGTAAGTTGCATAGCAGATAATAAATATTGTTGAAAGGATCCTTATTTCTTTGGATACCTAATGTTTGTTTATCATTATCAATATAATCCATCCATTTTTCTTAGAAATTGTCTCCGTGGGCTTTTAGTCATTCCATCCCTAGAATAATTTCAAAGGTATGTAATGGTTGCTACATATAGGTGCCATATATTTGATTCGTTTAGTAAGTAAATATCAATTTTGGGTAAACATTGATTCACTAAATAGGTTTGCCCATACCCATACTCAACTTTCCACTCTTGTGGCAAAAATCTAGGTTTTTTTTGTATATCCTTGATAATGCTAGTAGAAATAAAACTATCTATAGCTCCACAATCAATTAAAAATTTGATGTTTCTATTAAAAATATTACTATTTAATAGCATAGTATTGGCTTAGCCATCCAGGTTTTAATTTACTATTGCTACATAGATTTGATGTAGTTGCTCATTTGTTCTTCCACTTTGACCTGCTTGTTGAGGATATTTGTTCGTATAATGAGGACCTCTACAAATAAAACAACCCATTTTGGGTGGATGAGGCTTCTCTTGTATTTTTTTCCTTATATCCTCTTCCTAAATTGAACCATTCTATTTTTTAAAATAGGGCTTCTAGTTATCTCTTTTATAAAAAAAAAAATCAATAGTCCTTTTTCCCATTGTTCCTGTTTTTGAACCTTAGACCTTCCCTTAGATTTCCCTTGATTATTTTGTTTTTGTCCCATTACAAAAATCCAACACTCTTCCATTTTTTAAGTTACTCTTTTTCTCTTTCTATCACTATTTTATATTTAAATAAAGTCTTCTTAGTGTGTTGGTTTGTCTCTTCGTGTCAAGCCAAATCATATGCCTTCTGCAAGGTTCTTGGTTTAAGTAAATTGATTATCATTTAGATTTTAGGATCTGATCCCAAGATGAATTGGTGTACCTCAAAATATTTCTTAGTATTGTATTCAAGAACATATTTCAAAATTTTAATGATTTTTTGGTAATATTCTTCCACTATCAAGGTGCCTTGTTGGAGCATACTAAATTCCTTAAAATTTTCAACATAGAATTTGATCAATTAAGAATATTTTCTCAAATTATCTTACAAAATAATTCTAACTATGGTCTATTTCTTGGATTAATCTCCCTAGATTGAATGTATTCCACCAATCTAAGGCAACATCTTGTAAATGTAGGGTTGCCCAAATAGTTTGGGTTTTTAATGAGTAATTCTTCAAGGAAAATTTTCTAATTCATTTAGCCAAGATTATTTTGCATCACCCCCTTATTTTCCACTAAATTTGGGTATCCCAACATTTTTTAAGTCCTTGGTAAGCTCATCCTCTATCCAAGCTTTACCTCATGGGCTTCTCTTGTTGGATTTTCTTCTTGTCTATTCTTTGGGTTCTTGTTATTGGATTCTCGGTTAACAAGTGTTTCCAACATTTTTGTTGTTTCTCCATCTGCCCTTGTAGCAACATAACTATGGTTTTAGGTTCTTCATTATCTTGTTAGAATCCCCTAATCCCTCAGTTTGTCTTTATTTTCTAGGTTGAGCTACAAATTCTTCCTACATAACTGATCTCAAGTTCTTAGAAGATTCTCCTCTCAAAATAGGTGTTGTTTCCTCTTGGCCATAAAAGGATTTAGGTTAGATTTTGATCATCCAATAAGAATTTGTAGCTTATAGGATTTTCACTCACTTGGTCTGACTGGTCAAGACAATGTGTAATACCTACCTTGTCCCAAATCAACTTAAGGTCTCTAGAAGAATAAACTTTCTTTAAAATTATCACATCAAATCAAGGTTCAACCTAGGTTTTTATGGAAGAATTGAGTCCTACAAACTAGGCTCTGATACCAACTGTAACAACCCACCAAACTCAACCCAAGGGAGAGAATTTTTTGAGGAATAATTTATAAATAAGAACCCATGTTTCCATAATTATAAGGCATAACCACTTTTTAGTTCAAAATCGCTACAAATGACCCTCAAGTGGATAAGAGATGTCAACTTCTTATTGGGGTTCACTTTTCTAACCTCATCATTAAAAATGACACCTCTAGTGATCCCATAATTTTCCTACACACTCACCTATATAGGACAACTTAACCATGGCGTAGGAATTTCCCTTCAAGACCCATAACACATAAAGGTTATGCCTATTTCCCAACCCTACATACTATCACCTATGTAGGATTATTATGGCATGATGTCTTAGTGATTAGTTAGCTTCACCTCTCCATGAGTTAACTAAGACCATTACCACTCACCTAATAATGATCATGGTTACACTTACCTCACCACAAGGTGCCACCACTATACTACCTTGTGAATGATCTAGTGAATTATCCCATACCAACTCACTTTAAAAAAAAATTAGCCTCACATCTAGAAAATTTTCAATCCTAACCGCTAGGACCACCCCAAGCCTTACCTGTTAGGGTGTATCATTCACAACTACCTACTTGAGTTATCTCTCCACAACTCACTAGGATTGGGTTTGTCTTATCGCAAAGGGTTACCTATTATGGTTTTAATGTCATACCTACATAGTCCCTCCTTTCAATCCAAGGATCCTAAGTATATCCTTAAAAATATTTCTAATAGAGTATTATTATTTTAAACAAGCTCAAGATTAATTACCAGCATAATACTTTGATAGATACCAAAGAATTTAGGCATTCATACTAATCATATTACATGAAGAATTAAAATAACATTTAGAAAAAGCATAACCATGATCCATCTATTATTTTTCTATTTTGTATTTAACTATTAAATAAAAGGACATTAATTCATCTACCATTATAGTATCATACCTCAAGTAACACTTCCCACTCCATGGGTCCTAAACAATAATACATCCATCTTACTTAAGAAAGGTTGTGTTCTTTAATTAAATCACATACAAAATTTAATACAATGATATGTTAAAAAGTTAGAATATTTATATAACTCATGAGAGAATGTAATAACATTAGGATAACCTTTATTCTCTAAAAAACTTAACATGAAAGTAAACAATAAATTCCTCTTACATTCTTTGTATCATTCTCAAAAAAAAATTATTCTTTCATTCATAATCAATACACAATGTAATTTTTCCACAAAGTGTTATCAAGTAATTCCCATATTGAATATAGTATGATTCATCCTTGGATCATATTTATTTCTTAATATTTCCATTTTAATGGTCTTCATATTTGAACTTAGATGTGGCTTAGGGATCAGGACATCTCTTGTAAATGTTAATGCATGTCTAGAATGTATTAATGAAATATACTCATACTAAACATACAATATTTTAGTCTTGTTAACTTGTGTATGCAACCTATATGTATTCTAATCATTATTAATGAAAGGTGTATAAATAATCCATACAATAAAAAATGTAAAATGTTACTTTCGAAGATTGAACCAATTCTTATTTCAAGAACATTTTTCCTCTAAAAATTTATCTTTCATAATTCAATTTTGACCTAAAAGACATTAATAATTCTATATTAGGGGATAAGCCTTCATAATAAAGTTATGTTTGAACTAGACAAAATATTAATTATTTGTGTTGATCGCACTTATTTACTCATTATAATAAGATAAGAACCAACATATTATTGGATTTATCCTTTTCAAAATTATTTAATAATTATGGAACCATCATTTCAAAGCTTGCTAAAAGATTTAGTCTCTTGAAATTTCCATTTATCTATCAATATCTTTCTTTTTAGAAAGTAAGTGAAATGTATGGATAACCCTTTATCTAAAACTCATTAAATTTCCATATTTTTTTTGTTTGTGAAAAACATGCCAATTGGGATGCCACTTTCAAATAATTCCCAAGGAGGCAAGGGTATCTATTCCATAAAAATCACCTGGGGATTGCACTTGGCCTGTACCCTTTGGCACACTTAGAGATCATACCTAAAACAAAAAAAATACAAACAAACAAACACAAAAATACACAACAACAAAAAATAACCCAAAACAAAAAATACAAAAACAACACACAAACACACAAAAAATACTAAAACATAAAAAACACCAAAAATAACACACAAAAATAATACAAAACAACACACACACCAAAAAAACTAAAAAGAAGGAAAAAAATAGAATACAACTTTGACCTTTTGAGGCCAATAGGCATTTCAAGCAAGATTCAATAGAGAAAACATAAGAATGATCAGTTTGAGCAAGGAAACTAAAATACCCTAACTAAACCAAAGAGAAGAAAAAACAAAGTAAAAAGGAACTAGGTACCTCTAGTACTGGAGCCATCTAGAGAAAGGATTGAAAGAAGAGCTTCCATTATTTATGAATCCCACCATCTATGAGGGTGGTCATAATAAGCAAGAACCTTTGTCCAATGTCAAAGTATCAATAGTCCTATTATGCTCTCTTATCATATGATTGTATTCAAATTTCAAAAATCCCATATGGATTAATTGAATCTTCTCAACAATTTTTTTATTCTCCAATCAACCTTATGATTCTTGTAAGGATTCCTCAACAAATTAATCATGACTTGAGAGTCAGATTCAACCAACACATTTTTCCTTCTAATATTAGCAGTCTCTAGAAGACCTTTAGGAATACCATATCCCTCAACAAGGTTATTGGAAAGGATACTAAAAATCTCATCAAAGGTGAAAACCAAAGAACCATCTTAGTGACTACCAATTCATCCTACACTAAACTTTCTAGGGTTCCCCCTAAAGGCTCCATCGGTATTGACTTTTATAAAAATCTTGGGAGGAGGATGTAAATTTCTTGTTCTATCCATATTTTGATTACTCACATTCTCTTTAAGTTGGTTGCCTTTAAAAGAGTTAATTTTAAATCTTTGTATCACTTGATCCCATATTTGGTGGGAGTTATGGGGGTGATTAATGAGTTGTTGGACTGATTCAACTAAGTTGGCAATGGTATTTTTCTAGATATAGTGAATATCCTTCCTAGAATGAAAATTTGGTTGTTTATTTTCTTCCAGATATTCCAAGGTAGAATGGTAGAACCCATTAAAACTAGCTACCTAATAAAATGATCAACGCCCTCTTTATTAGTTCAATCCCTCCAAAGTTGTTCAAAAGTAGAAAAATGGACCAATTTAATCCAAGTATATGGTCATTCTCCTCCATAGCTTAGAGGATAAGGTACACTCAATAATAATATGGTTGAGAGTTTCCACATTCTCTCCATACATTTCATGTCTAAATAAGCCATGAAAACCATGTTTCATAAGTTGCTCATTAGTAAGCATCATGCAATGCAATAAAATTCATGTAAATAACCTCACCTTAGACAAAATATTTTGAGCCCACAATTGATTATATATATCATATGATTGATTGGAATTATTATGGCATAAGGCCAAATAACCTTGAGCAACTGAATACTCACCCTTAGTAGTGTTCTTCCATCCAAAATAGTCTTTATCATGGGACTAAGAGAGAGATATCATATGAAGGATGCTTTGGATATCTTTTATTTTCCTTTTTGAAATTTGAATAGGTCAACCTCAAGAAGGATCCAATATCTACCAACCTCTAAATTACCAGTATGGTACCAATAATAATTAGCTACCTTCATCCAGTTAGCTTGATGAATCTCCTCCATCCAAGACCTCCAATCATGAAATTGAGTTATCAAATGTTGGTGACCGTCCTAAGAATTTGTCCAAAAATTTACATGTTGACCATTATGAATGATCCAAAATAATTTTTACTTAATCAAATCCTCACCAGTCTTAAGAATCGCTAAAATGGAAGAACCTTTGGTAGGTAATTTATAGCGAACAAGGTCTTTAGGACTTTTGTTCTCAACATATTTAGCACAAATATTCTTGGCCCAAAGAGCATTGGGGTTATGAAAAATCCTCCAATATAGTTTAGCAACTAAAGCCTTATTGTTATTAATAGCAGACTAGAATCCTAAGTCCCATTTATTCTTGGTAATGCATAAAGTATCCCATTTCACCAAGGCTCGTTTCTTTTTTCCTTAGTACCACTTTAGAGGAATCGATGATTGATTTGATCCAATTATTGAAGAATTGCCTTTGGGATATTCAACACAATAGAAACATAAATAGGTATAGCTTGAAGGACATATTTTACCAAGGTAATTATTCCCCCCAAATTAAAGCCACCTATTGGTCCACTTTCCAATTTTCTTCTTAACTCTATCCAAAAACCAATTCCAGTATTTTTTGTCTTTGGATATTGATAGGAATGCCTAAATAAGTGATTGGAAGGGAGTTTTTCTTATATCTTAGTTTATCCAAGACCATATATTCTTTTCTAGAAGAGTAGTGAAAGAAAATGACTTTAGATTTATCTTCATTGATCAATTTCCCAATAGCATTAGAAAAATAACTAATTATTTGCTTAATTTTAGAAGCTTCTTTAATTGTAGCTTTACCTAATAAAGTAGATTCATCAATAAATTGAAGATAATAAATAGGCCTAGCTCCATGAGCAATGGTAAGTCCCTCAAGGGTTTTTTTTTTCTTTATTTTTGGTTATAGTCCTACCAAAGAATTTAGCAAGAATGATGAATAAATTAGCATGAAGGATATCCCAAAACTCTTGAAAGAACTCAATGGAAAAACCATAAGGACTTGGGATTTTTCATTTTTACATTTTGAAAACCACCTGTTGAAGCTCATTGATAGTAACTAGAGCAGTAAAAATAGAGTTCTTCTCAAAAGTGATAAGAGTAAGGATTACTTGAAGAATATTATGCTGAGAAACTAAGTCAAGAGGTGTAGTAGCAACTAGATTGGAAAATTAAATGCAACAACAGAGTTCATGCCATCCCAAGTGAATATTAAATCTCCATAATCAGATTTCAGGGAAGAAATAAAGTTGTGAGATCTTTGAGCTAGAAGATATTTGTGGAAGAAATATGTGTTTTGATCTCCTTCTTTGATCCATTGGATCCTAATTTTTGCTTCCATAAGAGTTCTCTTTTTCCCATTCCTCTAACTGAGTTGTGAGTATAATTTCATTTGTACTTCAACTCTTTGTGAGGCCATCTAAATAGATTTTCTTATTCAAATTTTCATGAGCATCACTTCATATTTTTTGAACATATTCAAACTCGTTCTAGTTCCAAATATTAATTTTGGATTTAATGTATTGCAACCTTTTGGTAAAATAGAACATCTTAATCCCATACCTTTGTTTACCTTCCACCATTGCTACACTTAGGGTGTGAAGGAACTATTTCTAAGCCACATTAACTAAAATAAAAAATGCAAGAAACTCACATTGGTTTTCAAAATTTCCACCATGACTATCCAGTGATTTAAACTAGCATTATTAAGAGTCTTCACATTAGGAGTGTGACCATGGATTAAGAAATTGTTAGAGAACAAGAACCTATCCAATATCTCCATTATACAAGCTAAGCCTTGCCCTTTGTTAGACCAAGTCATAAGGCCATTATCTGGTTGGATGTCCATAAGATGAAGGTTTGCAATATATTCACTCATGAGATCAATGCTTTTGTCCAAATTTCTATTTGATCCCCCCATTTTCTCATCAAAAGGAATGATGGTATTGAAATTTTCTCCAATCAAGATCCAAGCTTTAGGAAAATGAGAGGTAATATCAGTTGTATCCTTTTGATATCTTCTCCTTTGCTCCAAAGTAGTTGAAGCATAAATAATTATGTAAAGCATGATTTGGTTAGAATGTCTACTTTGAATAGCTACAGCTAAAAGACCCCAATTTCCAACCATATGGTGAATAACTACCTCTTTTGGGTCCCAAAGACAAGAAATACCACCAAAAGTCCCCTATGAACTGAGGGAAGCAACTTTTCTAGCTAGCTAAATTTTACTAGCAATTGAGTCCATTTCCTCTATTAACATCTTCATTTCCTAAAGGAAAACAAAATGTGGATGGTTTGTCTTAATCATTCTTCTAATTTTATTTTGTATTTAAATACTCCCTTTGAGTCCTCTAATATTGCAAGTGATGATCTTCATTAATACTAGGGCTAAATAAATTGGTAAGGGCATTAATCTTACCTTCCTTTACAAGCTTTTCACCTTCTTTTACCATATGATGTTGATTGGTCTTGTGACCTGCCTTTTGGTTGGAATCCATATTTAGTTATTTTTTTCCTATTTCTTGACTTACCCTAATTAGATGTGGGATGGCTTTTAACCTTTAAGAATGCATGTACAAAGCCAAATTGTCACTGGAAGGTTCACCAGAGTCTATATTGGGACTTGTATTTTTTAAAGTCTCAACATTTAAAAGATTATTTTTCTTGTGTATATTTCCTCCCTTTTTTCCTACTGAAAACCTTTAATTTGTTGGTTTATCTCTAAGTCCTTCCCTACATATTTAAATTGAATTTCTAAGATTTTTGTCTCCATCATTTCCTCTTTCTCACCTAGGACATCATTTGTGAAAAGAATTTCAAATATATTAGTCGATAACTTCAATTGATCCTTCATAACTAGTTTTTCTAAGTGTTATTCTTAGGAATTTGGAAATCTATTAAGTTTGTATCCTCTTTCTTTTGATATAGAATTTTATTTGGGCAGACACTAGCCAAATAACCATATTCATGGTAAATTTTGTAATGAAAAGGAATTTTCTCATAGTCCACCACTTGGTCCCCAATGTCCTGCCCAAATTGTAATGAGATATTTTTAGGTAGGGATTTGTCAAAATCCATTAAAACATAAACTTGAGCATAAATAATATGTTCAATTTTTATAGTACAATCAGCAGTCATCTCAAAGAGTTTCTAATTGAAGATAAAATAGTCAGATTCCATAATTCAATTGGGAGGCCAAAGAGTCTAACCCACATAAGACCTATAGAAGGCATATCTTCTTATAATTTAAATTTAGTATGTCAAGGCTTCATGAAAAGCCCCACCCTTCCAAAGAACTAGGGACCCCCTTGAAATTTTTTCTCTCTATCTTCATTATTAGCAAATAAAACAATAAAATAACCATTTGGATAAATAGATATTTGTAACTCACCTTTTGTTTTCTAGTTTTTACAATCCAAACTTTAAAAGCAGATTGGCTTGAAAAAAAGCCTAAGAAATGAAAAATTAGTCCTCTTTTTCCAGATCTTCTATGCTAATCTAAATTTTGCTCATATCTAGCTTAACAATAAAAGTTCCATCAACTTTCCTAAGATATCTTGACTCAATTTTCCTAGGATCAATCTTAGGCATTCTCAAAGGTTTACAGGAAGCCCTAATATTAATGTTAGCATTAGGTTGATGCTGTCCACCATGGACGGCATCCTTAAAATTCATTTTTGGGATCAAGTCTTTGAAATTCTTGCCCTGGAAAGGGTTTTCCATAGTGGATTTATTTTGGGGGTTCTCCTTAGCATCGAATTCACTTGAGATCTGATCCATTTTTTGATCAGTTGCTTGAAACTTTTTATGAGATCTCTTTAATCCATGCCTTGGATGCTGAGAAAAGGTATGATTTTCACTTTTGTTTTCTACAAAAAATTGGAAGTCATTTTCAATCAAGTTCACAACATACAAATCTATTAAAATATAAATTTCTAACCCATCTTGGTTGTAACATATCTTGTTAAAATCTTGAGTAGAAACCACAAAAATTATAGTTTCTAGGGCCCAAAGGCCTTGAAAAACAACCTCTAGAGCCGCTTGTGCTCAACATAGATGAAACCCTCGCACAGTCACTCACATCCAAAAAACCCTTATTCATATTCCTTGTATTGTAGCAAGATATAACTATTTAAAGGAGTCTAACACTATTAAGATGCATGAGATCATCCACATTATCAAGCCTACAACAACTATTTCAATATTAGGTGATTAATCCTATAGACGTTTATAGTAACATCAAATAATTTGTATTGTCATATGATTTGGGTAATTTTATGGCCACCAAATATTTGCTTTTAGGACTAAAATATAGTAGGACTCTTACATAGGCAAAGAATACTAATAAAAAATAAATATTTTTTATATGTAATATGATGCTAGGCTGATTTGGTTAAAACATATTATATGCCAAAAAAAATTAAAGAAAATAATAAAATTAAAAGATGTCCTAAATAATTACAAGCTCCAAAATAAAAGACATTAACACTGAAAGAGCAGAACTCCAAATTCATATGATTATAATAATTTATAAAAACAATGATGTTAAATCACACATCACATTATGAAAAGAAAGGTTCCCTAAGGTTTAAATATTTTTTAAAATAAAAGGTATTTTTATTTTTCTTAACATGTACCAGGAAATATTTCATACTTCTCAACACAAAATAAAATTATTTACTAAGAAATTGGATTGGTGGATTGGTAAGTGCTTGTCTAGCCAGGCACTTACCAAGAACACACTCAGGTTCAAACCTTGGGGGTAGCTTGTTTGCAAAATTAGTAGTCTGATCTAAATCCTCTGAGTGCACACCATACTGACAATGATGGTACAAATCTTGAGTGATCGATCATCCCCTTCATGTTGGGTCAACAATAACAAAATAGAATAGGTTTGGTGGAAGCAACCCTTGTGGTTTGAACCCTACGCTTGTCAGTTACTAAAAATAGTATGGTTGTGACCAACTCTCCTATGTAACCGAAAAAAATTTATAAAGAAAAGTTAATATCAAATACCAAAAAGTTAGATAAAATTGAAAACTTTACTTAGATAAAAGCCCTCAAAATTATTATTTGTGAAGTATTTACAGAATCATAAAACATAGGATTAAAACGTGAAATTTTATGATAGACAAATTATCTAAGGGAGTCGACTAAATTTTTTTTATAATCATGAAACAGACATATTAAACTTAGGAGTTTAATTCTGACTTAATAGCATTCACAAATGCTAGTCTAAATCAATTTCAAAGGTATTTTCAATGTAACTCTTTTGTAAGCAAACAAAGATACTTTGAGACCCAAATCTAAATGTGTTCAAGAAAATTTTTGTAATGAATTGATTCATCAAGCTATGTGAAACACACATCCGTCGACACAGTTTGATGCGAAAGAGGCCTAATTATTTCCTATGGCATTAAAACTCCAATAGATTTATCGTATGGCAAGTAATAAGCAAGAACAAAAGTTTCTAAAAAAGCAAACAACATACATATTTTTCCATTTCAAGAAGCAACCTAGAAATAATTACCTTTGTAATATCTTCCATGTGTTTTTTCTCTCCTAGTTCTTCTCCTCCCCTCATCCTTCTATCCACTAACTATGTTAAAACTTGACGACCCAAGAATATTTAAGGGATGCTCAAAGGAAAAATAATTAACAGATGGTTTATAATGCATCGTGCCACCTATCTACTCATCTTCTTTTGCCAGCTCTATGGGTAACATTTTTAGTTTACTAAAATTAAACCTTATTCATATTTCTTTTATTTAAATATTATATTAATTAATTAATAATAATAATTAATTATTTCATGCTATAAATTTAATAATGAATGTTTTTTTTATTAGATATAGAAGGGATTTTGAAAGGGTCCTTGAACCTTTTACAATAAGAGAAGCCCTGCAAAACTTGGCCTAAGACCAACAATATAGAGACAAGAATGACTATAAAGCACTACAACTGGCCACTCATCACCAAGTGAACCATCTACAACTTGAAACAAGAAATAAAATTAGAACACTAGTGAGCCCCTTAGCCAACCAACACTCCCACATGGTTGTGCAAAAAACCTTTCTTCATAAATAGTAAAAGCTTATAGAGCATTAAGAAGCATGCATCGCTAAATCCAATTGAAGAAGACCTTCAAAAAAATTATCTCTCCAAATAGATAGACCATTGAGACTTATACCCAGGTTTGCTATAAAGTCGATATAGCAGTTTCCTTCTCTAAATATATGCTTTATCTCCTTATCCTCTCTAGCCTGAATAATTCACCTATATTCCATAATCATAGCCTCATACTCCAACCAAAGACTTAATCACCTTTGACCAAGTTTATAATATTAAGAGAGTTTCCTTCAATGCAAAATTCTTGGTACTCCATCTTCTCCATAAGTAGGAGACCTTGGTAAATGGCTCTAGCCTCTGTAACATGGCAAGTCTAAATATCTAAGAATTCAACATACACTAGAAAAATCCCACCTTTGTCATCCCTAAGCACCCCACCAACTCCATCATTACCGGGATTACCCTTTGAAGATCCATCGAAGTTCAGATGATTGGTTAAATTTAGTTAGAGGAATACGATAAATAATTTAAGATGATTGGTTAAAAAATGAGCAAAGGAATCTTTGACCTTTTTATACTAATCACTAGCACATAAGTCTAAATAAAAGTCAAATAATATATTTTCTATTTGTCTAAACTATTTATCACAAACATAAATTCTCTAAAATAATGTAGAATTATAAAGCTCTATTCAATATCCATGTTTAAAAGGTTTTAATTACGGTCCATGAGGGTTTCCTCTATGAGGGCTACCTTCGGCCTGAGCCTCACCATGGTAGAGAGAGCCTAAGCCTCATCATGGTAGATAGGGCCTGAGAGGACCTAAGCCTCACCATGGCAAAGAAGGCATGATCCTCACCATGGTAGAGAGTGACTATGAGGGTTTCCTCCATGAGGGCTTCCTCCACGAGGTTTTCACTCCCGCTTCGTCTTTGACACTTTAAAACCCTTTGAGCGGGAGGCCTCCTTTATTCCATTTTATATTTGGTTGCTAGTCATGCTTAGTTTATCTATTATGGTTTATGACCAGGATGTTTTGCTTACTAGGGGTCTTGCTAGTATGTTATGCTCTCTTATGGGTTTGGCATTATCACTCTTATATGGGGCAGAGGGTCAAATGCTAACCCAAACCTGTAGGGGTGATCCTGGGTCGTTATAATGTAGTGGAAAATTTTATTTGTTTACCCCTTTTTTGGCTCTCACTCTGGTTGGTGGGTGTGTTGGGTGGTTGCATTTCTTGTATTTTTTGCTAGTTTTAAGGACTTTGTTGTATTATGTAGCATTTCTTCTAGGTTTGGTAGTTTCATATTTTTTTGGATTTCCAAGGAGAGGAAAGGGCTATTTATCAATCCAAACCCATTGGGGTGAGCTTGGTATGGTGTTTGGATATAGAAATTTGATGGTGTTCCCTTGGTTGGATTTAGCTCTAATGGCTTAGTTTTTCTAGTTGTATGGTGCTTGGATGACTTTGTTGCTAGGGTTCTCTATCAGTAGTAGGTTTGTGGCTAGTTTGTGTTGCTTTCTTTTGGGTTCAATAATTTCTTGTTGTATTTGGATGTTTTGGAGAGACAGGTCCAAATACCAACCCAAACCATTTGGGGTGAAATTGGGTTGTTATGCTACAATGGTTTTTGGCTTTTGGTCCCATGTCTGGTGGGTTTCCTAGCTTCGGTGGTCTACATAGATCTCTTTCTCTAGTTCCAACAATGGTGGTGTGTTTGATCCCAGGGTTCTAAGGTTTATTTTTTTGGGATCTTACCCTTCTCCCTCTCAAATGTAGATCTAAGTTATGGGGGTGCCTTTCAAAACCCTACTTGTAATAGGTTTGGGGACCCTTTTAAAACCCCTTCTACTATCAATCAAAAAAAAAGGTTTTAATTACATGGCTTATTATATTCAAAATAATTAATATATAACATACATATAATTTAATTAAATTGAAAATTTATTGTTCGTCTTTTCATTGTTATGTGATGTATTGAATAAAGTTGCATTGCCTCAGTACTATTCATATCACAACCAATCTTACAATTACACTAAAAATATAAAATTTCTAAAATATATAGTTATAATTTATTGGTTTGAATTTTATTTTAAATTTTCTTTCATGTTTCTTAAATCATATTATCTCTTAAATATTTGGTCGAATAGGAGGCCTTAAACCAACTTATAATATTGAGGGTATTACTCATTTACAGTTTGTGGATGATACCATTTTACTTGGTAATCCTACTGTGGCAGAGGTAAATGAATTTAAAAGAATCTTAGACCTCTATGAACGTGCCTGTCACTAAAAGATCAATTTGGACAAGAGCAAGATATTCTTCATTAACACTAAAGTAGCTCTATAGAGAAAGGTGGCTAGAGTGATAGGGTGTCCTATGTCAACCCTACCTTCTTCTTACCTAGTATGCCTATGTTTGTGGGAAATTTTAAGGCACCTCTTTGGAATGGTTTGGTTGACAAGTTTCAATCCAAACTTACAGGATGGAAAGGTAATATCTTATCTACAGTCGTTAAAGTATTGTTGAGTGTTTTTTAGGCTATCCCCGTTTATCTTCTCTCTCTTTTTAATATCCCTGCTAAAGTTTTAAAAATTATAGAAGGAATTTAAAAATAGTTCTTATGGTCAGGATTTTAAGAGAGGGGGAGGATTCATCTTGTAGCTTGGGAAAAAATATGTCATAAAAAGAAGCATGGTGGCCTTTGTCTGAGGAGACTCAACCTAGTTAATAGTGTTATGGCAGCCAAGGTGGGATGGAGATTTCTAAGGGATGGTCATACTCTTTGGGATATCTTAACATCCAAGAGGATACCATATTTCTCACAATTTAGGATCCTTGTTATGGCTCTTCTTTATGGAACAACTTTGTGGAGGCTATGGAGGTATTGGGAATGGTGTGAAATGGTGAGTTGGATATGGGGTCTCTATAAGTTTTTGGAAAGATGCTGGTTAGATGAAAACCCTTTAGCCAACAATAATATTTTCTCTAATCTAAAAGAGGATCTAGAAAAAAGATATGTGTTGTGGAAAAAACACAGGTTAATTATGTTCCTATTTTGTCACTACCCATGTATTTAAATTGTCAACCCAAGGAGCTTTGTAAACTTTAGAAGTGTATCATACAAGATCACTACAATACCCACTTTGAGATGAGTCCGACTAATTCTATCATTGGGGGGTTTAAAATATCAATGATCACTCATCCACACCACAATAATTTACGTATGAATAATTAAATCCTTAGAAAGTAAATATTCATATGTGCATAATTAACTAGACATGAAAATAATTTCACTACGGCAATGAAAATAATAGTATAGAAAGCAAACCTATGAAAGCAGGAAATTAATCTAATAAAGCACAAGTAAAACGGAATGAATACTATCTTGGAGTGGGCCTAGGCTCCAGCAGCTCCCTTCCAGCTGAACACGCGATTAGGAACTCTCAAACTTTATTATTATTGCAAAATAATTAATACAATGATTTTGTCTCTTCAAAATGATAAATGTATTCTCAATATGGATATTTTGGATTATTATCAAAGATGTCTATATGTGTTTATATAGCACACACACAGATCCAATGTTTATAATGAAGTTACAATAGTAGTTCAATCTAGACTAAACTGGGACAGTCTAGTAACCGCAATCGGCATCTACTAAAAATAGTCATCATTCCTAACGGTGGCATGTTTGCTGATTGGTTCATGCTTCATCTAGCGTAGGTAAGACATTTTTGTTAGTTGGTGCAATTCCTATAATTGTCTTGCATGACATGGAACTGGAACTGCATCGATCAACATTGCCCACGTATTTTTATCTGGTCAACTGGAAAAAAATGGAGGCACCTTCTCTATGAGGAAGGTGCCTTTCTCATGTGCTTTGGTAGGTGCCTTCCTTATATGGAAGGCACATACTGATATCGAGTGCCTTCCTCACATGGAAGGTGCCTATTAAGATCGGGTGCCTTCTTCATGGGGAAGGTGCCTACTGATGTTGGGCACCTTATTTATGTGAAAGACACCTTGCCTTGCATGGGACACCTTCCTTATGCGGAAGGCACCTAAGTATGTCAGGAACCTTCTTTATATGGAAGGTGCCTACCTTCTGTTGGCACCTTCTTTGAAGAGGAAGGTGCCTACCTTCTTTTGGAACCTTATTTAAAGATGAAGGCGCCTACCTTCTCCTGGCGCCTTCCTTGAAGAGGAAGGTGCCTACTCACCATGCCTTGGTCCCGAAATAAATAGAGTGTCAGGTCCATGAAGGACCTCGACTAATCCAAATCTATCAAAACCAACTACATTTCCACAAAAACACACTAAAACACACAAATTAGATAACACACATAATTCTATTAAATAATTACATAATAATTCATAAAAGTACACAATTCCTATTATATTTTCGCATAATAATCAATGAAACTCATACAAAATATGAGCATTTTTGAGGCTCATCATCCCCCCATGCCTAACATATGCCATGCCCTCGTGGCATCAAACTACATGTAGCCCTTCATACTCCTCATCGTCATTGTTTTCCAGTAGATCTATCTATACCTATGACTTGTGATTGATTTTTTTTGGAACCAGCATAGGGAGGTGTGGTATTTCTTTTTCTATGTGGAACTGTGGTGGTGAGACGGCCAGCTTCTATTGTTTTCTTCTGCTCAATCTGCTAACTCTGCCTATTCAGGTTTCCCACCTTGGTTGCTACTGGAGGTGGTATAGCTAATGTGGTCCCTGATGCCTAGAATGCAACTTTTATAGCCTGCCATAGGTCATCATCTGGAGTCCTGACAATTATAAGAGGGATGTCAAAATTGTCCCTCCTAAGATGAACTACCTGGGCCTTGGGTAATTGGGCTGCTTTAGGGGTAAGCCCTACATTTTTTTTGCAATGGTAGTGGCTTATAATTTAGGACCATATACCCCCCATCTCTCAAAATATATTTGTATTTTAGAGGGGCATCCTCGGGATGACCCATAAATCTCCCAAAATTGATCATCATCCATCAGATTAACACAAATACCAGGGTCTCCCTAGACCTTCAAATTTGATTTACAGGCTTTCTTTGTTACTATCATCTCTTCACATAGTTGTTCGAACCTCTTCTGCATCTCTACGAATGGGTGCATATCCCACTCATCTTCGATCAATTCAATGAAGATCACCTTTGCCTTCTTTCGAGCTGTCATGGGTCCTTTTCCTTTAGCTCTTTTATAAAGTGCAGTGACTCGAGTAGGGGGTTTCTCCTCCTTCCTAGTGGGTGTCTATTCATTGTGAGGGACTTGATCTGATGTCCACGAAGTTGTCCCTCCTCTATCTAGTTGCTCTGGTGTCGATCTTGTAGGTCCCTCAGTCCCTCCTTCCTCAGGTCAGGGGAATTCTTCCTTGACCCCTAGTTCTATCTACATTTTTTGGTCCACACCAGGCTCTGTATCACTCAAGTCTATAATAGGGGGCTCCGTTGGGCTCCCTCTCCAATAAATCTCAAAAAAAGAGGAATTTTCCCCTGCTTTTGGGCTACTTTTACAAGCATCCAACCAGAATTCCCCCGAAGAGAATACTCATTCTAATGAGGTAGGGGAATTCATTGGGATATCCATCGCCCAGTCGATTTGAGTGGACGCGTCCCTCTTCTCTATCTCCTTGGCCTAGAATTGTCGATTCTCATCTTGTAGCTACTGGACCAGCTGCTCAAGCTGAGAAATCCTTTGTGCTTACTCCTCTAATTCATCCCTATGTGTTTTCTGGTAGTACTCCAAATTTTTTGGGTCATTCAACACTTAATTTGCCATTTTAGGGCCTCCTCTAAGGCTACGTCAACTTGTTGATTAATGCCTTTAGAGGTCCTTGCATCCTATGGACTCTAGATTATTAATTACTAGAGGGTATGGGCTGTAATACCAACCTCTAGGTCATCTTCTTTGTCCTCTGATGATAGGATCATACATCACAGGGGTCTTCTCCTGGTAACTTATTCCAATTGTCGTAATAGGATTCCATCGCTAGCGAGTTGTTCCCCTTCCTTTATGAAATTGAGCAATGGCTATTACCTTCTTTCCTTTACAAAATTGAGCAATGGCAATTGCCCTCTGTCTTCTACCTCCTTTATGGGGCTTTCTTCGTCTTGCCCTTCCTCAATGGCAAAATCTTCTCGTCCTTCTTGGCTGTCATCTTCCTCTACATTGGAGTCTTCCTTTTGTGCTTCTGCGTGGTGATCTAGTGCTGATATCAACCCATGGTGGGCCAAGGCAGAAGGTGCACCCCTATGGTATCGAGTCACTTCCTCCTTCAGGGCATTTGCTAGGTAGAAGGGCACGTTGATTTTTCTTCCATGCACCAAGTGATTTAAAAAATGCACATGATTAACATGCAGGTGGGAATATTTCCTTGTGTATGTGAAGAATCAATCAACCTACTAGAACATCTTCCACAGGTTCATTAGAAGTCTACTTTTTGGAATCCCTTCCTTCTCTATTTGCACACTTTCTCCCTTTAGCAATAATTTGATGTACTATTTTAGCATACCGCCCTTGTATATGCTCTCACCTGTGAAAGGCAATCCGGTCACCTGGGAGATGTATTCTAGGGTGACCGAAATCTCCCTTTCGTGCACTTGAGATGTGTCACCTCTCAAGGAGGTAGAAAATTCCTTGGCTGCCTCCATATCCTGGTTCTGACAGACCAGGGTATAGTAATCGAGCCATCCCTCGGCTTCAAACTGAGTCCTGACCACCCCCATGATCCCTTCCATGTCACTTGGCTCATTTTTCTTGATGGTGTGGTTCTTTGATCATCCTCCCATGGCACCTTCCTTAATCTCTCCTCTATTTTCCTACCCTACCTTCTCAGGAAGGTGCCTTCTTATAAGGAAGGCACCTAACCCTAGCATTCAATTTTGGGGTTGGCAAGGTATGTCTCTCGAGCCATAATGTTGGCATGATATTTTGGTCATGGGGGATGCATGATTTTTATGGCGGTGCTATTTTTCGATACTACATAGTTCATGAAAAATTATATAAAAATTTAATTAGAATTATGCACGTACTTGATTGGATGCTTTGTGCATCATGGAAAATAGTGATTCGTTAGTCTATGACATGGAGGATGGGTATTTTACATGTGTGGATTACGTTGGACTTTGTTGCTATGTTGTTCAAGGTTTGATGTTGAAGATAGACTCTTGATTTGCTTGAAAACGATCTGTCCATCATCCTTGGGGTATGTGCAAGTATCCCGCCCCATAACTCTACAATATTTTTGGTTGGGGCAGATTTCCATAACATGGTGTGATGGTGGTAATCTGGTGCTGCCCAATCTTGTGTTGATCTCATTTGAATCAAGATGCACATGAAATCAAAGCATCAGTTGTGCTCGAAAGACGCTTTTGGTGCCTTCTCGATGTGAAAGGTACTTTAAATGACTAGCACCTTCCCTAGGTGGAAGGTGCTTTTGCTTGATGGTGCCTTCCTACTGCAAAAGGTGCTTTTGAAGAATGGTGTCTTCCTATAGTGGAAGGCACTTTTGAAGAACGATGCCTTCCTACTGCGGAAGGCTCTTTTGAGAAACAGCTTCTTCCTGCTACAAAAGGCACTTTGAATGGATACGCCTTCCTGGAGCAGAAGGCACCTTCATCATTTTTTTTTTCAAGGCACCTTCATGATGCAGAAGGCGCTTTTTTTTTTAGTAAGCCTTGATGGGCACCTTATTTATAAGGAATGTGCCTTATTTTAGTTGGGTGCCTTCTTTATAATGAAGGCACCTTCTTTATAAGGAATGCACCTTCCTTCAATTGGGCGCCTTCTTTCCAAGGAAGGCACCTTATTTCAGTTGGACACCTTCTTTATAAGGAAGACACCTTGCCTCCAGCATGATCCCTTATTCATGGTAGGAAAATTCCACCTTAGGTAGGTGCCTTCTTGGAGGAGGAAGGCATTGTTCCTTAAGTGGAGAGTCTTATTTGAAGATGAAGGCTTTCTACAAGGTATTTTTCTTAGCATCCATGTCGTGATCATCCGGGCAAGGGTGATCAAGCCTCCTCATACTTACTTCATGCTGCCCCAACATCTTCCTGTCAGGCTTGGCATGTGATTTTTCCCTTAGTGGAGAGTTTTTTGTCATCCCCGAGATTGGATAGATGTTTCTTCTAAACTATATGTACAGGTGGTAGGATGTTGAGCCAGTTCAAGCCTGGTTTCCTAGATACCTATTTTTCTTACTGTCAAGCCCTTCACCTGCAAAAAGCAAACAAAAAGAAAGAAAAATATAGATAGTTAGACACATTTTGTACCTGTTAGGCCCTAAACTCGAGATACTTGCAGCTTACATACGGCCATAATCCCTAAAAAACACACCAAAAGAAATAAATAAATCTAAACTAACTAATTCTAGTGGACACCTCCGTTTCCACCGTTCTACTTGCTAAGATTTTTTTCCAGATTTACAAGGATGGGGTCTCCCCCATGCCTACTCTAGACTCCACCAGTAAATTCTTAGACGTTTTGTAGGGCCGTAATCGATGATCATTAACTATCAATACAATGTTGCTACCGTAAATGGTCTTGATGTGCACAACATCATTCTTGATGAGCTCTACCACCTCATACAGTCCCATCCACCTTTGCATTAATTTTCCCTTCCATTCCTATAACCTAGAATCGTACAACAACACCCATTCTCTCTCCTAGAACTGCTTTAGCTTAATGTGACAATCATGCCATTGTTTTATTTGCTTTTATATGATCTATATTCTTTTTAAAGCATCCATTCAAATTTTATCCAGCTAATTCAACTATCGAACTCTTTCTTTTTGAGCTTCTTCCAAGCTCAAATTTAATTCTAAAGTAGTTCTCAATGTCTTAATATCAAACTCGATGGGCATCATTGCACTCTTCCCATAGACCATATGGAAGGGTGTGAAGCCTATGGTGGATTTCCATGTGGTGTTATATGCCCATACTACCTTTGGTAGCCATGTAGCCCAATATTTTCTATGTTGCTACATGGTTTTTATCAGGATGTTCTCAATCTCTCTATTCATCACTTCCACTTGCCCATTTGCCTGTGGGTGGTAGGGTGTAGTCTTGTTGTGCCAAATTCTATATTGCTTCATCAACTCCTTGATCAACTTGGAGGTAAATTGAGGCCCTTGGTCTGTTGTTATCTCTCTAGGGACCCCGAATTGTGTAAAAATATGATCAAATAAGAAATTGATTATTGTTCTTTCCTTCGAATCCCTTAACACTTGAACCTCCATCCACTTGGTGACGTAATATATACAAACTAAAATAAATATCCTTCCTATCGAAGGTGGATTAATTGACCCCAAAAAATCCATGCCCCACTTATTGAAGGGCTCCAGGTGCACTTGAGGTTGAAGGGGCATTTCGTCTCGATGGGTTGGTCCACCCATTCTTTGGTATTCATCGCACTTATTGGCATAGGTGTCTGCATCTTTATATAGAGTGGGCCAAAAGTACCTAGCTTGTAGGATTTTATAAGAAGCCATTTTCCCATAAAGTATCCCCTGCATGGTTCATCATGACAATCTTTGAGTAATTCTGAGAACTCATGTTTTGCTATGCATCTCCTTATAATCTGATCACGTCTTGTTTTAAATAGGAGGCCGTCAACCCATAGAAAGGAGGCACTTTTTTCTATTACCGCCTGCTTTTCTTGTGAGGAGAGAGCGGACGAGGATCTTTTTGTGGCTAAGTAGTTGGCTATGTATGCATACCACGGTGTTTGTTTGTTGATGGTGAAAAAATGTTCATTCAAAAATTGGTCTTCTATTACCGCATGATCTGTTGGTGTCAATCTAGATAGAAAATTTGCTACCACGTTGTCCTTGCCTAGCTTTTCAACTATTGTTATGTCAAAGTCTTGCAATAGTAGAATCCATTTGATAGCTCTTCCACCAATGGTCGATTTTCTCATTAAATGCCTGATGGTTGCATGGTCCGTATGGACGAACACCTGGTATTCGATGATATAATGGCAGAATTTATTTATGGCATGCACAACCGTGAGGAACTCTTTCTCCATCACTGTATAGTTGATCTCAGCCCCTGCCAAGTTTTTTCTAACATAGTAGATAGCGTAAAATTCCTCACCATCCTTCTGCCCGAGGATTGTTCCAATTGCATTGTTGGATGCATCACAATAGATATGGAAGGGTATGGCCCAATTTGGTCCCCTTAAAACTGGTGTAGATATCAACTTTTCTTTGAGCGACTAAAACGCTCTTTTGTAGTCTTTCATCTAGTTAAACTCCACATATTTAGACAATAGTGTGTGCAGTGGTTTTGCAATCTTACTAAAGTCGGTGATAAATCATCGGTAATACCTGGCAAATCCAAGAAAACTTCTCACCTCTCATTGTGTTATGGGGATGGGTAAGTCCTTGATGACTTCAATATTTCTTTTATCAACCTTTATTCCTTCCACGAAGATATGGTGTCCCAATACAATTCCCTCTTGCATCATCATGAAGCATTTTTCATTACTAAGGGAAAAATTATTTTCCTCACTTATTTTGAGCACTCTTTCCAAGTTCGTCATTGCTTCTTCAAAGGTTTCTCCATAAATGGTGAAGTAGTCCATGTACACTTTGATTGCATCTCCTATCATGTCCAAAAATATGCTAAGCACCATCCTTTGAAAGGTGAGGTGCGTTGCATAACCCGAAGGGCAATACCTGATAAGCAAATGTTCTCCATGGGCAGGTGAACGTTGTTTTATCCTAATCTTCTTCTCCTATTTGGATCTAGTTGTATCCACTAAATCTGTCCAGGAAGGAGTACTTTCACCCCTAAAGTGTATCCAAGAACTAATCGATGAATGGGAGTGGGAAGTGGTCCTTTTTGGTCACTTTTTTCAACACCCTATAGTCCACACAAATCTACCACTTCTCATTCTTCTTGGGGACCACCACAAGCAGTGACACCCACTCACTATCAAAAATTGGATATATCAATCTAGTAGATAAGATTTTTTGCAGCTTCGCCTTGACAATGTCTTTCATTGTTGGATTCATTCTTCTTTGCGGTTGCCTACTTGGAGTCGCCTGCTCTTCGAGGTATATTCAATGGGTATAGATTTTTGGGCTGATACCTTTCATATTTGAGTAATCCCATGCAAATGCCCATTGGTTTTTTACTAGGAGCTCTTCCACTTTTGTTACCTATGTGGGGGTCAACCCACTATTGATGTTTAATGTCTTTCTCGACCCAACATTTATCTACTAAATGTGGTGGTTTTGGGAATCGGCCAATGGTGACATAGGCATAGTGATGGAGGATTCCCCCTAGAGGAATTCCATGATAGCGCCATCCTCATATTCATCTTTTTCCAATTCATCCAACGCCATCATTGGTTGTATTATGGATAGCTCATTGTCTCTATGCTTGGTCAACATAGGGTATCCCAACGAATCCATAGATTGCAAGAGGGGTGAAATGGTCAACCTTTTGACATTTTATCCATTGGAGATGGTCATTAGGCCATCACGGTAGCTGATGTAAGCATCAGCTATCACTAGCCATGGTCTTCCCAAAACAAGCGGGTAACCACCCAGCCTAGTTTTAGACTGTAAGACCAGGAATTTGGCCTAATATTCCCATGCATCAACCGTTACTATTATGTCTTCCATAATTCCTTTTGGTTCTATGGTTTAACGATCGACCAGCTACAGCACCATTGAGGTAGGTCTCATATCTGTGAGTTGTAGCCTTTGCATGGTCTCTTGAGGCATTGCGTTGATGGTTGCACTAATATCGACCAACGTATTGGTCAAGGAATGTCCCCTAATTTTTATAATCAATACTGGGCTTCCTAGGTCTACATATTTAGGATGACACGCCTTCCCCATCATTAATATGTCAGATACATCTCACCTTCAACATTGTGTGCCAGCTGATTTACTCTATTATTTGGATTCGTCGTCGGTTGTGTGGGTAGCTATGCGGGTCTCACTACAAGCAAGGTTGGTAGGTTTTTATGAGGGAGATCTGGCACTACATTCTGTGGATCCATATTCCATGGAGCATGGCCTCTCCACTATTACCCAGGATATTGATATGGCATCCAGGGTTGTTGGTTTGGAAACGTTGATCCTGAGGGTGTGTTGGACCAATGTGATGGACCCCACCACCCCATGTTAGGTGGTTGAGGCTAGCCTTGTGGCATGTATGGTCCTCCCATGTATGATGGTATTCTTGGTGGCGTATTCCCCATAAGGGGTTGTGGCCAACTCCTTTGATTGCCTATAAAATAGGCTTCCATCACATTGGCATCCTCCTTGATACTGGGTAATTATGGGCACAATTGAGTCTTGTGATTTAGTTTGTATACCGCGCATACTCTGCCTTTGTTTTCTAGGCATGCATTCTTTGCATGCTTTCCTCTACATTTTAGGCAGAAATAAGCCAATACTGCCTCATTTTATTACTTCTTTTTCTCCAACAGTAGCATGTCCATTTGTAATGCCAGATACGAAAGCATCTCACTTTTCAAATATTTTAGCATATTGCCTATCTATATTTTTGTGACCGAAGCAGTTGCTTTCATGGTTCTAGAAGTGGTCTTGCCTCTCCTTCTTGAGTAGTTCCGGCATAATTGTTGGATATCTTCCATATCATGTTGGTAGATGTCACCTCCAGAAATCATGTTGAGAGCTTCTAATGATTCATTTTTAAGTCCTCTCAAAAATATGCTTTTAAGAGACTTGTCGGCTAACTTCGTGTAAGGAGATCATTGAAGATTAAAATTGAATCTCTCCCAATACTCCTCAAGAGACTTGTCTTCTTTATGCATCATGCTCAGGACCTCCTCTCTGGATTCTCTTACTCTTGAAGTCTTGATATTGTTCTAAAAAGAGCCTCTTCATTTGATCTCATGTAGCAATGTGTTTGTCTCCCAGATCGATGAACCACCATAAAGCTACATCGTCTAATGTGGAAGGAAAGAGATTTAGCTTCTGCGTATCATATTTGTAGTCCACGGACCTACATAGAACATCAAACTTAAATAAAAATAGTTTAGGGTCCTCGTTTGGGTATCTTCTGAAGGTAGGAAGGTGAGCAGGGGATATGTTTTTCATTTTGGTTTCTCCTATTCCTTCCTCAATTGGGAAACTAAAGCCATATGAAACCTCTTTGTCGACCATTTTTTTAGGAAATGTGGTCTCTAATGCATTTCTTATGGCCTCATGGTCGTTCAGAACTTTTTGAGTTAGGGCTTTGAAATTGGTTGGTGTTATCGTTCGATCCTCTATAGCTTTCCACAACATGGCTTTCTCTGAAGGTATCCTCTTAAATAATGTGTTTACAATGGTTCGTGCCTCCCGAAGTTGGTGGTATGAGGAAGCACTTTGCACAAAGTGAGTATTCTCACTCCAGTGGACTACTGGTGACAAGTCTAGGGAATATAATTCAAATTTAGAGTGTTCGATTGACTCAGATTTTGGTGGACTTTATTTTACAAAATGACCGTCAGGTCCTCTTTTTCTTGAGGAACTCATACAAAGTTAGATGGAAAGTTTTTAGGTATTGCAATTAATCTAGTAGAGGTGCTTCCTCTGTAATGGTTCCAAAATGTTGCGGGTCAAACACAGGTTAATTTTGTTCATATTTTGTCACTGCCCATGTATTTAAATTGTCAACCCAGGGAGCTTCGTAAACTTTAGAAGTGTCTCATACAAGATCACTACAATACCCACTTTGATATGAGTCCAACTAATTCTATTATTAGGGGGTTTAAAATATCAACGATCACTCATCTACACCATAATAATTTACATATGAATAATTAAATCCTTAGAAAGTAAATATTCATACGTGCATAATTAACTAGACATGAAAACAATTTCACTACGAAAATGAAAATAATAGTACAGAAAGAAAACCTATGAAAGTAGGAAACTAATCTAAGAAAGCATAAGTAAAATGGAAGGAATACTGGCTTGGAGTGGGCCTAGGCTCTAGCAACTCCCTTCCAGCTGAACACAAGATTAGGAACTCTCAAACTTTATTATGATTGCAAAATAATTAATACAGTGCTTCTTTCTCTTCATAATGATAAATGTATTCTCAATTTGGATATTCTAGATGATTATCAGAGATTTCTATGTGTGTTTATATAGCACACACACAGATCTTATGTTTACAATTAAGTTACAATAGTAGTTCAATCCAGAATAAACTAAGACAGTCTGGTAACCGTAATCGGCATCTGCTAAAAACAGTCATCATTCCTAACAGTGGTGTGTTCGCTGATTGGTTCATGCTTTGCCTGGCATAGGTAATACATTTTTTTCTATTGGTGTAATTTCCATAATTGTCTTACGTGACGTGGAACTAGAACTGCATCGGTCAACATTTTCCATGTCTCTTTATCTGGTCAACTGGCGAAAAATAGAGGCACCTTCTATATGAGGAAGGCACCTTCCTCATGTGCTTTGGTAGGCGCCTTCCTTATGCGAAAGGTGCATACTGATTTCGAGCACCTTCATCACATGGAAGGTACCTACTAATATCAGGTGCCTTCTTCATGGGGATGGCACCTACTGATGTTGGGCACCTTCTTTATGCGTAAGGTGCCTTGCCTTGCATGGGGCACCTTTCGCATAGTATGTTGGGTGCCTTCTTTATATAGAAAGTGTCTACCTTCTATTTGCATCTTCCTTGAAGAGGAAGTAGCCTACCTTCTCCTGTAGCCTTCCTTGAATAGGAAGGCGCCTACTCACCATGCCTTGATCCCAAAAGAAATAGAGTGCCAGGTCCATGAAGGACCTCGACTGATCCAAATCTGTCAAAACCAACTATATTTTGACAAAAATACACTAAAATACATAAATTAGATAACACGCATAATTATATTAAATAATTACATAATAATTCATAAAAGTACATAGTTCCTATTATATTTCCACATAATAATCAATGAAACTCATACAAAATATGAGCATTTTTGGGGTTCATCAATATGGTAGAAAGGTTTGTAATTACATGACTTTACTAGATAACCAGTTAAGCTAGAAATATTTAGAGGTAGACCCTAAGAATTTTAGAGGTAGACCCTAAGAATTTGAAGGATTTAAACCTCCTTAAAGCTAAACTAAAGGTTTATTACTTAGGTGTTTTCAAGTATAGATACTTTGTGGTTTGGAGCAAAACTAAGAATGGGGAATTCAGCATGAAGATAGCCTATGATCTTTGGATTTTGCTATAGATAATGGTTTTCCTTGGAATAGAATTTGGGGTAAGAAAGCTATTCCTAAACTAGATATTTTTCTTTGGAAAGCAGTCCAAAATAATATCCTAAGAGTGGATAATCTTAAGAAGAGAGGTTTCCAGTTTCTGAATAAATGTAGTTTATGTAAAAAGGTAGAAGAATCAGTGGAAAACATCTTCTTGGAATTTCCCTATGCTCTAAATATTTTCCAGCTCCTCATCAACACGATGGGCATATCTTGGGTGATGCCTTCTAATATGGTTATGTGGTTACAACAATGGGATAACTGCTTCTAAATCCTTGTCTTAATGTAATTTAGAACCTAGTTCCATTTCATTTTGTGTGGGGATTTTGGTTAGAGAGGAATAGGAGAATTTTTAGAGGGGAAAAATATCTGCAATGATAAGTTTTGGAAGTATCACCCACTTTTTAGAGGAGAATTTTAAATCTATCAAGTACTCTATCAAGCTAGAGAATACTGAAGAGACTATGATAGCTAATATATGGAATTTGGAACCTATTAGTGGTGGAGAGAAAAATATTTAGGTTAGAACTGATGTAAAATGATAACCACCTCGAGATGATTGGTTGAAGTAAAATTTTGATAGGACATCCAAAGGTAACCCAAGTAAGGTTGGAGTAGGAGCAATTTTGAGGGACAATCAGGATATATTGGTGGGGATATCCTGCAAGTTTTTGGAAATTACTACTAGTCATAAAGTTGAAGTTAATGCTTTGCATATGGGTGCAAAGCTTGCCAAGGATCTAGGTGCTAAAAATTCTATATTTGAAGGAGACTCCTTGAATATTATCAATATTTTGAAAAAGGAGAGAGAAGCTAATTGGCAAATTGATTAAATTGTGCAATATATTAGAGAGATTGTAAAGAATTTTGAATAAGTTGACTTTGTTCATGTCTATAGATAAGGTAACAAACCAGCAGACTAGCTGGTGAACTTTGGTGCCATTAAAGAAGAGGATACGAGATGGATCCCCCCTGGGGTGGTCCATGAGGACTTAGAAAAGTTCACAATGGAGGACTGCAACGAATTGGGGTCTAGGATGGATATTGTTTATCTTGTGTCCAGGGGATCTCTAGCTATTTACCCTTGGTAGTTGTGTAATTGATGGGTTGAATTTGTGTTGTAAAAGGGTTTAAGCCCTTTCAAAATCCTATTTTTACCCTAATAAAAAAATATTATCTCTTAAATATACCATCTACCAATTCCACATAGTTATCACTTTAAAATTTATAAAATATGTGTAAAAAAAAAACATCTACAAAAATTGAAAAAGGCTTGTCTATATGTTTATTCTTTTGTTTGAATAAAGAATTATATAATGATAAATTTATATATAATTATGTATACAATAGTATGTTGTCCTTCCTCTTTACATTTTAAAATGTTGATTCCGACTAATTAAATACATAGGTATTAAACGTCTAACACCCCATGACAAAAAAAATAAACAATTTATGAAATCCAAAATTGATTGACTTTTTTTTTCTTTTTATTCAATGTATTTATTTTATTAAGAATTGGTAAAAATGGATAATTTAATTTTTAACTTAAAAAAAACTTATTCATATATTTATTCATTTGTTTTAATAAACAAGTATATATTTTTTAATTTGTATATAATATAAAATAATATATATAGTTATGCATTATTTTACTTTATTAAATGGTAAGAGTTCATAGTTAAAAAAAAATTACTTTCAAGGAGAGGATCTCAATTTGAATCTTGCAAACAATCATGATGTAATTTAATTGGACCTATTACAATCTTATAGACCTAGTTTTTTTTAAAACATTATTATTTTTTAGTTTTAAAAATGTTTCCCTTCTATGTTTCTTCTGCAATCGTCTCTTTAAGGCTCTATTTTTGTTGTTAAAGGTTCGATGACCCTTTCAAAATTCCTTCTTTATTTTTTAAAATGTTTAGGGCTCCTTTCAAAACCCCAAATTCAATTATTATCTTATTTGAGTTGCTATAACTAGATATCTACATATTTTTCCATTAAAAATTTTAATTCTTGATTTTTATTTTATGGATCTTCAAATTTATTTGTAAATACAAATATTCTAAAATTCAACATCCTTCTTGGAATTTTCTCGCAGTAGCCTTCACAATGTCAAATTCCACCTCTACTATTTATGTACTACATCTTAGTAGAGTAATATTCATGAAATATTGTGTTGTTCGCTTTACCAAATTTGAATGGTTAGTTTGCTTCTTGAGGCATAAGTGCAACCACAAGAACTGTAATAATTATTTTATGTGGAAACACCCTTTTTTTTTGGAGAAAAATGGGGTTGTACTCCTCCATCCTTCAAAAATCACAACTCTCTCCTTTAGAGCTAGAAATTTTTCAAATAGATTCAATTATCAACTCAATTGAGTTGAAATAGCTAAATAACTACATTTGTTTTCATGATTTTCATTTTTTGGATCTTCAATTTTCTTTGTAAATAAAAATATTCTAAAATTCAGCATCCTTCTTGAAATTTTCTATAGGATTCTTCTAAATACCAAAAATCCACCTCTATTGTCTACACAATACATCTTAATAGAGTAATATATCTAAAACTTTGCACTATCATAGTCTACTTTACCATATTTGGACTGCTAGTTTCCTTTTTAAAGCATAAGTGCAACCATAAGAATTGTAATAAATAGTTTATATGAAAACACATTAATGTTATAAAATATAGCAAATATTACTAATAGAAAATATTAAATCAAATCTTAATCAGTATTTGATTTATTCAATCAATATTTTGTTGTCAACTTACTTTCTCTAACCATAGAAAAGAGAATTTAACTTCACAATCCTCTATTAAAACCCCTCTATTGGCTATCTTATCTATAGATTTGTTCCCTTCCCTTAACGTCTATGTAAACCTAATTTATTCAAACTCTGTAACGAGCTCTTGTATATCCATAATTATCTCTTGTATTTTCCATTAAGCCTTTGTTTTTCTCAAAACTGTATTTATTACTATTAGTGAATCACCTTCCATCCATACTCTATTCAGTTTCATTTGTCTGCTTATTTTTAACTCTTCCAAAGCTTCCCAAGATTTAGCTTAATTATTTGTCTTAAAAGTTAAATCCACTATTGAAATCATAATGTGATAAAATCTCATTCTTATTATTTCTAATTATTCCTCCTCATGTTGGTCTTGGATTTCCTTTAAATGCTTCAACAAAATTCAATTTGACCAACTCCACTTCCAGTGATTTCCACTTTATATTATTTTTCTTTCTTTTGTTTCTCTTGTACCCAACTTCATTATTTTATTTGGTGACTTGAATCAATTTATCTAGGCTCTCTACCTCAAGATTAAGGATTGTGTGAGTTGATAGGATTAGCCTAGACTCCTCTATGGCTAAACAAAACTTCTTTTTCATTACCTCTAATTTCCTTTTCTCACCTTTAGATATTATTCTACTCCTTTGTAGCCATATAGTTCAAAGTATTGTATAAATTTGATGTATTCCATATTTTCTATAATACCTCACTTTTAAAAGTGCTCTTCCATTGCTTTAATCATTCTTCAATTCTTCCATTCATCACAATGCATTTACCAAACATATTAAGAATCCATTGCCATAGTTCCCATATTATTGAACAATATCCCAAGATATGGTCTATACTCTCCCCCTCCTTTTTACATAGAACACATTATGAGGGGCCATAAAAACCTCTTTTCATTGTGTTATCTTGAGATAAAATATTCCTATGACCTACTAGCCATATAAACATTTTGACTTTTGGAATGTTCAAGCTATCCTAAATATCTCTCCATATTCTTGTGGTATTCCTATTTTGTTGGTGCTTTACATTATATTCACTTCTTGTTGTGTAGTCTCCTGAGTTATTCAACTCCTAAATTAGCTTATCCTTGACTCCCCTTGAAATAATCATTGTTGTTATCTTTCTATTCAAATACCTCCTAGCAACAATGTTTGGTATACTTGTAAAAAATTCTTCTTTCCATTTTTATCTTCCTTCCTAATCCTTGTACATAATGTTTGAAACCCTATCACCATATTTACCTTGAAATAATCACATCCATGGTTTCAAAAATGGAGTTAGATTGAATGGTTTTTTATCACACCAAGTATCCATCCAAATAGAAATTTTTGCTCCAGTTCCCACCACCCATCTTAGACCTTTAATCACTAGATCAATTTTTTTTAATGTTTTATAATGTAGAACCATATGGTAATGAGAATTTATTAAAGATTAAGCTTGGGTCATTGGCCTCAACGTACATACTTTGAATAATTATTACCCATTGTATTTGACTCTCTTTGTATAATCTTCAAATTACTTTTTCCTTTAGAGCTAAGTTTACATTTGTAAGAACTTTTAAACTGAAACCTCCCCTAGTTTTATCATTACACACCTTACTCCAATTTACCAAAGAAATCTTCCATTTATCATGTGATCCTAATCACAAAAATTATTGTATAATATAGATTAAACTTTTTTCTATCAATTTTGGTATAATATACAAGGATATATACTATGTTGGAATAGCTTGTAAGACTAATATTAGTTGCACTCTTCTGCTAATGATAACTAGTTATCTTTTCATATTAGTAGTTTATTATGAACTTTATTTATAATTGGATTTCATAATGTTATCCTCATTCTCCCCTTAAATAAGTGCATCCCTAGATATGTTTCTAGTAAATTTGTCACCTCCATTAGAAGTAACTTGCATATCCCTCCTTTGTTTCTAGCTAGAGTGTTTAGGAATTTTGGATTTCCTATTAAATTTCTTTCTTGATGATATTTCATATTCCTTTAATAAGTTATTCAAATATTTGGCCTTGTTTTTCTCTCCCCCTCAAAAAGGGTTGTATGATCTACAAAAATTTTAAAGGGTGATGTCAATATTATTATTAGCATTGAGTTTTCTTATTAGCCCATATTTGTATGCCTTCTTCAAGTTCCTTCCCAATACCTCTGCCATAATAATGAATATATATGGTGGTAGAGTATATTCCTATCTAAGACCCCTCTTGGTTTGAAATGATTCTCTTACTAGCCCGTTGAACAACACTGAATATGATATTATAGAGACACCAGCTTTAATCCATTTAACCCATTTCTTCTTAAATCTAAATTTTCTAATACTACAAAAGAAAATTCCATTTAACCCTATCATAGCATTTATTCATATCAAGTTTAAATATCATTGATCTCTTTTCTAGAAATTGCTAAATGCATTACTTCGTGAGCTACTATGATCCTATCTAGAATTTGTCTCCTTTTCACAAATCCTCCTTGCTCTTCTAAAGTAATTTTTTTTAATATTGGTTTTAAATGATTTATTGTCACTTTGGATATTATCTTATATGATATATTACATATGCTTATGGGTCGGAATGAATCAAACAATTTTGCATCCTTATTTTTTAGAATTAGGGTAAGATATATTGCATTTATTTTATAAGGTATGTACTACTTTACCCTAGATTCTTCCACTACCAACAATAAATAATCCTTCATTGTTTCCCAATTACATTGGTAGAATGTTGCAGATATTCCTTCCAAACCTAGGGATTTATCATTATCAAAAGAGAAAAGATATGAATGAACTTCTAGAGTATTAGGCTCCATCAATATGTTATTGTCTTCATATGTTATAACTAAATGTACTTATTATAGTAGTTTATCATTAAGAACTTTAATCTCCTTTAATCCTAGAATATTTTGGTAAAAAATACTTACCTCCTTTTTATTCCACTATGTTATTCAATTCAAATCCCTTCTATTAATTTAATTTTATTAATTCTAGATGATGATATTTGTACTATTACCATCCTATGAAAATTTTGTATTTTTATCTCCTTTTAACCAAGTTTATCTCGATTTCAATATTTAAAATTTCTCTTCCTTAAAATAATATTTTTTTTTGGTAAGTTAATGGAATTAATTAAAAAAAGGGTATTTGAAAGACGTCCCAATGCCTTGTACATCAGCAAAATCGAGAGGAAACAATAGAGGATGTAAAAAAGGAATCACCAGAGGAACAAAAGGCATTCATCCAGTAGAACCAAAAAGGACCTAAATCACCAAAATACAAAGCATTACAAAAAAGTGAAATCTAAGACCAAGCTTTCAGTAGCAGAAACAATAGACACGTTAGTTGGGAATATTAGTCTGCATTGGTGATGCAACGACAATCTCTAGGTCAACGTCCTTAACATCATCCTTTGGCATAACCTTTTGGGCTTCCTTATAGGCTTCCTTGGTGATCTCCACAACCTCCTCATCCTTGGCATTGTCTTTAATATATAAAGTCCCCCCACAACAAAAGTAGTCAGTACGTCCTCAAAAGAGTCGCAGAAGAACAACAATCTAAGTGCTTGATGCTACTCCTTAAGCTTCACAATAGCTTTCCCAATGGCAACATGAGCATTTTCCAGGTGATTGATAGTAGCAGACGTGGCTTGGACAACAAGCTTATGAAGGTATTTTTCCACAATGTCAGGAGAATTAGAAAGTTCTTTCTTGGCCCTCTTAGAGGTAGGAGTGGGAGTTTTAGTAGCCTCCTTAAATTTAAGCCTTTGGGAACAACAACAAGCATTTTTTCAATTTTGAATTTTTTCTTAATGTTGGACATGGCCTGAGATTTCTCAATCTTGTTCTTTCTCTTGGACCTAGATGCCTTAGGGCTAAGATTAGAGGAAGAGTTTTCTTCAGCATTATTAGGTTCGAGGATATTACCTTTGGGGAACTTAAGAAGTAATATTCTATAAATAATATTGAATAACCCTTGGTGAGAGGGCCAACCATCATCCTTTTTGCCTCAAGTTGAAGTTATTGCATAGTCCATAGACCAGTAAAGAGCATTAGGGATGTTCATAATTTTGGCCTATAGAAAATGGTTGAAAAAAGCTAAATGAAAAATACACCACTGAGGTCCGAGGTGTAGACCAATTGGTTCATCCAAACCCCATAAGGGGGCGGAGGTCCAAGGTTCAAATCTCGGGCCTCGTCGGACTGAACGCTTGTCCCTTTCCTGGTGCTTTCAGCAGCATAAAAGGTTTAAAATGATTGTGGCATGGTGGTTATAGTGGTGGACTGCATGAAGATCTATGTGGCAGCTTCTAGGGTGGACAGCACAGAATACTGTGGTGGCCATAAAAGTTGGACAGCTTGCCCGGATTCGTGGCAGCTACCGATTCCACCATGTAAATTCAAAAAAAAAAAACTACACAACTAAGAATCGGGATTATCAATAGTCAAGTATTGCATAATAGGTTTAAGTATTTCTTTCCAAGGGGTGGAAAGGTGATGGCAAAAAATACCTTTTTTATGGAGCTTGCGGATCACGGATGTCTGTTCAAAGTGGGTCATTTCAGCCTCCCAATGGTGTTTGTTCCTCCATATCACCTTACCCTCAAGGATTTGTCCCGTAAGCTTGGTAAAAATCTCCATAGTTATCTAGATCTCCACACCGTGAATGGTGACAACGTCATTATCCCATGTCTTAGCAAACGTAGTAGTCACCTCCCAATCGACGCTAGAGAAAATTTTGAAATTTTTGATTAGGCCACATTTATCCTTCAATATGTCATCAGCAATGGTCTCAATTTTGAATATCTCAAGCTATGTAAACTCAGGTTTCCCTTATTTCATGATTGATAACCAAAGAAGAGTAGAAGGAAGAAACATAAAGTGGAAATGACAGATAGGAACAACCACAGAGAAACGGGAGGATAAGTGAAAGGATCATGCATGAAATAGTATAAATAGAAGGTGAGGTTGCAAATCCTAAACCAGCAAGAAAACCAGTGAAAATACCTCAAAAAGAAAAAACCCACTTATTGAAAGGAGATTGGCTAGGTCTGGGAACAGAGAGGATTTTCTGACATTGGAAACTACAACAAGTGATTGGGAAGTGCAATATGCGGGGATAGTGTTGACTCTTTGGGATGCCCAAAAAATGGAGCCAAAAGAGAAAACTAGCACAAGATACATGAAATATTGGAAACCCCTACAAAATGATCCTCAGAAAAAAGCAAAAAGAAATCCGGTGGAGGATGGTTGTTGAAAGAGCCAAATAACACAATCCAAGAAAAATGGATAGGATATGATTAAATATGGTGCTAATATTTGCATTGGGATTCCAAGAAGGGATAGTTGACGAGAAATAAGTGCTTGCTAAATAAAAATGTGGTGGATAGTGTGACATCACGTAGGAAAAAGAGCAGTGTGCAAGAATGTGAATAGGAATTGATCACAAAGATTTTTATCTAGACTGGAAATCATAGCAACTTTTGGAGGAAGAGAGTCTGTCCACGTCAGCAAACCATGGGTATTCACCCCGATGTTAGCCAATCTATCAGCAAAAAAGTTGGCTTCTCTAAAAGCATGTTGGACGATGGTTTCATTCTGTTCAGAAAGGATATGCTTACTTTCTTCAATCATGCTTCTTATCCTCCAACTAGCTGGCTTGGAATTTTTTAAAAAATTGATTATGTTTAGAGAGTCTCCTTCCACAATAATGTTCCTTGGAATGTTTTTAATGAATTGGAGGCCCCTCCATAAAGCCTTGGCTTCAACCGAATGATTGTAAATAATGCCCAAAGGTTCAAAATAAGCAAAAATAGAATTGCCAAGGTGATCACGAAGAATACCACCAACACCTGCACTGCCAGGGTTTCCTTTAGAAGCTCCATCAAAGTTAAGCTTGACCCATCCAATAGGAGGAGGATGCCACTTGATGTTGGTTCTTGAAGTTGAAGGGTTGACTGGTCTTGGATCTTCTAGGAAAATATGACAGGATTTGAGTAAATCATCCTCAAAGTACGAATGGGGAAAAGGATCAATATGGGCTATGAGGATGTTCTCTTTGGCACAAAGGATGATTTTATTGACAACGAGGATGGCATCCAAGGCATTTTTTTCAAACACTCTTCTATTGTTTTCAAGCCATATTTGCAATAGGTAATATTGTAAATAAAATTTTCATAGTCCTTTGAGCACAGGATTCTTGAAAGGATTAGGCCACTGGAGGAACAGGTCAACAATGGTATCAGGACAGACCCAAACAAGATGGAATTTAAGAAAAATATTTCTTAGCACAATTCTGGAAAAAGGAAAAAAAAAAATAAGTGGGTAGTAGATTCCCAGTTAGAGAGGCAAAGGTAAAATTTGTTAGGAAGTTGCATGCCCCTTTTGATTAGGTTCTCTATGGTTAACATATGTTAGGAAGTTACAGACCCAAGATAAGGAAGCAATTTTGGGAATAAGATACTTAGTCCAAACCAGCTTAAAAGGAATAAGAGTTTCAATAGTGTTAAGTGATAGAAGATAAGTTGATTTGACTGAGAATTCTCTCAAATCAGTGGGTTCCCAAATTGGACAATCTATAGAATCTCTTACAGGAATTCTAACAGAAGATAACTAAGCATGAAAACAAGAAATTTCAGCCTCTAGATCAGGAATAGATAGTATTTTCCAACTCATTATACCATGAGAAGTAGAGATGAAATCAGCCACCAGAGGACCAAACAAATGCTTGGTGAAGTTGATTAACCTTTGAAGCATAGGAATATGCATGATAGGACGATCACCAAGCCACTTGTATTCCCAAAATAAAAAGACTTACCATTGCCTAATTGTCATCTTAATCCTTTTTTTAAAAGTGACCGAGCCACACAAATAGACTTCCAAAAGGAAGAGCCTACGGAAGGAACTCCACCATAAAGAAATTTAGAGGCCTGAAGATATTTCCTTCTGATGAATTTTACCCACTCAACATTATCGTTGGAAATGAGGCACCAGGCTTGCTTAGCAAGGAGAACAAGATTGAAAATATGGATCCTTATAAGCCCTAAACCTCCATGTTCTTTGGGTTTGCAAACATTATCCCAAGCCACAATATGAAATCTATGCATGTTTTCAGTTCTTGACCAGAGAAAATATTTTTGGATTTTTTCTATTTTTTGATAAACATTTACAGGAGCTTTGAATAAGGATAGGAAATAAACAAGGATGTTTTGCAGGTAAGCCATAGTGAGAGTGATTTTACCCACTTGAGATAGAAGATTTCCTCTCCAAGTAGAAATCTTTTTTTGAATTCTTTCAATGACATTATCCCATAGGCTTTCTTTAGTGTTTCCAATGAAAAGAGGTAATCCCAAATAGGAAGAAGGCAAATGAGATATGGAGCATCCAAGGATATTGGAAATGATAGTTTGTCTTCTTATAGGAGTATGAAGAAAATATAATTTGCTTTTCTAAAAATTTACCCATTGACCAGCAACTTCTTCATACAAGAGGAGAATGTGCTTAATAATTTTGGCTTCATTAACAGAGGCAAAGGTAGACAACAGGGTGTCATCAACAAATTATTGGTGGGTAATGGGATTGCATTGAGAAGTGACCTGAAGTCCTGAAATCAGACCTTGTCTTCCTTAAAATAATATGATATTCACTAAGAAAATCCCTTTCCTCTAAGCTTGGATTATTGTGCTCACCTTTTTAGAATTTTAAAATTTTCTTGTTTAGTTCTTTTTTTATCTCAAAAAAAAATTGAAAGTGTTCTTGTCTCATTCTTTTAATCTAGGTGTCATTGATTTAATTTGTTTTGGAAGTGTATACAGCCTACCATTTCATGAAAATTTATGTTTGTGTTATCATATGAACAAATTGAGGATGGTCTTCCCGCATATGCTCATATTAAAAATATATGTTTTTAAATTCACTTACCATCATTATAATTTCTATTGGCTAGTGATCGAAACCAACCGTTGTCAAGGTATGAAATTTAGCACAAGCCCCTTTATCTAGCCAATGATCTAAGTGGATGTATCTACCTAATTTTTCTACTATTAGGTTTTGATATGTCTTGTTGTTGAACCATGTATAGTGTTCCTCTTCAAATTCAACCTTCCATAGATTATTATTTTGAATAAAAGCTAAAAATATATCATACTTTGGATTATTTTCTTAATTCCCCTAATTTTTTATCTAGCTTGGTTATGGGATTAAAATATATTATGATCATGAATTGTGTTTCTTGGGTTTTACTTATAATAAAGGATTCAATCCCACTCCATACTTATGATCTACCTAACTAAGTTATTGATCCATATACACTGATAAGAATGAAAATGATTATCTATTAAGTAGAATGTGACTAATGAGGCTATCCAATGCATGTTTTTATAAATGATTTCAAAAGAGGTTCTAACTATATTCCAACATGTTATAATTCCCGCTACCACTCCTTTTTCCATAGCATCCCCTTCACATCTTGTCCATAATGCTTTCATACTTTTAGAAACTTCTTACTTTGTCATTTAGTTTTCTAGATGCAAATAATATCAGACGTATTACTTAAACAAAACTCCTTGATACACCTCTTCCTTGAGGGGGTATTAGCACCCCTTATATTCCATGAGATAGTAATCATGTCTCATTAGGAGCTATTGGCCCTTCCTACAAATTACCAATATTATTTTGTTATTTGGTAAAGAGAAGTTAAACCAACTTAGATTATATTCCTTTCTCTATGTTTGCTCTTGCTTCCGTAGATCTCGCTTGATAATTTGAAGGTTTTCCTATTTTTACCTTGTTAGTATCAGGAGTAGATATTATTATTCTATTCCTCGATATTCTTTCATAATTTTTCTTTTTATTAGATTTATCCTCTTTTGGCTCTACTAAGGAAGACTTGTCTTATTCATTTTTTGGTATTTCCTTGTTAATGGTAGAGGTATTAACATATAACACTATGTTTTCTCTACAAATTTTCTTCTCCTAAGTGGTGCATAATACTTCAAGGTAATCTTCAAAATCTGATGAGGCACATTCCTTAAGTTCAGCAAGAATGTTCATCCCTAAATTGAAATCATATTGAGTAGATGATTCGTTGTTAATATTCTGATCCTATTGTATAATACCCTCTAAGATCTAATTTGATTTCTCTTCATAGGCTAAAGCCTAAAAAGAATTGGTATTTATTCCAATATCCTTACTAGTCTCCATTATTTATTTATTGTCATCTATATGGACCTATTTTTTAGAATTTGAAAACCATTCTCATCCATATCCATTTTTAAGTTTCTCTTGTGGTTTTCTACATATGTTTTTACTAGACGCTTATTATGGCATGATCTCTGAATATGCCCCACCTTAATAAATCTTCTACATATGAAATATATGTTTACATAATCCATGGTTTGGATCCATAGCTTACCCCTATAATTAAGACTATACTTAAGACTAATTTATTCTAGTAAAGGTTTACCGATATCAATCATGACCAATATTTGGGCATAAATAGCCAAGAATATTGTAGTTTTTAAAATTTCAAGAAATCATCCCAGAGTGTTGCCTATTACCTTGAAGGTATTAATTTCTTATAATTCAATGGGAAACCCATACATCCTTACCTAGATTGGTACTAGAGATATATTTATGTTTTAGGTGCAAAGACTTCATACCAGTGGGTAAGGAAGAGTCCTACTCTTCTCATAAACCAAGGATCCCCTTTAAAGATTCTATATATATCCTCTCTAGAAAAAAATGGCTATAAAAAAACCTTTGGAAATAAAGTATAGACTCACTTCTAGAGACTTCCATCTCCTATCAATACATTTTTATAGTCGAAGCCCCTATCCAAGACCCGTTAAATTTACAAATGATTACCTTATCTTTGAACAAGGATCGTTGCTCTATGAGGTCCTCCATAACCTCTACTACTAGGGATGATTATAAGGATTAAGCTAAAAATTAGTTGATGGAAATAAAAATATAACTCAATATCTACTAAAATTTACTAGTATATCTTATAACAATTATATTATTTGAAAATAAACCTACAACAATCTACATGTAGAACTTCTAAAATAATGAAGGAAAAAATGAAACTTACCAGAAAAATTCTATGCCCAAACAAAATGTATTGCCTCACTTATTCCCTAGCCCTCCATTGCTCTTGCCATCATATAAACCCTGGTTGGTATATTATTGTAATTTTATTTCTCGCAACATGAAAAATTGTCACTGCCCTTGTTCTAGATGGATGACTTCATAGGGTTGTATCTCTCTCAATACTAATTGGATTCCTTTATATGACCACTCATTTTTAAACCTCTAAGTTTTACATAATTTTGCCTAAGAATCATCTCAAATGGATAACCCTTCACAAAGGTATGGCTTCTAAAATATGAGAAATTTTTTGAAAAATTTTGTCCTAACACTACCCTTGTTTTAAATGATTGTCTTCACGTGGTTGGATCTCCCTCAATACTACTTGGATTCACACAAAATATTGAAAGAAACGACTGAATAGGATAACTATATGCAAAAATATTGCTCCTAAGAGGTTACTCATTTTTAAAAAAACAAATACCCTAGCTCTATTAATTCATAATTGCTTTTCTTCTTCACAAAATCATTATTTTCAACTTTAATTGTTTATTTTTTCTTATCCTAAAATGAAAAGTACTATACATAATTGTAAATATTTAAATTAAGATGTTTTTTATATATTTGAGTCTATAGTATGTGTTATGTTATTAATGTGTGTCTGAGGTGTCAAGTTAGTAAGTGCCAGTTATGTGAGTGAAGTGTCAAGTTTATAAGTGAGGGGTTATGACCAATTCTAAGGAACTTTATCTTTATGTAATATGTGAGATTTATTATTTTGTAAAAGGGAAATATCTCCCGTGAGTTTAAAGAGATGAAGAGTTTATGTAAGTCAAGAGTCATGTGCATATGAAGAGTCTCATGTAAGTATATATTGAAGACAAAGATCTATATATCAAGATGTATTTATGTTCAATATTGTGGATTGATTATTGCATGTTGTTGAGTTAATATTTGGTCCTAGAGATTTTTTAGCATATGAGCATAATAGTATTGTGTTAACAAATTACTCCCACAAATTTTATGGTAACTTTAGAATATTGATAGTTATTATTTTAGTAGATGGACACTAAACACTTTTCTTAAATATATATATTTTTATAAAAATTAAGTCAAAAAAATTAAATAAAACTTTATATTTATAAAATAATAATGTCATTTAAATATCATAAGGACATCTCTATCTTTTATATTTTTATCCTCTTTAAATTACAAAGGTGATTTTAAAAAAATCACTCACAATATTAAGTTGAATTCTCAAAGAAGATTAGCCCAACCCTTCTAATTTGTGGAAAGGATAGGTAAGACATTTATAATCATTGAATACACTAAATAGAGATAGAGATTTATTATAATAAAACTAGATATGTAGTGGAAAGCATGAATTTGGATGCCTTGTTCTTGTTAAATTAACTAAATAATTTGAATTAAACAATTCATAAAAAAAAATATCAATGGTCATGTCATAATATGTAGAAAATGATTATTACTTTAAAATAACACTTATAAAAAAAACTTCATTGTCGAGGTAAGAATATCTTGAGATCTATATATATAGCATCACAAAGGTACTATTGTCGTTGGCTCTATAAAACAACTTTTCCTATAAAAAGAACCTTGTTATGAAGGTAAGACTGTCTTGGATTGGTATAGCTACAAGCTTATTGCAATGGTAAGGGCTTTGGTCTCTCTTTGAAAGGTCCAAGGTTCAAACCCCACTCAATATGAGGGGACCAAGACCCCTCATAAACACCTGTGTAAACTCATTAAAAAATAGCCAAACGATACATGGATAACTAGTTAGATTCCTCAACATTTCAAGGAGGAGACCCAGGTTCGAATCTTGCCAAATGATACATGGATAATATCCAAGCTTTGTTGTAATACCACTATGTGGTTATGATGTAATACGGGTGGGGCTCGTTTCAATCCCATATAACCCATTAAAAAAACTAGTCTTGGATTGAACGATCAAAGTGGCTAAGAAAAAGGAAGGGTTGCAAACAAAGCTGAAGGAAAAGTCAAAAATCCTAATGATAGACAAAAGCATGTATAAATAGTTGGCACTATAGGTGATGAAGTTGTAGTAGAAGCAAGGAAATCCATGTCAAGCTAGAGAAAATGAGGGATGCCTTTATTATTAGAGTTCTCACATTTGCTGCTAAATCTAGCAGAGGTGCATTTGTTGCTAAATCTAACGGTGTGAGAACTCGTTTTTTATTTACATGTACATAATTTTTCCTTTTGGCTAGAGTTAATAAAAAACGATTAGCATCTAAAAAAAATAAATAAAAACATACAAGATATGATTCCATCGAAGGAAATTTTGTGTTTTGCATATGAAAAGAAATTTTGGGGTTTGGTGTTGATTTTAGTGTATGGTTCACCTAAAATGTTGCATTCATATGCTAGATGTATTACTGGTCTTCAAATATTCGCCATTTGCTTCGATGTTGTGTCTACACGGAGGATTAATGGAATGGATTGAAGTAAAATTTATATTTTTTGGAAGTAACATAGTTTTGAAAATCAAAAGTACAATATGGAATAATCTTTAATAAATTATGGAAAATGCAAGAAACATAGACGATTTGAAATACTATGGGGAAGGGGAGGAATGAAATAACAGATTTCATAGAAGATATTTTGGAGATTAATGATATTTTCCCTACAAATGAATATTTGTTGAACATGTGGAGGAATGATAGGGATAAAAAGTCACAAGCTAATGATGGATAACTAGAATTCTTAGAGATAAGATCAGCATAGTTATACAACAACCAAGGAAATCAAAGGACTAAGGAGAAGAACCTTAATAAGGGATCAAAATCAAGAACCCTCGACTGAAGACTAGATTTAGAAGAAATTATTGGGATGCCCAACTTAGTCAAGACTAATGAGACCAAGGAAATTCCCAATGCTAAAAAAAAAAATGTGTAAAACGGAAGAAGGAAAGGGTAAATTTAGTATTTGAGGAGGATATTCTTCTAATTCATGTCTTGAAAATGAATGATAAAACCCTTGTTAGAAGGTTTTACGAAAAATTATGCTTAGAACAAATAGTAGAAAAGTGGATTGAAAAAGTTTGGGGTCCTATTCTTGGATATGTCTTGAGATTTTATTCTTGATTAAAGGATAATTGGCATTCATCCTTAAAATGAAAGAATATGTGGGACTCATACTTTAATAAAATGGTTTTGGGCTCCATTTGCACTATCTTTGAGGTGATGGATTTCATTTTTTGATCCACTAGAAAACAGGATCAATTCAACCCATATGGGTTTAATTACTAGGACTACCATTAGATTTGTGGTCATTGAATATTCTAAAAAAAAAATGAGAACATAATAGTATCCTGCATAAAAATGGATGGTTGTAGGTTAACCAACTCTTCCAGCACTATAGCGAGGATTTTGGTTGAAATGGATTTGAGAGAAGGACATCTAAACAACATGGGCATTGAAGTAGGGAAATGGATATATAGTTTGGACCTTGACTACGTAAAGTTACCCTTTAGGTGTACTCAATACCATGTATATGGACATGTGGTGAGTGAATGTTCTCTAAATTTCAAGTGAATGTTCACTAAATTTTACCAAAGAAAGATGGAGGAAGAAAGATTCCATGATCCCAAGTTAAAATCAGACAAATAATAGGAAGGAATCCATAGGAAGAGGGAATCCACAAGAAGTATAAGAAGAAGTTCAAAATACTTGCTTCAAAGCCAAAGAAGAAGAAAAAATACCTTATGATAAAGGAAGAGACAAACAGAAGAGAGGACAAGAGAGGGAATGTGGCAAGCAGGTGGAACTGGTTTAGAGGGAAGAGAAGAGAGGGCCTATGCTCATAATAGAGTATGTGGAGGAGAGATTAACACTACATTTTCTTAACCAAGGTCAAAAAGATAAGATGATATACTCACAAACCACACCTAAACTAGTAAGCCTAGCAAATCTTATCTGGGATTTTTGGCCCACTTTGATAGACTCTTATCAAAACACATGGAATTATAGAGTCAAGAGCAAGGGGCAAGAGAATACAAAAAAAAGGTAAAAGATAAGGTGATCAATGAGGACATAATATCCATCAGGGATACAATCTTAGCATTCCAAAAGAATCCAAATAATCGATCCTTATCTCAATTGTTTTCCACCTTAGAGAATAACTCAAGGATTGGGAATTACATTCTATAAATGTAGAAGGAAGGCCAAGGGAACTGATTTTTGGATGGAAAAAACTTGTCAACTTGTAAATTAAGAAAACTTTGACTCAAGAATAGCAATAGTATTACATCTACTAGACTTTAGAAGAAAATATACCATGGTTAGTGTCAATGGCGCCTATGAGAATAGAAACAATAGTGGTAAACATTGTGGACAAAGGACTTTATGAGGCATGAAATAATTATACTAGGAGGAGACTTGAACTTTACCACCAAGCAAGCATAAATTTGGGGTCCAGCAGCAACTTTTTTCTTACACAAAATAGAGTTAGCAAGGCTAGTGGATGTGGAGCCAATAAACTAGTTTCAACTTGGAGGGATAACAAAGTTGGGGGATATGGTAGGCAAAAATTTGAATAGATTTTTATTTTATTCATGGAAACCATCATGCTTGATGGAGAAAAAGTAGATCAAGTGTTGAGACAAAGGAATAATCAGATCATCTCCCAATTAGACTACAACTTGGCTCAAAGAATAGGAAACCTCGAAGCCCTTTCAAATTCAATTCAACTTAGCTAGAGGAGCACGAGTTTTAGGATATAGTAAGGAAGTAGTGGCAAAGTTTTAGTTGAACTCATAAGGCCTTAGCATGTTCATAATTCATTGTCAGCCTAAGAAGGGTTAAAGCTATAGTCTCTAAATGGGCCTACCACATACAAAAATCATGATCAAGAGCTAACAACAATTAAAAATTAAATTGCTAAGTTCTATGATATAAAAAGAGGGAAGAATACACAAAGGAATCTAGATAAATGATCAAAACCTTAGAAAATAGGAAAAGATAATTGTTGGCATCATAAAAGGCCAAGTAGAGGTTGAATTATAGAGCAATCTAGTTGGAAAAAGGAGATGAAAATACAAAATTCTTCCATAACTATGCAAATCATAGAAGGAACATTAACACCATATGGGAAATGCCAAGAAGGGATGGAATTAAAGCAAGAAAATTTAAATATATAGTTGATTTAGGGGTGCAACACTTTTAGAATCTTTTCAAGGAGTCAATGAGGCCAAATTTAGTTAAGATCCTAAATATAATGACTTATTCCCTAGATTTGCAAAGGCAAAATTTACGGAATGACTTACTCATTCCAAAAAAAGATAAAAGTCTAGGCCTAGATGGATGGATAGTGAAGTTTTTTATAGGTTTCTATGAGATGGTAAAGAGGGTGGTTGAGGAGACAAAGGAAATAGGAAATATCCCAATGGATGTTAACTCAACTTTTATAGCACTAATCCTTAAGAAGGACAATCTAGAAACCTTTGATGATTTTAGACCAATTTCCTCATGTAATAGTCTCTACAAAATAATTGCAAGTCATTGTACTTGGGATAAAAAAATTATTCTCAGACTAAATTTTGTTAGAGTTGTTTGGTTTTCTATGTGGAAGACAAATTCATGACGCCATTGGATTGGCACAGGTTCTACATACGATAAAGACAAAGAAGTTGAAAGCATGGATTGTAAAATTGGACATATCCAAGGTCTATGACTAAGCTAACTAAATGCACCTTAGGATAATAATGATTCATATAGGGGTCAACATTCAAGCAATTAGTTGGATCATGGGGCATGTGTCCTTGGCTTGTTTTGTTGTTCTAATTAATGGTTTAGCATAAAAAAGAACTCCTATAGAGGCCTAAGATAGGGTTTAAGTAGGTCCTTTTGAGAATCAAGGAGGACAAGAATCATCAAAGGGATCAAGGTAGACACATCTTTATATCTAAATTATCTCTTTTTTTTCGATGATGGTTTATTGTTTTGTGATGGTACTCTCAGGGAGGCCACAAGGTTCAAAGAAATTTTAGATACCTTCAGTTCAACTATAGGGACAAAAATAAACATGCAAAAGTCTGCCATACTCTTGAATGGAATAGTGGAAGAAAAGGAAATTATATTTCGGCAAGTCCTACCCCTCCCCATAAAGGAATTCCAAATAGGACTCAAATATATTAGTTTCTATCTGAAACCTAATGCCTATGGTAGAAAGGATTGGAGTTGGCTTGTTGACAAAATAGATAAAAGAATAAATATGTGGTGCAATAGGTGGCTATCCCTTGGAGGCAGGTTGACTCTGGTCAAAACAATCTTAGAATTTATACTGATATATTGGCATTGTTTGGCTTATATTTTAGTAGGGTTTCATGAGGAAATAAGAAGGAAATGCTTCAAGTTCCTATGGACAAGGGAAAAGGAAATAAGAACATATACCATATGAAAGCAAGTAATCCAACAGAAATATACCGAACCGCCATCTCTAATGGAATGGATAAGGACCACAAATAAGACAACCAATAAAGGGTTCATAGTATAGAAGGCATTAATTGGGACCTTTTCTCTAATTGGGGATTGAATTGCATGGAAATTTTGGCAATAGTGTGGAAGTTAGACTAGGGGAAAACCCCTGGGTAGGAAGTGGAAACTCGTACAAGCTCCCTAACGATATTATTAGATATTTACAAGGGCTTGTCATCTATACAATAGCTCACATTTTTTTATCTCAAATTAACCACCATATGGCAATAGGCTAGAAGAAGGAAAACCATGTAGGATTGGAAGGAATTCGAGGGGAACAATGGACGGGCTATGTCAATACCTTAAATAGAAGTAATATAAGGATAAAAGAGCAAAATAATGATGTGAATACCTTAATTAGAAGTAATGTAAGGATAAAAGAGCAAAATGATGATTTGATCTGGACCAAAAACTCCCAACTGGGCAGATACATAGTAAAGTTAGGATACAAAGAATTGATCATCGATGGAGACCAAGGTGACTAGTTATGGTGGTGGAAGTCTTTGTGGAAGGTCAAGGCCCCAATGAAAACTTGAACTTTTATGTGGCTGGCACTAAGGAATAAAGTGTTGACTTGGGAAGTCCTTATGAGGAGTTGGCAGGGACCTAGTCGATGTACTCTTTGTAGAAGGGAGCAAGAAACTATATTCCACTTGCTAGTAGAGTGTAAATACACAAAAAGTGTATGGTCAAAAAATGAAGACTTTATAGGGCATAAAGAAGTGTGGTAGGAGGAGTTGGTAGAGGCTTGCTTGAAAGGATGATTTGAAAGGAAGGAGTTGAAGCTCCTCAAGGCATTGTCGTTGGTGATAGTATGGGGAATTTGGATTTCAAGGAACTATGAGATCTTGAACCAATGAACAATCCTAGCATTCCAATGCTCTCTTCAGATAAGATCTGTTTTTGAGGGATTGAAGAAGGAACTATGTATTAAAAAGAAAAGACAAATTAAGGAAGTATCTATTGATAAAGCAAAAACATGGGGTTTTTTTATGGGGCAAGAGAAGATACAACATAATGTGGAGCTAGAGAAATTTTATACATGTTCGAGAATCACTTTATAAAATTCGAAGTAGGATTGGGGACATGCTCAAATAATTTTGCGGAACTTATGGCACTAAAACTACTTCTCAAACTGGCAATAGAAAAGAAAAAATGACTTTTGTAGGTATTTAGAGACTCTAAAATAGTCATAAATTGGATGAAGGGCACTCATCAAATAAAAAACTTAATTTTAAGTTCGGATTATGAACAATTGAAAGTGTGGAGGTTTTGCTTAGCTTAGTCTCATATAGATGTGTATAAAGAATCAAATACAATAGCAAATAGGAAAATGAGTATTATAGGAGACAAGGGATGGAAATAGTATGTCAATTATAACCAGGTCTATTCATGACCCTTAACCAAACACTTATGTCAAACAAGAAAATCAGAATATAATAATGTTTCAAAAACATTATGGAAATTCATTGTACCTTCTCAAAAGTAGAAGGGAAGGAAAATATATATATAGTTTAAAAATCTCTAAATAGATCTTAGAGAAGGTTATTTCTTGAAAAGAATACGACCCCTAAGGGTTTATTATATATTGTATGAATGCCAAATGCATCTACACCTTATTATTTCATTCTCTTTAAAAATAAAAATTAAGTTTTTTTTTTTTTTTTTAAAAACACTAAATAATCTATAAAACAATATATAATGTAACAACTGGTATAATTATTATTGTAACAACTAGTATAATTAATATTGGATCTATAAAACAAGACTTTATTAAAATGTTCAAAATAAAGGCACTAAATAATATATGTAACCATTATCTAAATAAATAAATAAATATATAAATGGTTATTGTAACAACTAGTATAATTAATATTGGATCTATAAAACAAGACTTTATTAAAATGTTCAAAATAAAGGCACTAAATAATATATATAACCATTATCTAAATAAATATATAAATGGTTATTGTAACAACTAGTATAATTAATATTGGATCTATAAAACAAGACTTTATTAAAATATTCAATATAAAGGCACTAAATAATATATATAACCATTATCTAAATATATATATATATATATATATATAACCATTATTGTTTCTTAAAAAAAACTGTAATTTTTATTTTTAAGCTTTAAAAAATTATGCTACGGGATGAAGTACCTTCAAGAATTTCAATTACATCTTATCTAGGAGTTGGTCAAACTGAACTGAGAGGAATGGCATCCCTGTTATAATATGTTATAGTCTGCTTACAATCCAAAAATTTGTAGTTTTCAAATTTAAACATTATTAAAAAAAAAACCATAATATTAAAAATTATGGTTAATGCTTTCCAACACTAAGATTGGTTATCAGAAAGGGCCTTCTTTTTCCATATGATGCAACAACAAAAAAAAATATAAGAGGAATTAAGATCTAGTAATTAAGATTTTAAATTACTCACTCTTTCAAATTGCAGTTAGTTCCTCACTCCATAGGTGGAGTCCTCTACATGTTTTAGTGAAGAAATTCAACATCATCTTCTATATGCATATACAATTCTACAGATCGGGATGCGCAACAAGAACTTCACAACAGGTAGCATGAAAAGATCCTGAATGAACTAAACATGCAAACAAATACAAATAGCAATCACAAGGGTAACCAAATTAAAGAATTGAATTCATTTATGGGCACCAATTCCAACATTGTGAGGTTTAGAAGTAGAAGTATTATTGGGGCAAGTGCGCTATTAACCATCCACAATTTGCAAAAGAAAGAGTTGAAGGAGCACAATGAAGAGAAGTATTCCAGCTAGTCAGAACAATGTAAGGATAAGTTTAGAAACACATCATCATCACCTTGCGGGAGGGAAATTCAAATCAGCAATTTTATAGGGAAAACCCACTAAAGGCTAAGAAGCATGGAAATAAAATTACGTGAAAAAACATAATGCTTGGTGAATGATTTATTTCATTAGTTAAAAAGAAAAAGATACCATATGCTAAAATATAATAAAAAAAAATTAAAAATGGTGAGATGCAATTTAAAAGTACCTGCATCATTTCAAGAAAAATTTCAATATTAATAAATAGAAAAAAAAAAATGGACATGATACTATGAAGGCAAAGTCCCCCTTCAAAATGTGTTACAACTTGTTTTTATGAAGATGTGCCTGTCATGAAACCATGAAGGCTATGTCCCCCTTCAAAATGAAACAATGATCTACATTAGACCCAAACATATAAAACTGAAAAAAAAACAATATCAATTTTATCATCTCATGTGAGTATATTATCAAGTATGATGAGCATAAGCCTTTGAGTAATAATAATAATGCATTTTGATAGTAGAAAACAGTAAAATTGACTTAACGGCAGACAACAGAATAGTGCCAATGAAAAGTTACATCCTCAATCCAAAAACAATTGAAAAGTTCCTCTTGTGAATATCAATTCAGAATGTCTCCCCTTCATTCAATAAAATCATGTAAACAACTGTTACGGCTCAATACATCAAGAGCCGACTGTAGAAATAGCAACTCAAAATATAAACTCGAGAGGGGCTATTGGAGTGCAAAAAAAGGTTGGCATTCTTCTGCACCAGCGATAATTAGCATGCATCTCCTACCGACCATATGGGTGATACCTTCCACTGCTTCGGCTACCACCATAACCTCCTGAGTTGTATCCTCCTCCATAGCCCCCACCAGAATAACCTCCATAACCCATTCCACCATAGCCATCAGCATCATAACTCCCTCCAACTCCATAACCACCTCCACCATATCCTCCCATTGGTCCAGCTCCATATCCACCACCGAAACCACCCCCATATCCACTGCTACCATAGCCTCCCCCATAGCCACCACCATAGACACCTCCATAACTACTACCATAACCACCACCTGATCTGTAACCACCTGCATATCCTCCATAACCATCACCATAGCCATAATCAGCTGGCCCGACTGGATACCCACCCCTCCCCGAACCATGACGAGAAGAACGAGAATCTTGTACTGCATTCTTGGGTTCTGCTTTCTTGATCTCAACCTGAGAAGCCAAAAGACGTGCAGTGTTTTGAATGTCAAACAAAATGGGAAAAAGTGAATTGCAAAGAATGAAAGTCCAAAAGAAGACAAAAAAAACTAACTAAAAGTACCTGTTTCCCATCAAATTCATGAGTCTTTCCTTGGGTAAGGATGTCTTCAACAGTTTGCTCACTATCAAATGTGACAAACCCAAATCCTCGTGAACGGCCAGTGCTATGGTCTTGCATAATTTGTGCCTCAACAACATTTCCATAGCTTTTGAAGTAGTTCTTGAATTCCTCTATCAAATTGCAAACAAAAATGCTAACATATAAACAACTAAACATATTTCTCTTTTTCATGCTTTTTCAGATATCTTTTTGGATCCCTTCAATAAATTGGAGATAAACATACAAACTGTATAAAACATTTCTCACCTGAAAAACAGATTCCAAAAATAAAATACTTACCATCAGACACAGAATGTGGCAAGCCACCGACAAAAAGTTTCTTTGTCTTTGGGCCCTTGAGCAAGTCCATGCTTTCTCTTGGAACTGATCGCTTCACCTCAACCTATAAGGAGAGCAAATACAAGAGCAAATATTAAACTTCAGGATACAGAACCTCTTAACAAGGAAACCCTTTATCATAAGAATACTACTTGCTCTTATCGAATGGTATTAGCTAAATCGGTTAGATTCATTGACATTTAAGGTGGCAAGCAATGCACGGATAATATCCAAACTGTTGTAATATCACTACATGTTACATGTAATATCACTACATGTTACATGGGTGATGATATAATATGGGTGATAATATCCAAGCTGTTGTAATATCACTACGTGTTACATGGGTGATGATATAATATGGGTGATAATATCCAAGCTGTTGTAATATCACTACGTGTTACATGGCTGATGATATAATATGGGTAGTGATAATGTGATACAGGTGGGATCCATTTTAATCCATACAACCAAACGAAAAAAAGGTACTATTTGGTCTTCGATTTCATAAATTTCACCAATCCTCATAAAGGATATTATTCACCCAATAAATTCCATCAAATGTAACCAATTCGAAGATGTTATTCACTTAATATATGTTTATTCAACCAAACTCCAATTACCAAAGTATAGTATACAAAGAGAAAAAAATTCTGAACTTGAAACCCCAGACGTGGGACTAATAAGTAGATAATCCAATGAATATATTAATTAAGATTTAATACAAATACTAAACAAACAAATTATTTAAGACTAGTGTGCCATCTTGAAATGATATTTTGGTGATACAAATCTAAAAGGCCGTTAATCTGAACTAAAATATTAAAACATATCATAAAAGAATTGAAAAATATAAAATATAAAAAAATTCCAAAGTATTCAGATGTTATAATTAACAATCCCTAACAAGACGTGGCATAAAGATGGTGTATCAAGAAAATCAATCCTGGCAGCTCAAATGGTATACTCCCATTTTTAAGAAGATATATAATAACTTTCACAGAAAATAAGAAAAATCCATTCATCTTTCCCTAGCCTAAATATCACTGAAAATCCTGAGAAAAGGGGTAGGCATTGTGACCCCTTTAAAAACAACTTACCAAATACATTACAGAACGAAAGAAAAAAAAAAACACAACCAAAAGAAAAAAAAAAACACAACCAAAATCACTACGCCCATACAAGACTTCAGTTGAACAGAAGACAAAGTCCAAACCCCTTTTATTGGCATAATTCAGAACAAAATAGAGCGGAAAGAACCAAGCACACACAAACATTTCAAAACATAGAATAATCAAAGTATGCATCACATTGTCACATGCTACACCAATCCTAAATGAGTTAATAAAAGCAACAAAACAAATGGAAATAATATGCAGCCTGTAATTCTACAGTTACGTGAACAGAAATAAAAGAAAATAACGAGTGATGAGAGAGACTATTTCCAGAAAGAACTAAAGGGAAAAAGAATTGAAACTCACAGTTCTTCCGTCCAAAGTGTGGGTGTCTTTCATGACAGCATCGACAGCAGAAGGGTCTGAATATGTAACAAAACCAAAACCCCGAGGGTGGCCCGTGCCACGATCTTTCATTATCACTGAATCTATTATTTCTCCATATTTCTTGAAATGATCCACCATTTTTTCTGCCAACCGTTACAGTCATTCACCATTTAAAAGCCATGGCCCAATTTTAAATAAACACAGGCATATCATCTCTATCAATGTTCATAATGGAAGGGACGGCTCGCTGCATCATCAGTTAAAAATAGAAAATAAAAACAACAAGTGAGAAGGAGAGGGTTAGACACACCTGTTGTGGTTTCCCATGAGAGTCCGCCGATGAAAACTTTACCTCTAAATAAATAAAGAAAGAAGCGAGGAAAGGGCGTTTGTGTTAGTGATAGTCTCAGCTCCTCAGTGCTCACTCACAATCTCAATCTCAATCTCAATCATAATCACAACTACAACGGAACAACCAAAGCCAAAGCCAAGGCTAACGCGGAAGACGGTGCGATGACCGACCCGACAGACAGCCTCTAAAACCAAATGCATATACTTTTCTATTCTATCCTACTCTACGCTAAACGAAACCATGCTATAAAAACGACGCTAAAGCTAAATCTGAAACTAGGGTTGAAACTAAAACTACAACTAAAGTAATATAACATGATCTGATCTGACTAACCCTGAAGCTTTTCCTGCAACGTTGGTGTTCTTGGAGGAGTCCTTGCCCTCACTCCCTACTTTCTCTTTCTTCTTACTAGACGACGAAGACCCTCCTCCTCCTCCTCCTCCTCCCTCTGCTTTGCTATTCCCATTCTCATTCTCATTCTCATTATTCTCTTCCATATTATTATGATCGCTCTCCTCATTCCTGTCGATCTCGTCCATAGCCGAAGAATCCATTCTATCTTTAGCCCTTTCCTTTCCTATCTCTCTATCTATCCCTATGGATAGCTGGTCTTGGAGACTCTTCTAGATATGATGTGGTTTCGCCGCTTCACAATCTCCTTTCCTCCGACTTTCAACTGTGATGTATCTTCACAAAGTATCTCACGGCTTGTTTTTATGTTCCTTTGCGACAGGTTTAGGGTTTTGTAATTTCATTTATTTTATATTTAAACCAAAATATAGAACTCCAGTCCAGAAAATTTGGCCCCACTTATATTTAACATTAATTTATATATATAAATCAATCCCGTAGGGCTTTTGTTCACACCAGGAGCCGACACTAACAGCAACAGCAAGGGTGGATCGGTTTCTCCGCTGGTATCCAATGGTCCTGGCTCATAAATGTTGGACTGTGGTTTTCACGAGTACATAAGGTATGGGATTATCCTATACAGGGCTGTCGATTATAGTTTAACATATGTTTTGTCCGTCTACGACTAGGGTTTTGTTTTTTTTTTTTTTTTTTTTTTTGGAAGATTTAGTTTAAATTGGGACGGATTTTTTTTTTTTCTTCTTTTTTAAAGATTTAGGTTTGAAGGAGATAGGTTAAACAGATCTAAGTTCAAAGGGAATTTCTTGAAAGATTTAGGTTTAAATTAAGTATCTAGAAGGAGATAGGTTTTAGAGACTTAGGTTCAAACCACGTATCTAGAAGGAGATAGGTTCTAGAGACCTAGGTTCAAACCATGTATTCAAAAGGAAATAGGTTATAGAGACTTAGGTTCAAACCACGTACCCAAAAGGGAATACGCTTTAGAGACCCAGGTTCAAGTCAAGCATACCTAAAATTTAGACTTATAGTAACTTTAACATTAACATCTTTCAAAATTATAAGAGGTAGATATAAAATAGCAATTTTAACATCTTTTAAATTATAGGTAGATATAATGAATAATTATTTATAATTACGTCGAGAGCCGTTCCTAAAATGGCAGACAGGAGGGTCAGGAGGGTGGGAGGCAAAGAGTTCATACATGTCATGTCGTAAACAATTTTTTTTTTAATTAAAAAAATCGACATTAACAAAATGCAACGTTTAAAATTCAGCGGATAGGCATTAAGGGATAAGTTATAAAATACACGACATGTTTGAAATGCAACATTGAAAATATGCTCGGTCTCCTGTCCCTGTTCGTGGTTCCGTTACTGGTTCCTATTATTGGTTCGTTGGTCCGTATTAGGTCTAGTTGTAGTTTAGCCTATATTTTTAAATTTAGTCGATGAGAAGAAACCGTTAGGGTTTTTGAAAATGGCTGCTCCTCATGTTGAATTCCATGTTTCGTTGGTGGCCTCTTATGGTCAACCGATGATAGGAGCTTTCAACGACGCCTTCCTGAGGTCCCACAGCTTCGGTTTTGTGACTTTTGCAGACGAAGAATCCATGAAAAATAATATCGAAGACATGAATGGGAGAGATTTGGATGGGAAAAACATCAGTATGAATCATGCTCAGGCCACAGCAAGTGGAGGTGGAAGTGGTGGCAGCTTCCGCAGTGGTGGAGGAGGCGGCTACAGTTGTGGCAACTATGATAGCCGTCGTAGAACTAGCTATGGAGATAGCCGTGAGCGATTTGAACGGAGCTATGGAGGTTGTCGTAGTAGTAGCGGCTACAGTGGTAGGCTATGGCGGTGGAGGGTCCAAGTAGCTTTTCTTGCGATGGTAGGTGGAGAAGTTAAATCTTGGTAGTGTATAGGAGGGATCTGGTTCTGGTTAAAATCTGTGGCATTTCCTTTGTTAGTAGTATTAGGTGTAGTTGTAGTTTAGTTTATATTTTTAGATTTATTCGGTGAGAAGAAACAGCTAGGGTTTTTTAAAAGCGGCTTCTTCTGATGTTGAATTTCGTTGTTTCGTTAGTGGCCTTTCATGATCAACCAATGATAGGAACTGAAGGATGCCTTCCTGCTGCCAGGTCATGGCTTGTATGGACTCCAAGGTTTTGAGCAACCGAAATACTGAGGTCCCATGACTTTTGCAGATGAAGAATCAATTAGAAATGTCATCGAAGACATGAATGGGAAAGATTTGGACAGGAGAAACATTACTGTGAATCGTGCTCAGGCTATTGGAAGCGGAGGTGGTGGCAGCGGCCACTTCCACAGTAGTGGTGGAGGCAACTACAATGGTGGTGGCGGCAGCGGCTATAGATTCAGTTGTGAGTGATCTAAACGCAGCTATGGAGACGATTGCAGTAGCGGCTACGGTGGTGGCGGGTCCTAATATGGAGGCAGCAGTTTCTCTAGTTATGGCGGTGGCTATGACAGTCGTTGAAGCAGTGGCTATGGAGGCGGTCATGAGCGATCCGAATACAACTATGGAGGCGATTGCAGAAACGATGGCTACAACGGTGGTGGGTCCCAGGCGGCAGTTGGTGATGGTCAATGCATAATTTAAATCTTATATCTTTAAAGTTTTATGTATGGCCGAGAGGCGTTCCTACAATGGCATACAGGGGGTGGGAGGCAAAGAGTTCATACATGTCACGTCGTAAACAATTTTTTATTTATTAAAAAAGTCGACATTAAAAAAATGCAACGTTTAAAATTTAGCGGATAATTGTTAAGGGAGAAGCTATAAAATACACAACATGCTTGAAATGCAACATTGAAAATACGCTCAGTCTCCTGTCCCTGTTTGTGGTTTCGTTACTGGTTCGTTGGTCCGTATTAGGTCTAGTTGTAGTTTAGCCTATATTTTTAGATTTAGTCGATGAGAAGAAACCGTTAGGGTTTTTGAAAATGGTTGCTCCTCATGTTGAATTCCATGTTTCGTTGGTGGCCTTTTCTGGTCAACCGATGATAGGAGCTTTCAAGGACACCTTCTTAAGGTCCCACAGCTTCAGTTTTGTGACTTTTGCAAACGAAGAATCCATGGAAAATAATATCGAAGACATGAATGGGAGAGATTTGGATGGGAAAAAAATCACTATGAATCATGCTTAGGCCACAGCAAGTGGAGGTGGAAGCGGCGACATCTTCCGCAGTGGTGGAGGAGGTGGCTACAATTGCGACGGCTATGATAGTCGTCATAGCACTGGCTATGGAGACAATCGTGAGTGATTTGAACAAAGCTATGGAGGTTGTCGCAATAGTGGCGGCTACGGTGGTAGGCTATGGCAGTGGAGGGTCCAAGTAGCTTCTCTTGCGATGGTAGGTCGAGAAGTTAAATATTGGTAGTGTATAGGAGGGATCTGGTTCTAGTACAAATCTATGGCATTTCCTTTGTTAGTAGTATTACGTGTAGTTGTAGTTTAGTTTATGTTTTTAGATTTATTCGGTGAGAAGAAATAGCTAGGGTTTTTTAAAAGTGGCTTCTTCTGATGTTGAATTCCGTTGTTTCATTAGTGGCCTTTAATGATCAACCGATGATAGGAACTGAAGGATGCCTTCCTATCGCCAAGTCATCGCTTGTATGGACTCCAAGGTTTTGACCAACCAAAAGACTGAGGTTCCGTGACTTTTGCAGATGAAGAATCAATTAGAAATGCCATCGAAGACATGAATGGGAGAGATTTGGATAGGAGAAACATTACTGTGAATCATGCTCAGGCTACAGGAAGCGGAGGTGGTGGCGGCGACCACTTCCACAGTGGTGGTGGCGACAAAGGCTATAGATTCGGTCGTGAGTGATCTGAACGCAACTATGGAGACGGTTCTAGTTGCGGCTACGGTGGTAGCGGGTCCTAATATGGAGGCAACAGTTTCTCTGGCTATGGTGGTGGCTATGATAGTCGTTGAAGTAGTGGCTATGGAGGCGGTCATGAGCGATCTGAATACAACTATGGAGGCGGTTGCAGAAATGGTGGTTACGACGGGGGTGGGTCCCAGGCGGCAGCTGGTGATGGCCGATGCATAAGTTAAATCTTATAACTTTAAAGTTTTATGTATGGTCGAGAGGCGTTCCTACAATGGCAAACAGGGGTGTGGGAGGCAAAGAGGTCATACATGTCATGTCGTAAACAACTTTTTTTTTATTAAAAAATTCGACATTAACAAAATGCAACGTTTAAAATTCAGTGGATAACCGTTAAGGGAGAAGCTATAAAATACATGACATGCTTGAAATGCAACATTGAAAATACACTCGATCTCCTGTCCCTGTTCGTGGTTTTGTTACTGGTTCGTTGGTCCATATTAGGTCTAGTTGTAGTTTAGCCTATATTTTTAGATTTAGTCGGTGAGAAGAAACCATTAGGGTTTTTGAAAATGGCTGCTTCTCATGTTGAATTCCATGTTTCCTTGGTGGCCTTTTTTGGTCAATCGATGATAGGAGCTTTCAAGGACGCCTTCCTGAGGTCCCACAAATTCGATTTTGTGACTTTTGCAGACAAAGTATCCATGAAAAATAATATTGAAGACATGAATGGGAGAGATTTGCATGGTAAAACCATCACTATGAATCATGCTTAGGCCACAACAAGTGGAGGTGGAAGCGGCGACAGCTTCCGCAGTGGTGGAGGAGGCGGCTACAGTTGCGGCGGCTATGATAGTCGTTGTAGCACTGGCTATGGAGACAGTCATGAGCGATTTGAACAGAGCTATGGAGGCTATCGCAACAGTGGTGTCTACGGTGGTAGGCTATGGTGGTGGAGGGTCCAGGTAGCTTCTCTTACGATGGTAGGTGGAGAAGTTAAATCTTGGTAGTGTATAGGAGGGATTTGGTTCTGGTTCAAATCTGTGGCATTTCCTTTGTTAGTAGTATTAGGTGTAGTTGTAGTTTAGTTTATATTTTTAGATTTATTCGATGAGAAGAAACAACTAGGGTTTTTTAAAAGCTATATCTTGTGATGTTGAATTTTGTTGTTTCATTAGTGGCCTTTCATGATCAACCGATGATAGGAACTGAAGGACGCCTTCCTACCGCCAGGTCATGGCTTGTATGGACTCTAAGGTTTTGAGCAACCAAAATACTGAGGTCTCATGACTTTTGCAAATGAAGAATCAATTAGAAATGCCATTGAAGACATGAATGTGAGATATTTGGATAGGAGAAACATTACTGTGAATCGTGCTTAGGCTACAAGAAGCGGAGGTGGTGGCGACGACCACTTCCACAGCGGTGGTGGAGGCAGCTACAGTGGTGGTGGCGGCAGTGGCTATAGATTCAATCGTGAGTGATCTGAACATAGCTATGGAGATGGTTGCAGTAGCGGCTACAGTGGTGGTGGGTCCCAATATGGAGGCAACATTTTCTCTAGCTATAGCGGTGGCTATGATAGTCATTGAAGTAGTGGCTATGGAGGCGGTTGTGAGCGATCTGAATACAACTATGGAGGCGGTTGCAAAAATGGTGGCTACGACGATGGTGGGTTCGAGGCGACAGCTAGTGATGGTCGATGCATAAGTTAAATCTTATATCTTTAAAGTTTTATGTATGGTCGAGAGGCATTCCTACAATGGCAGACAGGGGTGTGGGAGGCAAAAAGGTCATACATGTCACGTCGTAAATTTTTTATTTATTTATTAAAAAAACTGATATTAACAAAATGCAACATTTAAAATTCAACGGATAGTCGTTAAGGGAGAAGCTATAAAATACACGACATGCTTGAAATGCAACATTAAAAATACGCTCGGTCTCCTGTCCTTGTTCGTGGTTCCGTTATTGGTTCCCGTTACTGGTTTGTTGGTTCGTATTAGGTATAGTTGTAGTTTAGCCTATATTATTAGATTTAGTCGGTGACAAGAAACCGTTAGGGTTTTTGAAAATGGTTGCTCCTCATGTTGAATTCCATGTTTCATTGGTGGTATTTTTTGGTCAACTGATGATAGGAGCTTTCAATGACACATTCCTAATGTCCCACAGATTCGGTTTTGTAACTTTTGCAAACAAAGAATCCATGAAAAATGATATCGAAGACATGAATGGGAGAGATTTAGATGGTAAAAACATCACTATGAATCATGCTCAGGCCACAACAAGTGGAGGTGGAAGCAACCACAACTTTTGCAGTGGTCGAGGAGGCGGCGACAATTACGGTGGCTATGATAGTCGTCAGAGCACTGGCTATGGAGACAGTCGTGACCGATTTGAATGGAGCTATGGAGGTTGTCGTAGTAGTGGCGGATACGATGGTAGGCTATGGTGGTGGAGGGTCCAGGTAGCTTCTCTTGCGATGGTAGGTGGAGAAGTTAAATCTTGGTAGTGTATAGGAGGGATTTTATTTTGGTTCAAATATGTGGCATTTCCTTTGTTAGTAGTATTAGATGTAGTTGTAGTTTAGTTTATATTTTAAGATTTATTCGGTGAGAAGAAACAGCTAAGGTTTTTAAAAACCTGCTTCTTTTGATGTTGAATTTCGTTGTTTCATTAGTGGCCTTTCATGATCAACCGATGATAGGAACTGAAGGATGCCTTCCTGCCGCTAGGTCATGGCTTGTATGGACTCCAAGGTTTTGAGCAACCGAAATACTGAGGTCCCGTGACTTTTGCAGATGAAGAATCAATTAGAAATGCCATCGAAGACATGAATGAGAGAGATTTGGATAAGAGAAACATTACTGTGAATCATGCTCAGGCTACAGGAAGAGGAGGTGGTGGCGGCGACCACTTCCACAGTGGTGGTGGAGGTAGGTACAATGGTGGTGGCAGCAGTGGCTATAGATTCAGTCATGAGTGATCCGAACATAGCTATGGAGACAGTTGCAGTAGCGGATACGATGGTGGCGGGTCCCAATATGGAGGCAACAGTTTCTCTAGCTATGGCGGTGACTATGATAGTCGTTGAAGTAGTGGCTATGGAGGCGATCGTGAGCGATCTGAATACAACTATGGAGGCGGTTGCAAAAATGATGGCTACGACGGTGGTGAGTCCTATGCGGCAGCTGGTGATGGCCGATGCATAAGTTAAATCTTATATCTTTAAAGTTTTATGTATTGCCGAGAGGCGTTCCTACAATGGCAGACCCCTGGGTGGGAGGCAAAGAGGTCATACATGTGACGTCGTAAATAATTTTTTTGTTTATTAAAAAAGTCGACATTAACAAAATACAATGTTTAAAATTTAGCGGATAACTGTTAAGGGAGAAGCTATAAAATACACGACATGCTTGAAATACAACATTAAAAATATGCTCAGTCTCTTGTCCCTCTTCATGGTTCCATTACTGGTTCCCGTTACTGGTTCGTTGGTCTGTATTACGTCTAGTTGTAGTCTAGCCTATATTTTTAGATTTAGTCGATGAGAAGAAACCGTTAGGGTTTTTTAAAATGGTTGCTCCTCATGTTGAATTCCATGTTTCGTTGGTGGCCTTTTCTGGTCAATCGATGATAGAAGCTTTCAAGGATGCCTGCCTGAGGTCCCACAACTTAGGTTTTGTGACTTTTGCAGATGAAGAATCCATGAAAATAATATCGAAGACATGAATGGGAGATATTTGGATGGGAAAAACATCACTATGAATCATGCTCAGGCCACAACAAGTGGAGGTGGAAGCGACGATAGCTTCTGCAGTGGTGGAGGAGGTGGCTACAGTTGCGACGACTATGATAGTCGTCGTAGCACTGGCTATGGAGACAGTCATGAGTGATTTGAACAAAGCTACGGAATTTGTCGCAGTAGTTGCGGTTACGGTGGTAGGCTATGGCGGTGGAAGGTCTAGGTAGCTTCTCTTGCGATGGTAGGTGGAGAAGTTAAATCTTGGTAGTGTATAGGAGGGATCTGGTTCCGATCCAAATCTGTGGCATTTCCTTTGTTAGTAGTATTAGGTGTAGTTGTAGTTTAGTTTATATTTTTAGATTTATTCAATGAGAAGAAACAACTAGGGTTTTTTAAAAGTGGCTTCTTCTGATGTTGAATTATGTTGTTTCATTAGTGGCCTTTAATGATCAACTGATGATAGAAATTGAAGGATGCCTTCCTGCCACCAGGTCATGGCTTGTATGGACTCCAAGGTTTTGAGCAACCGAAAGATTGAGGTCCCGTAACTTTTGCAGATGAAGAATAAATTAGAAATGCCATCGAAGACATGAATGTGAGATATTTGGATAGGAGAAACATTACTATGAATCGTGCTCAGGCTATAGGAAGAGGAGGTGGTGGCGGCGACCACTTTCGCAACGGTGGTGGAGGTAGCTATAGTGGTGGTGGCAGTAGTGGCTATATATTCGGTCGTCAGTGATTTGAACACAGTTATGGAGACAGTTGCAGTAGCGACTACGGTGGTGGCGTGTCCCAATATGTAGGCAACATTTTCTCTAGCTATGGCGATGATTATGATAGTCATTGAAGTAGTGGCTATGGAGGCGGTCGTGAGCGATCTGAATACAACTATGGAGGAGGTTGCAAAAACGATGGCTACGATGGTGGTGGGTCCCAGGCGGCAGCTGGTGATGGTCGATGCATAAGTTAAATTCTTATATCTTTAAAGTTTTATGTATGGCCAAGAGGCATTCCTACAATGGCATACAGGGGGGTGGGAGGCAAAGAGGTCATACATGTCACAACGTAAACAATTTTTTTATTTATTAAAAAAATTGACATTAACAAAATGCAACGTTTAAAATTTAGCAGATAACCGTTAAGGGAGAAGCTATAAAATACACGACATGCTTGAAATGCAACATTGAAAATATGCTCGGTCTCATGTCCCTATTCGTGGTTTCGTTACTAGTTCCCATTACTGGTTCGTTGGTCCCTATTAGGTCTAGTTGTAGTTTAGCCTATATTTTTAGACTTAGTCGGTGAGAAGAAACCGTTAGGGTTTTTGAAAATGGTTGCTCCTCATGTTGAATTCCATGTTTTGTTGGTGGCCTTGTCTGGTCAACCGATGATAGGAGCTTTCAAGGACGCCTTCCTAAGGTCCCACAATTTTGGTTTTGTGACTTTTGCAGACGAAGAATCCATGAAAAATAATATCGAAGACATGAATGGGAGAGATTTGGATGGTAAAAACATCAAGTGGTGGTGGAATCGACGATAGCTTTCGCAGTGGTGGAGGAGGGGGCTACAGTTGTGGCGACTATGATAGTCGTTGTAGCACTGGCTATGGAGATAGTCGTGAGTGATTTAAATGAAGCTATGGAGGTTGTCGCAGCAGTTGCAGCTACGGTGGTAGGCTATGGTGGTGGAAGGTCGAGGTAGCTTATCTTACGATGGTAGGTGGAGAAGTTAAATCTAGGTAGTGTATAGGAGGGATCTGGTTCTGGTTCAAATATGTGGCATTTTCTTTGTTAGTAGTATTAGGTGTAGTTATAGTTTAGTTTATATTTTTAGATTTATTTGGTGAGAAGAAACAACTAGGGTTTTTTAAAAGCGACTTCTTCTGATGTTGAATTATGTTGTTTCATTAGTGGCCTTTCATGATCAACCGATGATAGGAATTGAAAGATGCCTTCCTACTATCAGGTCATGGCTCGTATGGACTCCAAGGTTTTGAGCAATCGAAAGATTGAGGTCCCATAACTTTTGCAGATGAAGAATCAATTAGAAATGCCATCGAAGACTTGAATGTGAGATATTTGGATAGGAGAAACATTACTATGAATCGTGTTCAGGCTACAGGAAGCGGAGGTGGTGGTGACGACCACTTCCACAACGGTGGTGGAGGCAGCTATAGTGGTGGTGGCGATAGTGGCTATAGATTCGGTCGTGAGTGATTTGAATGCAGCTATGGAGATGGTTTCAGTAGTGGCTACAGTGGTGGTAGGCCCCAATATGGAGGCAACAATTTCTCTAGCTATGGCGGTGGCTATGATAGTCGTTGACGTAGTGGCTATGGAGGTGGTCATGAGCGATCTGAATACAACTATGGAGGCAGTTGCAGAAATTATGGCTATGGCGGTGGTGGGTCCCAGGCGACAGCTGGTGATGGCCGATGCATAAGTTAAATCTTATATCTTCAAAGTTTTATGTATGGCCGAGAGGCGTTCCTACAATGGCAAAGAGGGGGATGGGAGGTAAAGAGGTCATACATGTGACGTCGTAAACAATTTTTTTATTTATTAAAAAAGTTGACATTAACAAAATGCAACGTTTAAAATTCAGCGGATAATTGTTAAGGGAGAAGCTATAAAATACACGACATGCTTGAAATACAACATTAAAAATATGCTCGGTCTCTTGTCCCTGTTCATGGTTCCATTACTGGTTCCCGTTACTGGTTCGTTGGTCTGTATTACGTCTAGTTGTAGTTTAGCCTATATTTTTAGATTTAGTCGGTGAGAAGAAACCATTAGGGTTTTTGAAAATGGTTGCTCCTCATGTTGAATTCCATGTTTCGTTGGTGGCCTTTTCTGGTCAACCGATGATAGGAGCTTTCAAGGATGCCTTCATGAGGTCCCACAACTTCAGTTTTGTGACTTTTGCAGAAGAATAATCCATGAAAAATAATATCAAAGACATGAATGGGAGAGATTTGGATGGGAAAAACATCACTATGAATCATGCTCAGGCCATAACAAGTGGAGGTGGAAGCGACGACAACTTTCGCAGTGGTGGAGGCGGCGGCTACAGTTACAGCGACTATGATAGTCATCGTAGCACCAGCTATGGAGACAATCATGAGCGATTTGAATGGAGCTATGGAGGGTATCGCAACAGGGGTGGCTTTGATGGTAGGCTATGGTGGTGGAGGGTCCAGGTAGCTTCTCTTGCGATGGTAGGTGGAGAAGTTAAATCTTGGTAGTGTATAGGAGGGATTTGGTTCTGGTTCAAATATGTGGCATTTCCTTTGTTAGTAGTATTAGGTGTAGTTTTAGTTTAGTTTACTTTTTTAGATTTATTCAGTGAGAAGAAACAGCTAGGGTTTTTTAAAAGTGGCTTCTTTTGATGTTGAATTTCGTTGTATCATTAGTGGCCTTTCATGATCAACCGATGATAGGAACTGAAGGATGCCTTCCTACTGCCAGGTCATGGTTTGTATGGACTCCAAGGTTTTGAGCAACCGAAAGACTGAGGTACCGTGACTTTTTTAGATGAAGAATCAATTAGAAATGCCATCGAAGACATGAATGGAAGAGATTTGGACAGAAGAAACATTACTGTGAATCGTGCTCAGGCTACAAGAAGTGAAGGTGGTGGCGATGACCACTTCCACAGCGGTGGTGGAGGCAGCTACAATGGTGGTGGCGGAAGTGGCTATAGATTCGGTCGTGAGTGATCTAAACGTAGCTATGAAGACGGTTGTAGTAGCGGCTACGGTGGTGGTAGGTCCCAATATGGAGGCAACAGTTTCTCTAGCTATGGCGGTGGCTATGATAGTCATTGAAGTAGTGGCTATGGAGGTGGTTGTGAGCGATCTAAATACAACTATGGAGGCGATTGCAGAAATGGTGGCTACGGTGGTGGTGGGTCCCAAGCGGTAGCTAGTGATGGTTGATGCATAAGTTAAATCTTATATCTTTAAAGTTTAATGTATGGCCGACAGGCGTTCCTACAATAGCAGACATGGGGGTGGAAGGCAAAGAGGTCATACATGTCATGCCGTAAACAATTTTATTTATTTATTAAAAAAGCCAACATTAACAAAATGCAATGTTTAAAATTTAGCGGATAGTCGTTAAGGGAGAAGCTATAAAATACACGACATGCTTGAAATGCAACATTGAAAATATGCTCGGTATCCTGTCCCTGTTCGTGGTTCCATTAATGGTTCTTGTTACTGGTTCGTTGGTCCGTATTAGGTCTAGTTGTAGTTTAGCCTATATATCTAGATTTAGTTAGTGAGAAGAACCTATTAGGGTTTTTGAAAATGGTTGCTCCTCATGTTGAATTCCATGTTTCGTTGGTGGTTTTTTCTGGTCAACCGATGATAGGAGCTTTCAAGGACGCATTTCTGAGGTCCCACAGATTCAGTTTTGTGACTTTTGCAAACGAAGAATCCATGAAAAATAATATCGAAGACATGAATGGGAGATATTTGGATGGGAAAAACATCACTATGAATCATGCTCAGGCCACAATAAGTGGATGTGGAAGCGACGACAACTTTTGCAGTGGTGGACGAGGCAGCTACAGTTGTGGTGGCTATAATAGTCATTGTAGAACTGGTGATGGAGACAGCCGTGAGTGATTTGAACAGAGCTATGGAGGCTCTCATAGTAATGGTGGCTACGGTGGTAGGCTATGGCGGTGGAGGGTCCAGGTAGCTTCTCTTGCGATGGTAGGTGGAGAAGTTAAATCTTGGTATTGTATAGGAGGGATCTGGTTCTGGTTCAAATCTATGGCATTTCATTTGTTAGTAGTATTAGGTGTAGTTGTAGTTTAGTTTATATTTTTAGATTCATTCGATGAGAAGAAACAGCTAGGGTTTTTTAAAAGCGGCTTCTTCTGATGTTGAATTTCAATGCTTCATTAATGGTCTTTCATGATCAACCGATGATAGGAACTTAAGGATGCCTTCCTATCGACAGGTCATGGCTTGTATGGATTCCAAGGTTTTGAGCAATCGAAAGACTGAGGTCCCGTGACTTTTATAGATGAAGAATCAATTAGAAATGCCATTGAAGATATGAATGGGAGAGATTTGGATAGGAGAAACATTACTGTGAATTGTGCTCAGACTACAAGAAGCAAAGGTGGTGGCAGCAACCACTTCCACAACGGTGGTGGAGGCAGCTACAGTGGTGGTGGTAGGAGTGGCTATAGATTCGATCGTGAGTGATCTGAATGCAACTATGGAGATGGTTGCAGTAGTGGCTACAGTGGTGGCGGGTCCTAATACGGAGGTAGCAGTTTCTTTAGCTATAGTGATGGCTATGATAGTCATTGAAGTAGTGGCTATGGAGGTAGCAGTTTCTTTAGCTATAGCGGTGGCTATGATAGTCATTGAAGTAGTGGCTATGGAGGTAGTCATGAGCGATCTGAATATAACTATGGAGGCAATTGCAGAAACGATGGCTATGGCGGTGGTGGGTTCGAGGCGGTAGCTGGTGATTACCGATGCATAAGTTAAATCTTATATCTCTAAAGTTTTATGTATGGTCGAGAGGCATTCCTACAATGGCATATAGGGGGGTGGGAGGAAAAGAGGTCATACATGTCACGTCGTAAACACATTTTTTTTTAATTAAAAAAACCAATATTAACAAAATGCAATGTTTAAAATTCAACGGATAGTCGTTAAGGGAGAAGCTATAAAATACACGACATGGTTGAAATGCAATATTGAAAATACGCTAGGTCTCCTTTCCATGTTCGTGGTTCCGTTATTGGTTCCCGTTACTGGTTCGTTGGTCCGTATTAGGTCTAGTTGTAGTTTAGTCTATATTATTAGATTTAGTCGGTGAGAAGAAACCGTTAGGATTTTTGAAAATGGTTGTTCGTCATGTTGAATTCCATGTTTCATTGGTGGTATTTTCTTGTCAACAAATGATAGGAGCTTTCAAGGACGCCTTCCTGAGGTCCCAGAGATTCGGTCTTGTGACTTTTACAAATGAAAAATCCATGAAAAATGATATCGAAGACATGAATGGGAGAGATTTAGATGGTAAAAACATCACTATGAATCATGCTTAGGCCACAACAAGTGGAGGTGGAAGCGGTGACAACTTTCGCAGTGGTCAAGGAGGCGGCTACAATTGTGGTGGCTATGATAGCCGTCATAGCACTGGCTATGGATATAGTCATGACCAATTTAAACGGAGCTATGGAGGTTGTCGTAGCAGTGGCGGCTACAGTGGTAGGCTATGGCGGTGGAGGGTCTAGGTAGCTTCTCTTGTGATGGTAGGTGGAGAAGTTAAATCTTGGTAGTGTATAGGAGGGATCTGATTTTGGTTCAAATATGTGGCATTTCCTTTGTTAGTAGTATTAGGTGTAGTTGTAGTTTAGTTTATATTTTTAGATTTATTCGGTGAGAAGAAACAACTAGGATTTTTTAAAAGCGGCTTCTTCTGATGTTAATTCCGTTGTTTCATTAGTGGCCTTTCATGATAAACCGATGATAGGAACTGAAGGATACCTTCCTACCACTAGGTCATGGCTTGTATGGACTCCAAGGTTTTGAGAAATTGAAAGACTGAGGTCCCATGACTTTTGTAGATGAATAATCAATTAAAAATGCCATCGAAGACATGAATGGGAGAGATTTGGATAGGAGAAACATTGCTATGAATCGTGCTTAGGCTACAGGAAGAGGAGGTGGTGGCAGCGACCACTTCCATAGCGGTGGTGGAGGTAGCTATAGTGGTGGTGGCAGCAGTGGCTATATCTTCGATCATGAGTGATCTAAACGTAGCTATGGAGACAGTTGCAGTAGCAGCTACGGTGGTGGCGGGTCCCAATATGGAGGTAGCAGTTTCTCTAGCTATGGTAGTGACTATGATAGTCATTGAAGTAGTGGCTATGGAGGCAATCGTGAGCGACCTGCATACAACTATGGAGGCGGTTGCAAAAATGATGGCTACGGTGGTGGTGGGTCCCAGGCGGCAACTGGTGATGGCCGATGCATAAGTTAAATCTTATATCTTTAAAGTTTTATGTATGGACGAAAGGCATTCCTACAATGGCATACAGGGGTGGGAGGCAAAGAGGTCATACATGTCACATCGTAAACAATTTTTTTTATTTATTAAAAAAATTGACATTAACAAAATTCAACGTTTAAAATTCAACGGATAGCCGTTAAGGGAGAAGCTATAAAATACACGACATGCTTGAAATGCAACATTGAAAATACGCTCGGTCTCCTATTCCTGTTCGTGGTTTCGTTATTGGTTCACATTACTGATTCGTTGGTCCCTATTAGGTCTAGTTGTAGTTTAGCCTATATTTTTAAATTTAGTCGGTGAGAAGAAACCGTTAGGGTTTTTGAAAATGGTTGCTCCTCATGTTGAATTCCATGTTTCGTTGGTGGCATTTTTTGGTCAACCAATGATAGGAGCTTTCAAGGACTCCTTCCTGAGGTCCCACAGCTTCGGTTTTGTGACTTTTGCAAATGAAGAATCCATGAAAAATAATATCAAAGACATGAATGGGAGAAATTTGGATGGGAAAAACATCAGTATGAATCATGCTCAGGCCACAACAAGTGGAGGTAGAAGCAGCGACAGCTTCTGAAGTGGTGGAGGCGGCTACAGTTGCGGCGACTATGAAAGTCATCATAGCACTGGCTATAGAGACAACCATGAGCGATTTGAGGAGGTTGTCGTAGTAGTTGCGGCTATGATGGTAGGCTATGGCGGTGGAAGGTCTAGGTAGCTTCTCTTGCGATGGTAGGTAGAGAAGTTAAATCTTGGTATTGTATAGGAGGGATCTGGTTCTGGTCCAAACCTATTGTATTTCCTTTGTTAGTAGTATTAGGTGTAGTTATAGTTTAGTTTATATTTTTATATTTATTCGGTGAGAAGAAATAGTTAGGGTTTTTTAAAGTGGCTTCTTCTAATGTTGAATTTCGCTGTTTCATTAATGGTCTTTCATGATCAACCGATGATAGGAACTGAAGGATGCCTTCCTGCTGCCAGGTCATGGCTTGTATGGACTCCAAGGTTTTGAGCAACCAAAATATTTAGGTCCTGTGACTTTTGCAGATGAATAATCAATTAGAAATGCCATTGAAGACATGAATGGGAGATATTGGGATAGGAGAAACATTACTGTGAATCATGCTCAGGCTATAGGAAGAGGAGGTGGTGGCAACTACCACTTCCATAGTAGTGGTGGAGGCAACTACAATGGTGGTGGCGACAGTGGCTATAGATTCGGTTGTGAGTGATCTGAACGCAGCTATGGAAATGGTTGCAGTAGCGACTATGGTGGTGGCAGGTCCTAATATGGAGGTAGCAGTTTCTCTAGTTATGGCGGTGGCTATGATTTTCGTTGAACCAGTGGCTATGGAGGCGGTCATGAGCGATCTGAATACAACTATGGAGACGGTTGTAGAAACAGTGGCTACAACGATGGTGGGTCCCAGGCCATTGTTGGTGATGGTCGATGCATAATTTAAATCTTATATATTTAAAGTTTTATGTATGGCCGAGAGGCATTCCTACAATGGCATACAGGGGGGTGGGAGGCAAAGAGGTCATACATGTCATGTCGTAAACAATTTTTTTTATTAAAAAAGTCGACATTAACTAAATGCAATGTTTAAAATTCAACGGATAGTTGTTAAGGGAGAAGCTATAAAATACACGATATGCTTGAAATGCAACATTGAAAATATGCTCGATCTCCTGTCCCTGTTCGTGGTTCCATTACTGGTTCTTTGGTCTGTATTAGCTCTAGTTGTAGTTTAGCCTATATTTTTAGATTTATTTGGTGAGAAGAAACCGTTAGGGTTTTTGAAAATGTTTGCTCCTCATGTTGAATTCCATGTTTTTTTGGTGGTATTTTCTGGTCAACTGATGATAGGAGCTTTCAAGAACTCCTTCTTGAGGTCCTACAACTTCAGTTTTGTGACTTTTGCAGACGAAGAATCCATGAAAAATAATATCGAAGACATGAATTGGAGATATTTGGATGGGAAAAACATCACTATGAATCATGCTCAGGGAACAAGTGGAGGTGGAAGTGGCGACAACTTTCGCAGTGGTGGAGGAGGCGGCTATAGTTGCGACGGCTATGATAGCCATCGTAGCACTGGCTATGGAGACAACCGTGAGTGATTTGAATGAAGCTATGGAGGTTGTCGCAGTAGTTGCAGCTACAGTGGTAGGCTATGGCGGTGGAGGGTCCAGGTAGCTTCTCTTGCAATGGTAGGTGGAGAAGTTAAATATTGGTAGTGTATAGGAGGGATCTAGTTATGGTTCAAATCTATGGAATTTCCTTTGTTAGTAGTATTAGGTGTAGTTGTAGTTTAGTTTATATTTTTAGATTCATTCGATGAGAAGAAACAACTAGGGTTTTTTAAAAGCGACTTCTTTTGATGTTGAATTTCGATGTTTCATTAGTGGTATTTCATGATCAACCGATGATAGGAACTGAAGGATGCCTTCCTACTGCCAGGTCATGGCTTGTTTGGATTCCAAGGTTTTGAGCAACCGATTGACTGAGGTCCCGTGACTTTTAAAGATGAAGAATCAATTAGAAATACCATTGAAGACATGAATGGGAGAGATTTGGATAGGAGAAACATTACTGTGAATTGTGCTCAGACTACAAGAAGCAGAGGTGGTGGCGACGGCCACTTCCACAGTGGTGGTGGAGGCAGCTACAGTGGTGGTGGTAGTAGTGGCTATAGATTCGATCGTGAGTGATCTGAATGTAGCTATGGAGATGGTTACAGTAGCGGCTACAATGGTGGTGGGTCCTAATATGGAGGCAACAATTTATCTAGCTATAGCGATGGCTATGATAGTCCTTGAAGTAGTGGCTATGGAGGCAGTCATGAGCGATCTGAATACAACTATGGAGGTGATTGCAAAAATGGTGGCTACGGTGGTGGTGGGTCCGAGGCGACAGCTGGTGATGGACGATGCATAAGTTAAATCTTATATCTTTAAAGTTTTATGTATGGTCGAGAGGCGTTCCTACAATGGCAGAGAGGGGGATGGGAGGCAAAGAGGTCATACATGTGACGTCGTAAACAATTTTTTTATTAAAAAAGTTGACATTAACAAAATGTAACGTTTAAAATTCAGTGGATAACTGTTAAGGGAGAAGCTATAAAATACACGACATGCTTGAAATACAATATTGAAAATATGCTCAGTCTCCTGTCCTTGTTCGTGGTTTCATTACTGGTTCGTTGGTCCGTATTACGTCTAGTTGTAGTTTAGCCTATATTTTTAGATTTAGTCGGTGAGAAGAAACCATTAGGGTTTTTTAAAATGGCTGCTCCTCATGTTGAATTCCATGTTTTGTTGGTGGCATTTTTTGGTCAACTGATAATAGGAGCTTTCAAGGATGCCTTCCTGAGGTCCCACAACTTTGGTTTTGTGACTTTTGCAGACGAAGAATCCATGAAAAATAATATTGAAGACATGAATGGGAGAGATTTGGATGGGAAAAACATCACTATGAATCATGCTCAGGCCACAACAAGTGGAGGTGGAAGCGGTGACAACTTTCGCAGTGGTGGAGGAGGCGGCTAAAGTTGCAGTGACTATGATAGTCGTTGTAGCACTGGCTATGGAGACAGTCGTGAGCGATTTGAATGGAGATATGGAGGCTATCGCAGCAGTGGCGGCTACGGTGGTAGGCTATGGCGGTGGAGGGTCCAAGTAGCTTCTTTTGCGATGGTAGGTGGAGAAGTTAATTATTGGTAGTGTATAGGAGGGATCTGGTTCTAGTTCAAATCTATGGCATTTCCTTTGTTAGTAGTATTAGGTGTAGTTTTAGTTTAGTTTATATTTTTAGATTTATTCAGCGAGAAGAAATAGCTAGAGTTTTTTAAAAGCAGCTTCTTGTGATGTTGAATTCCATTGTATCATTAGAGGCCTTTCATGATCAACCGATGATAGGAACTGAAGGATGCCTTCCTGTCGCCAAGTCATGGCTTGTATGGACTCCAAGGTTTTGAGAAACAGAAATACTGAGGTACCATGACTTTTTTATATGAAGAATCAATTAGAAATGCCATCAAAGACATGAATGGGAGAGATTTGGACAGGATAAGTTAATCGTGTTCAGGCTACAAGAAGCGAATGTGGTGGCAATGAACACTTCCATAGCGGTGGTGGAGGCAGCTACAATGGTGGTGGTGGTAGTGGCTATAGATTCAATCTTGAGTGATCTAAACACAGCTATGGAGATGGTTGTAGTAGCAGCTATAGTGGTGGTGAGTCCCAATATGGAGGCAACAGTTTCTCTAGCCATGGCGGTGGCTATGATAGTCATTGAAGTAGTGGCTATGGAGGCAATCGTGAGCAATTTGAATACAACTATGGAGGTGATTGCAAAAATGGTGGCTATGGTGGTGGTGGGTCCCAGGCAGAAGCTGGTGATGGCTGATGCATAATTTAAATCTTATATCTTTAAAGTTTTATGTATGGCCGAGAGGCGTTCCTACAATGGCAAACAGGGGGGTGGAAGGCAAAGAGGTCATACATGTCACGCCGTAAACAATTTTTTTTATTTATTAAAAAAACCAACATTAACAAAATGCAATGTTTAAAATTCAGTGGATAGTCGTTAAGGGAGAAGCTATAAAATACACAACATGCTTGAATTGCAACATTGAAAATATGCTTGGTATCCTATCCCTGTTCGTGGTTCCGTTAATGGTTCTCGTTACTGGTTTGTTGGTCCGTATTAGGTCTAGTTGTAGTTTAGCCTATATTTTTAGATTTAGTCAGTGAGAAGAAACTGTTAGGGTTTTTGAAAATGGCTGCTCATCATGTTGAATTCCATGTTTCATTGGTGGTATTTTTTGGTCAACTTATGATAGGAGCTTTCAATGACACATTCCTAATGTCCCACAGATTCGGTTTTGTAACTTTTGCAAACAAAGAATCCATGAAAAATGATATCGAAGACATGAATGGGAGAGATTTAGATGGTAAAAACATCACTATGAATCATGCTCAGGCCACAACAAGTGGAGGTGGAAGCAACGACAACTTTTGCAGTGGTCGAGGAGGCGACGACAATTACGGTGGCTATGATAGTCGTCAGAGCACTGGCTATGGAGACAGTCGTGACCGATTTGAATGGAGCTATGGAGGTTGTCGCAGTAGTGGCGGATACGATGGTAGGCTATGGTGGTGGAGGGTCCAGGTAGCTTCTCTTGCGATGGTAGGTGGAGAAGTTAAATCTTGGTAGTGTATAGGAGGGATTTGATTTTGGTTCAAATATGTGGCATTTCCTTTGTTAGTAGTATTAGATGTAGTTGTAGTTTAGTTTATATTTTAAGATTTATTCGGTGAGAAGAAACAGCTAAGGTTTTTAAAAACCTGTTTCTTTTGATGTTGAATTTCGTTGTTTCATTAGTGGCCTTTCATGATCAAACGATGATAGGAACTGAAGGATGCCTTCCTGCCGCTAGGTCATGGCTTGTACGGACTCCAAGGTTTTGAGCAACTGAAATACTGAGGTCCTGTGACTTTTACAGATGAAGAATCAATTAGAAATGCCATCGAAGACATGAATGAGAGAGATTTGGATAAGAGAAACATTACTGTGAATCATGCTCAGGCTATAGGAAGAGGAGGTGGTGGCGGCGACCACTTCCACAGTGGTGGTGGAGGTAGGTACAGTGGTGGTGGCAGCAGTGGCTATAGATTCAGTCGTGAGTGATCCGAACATAGCTATGGAGACAGTTGCAGTAGCGGATACGATGGTGGCGGGTCCCAATATGGAGGCAACAGTTTCTCTAGCTATGGCGGTGACTATGATAGCCGTTGAAGTAGTGGCTATGGAGGCGGTCGTGAGCGATCTGAATACAACTATGGAGGCGATTGCAAAAATGATGGCTACGACGGTGGTGAGTCCTATGCGGTAGCTGGTGATGGCCGATGCATAAGTTAAATCTTATATCTTTAAAGTTTTATGTATGGCCGAGAGGCGTTCCTACAATGGCAGACCCCTGGGTGGGAGGCAAAGAGGTCATACATGTGACGTCGTAAATAATTTTTTTGTTTATTAAAAAAGTTGACATTAACAAAATACAACGTTTAAAATTTAGCGGATAACTGTTAAGGGAGAAGCTATAAAATACACGACATGCTTGAAATACAACATTAAAAATATGCTCAGTCTCTTGTCCCTGTTCATGGTTCCATTACTGGTTCCCGTTACTGGTTCGTTGGTCTGTATTACGTCTAGTTGTAGTCTAGCCTATATTTTTAGATTTAGTCGATGAGAAGAAACCGTTAGGGTTTTTTAAAATGGCTGCTGCTCATGTTGAATTCCATGTTTCGTTGGTGGCCTTTTCTGGTCAACCGATGATAGAAGATTTCAAGGACGCCTTCCTGAGGTCCCACAACTTAGGTTTTTTGACTTTTGCAGATGAAGAATCCATGAAAATAATATCGAAGACATGAATGGGAGATATTTGGATGGGAAAAACATCACTATGAATCATGCTCAAGCCACAACAAGTGGAGGTGGAAGCGACGACAGCTTCTGCAGTGGTGGAGGAGGTGGCTACAGTTGTGATGACTATGATAGTCGTCGTAGCACTGGCTATGGAGACAGCCATGAGTGATTTGAACGAAGCTATGGAATTTGTCGCAGCAGTTGCGGTTACGGTGGTAGGCTATGGCGGTGGAAGGTCTAGGTAGCTTCTCTTGCGATGGTAGGTGGAGAAGTTAAATCTTGGTAGTGTATAGGAGGGATCTGGTTCCGATCCAAATCTGTGGCATTTCCTTTATTAGTAGTATTAGGTGTAGTTGTAGTTTAGTTTATATTTTTAGATTTATTCAATGAGAAGAAACAACTAGGGTTTTTTAAAAGTGGCTTCTTCTGATGTTGAATTCTGTTGTTTCATTAGTGGCCTTTAATGATCAACTGATGATAGGAATTGAAGGATGCCTTCCTGCCACCAGGTCATGGCTTGTATGGACTCCAAGGTTTTGAGCAACCAAAATATTGAGGTCCCGTAACTTTTGCAGATGAAGAATCAATTAGAAATGCCATCGAAGACATGAATGTGATATATTTGGATAGGAGAAACATTACTATGAATCGTGCTCAGGCTATAGGAAGAGGAGGTGGTGGCGGCGACCACTTTCGCAGCGGTGGTGGAGGTAGCTATAGTGGTGGTGGCAGTAGTGGCTATATATTCGGTCTTGAGTGATTTGAACATAGTTATGGAGACAGTTGCAGTAGCGACTACGGTGGTGGCGTGTCCCAATATGTAGGCAACATTTTCTCTAGCTATGGCGATGATTATGATAGTCATTGAAGTAGTGGCTATGGAGGCGGTCATGAGCGATCTGAATACAACTATGGAGGAGGTTGCAAAAACGATGGCTACGATGGTGGTGGGTCCCAGGCGATAGCTGGTGATGGTCGATGCATAAGTTAAATTCTTATATCTTTAAAGTTTTATGTATGGCCAAGAGGCATTCCTACAATGGCATACAGGGGGGTGGGAGGCAAAGAGGTCATACATGTCACAACGTAAACAATTTTTTTATTTATTAAAAAAACTGACATTAACAAAATGCAACATTTAAAATTTCGCAGATAACCGTTAAGGGAGAAGCTATAAAATACACGACATGCTTGAAATGCAACATTGAAAATACGCTCGGTCTCATGTCCCTATTCGTGGTTTCGTTACTAGTTCCCATTACTGGTTCGTTGGTCCCTATTAGGTCTAGTTGTAGTTTAGCCTATATTTTTAGACTTAGTCGGTGAGAAGAAACCGTTAGGGTTTTTGAAAATGGTTGCTCCTCATGTTGAATTCCATGTTTTGTTGGTGGCCTTGTCTGGTCAACCGATGATAGGAGCTTTCAAGGACGCCTTCCTAAGGTCCCACAATTTTGGTTTTGTGACTTTTGCAGACGAAGAATCCATGAAAAATAATATCGAAGACATGAATGGGAGAGATTTGGATGGTAAAAACATCAAGTGGTGGTGGAATCGACGATAGCTTTCGCAGTGGTGGAGGAGGGGGCTACAGTTGCGGTGACTATGATAGTCGTCGTAGCACTGGCTATGGAGATAGTCGTGAGTGATTTAAATGAAGCTATGGAGGTTGTCGCAGCAGTTGCAGCTACGGTGGTAGGCTATGGTGGTGGAAGGTCGAGGTAGCTTCTCTTACGATGGTAGGTGGAGAAGTTAAATCTAGGTAGTGTATAGGAGGGATCTGGTTCTGGTTCAAATATGTGGCATTTTCTTTGTTAGTAGTATTAGGTGTAGTTGTAGTTTAGTTTATATTTTTAGATTTATTTGGTGAGAAGAAACAACTAGGGTTTTTTAAAAGCGGCTTCTTCTGATGTTGAATTCTGTTGTTTCATTAGTGGCCTTTCATGATCAACCGATGATAGGAATTGAAAGATGCCTTCCTACTATCAGGTCATGGCTCGTATGGACTCCAAGGTTTTGAGCAACCGAAATATTGAGGTCCCATAACTTTTGCAGATGAAGAATCAATTAGAAATGCCATCGAAGACATGAATGTGAGATATTTGGATAGGAGAAACATTACTATGAATCGTGCTCAGGCTACAGGAAGCGGAGGTGGTGGTGATGACCACTTCCACAACGGTGGTGGAGGCAGCTATAGTGGTGGTGGCGATAGTGGCTATAGATTCAGTCGTGAGTGATTTGAATGCAGCTATGGAGATGGTTTCACTAGTGGCTACAGTGGTGGTAGGCCCCAATATGGAGGCAACAATTTCTCTAGCTATGGCGGTGGCTATGATAGTCGTTGACGTAGTGGCTATGGAGGTGGTCATGAGCGATCTGAATACAACTATGGAGGCAGTTGCAGAAATGATGGCTATGGCGGTGGTGGGTCCCAGGCGACAGCTGGTGATGGCCGATGCATAAGTTAAATCTTATATCTTTAAAGTTTTATGTATGGCCGAGAGGCGTTCCTACAATGGCAAAGAGGGGGATGGGAGGTAAAGAGGTCATACATGTGACGCCGTAAACAATTTTTTTATTTATTAAAAAAGTTGACATTAACAAAATGCAACGTTTAAAATTCAGCGGATAATTGTTAAGGGAGAAGCTATAAAATACACGACATGCTTGAAATACAACATTAAAAATATGCTCGGTCTCTTGTCCCTGTTCATGGTTCCATTACTGGTTCCCGTTACTGGTTCGTTGGTCTGTATTATGTCTAGTTGTAGTTTAGCCTATATTTTTAGATTTAGTCGGTGAGAAGAAACCATTAGGGTTTTTGAAAATGGTTGCTCCTCATGTTGAATTCCATGTTTCGTTGGTGGCATTTTCTGGTCAACCGATGATAGGAGATTTCAAGGATGCCCTCATGAGGTCCCACAACTTCAGTTTTGTGACTTTTGCAGACGAATAATCCATGAAAAATAATATCAAAGACATGAATGGGAGAGATTTGGATGGGAAAAACATCACTATGAATCATGCTCAGGCCATAACAAGTGGAGGTGGAAGCGACGACAACTTTCGTAGTGGTGGAGGCGACGGCTACAGTTGCAACGACTATGATAGTCATCGTAGCACCAGCTATGGAGACAATCGTGAGCGATTTGAATGAAGCTATGGAGGGTATCGCAGCAGCGGTGGCTATGATGGTAGGCTATGGCGGTGGAGGGTCCAGGTAGCTTCTCTTGCGATGGTAGGTGGAGAAGTTAAATCTTGGTAGTGTATAGGAGGGATCTGGTTCTGGTTCAAATCTGTGGCATTTCCTTTGTTAGTAGTATTAGGTGTAGTTTTAGTTTAGTTTACTTTTTTAGATTTATTTAGTGAGAAGAAACAGCTAGGGTTTTTTAAAAGTGGCTTCTTTTGATGTTGAATTTCGTTGTATCATTAGTGGCCTTTCATGATCAACCGATGATAGGAACTGAAGGATGCCTTCCTACTGCCAGGTCATGGTTTGTATGGATTCCAAGGTTTTGAGCAACCGAAAGACTGAGGTACCGTGACTTTTGTAGATGAAGAATCAATTAGAAATGCCATCGAAGACATGAATGGAAGAGATTTGGACAAAAGAAACATTACTGTGAATCGTGCTCAGGCTACAAGAAGTGAAGGTGGTGGCGATGACCACTTCCACAGCGGTGGTGGAGGCAGCTACAGTGGTGGTGGCGAAAGTGGCTATAGATTCGGTCATGAGTGATCTAAACGCAGCTATGAAGACGATTGTAGTAGCGGCTACGGTGGTGGTAGGTCCCAATATGGAGGCAGTAGTTTCTCTAGCTATGGCGGTGGCTATGATAGTCATTGAAGTAGTGGCTATGGAGGTGGTTGTGAGCGATCTAAATACAACTATGGAGGCGATTGCAGAAATGGTGGCTACGGTGGTGGTGGGTCCCAAGCGGTAGCTAGTGATGGTTGATGCATAAGTTAAATCTTATATCTTTAAAGTTTTATGTATGGCCGACAGGCGTTCCTACAATAGCAGACATGGGGGTGGAAGGCAAAGAGGTCATACATGTCATGCCATAAAAAAATTTATTTATTTATTAAAAAAGCCAACATTAACAAAATGCAATGTTTAAAATTTAGCGGATAGTCGTTAAGGGAGAAGCTATAAAATACACGACATGCTTGAAATGCAACATTGAAAATATGCTCGGTATCCTGTCCCTGTTCGTGGTTCCATTAATGGTTCTTGTTACTGGTTCGTTGGTCCGTATTAGGTCTAGTTGTAGTTTAGCCTATATATTTAAATTTAGTTAGTGAGAAGAAACTGTTAGGGTTTTTGAAAATGGTTGCTCCTCATGTTGAATTCCATGTTTCGTTGGTGGTTTTTTCTGGTCAACCGATGAAAGGAGCTTTCAAGGACGCATTTATGAGGTCCCACAGATTCAGTTTTGTGACTTTTGCAAACGAAGAATCCATGAAAAATAATATCGAAGACATGAATGGGAGATATTTGGATGGGAAAAAAATTACTATGAATCATGCTCAGGCCACAATAAGTGGAGGTCGAAGCGACGACAACTTTTGCAGTGGTGGAGGAGGCGGCTACAGTTGTGGTGGCTATAATAGTCATTGTAGAACTGGCGATGGAGACAGCCGTGAGTGATTTAAACAGAGCTATGGAGGCTCTCATAGTAATGGTGGCTACGGTGGTAGGCTATGGTGGTGGAGGGTCCAGGTAGCTTCTCTTGCGATGGTAGGTGGAGAAGTTAAATCTTGGTATTGTATAGGAGGGATATGGTTCTGGTTCAAATCTATGGCATTTCATTTGTTAGTAGTATTAGGTGTAGCTGTAGTTTAGGTTATATTTTTAGATTCATTCGATGAGAAGAAACAGCTAGGGTTTTTTAAAAGCGGCTTCTTCTGATGTTGAATTTCAATGCTTCATTAATGGTCTTTCATGATCAACCGATGATAGGAACTTAAGGATGCCTTCCTATCGACAGGTCATGGCTTGTATGGATTCCAAGGTTTTGAGCAATCGAAAGACTGAGGTCCCGTGACTTTTATAGATGAAGAATCAATTAGAAATGCCATTGAAGATATGAATGGGAGAGATTTGGATAGGAGAAACATTACTGTGAATTGTGCTCAGACTACAAGAAGCAAAGGTGGTGGCAGCAGCCACTTCCACAACGGTGGTGGAGGCAGCTACAGTGGTGGTGGTAGGAGTGGCTATAGATTCGATCGTGAGTGATCTGAACACAGCTATGGAGATGGTTGCAGTAGCGGCTACAGTGGTGGCGGGTCCTAATACGGAGGTAGCAGTTTCTTTAGCTATAGCGGTGGCTATGATAGTCATTGAAGTAGTGGCTATGGAGGTAGCAGTTTCTTTAGCTATAGCGGTGGCTATGATAGTCATTGAAGTAGTGGCTATGGAGGTAGTCGTGAGCGATCTGAATATAACTATGGAGGCAATTGCAGAAACGATGGCTATGGCGGTGGTGGGTCCGAGGCGGTAGCTGGTGATTACCGATGCATAAGTTAAATCTTATATCTTTAAAGTTTTATGTATGGTCGAGAGGCATTCCTACAATGGCATATAGGGGGGTGGGAGGAAAAGAGGTCATACATGTCACGTCGTAAACACATTTTTTTTAATTAAAAAAACCAATATTAACAAAATGCAATGTTTAAAATTCAACGGATAGTCATTAAGGGAGAAGCTATAAAATACACGACATGGTTGAAATGCAATATTGAAAATACGCTAGGTCTCCTTTCCATGTTCGTGGTTCTGTTATTGGTTCCCGTTACTGGTTCGTTGGTTCGTATTAGGTCTAGTTGTAGTTTAGTCTATATTATTAGATTTAGTCGGTGAGAAGAAACCGTTAGGATTTTTGAAAATGGTTGCTCGTCATGTTGAATTCCATGTTTCATTGGTGGTATTTTCTTGTCAACAAATGATAGGAGCTTTCAAGGACGCCTTCCTGAGGTCCCAAAGATTCGGTCTTGTGACTTTTGCAAACGAATAATCCATGAAAAATGATATCGAAGACATGAATGGGAGAGATTTAGATGGTAAAAACATCACTATGAATCATGCTCAGGCCACAACAAGTGGAGGTGGAAGCGGTGATAGCTTTCGCAGTGGTCAAGGAGGCGGCTACAATTGTGGTGGCTATGATAGCCGTCGTAGCACTGGCTATGGATACAGTCATGACCAATTTAAACGGAGCTATGGAGGTTGTCGTAGCAGTGGCGGCTACAGTGGTAGGCTATGGCGGTGGAGGGTCTAGGTAGCTTCTCTTGTGATGGTAGGTAAAGTTAAATCTTGGTAGTGTATAGGAGGGATCTGATTTTGGTTCAAATATGTGGCATTTCCTTTGTTAGTAGTATTAGGTGTAGTTGTAGTTTAGTTTATATTTTTAGATTTATTCGGTGAGAAGAAACAACTAGGATTTTTTAAAAGCGGCTTCTTCTGATGTTAATTACATTGTTTCATTAGTGGCCTTTCATGATAAAACGATGATAGGAACTGAAGGATACCTTCCTACCACCAGGTCATGGCTTGTATGGACTCCAAGGTTTTGAGAAATTGAAAGACTGAGGTCCCATGACTTTTGTAGATGAATAATCAATTAAAAATGCCATCGAAGACATGAATGGGAGAGATTTGGATAGGAGAAACATTGCTATGAATCATGCTTAGGCTACAGGAAGAGGAGGTGGTGGCAGCGACCACTTCCATAGCGGTGGTGGAGGTAGCTATAGTGGTGGTGGCAGCAGTGGCTATATCTTCGATCATGAGTGATCTAAACGTAGCTATGGAGATAGTTGCAGTAGCAGCTACGGTGGTGGCGGGTCCCAATATGGAGGTAGCAGTTTCTCTAGCTATGGTAGTGACTATGATAGTCATTGAAGTAGTGGCTATGGAGGCAATCATGAGCGATCTGAATACAACTATGGAGGCGGTTGCAAAAATGATGGCTACGATGGTGGTGGGTCCCAGGCGGCAACTGGTGATGGCCGATGCATAAGTTAAATCTTATATCTTTAAAGTTTTATGTATGGACGAAAGGCATTCCTACAATGGCATACAGGGGGTGGGAGGCAAAGAGGTCATACATGTCACACTGTAAACAATTTTTTTTATTTATTAAAAAAATTGACATTAACAAAATTCAACGTTTAAAATTCAACGGATAGCCGTTAAGGGAGAAGCTATAAAATACACAACATGCTTGAAATGCAACATAGAAAATACGCTCGGTCTCCTATTCCTGTTCGTGGTTTCGTTATTGGTTCCCATTACTGATTCATTGGTCCTTATTAGGTCTAGTTGTAGTTTAGCCTATATTTTTAAATTTAGTCGGTGAGAAGAAACCGTTAGGGTTTTTGAAAATGGTTGCTCCTCATGTTGAATTCCATGTTTCGTTGGTGGCATTTTATGGTCAACCAATGATAGAAGCTTTCAAGGACTCCTTCCTGAGGTCCCACAACTTCGGTTTTGTGACTTTTGCAAATGAAGAATCCATGAAAAATAATATCAAAGACATGAATGGGAGAAATTTGGATGGGAAAAACATCAGTATGAATCATGCTCAGGCCACAACAAGTGGAGGTAGAAGCAGCGACAGCTTCTGAAGTGGTGGAGGCGGCTACAGTTGCGGCGACTATGATAGTCATCGTAGCACTGGCTATAGAGACAACCATGAGCGATTTGAGGAGGTTGTCATAGTAGTTGCGGCTACGATGGTAGGCTATGGCGGTGGAAGGTCTAGGTAGCTTCTCTTGCGATGGTAGGTAGAGAAGTTAAATCTTGGTATTGTATAGGAGGGATCTGGTTCTGGTCCAAACCTGTTGTATTTCCTTTGTTAGTAGTATTAGGTGTAGTTATAGTTTAGTTTATATTTTTATATTTATTCGGTGAGAAGAAATAGTTAGGGTTTTTTAAAGTGGCTTCTTCTGATGTTGAATTTCGTTGTTTCATTAATGGCCTTTCATGATCAACCGATGATAGGAACTGAAGGATGCCTTCCTGCTGCCAGGTCATGGCTTGTATGGACTCCAAGGTTTTGAGCAACCAAAATATTGAGGTCCCGTGACTTTTGCAGATGAATAACCAATTAGAAATGCCATTGAAGACATGAATGGGAGATATTGGGATAGGAGAAACATTACTGTGAATCGTGCTCAGGCTATAGGATGAGGAGGTGGTGGCGACTACCACTTCCATAGTAGTGGTGGAGGCAACTACAATGGTGGTGGCGACAGTGGCTATAGATTCGGTTGTGAGTGATCTGAACGCAACTATGGAAACGGTTGCAGTAGCGGCTATGGTGGTGGCAGGTCCTAATATGGAGGTAGCAGTTTCTCTAGTTATGGCAGTGGCTATGATTTTCGTTGAACCAGTGGCTATGGAGGCGGTCATGAGTGATCTGAATACAACTATGGAGACGTTTGTAGAAACGGTGGCTACAACGATGGTGGGTCCCAGGCGACAGTTGGTGATGGTCGAAGCATAATTTAAATCTTATATATTTAAAGTTTTATGTATGGCCGAGAGGCATTCCTACAATGGCATACAGGGGGTGGGAGGCAAAGAGGTCATACATGTCATGTCGTAAACAATTTTTTTTTATTAAAAAGCTGACATTAACTAAATGCAATGTTTAAAATTCAACGGATAGTCGTTAAGGGAGAAGCTATAAAATACACGATATGCTTGAAATGCAACATTGAAAATACGCTCGATCTCCTGTCCCTGTTCGTGGTTCCATTACTGGTTCTTTGGTCTGTATTAGCTCTAGTTGTAGTTTAGCCTATATTTTTAGATTTATTTGGTGAGAAGAAACCGTTAGGGTTTTTGAAAATTTTTGCTCCTCATGTTGAATTCCATGTTTTTTTGGTGGTCTTTTCTGGTCAACTGATGATAGGAGCTTTCAAGAACTCCTTCTTGAGGTCCTACAACTTCAGTTTTGTGACTTTTACAGACGAAGAATCCATGAAAAATAATATCGAAGACATGAATTGGAGATATTTGGATGGGAAAAACATCACTATGAATCATGCTCAGGGAACAAGTGGAGGTGGAAGTGGCGACAACTTTCGCAGTGGTGGAGGAGGCGGCTATAGTTGTGACGGCTATGATAGCCATCGTAGCACTGGCTATGGAGACAACCGTGAGTGATTTGAATGAAGCTATGGAGGTTGTCGCAGTAGTTGTGGCTACGGTGGTAGGCTATGGCGGTGGAGGGTCCAGGTAGCTTCTCTTGCAATGGTAGGTGGAGAAGTTAAATCTTGGTAGTGTATAGGAGGGATCTGGTTATGGTTCAAATCTTTGGAATTTCCTTTGTTAGTAGTATTAGGTGTAGTTGTAGTTTAGTTTATATTTTTAGATTCATTCGATGAGAAGAAACAACTAGGGTTTTTTAAAAGCGACTTCTTTTGATGTTGAATTTCGATGTTTCATTAGTGGTATTTCATGATCAACCGATGATAGGAACTGAAGGATGCCTTCCTACTGCCAGGTCATGGCTTGTTTGGATTCCAAGGTTTTGGGCAACCGATTGACTGAGGTCCCGTGACTTTTACAGATGAAGAATCAATTAGAAATACCATTGAAGACATGAATGGGAGAGATTTGGATAGGAGAAACATTACTATGAATTGTGCTTAGACTACAAGAAGCAGAGGTGGTGGCGATGGCCACTTCCACAGTGGTGGTGGAGGCAGCTACAGTGGTGGTGGTAGTAGTGGCTATAGATTCGATCGTGAGTGATCTGAATGTAGCTATGGAGATGGTTACAGTAGCGGCTACAATGGTGGTGGGTCCTAATATGGAGGCAACAATTTCTCTAGCTATAGCGATGGCTATGATAGTCCTTGAAGTAGTGGCTATGGAGGCAGTCATGAGCGATCTGAATACAACTATGGAGGTGATTGCAAAAATGGTGGCTATGGTGGTGGTGGGTCCGAGGCGACAGCTGGTGATGGATGATGCATAAGTTAAATCTTATATCTTTAAATTTTTATGTATGGTCGAGAGGCGTTCCTACAATGGCAGAGAGGGGGATGGGAGGCAAAGAGGTCATACATGTGACGCCGTAAACAATTTTTTTATTAAAAAATTTGACATTAACAAAATGTAACGTTTAAAATTCAGTGGATAACTGTTAAGGGAGAAGCTATAAAATACACGACATGCTTGAAATACAATATTGAAAATATGCTCAGTCTCCTGTCCTTGTTCGTGGTTTCGTTACTGGTTCGTTGGTCCGTATTACGTCTAGTTGTAGTTTAGCCTATATTTTTAGATTTAGTCGGTGAGAAGAAACCATTAGGGTTTTTTAAAATGGCTGCTCCTCATGTTGAATTCCATGTTTTTTTGGTGGCATTTTTTGGTCAACTGATAATAGGAGCTTTCAAGGATGCCTTCCTGAGGTCCCACAACTTTGGTTTTGTGACTTTTGCAGACGAAGAATCCATGAAAAATAATATTGAAGACATGAATGGGAGATATTTGGATGGGAAAAACATCACTATGAATCATGCTCAGGACACAACAAGTGGAGGTGGAAGCGGTGACAACTTTTGAAGTGGTGGAGGAGGCGGCTACAGTTGCAGTGACTATGATAGTCATTGTAGCACTGGCTATGGAGACAGTCGTGAGCGATTTGAATGGAGATATGGAGGCTATCGCAGCAGTGGCGGCTACGGTGGTAGGCTATGGCGGTGGAGGGTCCAAGTAGCTTCTTTTGCGATGGTAGGTGGAGAAGTTAATTATTGGTAGTGTATAGGAGGGATCTAGTTCTAGTTCAAATCTATGGCATTTCCTTTGTTAGTAGTATTAGGTGTAGTTTTAGTTTAGTTTATATTTTTAGATTTATTCAGCGAGAAGAAATAGCTAGAGTTTTTTAAAAGCAGCTTCTTGTGATGTTGAATTCCATTGTATCACTAGAGGCCTTTCATGATCAACCGATGATAGGAACTGAAGGATGCCTTCCTATCGCCAAGTCATGGCTTGTATGGACTCCAAGGTTTTGAGAAACAAAAATACTGAGGTACCATGAATTTTTTAGATGAAGAATCAATTAGAAATGCCATCAAAGACATGAATGGGAGAGATTTGGACAGGATAAGTTAATCGTGTTCAGGCTACAAGAAGCGAAGGTGGTGGCGATGAACAATTCCATAGCGGTGGTGGAGGCAGCTACAATGGTGGTGGTGGTAGTGGCTATAGATTCAGTCTTGAGTGATCTAAACACAGCTATGGAGATGGTTGTAGTAGCAACTATAGTGGTGGTGAGTCCCAATATGGAGGCAACAGTTTCTCTAGCAATGGCGGTGGCTATGATAGTCATTGAAGTAGTGGCTATGGAGGCAATTGTGAGCAATTTGAATACAACTATGGAGGTGATTGCAAAAATGGTGGCTATGGTGGTGGTGGGTCCCAGGCAGAAGCTGGTGATGGCTGATGCATAATTTAAATCTTATATCTTTAAAGTTTTATGTATGGCCGAGAGGCATTCCTACAATGGCAAACAGGGGGTGGAAGGCAAAGAGGTCATACATGTCACGCCGTAAACAATTTTTTTTATTTATTAAAAAAACCAACATTAACAAAATGCAATGTTTAAAATTCAGTGGATAGTCGTTAAGGGAGAAGCTATAAAATACACAACATGCTTGAATTGCAACATTGAAAATATGCTTGGTATCCTATCCCTGTTCGTGGTTCCGTTAATGGTTCTCGTTACTGGTTTGTTGGTCCGTATTAGGTCTAGTTGTAGTTTAGCCTATATTTTTAGATTTAGTCAGTGAGAAGAAACTGTTAGGGTTTTTGAAAATGGCTGCTCATCATGTTGAATTCCATGTTTCGTTGGTGGTCTTTTTTGGTCAACCGATGATAGGAGATTTCAAGGATGCCTTCCTAAGGTCCCACAGATTTGGTTTTGTGACTTTTGCAAATGAAGAATCAATGAAAAATAATATCATAGATGTGAATGGGAGATATTTGGATGGAAAAAACATCACTATGAATCATGCTCAAGCCACAATAAGTGGAGGTGGAAGCAGCGACAGCTTCCACAGTGGTGGAGGAGGTAGCTACAGTTGTGGTGGCTATGATAGTCGTCGTAGAACTGGCTATGGAGACAGCTGTGAGCTATTTGAACGATGTTATGGAGGCTCTCGTACCAGTGGCGGCTACAGTGGTAGGCTATGGCGGTGGAGGGTCTAGGTAGCTTCTCTTGTGATGGTAGGTGAAGTTAAATCTTGGTAGTGTATAGGAGGGATTTGGTTCTGGTTCAAATCTATGGAATTTACTTTGTTAGTAGTATTAGGTGTAGTTGTAGTTTAGTTTATATTTTTAGATTCATTCGATGAGAAGAAACAACTAGAGTTTTTTAAAAGTGGCTTCTTCTGATTTTGAATTTCAATGTTTCATTAGTGGTATTTCATGATCAACCGATGATAGGAACTGAAGGATTCCTTCCTACCACCAGGTCCAGGCTTGTATAGACTCCAAATTTTTGAGCAACCAAAATACTGAGGTCCCGTGACTTTTGTAGATGAAGAATCAATTAGAAATGCCATCGAAGACATGAATGGGAGAGATTTGGATAGGAGAAACATTACTGTAAATTGTGCTCAGACTACAAGAAGCAGAGGTGGTGGTGGCGGCCACTTCCACAGTGGTGGTGGAGGCGGCCACTTCCACAGTGGTGGTGGAGGCAGCTACAGTGGTGGTGGTAGTAGTGGCTATAGATTCGATCATGAGTGATCTGAACACAACTATGGAAATGGTTGCAGTAGCGACTACGATGGTGACGGGTCCTAATATGGAAGTAGCAGTTTCTCTAGCTATAGCGGTGGCTATGATAGTCATTGAAGTAGTGGCTATGGAGGCGGTCGTGAGTGATCTAAATACAACTATAGAGACGATTGCAAAAATGGTGGCTATGACGGTGGTGGGTCCGCTATGACAATGGTGGGTCCCATGCGACAGCTGGTGATGGTCGATGCATAAGTTAAATCTTATATCTTTAAAGTTTTATGTATGGTCGAGAGGCATTCCTACAATGGCAGACAAGGGGGTGGGAGGCAAAGAGGTCATACATGTCACGCCATAAACAATTTTTTTATTTATTAAAAAAGTCGATATTAACAAAATGCAAAGTTTAAAATTCAGCAGATAGCCGTTAAGGGAGAAGCTATAAAATACACGACATGGTTGAAATACAACATTGAAAATATGCTCGGTCTCCTGTCCCTATTCGTGGTTCTGTTATTGGTTCCCTTTACTAGTTTTTTGGTCCGTATTAGGTCTAGTTGTAGTTTAGCCTATATTTTTAGATTTAGTCGGTGAGAAGAAACCGTTAGGTTTTTTGAAAATGATTGCTCCTCATGTTGATTTCTATGTTTTGCTGGTGGCCTTTTCTGGTCAACCGATGATAGGAGCTTTCAAGGATGCCTTCTTGAGGTCCCACAACTTTGGTTTTGTGACTTTTGCAGATGAAGAATCCATGAAAAATAATATCGAAGACATGAATGAGAGATATTTGGATGGGAAAAACATCACTATGAATCATGCTTAGGCCACAACAAGTGGAGGTGGAAGTGGTGGCAGCTTTTGCAGTGGTGGAGGAGGCGACTATATTTGCGATGACTATGATAGCCATCGTAGCACTGGATATGGAGACAACCGTGAGTGATTTAAATGGAGCTATGGAGGCTATCATAGTAGTGGTGACTACGATGGTAGGCTATGGTGGTGGAGGGTCCAGGTAGCTTCTCTTACGATGGTAGGTGGAGAAGTTATATCTTGGTAGTGTATAGGAGGGATCTGGTTCAGGTTCAAATCTATGGCATTTCCTTTGTTAGTAGTATTAGGTGTAGTTGTAGTTTAGTTTATATTTTTAGATTTATTCGATGAGAAGAAACAACTAGGGTTTTTTAAAAGTGGCTTCTTGTGATGTTGAATTTTGCTATTTTATTAGTGGCATTTCATGATCAACCAATGATAGGAACTGAAGGATGCCTTCCTACCGGTAGGTCATGGCTTGTATGGACTGCAGGCTTTAAGCAACTGAAATATTGAGGTCCTATGACTTTAGCAGATGAAGAATCAATTAGAAATGCCATCGAAGATATGAATGGGAGAGATTTGGATAGGAGAAACATTATTGTGAAGCATGCTCAGGCTATAGGAAGCGAAGGTGGTGGCAGCGGCCACTTCCATAGTGGTGGTGGAGGAAACTATAGTGGTGGTGGTGGCAAAGGCTATAGATTCGATCGTGAGTGATCTAAACTTAGATATGGAGACGATTGTGGTAGCAGCTATGGTGGTGATGGATCCTAATATGGAGGTAGCAGTTTCTCTAGCTATGGTGGTGGCTATGATAGTCATTGAAGTAGTGGCTATGGAGGCGATCGTGATCGATCTAAATACAACTATGGAGGCGGTTGCAGAAACGGTGGCTATGATGATGGTGGGTCCTAGGCAGCAGTTGGGGATGGCCGATGCATAAGTTAAATCTTATATTTTTAAAGTTTTATGTATGGTTGAGAGGCGTTCCTACAATGGTAGTGTTGGAGCCAATTTTGACTCAACTTTGAAACCCCCAAATTTAAATTTTTGGTATCAATCAAATTGCTTATACTGTTGGTCATTGCTTAAAGTTGTTTTGAGTAATTCAATTTTTCATTGGTTGGTTTGATAAAGTCTAACCTTAGCCTTTTTAATAATGTGGGCTTCATTGTATAAATCAAAGTACCTATAATAGTTAGGGAAGAAAATTTTAGATTAAATCCCCAAGTCAAAGTTCAACCTCCCTAAATGTTTTCCTTGGACCTAAATCGACAAATAAAGTCCCTACATCATAAGTCATTTAAAACATTCACCATGGTATCAAAGTCTGAAAAACCTAAGTTTAAAATAAATATAAATTAAATAAAAGCCTAAGGATATGCACCTCGCTAAGCTAACTGGTGAGCACCTCAGATTTAATACAAGGGCCATGCACGATCCAGAGAAATTGGATGATAACACTTTAATAAAATTAAACCAAGATAAGTCAAAATTCAAGCATAGTCAAGGGGTAAAAAGGTTGCATCTTAAAACTCGACCAGACGGTAGCGCATCATCAGAGGAAATCTAATGGATGCACACTCATGATAAAATCTGAAAGATAAAATCAAAGAGTAAATAAAACTTAACCTAAGATTTAAAAATTGAGCAAGTTGTCTTCAATCTAATGGTAGCGCTTCGTCGAGGACCAAATCAATGACTGCGCACTGTCCAAAAAGTCAAAAGTTTAAGCATGAGTCATAATGGTCAACATTCCGATTAAGTAGTGAGTAAGTATAAACAAATCGGACGACAGTGCTCAATCATCCATAAAATCAACGGTTGTGCATCCTCCAAAGATTCAAAGGTTTAAAGTAAAGTCGTCATAAATTAAATGTCATGTTAAAATTTGAGCAAGTACGACAGAACAAACGATCGTGTTGAACGAAGCTTAGATCAATGATCGCAAATACTTTTATTAAAATGAACTTTAATGTCCATATTAAGAGGATGCGCCCCATTCGATTAATCATTGGGCTTGTTACCAAGATCAGACGACCATGGTCGATCAATCTTAAATCTAACGACGACACACTAATTAAAGATGCATTAAAAATGGTTAAGGATCAGGAGAAATTAATTAAAGTTAATCATGATTAAAAAGGGTTTAATACATAGATTAATTTTCCCCCTTTTGCCCTAATCATGATTAATATTATAAATGCTTTATTAAACTAACGTGCAGGTTGATTAGATCCAATGGTTGCGCTTGTCTCCACTCAGATCCGATGGTCGTGCCAAAATCGTAGGATGGAAGGTAAAAGGCATGGGTAAGGATGCAATTAATTGACATTAATCGTGTTTATTAAGGGTTTAATACATTGACTAATCTTCCCCCTTTTTGCCTTAATCATGATTAATAGAAAAGCAAAGGTCTATAACATCATTATCTAGCATGCATCTTATCAGTGATCATATGGCAACGCACAAACTAAACTGATAATCAATGGATGCGAAGGCATGTAACTGGTGAAAAATATCCAAAGGCTAAATAAATACCTTTTTATAACACACGAATCGAACGGTGGTGGTCATTGACTACCCAGATCCAATGGTGTGCTTATGGAAAGATAATCAAAGGTTAATCTAAGCATTGGGTTGATTAATTTAGTTGAGGTATGTATGAATTTTTCCCATTTATTAAAGAATGCGTGCATATGTATGATCCAACAGTCGTGCCTCACCACCATAAGATCCAATGATGATCACAAAAGAAAAGTAAGTGTATTATATGATTATCATCGATTAAAACAAGTTAGTAAGGTTTAACAATATAAGGATTAACATAGGATAAATATGATTAAATGAAGACCAATAAAACATGTTATTTCAAGTGTTTACATGAGAACAGGTACAATAACTATCATACAAGTTTTAGAACAATAATAGATACGCTACACCCTAGATCAATCCAACGGTAGCACACGATCCAAAGGTAAAACCAAATGTAAGTCTAGAATAGACGTATGATTAATCAAAGATTTAAACATTATTAACAAGGGCATTAACACATTATTAGTCAATATCTTCATCTTGATTAAACAAATGAAAAGGTTCAAAGCATGCATCTTTTGGCTATCTAACTTACAGATTTTTAAATATTTAATAAAGCGGTACACTAAAGGCTAGTCGAGCGACCGAACGTGGTCAAAAATCTAAACCAATAGATACGAAGATATCAAAAAAAATAAAATCATCATTGAATAACATCTTCAAGGTTTTAGAAACTAATACTATTGCAGGTTTAAAAGTACCAGAAATCGCTATGACGAAACTTGTGAAAATCGCGAATCAAAAAAATCACCCGCAATAAAGATTCAAAATACCAAGCCTCCAAATAAAGGTGATTACTTCACAAAAATACCTACAACATTATCAAGGTAGGAATAAAATAAGTGACTAATTCACAACAAGGTACACTGAAAGATATTATGAAAATCAATAGCCAAGACAGAGTCAAAATAGTACGCACAGAAGCTATGAATCCATAAGAATACTCTTGCGAGGAAATATTCGAAGAAATCAGAGAAAATCCAGTGTAAAGTACCTTTTTAAGAACAAAGAAAACCAAATAAAAGACAAATCTTGACGCTCAAGCATGCCACCATATTGTGTATATCTCATAGGAATAATGGTATACCACAAGATAAGATTACAAAGCATAGTCACTGGCTTATAAATAAGAGATAGTAGGGAAGAGATAAGAGCATCAGTAAAGAGAAACAATGGAAAACAAGGAATACAAATGTATTAAATTTTTGTTCTACAAATATTTAAGGTGAAGGATGCACATGAAGAAAAATCTTGGTTTCAATTTTTGAAAAACCATTCAAATATGCGCTTCGACGAAATATAGTTACCAGGGGAACACTTCAACGGAGTATAGTTATGGAAGCAAATTATAGATGTTTCCAGATCTTGTTGTCCATTCCCATATTATTCCTACTTACCACTACTCTCCTCCTCCTGGGTATTCCTCCTTGACCATCCTGACATTTTTCCTAGTATGTCACCCTCACCCACTACCACTTCTTATCATTTACCCCTCGTCATTCCATCCATCAGACCCTCACCATCCTTACTTCTTCATTCTATCTCATGATTAGTGCAACTCCATTTATTTACCACTAGTATACCACCCCTTGTCTTCACCATTACATTGAGCCCCCCTCCGTCCTTCGTCTAATATTCATGATAATAGCTCGATCGAGCCTTAACGACAAATCATAGTGATTGGGATAAGCAGAACAAAGAGGAAAATTATAACGATGAATCCTTAGTTTCTAGGGCCAACTAAGAGAGCAAAAATGCCAAATTAAAATAATAAAGACCTCCCTTCAGTCCAAAGAAGAACCTTAACAGTCAATTCAGAACAAAGCCAGCTGGAGAACACCAATTTTGGAGATTCAATCAGAAGCTGCCAAGTGTACAATCAGAAGTAAACCAAGAATAACAGAATCAAGAACCATCAACTATAAAAAGAAGCAGGCAGGTCTGGATTCTACATCAAGCAATTAGAGAATAAAATTTTTGCTAAGAGGTATACTTGAGTGCCATATTAGTTGTGCTATTTTATTTATTTGTGTCTATTTTCTTTTATTCATTCTTTATTTATCCCCTTGTTGTGCAGGATTGTATGATAAGAAAGCGTTCAAGAAGCTAAGAATATTTCTAGTATTATTGAGCCTAGGATTCAAAGATTCTTCTATTACCAGATTGGAACAAGGAGACTTGGAGAGACATGCTACATTATTTAAACAGAGTCCTCTTCATTGTATTGATGTATTTCTTTAAAAAAATAAATTTAAAAGGCATCGCACCCACTTTGCATGTAATATTTTATGAAATCAATACAATTCTGGGTTTTATTCTTATCATTTATTTGTCTCAGTATTGTGTGTATCTATATAATGGGTTACATTATTTGAATGCATTATATACATTTCTTTCGTTGGTTAACTCTTGATTTTATTACGATATTCGAATGAGATTAAGAATACCAATTTTCTTCTCCCCTTCTATCTATTTCATATTAAAATTGTTGTTAAATTGCTATAACAACCCAATGAATCTAGGCACCGATCTACATAAGGCATAATAATTGGTTATTTTCATGCTTGGTCATTTTAATAAAAATACTTATAGTTTAATATACATCTAGAGCATGCAAATTAGAAGCTTAATTAAAGAATTGCCATTGGGGTTTCCTTACCTGTTCTGCCATCTTCTTTAGCAATATTCGGGTTTAGCAGAACATGAGGCAGGTTGACCAGAGCCTGTAATAGCTCGTTGGTTTCAAATGGATTCTTGTAGCATGACAATTGATTTCCTATGGATGTAAGAATTGGTTCCAATATTTTTTTGGCATCATTGCCGGGGAGGACTTCTTAGAAAGATTTAATTATCTTCTTAAAAGTTTTTCTTCAATGATTATTTTTAATCAACAGATGACCAATTAAAGGAAATCATTATGTCCGTAGTTTATGCTTTGAAATAAGTTCTTTACGTTCTTGATTTTATCAAAATTTCTCTTTCTTGATTTTCTTGAAATTTTGGTTTCTTGTTTTTCTTGATTTTCTCCAAGAACCCACTCTTGTAAGGATGAGAAATAATATAAAGCATTCTTTATAAGAGTATACATAAATTCTTTCTGCACCCCAGTGCTGGCGACTCTACTGGACGAACCTAGAAGAAAAATATATATAAAAAAAGAGAGAACAAAACATGCTGGTGAACACTAGGAGAAGTGGTAAGAAGCTGTTTCTAGAATTCAAGAATCCAGAGGTATTTATACATACCCAAAAAAATCCACTTTTTAAAATACTGTTTATAATCGTAGATTAAATTCTAGTGGTAAAAGGTACGTGAAGAAAATCCAGAATACTATTACTACTGATATTACTATAGATGAACGTTCAAAATCATTAGTAGAAGATATATGTGATTATTCTCATTCAAGAGTAGATAATTCATCAATCTACGTTCAAACTGCCCAGACCCATACCACTGTAGGTACTACATCTATGAAATTAAATACAACAGCAGCTATGGCTCAAGGTAATGTTCATTTATGGAGAACTAACAGATATAGGCATTTTGTATTACCAATAAATTTAAATGCCTTACCTAGTAAAGCTCATAAATACTTCCCTAAGTTTTTAGGAAATAATGCAGTAACTAGAGAGGATCATATCAAAAGTTTCTTATATGCAATGGACAGTCTTGAAGTTGAACACGAAGATGTAGTATTAAGACTGTTTCTGCAGACTTTAGAAAAATATGCTAGAGAATGGTTTAATTCCCTTCCTAACAATGATATCCCAGACTTCACCAAAATGAAAGAGGTGTTCCTAAAGAAGTACGATGAAAGGAAAAATGAACAATCATTGTTAACTGAGCTAGCCACTATGAAGAAGAAAGAAAATGAGGTTGTTAGTGATTTTAATAGGAGATTTTCAAAAACAAGAAACAAAATCCCTGTCAACCTCAGGCCTAGTGATATTCAGTATATTTGTTTTTATAAGAATGCTTTTCAAGGAGAGTTTAACTATGAATTAAGGCAAGAACAAACCAATACCATTGATGGTTGTATGGAAAAAGTAATGGATATAGAAAGAAATATGCTTGACAGTGGTAAGATGAAGCCTTATTCTTTAGAGGTTAACATGCTTGAGAGAAAACCTAAGAGAGTGACTTTTGATATACAAAGAAGAACTGAAATTGATCCTGTGGAGAAGTTGACCAGTCAAATGATAGAAATGTTCAACAACATGAGTAATAGGTTAGAAAGAATTAAAAGAAATGGAAATAGCGATGAATATTCACAGACAGAGCGACCACATGTTGACAACTGTCCCCTATTTAAGAAAAATTACAACAAAAATTGGGGAAACAACAATGGTTTTGAAGAAGGAAATAGGAATAGGGGTAATGGGAATAACAACTGGAAAAATAAAGATCCTGACAGGGATCAAAACAATGTCCTTAACCCAATACCATCTGCTAATGTAGCTGAAGGTTTTACCTCTTTTTGCTCTACTTGTGATGCACCCCATAACCTTGATGCATGTGGAATACACCTGAGTGATCAACATAATGTAGATATGCATGCTGAATCAGAAGAGGATATAAGAATCAATGCATTTTGGTCCATTGAAGATGAATCCAAAGAAAGGTTGTTTGAATAAGACATGGATAAATATACTTCAAATCATCATCCTCAGATCTTAGTGACTGAAGGAACTAAAATCTTACAGAAATCACATGACTCAAGATATGATAAGATGAAGAAAGAGAAATTGATTCCAACTGCTCAAGAGGTTGAAGAATTAGAGGCAACCCATGTTTTAAATTTAAGGAATAGAACAGTCCCTGAAAGAATAGAGAAATTATCTACAAATGAAACAAGAAGACAAACTTTCACCAATAAAAATATTAGTAAAGAGAAAATTGATAGGAATTGTAACAAAATTACTCCTGAGGTAATAGAATCAACAAAAGAATTTCCCAAAGAAGAATAAAATAAACCATTGGATATAAAGAAGATAGAATTTGATGTTGGGTCAAAACTCAGTAAGCAAAAATTTAATATCATATTTGGTGAACTTATGAAATTTCAAACATACAAAGAACAATTATGTAGAACTTTTGGATTAGTAGAGTAGAAAGAAGACCCTACTTGTCATGCTGCTAGACAAAATCAACATGATACAAGATCACCATATTTTGTTAGACCCTTCTATATCTCATTAAGATATAATTCAAATGAAGGGGAAAGATATGTGATTCATAATTGCATGCTTGATAGTGGAGCTTCACATAATATCATGCCTAAGTTAATAGCTGACCAAATGAGATTAATCTGTACTAGAGATTCTGCCCCTATTTTTGTAATGGACAACAGACAAATTCCCTGTGTAGGGATGATAACTAGATTATTAGTTTTCCTAGACCAACACCCCAAAAAATGCATTGTCATGGATGTAGCAGTAGTTGATGTTGACCTATTCTTCTCACTATTACTTAGTAGGCATTGGGCATAACAACTAGGGGGGTCAATACAACTAGACTAGTCTTATGCTACCATCCCCATATCAGATAAGGAGAATATAATTTTAAGAAGGGAACATGTTGAGTGGTATTTTCACCCAATTGTGAAAGTACACTCTCCCTTAGGATTTGGGTTCCAAATCCCCTCTTGCAAAGAAGCTAAACAAACAACTTCTCCAAGGTCTCCGCTATATTAGCATTTGCATATGTGTATTAGTAATCTCAAATAAAGATATTCAATTCAAATGCTTGGAACACCTTAGTGATTGCAAGTAACTATAAACAAGGGGCAATGTTGGTTTATTTTACCATGAAACTTTAGTGATTGTTCATTGAACCAAAATAAAGCAAATGTGAGTTGGCCCTCATATGACCACGATGTAGTGCCTTAATTATTTTTATCTTGAGGGTTTTAAAATAGATTTTATCTTCTTTATTAAGTCCAAATATGGCTTCTTATCATGAAGATGAAGATAGCTTTCAATGTGATCGATAAACTATCCCTCTTTGGTGAAATAGGTTTTTCACAAAGAGGCAATAATTTATGGCCTTGAATTAAGGGCTTTAAATGTCACTTTAACTTATCCCTCTTAAATGAAATCAAATTTTCATTAAGATGAACAATTAAGTGCTTTGAATAAATAACCTTCAATGTAATACTCAAATTACCCCTCTTTCGTAAAATTAGAATTTTTATGAAGAGAGGGCAATTTTAGGCTCCAAAAATGGAAATTTGTGAAATGCCATAAAACATAAAACCTTCAATGAAATTGGAATTTTCATGAAGGGAATGTCATCATAGGCTCATGAGTGTAAAACAAAACTAAAAAAATGAAATTTGACCTTAAAATGGAAATTTTCTATTTTCGGATTTTTAAAATCTGTAATAAAACAACAACTTCGATGAATTTTTAAAAATACTAAACAACTATGAAAATGAAATTTCAAAGTGCGTATTGGAAGTATGAAGTATAACCTACGCAATGGTGAAATTATTTTTGGATTTTGATATTTTTTTAAATGTTTATTTTAATGCCTGAAAATTAAAATAAATTAAAATTTTTGGAAAATAAAATGCAGAAAAAGTTGAAAGAAAATGCAGAAAACTAAAAATAAAATGCATTCAGTATGATGCTATCCTATTTCGACAAAATCGAAGATGTGAGGTTTCCATGCATGCAACCTAACCTATTGGACTTGCAAAACAAGCACAATCCCCATAGACTAAGTGTTGGTTCCTAGGGTTTAAAATAAATTTCAGGTTCAAGCATTCACATGAAGCAACCAAGCAAACTTGCATTAACTCCATCTACAAACTCGAAATCTGAAAAAGGGAAAAAAAATAGACATTAAATCCATAGCATGCAAAGAGAATCTCCTTCTTTCTTGCCCACAAGATGCAAATTTCTGAAAACTCCTGCATTAAAAATGTGTCATTTTACAATAGCAGAATTTTTGGTTTTCCCAAACCAGTCCATGGAAGAAAAACAGCCCAAACAAGCCCAGAATAGCCCTCTTGCCTTCAAATCTGCAACTTTGCTTGTAGCAGTTTCCAACCCCTTTTTCCTCTTGAAATGGTATATTTAAAAAAAAAATCATTTGCCCTTTCTTTTCCGTTCCATCCCTTCTATCTTCCGTCTTTTGGTTTGAAAAATTTGCGTTTTCTTCCTTCGGCTCTCCGTTTCCTGTTCATAACGCTTTTGTTCCATTTCCTTTGGGTTTGAAACATATCTTCTCTTTTCACCTTCGGCCTCCATGTATTTTATTTCTAAAATACTTTGATGTGGTCAGAGGCCTAATGGCCTCATATCATGACGACCGTTACTATTTTTATTAACTTTGTTATTCCTTTGACCTTGGCGTTACTTTAGCCCTCGTATCACTTTGTTTAAAACAAATTTCAAAGGCCTTTGATTCATTACATTAAAGGGCCTTAATATTATAATTTTATTTATCCATCCTCGTGGTATGTGGCGTATCCACCAGCGTGGGATTCCCTATTAATGGGCATTGCTACCAACCATTGTACAATGAATCCCATTAGCGAACGACACCGCTAATCAAAGGTGTGGGATTTAATCATCTTCAGGACCCATGTTAATTGCCTTCTCTAGGAAGCGTCTACACTGCACTGAGATGCTCACTAAAACCACTGTGCTATGTCCATGTATGACTCGAGAACCCACATGATGAGGAGGACCCCTCCACGTCATCTGAGTCGAGTGAATCCTCTATCGTTAATGGTCACCAATGTCAAATACTTATCGAGTCCTACCCTCTACTCAGTTTTCTCGATGGTCCGCATCACCTCGTTGTTAACTAACATTGCTCCGATAACGTCTTATGTATCATTGCTTCTACCCTACAGCTCACAAAGTTCCACACCTTCCTCACTGTAAAATTATCTGATTACCATCATGAAACTTGTCGGTCAGTGTCTCACATTGTCACTCGACATCGCTGGGAAGTTCCATACCATTCATCGATAAGCCACGTCGCATCACCGTTGGGTCCATGTAGACCTCCACATATAATCACTGTTTAGTAGCCATCACAAGGAAACCTCTGTTGCTACCATGTATTTACAATTGCTGACCCGAGCCGACGTGTACCATCCTCAATACCTCACCATACCTATAGATGCCACCCAATGTGGCAGTCCAGGTGATCCGCCACATCGGATTCAAGGACAATCCCTCGTGGTGTCCTTTGTATATTTTTGCGTTCATCGTTGCTAGCCACCACTTGTATCAATGTAGACCTCACCATTCTTGGTTTGTCTCTGCTTGACAGCCTTTCCCACGAATCCTGGTGACTTCCAACCTATCCACACTTTCTCCTACGACCTTCCAAACCTTGGGCCTTGTACATTCGTTGCACTATGTAGGTTCGTTGCTCACATGTTGCTAACCAGTGCACGATTACCACCCAAAATTTGAATGATCTGCCTAGTGCCACAAACAAAACCCATGTTGCATGGTGTTGCACCCATGGCTCGTCGTGTCAGGAAGAAAAATTGCCATCTATTTCCTTTCTCATCGTCGATGTGGGGCCCACAGCACTATTTGACATCATCGATAATGACCCGTGGTCATATCCGAAACCACCATGGCTCCTCCTCTATGCTGAGGTGTTCCGGTATTAACACGTGCATTCTAAGTTCCTCCTCAACAACTAAAACCGTTGCCATGTTGTGAATCCTCTGAATGATGCACTACTCATCAACAAAGCACTAGTGCTACGTCGTCACAGTCTACGTGGACATCCATGATTGCTCCCTGTTTTCATAAAACCAAGATAATCCTCTTTTGGATTATATGGCCACATCACCCGTGTATCCATGGATGTCATTGCCATGTCAGATGTCAGGGTCCTACGAGGTGGTCATTCACGTCCATAGTCTACTGGCCTTCGCGCTGCCAATATCTACGTATTGAGCCTCCCTCGTTTGCTTTCAAATGTGTGTCCAAAAAAAACTCATCTCGGGCCTATCCGTTGACACACCCAATCCGAATAACCCATTTGACCACTCTGTCCGCCTTGGTAGCCACGTAATCTTCACGCAATCTCACCGTCCATGTCTCAGCTTCGTTCTTCCCGACCGCTGTAAGGCACCTCGACGCCGCGTTCACCACTTCGCCCGCCGCGCTGCCTCGTCGCTGAACTCTTCCTGCACATGATATAACCAAGTATTAAATTTTCATTAAACCTTGTATAAACCTTAATACATATGAAGCACGATTAGGTTTAATAAATAAAGGTAAACATAAAAGCCCTTTACCTTTATTTGTCATTATTTTATTTTATTATTATTTTATTGCTTTTTTGTTTGGTTATTGTGAGAAACCTTTATGACCATGTACACGGTTAAGCAATATCATCCCAACCATGACACCTCCTAAAGTTGGGAGTTATCATTATTAATATGAAATTTAACACAAAACCACCACACACCATTTTTTTTTAACTATTATTATATACAAAATATATATAATAATAATAATGTATATTTTTCGGTATACACAAATGAAAGAAAACCCAAAAAGTAACCCCGAAAACACTAACCCAAAATCGATGAAAAACTTGCCGACACAACAATGATGATAAAAAAATCATCAACCACAAGATGACAACAAAAGAAACGTCGACAAGAAAAAGTCATTGACAAGAAAATGACGACAAAGGTCGTCGACAAGAAAAAGTTGTCGATAATAAAAAGTCATCGACAATAAAATATCATCGACAAGAAAAAGTCATCGACAATAAAATATTGTCGACAAGAAAAAGTCGCTACTGAAAAAAACTAATGATAAATGCAAAGTTCAAAACAAACCGAGCATTAGACGCTTGGAACCAACATGCAAACACCCAAATACCAAAAATAAAAAGGTGGGTCCCCAATTTTGGGGTACGTTGTGGAGCAGCCACAAAAAATGGCGACTCTACTGAGAAATGCTCCTAAGCATTTTGGTGAGAACCCAACCTGAAAACACAAAAACTCAAATACAAGCGTCAACAAATATCCAACGAATGCAAATAGATCAAAAATACATGAAGCATCAAAATTGTTAAGCATCAGCTCAATGTGTGCAGTGTGCTTCATTCCCTATCGTTTTAAACTCGTTCAACTTTCCATTGTCAGTTTTACCTGAATGCATATTTAATGTATGGCAAACATGCTAGAGATATAACAACCTGCTTTGCAAAGGTTCAAACTTTCTAGTATCATGAACAAGCATATTAAAACTGTCAAACCCTCTTAGGACCAAATATGTGTATACTAAATTAATTTACTAGATCCCAAAGTTGGTTATGTGTCACTACCATCTTGAACCCATGTGCAAGTGTAAGTGAAATCAAAGCTTTGGGGAATAGGATTCCCAACCTAAGCGAGATGGGAATTTAACCCTATCCTTACTACTCTTATTTGGAGTTCATTACCTCATCTTGAACAAAATGATTTAACCTGTTATGGATGAAACTGTCAGGCTAGCCTGTCCGTTTGAGCAATCAATGGTCTTGCTTTTAGACAAGACATGTTGCCACACATGAGCATACTCCACTACCAGTCAGGCGTCTATAGCCCCGATGGAGATTAACCCCATAATCTAGGATTTGGCTTTACTTTTGATTTCTTGAACCTTGGGGATGACTACCCATCCTTGCAAGGGACATGTAGTACGATCCTTCCAATCCAATATTAATGATGAAATGAAAGTAGAATGAAAAATATTTGCTTTGGAATTTCAAATTTCTTGAGTGGGCAAACTAGAAGCTTTGGGGAATCAGATTCTCAACCTAAGCGAGATGAGAATTAGACCCTATCCTTACTACTCCATGAAGGTCAAATAAGAGCTTTGGGGAGTTGGATCCTCAACCTAAGTTTGATGGGGATTTAACCCTATCCTTACTACTCTGATTTTAGGATTTAAGCACTATGGGAGTGGTAAAAACCATTGTTTTAAGGATTATGTTGTATGATAGGACATACACAAAATACTCCTTTCGCCTCACCTTTTCTTCCAAGTATGGTTTTGACCATTTTTCTCAAGATCCTTTTTAATATGTGTAGAACGTGTTTGGTTCAAGATAGTTTGGGCATCAGTTCCCAACCTTAGGATCCTTTTAATATATGTTATGTAATAACCCTAAGAGGATTCAACACCTTTTCAATGATTGTACTTGAAATGTAGATGCAACTGAGATGAAATGTATATGCAATGTGGAATGTAACATGAGATATGTATGAATGCATTGCTCTTTTTGAAATGCGGATGGAGTATACCACCTACTTTGCCATAATTTGTAAAACTGACAACTTCATGCATCACAAGTTCCAAACGATATTCTTTAATGTGTTTGCGATACTCATGGAGCTTTCTGCAATACAATTCCGATGTTTCATATTCTCTTAGTCTTAGTCAACATTCATAAGGACATAAGTTGACATCTCACTTTTTTTTTTTTTTTTTTTTTTTCTTTTTTTCAAGACAAACCAAAAGTGTCCAAAGGACCAACACACAAAACTTAAAACAAAAATGAAATGCAAAACCAACATCAAAACAAAAAAATTATATACAAATTTACAATATGGTACAAATCTCACATGACTTAAGGGCTAAAATAATGCTTTAGAACTTGCCCATTAACCGGTAACATCAAACCTTTTCCATCCAAAGTTCTTAGTCTGAAAGTATTTTCCCCTAGGATTTTGAAAATTTGATAAGGGCCTAACCAAAGACAATCAAACTTCTTGTGATCCCCTTTCTCCTCATGTTTTTTATCCCACAATAAAACCAAGTCAGAGATCCTAAAAGACTTAATTTTGGCTCTTTTATCAAACCATATTTTGACCACATCTTGATGTTTGCTCATGTGGAGCATGGCTTCTTCTCTTTTTTCATCAAGGTGCAATAGATGACTTAATCTAGCCTCAATGTGATTATCAGTTCCAAGGTATTCTTGTGTGAAATGAAGGGTTTGAAGCTTCAAATTTGTAGGAAAAATTGGATCTTGCCCATAAACTAGATGATAAGGTGTATTCCCTATTGATTCTTTTTCTCTAGTCCTATCTGCCCAAAGAGCAAATTTTAATTGGTTGTGCCAATCCCGAGAATTCTTTTCCAATAACTTCTTAATGATGGTTAACAAATTTTTATTTGAAGATTCTACCAAACCATTGCCTTGAGGGTAATAGTTAGATAAAAACTTTAAACTCACCTTATTATCATATGCCCAATTTGCAAATTGAGTGGAAACAAAAGCCTTACCATTTATCACTTACAATAGAATTGGGCATTCCAAACCTTGTTACGATATGATCTTCGAGGAATTTTATTACCACATCCGTAGTAGAATGTTTTGTAGGAATTTCTTCTGCACACCTAGTGCAATAATCTATAGCTATGAGTATGAATTTATGGGAATCTGAAGAATTTGGGTTAATAACCCCAATGAAGTCTAATCCCCATTGTGCAAATGGTCTCATCTCAACTACAAGTTGCAATGGCATAGCTTCATTCCTTTCTCTATTGGCAGCCACTTGACAAATATGGCAAGATCGCACGTGCGCATGTGCATCTTTAAAAATGTGGGGCCAATAATATCCCACTCTTAAGCTTTGATGTGCTGTTGAATTTGTCGAACCATGGCTAGTTCTATATTTACCATGAAACTCTTGCAAAACATTGGTAGCTTCTTCTTGATTTAGGCATCGTAGGTAAATTCCCTCGTGATTTTTCTTGTAAAGAGCACCAAACCTAATAAGATAATTGGCAAATTTAAGTCTCAAGGCTCTTCTTTGAGTATAATTAAGATATGATGGACACTTACCATTTAGCAAAAAATACACAATATCAAAATACCAATCATCTTTGGAAATGTGCTCTACATTTAAATATTGGCACGTGATTTGGGGATTGTTCTCAGCAATTGTTTTCACAAGTCCTTGTCCACGAACTAGTTTCATGGGTTGAATTTCAAGATCAAATTCTTGAATGGTAGAAATCCATTTACCTCTTCTCTCACCTAGCTCATTTTGCATAAACATGGTTTTGATAGCAGGGTCAGGCACAATGGCAAAGACCCTACTATGCACAATGTAATGTCTAAATTTTTTTACTGTTTTGAAAAGTGCATACATTTGCTTATCGAGAATGGAATACCTCAATTGAGCATCCTTCAAAGGAGCACTTAGAAAAGATATGGGATTTTCTGTGTTATCTTCACCTTTCTGGGTCAAGACACTCACAAAAGAGTGTTCAGATGCAAAAGCATAAATAAAGAAAGGCTTAGAATAATCTGGACTTATAAGGACAGGGGCTCTAGAAATAGCATCCTTGATGCTTTGAAAGGCAACCCTACTTTCTTCGTTCCATTTGACATTCACATCCTTTTTAAGCATCTCATTCAGTGGTTTAGCTATCTCTGTGAAGCCAAAAATAAACTTCTTCACAAAATTGATTTTTCCCAAAGAAAGATCTCAATTCCTTTTTGCTACCTGGGAGAGGCAAGTTTTGGATAGCTTCTATCCTTTTTGGATCAATGGAAATACCTTCTTTTGAAATGATATGGCCAAGCAATATTCCTTCTGTCACTCCAAAGATGCATTTTTTGGGATTTAAAGAAATTTCGTGCTCTCTACACCTTTGGAGAACTTTCCTCAAATCTTTCACATGGTCTTCTCTTTCCTTTGAAAACACAGGAATGTCATCCACATACACAATGATACATTTACCTATGAGCCCTTTGAACGCATAATCCATGGCACGTTGAAATGTTGCACCTGCATTTAATAATTCGAAAGGCATTCTTCTATAGGCAAATATTCCCCATTTGGTTGTGAAGGTTGTCTTCATCCTGTCATTGGGATGAATAAGAATTTGATTGTATCCAGAATACCCATCGAGAAAAGACATCATTTCAGACCCATTCATCGTTTGCAAGATTTCATCAATTGATGGCAGTGGGTAATTATCCTTTTGTGAGGCTTTGTTGAGATTTCTAAAATCTATGCATAGCCTTATCTCTCCATTCTTCTTTCTCATCGGAACAAGGTTAGCGACCCAAGTTGAGTGCCTAACGGGAAATATTATCTTTGCGTCCAACAATCGCTTGACCTATTTCTCTATCAAGGGCTCAAGTAATGGGTTAACAGGTCATTGTCTTTGTCTGAAGGGTTTGGAATCCGATTTTAGAGGGATGGTGTGCATAATAACGTTTTGATCATACGTTTTCAACTCATTGTAATTCCAAGCAATGCAATCCATGTAATACTTTAATGCACGTATTATATTTTCCCTCTCATTAGATGTACATGCCTTTGCAATGTACACTTCATGCGGATTATCCACACTCCCTATATTGATCAGGTCACAAGCATCTTTAGGAAGTGGAACCCTTTTTCCTTTTCTAGCTTTATATCCCATATCAAACATCTTCTCCAATGAAACAATGTTCTTAGGTATCTTGTTGGATTGAAATGTAGCTTCGCTTTCTCCTTCTATTTCTTCTTGCCACCTTTGATCTTCATCAATCACTTGGTCCTCAAAAATACCCGAATTGGTGACAAATTTGAAAATGTGTCTATCATTCTCAAAAACTTGCAAGTTTCTAACGTTATCAAGTATTGATGGGCAAGGGACCAACTCAATGGAAAACTTCTTGCATTTTTTTATGTCAACCGGATTTAGCATGCCTGCAGCGACTGCAAGAGAATCAGCTATATGATTTCCTTTCCTAGAAATAAGGGATATATTAAAAGCGTCAAATTCCTCAATGAGGTCCCTCACCCTAGTTCTATAAAGGCTCAATCTCTTGTCACGGCAGGTATATTGTCCTTTAACTTGTTTGACCACCAACTCCGAATCTCCCAATACTTTCAAACACTTAACCTTCTTTCTTAGAGCCAATTGTAATCCAAAGATAAGAGCTTCATATTCTGCCATGTTGTTAGTGCAAGGAAATTGCAATCTATAGGCAGAAAACAATGGTTTACTTCCTGGACAAGTGAGTTCGACTCCAGCTCCTGCCCCTTGTTTTGACTTAGATCCATCAAACTTGAGTAACCACACGGGATTATCTTCTTCAAAATAGCTACAAGAAAATGTTTCTTTTTGAGGTTCTTCGGTAGCTCTTTCAACATCAAAAGCATAGACTCCTAACTTAGGTTCATAAAATTGAACTTCATTTGGCTTGTTGAATTCTATGATGATTTCCTTAAGCCTTGGCTCATTTTCCACTCTAATTTGATTAGCAATTCCCTTCTAGGGTAGCCACATGTGTGAGCAATCAGTGGAGAAATAACCATTCAAAATTTTCATCCAATCCCTAGCAAGTAGCATTCCATATCGACTTGGGATATTGACAACCAAAATATCAACCACCTGTTGGACCCTAGGTTCAGAATTGAGTTGGATCTTAACATCGTAGAGGGTCCCTACCACATTTACCTCAGATCGATCCAATTGCAAAACCTTGCATTTAGAAGAAACAGGCTCTAGGCCTAACATTTGGCAAATTTTTGAAGGCATGAGGTTACTTGTGGCACCTGTGTCCACCAAAAAATTATGCAAATTTTTGCCAGCAATCCTCACAGTCAATAAAAAAGGAGGGACATCTCGTCTTTCCTTTTGTAAAACCATGTGAGATTCAACTTCCTTTCCTTCTTGTATTTGACTAGGCGAGTCCAAAGCATTTATCGATGTTTCCTTTTGGCCAGGCAACCTAGCCGCCTCTAAAAATGAAAGGCTAGAATTGGACTTCCTTAAATCCTCCACTATGTCATAAGTTGACTTCTCAAGCTTCAACGTTTTTTGCATGGCCTTAGATGTTTCTCTTCCAGATGGAGGAGGGGGATTATTATCAGCCTTAGTATCAAGAGGAAGGATAGAGTTGTTTGGTGGAGTTGAGGATGTTTTAGGGGTTTTGAACTTACTCCTCAAATGGTATCCATGGTTCCCCTTTCTAAATTCTCTAAAATCTTGCACTTCCTATTCCAATATTTCATCCTCTTCTTCCTCATTCTCACTTTCTTGATGATATAGAGTTTCCACCACCAAAATGTTGTCATCTCCTTGTTGATGTTGGGGTGGACCCTCATTTGGCACAAGTTCCAAATCATCCACTTGAGCTTGGAGACAATGGGTATACCTAGCGATTTTGGGACAATTCCTTTCATTATGCTCCTTTGTATTATGCAATCTACACCCCTTTTCCCATGCAAAATCAGAAAGATTAAGAATGGAACTAGAGTGACTTGGTACTACGAAAGTATCTATCTGATTAGCGATAGGGGAAGGCACACCCCCATTGTTTGGATTTGTATTCCATTGTCTCCCTCTATTGTTGAAATTTTGATTTGGGTGAGGGGCATGGGATTCATACTTCTATTTTTGAACCAAATCATTACTCAATTTGTGGACCATATTTTTGAGCTCTTCAACCTCTGAATAAATCTCTTTTGGTTGAGCTATGTTATTGCTAGTTCCAATAGGGTTTGCATAATTGGTGAGATCTTGACTTAACATTTGAGTTGGATTTTGAGCAACTTGATTTGCGTAGGGATTCACACTTTGAATTGGAATTGGATTGGGGAAAGGAACTATAGCCTGAGAATTAACTAGACTAGTTCCTTGCATAGTCTATTGACTATTTTGCAAAAATGAAGGAATGGGGGGAATGGATGTGATTGGTTGAATTGGAATGGGTGTGTAAGCGGGTGTTGATGAATATGGTTGTTGATAAGGCAAAGCATTCATGCTTGGAATTTGTGGTGCCATGATCTGATTCATCATAGGAGCTTGACCATATGGACCATATTGTCCTACCATAGGCATCTGGGGAAACCCATAACCCTGTGGTGTCATTTGTTGTTCAATGGTCATAGCTTCATTGTAGGCTAGAGAAAGCATGGTAACTTGAGGATTTCACCTTGCAAACATTGTCGTCATAGGATCCAATGCCCCAAAATATATTTGCAAAGCTAATGCGGGATCAATGGCAAAATGTCGAATTTCTCTATTATAGCACTTCTAAAATCTGTGATTAAAAGTTCGAATTGGCTCACCCTGGCCTCTTTTGCATGTAATGAACTGATTGTAGATGATTGTGGGATCTAATGGTGATCTGAATTGGTTGACAAAAGCATTCTCCATTTGCGTCCATGACGTAATGGAACCAGTAGGTAAGCAAATATACCATTCGTAGGCCACTTGGTCTAGGCTCATGGGGAAGAGTCTACAAGCCACATCTTCATGTTGGACTTGCAATCTTATCAAAAAATCCCTATAGGCCTGAATATGTTCTTCTGCGGTCCTTGGGCCATCCGGTTTGTATTTGGGCAAAAATCTCTCTATATTCTTAGGGATCTCATGAATATCCCCTGCAATATTCAAAGGAATGTTATGGGCTCCGTACCAAGGAGCTAGTGGAGGTTGGGCCATTTGATTCAAAATCGATGATGATAACCCTACAAGAACCATGGAAATGGTACTGATAATTGGTACACTAGTGGCAATTGACACCATCGGTGCAAGTCCGCTAGATGCACCTAAAATAGAAGGATCTTCTGTAACCAGGGTATCCAATGGGATCACTATTTGCTGGGTTTTATTCCTTGGATTCCTATGAGTGGGTGAGAGGCTTTGGAATATGGTTTCATTGGTTGTTTTGGACCTAGTTGCGATGCGATGTGGTGGGTCCAGATTGTAAATGAAACTACCCTATGAAACCTGACAAAACCCTCAACACCTCAAAGAAAACCTATGACACAAATAAAATCCTGCAGTTGTAGCCATTAATGAAACTCAAAGAATAACTTCAAAACCAATTTGTTAGTCATGAATAAAAATAAGGAACCATGACAAAGCAGTGGTGAGCAAAAATTACGTCTCGAAAAACATTCATTTCTCTTCCATAAATTATCAATCCGGTAAGTCCGTAAACTTATGAGTGTCACGCACAGTATATGCCTGCAGTGTTGGGGAACAAATATGGTTGTACCTTATTTAGTTTGGTGGGGAGGTTTGTGTAATTGGATTCCAGCCAAACCAAATAAACTAAGTGCGGGAAATGAAATAAATAAATTATAAACAAAAAGTAAAGTGCTGGAAATAAAATGTGGAAATAAAATGCGAGGAAATAAACACACACAACTGAAATTAAATAAAGCAGTAAACTAATCTACAGAAAGCAAATGCACAAATTAAACAGGGGAGGACTACTGCAGGGAGTGGGCCCAAGCTCCCGCAGATAGTCCGCCCGGCTAGCTACGTAGAGCTTGCTCGAATAAGAGGAGTTGCACTCTTAATTAATTAAACAATAAAATAAAATAAGTTATGTGTAAAATTAATCATTCATCCCCCTTGTTCATCTGGCCTGCGTCTTTATATAAAGCGCAACCAGATCTCATTACAATAACAAATCAGTCTATTTTAATCACGTGATGTGATTTAGTTACAATTGATTCTACACATATTTTATTCTTCTATTTTAAAGTATGTTCGTTCACCAGAAGGATAAATATAAACATCCTTAGGTGTACGTAACAACAAATCCTAAACTAATGCATCCTAAAAATAATAATATGCTTTAAGAGCTTTACAAGGTCAACCGGCCAATCGGTTGATAATAATAACAAATACTTTATTCTATTTAATAAATGCATGATTAAAATAGATCTCCTTTGTCTTCACGTGCAACCTCCTCCATAGTCCTTGGTCAACCAGTCAAAGTTGACTTGGTAAATCTTGCAAAGTATGAAGGCATGGAGGCGCCTTCTTTATAAGGAAGGCGCCTACTTTTGTTGGGCGCCTTCCTTGAAGAGGAAGGTGCCTACTCCTACTGGGGGTGCCTTCCTTATAAGGAAGGCGCCTACTTCTGCTGGGTGCCTTCCTTATAAGGAAGGCGCCTACTTCTGCTGGGCGCCTTCCTTGAAGAGGAAGGCGCCTACTTCTGCTTGGTACCTTCCTTGAAGAGGAAGGCACATACTTCTGTTGGGCACCTTCCTTGAAGAGGAAGGCACCTGCTCTCATGCCTTAGTCTCTGAAAGCAGAAGTATGCCAGGTCCAAGTGGATGTAGACTGGAAAACACCATATTAGTAATAAAACCTGCATTTATACACATTTCCCACTAAAAACACCAATCAAGCATAATACCGGATTTTCTATCAATTATATGCATAAGTTATATAAAATACATCTCATATGCTAATTGAACCATTGATAATTCTCCTTAACCGTGTATATAAAATGAGCATTTTTGGTGCTCATCATCCCCCCATGCCTAACATGTGCCACGCCCTCGTGGCACCAAAAGGTGAAGTTATCCCTCTCGCAGGTTGACCATGCCAAAAATTTTGTCATGTCTTCGTGACAACAACCCCTGGGATATATATTTTTTCTCCTTTTTTTTTTAATGGCCTTCAACATCTCTGTTTCTCTGCTGCTGAGTGCTGCTATTTTTTTCCATTCAAGTACTATTTTTTTATTCAGCACTATGTTTTTTTTTTATTGAGTGTTGCTATTCTTCATCCATAGAGCGATGCGGCACCAGTAGAAGTCAGAAACACATCCTGACTAATCATTGCGGATAAATAGTTAAATCGTGACCACATTGTTTAGGGCAAATTACCATTGCACTAATGTTGGCATTTTCCAGTGTTGCACATTAGTCAGATTTGGTGAGACCAAATTTGTTTAAAACAAGTGCAATCACCAGCTACTACTTTTACCCACATCTGAAACATATTTGGCATCTCCGAACCTCCTTTGTGGTAGAGAGTAGCATCATTTATATGTGTTCGCTCAAGATGACTACCATTGTCAGGAGGCGACAATGAAAATGATGCCAAATTTATTCATGTAGATGCCATAGCCTCTCCTTTTTTTTTCAATTATATTTTTTTTCAAGGCACATCATGTGTTTGAATTCTAATGGGAGATTTTGAAAAACTATGGAGGCGTCGATTGGTATTAGCATAGAAATGATTTTAAAATAACTATACACATAATTAACAAGAAAATCAGTACATACTCGGGTGAATTTCGTAGAATCTGATATATATGATGCTGGTGGTGTGAGACGTCTTCACGTTGGTGCTCCTGGAGATTTTATTTATTTATTTATATGTATCTTTATACTGTTCTACCATGAACAGAACAGATCTTGAATCTCTCCCTTTTTTTATTTATTTTTTCATACTCAAAAACATACCTAACACGTGTGCGTCCAAAATGATCTCCCCTCTGAATTATTTCTTTTGCATGCATAATTGGAACAACACTGCATTCCTTTGTTTTTTGGAGTGAGGAAAAACAATATTTCTTTCATCATTCATGGCATCTGTCAGGTGCATTGCTGAGATGTATGTGTTGGCATTGGTAGGATGTTCTCATACGTTGGTGCGATCCCCAAATTAACCTACATGACGTAGAGTTGGAACTGCACCAATCTTTGTTGCCCACGTCGTGCTTGTCTAGTCAACGGGCGAAGAACAGGGGCGCCTTCCCTATGAGGAAGGCGCTTGCCTTCTAGTGGCACCTTCCTATCGGTGCCTTCCTGTGAGAGGAAGGCGCTTGCCTTCTAGTGGCACCTTCCTATGGTGCCTTCCTATGGGTGCCTTCTTGTGGTGCCTTCCTATGGGCACCTTCCTGTGGGTGCCTTCTGTGAGAGGAAGGCGCTTGCCTTCTAGTGGCACCTTCCTGCGGTGCCTTCCTGTGAGAGGAAGGAGCTTGCCTTCTATTGCGCCTTCCTGTGGTGCCTTCCTGTGGGTGCCTTCCGGTGAGAGGAAGGCGCTTGCATTCTTTTGGTGCCTTCCTGGAAGAGGAAGGCGCTGGCCTTCTATTGGCGCCTTCTTGGAAGAGGAAGGCGCTGGCCTTCTATTGGCGCCTTCCTGGAAGAGGAAGGCGCTTATCTTTTCTTGGTGCCTTCTTGGAAGAGGAAGGCGCCTACCTTCTTCTGGCACCTTCCTTGAAGAGGAAGGTGCCTACTTACCATGCGTTGATTCCAAAGGAAACAGATATTTGACATCTATTTTTTTCAAACTCCTCCCCCATTTTATTTAGCTACCAGTTGGAGGTTTCTCATTTCCCTTCGGGACCAGGTTGGTCCTCGGGAAAGAGGATACTCTCTTCCAACGGGCAGCAAAAATAAAACTTTGCTTCTGATTTGCATTTCATCGTGGAGCTATTTCAACAAAAGGTTTTTTTTTTTTCATAGGAGTAAGTTAGGCGCCGACAATAAGGCGTCTTTCCCCCCATGTCTAAAAATTGTCACGTCCTCATGACAACAACCTTCCGAACTCCCCTTTTTTTTTTCTTTTTTTTTTTAGGTTGAGCCTTCTTCTGTTGGTGTTCCCGTACAAGCTTTGTTTCTAATTTGCATTTCAATTGGGAGTCAAACAACAGAAGTTTTTTTTTTTTATTACGGGAGGTTCTGGTTCACCCGCATCTTCCCCCACTTAAATTGGTGATGCCCTTGTCACCAGTGTCAGGTCCCTCTATACAATAGGTCTGCAACCCTCTGAACATCAGGTCCCACATTGAGCAACAGGAACCTCCATCAAAGGAGAAGAACATTGCTTATTGGTACCTTCCTCCAAATGGAAAAAGGCACTACTGTATTGGGCTGATTGTAGGCACTCTCTTCCTAGTGGGAAGTAAGTGCCTTTTTCGCTTTACCGCACTCCTAATTGCAAGGCACGGGATGTCACATCTGTTAGGCCTAGTTTAAGCCGGCTCTGCCTACAGATTGTGTTCACGGCCATGTCCTATGAAACTATACACACAAAAACAAGAAAATAGGGGTCATGACTCCGTGCCTGTTAGGCCCTGGCTCTCAGGATGCCTGCAGCTTGCATTCGGTTCATGATTCCCTACAAAGCAATAAGAAAGCAAATTTTTATGCTAAGCAGGACATGTTCTATGCATTTTTTTTTTTAAGGGAGGATTTGCATTTTTTTTTTTTGATCAAGGCACCTTTACTATATGCCATCAAGGTGCCTCGTCACTTTTTGTCTTTTTTTTCTTTGTGCCATCGAACCACCCAGGTGCGGGAAATGGATCAAGGCACCCTAGATGTCAAGGCACCTACTTTCTGTGGAAGGCCTGCTTGTTGTGGAAGGTGCCTTCAATGTATGGCACCTTCTTGATGCGGAAGGCACCTCCAATGTATGGCACCTTCTTCATGCGGAAGGCGCCTTCTTGATGAACAAGGCGTCTTTCATTTTTTTTTTGTGTGGAAGGCGCCTTCAATGTATGGCGCCTTCTTGATGCGGAAGGCACCTCCAATGTATGGCGCCTTCTTGATGTGGAAGGCGCCTCTAATGTATGGCGCCTTCTTCCTATGGAAGGTGCCTCCAATGTATGGCGCCTTCTTCATGCGGAAGGCACCTTCTTGATAAACAAGGCGTCTTTCACTTCATTTTTTTTTTTTTTGTTTTTTTTTTTTTTTCTTCTTTTTTTTTTTTTTTCTCTTCCCTTTTTTTTTTTGATAAATGAATGATTGAGCATTCGTCCCAGCTACTGGTATGGTATGGGGTTTCCCCCATGCCGATGTCTGATCCACTCTCACAAATGTGAGGCGATTGTTAATGGAGCTCGTTGACCGTTACTCGAACATTGTCTCGACACTCTTCTCTTGTACGTGGTGTAGCATCTTTGACTCTGCTCATCATTTACTCAGGTTGTAACAGTCACACACCTTGCAGCAAAACTTTCCCAAAGTTTCACAAGCACCTTGGACTGGAAGCCTTTCGCTTGATCAGGGTTACTTAGCCTATCTTTCGGTGCTAATGTTGCCAAGGTAAAACTCTGCTAGCTTTCACCTGCTAGATTGGATGCTACATGATTAGGTACACGAGATAGTTCGTATAGTGTTATTACGAACTCCATGTATAAATCTCAATTCACAAAATCTTCACAGACACCTCCTTATTTGTCTACATCGCACTTCATGTTGTCCTGCAAAACATAAAAGAAAAATCTAAACTAAAGGCATTAAAATAAAATTCTAACTAATTTTTTTCTTTGTTTTTTTTTTCTTTTTTTTTGGGTCTATTCTGCCTTGACCAGAACAGATCTTGGATTATCATTTTTTTTTCATCATCTGCATCAAAGAACAGAATGTCAACTTCAACCATTTGAGCTGGTGATTTTCACATCTGGAGGTTTGTCAATGATCCATCCTAAGAATTTGGCAAAATGTGCCATGTACTGAAACATTTTTGCCCTCACACTTTTTGTGAAAAGCAGATTTCTCCATGGTTTCGGATCCTCTCAAAGTTGATGTTATCTTCCACCATAGTGAGACTCTGCCTCTCTTTTGTATATTTTTTTCACATATTTTAACAGAATGAGAATGCTACCATAAAAACTATAATGTTGGCACTGTGCATTCAAAAGTGGAGGCTGTGTGAGTCGGGTAACTACGCAGCCTACTATGTGAAAGTTACATTCCATGTACCATTATGAAAGGATTTTATGACAACCAACAACTCACATTTTTGAAACACCAAGCTCCTCCTCAATTAGCACATAAAAAAATGTTAATCCTGCTCTAATGCATATCCAAAGTATTGGACTCTCCGTATGCATTGCAGGGATTAATCTTCGTGCACTATTTTCTCATCGTGTGCCCCTGAACGCATCACTTTTTCAATTAAGTAATCTTTACACAATCCCGACACATGTGCATCTGAATAATCTCCCACTTTGAATTATTTACATCGCAGGTGGAGTTAGAGTGGCCCTACGATCCTCTATTTCTCAAAGTGAGGATAAAAACAAATATTTTCCATAATCTACAACATGTGTCGGGTGTTCAAGTGTGACGCCTTCATAAAATGCCTCGATGAGATTTATGTGCTATTATTTTTCTAGCCACCTTGAGCTCCATTCACACTTTTTTTTTTTTGTGCTCAAGCACCATGTGGCCTTTGTGCAGACATTTGAAATCTGATCTCCTCCAAGCTCTTTCCCTATTTTATTTAGCTACCGGTTGGAGATTTCTCATTTCCCTTCTGGACCAAGCTGGTCCTCGGGAAAGAGGATACTCTCTTTCAACAAGCAGCAAAATAAAACTCTATTTTTGATTTGCTCATTAACTTGGAGCCTTTTCAGCAGATGATTTATTTTTTCTCTTTTTTTTTTTTCACGAACACTATAAATAGCGTTCATTGTGTTGTTGGCGGCATTGATGAAGGTGGGGTCTCCCCCATGCCTACATCTGAACTAGTCTTCTCGAAATATTTTTTTTTTCAACTAGTCTGATATGTTGTAGCATGAGAAGAGTATTTTCCTTCATGGCCTCGCAACCAAACTTCTTTCAACGTAATGGCAAAGTGTGCAGGCCAGCCAATGACTATCCGACGAGCTAGCAACCTGAAGAAAACATGGCATAGCGATCTGTTAAAAACACATGCTAGTTTCTGATTCACCAGGTCGCCTTAAGCGCAAGTGAAGAGCATACTCCATAACAAGGCGTTCTCTTTAAATTATGCTCTGTCATTTTCCCTGCATTATTAATTTCATCATAAAAAACATTTACCAATACGTTGCAAAAATTTCAAGCTTGTAAAATTTTTTTAATTTAAAACCAAGCTTCTAGAGGCACAATTTTTCAATGGTTTCTGTATAAAAACACGTCCCTAAAAATTTTCAATTAGACCTTGGGTTGTGCTTATTTCTTTTGATTTCTTGAAACCATTGAGAATATGATGGAAATCCTTCAATGCCAGATTTTTTCTAATTTTTTTTTCAACAACACATTTTATTCCTACTTCTACACTTAATTTGGTACATCAAGTTCATTCCCACGTTTACCTGAGAAGCTATAAAATGCAAACAGTTGCCAATGGAATTTAGCTCTGACTGTGTCGGCAACTATTTTTGGCCTTATAAAAAGGCCCATGGTGGACTCACACTTCTCAGGTAAAATATCTACAGGTAATTTTAAATAGGCTTTTTATCTGACCTGTAAATTAGAACACTACAGTTTAGACACTCCCCGACAATGGCGCCAAAATGGTGAGCAGAAATTCACGTCCCGAAAAACATTCATTTCTCTTCCATAAATTATCAATCCGGTAAGTCCGTAAACTTATGAGTGTCACGCACAATATATGCCTGCAGTGTTGGGGAACAAATCTGGTTGTACCTTATTTAGTTTGGTGGGGAGGTTTGTGTAATTGGATTCCAGCCAAACCAAATAAACTAAGTGCGGGAAATGAAATAAATAAATTATAAACAAAAAGTAAAGTGCTGGAAATAAAATGTGGAAATAAAATGCGAGGAAATAAACACACACAACTGAAATTAAATAAAGCAATAAACTAATCTACAGAAAGCAAATGCACAAATTAAACAGGGGAGGACTACTGCAGGGAGTGGGCCCAAGCTCCCACAGATAGTCCGCCCGACTAGCTACGTAGAGCTTGCTCGAATAAGAGGAGTTGCACTCTTAATTAATTAAACAATAAAATAAAATAAGTTATGTGTAAAATTAATCATTCATCCCCCATTGTTCATCTGGCTTGCGTCTTTATATAAAGCGCAGCCAGATCTCATTACAATAACAAATCGGTCTATTTTAATCACGTGATGTGATTTAGTTACAATTGATTCTACACATATTTTATTCTTCTATTTTAAAGTATGTTCGTTCACCAGAAGGATAAATATAAACATCCTTAGGTGTACGTAACAACAAATCCTAAACTAATGCATCCTAAAAATAATAATATGCTTTAAGAGCTTTACAAGGTCAACCGGCCAATCGGTTGATAATAATAACAAATACTTTATTCTATTTAATAAATGCATGATTAAAATAGATCTCCTTTGTCTTCACGTGCAACCTCCTCCATAGTCCTTGGTCAACCAGTCAAAGTTGACTTGGTAAATCTTGCAAAGTATGAAGGCATGGAGGCGCCTTCTTTATAAGGAAGGCGCCTACTTTTGTTGGGCGCCTTCCTTGAAGAGGAAGGTGCCTACTCCTACTGGGGTGCCTTCCTTATAAGGAAGGCGCCTACTTCCTGGGCGCCTTCCTTATAAGGAAGGCGCCTACTTCTGTTGGGCGCCTTCCTTATAAGGAAGGCGCCTACTTCTATTGGGCGCCTTCCTTGAAGAGGAAGGCGCCTACTTCTACTGGGCACCTTCCTTGAAGAGGAAGGCGCATACTTCTATTGGGCACCTTCCTTGAAGAGGAAGGCACCTGCTCTCATGCCTTAGTCTCTAAAGCGAGAAGTATGTCAGGTCCAAGTGGATGTAGACTGGAAAACACCATATTAGTAATAAAACCTGCATTTATACACATTTCCCACTAAAAACACCAATCAAGCATAATACCGGATTTTCTATCAATTATATGCATAAGTTATATAAAATACATCTCATATGCTAATTGAACCAGTGATAATTCTCCTTAACCATGTATATAAAATGAGCATTTTTGGTGCTCATCAAGCAGTATTCTAAAAATGTAAATTAGTTTCTGATTCACCAGATCGCATATGCGCAAGTGAAGAGCATACTCCTAGTGTTGTAGGCTTTCTAATTCACAAGATCGCATTACACACAAGTGAAGAGCATAATACCGACAACGAAAACATTTTAAACAAAATAATTCCTTACAAATAAGCATGAAATGACTAGCAAATATCAAACATGTAATGTATGAATAATCATGTTAGCATCAACCAAAAGATGTATCCATTAAAACCAAATGAAAGTAATTGCATGGAGACAACCTCGTTAGTTAAGACCAAAATTTTTCAAAATCAAATCAAAACACATTATTCTTGTATGAACAATCAAAAGCGTTAGAACAATGCATAGCAATTCATGTCCTCCTTTTAACAGTACAAGGTTGTATTGTTAAAAGAGGGCTAAAGATAATAATCAATAGGGCATGAAATATTCAAAATTTAAATCTCTATAGCATTTAAATCATACTGAAATAAACTAATTCAGGCCCTCCTTCTAGCGCCAAATCTGTTGAGTGGTATTTTTACCCAATTGTGAAAGTACACTCTCCCTTAGGATTTGGGTTCCAAATCCCCTCTTGCAAAGAAGCTAAACAAACAACTTCTCCAAGGTCTCCGCTATATTAGCATTTGCATATGTGTATTAGTAATCTCAAATACAGATATTCAATTCAAATGCTTGGAACACCTTAGTGATTGCAAGTAACTGTAAACAAGGGGCAATGTTGGTTTATTTTACCATGAAACTTTAGTGATTGTTCATTGAACCAAAATAAAGCAAATATGAGTTGGCCCTCATATGACCACGATGTAGTACCTTAATTCTTTTTATATTGAGGGTTTTAAAATAGATTTTATCTTGCATTAAATCCAAATATGGCTTCTTATCATGAAGATGAAGATATCTTTCAATGTGATCGATAAACTATCCCTCTTTAGTGAAATAGGTTTTCACAAAGAGGCAATAATTTATGGCCTTAAATTAAGGGCTTTAAATGTCACTTTAACTTATCCCTCTTAAATGAAACTAAATTTTCATAAAGATGAACAATTAAGTGCTTTGAATCAATGACCTTCAATGTGATGCTCAAATTACCCCTCTTTCGTAAAATCATAATTTTTATGAAGAGAGGGCAATTTTAGGCTCCAAAAATGGAAATTTGTGAAATGCCATAAAACATAAAACCTTCAATGAAATTGAAATTTTCATGAAGGGAATGTCATCATAGGCTCATGAGTGTAAAACAAAACTAAAAAAATGAAATTTGACCTTAAAATGGAAATTTTCTATTTTCGGATTTTTAAAATCTGTAATAAAACAACAACTTCGATGAATTTTTAAAAATACTAAACAACTCTAAAAATGAAATTTCAAAGTGCATATTGGAAGTATGAAGTATAACCTATGCAATGGTGAAATTATTTTTGGATTTTGATATTTTTTAAATGTTTATTTTAATGCCTGAAAATTAAAATAAATTAAAATTTTTAGAAAATAAAATGCAGAAAAAGTTGAAAGAAAATGCAGAAAACTAAAAATAAAATGCATTCAGTATGATGCTATCCTATTTCGACAAAATCGAAGATGTGAGGTTTCCATGCATGCAACCTAACCTATTGGACTTGCAAAATAAGCACAATCCCCATAGACTAAGTGCTGGTTCCTAGGGTTTAAAATAAATTTCAGGTTCAAGCATTCACATGAAGCAACCAAACAAACTTGCATTAACTCCATCTACAAACTCGAAATCTGAAAAAGGGAAAAAAATAGACATTAAATCCATAGCATGCAAAGAGAATCTCCTTCTTTCTTGCCCACAAGATGCAAATTTCTGAAAACTCCTGCATTAAAAATGTGTCATTTTACAATAGCAGAATTTTTGGTTTTCCCAAACCAGTCCATGGAAAAAAAACAGCCCAAACAAGCCCAGAATAGCTCTCTTGCCTTCAAATCTGCAACTTTGCTTGCAGCAGTTTCCAACCTCTTTTTCCTCTTGAAATGGTATATTTAAAAAAAAATTCATTTGCCCTTTCTTTTCCGGTCCATCCCTTCTATCTTCCGTATTTTGGTTTGAAAAATTTGCGTTTTCTTCCTTCGGCTCTCCATTTCCTGTTCATAACGCGTTTGTTCCATTTCCTTTGGGTTTGAAATATATCTTCACTTTTCACCTTCGGCCTCCACGTATTTTATTTCATGACAACCGTTCCTATTTTTATTAACTTTGTTATTCCTTTGACCTTGGTGTTACTTTAGCCCTCGTATCACTTTGTTTAAAACAAATTTCAAAGGCCTTTGATTCATTACATTAAAGGGCCTTAATATTATAATTTTATTTATCCATCCTCGTGGTATGTGGCATATCCACTAGCGTGGGACTCCCTATTAATGGGCATTGCTATCAACCATTGTACAATGAATCCCATTAGCGAACGACACCACTAATCAAAGGCATGGGATTTAATCATCTTCAAGACCCATGTTAATTGCCTTCTCTAGAAAGCGTACACTGCACTGAGATGCTCACTAAAACCACTGTGCTATGTCCATGTATGACTCGAGAACCCACATGATGAGGAGAACCCCTCCACATCATCTGATTCGAGTGAATCCTCTATCATTAATGGTCACCAATGTCAAATACTTATCGAGTCCTACCCTCTACTCAGTTTTCTCGACGGTCTGTATCACCCCGTTGTTAACTAACATTGCTTCGATAACGTCTTATGTATCATTGCTTCTGCCCTGCAGCTCGCAAAGTTCCACACCTTCCTCACTGCCAAATTATTTGATTACCATCATGAAACTTGTCGATCATTGTCACTCGACATCATTGGGAAGTTCGATACCATTCATCGATAAGCCACACTGCATCACCATTGGGTCCACGTAGACCTCCACATATAATCACCGTTTGGTAGCCGTCACAAGGAAACCTCTGTTGCTGCCATGTATTTACAATTGTTGACCTGAGCCGACGTGTACCATCCTCAATACCTCACCATACCTGTAGATGTCACCCAATGTGGTAGTCCAGGTGATCCACCACATCAAATTCAAGGACAATCCCTCATAGTGTCCTTTGTATATTTCTGTGTTCATCGCTGCTAGCCACCACTTGTATCGATGTAGACCTCGCCATTCTTGGTTTGTATCTACTCGACAACCTTTCCTACAAATCCTGGTGACTTCCAACCTATCCACACTTTCTCCTATGACCTTCCAAACCTTGGGCCTTGTACATTCGTTGCACTATGTAGGTTCGTTGCTCACACACTGCTAACCAGTGCATGATTACCACCCAAAATTTGAATGATCTACCCGGTGCCACAAACAAAACCCATGTTACACGGTGTTGCACCCATGGCTCATCGTGTCAGAAAGAAAAATTGCCATCTATTTCCTTTCTCATCGTCGATGTGGTGCCCACAACACTGTTTGACATCATCGATAATGACCCGTGGTCATATCCGAAACCACCATAGCTCCTCCTCTGTGTTGAGGTGTTTCGGTATTAACACATGCATTCTAAGTTCCTCCTCAACAACTGAAACTGTTGCCATGTTGTGAATCCTCTGAACCATGCGCTGCTCATCAACAAAGCACTAGTGCTACGTCATCACAGTCTACGTGGACATCCACGATTGCTCCCTGTTTTCATAAAACCAAGATAATCCTCTTTTGGATTATATGGCCACATCACCCGTGTATTCATGGATGTCATTGCCATGTCAGACGTTGGGGTCCTATGAGGTGGCCATTCATGTCCACCTCATATCTTTTGGCCTTCGCGCTGCCAATATCTACGTATTGAGCCTCCCTCGTTTGCTTTCAAATGTGTGTCCAAAATAACTCATCTCGGGCCTATCCGTTGACACACCCAATCCAAATAACCCATTTGACCACTCTGTCCACCTTGGTAGCCGTGTAATCTTTATGCAATCTCACCATCCATGTCTCAGCTTTGTTCTTCCTGACCGCTGTAAGGCACCTCGACGTCGCGTTCACCACTTCACCCGCCGCGCTGCCTCGTCGTCGAACTCTTCCTGCACATGATATAACCAAGTATTAAATTTTCATTAAACCTTGTATAAACCTTAATACATATGAAGCACGATTAGGTTTAATAAATAAAGGTAAACATAAAAACCCTTTACCTTTATTTGTCATTATTTTATTTTATTATTATTTTATTGCTTTTTTGTTTGGTTATTGTGAGAAACCTTTATGACCATGCACACGGTTAAGCAATATCATCCCAACCATGACACCTCCTAAAGTTGGGAGTTATCATTATTAATATGAAATTTAACACAAAACCACCACACAACATTTTTTTTTAACTATTATTATATACAAAATATACATAATAATAATAATGTATATTTTTCGATATACACAAATGAAAGAAAACCCAAAAAGTAACCCTGAAAACACTAACCCAAAATCGATGAAAAACTTGTCGACACAACAATGATGATAAAAAAATCATCAACCACAAGATGACAACAAAAGAAACGTCGACAATAAAATATTGTCGACAATAAAATATCGTCGACAAGAAAAAGTCGTCGACAAGAAAATGATGACAAAGGTCGTCGACAAGAAAAAATTGTCGACAATAAAAAGTCGTCGACAATAAAATATCGTTGACAAGAAAAAGTCATCGACAATAAAATATCGTCGACAAGAAAAAGTTTCTACTGACAAAAACTAATGATAAATGCAAATTTCAAAATAAATCGAGCATTAGAAGCTCGGAACCAACATGTAAACACCCAAATACCAAAAATAAAAAGGTGGGTCCCCCAATTTTGGGGTACATTGTGGAGTAGCCACAACAGAACCATTCAATAAACACTGTATAATTAATTCAAACAGATTAAACCATGATTAACTTAGTTAATTCTATGGAAGAAAAAGGTATGGGAGTCTATTCAATATGGCACAACCCATTCCTAATGGAAGTACCAAATGCAAAGAACATGGATCCAGAAGATATGAGAATAACTGATGCTAAATCAAATTGATTATTAACCCAAGAAATGTGGACCATGTCATTTGATGGGGCTAAATCCCAATCTGGAGCAGGTGCAAGTGTAAATTTGACTGATATTAAAGGAAATTACCTTGGTATACCTTATAGATTGTAATTTCCTTGCACAAACAATGTAGCTGAGTACGAAGCTTTACTATTAGGGCTAAGGAAGGCAAAAGAGTTAGGTATTAACTACTTAACTATAACAAGGGATGCAAAACTTATTATACTACAAATAAAAGGCAAATATCAGACCAAGCATCCTAGACTTAAGCAATATAGAAATGCAGTATTGGAAGAAATTGATAAATTATTGGCTTTCAATATTTCATATATTCCTAGAGAACAAAATCATGTTGTAGATCTCTTAGCTATGAATGCCTCAGGTCTAGATCACCCAGAAATAACTACAGAGTACATGAACGATTTCCAACTGTCTCAGTCTATAAACCTTTTATGCCAGATAACATAGTCTATCTTTAGGTTTTTCAAGATGATATAGATATTAAGGATTTTATGACTTTGCAAAATCAATATGCAGATGTCATCTGTGATGAAAAATATGAAGAAAAGTTAAAAGATCAAATAGGAGAACCAATAGAAGTAATCCAGTTGAAAACTAATAGAATACCCAAAGGATTGGTGTCTCTTGAAAGCCTATTTGATGATTTTGACAAAGCCTATAAACCTATAATAGTGAAAGAACCCAAAATAGTGAAAGTAGACATGGCACTACCTACTAAAGAAAAAGTTGGATATATCAGTTTCCTAAAAAAGAACAAAGAATATTTTGCTTGGACCTATGAAGATCTCAAAACTTTCAAAACGGATGTGATGACACATATAATACCCTTGAAAGAAGAGGCCAAGCCTTTTAGACAAAAATAGAGAAAGTACAATCCAACTCTGCACCCAATAATGCAAAAAGAGGTTCAAAAATTGTTGGACTCCAAGATAATAAGAAAAGTCAGATTTTCCTCCTCGATATCCAACTTAGTACCAGTTAGGAAAAAGAATGGGGACATTAGACTATGCGTGGATTTTAGAAATTTAAACAAGAGCTCACTAAAAGACAATTACCCATTGCCTAACATGGAACAACTGCTGCAAGAAGTAGTAGGTTCAACTAGATTGTCCCTGTTAGATGGATTTTTAGGGTACAATCAAATTCTGATAAATCCAGAAGATAGACACAAGGCAACATTCACCACACCCTAGGGCACATTTGAATATTTAAGAATACCTTTTGGATTGATGAATGCAGGTGCTACTTTCCAAAGAGCGATGGACTTTGCTTTCAAAGGACTAATGTTCAAAATTGTAGTAGTGTACTTAGATGATATCACAGTTTTTTCTAAAAATCCAGAAGATCATTTAGAACATTTGACTGCAGTTTTTTCCCGATGCAAGGAATTTGGAATCTCTCTAAATACAAAAAAATGCATATTTGGAACTACACAAGGAAAATTGCTAGGTCATATAGTTTCAAAAAAGGGGATAAGCATTGATCCAGAAAGGATAGAAGCCATTTCTAAAATTCCCCCACCCAAGAATCTAAAAGGAGTAAGGTCATTCTTTGGAAAAATAAATTTTATCAGAAGATTTGTCCCAAATTTTGCAGAAATGACCAAACCCATAAATGATATGGTGAAGAAAACTGGAGAAATAAAATGGACATTAGAAAATATGAAAACATTTAACAAGATCAAAGAAGCCATATCAACCACTCCAACTTTAAGTTGCCCTGATTATGCAAAGGATTTTAATATCTATTCATATGCATATGAACATTCTATTGCTGCAGTCCTTTCACAAAAATATAATGAAAATAATGAAAGGCCAATAGCCTTTATGAGCTCAGGACTAAAAGGAGCGAATCTTAAATACACCCTGCTGGAAAAACATGCCTATGGTATCATCCAATCTTTGGAACACTTTAAAGGTATATTTGGCTCAAACAAAGTTTACTGCTGTATTCCCTTTATAGCAATAAAAGATATATTTTCTCAATCAGAGCCATTGGGAAGACCAACAAGATGGATGGTAAAACTTTTGCAATATGATGTTGAATTCAAAATAGTTAAAACAATCAAAGGGCAGGGTTTAGCTAAACTGTTGGCTAACAAAGAAGAAATAGGATCTGAAAATATTCTTACCATAGATCAGACATATGATGACAGAAGAATAAAAAATGAAGAATGCAAATGGTATGAAGAAATTTTGTCCTATCTACAAACTCTGTCATTCCCCAAAAACATGTCAATAAACAGAATGAGGTCAATCAAACTTCAAGCTCAAAAGTATTATATACAAAATGGAGTATTATATTGGAAACATCCTGATGGAGTATTATTAGTCTGCTTATATGAAAGAGAAGTCCCAAAAATAATTAATGAATTTCATAATGGTTTCTGTGGGGGACATTTTGCTCCAAGAGCTACAACCAATAAAATCATGAGAGCAGGATATTATTGGCCATCCCTTTTTAAGGATGTATATAAATATGTAAGGAATTGTCATAACTACCAAGTTTTTATAGGGAAAAAGCATCTACCAGCCATGCCCCTCAGGCCAGTAATCATTGAAGCACCTTTTGCTCAATGGGGTATTGACCTGATTGGAGAGATCAAGCCTAATTCATCTGGCCAACATAAGTGGATCATAACTGCAATAGATTACTTCACCAAGTGGGTGGAAGCTGCACCTTTGAGAACATCTACATCGGTTGTAGTCATCAGATTCATAGAAGAAAATATCTTGACCAGGTATGGAGTTCCTAAAAATCTTGTAACTGATAATGCTCAATATTTTGTGTCATATGAAATGGTAGAATTTTGTGCTGAATATGGAATTGAATTATCTCATTCTGCTAATTATTATCCCCAAGGAAATGGTCTAGTTGAGTCATCAAATAAAAATGTAATAACAAGAATAAAAATGTCATTAGGTAAAAACAAAAGGGGATGGGACAGTGAACTTAAATTTGCTTTATGGGCTGATAGGTTGTCTGTTAAAAGAAATACAGGAAGAACCCCCTATGAGATGGTTTATGGAGAAAAAGCCCTACTGCCCCCAAAAATGGAAAAAATGGCACTTTCCCTTTTATTGCAAGATCATGAAAACCCTGATCCCATTAAGAGAAGGCTTGACCAAATTGTCTTGTTAGAAGAACAAAGAAGAGAGACCCTCAATAGAATGATGGAACAAACCCAGAAAACTGTAAATTTGTTTAATAAGAAAGCCAAGGGTACTCCTTTTTCTCAAGGAGATATAGTCATCTATTGGGATCCTAAAAATGATAAGCATGGTGAAAAGGGTAAGTTTGAACCTAAATGGATTGGCCCATACCAAATTGCCCATGTTATCAATCAGAATACTTACAAGCTACAGACTTTGCAAGGAGAAATAATGGTTATCCCTATTAATGGCCAACACCTCAAAATGTACAATCCTTGTTGAAGGTGTACTTTACAAAAAAAATAAAAATAGAAAAACAAAAATCCAAAAATAGAGTGGTGTATTTTGTTTATTAGTTAAAGCTTCCCTTTTGTTCTTGAATAATTTTGAGTTTATTGTATACATGATATCTTAGTTTGATGAGTATATCTAACTATTGATTCCACCAAAAACAATAAAAATAAAAAGATAATTTATTTTAGATATTGATGAGCTTTACAATTCTATCAAAAATGAGTGTTTATGCAATAGTTGTTTGATATGAGATAAAACAGACAGAAAACAAAGCTGATTGAAACATCATGTCAAGCCTCACATTACAAATGATACTTAAAGTGACTTCAAAGGTCCAAAGAACTGAGTTATCTTTGAGAGGGTAGTTGAGCCAAAAATTATTACACTCATATTTTATAGCCAGAAACTAATCCTCAACTCGGGCATACTTATTGCACAATTTGCTTATATATCCAAACACTTCTCTCACGAGAAAGAAAAATAAAAAATAAAGTAAAATTGAGTCACTGCTTGAGATATCTTGGAAAACCTCTATCGGGGCTATAGACGCTTGACTGGAAGTAGGGTAAAACTAATATGGGATTAGAAGCAACTCCACCGAGGCTATAGATGCCTGACTGGCAGTGGAGCCCTGCAGAATGGTGAAATTTTTTAAAGAGTGAAATCACATATTAGGCTTGGCTATTTTGCTCAGATATGGTAAAGTTCTGAAAGATTTAGAAATCCAAAAAAGAATGCACAAACACACACATGGGCAAAAAAATATGATGAGACAAATGGCTGTGACAAAATCTGTGTAATCATATCTTATGACTTAGCTAAAACAAGCATTACTATATTTCAAAATAAAACTCATTGATTTCTAAAATTTCTAAACCTTTGTTTCCAAATTGAATGAAAAGGGATCTACAGTTTTCCATACTCTACTTGCTTTGATATCATGTTTTTAGTATATATATATATATATAAAATGAATGATGAAGAAAAGAAAGAAAAAGAGGAAGGAAGTTTTTTTGTTATGCATTTCAAGTTTTGTTTAGCAATCAAAATTTTGTTGTTTTTTGTTAAATTTTTGCAAAATAAAACCAAGATATTCTATGGTTCTCAAGTGCTTCATGTTTTCAACACATTGTCCCAGTCAGAGCCTATGTTGGAGCCAAATTTGACTCAACTTTGAAACCCCCAAATTTAAATTTTTGGTTTCAATCAAACTGCTTATACTGTTGGTCATTGCTTAAAGTTGTTGTGAGTAATTCAATTTTTCATTGGTTGGTTTGATAAAGTCTAACCTTAGCCTTTTTAATAATGTGGGCTTCATTGTATAAATCAAAGTACCTCGAATAGTTAGGGAAGAAAATTTCAAATTAAATCCCCAAGTCAAAGTTTGACCTTCCTAAATATTTTCCTTGGGCCTAAACCGACAAATAAAGTCCCTAAATCATAAGTCGGTTAAAACATTCACCATGGTCTCAAAGTCCAAAAAACCTAAGGTTAAAATAAATATTAATTGATTAAAATCCTAAGGGTATGCACCCCGCTAAGCTAACTGGTGAGCACCTCAGATTTAATCCAAGGGCCGCGCACGATCCAGAGAAATCGGACGATAGCGCTTTAATAAAATCAAACCGAAGATAAGTCAAAAGTCAAGCATAGTCAAGAAGTAAAAAGGTTGCATCTTAGACTTAATCGGATGGTAGCGCATCGCTAGAGGAAATCTGACGGATGCGCACTAATGATAAGATCCGAAAGATAAAATCAAAGAGTCAATAAAACTTAACCTAAGATTTAAAAATTGAGCAAGTTGTCTTCAATCTAATGGCAGCGCTTCTTCGAGGACCAACTCAATGGCCGTGCACTTTCCAAAAAGTCAAAAGTTTAAGCATAAGTCATAATGGTCAATGTTATGATTAAGTAGTGAGTAAGTCTAAACAAATCAGACGAAAGTGCTCAATCATCCATAAAATCAACGGTTGCACGTCCTCTAAAGAGTCAAAGGTTTAAAGTAAAGTCATCATAAGTCAAATGTCAAGTTAAAATCCGAGCAAGTCCGACAGATCGGATGATCATGCTTAACGAAGCTTAGATCAACGGTCACGACTGCTTTGATTAAAACGAACTTTAAAGTCAATATTAAAAAGGATGCGCCCCATTCGATTAATCATCGGGCTTGTTACCAAGATCAGACGACTGCGCTCGATAAATCTTAAATCTAATGGTGGCGCACTAATTAAAGATGCATTAAAGAGGGTTAAGGATCGGGAGAAATTAATTAAAGTTAATCATGATTAGCAAGGGTTTAATACATCGGCTAATTTTCCCCCTTTTGCCCTAATCATGATTAATATTATAAATGCTTGATTAAACTAACTTGCAGGTTGATTAGATCCAACGGTTGCGCTTGTCTCCACTCAGATCCGACGATCGCACCAAAATCGTAGGATGGAAGGTAAAAGGCATGGGTAAGGATGAAATTAATTGACATTAATCGTGTTTAGTAAGGGTTTAATACATTGACTAATCTTCCCCCTTTTCGCCTTAATCATGATTAATAGAAAAGCAAAGGTCTATAACATCATTATCTAGCATGCATCTTGTCAGTGATCAAATGGCAATGCACAAACTAAATCGAGAATCAATGGACGCGAAGGCTTGTAACTGGTGACAAAGATCCAAAGGCTAAATAAAGACCTTTTTATAACACACGAATCGAACGACGACGGTCATTGACCACCCAGATCCAACGGTGCGCATATGGGAAGATAATCAAAGGTTAATCTAAGCATTGGGTTGATTAATTTAGTCGAGGTATGTATGAATTTTTCCCATTTATTAAAGAATACGTGCATATGTATGATCCAACGGTCATGCCTCACCACCATAAGATCCAACGATGATCGCAAAAGAAAAGTAAGTGTATTTTATGATTACCATCGATTAAAACAAGTTATTAAGGTTTAACAATATAAGGATTAACATCGGATAAATATGATTAATTGAAGACCAATAAAACATGTTATTTCAAGTGTTTATATGAGAACAAGTACAATAACTATCATACAGGTTTCAGAACAACAACGGATGTGCTACACCCCAGATCAATCCAATGGTAGCGCACGATCCAAAGGTAAAACCAAATGTAAGTCTAGAATAGACGTCTGATTAATCAAAGATTTAAACATTCTTAACAAGGGCATTAACACATTATTAGTCAATATCTTCATCTTGATTAAACAAATGAAAAGGTTCAAAGCATGCATCTTTTGGCTATCTAACTTACAGGTTTTTAAATATTTAATAAAGTGGTACACTAAAGGCTGGTCGAGCGACCGAACGTGGTCAAAAATCTAAACCAATAGATACAAAGATATCAATAAAAATAAAATCATCATTGACTAACATCTTCAAAGCTTTAGAAACTAATACTCTTGCAGGTTTAAAAGTACCAAAAACTGCCATGACGAAACCTGTGAAAATCGCGAACCAAAAAAATCGGTAAAATCACCCGCAAGAAAGATTCAAAGGACCAAGCCTCCAAAGAAAGGTGATTACTTCACAAAAATACCTACAACATTATCAAGGTAGGAATCAAAGAAGTGACTCATTCACAGCAAGGTACACTGAAAGACATTATGAAAATCAATAGCCAAGACGGAGTCAAAATAGTACGCACAGAAGCTATGAATCCAGAAGAATACTCATGGGAGGAAAGATTCGAAGAAATCAGAGAAAATCCCGTGTACAGTACCTTGTTAAGAACAAAGCAAACCAAATAAAAGACAAATCCTGACACTCAAGCATGCCACCAGATTGTGTATATCTCACAGGAATAATGGCATACCACAAGATAAGACTACAAAGCATAGTCACTGGCTTATAAATAAGAGACAGTAGGGAAGAGATAAGAGCATCAGTAAAGAGAAACAATGGAATACAAGGAATACAAATGTATTAAATTTTTGTTCTACAAATATTTAAGGCGAAGGATGCACGTGAAGAAAAAGCATGGTTTCAATTTTCAGAAAACCATTCAAATCCGTGCTTCGACGGAATATAGTTACCAGGGGAACACTTCGACGGAGTATAGTTATGGAAGCAAATTATAGATGTTTCCAGATCTTGTTGTCCATTCCCATCTTCTTCCTACTTACCACTACCCTCCTCCTCCTGGGTATTCCTCCTTGACCATCCTGACATTTTTCCTAGTATGTCACCCTCGCCCACTACCGCTTCTTATCATTTACCCCTCGTCATTCCATCCATCAGACCCTCACCATCCTTACTTCTTCACTCTATCTCGTGATCAGTGCAACTCCATTTGTTTGCCACTAGCACGCCACCCCTTGTCTTCACCATTACATTGAGACCCCCTCTGTCCTTCGTCTAATATTCATGATAACATCCCGATCGAGCCTTAGCGACAAATCATAGTGACCGGGACAAGCATAACAAAGAGGAAAATTATAATGATGAATCCTTAGTTTCTAGGGCCAACTAAGAGAGCAAAAAGGCCAAATTAAAATAACAAAGAGCTCCCTTCAGTCCAGAGAAGAACCTTAACAGTCAGTTCAAAGCAAAGCCAGCTGGACAACATCAATTTTGGAGATTCAATCAGAAGCTGCCAAGTGTACAGTCAAAAGTAAACCAAGAATAACAGAATCAAGAACCAACAACTATAAAAGGAAGCAGGCAGGTCTGGATTCTGCATCAAGCAATTAGAGAATAGCATTTTTGCTAAGAGGTATACTTGAGTGCCCTGTTAGTTGTGTTGTTGTATTTCTTTGTGTCTATTTTCTTTTATTCATTCTTTCTTCCTCCCCTTTTTGTGCATGATTGTATGATAGGAAAGCGTTCAAGAAGCTGAGAATATTTCCAATCTTATTGAGCCTAGGATTCAGAGATTCTTCTATTACCATATTGGAACAAGGAGAGTTGGAGAGACTTGTTACATTATTTGAATAGAGTCCTCTTCATTGTATTGATGTATTTCTTTAAGAAAAATAGAGTTAAAAGGCATCCCGCCCACTCTGCATGTAATATTTTATGAAATCAATACAATTATGGGTTTTATTCCTGTCATTTCTTTGTCTCAGTATTGTGTGTATCTGTATAATGGGTTACATTATTTGAATGCATTATATACGTTTATTTCATTGGTTAACTCTTGATTTTATTACGATATTCGAATGAGATTAAGAACGCCAATTTTCTTCTCCCCTTCTCTCTGTTTCATATTAAAATTGTTGTTAAATTGCTATAACAACCCAATGAATCTAGGCACCGGTCTACATAAGGCATAATAGTTGGTTATTTTCATGCTTGGTCATTTTAATAAAAATACTTATAGTTTAATATAAATCTTGAGCGTGCAAATTAGAAGCTTAATTAAAGAATTGTCATTGGGGTTTCCTTACCCGTTCTATCGTCTTCTTTAGCAATATTTGGGTTTAGCAGAACATGAGGCAGGTCAACCAGAGCCTGTAATAGCTCGTTGGTTTCAAACGGATTCTTGTAGCATGACAATTGATTTCCTACGGATGCAAGAATCGGTTCCAATAGGTAGACAGAGGGGTGGGAGGCAAAGAGGTCATACATGTCGCACTAAATTTTTTATTTTATTTTATTAAAAAACCAACATTAACAAAATGCAAAATTTAAAATTCAGAGGACAGTCGTTAAGGGAGAAACTATAAAATACATGACATGCTTGAAATGCAACATTGAAAATACGCTTAGTCTCCTATCCCTGTTCATGGTTCCAAAACTGGTTCCCGTTATTGGTTTGTTGGTCCATATTAGGTCTAGTTGTAGTTTAGCCTATATTTTTATATTTAGTTGGTGAGAAGAAACCATTAGGGTTTTTGAAAATGGCTGCTCCTCATGTTGAATTCCATGTTTCATTGGTGGCCTTTTTAGGTCAAATGATGATAGGAGCTTTCAAAGACGTCTTCATGAGGTCCCACAACTTCGGTTTTATGACTTTTGCAAACTAAGAATCCATGAAAAATAATATCGAAGACATGAATGGGAGAGATTTGGATGGGAAAAACATCACTATGAATCATGCTCAGGCCATAGCAAGTGGAGGTGGAAGCGACAACAACTTCTGTAGTGGTCGAGGAGGCGGCGACAATTACGGTGGCTATGATAGTCATCATAGAACTGGCTATGGAGACAGTCGTGACCAATTTAAACGGAGGTCATGGCTTGTATGGACACCAAGGTTTTGAGCAACCGAAATACTAAGGTCCCATAACTTTTGTAGATGAAGAATCAATTAGAAATGCCATCGAAGACATGAATGGGAGAGATTTGGACAGGAGAAACCTTACTATGAATCATGATCAAGCTACAAGAAGTGAAGGAGGTTGCGACGGCCACATCCATAGTCGTGGTGGAGGCAGCTACAGTGGTGGTGGCACCAGTGGCTATAGATTCGATCATGAGTGATCTAAACGTAGCTATGGATACGATTGCAGTAGCGACTATGGTGGTGGCGGGTCCCAATATGGAGGCAATAGTTTCTCTAGCCATGGCGATGGCTATGATAGTCATTGAAGCAGTGGCTATGGAGACGGTCATGAGCGATCTGAATACAACTATGGAGGAGGTTGCAAAAATGGTGGCTACGATGATGGTGGGTCCTATGCGGTAGCTGGTGATGGCCGATGCATAATTTAAATCTTATATCTTTAAAGTTTTAAGTATGGCCGAGAGGCATTCCTACAATGGCAGACATCGGGGTAGGAGGCAAAGAGGTCGTACATATCACGTCGTAAATAATTTTTTTTATTTATTAAAAAATATGACATTAACAAAATGCAATGTTTAAAATTCAATGGATAGGCGTTAAGGGAGAAGCTATAAAATACACATGCTTGAAATGCAACATTGAAAATATGCTCGGTCTCCTATCCTTGTTCGTGGTTCTCGTTACTGGTTCGTTGGTTCGTATTAGGTCTAGTTGTTGTTTAGCCTATATTTTTAGATTTAGTCAATGAGAAGAAACCGTTAGGATTTTTGAAAATGGTTGATCCTCATGTTGAATTCCATGTTTTGTTGGTGGCCTTTTCTAGTCAACCGATGATAGGAGCTTTCAAGGACGCCATCTTGAGGTCCCACAACTTCAATTTTGTGACTTTTGCAGATGAAGTATCCATGAAAAATGATATCGAAGACATGAATGGGAGAGATTTGGATGGTAAAAAAATCACTATGAACCATGCTCAGGCCACAACAAGTGGAGGTGGAAGCGGCGACAACTTTCACAGTGGTGGAGGAGGCAGATATAGTTGCAACGGCTATGATAGCCATCGTAGCATTGGTTATGGATACAACCGTGAGTGATTTGAACAAGAGCTATGGAGGCTATCGTAGTAGTGGCAGCTACGGTGGTAGGCTATGGCGGTGGAGGGTCCAGGTAGCTTCTCTTGTGATGGTAGGTGAAGTTAAATCTTGGTAGTGTATAGGAGGGATCTGGTTCTGGTTCAAATCTATGGCATTTCCTTTGTTAGTAGTATTAGGTGTAGTTGTAGTTTAGTTTATATTTTTAGATTTATTCGGTGAGAAGAAATAGCTAGGGTTTTTTAAAAGCAGCTTCTTGTGATGTTGAATTCCGTTGTTTCATTAGTGGCCTTTCATGATCAACCGATGATAGGAACCGAAGGATGCCTTCCTACCTCCAAGTCATGTCTTGTATGGACTCCAAGATTTTGAGCAACCGAAAGATTGAGGTCCCGTGACTTTTGCAGATGAAGAATCAATTAGAAATGCCATTGAAGACATGAATGAGATAGATTTGTATAGGAGAAACATTACTGTGAGTCGTGCTTATGCTATAGGAAGTGGAGATGGTGGCGGTGACCACTTCCATAGCGGTGGTGGAGGCATTTACAGTGATGGTGGCGACAGTGGCTATAGATTCGATTGTTAGTGATCTGAACGCAGTTATGGAGACAGTTGCAGTAGCGGCTATAGTGGTGCTAGGTCCTAATATGGAGGCATTAGTTTCTCTAGCGATGGTGGTGGCTATGATATCCGTTGAAGTAGTGGCTATGGAGGTGGTCTTGAGCAATTTGAATACAACTATGGAGGTAGTTGTAGAAATGCTTGAAATGCAACATTGAAAATACGCTCGATATCATGTCCCTGTTCGTGGTTCCATTACTGGTTCCCATTACTGGTTCGTTGGTGCGTATTAGGTCTATTTATAGTTTAGCCTATATTTTTAGATTTAGTCGGTGAGAAGAAACCATGAGGGTTTTTGAAAATGGCTGCTCCTCATGTTGAATTCCATGTTTCATTGGTGGCCTTTTCTGGTCAACCGATGATAGGAGCTTTCAAGGACGCCTTCCTGATGTCCCACAACTTAAGTTTTGTGAATTTTATAGATGAAGAATCCTTGAAAAATAATATCAAAGACATGAATGAGAGAGATTTGGATGGGAAAAACATCACTATGAATCATGCTCAGGCCACAACAAGTGGAGGTGGAAGCAGTGACAACTTTCGTAGTGGTGGACGAGGCGGTTATGGTTGCGACGACTATGACAGTCATCGTAGCACTGGCTATGGAGATAGCCGTGAGTGATTTGAATAGAGCTATGGAGGTTGTCATAGCAGTGGTAGCTATAGTGGTAGGCTATGGTGGTGGAGGGTCCAGGTGGCTTCTCTTGCGATGGTAGGTGGAGAAGTTAAATCTTGGTAGTGTATAGGAGGGATCTGGTTCTGGTTCAAATCTATGGCATTTCCTATGTTATTAGTATTAGGTGTAGTTGTAGTTTAGTTTAGATTTTTAGATTTATTCGATGAGAAGAAACAAGAAGGATTTTTTAAAAGCATCTTCTTCTGATGTTGAATTTTGATATTTCATTAGTGGCCTTTAATGATAAACCGATGATAGGAACTGAAGGATGCCTTCCTGCCACCAGGTCATGGCTTGTATGGACTCTAAGGTTTTGAGGTCTAGTGACTTTTGCAGATGAAGAATCAATTAGAAATGCCATTGAAGACATGAATGTGAGAGATTTGGATAGGAGAAACATTACTGTGAATCATGCTCAGGCTATAGGAAGCGAAGGTGGTGGCGACGACCACTTCTATAGTGGTGGTGGAGGCAGCTACAGTGGTGGTGGCAGTAGTGGCTATAGATTCGATCGTGAGTGATCTAAACATAGCTATGGATATGGTTGTAGTAGTAGCTACGATGGTGGTGGGTCCCAATATAGAGGCAACATTTTATCTAGCTATAGCGATGGCTATGATAGTCGTTGAAGCAGTGGCTATGGAGGCGATCATGAGAGATCTGAATACAACTATGGAGGCAGTTGCATAAACAGTGGCTATGGTGGTGGTGGGTCCGAGGCAACAGTTGGTGATGGTTGATGCATAAGTTAAATATGATATCTTTAAAGTTTTATGTATGGCCTATAGGCATTCCTACAATGGCAGATAGGGGGGTGGGAGGCAAAGAGGTCATACATGTCACGCTGTAATTTTTTTTTAATTAAAAATTTGATATTAACAAAATGCAACGTTTAAAATTCAACAGATAGTCATTAAGGGAGAAGCTATAAAATACACGACATGCTTGAAATTCAACATTGAAAATACGCTTGGTCTCCTATCCCCTTTCGTGGTTCTGTTACTGGCTCTCATTACTGGTTTGTTGGTCCATATTAGGTCTAGTTGTGGTTTAGCCTATATTTTTAGATTTAGTCAGTGAGAGAAAACCATTAGGGTTTTTGAAAATGGTTGCTCCTCATCTTGAATTCCATGTTTCATTGGTGGCATTTTCTAGTCAACCGATTATAGTAGCTTTCAAGGATGCCTTCCTGAGGTCCCATAACTTCTGGTTTGTGAATTTTACAGACAAAGAATCCATGAAAAATAATATCGAAGACATGAATGGGAGAGATTTGGATTGGAAAAACATCACTATGAATCATGCTTAGGCCACAACAAGTGGAGGTGAAAGCGGTGGTAGCTTTCGTAGTGGTGGAGGAGGGAGCTACAGTTGCGAAGGCTATGATAGTCATCATAGCACTAGCTATGGATACAGTCATGAGCAATTTGAATGGAGCTATAGAGGCTATCGTAGTAGTGGGGGCTATGGTGGTGGAGGGTCCAGGTAGCTTCTCTTGCGATGGTAGGTAGAGAAGTTAAATCTTGGTAGTGTATAGGAGGTATCTAGTTTTGGTTCAAATATGTGGCATTTCCTTTGTTAGTAGTATTAGGTGTAGTTGTAGTTTAGTTTATATTTTTAGATTTATTTGGTGAGAAGAAACCACTAGGGTTTTTTAAAAGCGACTTCTTGTGATGTTGAATTTCACTGTTTCATTAGTGGCCTTTCATGATCAACCTATGATAGGAACTGAAGGATGCCTTCTTGCTGCCAGGTCATGGTTTGTATGGAATCCAAGGTTTTGAGCAACCTAAAATACTGAGGTCCCATGAATTTTGCAAATGAAGAATCAATTAGAAACGCCATCGAAGACATGAATGGGAGAGATTTGGATAGGAGAAAAATTACAGTGAATCATGGTCAGGCTATAGGAAGCGGAGGTGGTGGTGGTGTCCACTTCCACAATGGTGGTGGAGGCAGCTATAGTGGTGGTGGTGGTAGTGTCTATAGATTTGGTCGTGAGTGATCTGAACACAGCTATGGAGGTAGTTGCAATAGCGGCTATGGTGGTGGTGGGTCCCAATATGGAGGCAATAGTTTCTCTAGCTATGGTGGTGGCTATGATAGCCATTAAAGTAGTGGATATGGAGGTAGTCATCAGTGATTTGAATACAAATATGGAGGTGATTGCAAAAATGGTGGCTACGACGGTGGTGGGTCCCAGGTGGCAGATGGTGATGGCCGATGCATAAGTTAAATCTTATATATTTAAAGTTTTATGTATCGAGAGGCGTTCCTACAATGGCAAACAAGGGGTGGGAGGCAAATAGGTCATACATGTCGTGTCGTAAATAATTTTTTTATTTATTAAAAAAGCTAACATTAAAAATATGCAATGTTTAGGTCCGAGGTGTAGACCAATTGGTTCATCTAAAACCCATAAGGGGGGTGGAGGTCCAAGGTTCAAATCTTGGGCCTCACCAGACCGAACACTTGTCCCTTTCCTGGTGCTTTCAACGACGTAAAATGTTTAAAATGATTGTGGCATGGTGGTTATAGGGGCGGACCGTGCGAAGATCTGTGTGGCAAATTTTGGGGAAAATAGCGTAGAATACTGTGGCGGCCATAAAAGTCGGATAGCCTACCCGGATTCATGGCGGCTATCGATTCCACCATGTAAATTCAAAAAAAATAAAAATAATATGCAATGTTTAAAATTTAGCAGATAACCGTTAAGGGAGAAGCTATAAACTACACAACATGCTTGAAATGCAACATTGAAAATACGTTTGGTATCATGTCCCTGTTCGTGGTTCTGTTACTGGTTCCCGTTATTGGTTCGTTGGTCCGTATTAGGTCTAGTTGTAGTTTAGCCTATATTTTTAGATTTGGTCGGTGAGAAGAAACCGTTAGGGTTTTTGAAAATGGCTGCTCCTCATGTTGAATTCCATGTTTTGTTGGTGGTGTTTTCTGGTCAAACGATGATAGGAGCTTTCAAGGAAGCCTTCCTGAGGTCCCACAACTTCGGTTTTGTGACTTTTACAGATGAAGAATCCATGAAAAATAATATCGAAGACATGAATGGGAGATATTTGGATGGGAAAAACATCACTATGAATCATGCTCAGGTCACAACAAGTGGAGGTGGAAGCGGCGAAAACTTTCATAGTGGTGGAGGAGGTGGCTACAGTTGTGACGACTATGATAGCCATCGTAGCACTGGCTATGGAGACAACCATAAGCGATTTGAACATAGCTATGGAGGCTATCACAGTAGGGGCAGCTACGGTGGTAGGTTATGGTGGTGGAGGGTCCAGGTAGCTTCTCTTGCAATGGTAGGTGGAGAAGTTAAATCTTGGTAGTGTATAGGAGGGATCTAGTTTTGGTTCAAATCTTTGGCATTTGCTTTGTTATTAGTATTAGGTGTAGTTGTAGTTTAGCTTATATTTTTAGATTTATTTGATGAGAAGAAACAGCTAGGGTTTTTTAAAATCCAATTCCTGTGATGTTGAATTCTCCTATTTCATTAGTTGCCTTTCATGATCAACCAATGATAGGAACTGATGGATGTATTTTTGCCGCTAGGTCATGGCTTGTATGGACTCTAAGGTTTTGAGCAACCTAAATACTAAGGTCCAGTGACTTTTGCAGATAAAGAATCAGTTATAAATACCATGAAAGACATGAATGGGAGATATTTGGATAGAAGAAAAATTATTGTGAATCATGCTCAGGCTATAGGAAGTGGAGGTGGTGGCAGTGGCCACTTCTATAGTAGTGGTGGAGGCAGCTACAATGGTGGTGGTGATAGTGGCTATAGATTCGGTCATGAGTGATATGAATGTAGCTATGGAGACAGTTGCAGTATTAGCTATGGTGGTGGTGGATCCCAATATGGATGAAATAGTTTCTCTAGCTATGGCGGTGGCTATGATAGTCGTTGAAGTAGTGGCTATGGAGGTAGTCGTGAGCGATCTGAATACAACTATGGAGGCGATTCCATAAATGGTAGCTATGGTGGTGGTGGGTCCCAGATGATAGTTAGTGATGTTTGATGCATAAGTTAAATCTTATATCTTTAAAGTTTAATGTATGGCAAAGAGGAATCCCTGCAATGGTAGACAGGGGGTGGGAGGCAAAGAGGTCATACATGTCACACCGTAAATAATTTTTTTTATTATTAAAAAAGTCGACATTAAAAAAATGCAACGTTTAAAATTTAGCAGATAGCCATTAAGGGAGAAGCTATAAAATACACGACATGCTTGAAATGCAACATTGAAAATACACTAGGTCTATTGTCTTTGTTCCTGGTTTCGTTACTGGTTCTCGTTACTGGTTCATTGGTCCGTATTAGGTCTAGTTGTAGTTTAGCCTATATTTTTAGATTTAGTCGATGAGAAGAAACCATTAGGGTTTTTGAAAATGGCTACTCCTCATGTTGAATTCCATGTTTTTTTGGTGGTCTTTTCTGGTCAACCGATGATAGGATCTTTCAAGGATGCCTTCATGAGGTCCCACAACTTTGGGTTTGTGACTTTTGTAGATGAAGAATCCATGAAAAATAATATCGAAGACATGAATGGGAGATATTTGGATGGTAAAAACATCACTATGAATCATGCTCAGGCCACAACAAGTGGAGGTGGAAGCGGTGACAACTTCTGCAGTGGTGGAGGATGCATCTACATTTGTGGTGGCTATGATAGCCATCGTAGCACTGGCTATGGAGACAGTCGTGAGTGATTTGAACGAAGCTATGGAGGCTGTCACAGCAGTTGGGGCTACGGTGGTAGGCTATGGTGGTGGAGGGTCCAGGTAGCTTCTCTTGCGATGGTAGGTGGTGAAGTTAAATCTTGGTAGTGTATAGGAGGGATCTGGTTCTGGTTCAAATCTATGGCATTTTCTTTGTTAGTAGTATTAAGTGTAGTTGTAGTTTAATTTATATTTTTAGATTTATTCAGTGAGAAGAAATATCTAGGGTTTTTTAAAAGAGACTTCTTATGATGTTGAATTTCGTTGTTTCATTAGTGGCCTTTCATGATCAACCCATGATAGGAACTGAAGGATGCCTTCCTGTCACTAGGTCATGGCTTGTATGGACTCCAAGGTTTTGAGCAACCAAAATACTGAGGTCCCATGACTTTTGTAGATGAAGAATCAATTAGAAATGCCATCGAAGACATGAATGGGAGAGATTTTTATAGGAGAAACATTACTGTGAATCATGCTCAGGCTATAGGAAGTGGAGGTGGTGGAAGTGGCCACTTCCATAGTGGTGGTGGAGGTAGCTACATTGGTGGTGGTGGTAGTGGCTATAGATTCGGTTGTGAGTGATTTGAACATAGCTATGGAGACAGTTGCAGTAGTGGCTACGGTGGTGGTAGGTCCCAATATGGAGGCAACAGTTTCTTTAGCTATGGCGGTGGCTATGATAGCCGTTGAAGTAGTGGCTATGGAGGCGGTCGTCAGTGATCTGAATACAACTATGGAGGCGATTGCAGAAATGATGGCTACGATGGTGGTGGGTCCCAGGTGGCAGTTGGTGATGGTGATGCATAAGTTAAATCTTATATCTTTAAAGTTTTATGTATGGTCCAGATGCATTCGTACAAAGGCAGACAGGGGGGTGGGAGGCAAAGAGGTCATACATGTCACATCGTAAATAATTTTTTATTAAAAAAGCTGACATTAAAACAATGCAATATTTAAAATTCAGCGGATAGCCGTTAAGGGAGAAGCTATAAAACATATGACATGCTTGAAATGCAACATTGAAAATACACTCGGTCTCTTGTCACTGTTCATGGTTCCGTTACTAGTTCATTGGTCCGTATTAGGTCTAGTTGTAGTTTAGGCTATATTTTTAGATTTAGTCAGTGAGAAGAAACAATTAGGGTTTTTGAAAATGGTTGCTCCTCATGTTGAATTCCATGTTTTTTTGGTGGCCTTTTATGGTCAACCGATGATAGGAGCTTTCAAGGACGCCTTATTGAGGTCCCATAGCTTCAGTTTTGTGACTTTTGTAGATGAAGAATCCATGAAAATAATATCGAAGACATGAATGGGAGAGATTTGGATGGTAAAAAAATCACTATGAATCATGCTCACACCACAACAAGTGGAGGTGGAAGTGGCGACAACTTTCATAGTGGTGGAGGAGGCAGTTACAGTTGTGACGACTATGATAGCCATCGTAGCACTGGCTATGGAGAGAACCGTGAGCAATTTGAATGGAGATATGGAGTCTATCGTAGTAGGGGCGGCTACAGTGGTAGGTTATGGCAGTGGAGGGTCCAGGTAGCTTCTATTGTGATGGTAGGTGGAGAAGTTAAATCTTGGTAGTGTATAGGAGGGATCTGGTTCTGGTTCAAATCTTTGGCATTTCCTTTGTTATTAGTATTAGGTGTAGTTGTAGTTTAGCTTATATTTTTAGATTTATTCAATGAGAAGAAATAGCTAGGGTTTTTTAAAAGTGGATTCTTGTGATGTTGAATTTCGCTATTTCATTAGTGGCCTTTCATGATCAACCAATGATAGGAACTGATGGATGCCTTTCTGCCACTAGGTCATGGCTTGTATGGAATCTAAGGTTTTGAGCAACCTAAAGACTAAGGTCCCGTGAATTTTGCAGATGAAGAATCAGTTAGAAATGCCATGAAATACATGAATGAGAGATATTTGGATAGAAGAAACATTACTATGAATCATTCTCAGGTTACAAGAAGTGGAGGTGGTGGCTGTGGCCACTTCTATAGTGGTGGTGGAGGCAGCTACAGTGGTGGTGGCAGTAGTGGCTATAGATTCGGTCGTGAGTAATCTAAACATAGGTATGGAGACAGTTGCAGTATTAGCTATGGTGGTGGTGGATCCCAATATGGAGGAAATAGTTTCTCTAGCTATGGCGGTGGCTATGATAGCCATTGAAGTAGTGGCTATGGATGCAGTCGTGAGAAATTTGAATACAAATATGGAGGTGGTTCCATAAACGGTAGCTACGACGGTGGTGGGTCCTAGGCGATAGTTAGTGATGGCCGATGCATAAGTTAAATATTATATCTTTAAAGTTTTATGTATGGCCAAGAGGAATTCCTACAATGGAAGACAGGGGGTGGGAGGCAAAGAGGTCATACATGTCACACCGTAAATAATTTTTTTTATTATTAAAAAAATCAACATTAATAAAATGCAACGTTTAAAATTTAGCATATAGCCATTAAGGGAGAAGCTATAAAATACACGACATGCTTGAAATGCAACATTGAAAATACACTAGGTCTCCTGTCCTTGTTCGTGGTTTCGTTACTAGTTCTTGTTACTGGTTTGTTGGTATGTATTAGGTCTAGTTGTAGTTTAGCTTATATTTTTAGATTTAGTTGATGAGAAGAAACCATTAGGGTTTTTGAAAATGGCTGCTCCTCATGTTGAATTCCATCTTTTTTTGGTGGCCTTTTTTGGTCAATCGATGATAGGAGCTTTCAAGGATGCCTTCATGAGGTCCCACAGCTTTGGGTTTGTGAATTTTACAGACAAAGAATCCATGAAAAATAATATTGAAGACATGAATGGGAGATATTTGGATGGGAAAAACATCACTATGAATCATGCCCAGGCCACAAGAAGTGGAGGTGGAAGTGGTGACAGCTTCTATAGTGGTGGAGGAGGCATCTATAGTTGTGGTGGCTATGATAGCCATTGTAGCACTAGCTATGGAGACAATCATGAGCGATTTGAATGAAGCTATGGATGCTGTCGTAGCAGTGGGGGCTATTGTGGTAGGATATGGTGGTGGAGGGTCCAGGTAGCTTCTCTTGCGATGGTAGGTGGAGAAGTTAAATCTTGGTAGTGTATAGGAGGGATCTGGTTTTGGTTCAAATATGTGGCATTTCCTTTGTTAGTAGTATTAGGTGTAGTTGTAGTTTAGTTTATATTTTTAGATTTATTCCTTGAGAAGAAATAGCTAGGGTTTTTTAAAAGCGACTTCTTGTGATGTTGAATTTCGCTGTTTCATTAGCAGCCTTTCATGATCAACCTATGATAGGAACTAAAGGATGCCTTCCTGTTGCTAGGTCATGGCTTCTATGGACTCCAAGGTTTTGAGCAACCTAAAGACTGAGGTCCCATGACTTTTGTAGATGAAGAATCAATTAGAAATGCCATCAAAGACATGAATGGGAGAGATTTGGACAGGAGAAACATTACTGTGAATCATGCTAAGGCTACAGGAAGTGGAGGTGGTGGTAGTATCCACTTCCATAGTGGTGGTGGAGGCAGATACAGTGGTGGTGGCGGTAGTGGCTATAGATTCGATCGTCAGTGATTTGAATGTAGCTATGGAGATAGTTGCAGTAGTGGCTACGGTGGTGGCAGGTCCCAATATGGAGGCAAAATTTTCTTTAGCTATGGCGGTGGCTATGATAGCCGTTGAAGTAGTGGCTATGGAGGCAGTCGTCAGTGATCTGAATACAACTATGGAGGCGGTTGCAAAAATGATGGCTACGATGGTGGTGGGTCCCAGGTGGTAGTTGGTGATGGTGATGCATAATTTAAATCTTATATCATTAAAGTTTTATGTATGGTCTAGAGGCGTTCCTACAATGGCAGATAAGGGGGTGGTAGAAAAAGAGGTCATACATGTCACGCCGTAAATAATTTTTTTATTTAAAAATCCAACATTAACGAAATGCAATATTTAAAATTCAGCGGATAACCGTTAAGGGGGAAGCTATAAAATATACGACATGCTTGAAATGCAACATTGAAAATACACTCGGTCTCTTTCCTGTTTGTGGTTCTGTTACTGGTTCATTGGTCCATATTAGGTCTAGTTGTAGTTTAGCCTATATTTTTAGATTTAGTCAGTGAGAAGAAACAATTAGGGTTTTTGAAAATGGTTGCTCCTCATGTTGAATTCCATGTTTTGTTGGTGGCATTTTCTGGTCAACCGATGATAGGAGCTTTCAAGGACGCCTTCTTGAGGTCCCACAGCTTCAATTTTGTGACTTTTACAGATGAAGAATCCATGAAAAATAATAATGAAGACATGAATGGGAGAGATTTGGATTGTAAAAAAATCACTATGAATCATGCTCACTCCACAACAAGTGGAGGTGGAAGTGGCGACAACTTCTATAGTGGTGGAGGAGGTGGCTACAGTTGCGGTGGCTATGATAGTCATCATCGCACTGGCTATGGAGACAACCGTGAATGATTTGAATGGAGCTATGGAGGCTATTGCAGTAGGGGCAGCTATGGTGGTAGGTTATGGTGGTGGAGGGTCTAGGTAGCTTCTCTTGTGATGGTAGGTGGAGAAGTTAAATCTTGGTAGTGTATAGGAGGGATCTAGTTCTGGTTAAAATCTTTAGCATTTTCTTTGTTATTAGTATTAGGTGTAGTTGTAGTTTAGCTTATATTTTTAGATTTATTCGATGAGAAGAAATAGCTAGGGTTTTTTAAAAGCGAATTCTTATGATGTTGAATTATGCTATTTCATTAGTGGCCTTTCATGATCAACCCATGATAGGAACTGATGGATGCCTTTCTGTCGCTAGGTCATGGCTTGTATGGAATATAAGGTTTTGAGCAACCTAAAGACTAAGGTCCCATGACTTTTGCAGATGAAGAATCAGTTAGAAATGCCATGAAAGACATGAATGAAAGATATTTGGATAGAAGAAACATTACTGTGAATCATGCTCAGGCTATAGGAAGTGGAGGTGGTGGTGATGGCCACTTCTATAGTGGTGGTGGAGGCAGCTACAGTGGTGGTGGCAGTAGTGGCTATAGATTTGATAGTGAGTGATCTGAACATAGCTATGGAGACAGTTGTAGTATTAGCTACGATGGTGGTGGAACCCAATATGGAGGAAACAATTTATCTAGCTATGGCGGTGGCTATGATAGCCATTGAAGTAGTGGCTACGGAGGCAGTCGTGAGTGATCTGAATACAACTATGGAGGTAGTTCCATAAACGATAGCTACGATGGTGGTGGGTCCCAGGCGATAGTTAGTGATAGCCGATGCATAAGTAAAATCTTATAGTTTAATGTATGGCCAAGAGGAATTCCTACAATGGCAGACAGGGGGTGGGAGGCAAAGAGGTCATACATGTCACACCGTAAATAATTTTTTTATTATTAAAAAAGTCGACATTAACAAAATGTAATGTTTAAAATTTAGCAGATAGCCATTAAGGGAGAAGCTATAAAATACACGACATGCTTGAAATGCAACATTGAAAATACACTACGTCTCCTGTCCTTGTTTGTGGTTCTGTTACTAGTTCGTTGGTCTATATTAGGTCTAGTTGTAGTTTAGCCTATATTTTTAGATTTAGTCGATGAGAAGAAACCATTAGGGTTTTTGAAAATGGCTGCTCCTCATGTTGAATTCCATGTTTTGTTGGTGGCATTTTCTGGTCAACCGATGATAGAAGCTTTCAAGGACACCTTCATGATGTCCCACAACTTTGGGTTTGTGACTTTTGTAGATGAAGAATCTATGAAAAATAATATCGAAGACATGAATGGGAGATATTTGGATGGGAAAAACATCACTATGAATCATGCTCAGGCCACAACAAGTGGAGGTGGAAGCGGTGACAACTTCTATAGTGGTGGAGGAGGCATCTATAGTTGTGGTGGCTATGATAGCCATCGTAGCACTGGCTATGGAGATAGTCGTGAGTGATTTGAACAGAGCTATGGAGGCTGTCGCAGCAGTGGGGGCTACAGTGGTAGGCTATGGTAGTGGAGGGTCCAAGTAGCTTCTCTTGTGATGGTAGGTGAAGTTAAATCTTGGTAGTGTATAGGAGGGATCTGGTTCTGGTTCAAATCTATGGCATTTCCTTTGTTAGTAGTAATAGGTGTAGTTGTAGTTTAGTTTATATTTTTAGATTTATTCAGTGAGAAGAAATAGCTAGGGTTTTTTAAAAGCGACTTCTTGTGATGTTGAATTCTACTGTTTCATTAGTGGCCTTTCATGATTAGCCTATGATAGGAACTGAAGGATGCCTTCCTGTCACCAAGTCATGGCTTGTATGGACTCCAAGGTTTTGAGCAACCAAAAGACTGAGGTCCCGTGACTTTTGTAGATGAAGAATAAATTAGAAATGCCATCGAAGACATGAATGGGAGAGATTTGGATAGGAGAAACATTACTATGAATTATGTTCAAGCTACAAGAATTGGAGGTGGTCATAGTGGCCACTCCCATAGTGGTGGTGGAGGAAGCTACAGTGGTAGTGGTGGCAGTGGCTATAGAGTTGGTTGTGAGTGATTTGAACGTAGCTATGGAGACAGTTACAGTAGTGGCTATAGTGGTGGCAGATCCCAATATGGAGGCAATAATTTATTTAGCTATGGCAATGGCTATGATAGCCGTTGAAGTAGTGGCTATGGATGTGGTCGTCAGTGATCTAAATACAACTATGGAGGCAGTTGCAGAAATGATGGCTACGATGGTGGTGGGTCCCAGGTGGCAGTTGGTGATGGCGATGCATAAGTTAAATATTATATCTTTAAAGTTTTATGTATGGTCCAGAGGTGTTCCTACAATGGTAGACAGGGGGGTGGGAGGCAAAGAGGTCATACATGTCACACCGTAAACAATTTTTTTATTAAAAAAGCCGACATTAACAAAATGCAATATTTAAAATTCAGCAGATAGCCATTAAGGGAGAAGCTATAAAATATATGACATGCTTGAAATGCAACACTGAAAATACACTCGGTTTCCGTTACTGGTTCATTGGTCCGTATTAGGTCTAGTTGTAGTTTAGGCTATATTTTTAGATTTAGTCGGTGAGAAGAAAAAATTAGGGTTTTTGAAAATGGTTGCTCCTCATGTTGAATTCCATGTTTTTTTGGTGGCCTTTTTTGGTCAACCGATGATAGGAGCTTTCAAGGACGCCTTCTTGAGGTCCCACAGCTTCGGTTTTGTGACTTTTGCAGATGAAGAATCCATGTAAAATAATATCGAAGACATGAATGAGAGAGATTTGGATGGTAAAAAAATCACTATGAATCATGCTCAGGCCACAAAAAGTGGAGGTGGAAGCGACGACAACTTTCGTAGTGGTGGAGGATGCGGCTACTATGGCGGTGGCTATGATAGTCATCGTAGCACTAGATATGGAGAGAAATGTGAGCGATTTGAATGGAGCTATGGAGGCTATCACAGTAATGATGACTATGGTGGTAGGCTATGGCGGTGGAGGGTATAGGTAGCTTCTCTTGCGATGGTAGGTGGAGAAGTTAAATCTTGGTAGTGTATAGGAGGGATCTGGTTCTAGTTCAAATCTATGGCATTTCCTTTGTTATTAGTATTAGTCGTAGTTGTAGTTTAGTTTATATTTTTAAATTTATTCAGTGAGAAGAAACAGCTAGGGTTTTTTAAAAGTGGCTTCTTCTGATGTTGAATTTCGCTATTTCATTAGTGGCCTTTCATGATCAATCGATGATAGGAAATGAAGGATGCCTTCCTACCCCTAGGTCATGGCTTGTATGGACTCCAAGGTTTTGAGCAACCGAAATAATGAGGTCCCGTGCCTTTTGCAGATGAAGAATCAATTAGAAATGCCATCGAAGACATGAATGGGAGAGATTTGGACAGGAGAAAAAATATTATGAATCATGCTCAGGCTACAGGAAGCAGAGGTGGTGGTGCTGGCCACTTCTATAGTGGTGGTGGAGGCATCTACAGTGGTGGTGGCAGTAGTGGCTATAGATTTGGTCATGAGTGTTTTGAACACAACTATGGAGATGGTTGTAGTATCGACTATGGTTGTGGCGGGTCCCAATATGGAGTCAGCAGTTTCTCTAGCTATGGCGGTGGCTATGATAGCCATTGAAGCAATGGCTATGGAGATAGTCATTAGTGATCTAAATACAACTATGGAGATAATTGTAAAATGGTGGCTATGGTGGTGGTGGATCCCAGGCGAAAGCTGGTGATGGCCGATGCATAAGTTAAATCTTATATCTTTAATATTTTATGTATGGCCGAGAGGCGTTCCTACAATGGCAAACAAGGGGGTGGGAGGCAAAGAGGTCATACATGTCACACCATAAACAATGTTTTTTATTAAAAAAACCGACATTAACCAAATACAACATTAAAATTTAGTGGATAGCCATTAAGGGAGAAGTTATAAAATACACAACATGCTTGAAATGCAACATTGAAATACACTCGGTCTCCTTTCCCTCTTCGTTACTATTTACCGTTACTGGTTCGTTGGTCCATATTATGTCTAGTTGTAGTTTAGCCTATATTTTTAGATTTAGTCGATGAGAAGAAATCATTAGGGTTTTTGAAAATGGCTGCTCCTCATGTTGAATTCCATGTTTCATTGGTTGCCTTTTTCTTGTCAATCAATGATAGAGCTTTCAAGGATGCCTTCTTGAGGTCCCACAGTTTTGGTTTTATGACTTTTACAGATGAATAATCCATGAAAAATAATATCAAATACATGAATGAGATATTTGGATGGGAAAAACATCACTATGAATCATGCTCATGCCACAGGAAGTGGAGGTGGAAGTAGTGACAACTTTCGTAGTGGTGGAGGAGGTGACTACAGTTGTGATGGCTATGATAGTGTTCATAGCACTGGCTATGGAGACAACCATGAGTGATTTGAATGGAGCTATGGAGTCTATCGCAACAGTGGTGGCTACGATGGAAGGTTATGGCGGTGGAGGGTCCAGGTAGCTTCTCTTGCGATGGTAGGTGGAGAAGTTAAATCTTGGTAGTGTATAGGAGGGATCTGGTTTTGGTTCAAATCTTTGGAATTTCCTTTGTTATTAGTATTAGGTGTAGTTGTAGTTTAGTTTATATTTTTAGATTTATTTGATGAGAAGAAACAACTTGGGTTTTTTAAAAGTAGCTTCTTGTGATGTTAAATTCCACTATTTCATTAGTGGCATTTCATGATCAACTGATGATAGGAACTGAAGGATGCCTTCCTACTGCCAGGTCATGGCTTGTATGGACTCTAAGGTTTTGAGCAACCTAAAGGTTGAGGTCCCATGACTTTTGTAGATGAAGAATCAGTTAGAAATGCCATGAAAGATATGAATGAGAGAGATTTGGATAGGAGAAACATTACTGTAAATCATGCTCAGGCTACAGGAAATGAAGGTGGTGGTGGTGGCCACTTCTATAATGGTGGTGGAGGTAGCTATAGTGGTGGTGGTGATAGTGGCTATAGATTCGATCATGAGTGTTTTGAATGTAGCTATGGAGACAGTTGCAGTATCAGCTACGATGGTGGTGGGTCCCAATATGGAGGTAATAGTTTCTCTAGCTATGGCGGTGGCTATGATAGTCGTTTAAGTAGTGGCTATGGAGGCAGTCATGAGCGATCTAAATACAACTATGGAGGTGGTTGCATAAGCGGTAGCTACAATGGTGGTGGGTCCCAGGCGGTAGTTAGTGATGGCCGATGCATAAGTTAAATATTATATCTTTAAATTTTTATGTATGGCCAAGAGGAATTCCTACAATGGCAGACAGGGGGGTGGGAGGGAAAGAGGTCATACATGTCACACCGTAAATAATTTTTTTTTATTATTAAAAAAGTCGACATTAACAAAATGCAACGTTTAAAATTTGGTAGATAGCCATTAAGGGAGAAGGTATAAAATACACGACATGCTTGAAATGCAACATTGAAAATACACTCAGTCTTCTATCCTTGTTCGTGGTTCCATTACTGGTTCCCGTTACTGGTTCTTTTGTCCGTATTAGGTCTATTTGTAGTTTAGCCTATATTTTTAGATTTAGTTGGTGAGAAGAAACCATTAGGGGTTTTGAAAATGGTTGCTCCTCATGTTGAATTCCATGTTTTGTTGGTGGCATTTTCTAGTCAACCGATGATAGGAGCTTTCAAGGACGCCTTCATGAGGTCCCACAACTTTGGGTTTGTGACTTTTGCAGATGAAGAATCCATAAAAAATAATATCGAAGACATGAATGGGAGAGATTTGGATGGGAAAAACATCACTATGAATCATGCTCAGGCCACAACAAGTGGAGGTGGAAGTGATGGGAGCTTCCACAGTGGTGAAGGATGTAGCTACAGTTGTGGCGGCTATGATAGCCATCGTAGCACTAGCTATGGAGACAACCATGAGCGATTTGAATGGAGCTATGGAGGTTGTCGTAGCAGTGGGGACTAAGGTGGTAGGCTATGGGGATGGAGGGTCCAGGTAGGTTCTATTGCAATGGTAGGTGGAGATGTTAAATCTTGGTAGTGTATAGGAGGGATCTAGTTCTGGTTCAAATCAATGGCATTTCCTTTGTTAGTAGTATTAGGTGTAGTTGTAGTTTAGTTTATGTTTTTAGATTTCTTCGGTGAGAAGAAACAACTAGGGTTTTTTAAAAGCGACTTCTTGTGATGTTGAATTTTGCTATTTCATTAGTGGCCTTTCATGATCAACCTATGATAGGAACTGAAGGATGCCTTCCTGTTGCCAGGTCATGGCTTGTATGGACTCCAAGGTTTTGAGCAATCGAAAGACTGAGGTCCCGCGACTTTTGTAGATGAAGAATAATTAGAAATGCCATTGAAGACATGAACGGGAGAGATTTGAACAGGAGAAACAATAATGTGAATCATGCTCAAGCTACAGGAAGCAGAGGTGGTGGCGGTGGTCTCTTCCACAATGGTGGTGGAGGTAGCTACAGTGGTGATGGCAGTAGTGGCTATAGATTTGGTCGTGAGTGATCTAAACATAGCTATGGAGATAGTTGCAGTAGTGGCTACGGTGGTCACGTGTCCCAATATGGAGGTAATAGTTTCTCTAGCTATGGCGATGGCTATGATAGCCATTGAAGTAGTGGCTATGGAGGCAATCATCAGTGATTTGAATACAACTATGGAGGCGATTGCAAAAATGATGGCTACGATGGTGGTGGGTCCCAGGTGGCAGTTGGTGAGGGCCGATGCATAGGTTAAATTTTATATCTTTAAAGTTTTATGTATGGTCGAGAGGTGTTCCTAGAATGACAAACATGGGGGTGGGAGGCAAAGAGGTCATACATGTCAAGTTGTAAATAATTTTTTTTATTAAAAAAGAAAACATTAACAAAATCCAATGTTTAAAATTCAGTAGATACCTGTTAAGGGAGAAGCTATAAAATATACGACATGCTTGAAATGCAACATTGAAAATACGCTCGATCTCTTGTCCCTATTCGTGGTTTTGTTACTAGTTCCCATTACTGGTTTGTTGGTCCGTATTAGGTCTAGTTGTCATTTAGCCTATATTTTTAGATTTAGTCAGTGAGAAGAAACCATTAGGGTTTTTAAAAATGGTTGCTCCTCATGTTGAATTCCATGTTTTGTTGGTGGCCTTTTTTGGTCAACCGATGATAGGAGATTTCAAGGACGCCTTCTTGATGTCCCATAGCTTCAGTTTTGTGACTTTTACAGATGAAGAATCCATGAAAAATAATATCGAAGGCATGAATGAGAGAGATTTGGATGGGAAAAACATCACTATGAATCATTCTTAGGCCACAAAAAGTGGAGGAGGAAGCAGCGACGAATTTCATAGTGGTGGAGGATACGGCTACAGTTGTGATGGCTATGATAGTCTTCATAGCACTAGATATGGAGACAACCGTGAGTGATTTGAATGGAGTTACAGAGTCTGTCGCAGCAGTGGCGGCTACGGTGGTGGGCTATGGCGATGGAGGGTCTAGGTAGCTTCTCTTGCGATGGTAGGTGGAGATGTTAAATCTTGGTAGTGTATAGGAGGGATCTGGTTTTGGTTCAAATCTGTGGCATTTCCTTTGTTATTAGTATTAGGTGTAGTTGTAGTTTAGTTTATATTTTTAGATTTATTCAGTTAGAATAAATAGCTAGGGTTTTTTAAAAGTGGCTTCTTATGATGTTGAATTCCGTTGTTTCATTAGTGGCCTTTCATGATCAACCGATGATAGGAACTGAAGGATGCCTTCCTACCACTAGGTCATGGCTTTTATGGACTCCAAGATTTTGAGTGAGCTCAAAAAAATGAATGAGGTCCCATGACTTTTGTAGATGAAGAATCAATTAGAAATACCATCGAAGACATGAATGGGAGAGATTTGGATAGGATAAATGTTATTGTGAATCATGCTTAGGCTACAGGAAGCGGAGGTGGTGGTGGTGGCCACTTCCATAGTGGTGGTGGAGGCATCTACAATGGTGGTGGCAATAGTAGCTATAGATTTGATCATGAGCGATCTGAACGCAGCTATGGAGATGGTTGCAGTAGCGTCTACAATGGTGGTAGATCCCAATTTAGAGTCAACAGTTTCTCTAGCTATGGTGATGGCTATGATAGCCATTAAAGCAATGGCCGTGAAGGTAGTCGTGAGTGATATAAATACAACTATGGAGACGATTGAAGAAATAGTGACTATGGCGATGGTGGGTCCTAGGCAGAAGCTGGTGATGGTCGATGCATAAGTTAAATATTATATCTTTCATGTTTTATGTATGGCCGAGAGGTGTTCCTACAATGGCAAACAAGGGGGTGGGAGGCAAAGAGGTCATACATGTCACACCGTAAACAATTTTTTTTATTAAAAAAATTGACATTAACAAAATGCAACGTTTAAAATTTAGCAGATAGCCATTAAGGGAGAAGCTATAAAATACATGACATGCTTGAAATGCAACATTGAAAATATGCTCGGTCTTCTGTCCCTCTCTATTACTAGTTCTCGTTACTGGTTTGTTGGTCCGTATTAGGTCTAGTTGAAGTTTAGCCTATATTTTTAGATTTAGTCGGTGAGAAGAAACCGTTAGGGTTTTTGAAAATGGCTGCTCCTCATGTTGAATTCCATGTTTCATTGGTGGTCTTTTCTGGTCAAAAGATGATAGGAGCTTTCAAGGACGTCTTCCTGAGGTCCCATAGTTTTGATTTTTTAACTTTTGCAAATGAAGAATCCATGAAAAATAATATCAAAGACATGAATGGGAAAAAAACCACTATGAATCATGCTCACACCACAACAAGTGGAGGTGGAAGCAGCGATAGATTCTACAGTGGTGGAGGAGGCGGCTACAGTTGTGATGGCTATGATAGTTGTCATAGCATTGGCTATGGAGGTAGCCATGACCGATTTGAACAGAGCTATGGAGGCTATCGTAGCAATGATAGCTATGATGGTAGGCTATGGCGATGGAGGGTACAGGTAGATTCTCTTACAATGGTAGGTGGAGAAGTTAAATATTGATAGTGTATAGGAGGGATCTAGTTCTAGTTCAAATATGTGGCATTTCCTTTGTTAGTAATATTAGGTGTAGTTGTAGTTAGTTTATATTTTTAGATTTATTCGATGAGAAGAAATAGCTAGGATTTTTTAAAAGCAACTTCTTCTGATGTTGAATTATGTTGTTTCTTTAGTGGCCTTTCCTGATCAACCGATGGTAGGAACTGAATGATGTCTTCCTGCTGCTAGGTCATGGCTTGTACGGACTCCAAGGTTTTGAGTAACCGAAATACTGAGGTCCCATGACTTTTGTAGATGAAAAATCAATTAGAAATTCCATCAAAGACATGAACGAGAGAGATTTGGATAGGAGAAACATTTCTATGAATCGTGCTCAAGCTACAGGAATCATAGGTGGTAGTGATGACCACTTCCATAGTGGTGGTGGAGGTAGCTATAGTGGTGGTGGTGGCAGTGGCTATAGATTCGATCATGAGTGATCTGAACATAGTTATGAATATGGTTGCAGTAGCGGCTATGATGGTGGTGGATCTCAATATGGAGGCAGTAGTTTCTCTAGCTATGGCGGTGGCTATGATAGTCGTTGAAGTAGTGTCTATGGAGGTGGTTGTGAGCGATCTAAATACAACTATGGAGGTGGTTGCAAAAATGGTGGCTACAATAATGATGGGTCCCATGCGGCAGTTGGTGATGGCCGATGCTTAAGTTAAATCTAATATCTTTAAAGTTTTATGTATGGTCGAGAGGCGTTCCTACAATGGTAGACAAGGGGTGGGAGGCAAAGAGGTCATACATGTCATGTCGTAAACAATTTTTTTATTTATTAAAAAAGCCAACATTAACAAAATGCAATGTTTAAAATTCAATGGATAGCCACTAAGGGAGAAGCTATAAAATACATGACATGCTTGAAATACAACATTGAAAATACGCTCGGTCTGATGTCCCTGTTCATGGTTCTGTTATTGGTTCGTTAGTCCGTATTAGGTCTAGTTGTAGTTTAGCCTATATTTTTAGATTTAGTGGGTGAGAAGAAACCATTAGGGTTTTTGAAAATGGCTACTCCTCATGTTGAATTCCATGTTTCGTTGGTGGTATTTTCTAGTCAACCGATGATAGGATCTTTCAAGGACGCCTTCCTGAGGTCTCACAACTTTGGTTTTGTGACTTTTGCAGATGAAGAATCCATGCAAAATAATATCAAAGACATGAATGGGAGAGATTTGGATAGTAAAAACATCATTATGAATCTTGCTCAGGCCACAACAAGTGGAGGTGGAAGTGGTGATAGCTTTCGCAGTGGTGGAGAAGGTGACTACAGTTGCGACGACTATGATAGCCATTGTAGCACTAGCTATGAAGACAATCATGAGCAATTTGAACGAAGCTATGGAGGTTTTTGTAGTAGTGGCAGCTACGGTGGTAGGCTATGGCGATGGAGGGTCCAGGTAGCTTCTCTTGCGATGGTAGGTGGATAAGTTAAATCTTGGTAGTGTATAGGAGGGATCTGGTTCTTGTTCAAATCTATGGTATTTACTTTGTTAGTAGTATTAGGTGTAGTTGTAGTTTAGTTTATATTTTTAGATTTATTCGATGAGAAGAAACAACTAGGATTTTTTAAAAGAGGCTTCTTCTGATGTTGAATTTTGCTATTTCGTTAGTGGCATTTCATGATCAACCCATGATAGGAACTAAAGGATGCCTTCCTGCCACCATGTCATGGCTTGTATGGACTCCAAGGTTTTGAGCAACCGAAAGACTGAGGTCCCATGACTTTTATAGATGAAGAATCAATTAGAAATTTCATCAAAGACATGAATGGGAGATATTTGGATAGGAGAAACATTATTATGAATCATGCTCAGGCTATAGGAAGTGAAGGTGGTGGCGGCAAACACTTCCATAGTGGTGGTGGAGGCAATATAGATTCGAACGTAAGTGATATGAATGCAGCTATGGAGATGATTGCTGTAATAGCTATGGTGGTTGTGGATCCCAATATGGAGGCAGTAGTTTCTATAGCTATAGCAATGGATATGATAGCCATTGAAGTAGTGGCTATGGAAGCAGTCATGAGCAATCTGAGTACAATTATGGAGGTGGTTGCAAAAATGGTGGCTACGATGGTGGTTGGTCTGAGGCGGTAGCTGGTGATGGCCGATGTATAAGTTAAATCTTATATATTTAAAGTTTTATGTATGGTCGAGAGGTATTCCTACAATGGCATACAAGGGGGTGGGAGGTAAAGAGGTCATACATGTCACGTCGTAAACAATTTTTTTATGAAAAAAATTGACATTAACAAAATGCAACGTTTAAAATTTAGCAGATAGTTGTTAAGGGAGAAGCTATAAAATACACGACATGCTTAAAATGCAACATTGAAAATACGCTCGGTCTCATGTCCCTGTTCGTGGTTCCATTACTGGTTCACTTTACTGGTTCGTTGGTCCGTATTAGGTCTAGTTGTAATTTAGCCTATATTTTTAGATTTAGTTGGTGAGGAGAAACCATTAGGTTTTTTGAAAATGGCTGCCCCTCATGTTGAATTCCATGTTTCGTTGGTGGCATTTTATGGTCAATCAATGATAGGAGATGTAGACACCTAAAATTCATCATGTCGAGGGTGACTGCTCATATGGACATGCTATAATACCATATGGAGGATCTTGGACAGACTCCAAGATAGAGCAGTGGTTCTAACCACTCATTTTAGGCACTTTGGCCTAATCAGTCTGAACCGTAGCCCAGACCTACTATCTCCAGTCTAAACCATAGTTGACACTTGCGGTCTATAGTCTGTAGACCACTCACAAGAGCTACGATTTGCAATAGGTGACAGATCACCTTACTCTTTTCATTTTTGTCCAGTTAAATAGGTTAGATTAATCATTTCTTAGGTTTAATTACAGTTTAGAAGAATTATGACCGTAGGAATTAGCTTAGAATAGATAGTTTATGTTTTGCATTAATTAGGAGATTTTTGGATCTTTTATGCACCTCTATGCTTCTATTTTGTTATCTGATCCATGCATTATTTGTCTAACGATTTCTTTACATGCTATATTACAATCTCCTCATTTCTTGCATAGATTGATAGTTTTAAATGCTTTCTTGATTTCATGCTATTCTTTATGCAAGATTCCTCCAAAAGCCTCATCAAGAGAGGCCTCCTTTGTTACTAATTGCTTCTTGTTGTTTCTTGATCACAGGGAACAGGATTTGAAGGAGAGATAAAGCATCCAATTCCTTCCTCAACGTGAAGAAGAGGGTCATCGACACCCTAGAGCAGTTCGTGTCACCCTGAGGGGCATTTTGATCACACCTACCCTTGATAGGGATTAGACACTATTGTAATTGATGTATCAAATGGGTATCCCTAAGAGGGACGAATCTGTAATTTGACTCCATTGAAATTAATAAAGGATTCCTTGTATTCATGTTATTTCTTGTTATCAATTTATGCATGCCTATTTGTGTATCTTTCTTCAATTGCAATAGTTAGATCGGGTGTGAGCCTTTTTGGTGGTTATAGAAGGCGATCACGATGGAACTCCGCATTTGTAGCCCCTAAGTGCTGACATTTTTGAGTTTTCTTATCTCAAGTGCTAACTGTAGCTAACAACTATGGTTATTTTTTGGCCTACGACTGTCACCTATGGTTCACACTACAGCCCATAGACCAAAGCTACCATTTATAGCAGAAGCAGCAAAAACTAGAGAAACCACTTGGCATCAGATCAGGAGTTGAGGTAGGCTCTGTTTTCATTCTTTGTTCTACATTTTCTCCTCTGTATTTTTATAGTAAGTGGAAAATCGATGGAAAATTAGGTACATTAAAGGAAAAGGATGAATGAATAGTCCTAATTTGCTTTTGCATTCTTTACATTAGAAAGGCGCTGCTAGGAACAATGGACCTCTGATTGTAGTCCGCCCTAGAATACAGTGACCTTGATAAAAATTGTGTGGTCATTTGCATGCTTGAGGCCCAATTAGAGGCCATGTCATCGTAATTGCATTGTCATAACATCATGTAGGGCATAGCATGCATACCTTTGTGAATTTGAAATGTTCCTTCTTATGCATATCATGTAGGAATGATCATATGAATGCTCTTTTATGCATTTGTCTTTATGCAAAGTAAAACGAACCACACACACCATGTTTCATTTTAAACATCAGTGGCGTTGGGCTCTCACATCCAACCCATTTTATTGAGACCAATAGTGGATGTCATTACCACTTGGTTGGCTCATTTGAAATTGTATTATCGGGACCCGCTCATTGCCAAGGCCGACCCAAGAACTGTCCTATCCATGCAAAATAGCATGCACTCATCTTCGGAAGAGTGTATCACTATGCACGGTGTGTTGGGTGAGGGTTGGTAGTACCTATGCTACCTCGTTGAGTATAGACTTCATTCCCATATTCGGCTTGTGTGAGTATATAGGTGAAAGCCAATTAAACTAAGAATAAAATCCAATGATTTTGCAAAACATGCGAGAGTTTCTCATACTGATACAACACATTTTGAAACAACATCAAATAGTTTAGGGCGCATTTCAAAATTTAAAAATAAGATAAGCATCAGTGTATACCTTGTTTGATAATAAAAGATACATCTAGATGTTAGGTACACTATGGTGGATACATGGGGTGGTCGACAAAGGTGCAAGCCTGAAGCCAATGACCAAGCCCCAACCGATTCACAAATACATGTGTCTAGTCCTCAACCACATGAGCAAACCGAATGACGTTCGACGAGCATTAGAGGAGACAACTCGACATGAGGGGATCCCATTGAGCATACCCTTGATAGACTAGCATCAGTGCATTCTATTAGACATAGATTAGAGCATGGGGCTTCTCATCCTGAGGGTGCTCCACTCGAAAGCCATTATCGAGACCGTAGTGCATGCACATCCATGGGATCGATCAAAGAGTATGTCATGCAGGGGACCAGATTGGTACCCATCCACACTAAGTCTATAGGGTGTACTATACCCCCACCTTCTGAGTATAGAAGGAATAGAGATCCACCCATTCAGGGGCAAGTAGATGGGCTCCCTATTGAGCGCAAGTCTACCCATACTCCCATGCATACTATAGCATGCAAGATCACCATCGATATGTCAAAGGTGGGAGCTAATGGAACACCACCCCATGAGAGGTGGAGGTCTAGATAGCTAGATGGTCTAGGTAGTGTGTTAGAGCAGCTAGGCTGCAAGCCTTCGGCTCCGCCCACTCATGCTCCGAGTGAGCATAGCGGGAGCACCATTAGAACTACTAGAGAGCATGGAGAGGCTTCTAAGCACCCTCATGTCTCACATCCACCATCCATGCATGGTGGCACATAGCACATGACACAACATGATGTTGATGTCATCTTCATAGATAGAGGCAAAAGCACAACACATCAGTTTGATGGGTATAGAACCCACAAGGTCACTCGTACAGAGCAAGCATATCAAAGGCCTTCGATGGTTGACTAGGTCGAAAGATCATATCGACTGGCCTCTGAGTAAAAACTCCAACTCCTCCAAGATCAATTGGAGGATGCTCACCTAGAGAGGCAGCACATTGAAGATGAAGATCTTCAAGCACAGAGGCTCATTAGATAGAGGTTGTATGAGCAGCGCTTGCACGAGGAGCGCATCCTCATCCAGAAGGAGCATGTAGAGTAGGAAGATAGGTTGGCTAGGGCTAGCCTATATTCTCAGGATGAGCATAGAGAGCAGGTGCATAGGAAGGCTTTTTTGCAAGCCGACATGCACCATGAGCGCATAAGCATTCACACTCATATCACTACCCATCACAGAGAGCGACCACCCTCGGTCGACAATCAGAGGCAACAAAATTATGAGGAACAAGAGGGGAATAGATGCAACCAGGAATATCTCGAGAGTTCTCGAGCTGAGGAGGAGGAAGAGCAATACCCTCCACCTCGATAGAAGAGGAGTGTACCTCCTAAACCACCTCCATATCGACTTAGGGAGGAGGACTTTCTGTCTTCTGAGGCTTACAAAGCTTTGGTTGAGAAGGTCAAAGCAATTGAGAAACAAGGCATGACTGTCCAAAAGCCAACACTGAGGAAAATTCACAATGAACCTTTAGATCCCTCGGTGCCTATGCCCCCATACCCTGAGCATTTTGAGATGCCCAGGTTAGACAAATTCAAGGGTGATGAAGAGGCGCAAGAACATGTCACGAGCTTTCTGGATGCTTGCTTTCAGATAGAAAACAATGATGCATTGTTGTTGCATACGTTTGTCATGACACTCTCTGGGCCAGCCCGAGAGTGGTTTAATCAGCTAAAGAAACACAACATAACAAATTTTGAGCAATTAGTTGATGCCTTTCTTGAATGCTATTCCTTCGACATCAAGAAATAGGCCAACCTTTCTGATTTGGCTGCGCTAGCTCAATGTGACGATGAGCCAATAGAATAGTATGGGAAGAGGTGGAGGAGATTAATGGCAAAGTTGTCATTCTTGATTCCTACCACAGAATTAACCCGAATGTTTACAAAGAGTTGTGCCAAGCACATCTCACTACTATTGCAGTTGCAGCAGTATGCCACATTCGAAGAAGCTTTGGTGCAAGCCAAGGTAATTGAGGACATCAAGTTGCAGGAAGGCAACTTGAAGCTAAAAACTAGGAAAGAGGGATATAGGAAGAGTACCTCAAAGCAACAGGGCAAGCAGGCCCATGTGAATCAGGTGGTACTAAATCTCCAAAATGAGGATAAGGGGCAAAAGAAATAGAATTATCAAGCCCATCCTCCTCCTACGTAATATGACCAGTACAGGAATAACTACAAGGGCAAGAACAAGGAGCAATGCCCACCTCACATATTCACGCCATTGATGGAATCATTGACATCAATTTTTTATCAGCTATGCGAGGCCAAGGCAATAAGATTACCCGAAGTCAATATGGTTGATCCTAATCAGCCCAAGCCCAAAGATTATCAGGAAGATCTATTTTGCATATTTCATAGAGTGAAAGGCCATGACATCGAGGTATGTTGGTATTTCAAACATATTATGCAAAATATGATAGAAAGGGGAGAGCTTGTGGTACCAGGAAATCCCTAGGCACTGAACAACCAAAACATGGGGATTTTTAAAAATCCATTACCAAACCATGAGGCGCCCCGTAACCACGTTGGCCACGTCAATCAAGTGCGAGTCGAACCACCTACCCAGGGGTTCGTCGACATGGTCAATGTTGTTACCAGACATGGGAGGTACGAATGACTGAATCAACCTCATGCTCCCATTCAAATACAAGCCATGCCCCAACAGTGATAGGCACAAAATATTCCAGGCCCACCAACGAGACCGATGGTGACCATTAGGAGCAGGTTGGTTCAAAACCTATAGATGACTCCTACGAAGTTGTCAATATATGAGCTTATACAATAGTCCCCTAGGCACAGGGAGACTCTTATGGACATTCTGAGGTCCATTGAGGTACAGTCCCAAGATGCACAGGCATTCACAAACTTCATGGGGCACGTACAATAGTGCCAGGAACCAATGATCCAATTCTACGATCATGAAGTGAAAATGGTTTCTGCAAGCATGGCTGACCCGCCACTACATATCATTGCATGTGTTAACCATGTGCCGTTCAAAAGGGTCTTGATTGACACTAGTTCGTCGATCAATATAATCATGACTAAGGCACTGCACCATTTGAAATTGCCTAAATCACTCATCGTACCAACCACCTTTACATTGAGAGCGTTTAATGATGCACTATGCTCTATGGTTGGCACGATTGTCCTACCTATTCAGGTGGGACTAAAGACCATTCTCGTAATGTGTCACATGATAGAGGGCACCTTGTAGTATAACATCCTACTGGGGAGGCCTTGGATTCATGAAATGCATTGTGTTCCCTCGATATTGCATCAGTGTGTCAAGTATATACATGAGGGACAAGTTCACATGGTTTCATCAGATGAAGAACCATTCAAGTTTGTGAACTTAGCAGATTTTCTAGGGGTTTCATACTCCCGTCAACACACTTGGACATACGACCCACGTCATCGATAAGGGTTCCAAGAGGTAAACAGGTGGTGCATGTTCAACCATCGATATCTGTATCAAACAAATTTGAACATACCACTACAACTTCTCTGAGATCGAGTGCATCAGCAATGCGTCAGGATGATGAGAAATTAAAGGTAAAATTGGGTAGGAAAGAAGCAAAGAACATGCCCAAACCAATCACCATTGAGGCTGCCACTCCCATGGAGGTGGAGGAAGCCTAAGATCAAGTTGAGGAGGCACCTCAGCCTACTTCTCCAGCATCATCAATAGGATCATCCACACCGTGGGTGACTGTTCACCTAGCTAGTATAGGTCTGGGTGAATATCTTGTGCAAAATGTGACCTTTGGTCCTATTTTAGAGAGTGCATGAGACATGGGCTGACCGATAGCCCATCGATACCTAGTTGGATCCATAGTGCCATTGGGTGAGCCACCCAACCAAACAAACTTCATATATGCCAGGTTGGATCAAGTTCCAACATGGGCACCCATGGAGGTGGATGATGACGAACAGTTCATGATGAACGTTCGGTACTTGTCCAACCTAGAGTATGCCATGCATATTTTTGAGCTCTATCATTGGCATGGATATGACCTTGGTATTTTCGAACAAGGATGAAGAACCCCTCTTGAACCACGTTATCAGTTGGCAACTGATAGGTTTGGATTGGGATTGCAGATTCAGGGACATGATGATTTACTCACTGCATCATTGGATCATTTGTACTTGAGTCTAGGGGACGACGTGGATTTTAATCCATATCATCCTAACATGTCTAGCCTTTGGGGCAACAACCCAATGGTGTCAGTCATCACCATTGAGAGACCGAAGCTTGAACATGAAGAGTTCTCGAGCAGAACCCCAGAGGCAACCTGGGTCATCAAAACCGTATCACGATCGATGATACTGGCATGCAGGGGTGCAACCCCACCATTCTAGGTGATCTCGAGTCAGGAGATATGTGTAGTGAATATGGAGAGGAGTCCACCTCCAAAATAAGTGGACCAAATTATGATGCAGATGGTGAGTCCTCAAATAATGATCAATCCGAAGAGGAAATTGATCGAGCCTTCGTGGTTTCAGTATTTCTATGCCATTTGCTGCCTAGAGAGCAATTAGATGAGATACAAGAGCATTTTATGGTCGATAGTGATTATGAAGATGAGATAGAGTAGGCCTACTTAAGGCCTCATCTAGCTAATCTCCCAATATTCATGGACACGATAGAGTGGCCTGCTCATAGTAGCAATCATAGCGATGAGGTTGAGATGACCGATCCGAGGCTAGTATATCCGCTACATCTATTGCCTACGGAGTCAGAGTATGTTATAGAAGAAGTGCCTCTTAACACTGATCACTCTGAAGAGGAAGCAGAGCCAATTTTTGCATCGATGTCGTATATACGATCATTTTATCTAGTTTATCTGGATAGTGATGATAGCGACCATAGAATCAGATACATGGGACCACATCTGGCAGAGCGCCCCTTGCATATGGGGGGAAGTGAAGGATTATATCTATATAGTGATGATGAGGATTCATTGGAGATGGCCTATTTGGGGCCTCATCACCTACATAATCAGAATCCACCTTGGGGTCCACCTATTATAGCTGTAGGGTTTGCATCGAGAGATTAATCTCCAACGCCGCCTCAGGGAAAGAATAAATCTGGAAGAGGAATATCAAAGACTCTTTCCCCATCCACCTACTTATGCCGAGCTACTTGAGCTGAGAGATCCCATTTTGTAGTCAGTGCATAGAGAGGATCCAGTTGTCCGGGCATCCCATAGGGAGGACCCATTCGTCCCCGTACCATCCGAGCCAGATCTTGGGTACAAAAGCTACATAGATGATGTAGAGTTCAGTCCATGTGGTCCTGGAGATCAATTCCATTCCATCAACATGGTCTCCATTGATTTGACCACTCCACTCTACAATCCAACAGATCCATCCAAACCATTGCATCTGAACATGGATGCTATCGATTGGGATCATGTTGATTCACCAGTAGAGCCTGAAGACTTCTTCTCGAATGAAGAGATGCTACAACCATTTCATTTTGGACCAGGCTGTGCTTATGATGTCTATCATGCTGAACATGCTTCCAATGAAGAACATATAAATCCAGCTGATGACATCCATTTGATCCCTATGCCTCATCAGCTTGAGGAGGGATCCCATATGTCATTAGAGGAAACCTTCGAAGTGGATATCGATAATGACCCCACCAATCCAATGAAGGTTAAATTTGGAATGAGTCTCACTCCAGATGAGCGTGCTAGCATCATCCCTCTGCTGAAAGAGAGACCTGACCTTTTTTCTTGGACATACAAAGATATGCCCGGTCTAGACCCAAAGTTGGTTACTCATAACCTTTCGCTAGACCCGTCCAAGAAGCCCATCAAGCAGAAGCTCAGAAAGATGCATCCAACAGTAGCCTTAATGGTGAAAGATGAATTGCAAAAATTGTTGGATGTAGAATTTGTCATTTCCATCGACTATCCAGAATGGGTATCCAATATGGTGCCTGTAGGAAAACTAGATGGAAGGATCCGTATTTGTATGGATTTTAGAGATCTCAACAAGGCAACACCCAAAGATTCATTTTCATTGCCCAATATCGATGCTCTAGTAGACTCTACTACCGGTCACGAAATGCTCTCCTTAATGGATGGTTTTTTTGGTTACAATCAAATTCAGATTAAGCTCGAAGACCAGCACAAAACCACATTTATAACACCATGGGGAACATTTTGCTACAAAGTTATGCCATTTGGTCTCAAAAACGCTGGTGCCACATACCAATGGGCCATGACATACATTTTTCATGACTATATGCACAAAATTCTGGAATATTATATCGATGATTTGCTAGCCAAGTCATTGCTATGAGAAGAGCATGCGGAGGTCTTGAGAAAAGTCTTCGATCACCTGATAGAGCACAACGTCAGGCTGAATCCTAAGAAGTGCGTATTTGGCGTAACTTCTAGAAAATTGCTAGGGTTCATTATCTCCAAGAGAGGCATCGAAGTAGACCCAGTGAAGGTCAAGGCCATTTTGGAAATGCGTCCTCCCACCAATATTAAGGAATTAAGGAGCCTTCAAGGCAAGGTAGCCTCGATAAAGTGATTTATCACCCAACTATCGGATAAATGTCGACCCATGAATCGATTGCTACATAAGGGTGTCCCATTCAACTGGGATGAGGACTGCAAGGCAGCCTTCACTGAGATAAAGCAATACCTGGTGACGCCACCAGTATTAGCTCCACCAAGGCCAGAAGAGCCTTTTTTGCTATATATATCGGCAACAGACTTTGCGTTAGGGACCATGTTGGCCCAAAAGAATGTACAAGGCAAAGAGCAAGCCATATATTACATTAGCCAAACCTTGGTGAGTTACGAGCTAGGATATGCATATGTGGAAAAACTATGTTTAGCAGTAGTGTTCGCTACCAAGAAATTGTGGCACTACATGTTAAGTCACATGACATATGTGATATCAAAACAAAATCCTTTGTAGTATATGATGAGCAAGACATATCATAATACACGTACTACAAAGTGGATCATGCTATTGATAGAATTTGATCTAGAATTCATAAGCCAAAAGTCCGTTAAGGGACAAGTCATAGCAGATCAGTTAGCTGAGGTGCCACTGTCCAACAGTAGGCCTCTAACAATCGAGCTTCTAGATGATGCAGTGTTTGTAGTATCCGAAGCTCCCAAACCCGAAGGACCAGAGAACAATGCTGATATGACTCTGTTCTTTGATGGTTCAAAGTGTGAGCAAGGAGCTGGCATAGGGATAGTGTTTTTCACACTGCAAGGAGCTCCAATGCCCTTGTCATTCAAACTAGACTTCCCATGCACCAACAATAATGCTGAATATGAAGCCCTACTTTTGGGCCTCCATACAACCGTCGCCATGAATATCAAGAGACTAAACATCTTTGGTGATTCCTTGCTCATAATTAACCAAGTGAAGGGATTATTTTAGTGTCGATGTCTGGTACTGAAAGCCTACAAAGATCTTGTTGCCACATATCTGGCTAAACTGGAATGGTACGACATCGAGGCAGTCCCTCGTTCATCAAATAGGTTCGTAGACACCATGGCATCTTTGGGATCCTTGATCCCTCAGAATCCATCTATCGACTTCACTACCATCCATGTCAAGATGCTCTCACATCCTACAGTAGAGCATGCAACCTTTGATAACAAAGAATCAGTCAACATGATTAGTGTGGAACCAAAAGCTGATTGGTTCTGCAAAGCTGAAGACTTTCTCAAGAAAGCACCTTGGGGGTCTTTAACCTCCTAGAGTCCTACGGGGAGTGGCACCACCATTCACCACCAGGTTGTTTCCCAGTCTGCATTTGCAAAAGTAAATACATAGGGGGTACAGGTTGTCTTAGCAGTCAAAGCTGAGGCTCATCAAAATTGGATGTCACAGATCCAAGACTTCCTAAGACTTGGTTTTGTCCCGAAGGGACTGTCGCATGCTGCAAGATGCACATTTAAACAAAAAGTGACTAAATATGTCTTGGTAGGAGATATTTTGTACCACCAAAGTTACGATGGAGTCCTCCTTCATTGTATTGAGCCCCAAGAGTCATCTTGGGCAATTTTAGAAGCTCATGATGGTACGTGCGGTGGCCATTTCAGCGGTATGGCCATCATCAAGCGCATCCTTCGAATGGGTTATTATTGGCCCACTATGGAGAAGGATTGCAATGTATATGTCAGGAAATGCATCAAATGTCAGCATCATGCTAATCTTACGCACCTGCCATCATAGGCCTTACAGCCCATCCAAGCGGCTTGGCCATTTGCTCAGTGGGGGTTTGATCTAATTGGCAAGATCTCTCCTCCGTCATCAAGCCGACATACATTCATCATTACGGCTACTAAGTATTTTACAAAGTGGGTGGAAGCCATTCCCTTAACAATGACCACTGGAGCTCGCATAGCAGAGTTCATAATGGAGCACATCATAAGTCATTTTGGGATACCATCCAAAATTGTTTTGGATAATGGAACTTCTTTTAAGAACAAAATTATGTGAGCTTTAACATCTAAGTACCACATCAAACATAGTTTTGCAACTCCATACTATCCATAGGAAAATGGGCAAGTTGAGGCCTCAAACAAGACTATGGTAGCCATCTTGAAAAAGATAGTGTAGGAACACCACAAGGATTGGCATATACAACTGCCCCTTGCATTATGGGCTTATAGGACTAGCATTCGGACTCCCACTAGGGTGACTCCATTTTCACTAGTATATGGCACTGAGGCCATTATGCCCTTAGAGTTGGAAATTCCAATGCTATGCATCGCATTGAAAGAGTTCATCGATGATGACACCGCATGACAAGCTTGAATAGACCAATTGACGCTACTGGATGAACGTCACGTGAATGCCCTGGAGCATCTCCGTGTCTATCAGGAGCATTTGAAATGAGCTTACAATATCAAAGTCCACCAGAGAGACTTTGAAGTTGGGGATCTTGTGCTAAAAGAAAACCAATAGAACTCAAATTTATCGCCCGATATGCGAGACAAATTTATGGCTAATTGGCTAGGACCCTATATCATATCTAAAAATATTGGTCCAGGTACCTATCGCTTGACGTCGCTAGGGGGTGTTGAAGAGCCTAAACCTCTCAACATCATCCATATTAAGGCATTCTATGCTTAGAGAGTGTAGCATAAAAATCTCCAAAGGCATCTGTAAGCCCTTTGGTCAATCAAAAGGCACCAAGGATTTCTAAAAATTGCTTGGTCAACCCAAAGGCTTCGAGAGTTCCTATAACTACTCGGTCATCCCAAAAGGCTCCAAGCTCTCATTCGAGTGATTTGGTCATGTCAGAAAAAGCTCCAAAGGCATCTGTAAGCCCTTTGGTCAGTCAAAAAGGCACCAAGGATTTCTAAAAATTGCTTGGTCAACCCAAAGGCTTCGAGAGTTCCTATAGCTTCTCGGTCATCCTAAAAGGCTCCACGCTCTCTTGTTGAGAGTTTGGTCAACTAAAAGGTTCCAAAGGCATCTGTAAGACCTTTGGTCAATCCAAAAAGCTCCAAGGATTTCTAAAAATCACTTGGTCAACCCCAAAAAGCTCCAAAGGCATATATACTCATCGTTTGGTCAAATATGAAAGCTCAAAAATTCATAAAAATTTGAAAATATATAAAATTCCAAAAAAAATTGGTAAAGCATAAAATCCAAAAATATTTGCTTTTGCAGTTTGCATTTTCATACATGCATTCACATCATCATATTGCATTTAGGTATTTGTCATTCATTGCATTCCATAGTAGAGTGTAATATGTCTATCAAAATCTTACAAACGGTCGCACATTTGTGTTTCAATCATGCACCCTTGCATTTATCATAATTCATTGCATTCATACACGATACCTGTTGTGGAGAATTATGTATGTATATTAAGTTTTCCAGTCATTCAAACATACCTAGTGGGTTCTTCAGATATTGTAGAAAGCTTGCTTTGCTGTTATAGATGAGGTCATTAGTTGGGATAGTGCTTCAACATATCAGGATCCCATCACTAAGCAAAACAATATAAAATCCTGCTAAGACAAGAGATGATGAAAGTTGCGAAAGCAGTCTTAGGTATCTAGAGAGATGGGTTTCATGACCTGCTTATCTTGCAAATAGGTCGGTCTAGAGTGGTGAACTTTGGAAAAAGGACAAGAATTTCCCCTATAAATCCCAAAGTTACAAAGTTTAAATCCCAAGTTACAAAGTGCAAATTTCAAAATACAAAGTTCAAATCAAATGTAAAGTGACATAGTGAATCAAAAGCACTATAAAAATCCCTTGCTCAAAGAAAATGGTAACACATGGACTAACAATGATTTTTATCACTACATATGAGCAAGTAAGAAGGGTGAGAACTTGAATCCCTGGATTGTCCACCTTTTGAAAGCCATAGAGTGATCCCCGATCACAGCAATGGGTTGGAAGAGTCCTTCCTGCAATCGGAGGGGTAGTTCTATTGGGTGATCCCCAAATGTAGCAATGGGTTGAAAGAGTCCCGCCTGCATTTGGAGGGGTAGCCCTGATCAATTTGCAAGATGAGCTAGCTCTAGGTACCTAGGATTGTCTAGTTGTATAAGTCTAATCAAAGCTGAAACAAGGATGGTACGATCGTATGAGGAACCCTATCTCACATATGGGTTGAAAGAGTCTCGATTGACATACGGGGTATGCTTATGGTCTATCTAAAAATACTCACATGCACACACAGGGATAATGAATAGTTGGGTCTATCATGGCAAAAGCCTTGTCCAATAAACGCCTTGTACAGTTAGTATGTGATTTTTGGAGAAGTCTACTAGGGTGTTTGAGTCTCATGGAAAACCTCAAAAAGTTCTCTAATAGCAACAAAACACCAAATATCATTAGACATCAAAAATGCGAGTCATTCATTTATCAGAATGCATTTTACAAAGCACAATCAAACATATAGGATAGATACCGCATGAATATCATAAATGATGTTTAGACGACCACTGACTATATAGTGCAGCAAAGAAGAAATATACAGAATGACATATTCATTCATTAGCATTATACCAATCCATTTCACTGCATTTCATATATGGGTGATTAATTGATTAAGTTCTTGTAATGAGAATTATCAATTATTTTGCATGATTGTCATACATTCTGTGGTGTCGCATTTTAAAATTGATATACATAGTTTACATTCATTCTTTATGTTTTAAGTGATTAAAGCATACAGGTTCATTCCCATTAGATTACGATTATGTACATAATGCATTACCATACATTGCATAGCATACCATAACTTCATAAAAATGAATGCATGCCCACAAAGCAAGAACAAATATGCATTCAAAATAAATACTGCATCCATTTGCATCCATCATAAATAGCATATCTAAACATATAGATCATTGCATAACATCATCATCATAAATCAAATAGCTAGCTAGTGCATGTCATCCATACATTGCATCATATAAACATAGCATCAACATAAGCATTGCATCCATGTGCATCAAATAAACATACAATCAAAAATAAATAATCGGTACACATAATGAGCCATAAATGATCAAGTCGTATATATATGTGTCCAACAGAGTACATAGGGAGTGCATCAAGATGCCCATAGGCTACAAAGTGTGTAGGTCCTCGACCTTACACCCAAAATAAATGTGGCATATCAAAAATATAGTCTACATCTAGCAGAGCCTAGATCTAGTCTGCTCCCCCTATATCGGAGCTCTCGTCACCTCCCTCAACACTATGCTCTGGAGCCTACTCTCCTATCTACTCTGGAACCTGGGGTGGGTCCTATTGTGGATCCTGCCTACCTCCAAATCCTAAGGTACCCAACACATGAGAAACTGGTAACTATAGTAGGCTAGTCCTCTGATCGGTGGCCCCTAAAGTCTGTCCTGCATCTCTAGGCCTAGCATGCGATGTCACACCATGTGAGCTAGAGGATCTGTGCATCCTCTCAGTCCTATGAGTCCTGTGACTCGAGCTCACCATAGACTATCTAGAGGTCCTAGACCTGGTCTACTGAGACTCTAAAGTGAAAGGATCCTCAAGAACCTGTAGCCCATGCATCTCAATGTAGTCGACTAGCTGATCAATGTGAGCGAGTCGAGCTACATGCATCTCATTGGTCCTCATGACCATGCTGCATAGTCACTCTACCTCGGCCATCGGATCCTAAACACCTACTAGAGCTACTGCTGGTGCTATCAGAGGCCCCATAGTAACCTGAGGAGGTGGCATAGCCCCCCTCGATACCCGAAAGAGATCCCTCTCCACCTCTGCTGTAGTTCATTGTGCCTGGGCTAACTCTAGTGTAGTCTGTAGTCTCTAAACCTAGGCCTCTACATCTGTGGCCCATGTAGTAAGATCCTGTATCTGACCTTGCACCTCAGTAAGGTGCCTATCCCTATCAGCTACTCTCACCTCTAGAGTGGCGATAGTAGTATCTCACTCTAGCTGTTGTGTATGGAATCATTCGAGCTGACTCTACAAGTCAACCACCTGAGCTAAGAGCAGACCCTCTACGCTATCGGGAGGGACCTCACCCTCCTCTGGAGCCTCCTCATCTGGGTCAATCTTGGGAGCCTCCTCAGTGGTGGCCTCTATGCCCCAGCCACCCTCTATCCACTGGCGCACCCTACGCCCATCGGGATCCACCTCTACCTCTGCCTGATCTGGCTCTCAGCCTAGAGGCCCTATGTCATACCATCTGAACATGGACCACCACCCATCATACTCTAGAGTGGTCCCAGTAGTCTCGACTCTAGTCTCTTGGTAGTCATCAATAACATCTCCTAGAGGCTCAGGAATGATCCACTGTAGATCGTGCTCCATGACCAAGCATCGATATCTGAGAGGGATATCTAGAATATCCTACATGAGCCCAAACTACCGTAGGACCTAAGAGTAGAATTGGTACTCTCGAATCTTGACCTTATGATCGATCAACCATCTATCATGGCATGCCTGTCTCAGCCACTGGCCCTCCTCTGGCCACGTTGGGCAATCCATATAGGGCCACCACTGAACATCATTCGGGCCAAGTGCCATGAACTGAGTGATATAATGCTGGACATCACCAGCATGGATCCTACTATGGGTACCCTCCTCCTCACGAGGCTAACAGGTGGTATAACACTGATGATCATCAACAATAGTAGTGATCCATAGTGGAAGATCTGTAGGATGCTCGATCCGGATGTGCTGCCACCCCCAGATCTGCAATAGAAGACTACAGTTGAGGCCCTTATGGCTATGCTCAGTAATCTGGTATAGCTCCCTGTAGAGTTGACATAGTAGGGTGCTCCCCCAAGCTAGAAGTAAAGGCTCCTCTGTAGAGCTCTACAACACCCTCTAGGCGGTGGATAGGAGGTTCTAGGGAATCCTCACGCCCGAGGAGTCTGGAAGGACAATCTGTACTATGAGGTGCATGAAGAGGGCTTCCCATGTAGAGAAGACATCCTCATGGTACCACTCACCAATGTGCACCCCTCCATGGTCAATCGCGTCCTGAGCATCCTCGCTCTGGTCATCGAAGATAGAATAAAAAATAACCTCCTTTACCCTGGAGGTAGAGGAGACGATGGCCTCACCATCAATGGGGATCCTAAAGAGTAATAGTAATTTCACTTGTAGGTAGGTGAAATGTGTTGGTCCACGCATTCCATCACAGGGCCAACATAGTCAGGTAGGATTGATCTACCCTAATAGTGGGTAGATCCATGACGTATCTGAACCCGACAACTCGAAACCAATCTCGATCATCATCAGATAAAGCCTCATGGAGAGTCTTCAGAATATCTAGCTCCCGAGCTCTAGAAGTCAATCTCTGGAATAAAAAGCATAATTTAAGATAAAATCTAGCTAACTAGAGCTAAAAACAATGCTAAAAATGACATAAAAAAAAAAAAACTATAGCTAAAACCTGCGGTCCCCAATTTGCAAATTGGGAACCATAGCTAAAACCTGTGGTCCCCAATTTGCCAATTGGGAACCATAGCTACCAGCTACGGTTTAGGAGCGACACCCATTTTGGGTACCCTCCTAGACCATTAAGACATCAAATTAAATTCCTAAAGCTAGCCTAGCCTAGTGGGGTTCATTACCAATAGTTTAGTGAGGTTCATTATCCACATTACTTAATGTGGTTCATTTTACTGGTATTGAGTGTGCGGTCTCGGTTTTGAGTTACCTTGCCCGCACCCTGGCCCCGGCTAGTAGATGGCTGATCAGGATCCACCATCGAGGTAGAGGAGTGTAATCACGGTAGAGTGTGGTAGCGTTTTGGATCAGGAAAGGTTTTCTCACTCTCAGAGCTCTCAAATTGCTAATGCTTGCCAAAAAATAATGAAAAATTTCAAATGGGAATTCAATTTATAGGTTTTCCTAGTCTCGGTGAACCATAGCTGACACCTGTGATTCTGGAACTAGGGTTTTCTGCCCGTAGGTCTAACCCATGGTTCCCAAAATTTGGAAATGTAAACCGTAGACCGTACCTATGGTCCACAACTAGCATTAAATGCACTCAAAACCCACCGTGGGAAGGTCTAAAAGAGCAAATTAATGACTTCCATCGGATAAAAATTCAAAATCAATGATTAAAATTGCAAATTTGGTGATGTTAAAAGCACCAGGACCAATCAAATACATGCAAAATTAAAACAAAAAAATCAAATAATTAAAAACCAAATGCGCCTCGTATTCAGTGATTTATCCTATACACTTGGTGGTTGCAGTGAGTTGCGATCCATGCAATCCGACAAGATGAGTAAATCACCATAAGGACATTTGGGGTAAAATTGTCATTTCTTTTATGACATCTTTCAGCAAATCATCGATAAATATGATTCAACATAAGTCTAATTGCATTTGTATCATTTTGATTCCTTAAGATGGCTATTGTAGCCTGACTGCTCCATGGGATAGAAATGTGCCAATACTACTAAGAGTTGCAATCATAAGCTGAACTAGGCCTAGCCAAGGCATTAAAAGGCTCGAATCTTAATTTGTTCAGGATCATTCATTATGGTCAAGCGATTTCGTCACTTCATACATTGTCATTACCCTCATCGACTCGTCGCTTGAGGGGGTAGTCATAATTTCATAATCATAATCAAAGTCAGTAGAAGATCCTTGAGATCGTAGATCCCTTGATCTTGTCAAAATTGCGTTCGTTCTTGCGAATCATTGTCAACAACTATCATAAGCTTCCCCCTTTGCTTGGGGTAAATAGCAAATATGATAATTAGTTTGTAACTCTCATCCTTCAGATTTATGGGTCAAAAGATACCCATACTTGGCATTGATGCTATCCGAACGTCTGATGACGAGGGCAGACTTGTCAAAATGTAAGCCTTTCACAAGTTGGAAGCAATGATTCCAAGATGCACATCCTTTTGTTGGACTTGGGGCATCTAATGTTGATCTGACTAATGATCATCATAGAACCTTAGACATCATTTTAGGATGTATATTTTTGCTCAACATTGTTCAATCTCACAACGCATCTCAAAAGGGGCATCTGTAGACACCTAAAATGCGTCATGTCGAGGGCGACTACTCATATGGACATGCTACAAGACCATATGGAGGATCTTGGATAGACTCCAAGATAGAGCAGTGGTTCTAACCACTCAATTTAGGCACTTTGGCCTAATCAGTCTGAACCATAGCCCAGACCTATGGTCTCCAGTCTAAACCATGGTTGACACCTATAGTCTGTAGTCTGGACCACAACTATGACCTGTAACTAAAGTTCAGTTAGGCCTTCCATCCGAGCCAAATTGGTTGGAATGACCAAAATATCTAGAAGAAGGTAGTTGAAGGATGAAAGATTCCAGAGGCTTCCATCCCAACTATCCTAACCACCCTTCTTGGTCTTGGCTTCTCCATGAAGCCACCCCTAGCCCTAGGGGCATGCTATAAATACCCCCTCCAAATGGGGAGAAAAAGAGAAGCAAGCATTGGAGATTTGAGCAGCGAAGCCCTGGAAAATTGTACACTCAAACTGAGTATGCTAAGAGATAGAGCTATTGCACTTAATCCCCGACCCTTTTGCCACCATTCATGATGAATTGCATTATGGATGCCCTAGGTGCCTAGGAGGATCAAGAAACGCAAATCCGGGCAAACGAAGGCCCTTCACATCGAATTGACCACCAAATCAGTCTGAGGACAATGAAGGTGACCCTTGAACATCAATTTGGACAAGGAGATTGAGCCCACTGCCCCTGATTTTGAGGGTAAACTTATCAGAGGTCAAACCGTAGTTGTCAGCCATGGTTCATAGTGCAGACCGCTCACCAGAGCTGCGGTTTGCAACAGGTGACAGATCACCTTACTCTTTTCATTTATGTCTGGTTAAATAGGTTAGATTAATCATTTCTTAGGTTTAATTACAGTTTAGAAGAATTCTGACCGTAGGAATTAGCTTAGAATAGATAGTTTATGTTTTGCATTAATTAGGAGATTTTTGGATCTTTTATGCACCTCTATGCTTCTATTTTGTTATCTGATCCATGCATTATTTGTCTAACGATTTCTTTACATGCTATATTACAATATCCTCATTTCTTGCATAGATTGATAGTTTTAAATGCTTTCTTGATTTCATGCTATTCTTTATGCAAGATTCCTCCAAAAGCCTCATCAAGAGAGGCCTCCTTTGTTACTAATTGCTTCTTGTTGTTTCTTGATCGTAGGGAACAAGATTTGAAGGAGAGATAAAGCATCCAATTCCTTCCTCAATGCGAAGAAGAGGGTCATCGACACCCTAGAGCAGTTCGTGTCACCCTGAGGGGCATTTTGATCACACCTACCCTTGATAGGGATTAGACACTATTGTAATTGATGTATCAAATGGGTATCCCTAAGAGGGACGAATCTGTAATTTGACTCCATTGAAATTAATAATGTTAGCATATATGTCTTACATTATTGAAGCAAAGGGTAGCACACATTGGCACTCTCTAGGTTGGTTTAATAACCACCAAGTTGGTTTCATAAACCAACTTATTGTGACCACATTGTAATCTTTATAATTGATATCAATCGAAATGAATTGATGCTTCGTGAAACTCTACATGGTACCAGAGCATGGAATATTGTAGGCAAGCATTGGGCAAATGCAAACAGGAAGATGAGCCATGAGCCAACCATTGACGTGCAGGATGCAGATAGAGCCAAGAGCCAAACACTGATGGATGCGACATGCAGGACACAAACAGAGCCAACCACTGGCGGATGCGACACACAGGATACAAAAAGAGCCAACCATTGATGGACACGATAGGCAGGCAGGAGGACACGTTTACATCAAGCAAAGGATACTGGAAGGTTGCTACAGAGGTAAAAGGGGTGGGGTGGTTGCATAAAGGCAATCGAAACATCATATGGCCTTCGTCATTTTTAAACAATCCTACAATGGTAGCATAGGCCATGTGGGATTATTGTTTTTTAAAACAAAATCCTTTGCACTCGATGTCATAAGACTCACTATTTTCATAGAGGTTCTCGTCAGGCCCTTTAGCTCACACGGTTCGTGTTGTGCTTGACCTCTGTGAGGTCATGGGTTCCATTCACTACGGGGAGGTATAAGGTTTTTTTAAAAAAAATTTCCTTTCTTCTCTCCATTACCGAAGGTATAAGATTTTTTTGGTTCTTGTTTACTCTCATCGGGCCTTCTGGCTCACATGGTTTATGTTATGCTTGATCGCTGCAAGGTCATGGGTTCCATTCATTGCGCATGTATTTACGGGTGGTAGTGTTGTTTGACACCCTATTTTTTTTGACAACAATAGAAATTTGTTGACGGTGGGTGGGGTTATTTTGATGCCCCAAGCTATTCAATTGATGCTTCTCCTGTAATTGATGCCTATGCTATCGAAAATTGACACCTGAAAAGGCTTCCATCAATTTTTTTTTGAGTTAAGGTACAATTTTTTTTCTTCCTTCTCTATTTTGCCAAACGAAAGGGGGACAGTCTTCACATGATTCATTTGCAAAATTTTTAGATAAAGGGGGGAAATCAAAACATTTGAGAGTAAAAAAATATGCTAGATTTGTAATAGGTGTTTAAATTTGTGGGCATTTGTGATTTGTTTTGCATTTAAATATTCTATTTTATTGCATTAATAATCATAAATTACAGATAAAAATAAGACCCCAAATTTATACCCTATTTGTGTAATTTATTGCATAGCAACGTTCGGTATTTGAGATACCTATGGTCCACACTTATAGGTAATGCTATCGTGCTTTGGACTACTGTATTCACCACCTAATATAGTTTCAAAAATGATGTCTGAGCTTGTTCTCTATTAATATTCAAGGAGAAATAAGGCAAACCAGATCTATTTTTTTTCCATTTCATACCCACATCGTGATTGTTGTTAGGCGTAAATCCTGACGAAAGTTTTTTTTCCAAAGTATTTAGGGGAAGTTACACCCCACGCATGAGGAATAAAAATTTATATGGTAGGTGTCATTAACAACACGATGCCCTTTTAGTATCGCCTATGTTCAATATATTGTGCTTCTCATATGTACTTATAGTCTCCCTCACGTAAGGGCAGGTACATATTGAGTACTATACTATTCATATATACCTATAGTCTCCTTCATGTAAGGGTGGGTATTTATTGAATGGTTACGATATAATTATCTAGAAGGTATAAAGAAAGGGAGACCAATTGGTGATATAAGGAACCTTCATAATGGCCACAATTCACAAGTATATCTCAGATTCATAATTGTTGAAAGGTCCTAACTTTGTTCCATGGAAAACAAATATGAGAGCCATTCTTTAGTTGGAATATTTATCGGATGTAGTGACTGAAACTACAAAGCACCCTCAGACAATAGGAATAGATCAAGATGCTTGGGATAAGAAGGACAAGAAGAGTCTCATGTTTATCTTGCTTTCTACTATAGATGAGGTGAAGCCTCATATTTGTGATGCAAAAACTAGTAATATAGATTGGGATGCCTTGATCACAATATATGAAGGAAAGAATCAATCCACTATTCTAAACCTTCAAACTCAAATACATACGCTCAATTTGAATTCTGGGGAAACAGTTGATATATTCCTTTGCAGAGTGGCTGACTTGAAAGACAAATTGAATGCCATGGGAAAACCAGTGGATGATGATATCTTGAAATTTGTCATCTTGAGAGCATTGCCAGATTCCTACAAGATGTTGATCACTTCTCTCAATGTTTCTAGTAGACAAGTATCATTTGTGGAGCTGGTAAATTTTCTTCAGACTGAGGAGGCAAATCATGTTTAGAAATATGACATTCCAGATAATGCTCTTTCCATACAACAAAGTGGTAAGAAACAAGGTCAGTTTCAAAAAGGGGGTCCTTCTTCCAAAGGAAAAGGGAAGCAAAATCAGCAGAAGGATAAAAAATATTACAATATTTGTGATATAACCATGACACCAACAAGTGTTGGTTCAAAAACAAGCAACAAAATGATCAAGGTCCTAAGAAGAAGGGCAAAGATAAACATAAATACAACAAGAAACATAAGCAACCTAAAGTCCATGTTGCTTATGCCGACTCCAACTTAGACTCAGATTCTCTTGGGTCCGATTCAAATTCTAACTTTGAAAGAGCACACAAGGTGCTCATGACCCATACTTCATCTTCCTAGATAGATGTTGTATGGTATATTTATTTAGGAGCTAGCAAACACATGACTGGGGACAAATCATGGTTTGATACTTTTGTGGAGAAAGAATGTAAGCCAGTCACAATTGCTGACAATCAAGTCTATCAAGTAAATGGAGAAAGGGATGTTTTTGTGTCCCTTCCTAATAGTAATTGTCAAATTGAAAGGTTCTCTATATTATAGGATTAGCCAATAATCTACTCTCAGTCACACAAATGTTGGATAGAAACATGGATGTCATGTTTCAAGCTATCAAAGGCAAGAAGAGATGTCACCTACAGTGGTAAACATGTTGCAACCAGATCCTACAAACATGGCTTGTTCATTCTAGATGATCTTTCAACTCCTCATGTTGTTCTGGCTACAACTACAAAGGAGGCCACCTCTCTCTGGCATAGACGTTATGGGCACCTTAGTTTAGGATATTTGCTTGAATTACATAGATATGGGATGGTGAAAGGTCTTCCTCCACTCTCATCTATCTTACCAGTGTGCTTAGATTGCTTAGCAGGGAAGCAACACAGAGTACCTTTTGAAACTAGCTCCTCTCGAGCTACAAACACTTTAGAGCTGGTACATACCGATCTGTGTGGTCCTATGCCAACCAGCTATGGTGGAAAGAAGCATTTTCAACTATTTATTTATGATTACTCATGAAATATGTGGGTTTTCTTTCTTCAGTTAAAATCAGAAGCATTTCTCTACTTTCAACAATTCAAGAAACTTGTCGAGAAGGAGTTAGGATCATAAAAACCCTCCACTCATATCAAGGGGATGAATACACCTCTGAAGAGTTTTCAAATATTTTTAAGAAACATGGGATCAAAAGACAACTGACTATAGCCTATACACCTCAACAGAATGGAGTTGTAGAAAGGAGAAATCGTTCCATTATGGAAATGGTTCAATGTATGCTAAAGGGAGCACATATTGAGGATCAATATTGGGTAGAAGTAGTAAACACAACATCATACCTCCTAAATAGAGCACCCACTAGAGCTCTACAAGGGAAAAAACCACAAGGATCTTGGAGTGGTAAGAAACCCTCCATTTCTCATTTAAGGGTGTTCGGATGTAAAGCGTTCATGCACATTCCAAAATAGAAAAGGAGGAAGTTGGATGAGAAAACCCTACAATGTTTCTTTCTTGGCTATGATGAGTATTCAAAAGGTTATCGATTGATTGATCCTAAGACCAAGAAGACACACATAAGTAGAGATGTTTTATTTGATGAAGCTTTCACATCAAAAGACATATCTACAGCTATATACCTAAATGAAGAACCTAAGAAGGAGGTTAAACTTCCACAACAACAACAAAAAGTTCCAAAATGGTATACTAGCACTTTGAGAGATGCTAAGTTGAATTACCTTCTAGATTTATCTCTAGATAGTCCATGTACTCGCAGTATGACTCAGCAAATGAGAGCAGAGGAATCTAGTTCAAATGTTGACAAACTTTGTCAACACTTTGATGATTTGTTAGTGGGTACAAAAAATGATAGAGAAGAAGATGAGGATGAAGAAAAGGTTTATATGTCTACATTGAATGCAAATGAACCCACAACGGTTCAATATGCACTTGATAAACCACAATGGAAAGAGGCCATGGATGTAGAACATAAGTCTCTCATAAAAAATAATACTTGGAAGTTAGTCGATCTGCCAATAGGAAAGAAACCCATAGGCTACAAATGGGTGTTCAAAGTGAAGTATAAGGTAGATGGATCTATTGATAAGCATAAAGCCTGACTTGTTGTGAAGGGTTATGCTCAGAAAGAAGGCATAGACTATGAAGAGACTTTTGCCCCTACTACAAAAATGACTACCATTCGAGTACTTTGTGCCATGGGAGCTCAGTTTGGGTGGAAGTTGCATCAGATGGATGTTAAAAGTGCTTTATTGAATGATGAATTATAGGAAGAAGTATACATGACTCAACCAAAAGGATTCATGGTCAAGGGGCAAGAACAAAAAGTATGCAAGTTGATCAAATCTTTGTATGGGCTCAAACAAGCTCCTCGAGCTTGGTATATCAAGATAGACAGTCACCTTGTGCAACATGGATTCAAAAGAAGTCCTTCAGATGCAAATATCTATATTAAGAAAAATGGTTCTGATATAGTGATTCTTGTACTTTATGTAGATGATCTGATCATAATAGGAAGCTCAGAAAGAATGATTGACTTAGTGAAAAATGATTTGAAGCAATCCTTTGAAATGACAGATCTAGGACTTTTGCACTATTGTCTTGGTTTAGAAGTTACTCAGAAAAGATTTCATATTAGAGTAACACAAAAGAAATATGCCAAGAATTTAGTCGAAAAATATCGGATGAATAACTGTAAGTCAAAAGCAACTCCAATGGAGCAAGGACTTAAGTTATCACAATATGATGAATCACCTTAGGTAGATGGTACTCTCTATCGCCAGTTGATTGGGAGTCTCTTATATTTGACAAATACTAGGCCAGATCTCAGTTTTGATGTGGGCTATCTTTCAAGGTTCATGCAAGAGCCTAAGATGAGTCACTAGAAAGCAGCAAAAATAGTTATTCATTATGTTCGTGGTAGTACAAATTATGGCTTGGAATACAAAAATAATAATAAGTTTTTCTTACTAGGATACACAGACTCGAATTATGTTGGATCCATTGATGATCATAAATCCACTTCTAGATATGTTTTTCATCTAGGATCTGGACCTATATCATGGCATAGTAAGAAGTAGCATGTGGTTGCTTTATCTTCTACAGAGGCAAAACATCATGTAGCCAGTGAAGCAGTCTACGAGATAATGTGGTTAAGTCTCATTCTTACAAACATGGGTCTTCCAAAGAATCTTCCTCTTCATTTGTTTTGCGATAATCAAGGTGTTTTGAATCTTTTCAAAAATCCAAATTTTCATGAACGTACCAAACATGTTGATACCAGATGTCATTTAATTCGAGATGAAGTTCCAAAGCACCATATACAACTTCAATACATTCCTACTGATGTGCAAGTTGCAAATATCTTTACCAAAGCACTTGGACGTATCAAATATGAAAAGTTTTGAGATACTATTGGAATTTGCCAATAATGTAATAAGGGGGGATGTTAGAATATATGTCTTACATTATTGAAGCAAAAGGGTCGTGCACATAGGTGCTCTATAGGTTGGTTTAATAACCACCAATTTGGTTTCATAAACCAACTTATTGTAACCACATTGTAATATTTATAATTGATATCAATCAAAATGAATCGATGCTTTATGAAACTCTACAAATAAAGGATTCCTTGTATTCATGTTATTTCTTGTTATCAATTTATGCATGCCTATTGGTGTATCTTTATTCAATTGCAATAGTTAGATCACGTGTGAGCATTTTTTGTGGTTACAGAAGCTTTCAAGGATGCCTTTCTTAGGTCCCACAGCTTCGGTTTTGTGACTTTTGTAGACGAAGAATCCATGAAAAATAATATCGAAGACATGAATAGGAGAGATTTGGATGGGAAAAACATCACTATGAATCATGCTCAGGCCACAACAAGTGGAGGTGGAATCGATGAAAACTTCCATAGTGATGGAGGATGCGGCTACAGTTGCGATGGATATGATAGCTATCGTAGCACTTGCTATGGAGATAGCTGTGAGTGATTTGAATGGAGCTATGGAGGTTATCACAACAGTGATGGCTATGGTGGTAGGCTACGGCGGTGGAGGGTCCAGGTAGATTCTCTTGCGATGGTAGGTGGAGAAGCTAAATCTTGGTAGTGTATAGGAGGGATCTGTTTTTGGTTCAAATATGTGGTATTTCCTTTGTTAGTAGTATTAGGTGTAGTTGTAGTTTAGTTTATATTTTTAGATTTATTCGATGAGAAGAAATAGCTAGGGTTTTTTAAAAGCAACTTCTTTTGATGTTGAATTCCTTTGTTTCATTATAGGTCTTTCATGATCAACCAATGATAGGAATTGAAGGATGCCTTCCTATCACTAGGTCATGGCTTGTATGGATTCCAAGTTTTTGAGCAACCGAAATACTGAGGTCCCATGACTTTTGTAGATGAAGAATCAATTAGAAATGCCATCGAAGACATGAATGAGAGAGATTTGGATAGGAGAAACATTACTATAAATCGTGCTCAAGATACAGGAAGTGGAGGTGGTGGTGATGGCCACTTCCATAGCAGTGGTGGAGGTAGCTATAGTGATGGTGGCAGCAGTGGCTATTGATTTGGTCGTGAGTGATCTAAACACAGCTATGGAGACAGTTGCAGTAGTGGCTATGGTGGTGGTGGGTCCCAATATGGAGGTAGTAATTTATCTAGCTATGGCAGTGGCTATGATAGATGTTGAAGCAGTGGCTATGGAGGTGGTTGTGAGCAATATAAATAAAACTATGGAGGCGATTGCAAAAACAATGGATACAACAATGGTGGGTCCTAGGCGATAGCTGGTGATGTCCGATGCATAAGTTAAATCTTATATCTTTAAATTTTTTATGTATAGCCGAGAGGTATTCCTATAATGGTAGATAAGGGGGTGGGAGGCAAAGAGGTCATACATGTCACGCAGTAAACAATTTTTTTATTTATTAAAAAATTTGACATTAACAAAATGCAATGTTTAAAATTCAATGGATAGCCGTTAAGGAAGAAGCTATAAAATACATGACATGCTTGAAATGCAACATTGAAAATATGCTCGGTCTCCTGTCCCTGTTCACGGTTTTGTTACTAGTTCCCGTTACTGGTTTGTTGGTCCGTATTAGGTCTAGTTGTAGTTTAGCCTATATTTTTAGATTTAGTAGGTGAGAAGAAATCGTTAGGGTTTTTGAAAATGACTGCTCCTCATGTTGAATTCCATGTTTTGTTGGTGGCCTTTTTTGGTCAACAGATGATAGGAGCTTTTAGGGATCCCTTCTTGAGGTCCCACAACTTTGGTTTTATGAATTTTGCAGATGAAGAATCCATGAAAAATAATATCAAAGACATTAATGGGAGAGATTTGGATGGGAAAAACATCACTATAAATCATGCTCAGGCCACAAAAAGTGGAGGTGGAAGTGGTGGTAGCTTCAGCAACAGTGGAGGAGGCAGCTACAGTTGTGGTAGCTAGATAGCCATTGTAGTACTGGCTATGGAGACAGTCATGAGCAATTTGAACAGAGCTATAGAGGTTATCGCAGTAGTGGTGGTGGCTATGGCAGTGGAGGGTCCAGGTAGGTTCTCTTGCTATGGTAGGTGGAGAAGTTAAATCTTGGTAGTGTATAGGAGGGATCTGATTTTGGTTCAAATCTATGGCATTTTATTTGTTACTAGTATTAGGTTTAGTTGTAGTTTAGTTTATATTTTTAGATTTATTCGGTGATAAGAAACAACTACAGTTTTTTAAAAGAATCTTCTTCTGATATTAAATTCTATTGTTTCATTAGTGGCCTTTCATGATCAACCGATTATAGGAACTGAAGGATGCCTTCCTACCACCAGGTCATGGCTTGGATGGACTCCAAGGTTTTGAGCAACCGAAAGACTAAGGTCCTGTGACTTTTGCAGATGAAGAATCAATTAGAAATGCCATCAAAGACATGAATGAGAGAGATTTGGACAAGAGAAACATTACTGTGAATCATGCTTAGGCTAAAGGAAGTAGAGGTGGTGGCGACGAACGCTTCCACAGTGATGGTGGAGGTAGCTACAATGGTGGTAGTGGTAGTGGTTATAGATTCAGTCATGAGTGATCTAAATGTAGCTATGGATACAGTTGCAGTAGTGACTATGGTGGTGGCAGGTCCCAATATGGAGGTAACAATTTCTCTAGCTATGGTGGTGGCTATGATAGTCATTGAAGCAGTAGCTATGGAAACGGTCATGAGCGATTTGAATACAACTATGGAGGTGATTGCAGAAATGGTGGCTACGATGGTGGTGGGTCCTAGGCGGCAGTTGGTGATGGTTGATGCATAAGTTAAATCTTATATCTTTAAAGTTTTATGTATGGCCGAGAGGTATTCCTACAATGGCAGACAAGGGGGTGGGAGGCAAAGAGGTCATACATGTTACTCCGTAAACAATTTTTTTTATTAAAAAAGTCGACATTAACAAAATGCAATGTTTAAAATTCAGTAGATAACCATTAAGGGAGAAGCTATAAAATACATGACATGCTTGAAATGCAACATTGAAAATACACTCGGTCTCCTGTCCCTATTCATGGTTTGGTTACTGGTTCCCGTTACTGGTTCATTGGTCCGTATTAGATCTAGTTGTAGTTTAGCCTATATTTAAAAATTTAGTCGATGAGAAGAAACCGTTAGGGTTTTTGAAAATGGCTACTCCTCATGTTGAATTCCATGTTTTATTGTGGCATTTTTTGATCAATTGATGATAGGATATTTCAAGGACGCCTTCCTGAGGTCCCACAGCTTTGGTTTTGTGACTTTTGCAGATGAATAATCCATGAAAAATAATATCGAAGACATGAATGGGAGATATTTGGATGGGAAAAACATCACTATGAATCATGCTTAGGCTATAGAAAGTGGAGGTGGAAGCGACGAAAACTTTTGTAGTGGTGCAGGAGGTGGCTACAGTTGCGGTAACTATGATAGCCATTGTAGCACTGGCTATGGAGACAACCGTGAGCGATTTGAATGGAGCTATGGAGGTTGTCATAGTAGTGGCAACTACAGTGGTAGGCTATGGTGGTGGAGGGTCTAGGTAGCTTCTCTTGTGATGGTAGGTGGAGAAGTTAAATCTTGGTAGTGTATAGGAGGTATCCTGTTCTAGTTCAAATCAGTGGCATTTCCTTTGTTAGTAGTATTAGGTGTAGTTGTAGTTTAGTTTATATTTTTAGATTTGTTCGATGAGAAGAAACAACTAGGGTTTTTTTAAAGCGACTTCTTTTGATGTTGAATTTTGTTGTTTCATTAGTGGTCTTTCATGATCAACCGATGATAGGAACTGAAGGATGCCTTCCTATCACTAGGTCATGGCTTGTATGGACTCCAAGGTTTTGAGCAATCGAAATACTAAGGTCCTATGACTTTTGTAGATGAAAAATCAATTAGAAATGCCATTGAAAACATGAATGGAAGAGATTTGGATAGGAGAAACATTACTGTGAATCATGCTTAGGCTATAGGAAGTAGAGGTGGTTGCGGTGGCCACTTCCATAATGGTGGTGGAGGCAGCTACAGTGGTGGTGGTGGAAGTGGCTATAGATTCGATCGTGAGTGATCTGAATGCAGCTATGGAGACGGTTGCAGTAGTGGCTACGATGGTGGTGGGTCCCAATATGGAGGCAATAGTTTCTCTAGCTATGGTAGTGTCTATGATAGTCGTTGAAGTAGTGGCTATGGAGGTGATCGTGAGCGATATGAATACAACTATGGAGGTGGTTACATAAATGGTAGCTATGATGATGGTGGGTCCCAGGCGATAGCTGGTGATGGCCGATGCATAAGTTAAATATTATATGTTTAAAGTTTTATGTATGGCTAAGAGGCATTCCTACAATGGTAGACATGGGGTGGGAGGCAAAGAGGTCATACATGTCACATCATAAACAATTTTTTTTATTAAAAAATCCAACATTAACAAAATGCAACGTTTAAAATTCAATGGATAGCCGTTAAGGGAGAAATAAAATACATGACATGCTTGAAGTGCAACATTGAAAATATGCTCGGTCTACTATCCCTATTTGTGGTTCTCATTACTGGTTCGTTGGTCTGTTACTTGCATTAATCCAACCTTAGGGTTTCTTAGGGTTTTAGCTCAACACTTTAGATCATGTGGCTAAGATTAAATCACATCCTAGGGCTGAGATTGTACTTTAAGTGTGGCATGGATTAATGAAGATGGACGGTGGAGATTAGATTGGATCGGACGGTTGTGGTTAATTGGGTTTATAAATACATATTTTATAATAAATATATTATAATATAATATAATATAAAATATTATATTAAATATAAAATAATATTAAAATAAGCCCAATTGGGTTAGGAAATGGCGGGAAAGGGCTAAAGTGGGCCTTTTGAATGTGGGAAAGGTGTATGGTGGACAAGTGGGTGGTGGGATGGTTAGGATGGAGGATTAATGGCTGCAATTTGGTGTCTACAGATGCCCCTTTTTGTACCATATTGCGTGAAACACAATATGGTGCAAAAATATGAGACACCTGCATGGGATATGGGCGAGCTTCTCTCTGTTGTTGGATTTGGGCACTGATGTTGAAGACAAAAGAATAAAGAATTTTTGGAATTTGCGTAGCTTACCCCCTCAATTGGCGAATGAGAAGCATCTCACGAGCCAATTGAAAAATAATTTTGTGCAAGTGATGAATGATGTAATGAAATGTTATGTGATTGTGGACGATATGAATGATGTAAAATGTGATACCATTTTTGCCCCAACGGTGGAAAATGGGGTTGGTGTATAATACCATGTGATTGTGGATGATATGAATGATGTAAAATGTGATACCATTTTTGCCCCAATGGTGGAAAGGGGTTTTATCCAATGTCATGATCATGTAAGATGTATCCCATTGTGGGAGGATCATAATCAAATTGTGGTTGCCCCAAATTTTGGGATGATTCGATGTTGTTGAATAGTGTGCTCTCTGATGCCATTGATATGCAAGTATGATGATGCAGATAAAAGAAAAAGGAACCCGTGGATAGCCTATTGGTGATTGTTCTCACAATTGGAACTAATCATCCTAGCTAGTGCCGATCATTAGGTTTTTGAATAAAATGATGAAATTTGAGTTTTTGTTCATGTGTTAAGCCTCACGAACTAGGCCATCAATGACAATAGTTGTGCAAATTGTTCTTGGCAAGGTTTCACTCCAAAATGTGAAGTGCCCAATGTGATTGTGATCTTGGACAATGAGATAATTGATGATGATCATGGTCAAGTGTCCTTATTGTAGGCTTGTTCATCTTATCGAATTGCATGGATTACTATCGTTGCAATCACCAAGTTTATAGAATCACCCACTAGATACGAGGTTCGCTTGAATGAATTGAACGAAAAATGATTGATGGATTGAAATGATGGTGATGGAAGAATTTTGTATGGATTGGGTTGATTGTGAAATTTTGATTTATATGATGATGTATTGTGTAATTTGTAAAATTAAAAAATTTGATGATGTAGATGTGTGGATGATAATTTGGTGAAGGGGGGGTTTATTTTATCTTTATTCCTTTTGGGACAGGTGCATGCCTGTGGTATTCTATAGGCGCCGGTGCGCCGTGCAAGTGCACCTAGATTGAGGTGCGGGGCTCTGAGTGCGCTAAGGAAAGCTATAAATAGCTTTCTGATTGAATCGTGAGGCTCACTTGTGCGTTTCGGACTTTGAGGAGCTGCGTCTGAGGAGTGGAGTGGATTTGTGAGCTTAGTGAGGCTAGTGGGAATCTATGTAGAAGCTATGGCGATGGAGGGATCAAATTTGTTGGTGGAGTTGAGGCACCATTTGCCTTGGTAATGTTTAAAAACACTTTTGTGCAAAAGTTTTTTTTTTTTTGAAATAGTATTAATGAAAATGTTTGTTGTTGTAGTTGAGGGACATAGAGCCTCGACATCGGTTCTCTCCTCTTGTTCCTGGGATGAGGAAGAAGCTCATGGATGAGGATTGGGAGTTGTTGGGGAAGGTGGGCTTGGAGGGGGTAGCTAGGTTGGATGTTGTGAGGGCGGATGAGGGGTATCTCTCATCATTGATAGAGAGATGGGATTCTGATAGGGGGACATTCCAGCTATCGACTGGGGAGGCTACTGTCACTCTTGAGGATGTATACCACATCCTCAAGGTGCTAGTAGAAGGGGAGAAGGTGGTGGTTGGACATGATAAGAAGGTTGAGATGGAGAAGATGTTTGGGGATCGATGGTGGGAGGCTCGGATGGGAGATGGAGGTATATGCTATCTGAGCATGTACAAGGCGAAGGAGTTGGATGCGCTCCCAACCTTGATTATGTTTGTGTTAGCAAACATAGTGCTACCTAATAGCACTAGTTGTAGGTTCCCTTGGAACCTATTGGGGTTGGTGAGTGATCTACTGACTGATCCATAGGAGTATGCATGGGCTCCTACCTTGTTGGCATAGTTATACTAGGAGTTATATGAGGTGACGTAGAGGAGGAGGAAGGGGATTGGGTGCAGCTTCCTCTTATAGTGTTGGGCTTGGGAGCATTTTGGTGTGGCTCGGCCAGAGGGGTTGCCATGTTAGGCATGGCAGATGGGGGAGCCCTATGCTAGGTGATGGGCAGTGGTGGAGGAGGTACAACCAAGTCGAGAGGTGCATACCAGCCAGTGGTATCGAGATATGTGGTCGGGGTTGACTCGAGCTGACGTGATATGGAGGCCATGGTGAGGTGCTCTATGGGATGGTGATAGGGAGCAGCTACATCGGGTGAGGTAGGCTCGGTGGTTGATTGGGTGGAGAGATGAGGAGGTGGAGTACTTTTAGTACTCATGGGTGTTGAGGCAATTCGGCTTGCCTCAGGATGTGCCAGATGAGCCGGTGTTGTATCGACGTCGATGGGATGAGGTGGGGCTTCCATGTGCGGAGCCATGGTGGGTGCCTATGGATGATGATGAGCAGTTGGAGGTCCCCGATGTAGATGATGTCGGGGTGACTCTGGAGTATGTAGCTTGGTTTGGTGCCCAACCAGTGTGGGTACCAAAGGTTGTGGGTGATGATGCGATAGCTACGGGGTCGAGGGGGACTCCGAAGAGGATGAGGCCTCAATGGTCGGCGAGTCAAAGGTGGTCGAGGGGAGCAGCCTAGTAGGCTCTAGAGATGGGGTTGGTGGATGAGGAGAGGGAGGATGATGAGGATATGGGTGAGATTTCTGAGGTGGCTAGGTTGCGGGCGGAGGTGGAGCAACTTCGTGAGGAGCGCGAGACTATGCTTGAGACTCATAGGGAGTCTTTGGCTACTATAGCATGGCTGGAGGTAGAAGAGGGCTAGTGATTAGGAGATGATCATGAGGCTTTGAGCAGAGATGTTGGCTAAGGAGCATCGACATCAGATGGACTTGCGATGTCTGTGGGCTAGTGAGGCGTATGCACATTCCTTGGAGGATTTGTGTATGCATCACCATATTACGCTACCTGATCCTCCTTCTTCCATAGCCGAGTCATCTAGGCATACTGAGTCTAGGTAGAGTACGAGGCCTAGGGCTCCTACTAGGTCTCAGGAGTCCTCTCATGGACATTAGCTTAGTGCTTAGATGCACTATTTTGTATATGAGCCTTGGTGCTCCCTTGTAGCCTTTTTGGCGTTTATTGTATATGCGATATTTATATATATATACATGGCATTTTATATATTTGTGTTATCTTTTGTGTGAATGCTTTTATGTTTTATGCAATTTGTGTTTAATGTTTTATTGATGCTTAATGTAGGCTAATCATGATGTGTATGCATAATGCTTATATGGATGATTAATGCATGTGAAATGACATGTATATGAATGGTGTTTATGTGGATGATTAATGCCATCTAAATGATATTTGTTATGGATGATTAATGCAAGTAAATGTATAATGAATCTAAACTATATGAGAGGAATGCATAGTGTTCAAATGATCTTTTTATAGTTCAGAAATTTTATTGGCCATTTTTGTTGTCCATTGTTTTGCAATCGGGAGTACCGAATTTGGTGGCATCTTACAACTTGTCTTAGATGAAGATATGGTTGTTGATATGGAAGAAGATATGGATGTTGATATGGAAGAATATATGGAAGAAGATATGGATGTTGATATGGAAGAAGATATGGATGTTGATATGGAATACTGAAAGATTTTCAAAGACTCAAACATACTAGTGTCCTCAACCAAACTCACTAAGGTTGTCTAACTTTCTTTAGGACCAAATGTGTGTGCGAGTGAGGTTCAATTACCAAGTCTTGAGTATGACAATGACCCTATCCAATCAAGTACCAGTGTGTGTGCATGTGAAGTTCATTAACCCATTATGAGTAGATTTAGGCATGACCTATTATGGAGATGACCTGAGGCTAGCCTGTCCTTATGTGCGTTCAGAGGTCTCCCTTTTTGGAGGAGAGACATGTCACCTCGCATGAGCTTACTCCACTTCCAGTCAAGCATCTATAGCCCCGGTGGAGATTCACTCCATAGTCCAATGGGATTGATATTTTAGGCCTTGGGGATGACTACCCATCCTTGTCAGGGGTGTGTAGTATGAATCCTTATGACTTTAGTGATCAAGGGTGTTTGGGATTTTATTTGTTAATTTTGTATAGAGCTTTGGGGAATCAGATTCTCAACCGAAGTGTGATGAGAATTTTGACCCTATCCTTACTACTCTATGTTTTTATGTTTATGTTTGGAGATCAATTTTGGTAGTGGTGAAAACCACTATTTTTGGACTATGTTGCATGATGGGACAAGCGAGGGATATCTCCTTTTCACCTCAAGGTACTACCCAAGTATGGTACTAACCCCCCTATCTCATAATGTTTTTAAGATGTGATGGAATGTGGTTGGTTCAAGATTGTTTTCTGATCAATCGACAATGCTCAAGACTTTCTTAGTGTGTAAATTGTGTTTTTGGTCCTAAAGAAAATTGGACATCCATTTGGAGGTTGCTTGCTACACTAGTAATGGCTGAGTGATTGAAAATCTAGGCTTTATGATTTTTGATATGTGATGTGGTTGACATATGTCTTTTGTAAGAGTTGCATGATTTCTTCAAACTAGGTACCCCAAATTTTTATAACTTGACTTTTTGTTTATGGCCATATCATCATTACTATGTCAGATCATTGAACATGGGATGGGATGAATGCAAATGTATATGCCTAATGTAATGGAGTGTTGATATGCAAATGGAAATTGTACAATGCAATGGAATATGTATGATTTAATGTATGCGAATGAAACAATGCATGAAATGAAAATGCATGTCAAATGCCTAAATGTAAATGCAAATGGAATGTATGCAATGTGGGATGCCTATGTGGATTTTTTTTTTAGCCATGTATATATACATATAAATCATGCATAGAAGAGGCCCCAGGAAGTAAGTTGCTATATTAGGTGTCATCTAATTCTTCTGTTTATTGCCTAACTCTCTGAAAGACCTTGGACCATTAGTGGAAGCTGATGGAGGTGAAGGTGATGGTGAAGGAGGAATGTAGTTGGTTGAAGCCCTTAGTAATTCCTCGGATAGGATGAGCTCTGAAAAGGAGGGTGGGGAAGAAATTTGGTCCAAGTCAATAAGGCTAATGTCAATTGGAATTGGCCTAGCCAAATCATATGGATTATGGAGTGGGGTGAATAATTCAATAGGATTCATATTGACCTAGTGGAAGGAAGGATGGCCTGGATGAATGGGTAGATGGAATGATTGAATCTGAATCGATGTCGAGTCATGTTATCCCTGTAATAATGGACGTGAAATTAATATGAGAGCAACACATATTTTTTTTTTATTTTTTTTGAAATATGTACATATGTTACAATTCTTGGCTGATGTGTGCGGCTCAAGGTGGATTACCGGTGGGTCCACTTGTTCTTGTGGAAGAAGTAAGCGGAATATGGGATGATGGATGGGGAACATTCAGAGGTAAAACTCTTCCTGTTGGGTGATGGGGACAATGGGTTGTGACTCCTCTTCGGAATCATCAGAAGCGTTTGACATGACTTCAAACTCTTCATAACTTTCATCATCGAAATCAAAGATAGGATAGGAGAAGTTGATGGGGTCATCCTCGTCTACTTCATCAATGCGAAGTTCTTGAAGGGCTTGTTCAAGAGAGGATGTTGAGGGTAATGGATGGATGGGGTGGTCTTCATCATTGAGGCTAAGATTTTTAAAGGCTTTCTCAAGAGAAGCGGTGGAAGACAATGGGGTATAGCCTAAACCGGAATGATCATGGGCACCTCTATATGGGACCTCTAAGATATCATGCATCCCTTGCTCATGGGAACCTAGACCTTGACCCTACCAATTGACCATGTTAAAGTAGCGAGCTGGAAACTCCTCCATATTAGGTATGATGGCACATCTAGGCTCTTTTGGTTCTTCGGGTGGGTTTGCTCTAGTTGAGCAATCCAACCCTCCATAAACAAATTTAATGCTATTTGGAGCTGCGCTCATGTCATAAACAACACCTATGGATAAAGAATGGTCTCGAGGACATCCAAAATCTTTGGCTATGGGAATGGCTAGGGGTGTGATGGTGACGTCTTGGACCACGTACTCACCTATACCAGGATTGGTGATGTGGACTTTGACTTGGGCTGATGTGGTTGATGATGGGCACTCAGAGGGTTCTAGGTTGGTTGTGGATGGTGGTGAATTAAATATTTCATAGTCCAAAAGTTTGACTTGTGAAACATCGACTGACGGAGTGGGGTTGGATGGCGGTGTGGGATTAGATGGTGATAGATGGGGTAATGATGAAATAGAAGAAGTGGTTGTAGAAGAAGGGGTAGATGTGATGTATGATGTGTTAATAGTAGACTAATTGTGACCACATGTACAAGAAGAAGTGGATGTTTGAAGAGGGGATGTGATGGGTAGCTCCTCTAGGATGGGAGCCTTAGAAGAAGATGTAGATGGATTAGAAGAAGGTGGATTAAGAGATGATGTGGATGGATTCGATGATGGTGCCAAGAATAAATGGGTGGAAGGTAACATGGATTCATAAGGATTTGAAATGAAATTACAATACTTAAAAGGTTCGACATCCGCAGGGATGCAATGGACTTGTCCATCATGAACATATTTCAAGCATTGGTGGAGAATTGAAGGAACACATTTCATTTCCCTCATCCAAGGTCTACCAAGGAGTATATTATATGCCATGGCTCCTTCTAAGATGTGAAACATTGTGTGCAATATTCTGGCCCCTACTTCTATGGGTAAAACAATAGTGCCAACTATGGTACACAAAGCATCGTTAAATGCTTTGAGGGTGAATGATGATTTGGAAATGTGGGATGGAGGTAATTTGAGGTGACTAAGGGCAGTGGTAGTAATGATATTGATGGATGAGCCGGTATCAATTAGGACTCTTTTGAATGGCTTTCTGTCTATTAAGGCCATTATGTGTAATGGAGGGTCTACTGATTCTGAACTCATTGACTTTATCTCAAAGTCATAGAAGGTGATTGATGGCTCCATACACGTCCTAACACTCCCTACAAAGTTATTGAAGGCATTAGAGTCTTGGGATTCTAACTCAATTGACTTGAGTATTTCCATTAAAGCTTCTCTATGCCTAGGGGATTGTTGGATAAGCTCATACATAGAAAGCTTGGCTGATGCCATTTTCAAACTAGTGGTTAACCGACTGGTTAAGGTTACCGCTGGCCTTATTGGATGAAGGATGGGCTGATTGGATGGATTGGATAGATTGATTTGCGGAGATGGATTTGGTGATGTTTGGATGGGAGGTGGATTTGAAGGTTGTTGAGTATTTTTTTGATTTTTTCGTTGCCCTCTAGTGACCACATGGACTGCTCCTACAAAGTTTTGATACTGTTGGACATGATTTACTTGGTTAGGAGGTGCTTGTTGATTGTTACCTCCTACATTATGTTGGACCTCCCCATGGTTAGGTAGAGGTGTCTGATATATGCCCAAGTTTTGGTTTTGTGGAGCTAAGGGGTTATCCACGTTAATGGCCCCTAGGTCTATGAGGTCTTGCACTATGTTCTTGAAAACATGGCAAGAGTTAATATCATGCCCATTTTGCCTATGGTATGGGCAAAACAAGTGCTCTCTATAACTTTTAGGCCTTTTAGTGGGGTCATCGGGCCTAATTTTTGGCAAGGCTAATTTATTAGTCTCATACAACCTTCGAAATATGGATGAATACGACTCCGCTAAAGGAGTGTATTGACGTTGGGGTCGATTGTATTGGCGGTGGGTAGGTTGTTCCATAGTTGGCATTGTGTTTTGTACTGTTGGTGCTTGTGTTACTGATGGGACCGCATGATAGGTAATTTGTTGTTGCACTAGATTTTGAGCCACTACGGGCTGGCTCATCACCACTTGATTGACTTGATTAGTTGTGTTAGCCGTTGAGGCTTGTGTTGATTTAGTTTGGCCGGATTGATTATTTCGGTATTGGCCCTTATTTTGCCATTCCTTTTTCTTAGGCTTAATGACACCTTCTTGGATTTTTATCTCCTCAATGACACTAGCCTGTGCTAAAGCTTCTTCAAATGTTCTATAAGTGTTTAGTTGTAGCATCCAAGAGATGGGTTTTAAGCAACTCTTGGTAAAAAGTTTTATAATTTCTTCCATTGGTAGGGAGAATGGCAACTTTGTTATGACTGCCCTCCAATGGTTTCCAAAATCATAGATAGGTTCATCATCCCATTGTTTCAAATAATATATGTCCGATAATGATACCTTCTTTCTAATATTGAGAGCGAAACGCTCAAATAATAAGTCCATCAATTGGTCAAAAGTATAAATACTATGTGTAGGCAATTGATTGTACCATTCAATGGCATCTCCCCCTAATGTTTGAGGAAACGTTCGGAGCATAAGAGCATTATCATCACTAATCCAAAAACATGCATGAACAAATGAACTCACATGCTCCTTGGGATCCTCAGTTCCTCTAAACTTGTCAAATTTTGGTACCGTAAAATCTTTCGGATATGGCGGTGATGGTATCGAAGGGTGGATTGGTTGATGGATCAGTTGGCTTAAGGTGAGCTTTTGGCTCGTTATTCCTAGTGAGTTTTGCATCAAATGATCAATTTGCTTTTGTATTTCCTGGAATCTAAGATCTTCTGTTGGAATGTGAGGACCTTGGATTATGTGGTGATTGGTTGATGGGTTGGATGGTAGATGTTGGGGTGTGACCAGCATGGTATTGTGAAATGAGTTGGGTTGGGTATGTGGTGAATATTGATGGTTAAAATATGGTGATGATTGGTGAGGAGGTTGATGGAAGAATGGATTGTGTGGTTGGTTGGTAGCAATGGTAATTGGTGTGGTTGATGTGTGGATTTGTGATGGATTAGGGATGGAGACTATGGAAGATTGGGGAACCCATGCTAGATTTTTATTGGTGGGTGGAGGTTGATTTGGAACTGCTTGGATCATAGGTTCTATGTGGACTGACTATTTTCCTCTTGTTCATTGTGAAAGCAACTTATTTATGAGCCCTAATGTATCCATGAGTTCTTGATTTGACCATGTGTCAAAGGATGTGGTTGTGGCTAGATGAGATGATGGAAGGGTGGATGATGATGGATGAGAGGGCATGGGCATTGTGGCTAGGTGAGATGATGGAGGGATGGATGATGATGGATGAGAGGACATGGGCATGGAGCAAGTTGCATTTGATGTGACAACTTGTGAGGCAACATTAACATACTCCTCATATAATGGGTTGGAATAGATGGATGTGGGGTAAGTGTCTGGAACACTTAGATGTTGTTGTGGTTGGCTCGTGGAAGAAGGCATACCATATTCGTAACCTGAATTATGATATCCTTGGGTAAGGTGGGTGGTAGCCAATTCGGGTTCTTCAAATCCCTCTTGGCTAAGGGGTTCTAAGACATAGTTGGAGGACTTGTAGATGGCCCTCACTTTGTCCATGTCTATGTGGGTGGTGGTTGTTTCCACATTGTGTGGAAGGGATCCTACTTGGGGTAGGGATGGATATGATGATCCAGATGAAGTAGTCTGAACCATGCTGGATAGGTTGGCTACCGAAGTAGCGGGAGGATGGGAGATGTTTTCCATTAAACAATTTTGGTTTATTACTTTCTTTTGTTGTCTCGTTAGCACCATAAAGTAGTTAAACCAAAGATTCAAAGTTTGTCAAAATCACACAAACTAAAATTTTTTAGAATTTAAAGTAAAGAAAACAATCAATCCTAGGTTTCACCATGTGTGGCTTACCTCGTTCATTAATTATTTTCTTTTGTTAATGTGAGATTCTTTTTTTAGAATTGTAGGCTTGTGTGTTTTGATGTAACTTAATCTTGCTTAAAGAAAACAAAGGTAAAAAGCTATGGTTGGTTGGGGCAATGAGATTCTTGTTGGTAATGACCTCCAACAAGCTTGCTCGAGGGTAATCCTATGGTTTCTAGGGTAGATATTGGTGGATGGAAATCACTGCCACCATCACCAAATCTCAAGCAATGGCTGGTGATGAAATCCAACCACTACTATTAAAAAGTGAATCGTGCAAGTGTGTGTGATTAATTTTATTAGATCTCTCATTCTCTATGGTGTGCAAACAATATTAAAGATTACTAACTTTACTAATCTAAATCAGAAGCCAACACAAAGACACAAATTTCACCTAAAGAGCATAGAGTACACCCTTAAAATCCCCTGCCTACAAGTGATTAAAATCACAAGAGCAACCGGAGGGTTCGTCCACCTCTCTGCCAAAGGGGCCAACCTAGGGCAGGATTACTTTATGCATCAAGATGTTGTTCCTATTTAGATATGCAAAATTTAAGTGATATTTAACTCTTAAATGCAAAATCTAGGATGCTTTTCTATTTCATATGCACTCAAAATGCAAACAATCACCTAGATCTACAATTTTAGAACAAGAAATGAATTTTGTGTAATTAAATGCACACAAACCCTAAATGTAATTTTCTAAGGATTCTTTCCCAGATTACTTAGTGTTAAGTTCTTTTTATAACCCAAAACAACAAAAATCTGTAGAAAAATACAGAATACGTAAATTATGAAATGACAATTAGGGTTATGGGACTTACTTGGAAGCCTTAGCTCTGCTCCAAATCACTACTAGGTCAATAGGCACCTATGTAGGTGTAGAAGGCACTTTGTAGGCATAGTAGAGCACCTGTGGGTAAGAAGAAGCTACGTAATCTCTAAAAGTGCTATAGAATGCTTTAGAAACCCTAGCAACGAGATCGATGACTTCTACGCTTCTAAAAATCCTTGCAATAGATAAAAAAATCAAGTTAGCAAAGTAAATCAATTTAAATAATGAAACCCTTGTGGGGTCCCACCGTGATCGCCATTTGTGGAGATAAAAACATGACACTTAAACAATAAAGAAAGCAAATAACCCAAAGAAACACAAGATTGCACAAATAGATAATTTTATTCAATAAACGAGGGGAGCTAATAAACTCCTTTTGATACAATTTGTACTCAGTGAGTATTTGATACAATGATGTACAAGATGCTAGGGTTCTCCGAAACCCTAGCTACAATAATGAAGGTGTCTTCAACGTGCTTTGCTCCCAATAAAATGAGTGGGCTTCAGGTATCCGATGTCGGGCCACTCTAGCTTCAATAGTCGTTCAATGCTTTTGATTGAGATTATCCAATCCATACACACAACAAAAATAAAGTTATTAGTAAACAAGTGAGGGTTCCACAGAGTGAACCCTTAGATACAAACTAAAACCCTAGCTATTAATGAATAAAATGTATATGTAAAATGCTATAAATATACAATGAAATAAAAAATGTAGATTTACCTTGCTATGGTGATTAATGTTTTGTTGCATATCCATGGATGTGATGCCCTAGCAGTAGTAGAAAATGTGGCACAATAGGATTGGGTGCACACTTGGTGATTACGATAGGATCTGGTGCATATCTATGGGATGCAACAGGCTCTAGTATGCACCTGTGGGATAAATAGGCTCTGGTGCACCTACGATATAGAGGCTGTGTGCATTGGCAGGCTCTATGGTGAGCTTGGCAAGCTCGGGAGTGCACCTACGGGTAAGGGTATATCTACAGAAGCAGATCGTGGAGGACACGATGAATGCGATGGATGAATGGGGACTATGATGGTGATGGAGAATGGATGTGGGGATGGCTGGAATAGTTGAAGTCCTATGGCTAGCTAGGGCTTTGGATTTTTAGGGCTCTATCACTTTCTGCTTCACTAGGGCTTCGCCAATGACTTCTTTAGGATGCACATTCCAATATCAGGGTTCCAGGGTTTGGGCATTTGCAAATGCCCTTACTTATAATCCAACCTTAGGGTTTCTTAGGGTTTTAGCTCAACACTTTAGATCGTGTGGCTAAGATTAAATCACATCCTAGGGCTGAGATTGTACTTTAAGTGTGGCATGGATTAATGAAGATGGATGGTGGAGATTAGATTGGATCGGATGGTTGTGGTTAATTGGGTTTATAAATACATATTTTATAATAAATATATTATAATATAATATAAAATATTATATTAAATATAAAATAATATTAAAATAAGCCCAATTGGGTTAGGAAATGGTGGGAAAGGGCTAAAGTGGGCCATTTGAATGGAGGGAAAGGTGTATGGTGGACAAGTGGGTGGTGGGATGGTTAGGATGGAGGATTAATGGCTGCAATTTGGTGTCTACATCATCATTAGAGGAATAAAAGAGCACGGAGAACAAGAAAATGCAATCAACTTAACAAGATATTTTATTTTTGATAAAATTTATTAGAGCAGATAAATTCATCAAGCATGTAGACCAATAAAAGTAAGGGAAGGCATGGGAGATAGACCAATTGGATTCACAATGTTCAGTATAGAAAATAAATGGAAGACTCTTTGAAATAGATAATTGCTATAGGGATCACATTTTTACTTGGATGAGGATCTTACTCATATGCAACAAAAAGAAACAAGGGTAGAATGGGAAGAGGTAAAGACAACAAAAAGTGGGAGTAAAAATACATGGTTGAAAAATGGGAAAGCTTGCATTATAAATAAAAAAAAACCAAAATAAATAGGAAATTAGGGTCTGTTAAGAAAACTTAACATTTTGAGTTGGAATTATCACAGATAACCATAGAGAAGGCCTGGTCTAGAGCCCATATCTAAAGAAAACAATGTAATTGTACTAAAAGAAACACATGAACATGATGGATGTAAGGTTTTAGATTATGAAGGGTACATTAAGATATCAGTATGGAATGAAGCAACAAAAAATGGAAAAGGACATGGAGGAGTAACAATAGTAATAAAAGAGTCTTGGTGTAGACTCATACAAGTTGAGAAATAAGGCCTAAATAAATAGTATATATGGATTAAAATCATAGATAATGACAAATTGATTAGCATTGTAGCTTGTTATTTTTCTCCACAACAATCAAAGTTTTATAAGAAACATGTTTTAGATCATGAAGATACATATATGGCATTGGCAAAAGATGTCACAAAATATAATAAGATTGGATAGATGGTTTTAGTGGGTGACCTCAATGCCAACACAATTCCAACAAAAAAATTAAATAGTACATGAGGAAAAAAATCAAACTTGTCATGTGGATTGAAAATTTAATAAGGAAAAAATAGTTATACATTAATGAGTTCAACCCAAAATGTGAACACAATTAGGAGAAGTACATAGATGTAAAGATTAAATTAAAATAAAAAATACATATAGCCCAACTAATATCTAGTTCACACTATCTCAAATGTAAAACTAGGAAATGGACAATTCCTTAGGAGGCATGATTATAACAAATATGTGTCTTATGCACATTAGGAGTAATGGAGACTGGAAAATATTTTGTTACTAGCATCAAGATTGTATATGAGGACACTCTAAAATTAAACTCACTATGAAAATTTTTGAAGAATTGTAAATAGAGAAAACAAGGGAACTTCTCATCAAAATCAACAACATAAGAAAAACACTCCAAATATGATAAGAGGATATTGATTTTTTTGACTTTGTTGAACAATTGTCTTTATTATATTTTGTTAAAATTTGAAATTCTTAACAAGAGCTCCAAGGTTTGAATTCAAAGGGAGTATGGTTGTACACCATACCCTTATGTCTTGTATTAAAGCTCTTGGTCCCTCGTGGACAAATTAAAATAATTTTATTTTATTCAAATCACCCAAAAAATTTAAAATATTTTTATTTATTTTATTATATTAGATATTTCAACTATATAGAATTATAGTTTTTGTAATTACATATTAATTTCTAATAACAAAATTTAAGTATGGATCTTCTCATTAAAATTTTATATTTCAAACAATTTGAGCTTGACTCATTTGATGTTACTAAAATATTGGAAATAATTGAATATGGGTCTCACCAATGAATTTTATCTTATGAAAATTTGATTTTACATATTTTTTAATGAGGCATTATTTAATTAAATTATATTTACATCAAAAAAATTATTTTGAATTATAGTTAACAAGTTCATGTGATAGCCCATGGGGTTTAGGGTAAGTGGTAAAATCTAAAGTAGTTTATAACATCCACAAGGCCATGGGCCATATGGGAAGATCCTCATGGAGGATTTTGTTGATCTAATATATGATTATCCAACCATACTTTAATTATCAAAGCATGGTGGAAAAACTTACCCCTATAGGATTCAAACCTTGAAACTTTTGTTCAAAGTCTTAACCATTAAGCCCACTCAAGTTGTAGAGTAAGAAGTTTTAGACCATAGATCAAAGTTCCAATTCTATGTATGAGCCTTAATATTTCTATCTAAATGATATTATTCAAGTGGTTAGAAATGTGGGATCTAAATGGAAAGACCCATGTTCAAATCCTATCAGGAGATTTAATATCACCATGTGCTTTATTAAAATACCATGGTAACATAGTGATAATGTAAGAGATAGAGAGGAGATTCACCCTTTTTGAAGGAAGATGCACTAAATTCAATGCTCAAAGAAACATGCAAGATTTCTAACGTCACATGTAAAATTTGTGAAGGATTTTATAGTCTTTTAAAGGATGTTTCATAAATATCATCACTTGGAATATCATAGAATGTTTCTAATGTAGACCAAGATCCAAGCAAAGCTGAACTAGAATACTTAAAGCTTCTAACCAAAGCCTAATTCAAGAAGGTGTCCTAAATTCAATGTAAGGCATATCCAACAAAAATATTGGTCAACATAATTGAGGGTCCTTGGATGAATTTACAAATTTTACTAGATCATGTATTACTTCCTTTTGTCCTCATAGGTAAAGTTGATTATTGAAAAAACTTCTACACCTCTTTTTATTTATAAAAAAATGAAGATATTTTTGAGTTTGTTATTTCCCTTCTTGAGATAGGATTGATATGTATATTTAACCATTTTTGGCCCTCTCTTCTTTCTTTAAGTGACTATATAGTCCAAACTAGGCACTTCTCCTTTTAGAGATTATCAAAACTTACCCATGTGCCCAAGGATTTTCATTATGCTTTTAGTTTTTTTATTAATTAAAAGAAGGCATTTTGAAAGGATCCCCAAACATTTACAAAATAAAGCAACAACAAGATCTCAAGGCTAGCTAGGAAATCCATGTGAGACTAACAACCAGCTTAATCATATAAATAGTAAACTAGTTGGTCGACTATCCAATAAAAAAGAAAGATCACCCAACCCCAAACGAGGAAAAACTTGGAATGCAGTCTAAAAAACAACTGGGGAACAACAAAAAATTACACCATAGAAGGCAGTTTCCCATCCCTCCCCAAGTCCATATTGGGGGTGCTCAAATTCATTTTCTACTACTGATTAATTAATTGAATTTTATCGATGAAGGATGGCAACCTAAAGGGAGCTAACTGGGGCTTGGTGTTTATCCTATAACTTACTGAGAAAGAGGAGAGCATTGAATGATGTAGGATCCAACATTGGTGACTGGTCTTAACTTCTACCATATCCTCCAAGGATCTATTTTTCTTTCCAAATAGGAACTGGTGATCATCATATCACATATCCAACATGACATGAGAAGGTTTAATCAGGGTAGTTCTTGAGGAGAGATGCTTCAAGTGTCTAGTTTGATCACCTCAAATACCTCTAGATGAAACATAAAATCCTTTCAAGTTTTTTTCTCTTTTCTCGACCATAAATCACTAGACTTTTGGAATCCTCAAAATCATACTCCAAAGAGTCACTAGGATATGATTTGGAGGATAGTAGGGGAGGATAAAATGCAAGTGGGATTTTCTCATTCTCAATTTTGGCTAACACTTCATTCACCACCATCCTTTTTTGCTTAGCAACATGCTAAAAAGTAAGCAGTATTAAGCCTTGATGAATTGGATCCATCCATTTCCCTCTTCTAAAATCAAACAATTTCTTTGCTAGAGAATAAATGAGGTAGGAAGGAATGTTCATAGGTCTCTTCCATATTATATGATTTAAGAACATGACATAAAAACTGTGGAAAATTTCCTAGTTGGTGTCAAATGTAAAGAAATCCATAATTATAGCAATGACCTAACTCCATGTGTCCTTAATATCTTTGGTGTCATATCCATTTTGTAACTTTGGAATATATTCATATTCATCAAGAAATAATCCCAAATCCTTGATGAGTGAGTGATTTTTTTTGTTGTGACAAGCATCATCGATTGGGAGGCCCATCACTTATCCAATCAGTGTCATAGAGACTTCAAACTCTATATCCTCCACTTAGACCTAACCTTTTCTCCATGAATGTCACATCATCCTAGAGAGGCCTTTGAGGAGACCATGGAATATTGAAGATATTCTAGTATACCACCTTTGCATATAATTTTCTTAACTTCATCATTCACAACAAGAGAGGTAGGTTCCAAAGGATTCTCTGGCCTTTATGCCCCATATTACATGAAACAAAACAAAACATAATCCTCCTACTCCAAAAGTAAGCTTTGTTAAGGCAAATCGTGTTGAGGAAAATAAAAATCCTTGGATTTAGAGAGTTGAATCCCCTGTGTGAGCTTATGCAAGAAGTTTCAATGAGAAGTTAAAAATCATGCCCAAAAACTTGATGACATAGATAAGAAGGACAAGCTCTAAAATAAGATTTATTTCCCCACATGCATAGTTGATAAGCATTACAACTAAACTCATGAGAACAAAAAGAAAACTTGATCTTGAGAAACTTGTCTGCTTTCAAAAATGGAACAGAGCAACAAGAAAATTCAATAAGCCATGAGAAGTGGTGGCGATTTTTGTTCCAAACATGGAAACAATAGTTGTTGCCTTTCTTCCTAGGAAAATTAAACTTTGAAATATAGCATAGATATAGGAAAACCCATAGAAAACCATCATGAGTAAAAGTAGTCCAAGAAAGGAAGAGACAAGTGGAAGAGGATCCACTGATGTGGCAAGTCTTCCAACAGCGAAGTGAGCAAATAAAAGGAGTCCCACTCCTAAAAATAATAACATATAAAATTATGTACATAGCAAGACTCCTCCCACTTGTGATGCCATAAAAAATGAGATAAGATAACTTGCTACATCAAGACTCACTAAACCACCAAATATTCAAATTCAATACTCAACCAATCCACAAAATTTAGCACCTTAGAAAATAACTTTTTGTCCTTCAGGAACATGAAGATGTGGGTGGTTGGTAAAGAGCCTCCAAAAATAATAATGATCTACTTGGACAAATCATAACCAAAAGTCTCATTTTCAAACAAATCCTCCAAAAGCAGGAACTCACAAGGGCTAGTGACGCCAAAATACTTCATATTGAATTTAAAATTTGAACTAAGTTGAGGGAGCCCAAATCCCACCATATTGTAAACTGAAGAAGAAACCAGCCACCTCAAAAAAGAAAGGAACTCACAAAAAAAACCCTAGTTACTAGAAAAAATCACCATAAGATGACGATTCAAATATTGGTTTCATCCAAAAGCCTCAAAATGTTTTGAGAAAATTTTGAGTTCCAAACTATGAGATCTTATTGAGATAAACCAATATTAGCCATAAGGTCTGCTAGATTATTCCCTTCCCTAAAAATGTGTTGAACCAAAAAATCCTCTCTAGAGTGAAGGATCTTGGTAGCTTCAACAATCATATTTGCTATGTTCTAGTTAGGAAATTTAGAAGAATTGATTAAAAGCCATATTCAAGGAATCACCTTCAACAACAATCTTATCATGACCTAAATATTCTAATAAAACCAGGCCTTGAAATAAGGCTTTGGCCTTGGAAAAGTGGAATATTTAAAAGGAGAGAAACTCTACATACGCTAATAACACTTCATATTTATCATTTCTTACCACTACTCCTGCACCAGTTGGACCAGGATTGCATTTCGATGCACCATCAAAGTTGAGTTTCACCCAACCAATTGGAGGGGGTAACCATTGTATTGATCTTCTTTGATTCTATATGGGTGGGCTAGTAGATCTAGAAGTATGTTGAAAGTTGAGTCTAAGTTCTAGATCAGATTTTGAATGGATTCCCTTGCCCAATTCAGGAAGATAGGTGACCACATTCTCAATAGAGCTCAAAATAATTCTAGAGAAAATTATCTCTGAATCCCTCATTTTGTTTTTAAAATATCTTTGGTTTCTTTCCCACCATATATCCCAATAGAGGTGAGGTAAGAGAAATCTCCAAAGGGTGATGAGTCTCTGAGATTTAAAAGGGGGTTCCCATTGGATGCAGACATAAAAAAGAATTGGACAAAACCCAACAGAACCCTAGGGAAAGAAAAATTCTACTCAAAACATCCAAGGAAAAGGAACAATGGAAGAAAATATGCTCTAAGGTTTCCTCATAAGATTCATAGAGATAACAACGATTGGGCAAGATCATCCCCCTTTTACGTAGATTTTCAATTGTGAGAGGTTTATTTTGGATGGCTAGCCAATAGAAAATATTGAATTTTGGGATAAAATGCTTAAAACACACTCTACAAGGGGGAGCCAAACCAGAGCATTTGAATCAAGGAAGGCATAGGCAGACTTAACTGAGAAGGAACCAATCACCTTTCTAAATAATAACATCCTTAGTATCTTACAAATTTAACACTTGTAGTTTGAGCAAATGAGATATAGAGGCCCAATCTGCTTCGCTTCTCTATTGTATTTGGCTGTAGGGAGAGATTTCTAAAACTTCCTACCATTCCTCAACCCAATGAAATCACGAACTAGGCACCACACCAATATTTTTGTAAGAATTTTAATCATCACTAGATTGGGGTCCCTAAGATTGTAGAAAATCCTGCAACTAGGAATATTTCTAAAAATTAATAGAGTTACCATTTCCTAAATCCATCTCGTTCCATTAACAAGAGGTGACCTGGACTTTACTAAATTCTACCAAAAAATAGAGCCAGTCATCGAAAAGGGATATAAGAGATACTTTTCATTCTGAATCAAATATTTAATAGAGACTATGCAAATCCATTCTAAATCCTCCTTTTTTAAGAGTCTTTATCCCTGTTTCATTACTAAAAACTCATTCATTAGATGAATTTTTTTGAGACCCAGGCCTCCACTAGATTTTTTGTTGTAAGCTTACTCCCAAGAGACTAGGTGAAATTTCCTATCATCATGTGAGCCAACCCAAAGGAAGGCCTTTTGAATGTGTTCAATGTTGGAAATAACCTTCCCAAGGAGTCTAAAAATAGACATAAAGTAGATGGGGATGCTTTGTAATGCAGTCTTGACTCGAAGGATCTTCCTTGCTTGGCTCAATAGAGCACCTTTCTAGCTAGTAAGCTTATTTTGCAATATTTCCACCACTAGATCCTAGAAACTCTTCAAAAACCTTTTGTTAAACAAAGGTAACCCAAGGTAAAATGTAGGGAACTTAGCAATTCTACACCCAAGAATGTTAGCACTTTTTCTTTGTATTGCCAAAGGAGTATTCATGATATGCAATTTGCTTTTCAATAGATTGATCTTCTGCCCTATCGCTCTATCAAAAAGATCTAAAATAATCTTTATCACTCTAACCTGAACAACTAAATCTAGAAAGGAGAGTAGGATGTCATAAGTAAATTGTTGATTCTAAATAGGATTGGTCGACAGGGTTGGGTTAAGGCCCATAATAGTAGGATCCATCATGATAGTTCTACCTAGAGCTTCAACCATGAGGATAAAAAGATATAGAGATAAAGGGTCCCCTAGCGAAGACCCCTGGAGTCTAGAAATAGCTGATAGGAGACCCATTGACTAACATTAAGAATTTAGCCATCATGAAATATGCTCTCATCAAATTAACCCAGTTTTGACTAAAACCAAATTTCTTTAAGACTTCTACCAATAAGTCCCAAGACACTCTATCATAGGCCTTATTAATATCCAACTTGAGGAAGAGGCTTGGTCTACTGCTCATCTTAACCGAGTGCATAATATCATGGACTGAGATAAGTCCATCTAAAATTGTGCTTTTAGTTAATGGGTAAATCAAGATGTAATTTATAGTAGTGGACCTTGGTTCTATAGGAAATATGGGCTTATTTATGAAACTATGGTTTCCATATTTTGACCCTTTAAAGAAAACTCTTGTGTATCCTAATTTTCCAAATATACCTTTGCATTTTTTTATGTTTTTAACCTTAGAACAAGTTGGTAATGCAATGATCTACACCATGAGGTCCAAAATTTGGTGGCATGGAGGATTTTATTAAAAATAGCTTGTGGCACTTGAAAGTTATGCTTAAGAGTTATGCGACAAGAAATATGACATATAAATATTTATCACAAAAGAATGTAAATTTTATTTATATTTGTTACTAATGCAAAAATATATTTCATAATACAAAGGTCATGTAACTAGAATGGTAACAATACCAATGCTTAGTACATGAAGCACAAGGTACTAGTAGTTAAAAGGTGCTTTTTCCTAGTGTAGTGAAAGTAGTAGAACAAAAATTTAGACAAGAAAAAAATGTGTTTGAAGGATGAGAAATAAAAATAAAGGAAATATGGAACATAATCAAGTAAATAGAAGTTTAAATGATCCATGAATGAGGCCCAATATAGTAGTGTAAAATAGGTTATGGCTAGAGTGTTGTTGTTGCCAAATATTTGAGTTCACTCTTTGGCTAAAATGCACCTTAATAGACTCACATAAGAGAAAGTTACATGCAGATGTTGCAAAAGGATATATAGAATCTAGAATAGAAGTTATATTAATCATATGATGACATTACACATGTAGAGTACAATTGGCACTAGAAGGATCAAAACACTTTTGTAACAACCCTAAAATCCAACCCACTTGGGAGACACACACACATATACATATATTTATAAATATATACACTCATTAGAGATCCACGTATCCTCACCTTGCATAATTCATTCTATGCAGGTGTCTATCAATGTCAAGCCCTATGTTTAAATTATCTATCTTAGCAATGAGCCAAATTGTTCTCTTTAGTCCATCAAGGGTGTACGCCTAACTCTACACCATATATAAGTTCGTATACATAGGTACACTAAGAATAATACAAATAAGCTATCTATCTCATCTCCACAATGAGCTAGCTTATCCCTTTTAGTCAATCAAAAGGGTACGCCCATCCCTACACCATACATAAGTCCATTTATGTAGGTGTACAAGGTGTATTGTGGATAGGCTATCCATATTTCTCCCCCTCTCTATACAACCCCATGAGCTCCTCCTTATTGTAGTACAATATAACCATGATAAACCAAATTTAGATAGCAATAAATACAAGTCTTGTTAGGTAATGGAGCCAAATTGATAAGAAAGGAATTAATTACCATTAAATATTTTTGGTGGGGTTCCAAGGCAATTAAATATTTTTACGGGGTTCCAAGGCCATTAAATATTGTTGATGGACAACGATCAACAATAGGAACATGAACAAGATTCCAAGGGGCAGTGCCCCTGGCGTGCAAGGAGAATATTTTTGAAAATTTAACTATATTTATTGGTGAAAAATACTTGTCAAAAGAACATGATAACCATATGGGTGGTTTCAACCCATGGTTTTGGCCCATTGTATTCCGACACCACTATGTGGTTTCGGGTAGTGGAAAAGTCACAAATCTCTATATATTTTGTACTATAAAGGTCATCTTAGATGTGAATGCTCTTTTATTATTTGGAGGAAGATAGGGGAGGAGACATTGTACAAGTGGAGAAGATTGTTGTATTGTTGTTAATATAAAGGACTAATTGTTTCTTAGTGGATGTAGGGTATACTACCCAAACCATGTATATCTTGTGTCTCTTACATTTATGTGATTGCTTGTTGTTTATTGCACTGTTTCCTATTTTTCTTATGGAAGCTTAACTAGGATTTGAACTGTTTCTCCATTTTTGTTGTTATTATTTGTTTTTTTCATAGGTTGTGTATTGTTTATACATGGTAAATTCCAAAAAATTGGTATCAAAAGAATCTTGTTGGGAAAGGGCACTCACAAGAGAGTTTTTTGTTTGAGTGGGAGAAATTGAAGAAAGTTCAAAGTTTAAACTGGAGAAGTTTACTGGACAAAATTTTGGTATGTGGAAAACCAAAGTGGAGGATTATTTGTATCAAAAGGATGATCTACACTTGGATCTAAAATAGAAGACTGATGGTAAACCTAGGATGATGGATGATGAGGAATGATATCTGATAAATATGAGGGCACTGGGGGTGATCCAGTTGATCCTGGATAATTCTATTGCATACACCATCAGGAAGGAAAAGACCACCAAAGAATCCATGGATACATTAGCTAAGTTGTATGAAAAACCCTCAGCTTCAAATAAAATTTTCTTTATTAGAAAGCTTTTTACTATGAATTTACTAGAGGGTGGATCTATCCAAGAACACCTTAACAAGTTTTATGTTGTTATGGGTTCTTTAAAATATATAGGGCTTAATTTTTTTGATGAGGTTACGAATTTAGGGTTTCTTTGTTCACTACTAGACTCATGGGGTAGCATTGTAATGGCAGTGAGTAATTTTAAGCTTAAATTTGGAAAGCTGGTGTTTGATGATGTGGTTAGCACAATCCTTAATGAGGATATGAGAAGAAAAACCTTAGGGGAGGCTTCATCATCTGGAGTAGCACTATCTACAGAAAGCAGAGGTAGAAACAGAGGAAAATCGAAGGGTAGATCTAAAATTAGAGATAAAAGCAAGATTGATTGTTGGCATTATGGGAAGAGTGGACACTTCAAGAGGGAGTTCAAATATAGAAAGAAGAATGAGGATAGTAATGTGAATGATGCTCAAGAGTCAAACATTATAGGTGCAATTTATTAGGATGCCCTGATTCTTGCAACAACTTGCACGAGTGAGTATTGGGTTATGGACTCTGGAGATTCTTATCATGTCACTTCTCATAGGGAGTACTTTGCTAATTATACTCCAGGCTATTATGGAGAGATTTTTTTGGGTAATAACTATCCATGTGAGATTGTGGGTATTGGCACGATGAATGTAAAATTGCCAAACAAAAATATCTGGGTGCTTAACAATGTTAGGCACATTCCTGATCTGAAGAGGAACCCAATTTTAGCTAGTGTACTTTATTTGGAGGGATACAACACTAATATTAGAAATCGGTAATGGAGAGTGAAAAAGGGTTCAATGGTGATTGCAAAAGGTGAGTTGAATGGAACTTTGTATTTACTACATAACTCATCTTATTGTACATTGAACTATGCTGCTCAAGATGATTCGAAAGCATGACATTTGTGGTTGGATCATATGAGTGAGAAAGGGATGAAAACCCTTCACTCCAAAAAACTATTGCCAAAACTCAAGGATGTTGATTTGGTTTTCTGTGAAGGTTGTGTATACAAAAAAAAAAAAGGGTAAGATTTCTAAAAGTTGGTCTAGAAAGGAAGAAAGAAAATTAGAGTTAGTACACTCGGATGTGTGGGGTCCCTCACCGGTACTTTCTCTTAAGGGCTACTCTTATTATGTTACCTTAATTGATGATTTTAGCAAGAAGACATGGATATACACAATCAGGCATAAATTTGATGTTTTTGATACTTTTTGGAAGTGGAGAGCATTAGTGGAGATTGAGGCAGGTAAGAAAGTAAAGTACCTTAAATTTGACAATGGTGGTGAATATTGCAGCAAGGAGTTTGAGGACTATTGCACAAAGGAAGGAATTAGGAGAATAAAGACTACTCCTAGGACACCATAGAAAAATGAAATCTTGAAGAGGATGAATAGAACTATGATGGAGTGTGCCTGATCCATGAGATTGCATGCAAGGTTGCCATTGTTCTGTTGGGCTAGTGTAGTTGATACAATATTTTATTTGATAAACATAGGACCTTGTACTTCATTGGATGGAGGTATTCTAGAGGAGACTTGGAAAGGTAAGCCTGTAAACTACTCTTTCCTTAGAGTATTTGGTTGTGAGGCTTTTTACCATATAGATAAAGAAAATAGGAGTAAGATTTATGCAAATTTTAGAAAGTGTTATTTTCTTGGTTATGGTGTGGATGAGATGAGATATAGGCTATGGGATAATGTTTTCTAAAAAGTTATCAAGAGTAGAGATGTGATTTTCATGAGGATAGGCTATACAAGGATAGGCACATATAGGTTTAAGAGGATGCACCTAAGTTTGTTGACTTGGATGCAATCCCAGAGCATGGTGTAAAAAGATAGTCTCTTGTTCATATTGATGCAACATCCCTGCATCATAGGACTAAAATTTTCTCATAATCATGACCTTAATCCTTAAGTCCAATAGAAGTAGATCAAAATATCAACTTCTCCCTGATTACTACTTTAGTAAGCATATCAACAAATTTTTGGAGAGTGTGAATCTTACCCAAATTTACCAAACCAGCCTCCATTACTTATCGAATGAAGTGATACCTCAAATGAATGTACTTTGTCTGTGAGTGAAAAGCAGATTTCTTAGCTAAATTAATGGCACTTTGGCTGTCACTCCAAAGTGTCGCATATCCTTGCTCCCAAACCAAATCCTACACCATACATAAGTCCATTTATGTATGTGTACAAGGTGTATTTTGGATAGGCTATCCGTCTTTATCTCCCTCTCTATACAATCCCATGAGCTCCTCCTTATTGTAGTGCAACATAACCATGATAAACCAAATTTAGATAGCAATAAATACAAGTACACAAGATGAAAGTAACAAATTTATACATCACACATATGACACCTCATATATATTGGAAAAAACCTAAGGGAAAAACCCAACCTTAAAATATATTCATATTTCATTTATTGCAATTGAGTCCAATACAATCGATCTAGGAATCTCTTGATTCATTTTCTCAACATTTTAATACAACTATGGGCACATAAGGACCCCATAATCCTTATGTCCCATATTGTGAATTGATCCCTTTAATTTATATTCCAAAACAATGAGGGAATCCCCATAAATTCCCTTGAATGAACTCCACATTCACCCCCCCAAGATAGCCTCTATATTTTAATCCACACTCAAGGAATATCTTTCTTCCATGAGTCTAATGTGTCCATACATTAGTACCAAAATAATACATAAGAATAAATTCATTTAATCATCTAAGAGCCCATACTCTTAATCATTCAACCACTTATCAAACCATTTTCCTTAACCAATTAAGAGCCCATACTCTTAATCAATCAAGTACTTATCAAAACCAATTTCCTTAACCAATTAGGAGCCCATACTCCTAATCAATCAAGTACTTATCAAAACCACTTTCCTTGACCAATTAGGATCCCATACTCCTCATCAATCAAGAACTTATCATAACCACTTTCATTGAAAAATTAGGATCCCATGCTCCTAATAAATCAAGTACTTATCAAAACCACTTTCCTTGACCAATTAGGAGCCCATACTCCTAATAAATCAAGTACTTATAAAAACAATTTCCTTGATCAATTAGGAGCCTATACTCCTAATTAATCAAGTACTTATCAAAACCAACACCCCTTTATATTCCATGAGATGATAATCATGTCTCATTAGGGTCTTTTTTCCCCTCCTGCATATTACTAATATCATTTTATTGTTTGGTAAAGAGAAGTTCAACCAATCTAGTTTGTGTTCCTTTCTCTATGTTTGCTCTTCCTTCCCTAGAACTTGTTTGATAATTTTAGGGTTTTCCTCTTTTTTCTTTACCTATATCAAGAGGTCTTATTATTCTATTCCTAAATATTCTTTTGTAATTTTTTTCATCATATTTATCCTCTCTAGGATCTATTATAGAAGCTTTTGACTTATCCTACTCATTTTCTTATTAATGACAAATTTTTTAACTTCTAAAACTGTATTTTATTTACCAATTATTTTCTCATGAATGGTGCATGGTACTTCAAGAGAGTCTTAAAAATATTATGAGATATATTCATTAGGTTCAATGAGAATGTTCTTCCTTAAATCAGGATCATACTGAATAGACGATTCCTTGTTGATATGTTGAAATTGTTGTATAGTGTCCTCTAAGTTTTGATCTACTTTTTATTCATAGGATAAAGCCTTAAAAGAGTTGGTATTTCTTCCAATATCCTTCCTTATTGGTCTCCACTTTTTATTTTCTTTTATTTTTCTAGATCTATTTTTTGGAAGTTGAAAACCATCTTCATCCATAACCATTTGTAAGTTTCTCTTGCAGTTTTCTACAAATGATTATGTTGGGCTCTTCTTAGGGCACGATCTCTCAATATGCCTCACCTCATGAAATATTATACATATAAAATATATGTTTTCATAATATATAGTTTGGGTCCATATATTATCCCCATACTTAAGAATGATTGATTCTGGTAAAGTTTTACTTATATCAATCATGACCAATATTCGAGCATAAATAGCCAAAAATACATATTTTGTCATATATGAAATCTCAAGGAATTATCCTAGAGTGTTGACTATTGCATGGAAGGTATATCTTTCCTAAAATTCAATGGGTAACCCAAACATCCTAACCTAGACTAGTACTAGAGCTAGATTTATATTTTCAAGTGAAAAGCCTTCATACCAGAAGGTAAGGAAGAGTCTTGATCTTTCCATAAACCAAGGATCCCCTTTTAGGATTCTTTCTCTTTCTTACCTAGAACAAAAAATATCTAGGGAGAAACCTTTGGGAAGAAATGATAGAATCACTCCTGAATACTTCTAACTCCTATCAATCCATTTTCTCAAGGTTGAATCCCCTGGCCAATACCCATTAAATTTACCAAAATCTACCCTATCTTGGAGCAACGAGGATATCTTTGAGGTGCGCTCACTAAAATCCACCACTAGATATGATTATAAGTATTTAACTACAAATAAATCCATATAAAGGAAACTAATACTCAAAATCTATTGAAATTTATCTGAATGTCCTATAGCAAATATAATAGTTGATAAAAACTTTATAATTTTTTCACGCACAATTTCTAAGATAAAGAAAGGGAAAAAAACTTAGCTGAAAAATTCTTTGTCCATATAGAATGTCTTACCTCATTGAAGTCCTAGTTATTCATTGCTCTTCCCATCGTTCAAACCCTAGCTGGAAAATATTTGAAATTATATTTTTTGTGACTTGAAATTTTGTCATTGCCCTTGTTCCAAATGGTTGACTTCACAAGGTTGTATCTCCATCAATATTGCTCATATTTTTTCATATGACCACTCATTTTAAAGCTATTCAAATTATACACAAGTTGGTTCAAGAAGTAGCTAAATCGGATAACTCTTCACAAAGATATAACTCCTAAAATATGAGATGTTTTTCAGGAAAAAACCCTAATCCTTCACACTTCATGATATTTCTAGAATTCATATCTTGTTATCTCCTATTTCATGTTGAATAATTTTCAACATAACTTTTGAATGCCATAAGATGGTCCTAGGAGTTTCCTCCATGCCACCACTTCTTGGGACCTCTTGGATCAAGTGGTATCATAGTTGTTCTACTATTTTATTTTCTTTTTTTCACTATTCCTTATATGTTGTCATCCTTAGCTAGAATAGAGACACTATTATATTCCATTGTTGAATTTCTACTCATACAAATTCATGGTATAAGAAGCAAGCCATATCACTAGGTTTGATGTCCAAGTGCACTAAACATGTATCCACAAATAATTATAAGAAAATCACAAATCATCATAATCAAAGGCTAGGATATAGGATATCAAGAAGCTTAATTTAGATGCCTAGAATAATAGAATATACTCTTTAGGTAGTTATTGAATCTCATGATCAATATAAAATCCCCATCCTTGAATACTAATCCTAAGTCACTTGAAGGTAATAATATTTTAAAGGTGTAAATCAATATCAACATTCTAGTATTCTTAGGTTAAATAATTGAATTTAGTAAATTAAGATATATTATGCTACCAACTAGATCTTTGACTCTAACACAACTAATTTTTTACAATCGTATAGACATAAAAATCAATTGTTTATTGATGAGATATCACTAATAGCAAGCTCACAGATGAAAGAGACCCAATTACCATATGGATACCCTATTTTGAGCTGGTGCATGAAAGTGTTTATTCCTTACATCATTATAAATATGAATATATGTATCTCCAATAACTATACTAGAGCATATACTAGTTTTTTAGGAATACACTATCTTTTGCAATGAACTAATCAATCACTTATGTATTGATAATGATGAGAAACACCATATTTTGAAGTATGTTAGTGGATTGCAATACATATTCTCTTAGATACTTAGTTACTCATAGTGGAATTATTATTAAAATCATTCTACTTTGTATCCAAACTAAAAGAGAGACTATAAGCTACACATAAGGGCTTGATTTTAGCTCCATATAAAATTTCAATTCCAAAGCTAAAGTAATCAATTATACAATTGCGTATGATTTTTATTCCTAAGGGACCCACATTTCCATAAAAATATTATCCTCCAATATCATGGGATAAGAATATAAAAATATAAGAGAAAAATGGTATTGCCACCATAAAATTCATACTCACAATGATGCAAAGTATCAAGTGTAGTAGAAGACTTTAGTGTCTTAGATAGAAGTTAATGATTATTCCAAGTTATTAGTTAGAGATCAAGAGGTAGATGCCACATGATTGAGTATCAAAAATAAACAAGTAGATAAGGTCTTAATATCAAACCCCTCTATAGAAAGTGTGTTTCATACTTGATGTTGGGTAAAGAGTAATCCTATCCATGTCGTCATTAACACAAGGATATAAATGAATATCATAGTGTAACACATAGTCAAGATCCTTGGATTCTAAACTATAGCACATCCATAGCTCTAATTTTTAGGTTGGATTCATCTATGGAAAGGAATAAAGGTTTATATCCAACACATCCTTGCACCAAGTGAAAATGTTAATTATTCATGTAGATTGTGGTATCATTTGAAATTTAAATGCCTTATTAGGAAGATCATACCTCTTCAATATCCAAATGAACTAACAAGATTATTTATAGTGATGATCTATACAAATTAGAGAAATTACCTATAAAATACCAAAGTGTTTTCTTTAGAAGGCAATGATAATTTCAACAAATTAATGTATTAAACTCTTATCACATGCCCATAAGTTTCTTTTGTTAATGGTTTGACCTAACAACTATAACACCAATAATTCCATAATTTTCATGCTAGCTATATATTTTTTATACACTATCAACAAATGGAGATCCTACTTAGACCATATTTTGATGTCTTCTAAAATCCCAAGGGAGTCCAACCACATTTTTTACTGAATATTTATATTGGATTTATTCCTTGATTATTACTTCCTAACAGTACTTTATACCAATTGGTTCATCCAAACCCTATAAGGGGGTAGAGGTCCAAGGTTCAAATCTCGGGCCTCATCGGATTGAACGCTTGTCCCTTTCCTGGTGCTTTCAGCGACGTAAACGGTTTAAAATGATTATGGCATGGTGGTTATAGGGGTGGACTACACGAATATCTGTGTGGTGGATTCTGGGGTGGACATCACAGAATACTGTGGTGGCCATAAAAGCTGGATAGCCTACCCGAATTTGTGGCAGCTACCGATTCCACCATGTAAATTCAAAAAAAAAAAAATAGTCCTCTATACCACTAATTAATCTAGGTGAATGATGAGATGATTCTATATAAAAAAGCTAATTTATTAAGGTAATATTAGGATACTATTAAAACCATGTGTCATTCACATTATGCTAGCACAAAATAAGGATGGGAAATAGTGCCTTTGTGTTGACTATAGGGCATTGAATAAGATTATATTGTAGAACAAGTACCCACTACCATGCATTGATGGTCTATTGAACCATTTATAGGGGATCAATACTTCATGATAAACCTCAAATCAAGTTATTCCTAGATATAAGTTAACCCCATCAAAAACTAGAAGATAAACTTCAAGACCAAAAAGGACTCTATGAGGGATTGGTCGTCTATTGGATTAACCAATATCATAATGATATTCATGTGCTTAATCAACAATGTGCTACAAATGTTTATAAGGTATTGTTGTCCTATTTGATTGTCTAGGTTTTAAGATGCAAGGACCAAATGTTCAGGACTATCACACCTCGTGCAAAGCAACATAGTAGGGAAACTCTAAGAGCATGGGGTTTAACTCAATTGAGTGCCTCCAATATTTTTCACAAGGATAGCTCTTTATAATATGTGATCTTGAGTGCATAGTCCTAATCTACTAGATTTAGTGGTAAAAATGTTAGAGAAATTATAGGAAAATAAAGGCCTAAGCTAACTCATGCTAATAGGGAGATTATGTGCCAATATCTAAATAAGATCCCCCTACACAACATCCAAAGTGTAATGTGTTAAGAACACTTTCTTCTTTAAGCATGTTAAGCACAAATTTATGTATAAATAAAACATGACAAAGATAGTCATGACATTTAGTACACACATAAATGCATACACACATGAAGCTGGATATAATGCAAATAGTCATGGCCTCCAACATGTATATATAAATATAAAACATTACAATATATGTCACAAGTAGGGGTTCAAAATCATGCCCACAAGACCACTCGAGAATCCAAGTACTACTATACATACAAAAGTAAAGGGAAATTTATACAACTCATCAATAATTTACAATGCTAAACTAATTATTATTTATAGATCACAATGGGGAGATTTTCCCTCCAAAACTAGTGTAGAGATTTCAAAATGACTACTCTTCTACATGATAAGTCATGCCTTCACTTAAGTTATTGGTTTTTCAAGCTCCCTAGATCCGAGCCCATTAATGTTAAATGATTTTAAGCCTTTATATGATCTGCTACTGCCATTGTTGCCATCTACCCTTTTGGGGATTCTCAAATTTTGAGCATGAGAAAACTCTATAATCAATCCTCCATATTTGAGGTTGTTCTTGTTACATATCCCATGTTATTTCCTTTAATATTCCCACCATTTTCTTGGACTATCAAGCTTAAGAAGAATGGGTAGGTGATCTTGAGGCTTTTTTGCCATTATTTCCTTTGTAAACTCAATTGTTGCTTTTAGGAGATGTGATCAAAAATTTTAGATGTTTCACAATTGTTGAAATGTTTTTCCTTCATTATTTAGAATTTTCAAAACATTTTATTTTCATTCATTCTATTCTTCTTTATGCCTTTCAATACTTAGCCATATTTCAAATTTTGAGGCTCTAGATATTACAAGACAAAAAATTTTACTTCACTTTTCTTGTTGTAACTTTCAAAAAGTGGAGTTAACCTTTGATTGAAACTTTTCATCTAAGAAGAGTTGTTCCTCATACTTTATTTTGCCTTTTGAATTTTGGATCTTTTAATCAAAACTTTTGCCTATACTCATTTTCCACTTTGTTCTTTATTGAGTTTGTCTCATGAAATTTTGCTTGAGGATTTTTCCTTCTAAGTGTAGTGAGAAATCACTATAGTTTGAGTGACTCATAGGGGATATTCATCTTGATGAAGATAAATATCCCAAAGAAAATTAATGCCTTGTCCATTGGGAATAGATTCAAGAGAGTCAAAACTATAATAATAAGGGAAAACTTGAGCACTTGGTCTATGAATTTAGATCTCTACAACTCTTAAAACCTCTATGGTTCTCACAAAATTGAGATCTCTTAGTGTCTAAGCTTTAATCTAGGTGTAATGGTAAGTGTATGGAGTTTTAGCTACCACTCTCTCAATAGTTTCTTATTCCAATGAATGTTTCTACTATTGTCACCCTGCTCCTTGCTTGATTCTCCATTCTTCAAAGTTTTATTCCTATAGGATTACTAGAATTTCTTGATTAGCAAGCATGCCTAAGATATTTTATTTATTTGGTTTAGTTTTATCTATTTTACATTTTTCCATGAATTTTCAAGGTGATCTTTACATTGCTCAACAAGCCTACATAAGCTTATTTGCCTCTTGCTTTTACACCTTGTCCCTCTTTCTTTTTTCCTCTATTATTCTTAGGTTTTATTTTGTTGGTATATTGTTGGCAATAGTACCAAAATCAGGGTATATGATGTACAAAAAATCAAATTACCAAAGAGGATGGTTTGGTTTTCAAACCCACCTCATCTAATTGAGGGGTGGATCTATGGTTGTTGAGTGGATAGAAACCCTACCAATAGTTAGGACCTCTTGGTTACCACCAAAAAGGCTTTAGGATTTTTTTTAAGAGAAAAACCCCTTGCGGGGATGCCTTGGTCTGAGAGACCATGAAAATGGGATTCTAAACCATAAAATTCACTCGGGAGTCACACTCGACCCTACCCGCACCAACATTATCAATTGGATTTTGGATACCCAAATCAGCTTTTTGGTAGGGTGGAGATTTGAACCTGGGACCTCCCTTGGAGGATTACCCTATCCTCTCCATCTCACCTACAAAACCTGGGTAAGGCTTTAGGATTTTTAATTATGGTGAGGTATGGCTTAATTACCACTAAAAAGGTTAAAATACTTTTCTTTATCTTTTCTAGGTGTTTAAAATTGCTTCATGATGTGGAAATTTTGAATTTACCAATAACATTTTACATACCCATTCCCTTATTAATTTCCTTGAACTATCTTAATATCAACTACTTAATAAATATATGGGGCTTTAGGACTTTTCATCTCACTTGTATTTTGGTAATGATCCTTCTCAAAACTCTAGGGAAAATACTAGGAGTTTTGGGGCTTAAGGGAGTGGGAGGTAGATTACTTGCTTAAATGGTAAATTATTTACTTGAATGTCAACTATGTTTAGGAGATTATGAAATTTAATAAATGAAGATTCTATTTTATAGACTCCCCCCATTGGGAAAGTAATTTGCAATCCCCTACCCTATTGGTTCCTCCTTTCGTTAACTCTCCCCTAGAAATCCTAATGGGAAATGATCCTCTTTGCATAGTTGATTTAGTAAAAGTGTGATTATATGCAATTTTACCTTGTGGTCCATCATGGCGTATCTCTCTCTTAGTTGTCTTGTTGATTCTTGGACTTTATTTGTGCAAATATTCTTCAAACATACATGTGAACTACCTGGTGTGCTTTACAATATTTTATTTTGTGCTAGTGCTTTGATTTACTTCCCTTATCATATGTTACCACTTGCTCTAGCCAATAACTATACAACACCTTGCCTTGTCAACTTTATTTATATATACCATTTATTTATAATATAATGCATGGTTTTGACATATTTTCGTGCATCGGATATCTCATGTGGAGCTTATTCATTGAAATATATAGTGTCCAAACCAAAGTGTTCATTGTCTTGAGCACGTGACTTGCTATAGCTAAATTTCTTTGGTTAGTCAAATTTGTTAAGTGATGAGTTCCTAGGTCTATGTGGATTATTACATTGAGATTAAACATGGAAAAAGCATCATTCATTTGGGTTTTTTTATTATTTTCTCCAAGCATTCTTTATTCTATTCAATCATTAATTGAGGGTGTTTGGAATCATCTTTATCCATGTTCACATATTGTTGCTCTACTACCTATTTCTTGGTCTTTGTCACATCATTTGATTAGACTTATGATATATTGACTACTAGGTTGACCAATTTAGCAAACACCATGTCAAATTCTCCTTCTTTTAAGGAAGCAAATATATGATCCTAGGTAGAATAAGTTTATTTGGAGAAATATTGAGTGGGAACATATTGACTAGTAACTTGGGTTTAAGTCCCTAAATGTTATGTAGATGCTTAAGAAGAAATTACTTGGCTTGGCATAGGTACATTCAACTAGGAACTTTCTCTAGAATAGATCTGAGTGGCATGGACATCTAGTGGTGGGTAGTACTAGGAAATGGACTCTTCTACATAGTTATTCTAGATGGGAGTTATTTCCCTAACATGGTTAGGGTATTATTGCTATGGTGGGAGTGGCACCAACACTATTTACTCATTTTGTTCCTCCTTATTGACCGGATATTATGGTCTTAGATGATTGTTGAACTGAGGTCTATTCCTATGGTAGCCTTGCTAAAAGGGATATCTTGGGTTGTTTTGATATGGGTACCTATAGGTATAATATTCCTTATTCATGGTCAACATTTTATTGGTAGCCTTCTTACGTAGATTTTACATTATGTTAAGCTCTAAGTTATCTAAAGTAGATAACACTAAAGTGGGTGACATAAAAATTACTACTAGTGAAACTGAGGTTGAAAGAAATGTTGGCTAGATCATTGGAGGAGGATGATATTGAGATTGCAAACTAGGGTAGAAAGGCATAGATGGTCTAGAGGCCAACCTTCCAATATAAATCAAATCATATTTAGCTTAAATAGATATGCCATAGGCATCTCGTAAGGAGTTTACACCTCTGGATTTAATGATTAATTATATTTTTGAATCTAAGGCCTTTAGTTAGTATATAAATGCCATATTTAGAGGAGGATGAATATCTTCAAGTTTTATATTCCATGTACTATGAAATATAAGGTTGAAATATTTGACTACCTTCATATGAGCTCTCTTTATCGTTGATAATTGTTCTAAGAGAGACATCCCATCTACCTTCTCTATAAATATTTCTATGAATATGATAGTAAGTTGTTCCTAGTTATATATCAAGTTAGGTTGAAGTGAAATGTACCATTCACAAGCCCTACCTCTAAATGAGGTGACCATAAAACTTAGATTGATATCTTGATATGATATATTATGAAGAGTGCACATGATCACCATGTGGTTTAGATGCTTGATCAAAGTAGTTAGGTCTTTTTCCAATGAAATATGAGATATTTTTTAATGTAATTATTGATATCTCATCCCATACTTCATGTAAAGTAGGATGTCTCAAGGTACCTCTATCATTCTAGTCAAAGAATATTCTAGGCAATGATGGAGTAACCATATTCTGGCCTCTAGATCTTGTTATTTATGCAATCATATCAAATGGTGGAAGTAATTATTGAAGATTTATAGTAGTAAAAGATATAGTAACAAGTCTCTCATTCATACGCTTATGGTTCCTTTAGTTGAAATGGAGTCACCAAGTGAATATAAATTGTGCTCTTTGAGCTTATAGATTGAGTTATTCACTGCAATATCAATCTGATTTCCTTTAGTGTAGCTTCTTCTAGATATTTATCTTGAGTATAGTCTCCACATGATATTTTTTAAGTGCTTCAACAAGTCAATAGGTAGGGACCTTTAACCAAAGTCAAAGCCTAATTATTCTTTTTATTATGTGACCAATGATGAATCAATTGGGTCCCACTAGGTGTACCATTAAACTATTGTCCTCTCCAATTGTCTAGGACATTGGATATAGATATTAGGTAGTCAGGACTATCATACCTCAAGTGGAATGACATGATAGGAAAAATCTAGGAGAATGAGGTTTAGCTAAATTAGGTGTCTCCAAGTTTTTTTACAAGTTTATCTCCTTTTAAGATGTGATCTTGAGTACATAGTCCTAATATACTAGCTTGAAGGGGAAAAGGGTTAGAGAAATTTCAAGAAATAAAGTACTAAGCTAACCTATGCTAATAGGGAGGTGATGCAACAAGATCTAAGTAATATTTCCCTACACAATATCCCTGAGTATAATGTGTTGATAACCCTTGAAGAACACTTCCTCCTCTAAGCATTAAGCAAAAATTTATGTATAAAGGAAATGTGATAAAAATAATCATGACCTCAAGCATGTATACATGAATATGAAACATTACAAGATATCCTATAAGTGAGGGTTTGAAAGCATGCACCAAGACCACTTAGGAATCCAACTATTGCTATACAAATAAAAATGAAGGGAAAGTTATACAAAAGATAGATGCTACAATAACTACTATTTATAGATTGTAAAAGAGATATTTTCCCTCCAAACCTGGTGCAAATATTTTGAAATGAGTACACTTATATGTGTTGGGTCATGTCTTCACTTAAGTTGGTTCTTCGAGGTCCTTGTATTTGACCCATTAATGTTGAATGGTTTGAGCCTTTGAATGAGTTGCTACTATTGTTATTGTTATCTAACATTTTGGGGATTACCAAAGTATGAGCATGGGAAATATTTATAATCAATGCTCTAGATTTGTTGTTGTTCTTGTTACAACTCCCATGTTATTACCTTTAATGCACCAACTATTTTCCTAGATTTTTAGGATTAAGACATGTGGGTATGTGAGCTTGAGGCTCTCTCACCAATGTTGCCTTGAGATCAACTACCACTTTTAGGATATGTGCTCAAAACTTTTAAACATTTCATAGATGTCAAAAAAAAATTCCTTCCTTCTTTAGAATTTTTAAAACATTCAATTTTTATTCATTTTGCTCTTCTCTATTCCTTTTGGTGCTTTAGCTATATTTTGAATTTTGGGACTCCAAATATTATAAGATATCACAAATTTTGCTTCCTTTTTCTTATGAAAACTTTTGGAAAGTGGTGTAAACATTTTATTAGAAAATTTTCATTATATAAAAATATTTATTCCTCATACCTTCTTTCACCTTTTTATTTTTAGAGCTTTCAATCAGAAATTTTGCGCACACTTGTTCACTAATTCATTCTCTTCCAAGTTTATCTTATGAAATTTTTCTTAAGTATTTCTCCTTCTGAGTGTAGTGAGAAATCACTATGGGTAATTTGTTATATTTTATTTATATGACATACTCATTTTCAATAGAGTAAATAAGGATAATTTACAACATGTGCACCGAGTTTAAAAACTATTCTAGCACAATATTCAAGCTAACATAGTAAAGTCTATATTTGACATCACATAGAACTCGTACTTGAGCTAAAATAATAGACCAAAGAAGTATATATAGATCTAAAGAAGATTCATATCAACTGAGAATGGCCAACACCCAAAAATATTACAAAAATTAAAAATTTCCTTGGCCTCACTAGCTTCTACCATAAGTTCATTTTGGTTTTTTCATATGTTTCATGGCCATTGAATTAGGTCATATATAGGAAGGTGAAATTTCACTAGAATTTATAGTAGTATTAATAATTAAGGGAGATGAAGTAGTTCCATTTCATAATGCTAATGCATGCCATGCTAGATATGGGTCATTCATTTGAGTTTAAGACTCCTAATTCCAACTATGCACCTGGTTCCACCCTAATCTAGAATGGTAAATAAATTATATGCCATTCTAAGATACTTTAGAATACATCATGGTGCTATAATACCTAGTATATGGAGTTATGTACCTTTGTTTAAGTTGGGTCACAGTGTTTCCAGTACATTACAAGTAACAAAACCATTATATATTATTATCGTAGGACTTCATAATTTATGCATTTCTAGAGTAGTCTATACAATATTATGTATATAAAATAAATGAATTATCTACAATAAATCCACCTTGTAATGAAGCATCCCAATTAAAAAGAGAATTAGATAATAGATTATCTAATTCATCCACTAGTACAAACTCCATTATTCATTCTCAATTCCAAAAGACATGAAGTTAATGATCGGTAGGTACTATATCATGAAACATTAAGTTTACCAACATTCATTAATAGTTGACATAGGGTATGTTAATACTATATCATTACCTCAAGAATGAGTTGTTATATTATCTTAGTAAACTTTGTGTACCATATGGTATATTTTCCAACTATTAATCCAAGATGCTTACTACTCCAAGGTGGTTGAAAACTTTGATGTCATCAATGCGCTTTCTAAATGATTATAGTAATTTCACTAGCATCAATGTTCCATTTAATATTACTAAACCAACAAAAAAGAAACTAGGGTTCTACACCCTTGTAAATTCCTTTCAAGCCTTGAAAATCCATTAGAATAATTTTTTTATTGGGGTTATTTATCGTCAAGCATCAACATAATTACATATTTGTATTTATGGAAAATTTCAATAAGGAGATCATGGCATCATGTAAAAATACCATATATTATTTAGACTCCTCTATTATTTTAGTAACTTTTGAATTATTTCAACCTACCTTGATAAATAGTTTTAATACAAATTCTAGGTTTATTAGCAACTTCTAGTATCATATCTAGAACCTATTGGACACCAATTTTGAGAATTTAAAAACCTTCCATCCATAGATGGATAGATTAATATTGTGAATAGGATGTCAGTGCATCTACTTTAGATGTATAATAATCAACATCCTCTAACATGCTATTAGAGTCTACCATACATATAAAATTCCTATAATAGGGATATAAACATTTTAATAGGTCACAGTCATTTCCAATAATGATTCATATTATATCCTAAATCCCCATTGGATGTTGCATTTTTCTAGAAAAAATAGTACAATACTAGAATTACTAGTTGTAACATATTGGATAGTTAGTTGAGAGATTAGACTATGGTTACAATGTTACAAAACTTTGTTATCATTAACATAAATCATTCATAAATATGCAAAAATATCAAATCTTTCATCCACAAATAGTTAACCACAATAACAATCCACAAATGATATAGAGATAGGTAATACCCTTAAGGTAGGGAAACACCAATAATACTCCTTAGGTAAGGAATATCCACAAGATCTCCCAAGATGAGAGAGCCACTTAAGGAGGGAAAAGCCCCATAAGCTAATTTTTAGGGAAAAATGATTACATAAGATTCATCTCCATGATGATTACAATGACAAGTATATCTTCTTTATATATCCATCTTCTAATTCTACTTTGGGGAGCCGACTACTAATATAATAGTATATTATATTATAATACAATAAACCTTGGGTTATGTATGGCCCATGCCAACCCTTATACAACATAATAACATATCCCTAAATATCTATTCCTAGGTACCCTAGCATGCCACCCTCTTAAATTTTTCATCCTTGAAACATATGAAGAAACAAGATAATATGATTTGCTAAGCAATGTTAGCAACTGGTACCAATCTTGATCATCCATCCATACTAGTGAAACATGTTGATGCTAGTATGCCATTTTTCCACTTGAGTATCTAAATCCACTTCATTGACCCCATGCTTCTACTTTTGTATTTTGATAATTTGAATGATGATTCCACTTATTCCTTGATATTGATGAAACACTCTGAAAACCAGGATCACTATGCTTTATTTACAAAACATTGCCATACTTGGTGCCCTTTTAATTCCATGTAGAACCATAATATTGTTTCCTTGAGCCATACCTCCAAGATTTTTGTTGCTTATGGTGGTGTGGATGGCGATATGGTGCAACCTTAACTTGATGTTCTACCTTCTTTGACTCCTCAACATTTGGCTCCATTGTTTTAAATTCTTCTACACATTGTTCTTTCATGTTCCCTTTGTTTGGTGTATCCTTGTGCTCTTCTATCAAATATTCCTTGGATTTTTCTACTATTATTTCCATGGGCTCAATTGCTACTACTTCTTCCATGGACTCTGTTGCTACTACTATCATCTTGGATTCTATTTTAGATTCTTCTATTTGTTCTTCAATTTTTTTCTCTACAACCATTTCTTGTTTTTCTTTAGATCCTTGCTCCTTAAGATGAGAAGTATCCTATAATATTATATTATTTTTCTTTTACCATAATTTTAGTCCTAAAAATACCACATACTTATCAAATTTTAAAAAAATTGCTAAGTTTCAAAAGAACCTCAAAGGCAGTGTTAAATTCTGCTAATATGCAAAAAATCCACAATCAAACTGGTCAAATAGTTCCCAGTGGAACTTGGAGGAGCGGAGCAAAATTTAAAAAGATGAATGTAACTCCAGGTTGGTTTTAATTTCCATGTAGAGAAGTTATAGTGTTAAATTCCACTAAGATACAAAAATCCACGGTAAAACAATGCCCAACGGACTTTGGAGTAGCGGAGTTGTGAAAAGGAAGAGGATCCAACAAGAGGTTTTGCTCTTCAAAAAGAATCCCTATGTTATTTTTTACCCACTGGTGATGCAATGCAAAAATCCATGGTCAAAATGGTCACACTAGACCCAACATAATTTGAACGAGTGGATTTTGAAGAAAGAGGTGGGTCATTTATAGGCTCTCATTCCATAATCAACACAGTAAAAATAGTACCTAGCAAAATAAGGAAGAGCATATTTTGAAGAGGAAGACAAATAACAATGAGGATCTTCAAATATAAATAACAACACTAGAATTTAAAGAATGTAAGGCACTTCCAAACTCTCATTCTATGGTCAACACAGTCAAACATGATCCAACAAAATTTGAAGGAGCGGATTTTGGAAATCGATGTGGGTTGCTTTCAAACTCTTATTTCATGGTCAACACGGTTAAACCTGACCCAACAAAATTTGAAGGAGTAGATTCCAAAATATGATTCAAATAGAGAAAAATCTAAGGAGCATGATAAAAAAGAATCGAGAAATACCAAGTGTCACTAAAATCAAGAATCATTTGAATATTTAGTTACAGATCTACGTACTAAAAGCCTCATAAAGAAAAAGGGATGGACTAGATAAATCTACAACCAGTGCAGCCATAAAATTATATTTTGGACTAAGAAAATTGTAGAGCTTAGAGTTGTAGAGTTTCATGGAGCGCAACTCTTTTTTTTCTTGTAAACAAATAAGAGGCTGCCACCTCAACACCCTGTTGATTTGGCATAAAAATCCTTGTAATGTTCCCATTCTTTCTACTATTATTGTAAAATATATATAAATAGGTTGAGCCCTTAGTACTAAGGGTTGGCTCTGGAGTTTTTACCTATCATATTACTATAATTTTGCTAAGAAATCAGTAGAAGGAGCATTACTTGGATGTTTGCCTCAAGCTTGTATCTTCATCTTTTATGAGTTTATTTTGTGAATTCATTTCTGCTACTACTGTTATGGTTAGTCAATTTTGCTGATATTGAATTGCTAACTTGGGGTAAATTGTAATACTTCATGCTTAATAAATGATGTAAAGAGCTTATTTTTCTATTAGTCTAAAGGTTGATCTAATTTTGCTATTTGGATTATTAACATTTTAGATGTTTGAAATAGTTCTCTAAGTGTTTTATTATTCTTTAATGATGAATATGACTAGTTTTGAATGTTGTTAGTCTTAAGTGTGGCATATTGGAAATGTGATTGATCATAGGATTCTTGATATTTGTCAATGTTAGCTTTATTTGACCATTATTCATTCAATTATTTCTAACCCTTACTCTATTTCTATCCCTAGCCTTATACTTTAAACTAAGCTTAATTGAGTCAACACCAATTAGTTGACAAGGTATACCAACCTACTTTGGAGGTTGGATTGAATAAATATTTAATCCATCCAATGTCAGGGTTTGAATTGTGATTAGCGGGTGTACACCTTCTAGAAAGTCATAGATTATAGTCACAATTCAATATTTCCTTGATGTCAATTCAGACACCAAAAATAACTTCATAAAAATTTTTGCACATTAATGTTAACAATACCCAAAGAATCTAACCAAGGATAACCAAGAACAATATCCTCATCATCCATCTCAATAGCATGAAAATCTGAATGTAAAATATATTTATCCATGGTGATCTTCAAATATTCAAAAATTTGAACATTCTCACCCTTCAATGGTATGTCCTTAATTTTTGTTGCTTGAACCTGCAACCTCTTAGCGAAAGCAATATTAATAAAATTAAATTTACTACTAGAGTCAATGGAAATAATAATGCTTCTATGAAACTGCAAAATAGAATTGTTAGATGAGTTTAAACCCTTTTTATTCTTCTCTTACTTTTGAAAATCCAAATATGTGGCTTCATTATTCTCACTATCTTCCTTAAAATTTTTCTCTTTCTCCTTATTGAGTATATATATTTTTTATAGTCTTCATTCTAATTATTGAAAAATTCCCATTCTCCTTTCACTTCATTTCACTCATTTTGAATTCCTTGTAGTTTCTTTTCAAGGTCTTTGATGGTATCCATAAAGCTATCTATATTTTTATTCCTTCCCTCAAGATCTCTCTTACAAAAATCTAACTTTATTTTTAATTGAATAGGTTCCTATTTACTCAAGAATTTTGGTTCTATTTCTCTGCAAGTGCACAAGGGATTATCACTAATAAAAATTTCTATCCATTATAACACTTCCCCACCAAAAATAATTTGAAAGAAATAGTGTAACATGACTTCACCATGTTGACATTTTACTATTTTCAACCACTCTCTCACATCAATATCATTTCATCCAAAAATTTTTTATAGTTCCATAGTTGATGCCCTAATACAAACTAGGGTTTTATGAAAATATATCTCCCCACTGATTTGAAGCTAAAATTCTATATAAATTATTATATCTACATTTCTTCTTCCAAATGAAATAAATTACAAATGATTTGCTTACCCAAACTAATAAATTTTGTCTTCCAAGAAATTTATGATTTGAAAATTTATCACTGTGCTTGTTCCATATGACTAACTTCAAAAGGTCATATCTCCCTTAATACTACTCAGATTCCTTCATATGACCACTCATTTTAAATCTCTTCAAATTCTGCATAAACTAATCCAAGAATCGTCTGAATCGGATAAAATTTCATAGAGATATGACTCCTAAAAGATGAGATGTTTTTCCAAAAAAATCCCTAATTTTGCAATTCCATAAAAAAATCTCACTTTTATAGAATCATTGCTATGATACCAATTGTTACAAAAATTTATTATCATTAACATAAATCATTCACCAATATGTATAAATATCAAATCATTCATCACAAATAGTTAAACACAATAACAATCCATAAATGAGTTAGAGATAGATAATACCCTTAAGGTAGGGCAACACCAATAATACTCAGGGAACAATACCTCCACAAGATCTCCCAAGATGAGAGAGCCACTTAAGGTGGGTAAAGTTCTATAAGCCACTTCATGAGTGATTATATAAGATTCATCTTCATGATGATTACAATGATAAATATCTCTTATTTATATATCCATCTTCTAATTCTACTTTGGGGAGCTGACTATTAATATAATATAATATTATAATATAATATAATATTATAATACAATCAACCTTGGGTTATGTGTGGTCCATGCCAACCCTTATACAATATAATAACATATACCCAAATATCTATTCCTAGGTACCCTAACATACAACTATGAGTTTATTTTTATATATTGGTTACACCAATTATAATCAATCTACATGTATATATCTTTTGTTTCATATCAATAAAGTTGAATTAATTCTATCCAATAATTGTATCAGAGCAATTAATTAGATATATTTATTGAGATAATGTTTCTATAGTAGTTATCCATAAAGTGTGTGAGGTTAAAGCACCCCAAGTGCACATCATATTTTAAATCTACTATGATGTTGCTAACATCATGATGTACCGCCTTGAATTAAAAATCTTGATGGAGGTAGAGGAGCATGGATGTGAGAATTTTATAAATCTTGAGGTACTTGGACCAATTTAAGTAGTCAATTTTGCATGACTTGGAATAAATTGGTCTATAGCTACCTCTATTACCTAGCTAGGAAAATTTCCATTTTGATCCACTCATTACACACCCATCAATAATCACTATTTTATGACACTCAATGATGTAGAGGTAGGACCTTGACTCAATGAGTAATGGTCATTGTTATTGCTAAATGTAGTATTTATTGGATCCATTATAGTCTTGAATCTGGTTCAATTGACTTGTGTTTAAACCCACCATTGGATAAGTAAAATGCCTACCTTTCTTTCTATTGAATTTTCTATGATCTATTTTTTTCGAGGTCAAAATCAATGTACATGTTAAATTTCTTGATGCTAGGTTAAATTTCCCAATGTATCAACACATCTAAACATGGTGGGATGTTGAAAACATAGAGTTACGATAGATGATCATAAAATACAATCAACCTTGATACATTGTAAGAGCGTAAATGCATCTAAGCCAAAGTTGTTGATTGTCCATGTGTTTTGAAGATGTATGAATCAAAACAAAATGTAGAACCAAAAGTTAATAACTATCATGGCAAAAATATATACATGTATAAATTTCTAGAGATGTTCAATATTGAAGGAATTATAATGGATGCATCAAGTTGTTGCTCAACTTCTACCACAATGCTTAGAATAATAGCCTTGGCCAGGTCTTGTCTAACCACACCAAATTGTATGAGTCTAATATCTACATGGTGAAGCTCATATTACATAGCAAAATAGAGTGTATTTCACTAGCAAAAGTGGAAATACTATTTATACCCCATGGATTCCCTCCCATTTGATGAAAAAACTTAAAATATAAACCATAAAATTGTTAGCTTTTGAATCTAAATACTTAATATAAAATAACCATGATCTAAAATGAAGTTGCAATATGAAATACATGGTAATGAAAAACTACTAAACATATAAAAATCATAAATAAATTTAGAAATAACTCATAGAAATACCATTAACAAATGCTCACAAAAATTCTATCTCAATTGAATAAAGATTTCAAATGCTCCATACCTCTCCACATTCTCATTATACAATTGTATCTATCACACACACACTCATAGACACATATGTAATGGAATGTGACTCTTCATATGGAGCACTCTTGGACTTCAATATTATAGAGACTCTTCATATTCCTACTCTATGGAATCATGTGCACATGGACTATTATGCACATTTACATTACCAAAATACTTTTCACACTTTAAAAATACTTGTGCATTTTTTACATTGCATAAAGTAAATACTCACACTTTAATCTAGGCCTCTATTTCCTAATCTAAAGATGTACCCAAGGTGGTACATTAGAATATACCAAATAATGTAATATATTCCAACACCCCCTATATTACATTAATTGGTTATTGAATACTTCAGTATTCAATATGGTCTTCATCTCTTGTATTCAATCTCTTTATAAGGTCAATTTCTGAGTTTGCACATAATTATTCCTATTTATTTTTTTCTGGTGTGACTCCTTCTTTTCATCTTTTGATTTTGTGTCTTCAATGATGATTTTACTTCTAATAATTGTGTTAACATATCATCATAGTAATATAACTTTGGTTCTTGTATTACATTCTTCCAACAAAAATCTTTTCTAGTTTTAGTCTTCACCTTGTCTTTCTTGATCTGATTCCTTTTCTTATTTCTTTTCTTTCTTCATTCCTGCACTTCTACCAGTGATATATCTTTAGTGTAGTGAGTTAGTGGATCAAAACAATAATATTGACTTGGATTCGATGAATCTTCCTTGAGATAATCATATGAATTATTTCTTTCAACTTGTATCTTTCCTTGAAAGAGTTCAAAAACAATTAATGAAAGATACATCATTAGACACTCTTTTGTAGTAAGTATAATAATGTCTTGAGATTCCCAGCAAGACCTAAAAAAATTTTCATGAAGATATTCCATAAAGGTAGTAAATTTTCCTTCCTTAGCTTCTTTGAAAAATAAAATCAATTTGTCCTTTAGACATCAATGAAGAGATTTACATAAACTTATTCTAGAAAAAAAGCAGAAATAAACAACTTAGAAGAAATGATACCACACAATGCACATAGAACACATGAGATTTACACTAGTTCACCCGATATGGGCTACTCCAACAAAATAAGAACCACACCTCCTTGAGTTCATTATTCTCTTTCTTGCTTGAAAATAGGACATTACAATAAATATAAAGGAAACTCCTCCAACCCTAAACCACTATGTGGTATTAGAATACAATGGGCACAATACCATGGGCTAAACCACCCACACCCACCAACCATCCACCAACCACGGGAATCCCAAAAATCGCTCTGCTCTCCAAATCGCTCTAAAAAAAGGGAATTCCAATGGAACTTCTTGGAAACTAGCTTGTATTTAATGTTCTAAATATGGTACCCTTTATGTTATTTATCTTTGATCTTACTTGATCAGGGTATTGAAGGCTCTACCACATTCTTTACACACTGCAATTTGGCCCTGTGTGCTCAGACTCCAAATTTGAATGCAGAGATGTAAATGTTATCCTTTGAATGGTAGTCATTGATGCCCTTAAATTGGAAAAGAATATTGAATGAAGTGCCAAGTGGCACATCCATTTTATTCTTGAGAGCTTGAGAAGTAGATGGTGCTAGAAAATGCTCATTGAGTAACTCCTTTATTGATATTTTGAGTAATGTATGGATGCTATGTTATTTAGCAGAGCGCTTGATTTCTTCATGGACAAGTGTATCTCATACACTCAATGCACCAACCTATAGCTTGTAACTCCTTTCTTTATGAAGATGAGAAATCACAAGAGGAGCATTAGGGTTTTACCTCAAGTGAAAAATATCACTTCCTCCTTGTGCATGAATGTCTTCTCTTTCTCTACTTTTGGATCCTTTGGATGTCTTTTAACTCTATAAATCCCCAACTCCTCTTTCATTCAATTGTAGTGTTTTTTGGCTCGGATGTGGAGCAACGATTTGGAGGCTTGAGCATCGATTTTGAGCAATGCAAATGTGGAGTTTGAATCACTCCAATGGTGCTTTAATATTATTCTTTTCTCACCTATTATACATCCTCATTTTTGTAGACAATGTTGCTCTCGAATAATGTTATTTCTCCCTTTGCATTGCTCCTTGTCTTTTGCAAGTTCGACCATCCAATATGTGAGAAGAATGAGCCCTAAGAGTAGCTCTTTTTCTATGCTTGGATAGATGCTATAATTAGGCTACCTTTAGGTAGGTTTTTCCAATGAATATTGTGCCTTAGGAACCTTCAAATCTGCCTTCTATCCCTGTATAAACTATATTATGATAGTGCAATTCATGTAATGTATTTATGTATAAAAAATCCTTTATTACACTTTATTTTGCACTGCCTATTTGAGGTCTGAATTTCTGGTTTCATGGCAGAATTTTGAATGCAATGTAGGGGATTTGAGGTTGTCTCTTTGGTTATACACCTTCCACTTTTTGCTTGGATATTTTACAAATGAATCCAAGCTTGTAACCACTTTATAGAAGCTCCTTTTTTTTACACTATTTTTTTTTAACAGAAACTTTTTTGTGCTTTGAATTTGAGACTCACCAAGTCTCAATTTAAGGCTTCCTTTACTGATATTTAGTGGCTAATTTCTTCTCCAATTCTTGGAGGATTGATATTATTTGGTGGCTTCTCTTGGCCACTTAATGTTGCAAATTGTTTTGCACTAACAATGTCTTTAAACACTTTGGCAAATTATGATTTTTTTCCCTTCTCACAAACACAAACCACAATATTTTTGAGAGCAATATATTAGTGCAAATGAATATAATAATATTTTACTTTTAATGCACTAAAAATTTCACCTTATCACTCCTATCAACTCTCAAAATAATGCAGTTAATCAATTTACTGCAACTTAATCAAGAATAATTTGAATTGAATCTTCAAGAGTTATTCTATAATTTCCTTATAAGCAAGATAATAAAAGATATTCTTATATTTATTTCCAAAGTAGATGATAGATATTTGATAGATAGTTGTAATTATGAAATCTAATCAACTCCTAATGTGCAAATGAATCTTTAAAATAACCTGTATTTTTGCACCTTTGAAGACTATAATTCAAATCTCCTTTTTGCAACTATAATACAAATTAAGGTACTTTAACAATATGATAAGTAATCCAATTAATGAATCTACTTGCACCAATAGTTGCTTACCTTTTTTATGAAATATTTTGTAGCTCTTTTATCACTTATGTAGAGGATGTATATCTTGGTGTCTAAGGTCACCAAGTTGTTGCCTTGATGAAGATATTGCAACTCTTTGTAGGTTGTTATGAACAACTCCTTCTTCACCAAAAAATAATCTTGAACTTTCTTTCATGAGCCTAAGAGTTGGTGGCCTATTCTCCTCTTGTGGTCTCCTTCTTCTATTGTAGATTTAGATAAGTTTGTGTCTTTGAAGTGGTACCCTCTTGCTATGAGAGGTAATATTCAAATCCCATGGATTTGGTGAGCTTATTTTGTCTTCAAGTCTTATTGTTAAATTATGACTTCAAGCAGGATCTTCTTATCAAGATTCTGAATATCTTAAGGTCTTCATTGGATTCTTCTTTAGCTTATATTTGGCACTTCTTACCAAATTATCCTTCTCTTGGGCTTGTTTTCAGATGGCAACAATTGTCCCAAGTCCTTCACTATTAGGAGATTCTCCTTGGTGTGGATTTATCTAGTGAGTTCTCCTTTGATGATTTCTTCAATAAGGCTCTCCTAGAATTATACTGGATGCTCATCGAGACCTAACCAAGGCATTTGATCTTGCAACATATTCTAGTCTTTCTTGAGATCTTATATTCAACCTTCTACTTCTAGAAGTTTTAGTGGTGAGACATTCTCCTGGATCTCTGATTATGCTACTTTTAGATTCGAACAGGACTCTTCTAGTCCTTTTTCTTCTTCCAAGTCTAAAAGTTCTTCAATGAGATATCCTTCTAATAACTTTTGCTTCAGTTGGATTGATTCTGAAGAAGACACTCTTTCTAAATTTCTTGTAGGAAGATTTCCCAACTCACTGAATCTCCTTTTCCTGCAACAAATTATTAGTACTAAAATATACTTCTAAATTAGATACTATCTTCTGGAGTCTTCTTCAAGATCAAGTCTTATATGGACTTTTTTAGTATCAAGGCTTCTATGGCCTTTTATTAAATATCAAGGCTTTTGTGGCCTTTTCTTCAATACCAAGGCTTTTTTGACATTTTCTTCAATATCAAGGCTTTTGTGGCCCTTTCTTCTAGACCAAGGCTTCTATGGCATTTTATTCTAGATCAACACTTCTATGGGCTTTTATTCTAGATCAAGTCTTCTATGGTTTTTTCTTTTTGTGAATTTCTCAATCTAGCAATGGAGATCTCTTGTCTCTTAACTTCACCATGATTCTTTTCCAAAGTCTCTTTTGTAGTATTCTTCTCTTGCAACAACTAATATCTACACTATGAAGGCACTTCGACCTTTGGGTAATGAAGTTGAAATATCCTAGATTTCTATTGTAGGAGGTGTCCCAATCATATGAGAATTAATTCCCTGCAATAAAATAAAATTTAGGTAATTTTTTCCATATCTCTTAGATGAGCTTCACTAGTTGATTCATCAAACTAGTGGATCAAATGTTGAGTCCTAGTCTTCACGAGTTTTCCTACAACTCTATGGAAAGACTCTAGCCATATGTAATCTTAGTATTTTTGAAACTGATATTTCTTTCAATCCTCACTTGTGGCTCTCCCTAATTCTACCACCTAGAATTTTATATGAGTTTTTGATAGTGATTGGTCCATGGGTGGATCACGTTGACAAAAAACTTAGGGTCAATGATAGGTGGTTTTACTATTGATCTACTATAAGTTGATCTACCATATATCTAAAACCACTATTAGATTTTGATACATTAATGGGAGATAACAATCACAAGATGCATAATATTAAGAAAGAAAGTAAATCTATGAGATTACTAAAATATGCTATAAATAAAATGATGGAAATGAATACAAAGTAGATATGGAGGAAATAAACACTCCATGATATAAGCTACTTCTCATGAATGATCTCTCATCTCATAGCTCACACATTCTCTATACTACACTACACTACTTAATTACACATTGCTGTCTATGGACCTTTATATAGGAAGATAGGTTCCTTGGCAAACACTCTACCTAGTTGTGCAAGGGATACCTTGCACATATACAACTTGCACATTGACACTTGTGAATTTATTACATTGCATAAAGTAACTAGATAAATTATCCCTAAAGTAATCTAATGTCCTAAGTATCTACCAAGGAAGGTAAATTTACATGACCCAAATGATGTAATATAATCTATTTCTAACACCACTAGAGATGCTTTGCTTAGCAGTTGTCTTCTCATATCTCAAACTAAGGCACTATATACTTAGTCAAAATATTTACATCTTAGCAAGGGTAGATTCATTGCGCTACCTATAGACACAAAATTTTTGTACCCATTTCTTTCAATCTAATGGATCCATACCTGAAAGGGGAGGGAAAATGAAGTGCTTACACCTCAAACGAGAAACACTTGAGTTGTGATCTCCTTGATGTTTGTCGACAAATTAGGTGGGGTTCACCAGGAAATACTTTATGGTGGTTTCCACACCTAGGTAGGGTGACTGTTTTATGGATTCTTTGATTTACACACACCCAGGGTTTAGCTAAATTTAACTATAGCTAACTATATGCACTTCAAATTTCCATGAAAAAAACATATAATTTAACTAAAAAAATCTTGTAAATTTAACTATGATGCAACGATTTTGTAGGTATTGAAAGAAAAAAGGTAAGTTCTATGCTATCATGTTTTTTTACCTTTTTCATCATTTTCTTTTCTTTTTTTTCTTATATTTATTTTATGGAAATGCTTAAAAAATAGAGAAGGACAAAATTTAAATACAAAAAACTAAAATAAATTAGAAGTAAGATCCTTAACAGGTCCGTATAGTTAATCTTCAGGAAGATTCAAGTCTGTTAGACTGAATTCAAAAACTTAGAACAGATTCAGATATCAAAAAACGAAATTAGAAATATCTTATAGATTTTTGAATTTATTCAAAACCTACATTTTCACAATAGAACACTAGAAATTGTGATTAGTGGTGAGGGATCTCCTTAAGCCAATGTAAATATGTTCCTTAGTGATGTGGCAATTAGATCCCTTTAGTTATTTTAGTTTACCACAAGTAAATTGATCAATTTCTAGATCTAATGCAAACATATATATTCAATGAGAAAATAGTGAAGCAATATAAAATGCAACAAATAGTGAAGGCTATGACAACCAAAATGCAAAATATGAAATGATGTGATAAATATGAGAACAAGATTTTACCCCCAGCATATGTTTGTTTGAATCTAGATGGTTCCAACGAATTTGGAATATTTTGAATTCATTTAAATCTGCAATGGTCAAATCTAGAAAGTTTTGTAGAGCAATTTTAGAAACTTCCTTGGTGAATTCAAACGATTGTAACAGTCTTCTAAATTTGTTAAAAATGTGCAATTTAATAGATACATACAAAAGATATGCACTTAATGGATATAAGAATTAAAAGTACGCATCTTCAAGCTTATCATAAAATGAGAAATTTATTTCTTAAACATAGCTATGCAAATACAAAATTTTCAAAGCAAATTTAGAAGCACTCTAGAATGCCCAAATTCATTGAAAGCAAATGAAATTTAGATCTACAAATGTAAAATAATAAAATTATAAAGCTAAATCAACACAAGGATTTATGGTACCAAATTTTATCTTATATGTTCTCTGAAATGATAGGATGATAAAATATCTTCATAAAACTTGCAACAAGACATGAAAAAATCTTCTCCACCTTAATTTCATATAAAAATCACCACCACCCTTCTAAAAGTCACCTGCAACTTTTAAGAACTAGAGCATATCAAAGAAATCAAGAAGGACAAAGACAAGTGGAAGTCATTAGGGAAAATTAGGAAATTTCCCAATATGGGTGAATTCGTACAATTCCAAATTTGTTGAGAATCTGATTTTATCCATATTAGAGACAAATCCAAATGTTCCACTAACCAATTTAGGTGTATATTTAATTTACATAGATTTAGATGTTTGAATTTTATTTGGTCATCCAAATTCACAAAAAAAATTGGAAAATGACAGAATTAGGTTTTAACGAGCGCAAAAATCAAGGCAAATAGCTAAGGGGAGGAAGCTACATTGCTGAGGGAAACATGTTGTTAGGGAGTCTAGGAATTTTGAAGTGTGTCAAAATTCCATGGCTATATTTTACCCCCTCTTTGGTGCATTTATGAACAATAAATACATTAAAAAAATATGTAGCAGAAAGGGGAGTTGCGCTTGCAAAGCAATTTTTTTTTTACATATTTTATTTTATTATTTATTGTCTAGAGTACCCCCTTCGAGTTTTGTGAGAAATTCAAAATTTGTTACAAAACTTGAAATTTGAAAAAAAAGGTAAAAAGGGGTAAAAATAGGAAATTAGGGTAAAACCTAAATCATTTTTATGCTTGTATAATAAGAATTTTGCTCTGGTCATATTCATCATGCGGATGAAGTGCGAGTAGGTGGCAATAGAGTAGGTGTATGAATATGAGTAAGCATTACTTTAAGATTTAAATTTTGAATTTTGCATTTTTTGTTGAAGTTTTTGGAATTTTTGATGCGGCCTATCGTTGCGTGGTAGAATCACCAAATTTGGATGGTTCAGGAAAATTCAGACATCTGAATTCATCTGAAATGACTTTCGAATTCACAAATTCGGACGATTTTGACAAATTTGGATGTTCGAATTTGCAAATATGGATGTGCTTAAGGTAGATTCGAGCATCCGAATCTACGTTCACAATGTTATAGAATTATAAAATTGTGTTCAAATTTGTAAAAGAATAAAAATGGATATTTTGTTAGGCATTATTTTTGTGAATTTTGATTTTTTTATTAATGTTTTTTATCATGATAATTTACTAAATAATATTTTTATTTTTGTTTGTAGTGAGGCTCTCTCAAGAATCGAGAGTGGTGGTACAAGGGATTTGAGGACCATGTGAGAGAGTTGAGTGGTCGTGATAGGTTAGTTCTTGAGTTAGTAGGGCTCCTACACATGGCTAAGATGCCATGAATAGAGGTGGACTATCCTCTCCTTACTACATTGGCTGAGAGATGGTATCTAGGATCTTCCACATTCTAGCTGCCTATAGGTGAGATGACCTTGAATCTTGAGGATGTATGGAGGATCCTTCAGATTTCTATCAGGGGTTAGTTTGTATATCATTCTATGATCCAAGCATAGACGATGCAACAGCTAATAGGGGATCCCTCTTTTCCCATAGATCAGAGTGGGATTAACATTAGGGGATTGATAACTATAGAGGGGGTATCCAAACTGACAATGGTGTTGTCTAGGATAGTTGTCCGATTATTATCGTACCATCAAAGTGAACATCTCCTATGGGTACCATTTTTATTATACCACTTAGATAGGGGATTGTTTAATATCATGTATAAGCATGATTGTAGCCTAGTACTTACTACTTTACTACAAATATTGTGCTAGGAGCACATTAAAATGAGGAGGCCTGAAGGATTACCTCATAAATAGGTAGAGGAGGGTCACCCTACTATATTTTTATGGGACCATATAGGAGGATGAGTGGATTAGAGGAGGCTAGGTGGGCTATTGACAAGTTGATTGCTCCTCGCATTTGTTGGATACCCTGGTAGGGACCTCTTGTCTAGTATGAGAATGGGGAGGAGCTGGCTCATGCATGATGGATATAGTGGTTATGGATGAAGGAGGGAGAGATAGAGCTACATCAAGCCGACCGAGTGTAGTGCTATTTTGGGATTGTTTAGGGGATACCCTTGATATAGGATTTTTGGTACCACCGAGTGACATAGGATCCTATGACTGCTAGCGGGACACCTAATCTCAATAGGTTCATAGAGCCAAATGAGGATGACCTTATGGTATTACTCCAAGAGGTAGATGGTGTGGGAGTAGAGGATGGATATATTGAGTGGTATGCCACCATACTTCTTGCTAGGATCATGCACGAGAGAGGTACAACAATAGAGTAGATGCAACAAGCATATTAGGTGTCTACTAGGCAGAGATCTACCAAACTACAACAAGGAGATATATGTTCAATATAGAGTAGGGGTCCTTGAATAAGAGGAGGTAGGTAGAGACATAGGTACTCTTGATATGAGAGAGTGCCTCAAATAGAGGGGAAGACTAATCAATAGTAACAAGCTTTATTTCTACAACATTAGATGTCACCGTTGTAGTAGGGAGTGCTAACTCCATAATAGGAGGTGTCATCATCATATCAATAGGACTCACCTAGTAAGGGCATTGTGATGGAGGTTAGAGATTCGAGCAGTGCTAGAGAGGTTGTTGCTTTGAAGAGGTAGGTGGAGATACAAGCTAGCTAGATTCAATCACTAGAGGCTTAGCTTTCACAATCAAAGACTCTATTGGGATAGAATCAGACTCAACTATCATAAGTACATGCATAGCTTGCATAAGTGTAGGCATAGTTGCACTAGGTATAGTCATGGTCACACCAAAAGAGGAGTGGACCTTTAGACCAGTACTTAGGTAACAGTTTTCTACAAAGTGCACTAATGGCAATGTAGGCAAAGGTGACCTTAGCATCACAATAGGTGATATTCTACAAGGAATTATATTTTTAGGTAGTTAGTAAGGGTCACAGGGCTCCATTACCCCCAGAATTAGCTGCTTTGAGTTGCTTTACATCAGCCTCTAGGTTGGTGTCTAGGGTCCCTCAGTTTTAGGTTCCCAGGCCACCTCCTGATGATATTTAGAGTTCTAGAGGCTCTAAGAGATGATATATTGAGGCTTATTTTTGTGGTATACCCCTAGTGACTGAGTATGCTAATTTTTACTGTGGTATACCAATCAAACTTATGTACTTTATATACCTTTTTGTGAGAGTAATACTATACTATTGTTTTGGTTTTGTTTGTATTTTGTTTTTATGTGTTATACATAACGTAAAATATTTTTGCTATTTTTAGTGATCATAAAATCATGCTTATGGTCATGTTTGATTGCTAATGTTCTTTTATCATGCTTAATAAAGATATAATTATAGGGAAGTGAAGTGTGATTTGATGTAATTGATATTTTGTGTTATAGAAGAAATATTGTTTGGGAAATATACCCTTACAATTTTTACTAGTCATCAATAAACCTAGGGAATGTGTGCTTGTATATGACCGTTTATGGAGGCTGCTCCTCACATTGATCATGAAACAAATCTTGTGTGAGGTTTTGTTGTAATGCTAACATCGAAGGGTTATGATCCAAAGTAATTTGAGATTTGTTGATTTGAAAGCGATATAGTTGATGATAGGTAATGTGTGATCTTAAGATTATTTTTTTGTAGAGCTAAAAGCACAACACTAAATAACAACAGAAAATGAATAGATCCAATAAGACAAATGTAATTACACAAGAAATATTTTTATTAAATAATAGGTGGGGAGAGGAAAAACTCCTTTGTAAAATTAATTATGCCTTGAAAAAAGTATTGTGATAAAATGAATACATATTGCTAGGGTTCTTCGAAACCCTAGCTATAATGAAAAAGTTTCTTCAACGTGCTTCACTCCCAACAGAATGAGTGGGTTTCAGGTAGCTGATTTCAGACCACTCCAGCTTCAAAAACTATCCAACAATAGATGAAATCTATAGATCTGTATATACACAAACAAAAATAGAGATTAATAATACCTATGAGGGCTTCCCAGTGTGAGACCCTTAGATATCAGTAAACCCTAGCTATAAATAAACCAAATGGCATATGAAAATATATGGATTACATAATAAAATAACAACTAAGATGATTTGCCTTGCTTACAATGATGATGCTTCATTGCAGATCCATCGATGTGATGACCGTAGTAGTATATGCGATGTAGTAAGTCAGTGGGAGGTTGATGATGACGACAGGCTTTGATAGGTGCTTCATAGGCTCTAGGGTGAGCTCGAAAAGCTTTGGGGCAAGCCTACATAATATGACAAGCTCTAGTGCATGCTTGGTAGGCTCTATAGTGAGCTTGGTAGGCTCTATAGTGAGCTTGGTAGACTCTGCAGTGAGATTGGAAAGCTTCGAAGAGTGCCTATGAGTGAGGGTTAAATATGTAGAAGCAAATCACGAGAATGTGAAGGATATGCCAGATGGGGATAATTATGGTAATGGGGGATGTATGCGAAGGTGTCTGGAATGGAGAAGTCCTATGGAAAGCTAGGGTTTTGAATCTTTAGGGCTCTATAACCTTATGCTTCATAGGGGCTTCTTTATTGATTGCTCTATGTGTGAATGTATTCTAGGGTATTCTATGGTTTGAGCATTTATAAAATGCCCTTACTTATAATCCAACCTAGGGTTTTCTTAGGGTTTTAGCCTTACACTTTTAATCATGTGGCTAAGATTAAATCGGATCCTAAGGCTGAGATTACACTTTAGATGTGGCATGGATTAATGAAGATGGATGATGGAGATTAGATTGGATCGGATGACTGTGGTTAATTGGGTTTATAAATATATTTTCTAATAAATATATTATAATATAATATAAAATATAATATTTAAATATAAAATAATATTAAAATAAGCCCAATTGGGTTAAAAAATGGTGGGAAAGGGCTATAGTGGACCTTTTGAAGGTGGGAATGGCTAAAAGTGGCTAAATGGATGGTGGGAAAGGGCTACAACAGACCCTTTGAAGGTGGGAAGGGCTAAAAGTGGCTAAATGGATGGTGGGAAAGGTGTATGGTGGATTAATGGCTATAATTTGGTGTCTACAAATGCCCCCTTTTTGGTACCATGTTACGTGAAACACAATATGGGAAAAAAATACGAGACATATGCTTGGGCTATGGGCATAGAAGCAACTTCTCTCTGTTGTTGGATTTGAGCACTGATGTTGAAGACAAAAGAACAATGAATTTTTGGAATTTTTGTAGCTTACCCCCTCAATTGGCAAATGAGTTGGGGATGTATCTCACAAGCCAATTAAAAAATTTGTGCAAGTGATGAAATGTTATGTGATTGTAGACAATATGAATGATGTGAAATGTGGTACCATCCTTACCCCAACGGTGGAAAAGGGGTTGGTGTAAAATATCATGTGATTGTGGATGATATGAATGATGTAAAATATGGTACCATTTTTGCCCCATCGGTTGAAATGGGGTTGGTGTAGAATACCCTATGATTTTGGATGATATGAATGATGTAAAATGTGATACTATTTTTTCCCCAATGGTGGAAAATGGGTTGGTGTAAAATACCATGTGATTGTAGACGATATGAATGGTGTAAAATGTGGTACCATTTTTGTTCCAACGGTTGAAAAGGGGGTTTTTTCCAATGTCATGATCATGTAAGATGCATCCCATTATGGGAAATCATAATAAAATTATGGTTACGCCAAATTTTGGGATGATTCGATGCCTTTGAATAATATATCACAGTGGCGTCATTGAGTATGCAAGGTATGAAGATGCATGATGACTAAGTCAATGTAGGGTGGTGTAGTGACTGTGGAAAATTCTTCACCAATTCCACAATGGAACCAATCAACCTACCAATCTAGCCTATATTGTGACTGTTGTCGAATGAATGAGTGTTTGTGATTTTTATTATCCATGTTTTTGTGCCCCATGAAAAAGGGCATCAATGACTGCCTTTGAGCAAATTGTTCTTGGCAAGGTTGCACTCAAAATGTGATTGTGATATTTGATGATGTGATAATGGATGATGATCATGGTCAAGTGTCCTTATTGTAGATTATTCATCTTACCAAATTGCATGGATTACTATCGTTGCAATCACCAAGTTTATAGAATAACCCACTAGATACGAGGTTCGCTTGAATGAACTGAACAAATGGTGGATGAAATGATTGATGGATTGAAATATGGTGATGGAATAATTAATGGATGAATGAATGTTGTTCTTTCACTAAATGTAGAGTTAGTTGACGTACAATTTGTATTTTGTGCTTCTTTTAGTGTTTCAATTTGCATAGAAATGAGAGATTTATTGGTCAAATTAACTCCAATTTTTACAAAGTTTTATGGGATGATGAAGAATATGATGCGGAATGGTCAGATGTTAGTTTTGTGAAAATTTGGATTGCTTTGCTGCATTTTGTGATGTGATTTGTGTATTTTGAAGATTTGTTTTGTTCTAAAACATTATGCATGCAAAACAGTTTTTGTTTTCACAAAACCTGATTTTATGATGTGCATGATGTGTGGATGAAATTTGGTGAAATTTTGAGGTAAGCTACTATTTTGATTGATTTTTTCTTTATGGCATTTTGGGGCCAGGCGCTCGACTATGCCTGTGGTATCTCGCAGGTGCACCAGTGCACCTGGGTGCACTTGCAGGTGCCTAGGTGAGCTTATGGACTGTGGGTGTAGGACTATGCCTGAATGCGCTAAGGAAAGCTATAAATAGCTTTCTAAGTGAATCATGAGGCTCACTTGTGCGTTTCAAACTTTGAGAAGTTGTGTCTGAGGAGTGGAGTGGATTTGTGAGCATAGTGAGGCTAGTGAGAATCTACATGGAAGGTATGGTGGTAGAGGTATTGAATGCTGCTGGTGGAGTTGAGGCACCATTTGTCCCAATAATATTTAAAAACACTTTATATTTTATAAAAAAGTTTTTTTTTTTGAAAATATGATTAATAACAAAAAAATGTTTATTACTACAGTTGAGGTACATAGAGCCTCGACATTGCTTCTCTCCTCTCGTTCCTGGAATGAGGAAGAAGCTCACATATGGGGATTGGGAGCTTCTAGGGAAGGTGGGCCTGGAGGGGTAGCTAGGTTGGATGTTGTGAGGGTGGATGAGGGGTATCTCTCATAATTGATAGAGAGATGGGACTCTAACAGGGGGACATTCTAGTTGCTGACTGGAGAGGCTACTATCACCCTTGAGGATGCATACCACATCCTCAAGGTGCCATTAAAAGGAGAGAAGGTGGTGGTTGGGCATGATAGGAAGGTTGATATGGAGAAGATGTTTGGGGATCGATGGTGGGAGGCTTGGATGGGAGATGGAGGTATATGCTATTTGAGCATATACAAGGTGAAGGAGCTGGATGCGCTCTCAGCCTTGATCATGTTTGTGTTAGCAAACATAGTGCCACATAATAGCACTGGTTGTAGGTTCCCTTGGAACCTATTGGGGTTGGTGAGTGATCTACTCACTGATCCAATGGAATATGCATGGGCTTTTGTATTGTTGGTGCAACTATAGTGGGAGTTATATGAGGTGACATGGAGAAGGAGGAAGGGGATTGGGTGCAGCTTCCTCCTACAGTGCTAGTATTGGGAGCATTTTGGTGTGGCTCAGATAGAGGGATTGTCATGTCAGGTATGGTAGATGAGGAAGCCCTATGCTAGGTGATGGTCAGTGGTAGAGGAGGTGCAACTGAGTCGAGAGGTGCATACCATCCAGTGGTATCAGGATATGTATTCAAGGTTGACTCAGGCTGACGTGATATGGAGACCATGGCAAGGAGATCTATGGGATGGTTATGGGGAGTAGCTACGTCAGGTGAGGCAGGATCAGTGGTTGGTTGGGTGAAGGGATAAGAAGGTGGAGTACTTTTAGTACTCACAAGAATTGAGGCAATTTGGATTGCCTTAGGATGTTCCAGATGAGCCGATGTTGTATCGACATCGATGGGGTGAGGTGGGGCTCCCATGTGCAGAGCCATGGTAGGTGTGTATGGATGATGATGAGCAGTAGGAGGTCCCTAACATAGATGATGCTAGGATGACTATGGAGTATATAGATTGGTTTTGTGCCTAGCACAAATAGTGTGGGTACCAAAGGTGGTGAGTGATGATGTGGCAGTTGTAGGGTCGAGGGTGACTCTGGAGAGATGAGGCCTCAATGATCAATGAGTCAGAGGTGGTCAAGGGGAGCATCCCAGCAGGCTTTGGATATGGGTTTGGTAGATGAGTATAGGGAGAATGATGAGGAGATGGGTGAGATCATTGAGGTGGATAGGTTTCGGGCAGAGCTAGAGCAGCTTCATGAGGAGTGAGAGACTATGCTTGAGATTCATAGGGATTCCTTGGTTACTATAGCTCGGATGGAGGTGGAGCGGGCGGTAGTTGTGGCTAGTGATCAGGAGATGGTCACAAGGCTTCAAGCAGAGATGTTTATGTAGGAGCATCGACATCAGATGGACCTACAATGTCTATAGGCTAGTGAGGCATATGCCCATTCCTTTGAGGATTTGTGTATGCGTAACCACATTATGTTACCAGATCCTCATTCTTCTTCTATATTCGAGCCATCTAGGCATACTGAATTTAGGTAGAGTACTAAGCCTAGGGATCCTACTAGATCTCAGGAGTTCTCTCATGGAAATTAGCTTAGTGCTTAGATGCACTATTTTTTATATGAGCCTTGGTGCTACCTTGTAGCTTTTTTGGTGTTGATTGTATATGCAATTTTTATACATATATATACATGGATTTCACTTTTGTATTGTATTTTGTGTGAATGCAATGCCTATTTTATGAAATTTTTATGAATTTTTTTTGATGGAATGCTTTATGGGTGATTATTGCAAGCTAATAATGATATATATGCATAATGTTTATATGGATTATTCATGCAAGATGTGTTATTGATGATTAATGCAAGTAAATGTATAATAAATCTACACTATATGAGAGGAATACATGGTGTTCGAATGATATTTTATAGTTTAGAAATTTTATTGGCCATTTTTGTTGTCCATTGTTTGTCAGTTGGGGGTACCCAATTTAGTGGCTTTATGCAACTTTAACTTTAACTTTAACTTGTTCTTGAAAACATGGCAAGAGTTAATATCATACCCATTTTGCCTATGGTATGGGCAAAAAAAGTGCTCTCTATAATTTTTAGGCCTTTTAGTGGGGTCATCAGGCTTGATTTATGGCAAGGCTAATTTGTTAGTCTCATACAACCTTTGAAATAGGGATGAATATGACTTCGCTAAGGGAGTGTATTGTCATTGGAGTTGATTGTGTTGGTGGTAGATGGGTTGATCCACAGTTGGCACTATATTTTGAACCGTAGGTTCTTGGGTTACTGACGGGACCGCATGATAGGTAATTGGTTTTTGCACTAGTTTTTGAGCCACTACGAGCTGGCTCATCACCACTTGATTGAATTTATTAGTTGTGCTCAACATTGAGGCTTGTGTTGACTTATTTTGGCTTGATAGATTATTGCGATATTGGCCCTTATTTTGCCATTCCTTTTTCTTTAGCTTAATGACACCTTCTTATATTTTTATCTCCTTGATGACACTAGCCTATGCTAAAGCTTCTTTAAATGTTCTATAGGTATTTAGCTATAGCATCCAAGAGATGGGTTTCAAGAAACTCTTGGTGAAAATTTTTATGATCTCTTCTATTGGTAGGGAGAATGACAATTTTGTTATGACTGCCCTCCAACAGAATCCAAAATCATATATAGGTTCATCATCCCATTGTTTTAGTGAATAGATATCTGATAATGAAACCATTTTTCTAATATTGAGGGCAGAGCATTCAAAGAATAGGTCCATCAGTTGGTCAAAAGTATAAATACTATGTGTAGGCAATTGATTATACCATTCTATGGTGTTTCCCCCTAATGTTTGAGGAAATATTCAGAGCATGAGAGCATTGTCGTCTTGGATTCAAAAACATGCATGCACAAATGAACTCACATGCTCCTTGGGATCCTTAGTTCCTAGAAACTTGTCAAACTTTGGTAACATGAAATATGTTGGATATGGTGGTGATGATATCGAAGGGTGAATTGGTTGATGGATTAGCTAGCTCAAATTTAGCTTTTGGCTTGTCATGCCTGATGAGTTTTGCATTAGATGATCTATCTATTTTTGCATTGCTTGTAACCTAAGGTCCTCTACTATAATGTGAAAATCTTGGATCACTTGATGGTTGGGTGAATGGATGGATGATAAATATTGTGATGTAACCATCATGGTATTGTGAAATGGGTTGGGTTGGTGATGAGGTGAATATTGGTGGTTAATATGTGGGGATGGTTGATGACGGGGTTTATGGAAGGAATGGTTGTGTGGTTGGCTAGTAACAATGGTGATTGGTTGAGTTGGGTTGTGGATGTGAGGTGGATTAGGAATGGAGACTATGGAAGATTGGGGGACCCATGCTAGACTTTGGTTGGTGGTTGTAGGTTGGCTTGGAACTATTTGGATCATAGGGTCTATATGGACTGGTTGTTTAGCTTTTGTTCATTATGAGAGCAATCTATTTATTAGACCTAATGTGTCCTTCAGTTCTTGATCTGACCAAGTGTCCAGGGATGTGGTTGTGGCTAGGTTAGATGATGGAGGGGTGTATGGAGATGGATGAGAGGATATGGGAATGGAGTAAGTTGCATTTGATGTGATAATGTGGGGGTTGGGTACTTGTGAGGCAACATTGACATACTCCTCATACAACATATTGGAATATATGGATGTGGGGTAAGTGTTAAGACCACTTGGATTTTGTTGTGATTGGCTCATGGAAGAAGGCATACCATATTCATAAAAAATATTATGATTTCCTCGAGTGAGGTAGGAGTTAGCCAGCTTGGGTTCTTCAAAATCTTCTTGGCTAAGGGGCTCTACGACATATTTGGAAGACTTGTAGATGGCCTTCACTTTGTCCATGTCTATGTGTGTTGTGGGTGGTTCCACATTGTATGGAAGGTATCCTACTTATGGTAGGGATGGATATGGAGGTCTAGATGAAGTAGTATGAATCCCACTGGATGGGTTTTCCATTGAAGTAGTGGGAGAATGGGGAATGTTTTCCATTAAAATTTTTTGGTTTATTACTTTCTTTTGTTGTTTTGTTAAAACCATAAAGTATTTAAACCAAAAATTTAAATCTTATAAAAATAACACAAACTAAAAACTCATACAAAATTTGAAATAAAAGAAAACAATCAATTCTAAGTTTCACCGTGTGTGGCTTACCTTGTTCATTAATTATTTTCTTTATTTAATGTGAGATTCCTTTTAGAGTTATAGGCTTGTGTGTTTTGATGTACCCTAATATTGCTTAATAAAAACAAAGGAAAAAAACTATGGCTAGCTGGGGCAACGAGATTCTTGTTGGTAATAACCTCCAAAAAGTTTTCTCAAGGGTATCCTAAGGTTTCTAGGGTATATATTTGTGGATGGAAATGACTGCCACCATCATGAAATCTCAAGCAATGGCTAGTGATCAAATCTAGCCACTACTATTTAAAAGTGCCACGTGTAGTGTGTGATAAATTGTATTAAACTTTTGTTTTTTTATTGTGTTAAAACAATGTTATAGATGACTAAATTTATTCATCTAAATCAGAATCCAACATCAAGATGCAAATTTCACCTAAAGAGAGTGGAGTACACTGCTCAAAACCCCCTGCCTACAAATGATACTAAATGATATCAAAAGAGAAACTGAAGGGTTTGTCCACCTCTCTGCCAAAGGGGCCAACCTAGGGCAGGATTAATTTATGTGTCTTAGTATTATTACTACTTATATGTATAAAATAAAGTAATATTTAACTCCTAAAATAATGCAAAATCTAAGTAATGCCTTTTCTTTTTCAATGCAAACAAAATGCAAGCAATCACTCAAATTTACAATTTTAGAACAAGAAATTTAATCTATGTGAAATTATTGCATGCAAAAACCTAAATGCAACCTAATATGAATTAATTCCTATATTACTTAATTTGTGTTCATTTTATACTCATAATTTGAAAGACATAGCAGAAAACTCAAAAAAACGTAAAGCAAAATGAGAAAATAAAATGGCTAAACTTACAAAAAATCCTACATTTTATGGAGGTATTCTTGAGATCTATATTACTCCAATTGATGTGAAATTTTATAGATACATAACAGGATGTGTTAGGAACCCACCCTCCAAATTTCACATCAGTACAACTCCATATGAGTGAGATATGGTCAAAACCGTCAGGGTATGTTATGCAGGAAAATTATATGTTTTTCATCCCTGTATGTTTTCTATCCCTAAAAACCCCCATAATAGACCAGAAAAATAAAGTTAGAAAAGTAAATCAAATCAGTAAATGAAAACCTTGTTGGGTCCCACTGTGATTTTTCATTTTTAGAGCTAAAAGCACAACACTAAATAACAACAGAAAATGAACAGATCCAATAAGACAAATGTAACTGCACAAGAAATATTTTATTAAATAATGGGGGGGGGAGTTGAAAAAATCCTTTGTACAATTAATTATACCTTGATAGAAATGTTGTGATACAATGAATACATATTTATAGGGTTATAAAAAACCCTAGATACAATGGACACAAGTGTCTTCAACGTGCTTCGCTCCCAATAGAATGAGTGGGTTTTAGGTATCCGATTTTAGACCACTCTAGCTTCAACAACTATCCAACAATAGATAGAACCTACAGATCTGCATATACACAAACATAAAGAGAGATTAATAATACCTATGAGGGCTCCACAACATGAGACCCTCAAATATCAGTAAACCCTAGCTATCAATAAATCAAATGGCATATGAAAATCTATGAATCACACAATAAAATAACAACTAAGATGATTTACCTTGCTTGCATTGATGATGCTTCATTGTAGATCCATCGTTGTGATGATCGTAGTAGTAGATGTGACACAAAAAGTTAGTGGGAGATTTATGATGATGGTAGGCTCTAGTGGACACTTTAAAAGCTCTAGGGTGAGCCTATAGAATACGGCAGGATTTGGTGCACGCCTGGCAGGCTCCGCAGTGAGCTTGGTAGGCTCTACAACAAGCTTGGAAAGCTCTAGATAATGCCTATGGATTAGGGTTAAATATATATAAGTAGATCATGAGGATGTGAAGGATATGGTAAATGGGATATAATGACGACAATGGTGGATAGATGTGAAGGTGGCTAGAATGGAGAAGTCATATGGCAAGCTAGGGTTTTGAATCTTAAGGGCTCTATAACCTTATGCTTCATAGGGGCTTCTTCACTGATTTATCTATGTGTGAATATCTTCCAAATTTATTATGAGGGGGATGATGACAATGGAGGATGGATAAATGGAATGGCTGGAAGGATGGGAGTCCTATGAAAAGCTAAGGCTTTAGATCTATTCTCATAAGTAGATTTGATGGTGGAAGTCCTCAGAACTCTGCAACCTTCTACTTTGTCGAGATCTCTTAAGGATATAAAATAGTCGAGTCACCTTCCCGGTTTTGAGCATTATGAATGCTCTTATTTTATAATCTAGTTTAGGGTTTACTTAGGGTTTTAGCCTTACACTTTTAATCATGTGGCTAAGATTAAATTAGATCCTAAGGCTGAGATTACACTTTAGATGTGGCATGGATTAATGAAGATGGATGGTGGAGATTAGATTAGATCGGATGAATGTGGTTAATTGGGTTTATAAATACATATTTTATAATAAATATATTATAATATAATATAAAATATTATATTAAATATAAAATAATATTAAAATAAGCCCAATTAGGTTAGGAAATGGAGGGAAAGAGCTAAATTGGGTCTTTTGAAGGTGGGAAGAGCTTAAGTGGCTAAATGAATGGTGGGAAAGGTGTATGGTGGATAAGTGGGTGGTGGGATGGTTAGGATGGAGGATTAATGGCTGTAATTTGGTGTCTATATTTTTATTTAAGCTTAAGAGAAGTATGACGCAATGTAGGTGATTAAGCATGAAAAATGGGATAGAGGACTTGCGCTAGGCATAAGATTCCTAGTGTGAAGTAAATGGAGATATTTTATTAGGATTATCTCATGCCATCATCGTGAAGTCTATATGCAACTACATGACCAAGCAATTATGTATGATCAATGCAAATTTTTGTATATGACAAGCAATCATGCAATATGATGAAATGAATGCATTGTACTAGGTGGTAGATATGAGATGCAAGATTAATTGGTTTTAGGGCCAATTGCTTATGCTAACATTCATACAAATCCATGAGGATATGGTGACTTCAACTAATCAAAACTCAAGGAGAATCTTGGTCATTTTAGGATGAAATCAAGTTTATCAAGAACCAGTGTGTGATTTGTGTATTCATTTTCCATCTTGATCTTAATTATGATACAAAATCTCTCAAGGATCAAATGTGTGTGCTTATGAAGTTCATTTACCAATTTTGAGTAAGGTAATGATGCAAACCAACTTTAAGAACCAATGTGTGCAAATGATGAATTCATTTACCATGATTTTTATACGTGGTTAGACTTAACTACTTTGTAATACAAGCCACCAAAAGCTAGCTTATCCATAAGTGGACATTGGTCTATACAAAAGAAGGTCACTAATGTGATAGACATGTCACCACGTGTAAGACTACCCCATTTCCAAGCGGGTTTCATTCAACCCATTGCTATAATGGGGATCACCCCATGATTTTTGAATAATTGAGGAATTCCAGGGATTCAAGCTCATTACCCCCTTCTTTTATTTTGATTTCTTTAGATGGGGATTCTTGCTCATTTTTGAACAAGGGGATTTATTTTCTTTGTAGTAAAAATCATTTTATTCTTTTGCTTTTTTTTTTCTTTTTTTTTCAAGGGATACTTGCTCATATTAGTGGAAGAGCAAGGGATTTTATTTGGGTAGGGGGAGCTTGTCCTTTTGTCAATTCTCAACATTCTAGACCATGTGCATAATAGGATAGCAAGGGAAACCTTTCACTTAAGGAGCTAGTACTACTATGTAGCATCATTTTTCCTAGTGCAACAATCATTTTTAAGATGTGTAAGTGTGTTTTGGTTCAAAAGTGGTAGAATCAGTTCCCAAAACTCAAAATTTTCTTAATGAGAAATAGTGATTTTGGTTCAAGAGAGATTTATAATCAATATCGAGAATCAAGATTTTATTAAAATGTGAACTCTATGAGTGGTTCAAGATAAACTCTGAATTTCTTCAAAGAAAACCAAGATTGACTATGAATCTTGATAGCATCGGTCTAATATTTAAATGATATAATAACTGGATGTGACTATATGCCATATGCAATTGGACCAAAACTATTATGAAATATAGGATAAATGCAACTATATGAAAGATGATTTATATGAGATGGTTGTGATTATGAATTAAACTACATGCAACAAATGTTGTATGTACAAAATATATGACAACTATGTACAATGGTGAAACATGATTTTATGCATAATATCTTTTAAGGTGCATTATATTCATTGGTTCCTTAAGGTCTTTTCCATCTAAGGTAGCCAAACGATATGCACCTGATCCAAATTTAGCAGTTATGATAAATGGACCTAACCAATTTGGTTGAAATTTTCCTTTAAGATCCATTCGAGCATTGGTATTTTTTTGATTTTATTTAAGAACTAGGTCTCCAACCTCAAAATATCGAGTATGAACTTTCTTGGAGTATGATATTTTGAGTTTGTCTTGATAAGCGCGAAGATGCTCTAAAGTGTTTATGCACTTTTCATCTAATAATTCCAGTTGGCTTAGTCATCCAACATGATATTCATCTCCTACTTCAGCGTCTTGAAGTAAAAGTCCTAAAGAAGGGACTTCAAGCTCAAAAGGAAATACAACTTTGATGCCATATACCAAGACAAAGGGAGAAGCACCTGTAGGGGTTCGAACACTAGTCCGATAAGCCCATAAGGCTGGATATAATTGAGTGTGCCAATATCGACCTGACTTATTAACCAATATTTTTAAGATTTTAATTAAATTTTTATTGGATGCTTCAGCTTGGCCATTTCCTTGTGGATAGTAAGGAGTAGACCATCTATGTTGGATTTTATATTTTGCACAAAGCTTTTGTATGTCTTTATTTTTGAAGCAAGTTCCATTATTAGAGACAAGTGTAGAGGGAATCCCAAATCTATAGATGATTTGATTAAAGATAAATTTAGAGACTTGGGTTCCTGTGCAAGAAGCCAATGGCATGGCTTCTACCCATTTTGTAAAGTACTCAGTTGTTGTTATGATGAACTTATGACCATTGGATGAGATTGGATTAATCTTCCCAATGATGTCTAGGCCCCATTTTGAAAAAGGCCAAGGGGAAGAAATGGCTTGAAGTTCTTGAGCAGGAGCATGAACAATATTTGCGTGTCACTGACATTTATCACATCGATGCACATAATCATTAGCATCTTTTTCCATGGAGGGCCAAAAATATCCCATTCGTAGGAGTTTTTTGGCTATGGCACTACCACTAAAATGACCTCCGCAAGATCCATCATGCACTTCACTTAGTGCCTTTTTGGATTCATCTAGGTTGAGGCATCTTAGAAGGATACCTTCAAAAGACCTTTTATACAATGTACTTTTGATGATTACAAAATGAATAGCTCATTTACGCAAAAGTCTACGTTGATTCCTATCTAGACCATCCGGGAATGATCCATTTTGGAGAAAGTTAAAGATATCCTCATACCATGGTTCTAAGGATGTTTCTTTAATTATGAAGACGTCCAAGGGTGCTAGGCAAGACTCTAGTGAAGTGGGTTCTCAGAGTTGGTGAATGATGATAGTAGCATGATCATCATCCAACTCTAAAGGAATGAGAGAAGCAGTTGTTGCCATAGCATCCATAGAATGGTTACTAGTATGAGGAATAGCTTCGATAGTAACTTTCTCAAATAAAGACATAAGTTTTAAGATAAATTCTTTATAAGGATGGAGTTTCTCATCTCAGGTTTGGTAGATATTATTAATTTGGTTTACCACGAGTTGCGAGTCTCCAAAAACTGATAGGATTTTGATATTTAAAGCTAAAGTTGCTCGTAAACCAAGAATCAAGGCCTCATATTCTATTGTGTTATTTGTACAAGAAAATTGGAGTTTGAAAGATAATGGAATAAGTTGTTTGTGTGGAGACACCAATATGATGCCTGCACCTATGCCACTCATACAATGGGCTCCATAAAAAAATAGAGACCAAGATTCTAAATGATCACCTTCTAAATTAAGGCATTCATCTGGAAATTCTATTGTTAAGGGATGAGTAGATTCAAGAGGGGTAGCAACAAGTTGGTCTACTATGACTTACCCTTTAATGGACTTCTGACCAATAAAGGTTAGGTCAAACTCACTTAGAGTGAGAACCCATTTTGTTGCTCATCCTGATAAGTAAGGTCTACTCATCAAATATCGTAATGGATCAAATTTTGCTATGACAAATATTTTCTAGCTAAGCATATAGTGGCATAGTTTCTGCGTAGAAAACACAATAGCTAAACAAAGATTTTCTAAAGGTGTATAATGAGTTTCATAGCTTACCAAAGTTTTTCTTATGTAATAAATGGCTCGTTCTTTCTTATCCTCATCATGTTGCGCTAGCATTGCTCCTAACGCAAGTTCTGAGGTAAAAATGTATAAAATAAAAGGATATTCTGGTCGAGGAGGAACAAGCACTAGTGGTGTAAGCAAGTAATTTTTGAGAGCTTCAAAGGCTTCTTGACATTCATCATCCCATTTAAATAGGGTATCTTTCTTAAGTAACTTAAGAAAGGGTTGACATTTATCTGCTAATTTATCAATGAAACGATGAATGGATTGGAGCTTACCTTGTAGACTTCTAAGCTCTATTAAAGTTTTTGGTGGTGGCATATTGATAATAGCATTGATTTTAAGAGGATCTATCTCTATGCCTCGCATAGATACAATAAATCCCAACAATTTACCATATTTTACTCCAAAAACACATTTGTCCAGGTTTAAACGGACTTTGTACTCATGAAGTCTATTAAAGACTCGTCGTAAGTCAGGAATGTGATCTTCCTCCTTAATAGACCGAGCTATGATGTCATCCACATAATCATGCAAAATATCATACATCATGTCATGGAATACATATGTCATAGCTCATTGATAAGTTGCCCCTGCATTCTTTAAACCAAAGGGCATTACTTTCCAATAGAAAGTTCCCCATGGTGTAATGAAGGTAGTTTTGGGTTGATCTTCTGGTGCTATACGAATTTGATTGTATCCTAAAAATCCATCCATAAGGGATAACATCCCACTTCCTACTATGAAGTCAATAATTTGATCCATATTAGGAAGGGGAAAATCATCTTTGGGACATGCAACATTGATGTCCCTAAAATCAGTACATACTCTGATTTTAGTAGCCTCTTTTTTGGATACTGGAACAACATTAGATATCCAATAAGAATAGTCGATAGCTTGAATGAAATCGACATCTAAAAGCTTTTGTAATTCCTCTTTAACCAACAAGGCTACTTTAGGATGCATTTTTCTAAGTTTTTGTTTTATTGGTTTTGCATCAGGACGAACCACCAAATGGTGCATGACTACAGAAGGATCCAAGTCGGGCATATCCACATATGTCCATGCAAATATGTCAGGGTATTCTACAAGAATTTCCATATATTTAATTTGTTCTTCTTTTCTCAAGGTAGCTCCTATTTTCACCATGTGAGGATTGATTTCTATTCCGATATTAATTTTCAGAATGTCTTCTACCACAATACTCAAGTCCCTTTCGAAGTTGGGAGGGGCGGGTGAAACACCCATTTCCTGAAGTTCTTCTAAGGATAGTTTGGCTAGTTCATCTTGTGTAGTTGTTGTTTGAACATGTGCTATGCATGGGATGGACCCATCAAAGAAGAAACTATTCCACATGATTTCTTCATGAGGGATGTCACAAAAGACATCTCCTTCTACACACTCATCTAGAGCGGCAATTATTTTTGGATGGACCATCGAAAGCATATTGCAAGAAAACAAATGAGTTTTCTTTCTCTTCTTAATATCCATTAAATGCTTTTGATTTTCTAAATATTCACCATATGTGATTAGGTGATCATCTTCATCGAAGGGGAAAGGCTGAGATTTTGTAGGGATATAGCCTATACCACATCGGGTAGGCCATTCCTCAACCTCAAAAGGTTTACGTATGCCATTTTCAAAATGACCTAAACCTTTACCCTTATACCCCATATCACACATAATTTGCTTAGATTTTATATATCTATTGGAGAAATAACATTGGGAAAAACTATTTTCATCAAATGTAAAGCTCATTTGCTTAATGTTGATTTTATCTAGGGAACATCCTACGAAAATAAAGGTACAATTTCCAACATGATATATATTTCCCCATTTGTGAGGTAAACCTGTTGTACACGGGGATGGTGGTAATTGAGACAAGATAATGGAGTCTTGTACAACAAAATTAGCATGTTCAGTTGATGCTAATATGGTGGATAAATTTGGTAGAGCCTCATCTGTAAGAGGGTATGATGTAGAAGGATCATTAGCACTAGAAGGTATAGATATGTCAGAAGAAGGTGGTGGATCAAGCATTGGTACAAAGGACTTAGGAGGAATAGGTGCCAATGATGATAAGGCTGGACAAAATAGAACATCAATGGGTTCCACCATTGCACACATTTCAAAAGGTCTAGGGTCTCCATGAATGGTGACCAATTGATTTTTAAATTCAAATTTTACACATTGATGCAAAGTAGAGGGGACTACCCTCATTGCATTGATCCAAGGATATCCTAGAAGAATGTTGTATGATGCTGGACAAGATACAAAAAAAATGGATGTATCCAAAATTCTAGGACCAACTTGTAATGGAATGGATATCACACCACAAGCTTCTTGGGTTTCATCATTAAAGGCTTTAATAATCATTTCAGTTCTTCTTAAATCTTCATTTCTGAATCCAAACCTCTTGAAAAAGTCATAAGTGCAAATGTTCAAAGATGAGCCATTGTCAATCAACACCCTTTTAACACACACATCTCCAATTAATGTTGTTATATACAGAGGATTATCCCTATGCATACTCTGAGGAGGAATATCTTTATCATGAAAATCAATGTAGTCAATTCCATGAGAGGCCACAACATTAACTATGATAGTTGGCTCTATGTCCTGAGGCACCATCATTTGACTTAGGGTATTCATTAATTCTTCCCTATGAATAGATGAAGTCCTAAGAAGATCAAGAAGAGAAATTCTAGTTGTTGTATTAGCTAGTTGTTCATTGATATCAAAAGGAGTCTTCTGTTGAGGTCAAACTAAATTATTCCCTTTATGAGGTGGTTTCAGAACAAAAGGTGGTTGATCCATATCATTTGGTTGAGTTGTAGGTAATTGAGGTTGAGAAGTTTGAGCTTGAGCTTGTTGTCTAGTAATGGCTCCAACTGTACCCACAATATTACTTGATTGATGTGGTGATTGTGGGATAACAAATGAATTGGAAGAGCTAAACTGAATAGAGTGAGATCTAGCAGTTGATGCTTGTTCTATAGAAAGTAGTTGTTGTGAAGAGGGACGAGTTGTTATCATTATTGGAAATGGTTCCTCCAGAACTAAAAAATCTGTAATGGGTAGAATTAGTCTCGATTCATCTTCTGAGCTATTGGAATGAAGGGAACTAATGTCTACCTCTGATTCTGAGTCACTTTCTATGTGTTCCAAAGATAAGGATTGTAACTCTCTTCCTTGAAATTTCTCAATTGTAACTATGGATTGAGTAGGCACAAATATAGTTTGTGGAAGTTGTGATGGTAGGTGATTACTAACCATTCCCACATAATATGTTGGATGAGGCACATTCTTATAATCTAGTTGATTCACAACTTCCTTGCCACGATTAGGTAATGGATTTTGGAAGATGTCTAGATTTTGATTAACATTTTGCGCTTGTTGCTTTTGTGCATTTGTTGGAGGATTAGCATTCGATGGAGGACTTTCCACTTCCAAATTTCCATTGTCAATTAAATATTGCACCAAATGTTTTAGTCTTCTACAAGTGTTGGTTGGATGTCCATCAACTTGATGGAAATCACAATGTTGGTCTGGTCTATACCAAGGCTGAGAGGTGTCTGGTTGTCGTATCTCTGGCAATTTTATCAAACCTCTTTCTACCAATTGTGGTAAGACCATTGTCAAAGGTTGATTCAACTTTGTGAAATTCTATTGTGGAGGTTTTTGAGGTGCTTTTAATACAAGATTCTTTGTGGTCTCTACGGTATTAACATTTGGAGGAGGTCTATTATCTGTGACCCCGTCTCCTACCACATGCTTGTTCTTATATTGATTTTTAGATGATTTATCCTCATCCTTCCTTTTAAGTTGTCCTCTTCTGATAAGGGCTTCTTCTACCCTTCTTTCTAAATCGATAGCTTGATCAAAAGAGGTTATAGTGGTAGTGGCCAACTCATAGGACAATTGTTCTTGTAGGTTTCCAATGAATATTTCTAGCATTTCTCTTGGAGGTAGAGAAAAATGTAATTTTCCCAAGATTTTTCTCCATCGGGCTAGAAATTTTGTGAAACTTTCTTCTTTCCCTTGTTTTAAGTTGTACAAATCCTTAATTGTGACATGCCTTTCTATGTAGGCACCAAATTGATGCACAAATAACTCTATAGTTTCTTCAAAGTTTCTTAAGGAGTGTGTTGGTAGTTGATAATACCATTCCAAAGCCATACCTCCTAAGATTTTTGGAAATATTTTTAACAACATATCATCATATGAAATGTCATGACAAGTTGTCCTAAACATACATGAAGAAACACACGAAGTAGTTGCTTATTGGAAAGATTTTAGAATAAATACAAGCAATAGTTGGTTTGATTAGTTCAACCAACCGATCAATATCCTCAACTACCCAACTACCCAAGCTATGGCTATAATGTAATATGCATAACATAATATGTCATATGCTAACATCCCCTCGTATAACATTATTGGAAAATACAAAGAGCATTACTAAATAATTCAAATTTGACACGTGCAAGTGCCTTGGAAAAAATATTTGCAACTTACTCATCAGTGGGAATGTAATGGAGTTGTATGTGCTGCTTTAAAACTTCATCATGAATGAAATGACATCAAGTGTCAATGTGTTTGGTATGATCATGAAATATTGGATTCTTAACAAGATTTAAAACACCTTGATTGTCGCAAAATAAATGAAGTGGAAGGTTATTTGGAAGACCCATGTTTGTAAGAATGCAACTTAACCATATTATCTCACAGATTGCTCCACTAGCTACACGATATTATACCTCTATAGAAGATATAGCAACCACCTATTGCTTCTTACTATGCCAAGAGACAGGACCATATCCAATATGAAAAATATATCCATAAGTCGTCTTTCGATCATCAATGGATCCAGTATAGTCTGATCTCGTGTATCCCTATATATAGAACTTGCTATTCTTTTTGTACTCCAAGCAAAAATATCTAGTACCATGGATATAATGAAGAACTCTCTTTGTTGCTTTCCAATGACTCACCTTTGGTTCTTGCATGAACCTTGAAAGATAACCCATAGTTAAACTGAGATCTAGCCTGGTATTTATTAGATATATGAGACTACCAATCAGTTGATGATAGAGAGTGCCATGTACCTATGGTGATTGATCATATCGAGATAGCTTGATTCCAGACTCCATTGGAGTTTCCTTAGACTTATAGTATGTCATGCGATATTTATAAATCAATGTCTTGGCATACTTCTTTTGTGTCACTCGGATATGATTCTTTTTTTGAGTCACTTCCAAACCAAGACAATAGTGAAGAAGTACTAGATCTATCATTTCAAAATATTATTTCAAATCATCTTTTACTCCATAAATCATACTCTCTGAGCTCCTTGTTATGATCAGATCATCTACATATTGCACCAAAATCACTATATTAGAACCATTGTTCTTGATATAAATATTTGCATCTGAAGGGCTTCTTTGGAATCCATGTTGCACTAGATGACTATCTATTTTGATGTACTAAGCTCGTGGAGCTTGTTTTAGCCTATACAAGGATTTGATCAACTTACAAACTTTTCGTTCTTTCCCTTCAACAACAAATTATTTTGGTTGGGTCATGTACACTTCCTCTTGTAGGTCACCATTCAAGAAAGCACTTTTTACATCCATCTGATGTAACTTCGACCCAAACTGGTTTGTCATGCCACAAAGTACTTGAATGGTAGTCATTTTTTTTGTGGGGGCAAAAGTCTCTTCATAATATATGTCTTCTTTCTGAGCATATCCCTTTGCAAAAATATGGGATTTATGCTTATCAATAGTAACATCTACCTTATACTTCAATTTGAACACCCATTTACAACCAATGGGCTTCTTTCCTGAAGGTAAATTTACTAGCTTCCATGTATGATTTTTCATGAGATAAGTATGTTTTGCTTTCATAGTAGCCTTCCATTGAGGCTCACTAAGTGCATCCTAAACTTTTGTGGGTTCATTTTCATCGAACACTATCATATAAACCCTCTCATCCTCCAAATATGTTTCCCTATCTTCATATGTATCTACAGATAGTTCATCAAAATTGTTGGTAAAGCTCATAAACCTCTTAAGTTTATGCCTCTACTCTCATGTGCTGAGTCATACTACGAGTACAAGGTCAATCTAGAGTTATATCTAGAAGTGATGTCAACTTGGAATCTCTCAATGTACTTGTATACCATTTTGGAATCTTGTTCTGGGGGGAGGAACCTATTTATTAGGCTCATATTCCTCAAGGTATATAGTTGTAGAAGTGTAATTTGATGTGAAAGATTCATAAAATACCACATCTCGACTTATATGTGTCTTCTTGGTCATATGATGTATCAATCGATATCCCTTTGAATGCTCATCATAACCAAAAAAGATACATTATAGGGTCTTCTCATCTAACTTCTTCCTTTTCTATTTTGGTATGTGCATGAATGCCTTACATCCAAAAACCCTTAGATGAGAAATGGAGGGTTTCTTACCACTCCATGCTTCTTGTGGAGTTTTAACCTGTAGAGCTCTTGTGGGTGCTCTATTCAGGAGGTATGATGCTGTGTTTACTACTTCTTCCCAATACTCATGCTTAAGATGTGCTCCATTTAGCATACATCAAGACATTTCCATAATGAAATTATTTCTCCTTTCTGCAAATCCATTTTGTTGTGGAGTATAGGCTATATTCAATTGTCTCTTAATCCCATGTTCATTCAAATGATGAAAATTCCTTGGAAGTATATTCCCCCCTCGATCTGAGCAAAGGATTTTGATGGAACATCCTGGTTTCTTCTCAACAAGTTTCTTGAACTATTGAAAGTACATAAATGCTTTTGAATTCAATTGAAGAAAGAAAATCCACATCTTTTTGTGAGTAATTATCAACAAATAATTGAAAATACTTCTTTCCACCATAGCTAGTTGGCATAGGACCACACAGATTAGTGTGTACCAACTCCAAAGGTTTCTTAGCTCATAAAGAGCTAACTTCAAATGGTACCCGGTGTTGCTTCCCTGCTAAGCAATATGAGTAGATTGGAAATATAGATGAAAGGTTGGGCAATCCTCTCACCATCTCATATTTGCTCAATTCGAGCAAATAACCTGAACTTAGATGCCCATATATCTTATGCTATAGAGGAGTAGCATCATTTGTAGTTGCTACCAAAGCAACATGAGGCATTGAAAAATCATCTAAAATTAACAAGCCATGCTTGTATGATCCTGTTGCTACATGTTTTCCTTTGTTGGTTATGAAACATTACTTCTTGCTTTTATCAACACTAAACATAACATCCATGTATCGATCCAAGATCTGAGGGACTGACAACAAATTATTAGCTAATATAAGAACATAGATTACCTTCTCAATCTAACATTTGCCATATGGAAGAGTGACAAAAATGTCACCTTCGCCCTTCACTTGATAGGTTTGATTGTATGCAATTATTACGGGCTTAGCTTATTTTTCCTTAAATGTTTGAAACCATGATCGATCACCAGTAATGTGCTTACTGGTACTGAAATCAATATACCACACTACATATTTTTTTTGAGATGAAGTATGAGTCATGAGCACCTTGTGTTCTCACTCAGAATATGAGTCCAAGTCTGATTCAACAGAATCTAAGTTTGAATTTTATTCGACATAAGCAACATTCCCCTTGGGTGGCTTATGCTTATTTTGTAGTTTGTATTTTCCTTTGCCCTTATTCTTGTGATCTTGGTCATTATGTTGTTTATTTTTAAACCAAAACCTATTGGTGTCATGGTTATTCATATCATAAATATTGTAATATTGTTTGTCTTTCTGCTGATGTTGTTTCCCTTTTTATTTTGATGAAGATCCTCCCTTTTGAAATTGACCTTGTTTCTTACCCCCTTTTTTGGTGTAGAGGGTATTATCTAGTACTTCATCCTTTTGAAACTGATTTGCCTCCTCAGTTTAAAGAAAATTCACCAATTCCACAAAATATATTTGTCTTCTAGATACATTAAGAGAGATTATTAGCACCTTATGGGACTCTAGAAATGCTCTTAAGATGATAGAGGTCAAGAGCGCATCGTCCATTGGTTGTCCCATAACATTCAGTTTGGTTTTCAATTATGCCACTCTACATAGGAATAGGTCCATTGTCTCACCAAATTTCATACTGAGTGTATGTAGTTGAGTTTAAAGGTGTAGAATAGTGGACTGATTCTTACCTTCATAAATAGTAATCAAAGCATCCCAAGCTTCCTTACTGGTTTTGGCATCACAAATATGAGGTTGGACCTCATCTGTAGTATCAAGTATAATGAACATGAGATATCTTTTGTCCTTCTTATCAAAAGCATCTAGATCTGCTCCTGCTATTTCAGGATGTTTTTTAGTTCCAGTCACTACATCCCATAAAACTTCCACTTGAAGAATAGCACGCATATTTGTCTTCCATGGTGCGAAGTTAGAACCTTTCAGAAACTATGAATATGATAGATATTTGTGAACAAAGGCCATTGTGAAGGTTCCTTATAACACCAAATGGTCTCTCTTTATTTATACCTACCAAGATTTTATATCTAAACTCCTCTATATATACTTGCCCTTACGTGAGGGAGACTATAAGTATATATAAGAGTAGAATGATACATGGAACTTAGGAGATACTGAAAGGGAATCATTTTGTTTATGACACCTACCATAGGTATTTTCCTCATGCATGGGGTGTAACTTCCCCTAAACACTTCGGAAATCACTTCATTAGGATTTACGTCTAACAACAATAATTATTAGGGTATAAATGGAGTGAATATCAAAACTGGTTTGCCTTATTTCTCCCCAATGATTGATAGAGAACAAAATTAGATGTCATTTTTGTAGCTATATTAGGTGTTAGATATAGTAGTCCAAGCACGAAAACATTAACTATAAGTATGGACCAGAGGTATCGTAGATACCGAACGCTGCTGTGCAATAAATTGCACAAATAGGTGTAAAAAATTTGGGGTCTTTTATTTGCTTTGTATATTTTAATTTATGATTGAAATGCAAGAAAATAGGAAATTTAAGTGTAAAAAAACAATCACAAGTGCCCACAAAATTTTAAACACTCTAGGTTTCGGTTTCCACCAAAAATGCACCTATTACATGCCAGTTTGACAATGAAGATATTAACTTAAAAAAAAAATGCTTTGTCAAATTAATAATTTTTTCTTCCCCCATTTGTCTTAGAATTTTACAAAAAGAAACTGTTGCTTGTATTCCCCCCTTGATGTTGCAAAAAAAATGAGGATGAGAAAACAAAATATACTCTTGGAAAGTGCAAAATTATATCCTTATCCCTTCGTGGAAAACCAAATTTGCTTATTGTATTTTAAAATAAATTGGGTTTGGGTTTGTAAAGTATTAGAGTATGTTTGTATGCAAAAAAAACTTATTGGAAGCCCTTATACCTAAAAAAAAAAAAAATATTTACAAAACAAACTATAGAAAGTTAAAAAATACTTTGTAATCCTTTAAAGCATCATCGACGACAAAAATAATAGTGAAGTCTTGGATGCCCATGGGATTCGATCTTACAACCAGTGCTTAGTAAGATTTGCACTGTGACCAACCTACCTACCATGCAGATGAGGATTAAGGGATATAATTTCCCTTTTATCATTGTCTTCGTTGACCGCTAAGAAATTATTTAAAAAAATATTTGGTGTTCCTTGAACCCTTGTCCCACACTTGTCGAATGTCTTCACATAAAGCCTTCAACCAACTCGACCACACCACCGATTGGATAGAAATATACATGAGGTACCTTGTTTTTGGGTATTCATGCTATCAGGGCACAACATAATACTCTATGCGATAGTAGAAAAAAAAACTGATTGACGCTTAGAGTAAAACAACACAATTTCAAATTGTCATTCATTAGAGGCTTTTGAAATGAATGCATAGACGGGACAGTCATTGAGAGGCTAAGAGCAAGCCCTTGGAGATATAGCTAGAACCATCCTTCTTCTTTAGAATTTGATGCTTAATCTCTTAACTATTTGAGCCCCCTTTGCATCATGTGCTTCCACTATGTGATGCCTTCAATGGAGGTTGCCCATTTAAAACATGTTGTTTGAGTCATCGCATTACATGCTTCAATCCTTTAGTCGATGGATGTCACAGCATCACACAGTGTAGATGTATAGGAATCCTCTATGAATTTTACCCCAAAATACATGCCTCTCGAGAAACATACTTAATGAAATATGTTCTTCTCCCTCCTTGCCAATTTTGATGCTTGCGTACCTTGCTCTGATACCATGAAGAAATGCATGAAGTAGTTGCTGATTGGAAATATTTCAAAATAAATACAAGCAATACTTGGTTTGATTAGTTAAACCAACCGATCAATGTCCTCAACTACCCAACTATCCAAGATACGGCTATAATGTAATATGCATATCATTATATATCATATGCTAACAAGTATGTTTCATCAGATATTAAATCCCTTTATAAATTGGTAGAATTGGCACGGGGAAATGTTTAGGATATGGTCTAGTGACAAAAAAAGGATCCAATGGTTGGTTAAAAATTTTCTTATAGTTGTATGTAGGATGATAAGGGTCTATTTGATCTAATAATAAAGCTAATTTTTTGACTATAGCTTCAAGATGGTGTGGTTGTCCATTGTGTCTATTTTGTGTTTTTATATTTGCATATGGAAGGTACTATGTAGCTTGTGCTGTCGCATAAGGAGTTGGAATGGTAATACTATTGTGCATAAGATTTGAAGTGGAAGGATTAGTGAGCTTATAAGGAACTGTATTTTTTTGAGAGGTTAATTGAGAAGTAGGGATTTGCACATTTTGTTTTTTTTTGAGACGTGGAAGCTTGAGAAAATAGATTGTTAAAATATTGAGAAAGAAAATTGTTGTTGGCAGAGGAAGAAGGTTATTTTTGAGTGGAAGTAGTTGTAGTGGCAACAAAAATAAGTTTATGTTGTGGTGCCACGGATGTTTAAATTTGATAATGAACATCTTGAGAAGGTGTAATTTGGGTGGTAGCTAAGGAATGCTAATTATGAGTGGCATGTTGTAATAGAGTAATATTATCACTTGCATATACCTTTGGTTGAGGGTGAAGTTGAAAATCTTCTTCTAAAGTTGCTTCAATTGAAAAATCATCCATCTTAAATTGATCTTCTATTTCAAAGACATTATCGAGATTAGGCCAATTATGAGTTAGAAATTCATAGAATTGTTACACGAAATGTCCCTTTAGGTCCCATTTTAGGTTCAAAAGGGTTGACTATCTCGTATTCTTCATTTTGTTGTCTTTGTGCTACTTGTTTCTTGTGAATTTATTCCATATTTATTTTGGTATTGGTATTTTTAGTATTCGACTCCCCTTTGGAGTTGATTGCCACCTTTTTACTATTCCTTACGGTTTTAGGTATATTTTATTTTTTCGATGCTACTCCTAAGTTTTTTTTTTTTTATATTGAATTAAAAGGCTTGTTTACTAAGTATTTACAAAAAAAATTGAATAACGTAGCTAAGTGATATAGATGTCATTGATAGGTTCTAAGTCTTCTGGTTCATAAAATGCTCTTCTTCAAAAACAAAGTCCTTTTTCAAAAGGTGAGTGAAATGAACAAGAGTAAGGTTCTTAGTCCTAAAATTAGGGGGTTGGAATTGAATTTCATGGTAAAAATCTCAAAATAGAATTGCTCTAGGTGCCTTATGATATCATATTTTTTGCTCAAAGGTTACTTCCTTATCTTCTAGGTGTGCTAGAAATTTGTGAATGGTTAATGACTCTTCAAAATAGCTTTCCCAAGGGTAGACTATGGAATGGATGCTAGCCCTCTTGTTTGCTAACCAACATTCACAACTCCTTTTAATTTCTAAGTAATGGAAGTAATAATATGTGCCTAAAGCTTTCGTTATGTCAATATTCCTAATTTGTTTTAATTCTTCAGCCCTTCTCTTAATGAGATCAAAGTTTTACTATAAATTTCCTGAATATTCCCTGTTACTCCTAAATAGGATGTTAAATTCCTTAACTATAAGTTCCTTCCTAAGGTCTATAAGTGTGAAATATCTAACACTATTATCCACCATTTATTTATTTTTTTAGATTTATTTAAATTTTTTTCTTTTTTAGAAAAAAAAAAAGTAAAAGTGAAAAAGATAAAAAGAAAGTTTAAAACAAAACAAAAACTTCTCTTCTAACTAAAGGTTTATTTTTTAACCATTTTGAAAGTTGTAGGCCAAGTTGTCTCATTTTTCAATTAGAATTTCACCTGGATGCCCGCATACAGACACTTGGTGATGAAGTCGAAGCCATGATGAATCCCAAGTTCTACCAATCCTTACCTAGTTAACCATGGGTAATGATACACCTTAAAGAGATGTATGTTATTTTCCATGACTATGATGGTTGTTGGACCAGCCAAATTTTAAATTCTTGATTAAAGTTTTAAGTTTTTTGGGTATAGGTGAAAGGATAATTCCTTTTTGAAGGACTATAAGCCTTCACTGTATATCCCGTTATATACAGACTAGCCTAAGCTATAGAAAAACACATTGTATGTGGTTATTTTTAGGACAATGATGTAAATAAAACAAAAAATTTGAATCATATTGAATTAAAAAGAATTATCTTTTTATGTTCTTCTAACCTAAGCAAACAAATTTTAATGATATTTTATTTTATTTTCAAAAAACAAAGAAAAAGCAATAAATTCAAAGTGATGGTGTTTTCACGTCGGGTTCACCAAAGAATGTATACCCAAAAATTTTGCACCCCTTTCTTTCAGGCTAATGGATATTTGCCTAAAAGGGGGAGGGAAACTGAAGTGCCTACACCTCAGATGAGAAGCACTTGAGTTGTGCTCTTCTTGGTGTTTGTTGACAAATTAGGTGGGGTTCACTAGGAAACACTTTATGGTAGTTTCCACGCCTAGGTAGGGTGAGTGTTTGATGGATTATTTGATTTACACACACCTAGGGTTTAGCCAAATGCAACTATACCTAACTATATGCACTTCAAATTTCCATGAAAATAGCAGCATACATTTTAACTAAAAAAAAGCTTGTAAATTTAACTATGATGCAATGATTTTGTAGGTATTGAAAGCAAAAAGGTAAATTCTATGCTATCATATTTTTTTGTCTTTTCTTTCATTTTATTTAGTTTTATTATATTTATTTTTATGAAAATGCTTAAAAATAGAGAAGTACAAAATTGAAATATGAAAAACTAAAATAAATCAAAAGTAAGATCCTTACTAGGTCCAGATAGTTGATCTTTAGGTAGATTCAGGTCTGTTAGACCTAATTCAAAAACTCATAACAGATTTGGATCTTAGAAAGCGAATTCAAAAATATCTTGCATATTTTTGAATTCTTTCAAAACCTGCATTTCACAATAGAACACTAGATATTGTGATTAGTGGTGAGGAATTTGCTTAAACCATTGCAAATTTGATCCTCAATGATGTGGCAGTCAGATCCCCTTGATTATTTCAATAAATCATAAGTAAATTTATCAATTTCTAGATCTAATGCAAACATATATTTCAATGAGAAAATAGTGAAGTAGTATAAAATGTAGCAAATAGTGAAGGCTATGATAACAAAAGTAGAAAATATAAAATGATGTGATAAACCTGAGAATAATATTTTTCCCCTAGCATATGTTTGTGCGAATTGAAATGGTTCCAACAAATTCAAAATGTTTCGAATTTATTTATATCTACAACGATCAAATATAGAAATTTTTGCAGAGAAATTTTGAAAACTTCCTTAGCGAATTCAGACGACTGTAATAGTCCTCCAAATTCATTTAAAACCTACAATTTTATAGATACTTGCAAAATATCTACACTCAAGGGATATTAGAATTAAAAGTACCCATATTCAAGCTTATCACAAAATAAGAAATTTATTTCTTAAACATATCTATGCAAATACAAATCTTTTAGAGCAATTTCAGAAGCACTCTAGAATGTCCAAATTCATTGAAAGCAAATGAAATTTAGATGTATAAATGAAAAATAATAAAATCAAAAGCCTAAATCAATTCATAAGGATCGATGGTACCAAATGTCATCTCAGTTAATCTCTAAAATGATGATAGGATGGAAAAATCTCTTCATAAAACCTGCAACAAGACATGAAAAGCTCTTCTCCACCTCAATTTACTATAAAATCACCATTACCCTTATGAAAGTGATGTGCAACTTTTAATAACTAGATAATATCAAAGAAAATCAAGGAGGACAAAGATAGGTGGGAGTCATTAGGGAAAATTAGGAAATTTTCCAATTTGGGTGAATTCAGACGGTTTCAAATTCGTTGAGAATTTGGGTTTGCCTAGATTATAGGTAAATCCAAATGGTATGCTAACCAATTTAGGTGCACATTTTATTTGCATAGATTTAGGCATTGGAATTTGATTTGATCATTCAAATTCAAAAAAAAGAGGGGAAAAATGATAGAAGTGGGTTTTAAGATGCACATAAATCGAGGCAGATAGTTGAGGGGGAAGCTACATTGCTGAGGAGGGAAAATGTGTTGTTAGGGAGTCTAGGAATTTTGAAATGTGTAAAAATTCCATGGATACACTACCTTATGTTGAAACCTTATCTATTGGGTAGGACTGCAAAATGGGTCATAGCCCTTAGCAAATTTGACATAGAATTTGTAAACCAAAAATCATGAAAGGGGCAAGTTATAGCCAATCAGCTTATTGCATCCCCTTTAGAATAAAAGCATCCCATTAGAATATATTTCTATATGAAATAATATTTTCAATAGAAGCCCAAGAGCACAAAACTTGGATCTTGTACTTTGATGGAGCTAAATGTGCAAAAGATGTAGGGCAAAGAATTATCCTAGTAACTCTGCAATAGTAGCTCATCCCACTATCATTTAAGCTTTTATTCTCATGTACTAACAATACAGTAGAGTACAAAGCACTCATACTAGGACTTAGGGCTACGAGAAAGTTAAATGTCAAAAACATAATAGTATATGGTGATTCACAACTGGTTATCAACCAAGTGAATGATACTTATCAAACCAAAGATAAGAAGCTAAATCCATACAAAGACATTGTAGACATGTTGAAAACTCACTTCAACCAAATTACTATAGAAGTTGTACTATGATATAAAAACTATCACACTGATGCTATGGCTACAACTACATCTCTCATACCCTTGAAGTTGGAAAATGAAGAAGTTTCTCTTATCATAAGATCAACCAATGAGTCTTCCACACTCGAATCATGTCTAAAACCTCTCAGCATATGTAACATTGACACATATATGCATCAGAACCTTGGTATCAAGACATATTTAAATTTCTCAAAGAAGAAACATTCCCTAAGGGTTCTAACTCTCAAAAATGAAGATAAATTAGGCTAAAGTCTTGCAAATATGTCATCATTAGGAATATCTTATATCGACACTCCTTTGAAGGAATACTCCTCAAATCCATAAATGCAAATGAGGCCCAAGCTATCATAAAATAAGTCCATTATGGATCATGTGGTATATATTTTAGCAAACTAGTCATGGCCAAGAAGCTACTTAAAAAAGGCTATTATTGGCCCTCTATGGAAAAATATGCTCACAACTATGTCAAGAAATGTGACAAGTATCAATGACATGCAACCTTGTTCACGTCCCTTCTCAATAACTTCAACCGATCACATATCCTTGGCCTTTATCCTCTTGGGGATTGGATATCATAGGTAAGATCAACCCTTAATCATTGTATGGACACAAGTTAATTATCATAGCTACAAAGTATTTCACTAAATGGATCAAGTCGATGCCCCTATCCACTGCAATAGGGATTCAAGTATCAAAGTTCATTCTAAATCAAATAATGAGCCGGTATGGTATACCTTCTACCCTAATAATTGATAATGACATCCCTTTTAAAAATAAGAAAGTTTCCAAAATATGTACCAAATACAATATTCAACAAAAATGGTCTACACCATACTACCTGTAAGGAAATGGACAAGTTGAATCCTCTACAAAAATACTAATAAAAATCCTTTAGAATCTAGTAAAAAAAAATGATCAAGACTGACATTTAAAACTCTACCCTACCTTACGGGCATGTCTCACGTGTGTGCATACTCCCATGGGAGAAATGCCATACACCTTAGTTTATGGTATCAAAGTAGTATTTCCATTTGAACTTGAGATACCCTCCCTGAGAGTCTTGTTACAAGATTTTTTAGTAGGATATGAATTTCACTTAAGTTGCTTACAATAGCTAGAAATCTTAGAAGAAAAATACATCAATGCTCTAGAACACCTTAGAACATACCATATAAAGCTTCAATGTGCCTGCCACAAGAAGGTACATCCAAGATCATTTGAAGTTGGGGACTTAGTCCTCAAAGAAAATAAAAAAAATACTAATGTTGATGTTGACCTAAAAGGGAATTTTTAACCTAATTGGTTGGGACATTTCATCATCACAACCAAATTTTGATCTGAAGCTTACCACCTATCCACATTGGATGGCCAAGAGTATAAAGGATCAATCCACATAATTCATATTAGATTATACTATGCATAAAACATTGAGTTGTTTGCTTGTTCATTTGATTGAATGCACACCAAATATCATCATATCAACATACACACTATACCCCTTACATGTTTTCCCAACTTTCTTGATCATACTATAGAGTTAAGAGGGTTTACTATGATGAAAAAACCTATTTGTATTATGAATACATCTGCATTACATCCACCTAGGCTAACCATATGTTGAGTAAACTCTCTCAGTCCAAAAATATTATCTTCAAAATCTTCTTCTACATCTCACTTCATTACTACCATACTTCTTCTCTTCTTATACCATCATTGGTTTAAGTGATGTATGATGCGATCATCTGCAACCCTAAGACCTGACCTTTCTCATTTCTTTTATCCCAATCTTGGGACACCCAACAATAAACAATAATCAATTACATTTTTCTACCTTCTTCTCTTTCATTCATCATACTTCTTCCCTTTCATAAGAATAAGTACGACACAATCACTTACAACTCTAAAAACCCACTTTCCTCTATTTCATACATAATCACATTATTAATATCAACAAAATTTCATAACAATATCATCAAAAATATATATTTACAAAACAAAATAGCCTCTTTCAATGAACACTCATGATTATTTAATAGACTCCTCAAGGACACCTTTTTCTCTCCTATAATACGTCAATGACTTTTGCAACATCTCTTGTAAAATGACATATTGCATAAGAGAACTATAAGAGTAGTCTATTGAATGTGTATTGACATCTACTCATCATATTCTTCAAATGAAACTCATTTGATATGACATCTAGGGATGAGAAACTACATTCAACATATCTCTCATGAATAAATAATAATTTATGAATTTTACTAGTTACTAGTTGAATAGGATTTTCTTCCCTGATTGGCCTATCATCTAAGTTCATAAAATCATACCTAATATATCATCACTAGATTATTCATTCGGTATGTTGCATGGGCCAAGAATCCCTTAATAATCCATTATCTTATGGATTAAAAATTACTTATCAACTTTATATGGGAATAAATGATTATGGATGCTCTTCCCTGTTTGACATACCATTTTAGTATGCCATCAAGCATAAATCAAATCCTCATAACAATAAATCACGAGAATAATAAAACTTCATTGATCCTATATTTTATAGGATTTTGCAATTATTTACAAGTCTCATCAGGCAATGGATCAATGGTATCGTAATATTCCTCTTGATTCATTGCATCAACATCTCAACAATTACCTATGATAAACCATGTAGTATGAGAAGACCTTATCAATCCAATACCTTGTAGATCTATAATAATTTGTAAATATTACTAGGCACTAGATTAATATTATCCTCCTAGCCACCTAGTTCATTTTATTGGTGTTTGTAAAACAAAAATCAAGATCTCTCATAAGATTTTATTCAAATAGGTCTATCAAACTATGAGGCTCCATGGATCCAATGCCTTGTGAGCATACAATTATTTGCATGCTTCACCAGATATCAGATCTATGTTGTATTCATAGCTATATAGTCTTCTACAATAGTTGAACATCCATGAATCAAGATCTCTTCATCAACCATTCAACTAATAACTCATTAGATCAACAAAATTTTTATCTCCAACTATACAAATATATGAATATCAAAATAATCACTCTTCAAGAATACTAGATATTATCTATTTGTTTGTACAAAATTTTATTCAATAGATAGAGAACTTCCTCCATATTGATGTGTGACAACAAGCTATCATTTATTATTTTATTCAAAATGAAAACATCTAGATTGACTAATGGGTCCTTTGAGAACATTAGGATTTGGTAATTAGCACTTCACATACCCATAATCATTTATGACTACATCAAGTAGTTGATTATCAGATCCTTGTACCTCCTAATGGCCTATAAGCTAGTATGGATGTTATCTATCTCTCATACAACAATATCCTTCATACTAAGGACCATTCTACCACATGGATCTCCTAGAAAAGGAGATTTATTTTTCCATATTCTGTGCATATTCAATTCTTTGTACACATATTGGGTAAGGGAGAAGAGCTTCTCTTCTTTTCTCAGATTATCCACGTGAGAGCATTATCCTCAATTTGAGATATTTTTTTTGCCATAGACATTCTTGAATATTTTAATACATCATAGGTGGCAACAATTATTGCATTCAATTCCTCACATACATGTAAATATTTGCATGTGTTAGGTAAATACTTATATAATCTTGTTACCCTCTCTCATGTGTTAAGAAATTCAACAATATCAAGTCATTATCCTTGTTAAAGCATTTCACTTTCAAATAATAAGAGAAAAATAAAGACACATAATCATCTTGCAAGCCATTTTTACAAACATTATCATCATAACAACATTTTATTACATTGCAAAATATTTTGCAATAACAAAAACATTGCATTACAAACATCATCTTAATACCTTGCAAGCATCAACATCATTAATATTACATTGCAAAATATTTTGCAATAACAAAACTACATTACACAAAATCAATTACAAAAGCATTTCATAACTTTGCAAAACATTTGCAAAGACCAAAAAATCAATTACAAAAGCATTTCATCACTTTGCAAAATGTTTGCAAAGAACACGAAATCAATCACAAAAGCATTTCATCACTTTGCAAAACATTTGCAATCATTACAAAATATTGCAAAACATTTTGCAATCAACATCAAAGACATCAAAAGCATTATCAAACATCATCTCAAAAGCTTTGCAAAAGGCTTTCTAACAATAAATATTTTATCTACGCAGTTAAGTGCTTGCAAAGAGCAATACTTGAACACTGATAAGTATCAAAACAATCTTATCTACGTAGTCAAGTGTTTCATAGAAAATAGCACTTGAACATTGATAAGACGAAAAAAAATCCATCTATGCAATTAAGTGTTTCATAGATAATGACACTTAAACATTGATGACAATCGAACATCTTATTTGCACAGTCAAGTTTTTCATAGAGGGCAATTGAACATTGATAAGAAGCAAAAACTTCATCTACGCAGTTAACTGTTTTGTAAAGTATGGAACTTAAACATTGATGAAGAATCAAATACCTTAACAATATTATCTATTAAGTCAAGTGTTTCATAAAAAATGGCACTTGAACATTGATAAGAATCAAAATAACTTCATCTACATAGTTAAGTGTTTCATAGAATATGACACTTAAACATTGATGAAGAATCAAATATCTTAACAATATTATCTATGCAGTCAAGTGTTTCATAGAAAATGGCACTTGAACATTGATAAGAAGCAAAAAATTCATCTACGTAGTCAAGTGTTTCATAGAGAATGGCACTTAAACATTGATGAAAATCAAACATTTTATCTACACAATCAAGTTTTTCATAGATAATGACACTTGAAAATTGATAAGAAGCAAAAACTTCATCTACTTAGTTAAGTGTTTCATAGAGAATGTCACTTAAACTTTGATGAAAGTCAAAACATTATCTATGTAGTCAAGTGTTTCATAGATAATGGCACTTGAACATTGATAAGGAGCAAAAACATACATATATCATGTAAATATTATAGGTACCTCATCTACGTAGTCAAGTTCTTGTAGAGAGAAACACTTGAACATTAATGAGAAGAAAACATACATATATCATGTAAATATTATAGGTACCTCATATATGCAGTCAAATGCTTGCAGAGAGTAGCACTTGAACACTAATGAGATGGAAACATACATACACCATGTACATATGCCAGTTACCACATCATGCTCTAAATGATTATCTTTTACATGGATCTATAGACCACCATTTAGACATGATGAGATGATGTTTTCTCTTTCAAAAATGCACAAGGGATAGAGTATCCCAAAACACATGAGCGTTCTCCTATATTCGATTTAGAGACCACTGCTCATAGCATACTTATAGATGGTTACCTATCATTCAAAACTCAATACATATCTCAAATGGGGCATCTAGCTCCTCTTAATGATTAGTCATCATCATGATTTTATAAAACCATCCCTAAGTAACCGATCAAGACTATAATCACTTAGTCAACCATATTATATAATATCAATACATCAATACATAAAAACATCATACATCAAAACATCATATTTTCAACATATAAATCAAACCATAAAAAATTATAACATCACATCAATCTCAAAATACAAATATCATCATCATCATATAGATATATACCTCATATCATACATACTGTTAGGTGTATCACAAAAAAAATAAAATGATACACTCAACTTATGAAAGGAGGATATACCACAACCCTAAAAAATGGTACACTCACTCCTAAACACCTCTAAACCTACCTAAAAAGTAGAACCAGTCTCTCCATCATCTCTTGGTGGTGGAGGAGGAGGACACAACTAAAAAATAATATACCTCTAAGAGATATCACTCATAGACAAAGCTCTCTATCATGATATCGAAGGTGACAATGCTCGCCACTCTAGAGGGGTATTTGCATGATATATCTAATGATAGTACATGGTCCTACCCCACTCTCTCTTGGTCCAAAAATCTACACATTGTAGTCTCATCATAAGCTATACCCTCATAAGCTCTAGTGCTACTCCAAAACCCTCCAACTACCACTCTAGAAACCCCATAATTAGGGCCACTATCATAGCATCTAAGCCTTGCCCAATATATGATTGGGTATCATCCCTATCCCTCATCATATACTCCAAATTTAACCTAATACCAACAATAATCATCTGGTCCATAGCCTGCTCCTCTCCAACTTGATCTAGATATGATTGGAGCATGGATATGGTCCCCTCATTATCAACCCTCATATAGGCCATCTCATCTCAAACCCTAGTCACCTCCTCCACCCAAATGACCTTAGAGGTTGCCAACTACCTCCTCACCTCCTCCAAATTGTGATGGAGAGACCTTAACTTTATCATCAAATCCTCTAAGATCTTACTAGGACCTACCTCCCCACAAAATTTTAGCCCTGCTCCACCTGAACTCGACCCCACTCCACCAAATGGAGCACCTAAAAGTGGGATCATGGCCAATGGAGGTACATACAAGGGGGAACTACATGATACCTCATACCTTTATCTATTCACCATCTTCAACCATATCTCTCTCCAACAATGGTGCCTAGCTCCTCTCAAGGCATTAAGCATATCCTAAAATGCTTGTCCCTGGTAGCTCAGTGGTGGACCCATTGTTAATTAATGAGGGTTAAATCTCTTTTACTAGTAATTATACTTTTCCATAACCCCTACATCATCTATTATAGGTATTATTACTATAGGATAATTTACATCAACCTCCATGTAGGTATCAGAGTCCATAGGATCCCACTATGACTCATGAAGTACTCATTGTACCCACACCTTACCTATTGTTGGTATCCCTTGCACATTCCCATGCTAGCATAGCATGTGGTCATACCAATACAACTCATACCCTATTCCCATAATCCAACCACCGTATCTACCTCACCCTAGCTAGCTCCTTATGGATATTTAACCACACATACCTATCCCTCCATGGTCACCAAATGGTGTGTGTCACCCTCAAATTATTTATTAGATGCCTCACCTAAGCTAGAGAGCATAATGAAGGTTGGATACACCTCTCCCACCTATTGACTACTGGTATATTAGGATTGACATCACTCATCACCTGAATAGGTTGATGGATAGCTATGTGCTCCCATGCCCAGACCTGGAATAGAGTGAAACATATCAGGATTTGGCCCTGCCTATATACCACATTGTATAAAGTGTGGTATAACCTTGATAATATAGTAGGAGCTCATGCATATATGGTCTAGTCATCCCTCACTCCTACTATAATATCTCCCCATCCCCATGGCATAAAACACCTGCTAGTATCACCCATCATCAATCCTAACATAATGGATGATAGAAATGAAGTCAATAGATCAATATGTCCTCCCACATAAATATCATTAATCCTCAGTTCCTTCATCCCCTTAAAATTATCCCTCTCTAATAAGGCTAACTTCCCAACCCTCACACTTGTACCTATACGAATAAGAATGCCCTAGATAGGTACTATAAGGGTATGCAACACATCCTCCAATGTAACTATCATCTCTCCTGTTGGTAGCTTGAAGGTATTATAAGATGGGTACCACCTCTCTACAAGGGCTATCAACAAGGGGTGACCAAACTCTAACTTAGGCATGTACACCACATAGTATAGACCCATAAATTCCAACACCCCCACATCCTCCTCCCTCTGCTTGCTCACCAAAATGCTCTCCAAGAACTTAAGGTGATGCTCTTGACTCACCAAAATATTTATTGCCTACTAAAACTACATCTAAAAAATTAGTCAACAAAAATATCAAATCATCTCATAATTTCATAAAAAACATCACCATCAAATAGGGTTCAAAAATCACTTTCCAACGAGTACATATACGTATATTTGGACACATGTTGATGCCTAAAACTATAAAACAAAAATTCTAGTCCAGTGTCAAATTCACCATTGGCACCAAATTTGCCATTAGCACCAGTGCCAAATTCACCACTGATGCCAAATTCACCATAATTTCCAAAAAAATAAAAAAATGAATCAAAATCAAAAATTTTGAGTTAGGACAAAAGGCGTACCTCTCGATCATGCTCTGACACATGAACCATCCCTTGAACAATGTTCGCATGATGCACCCATACCTGGTTATGCACCATCCTCTCAATCAACTATCTCTCTCTCTCTCCAACTTTCTAAAACTGGTAAGATGCAAATGAAGGTGCCCTCACCTTTCCTTCCACCTTTAACCCATTAGCCTATCATTGCCAACTTGGCCAAGTATCCCATATTCTAAAAATTTACCCCAAAAATATATTATTAGGCACAAGGAAGATACTATGCCATAGGCAAAAACTTGTCATGGGGTAAAAAATATTTTCACATGGGGCAAAATGATCCTCTCTAGATATCAAGACATGCAAAACAAGGCATATGTACATAATGATACAAAGTGACCAAAATGAGTAAAATAATAATCATATCTTCAAATCAACAAATTAATACAAAAAAAATACATCACAATGTCAAAATTGAATATCACAACTTAACTTTTGATGTAATATCATAGACATCACGTCAAAAATAGGGCAAAAAGTAGACACCCAATTTTGACACACCAAGGAAAATCTTCCAAAACTAGTCACAAACACCATAAAACTTCCCAAAATCGATCACAAATGATACAAAATCCCAATCTAATAACTTTTTATTATTTTGAGCATTATTTTTCACCTTTACCAAATATGCCACTTTGACCAAATTTTCCAATGGCGAATTGGGCAAGATGAGTGGAGAATTTGGCAAAACTGCAAAAATCGACCCCTAACATTCAAAATCAACTCTGACCAAATTCTCCACTCCTACCAAAATTACCAATGGAAAATTTATCTAGTGGAAATTTGGAAAAAAATCAAATTTAAAATTTTAAAAAGTTATAGGTTCGAGGTGTAGACCAATTGGTTCATCCACACCCCATAAGGGGGGTAGAGTCCAAGGTTCAAATATCGGGCCTCGCTGGACTGAACACTTGTCCATTTCCTGGTGATTTCAATGGTGTAAAATGTTTAAAATGATTGTGGCATGGTGGTTATAGGGGCGGACTGCGTGAAGATTTGTGTGGCGACTTTCGAGGCGGACAACGTAGAATACTATGGCATACATAAAATTTGGATAGCCTGCTCGAATTCATGATGGCTACCGATTCCACCATGTTAATATATATATATATATATATATATATATATATATATATATATATATATATATATATATATATTTATATATATATTTTAAAAAGTTATTTTTCCTCCTTGACCAAATTCACCACTTGGGTCACCAAATTTTCCAGTGGTAAATTTGATCGACAATGGTAAATTTGGCCAAATGACTCATAATATTTTGGCATGATCTAGGAGGATGTGTATTGTAGTCCTCTATCCTCTACCATTGATACCATACAATCCAATAATGCTCCATATTTACTAATTTCAATTTTATCTTATAAATTTCCCCCTAATTCCCCTCTAAAAATCCTATGTAATGAGTCCCTTGGGTAGGCATTTGACATGGAACTTAATTATAGCTATACTCAGTTAATATTTCTAGAATCCTCCTTCTAATATTTCTTTTCATAGAATTCTCCATTAGAAAGCATTTCAAGCATTCTTCATCCATTTTGCAAGCATTTCAAGAATCAAGCAAGGCAAGAGGTCTTGGTGGCAAGGAGATCTTCTTGGTGCAAGAAAGAAGCCATTGCTAGGTGATATAATCCTTAGCATAGTTATATCATCCTATTTACTTGTTTCCCTTTCATTTTAGCTCTCTAAAATAGCTTTGCTAGATTGCTAACTTCATTTACTTGCATGTTTTCTCTTGCATTATCTACTTTCATCTTATTGAGAACTTACCCTTGTGTTGTAGGTTCTAACAATATCATTTGTAGATCTTATTTCAAGAATTTGTAGACCTTTTTTTATCCATATAACACCTCTTTTGTAGGATTATATTCATTTACTTATCACATTTTAGCACTAATCCTCTATTTTTTAGGGTTTATTGCATTTTCTCTTTACATATTACATTATATTACTTTATACCCTTCATTTATAGTCACTTTCATGATATTTGTAGCATACTAACCCTCTATTTCATTCCCTTCTCATCTAATTTTCATGCTTCTTTCATTTTAGTAATTCTTCTTTCATGCATTGTGTGTAGTTTTATATTGCATACATAAACCATTTATTTTATTTTCTCCCTCAAGGCAAGGTGTGGAAGATACAAGGTTGTTATTGCCTTGTATCTCACACTTTTTTCTTAGCTTCAAGCACCCTCCATTTCAAGTTCTCTACCTTTGTTATTTACTGCTATAATTTTATAAGTTTTTGGGGCATTTTCATATATCACACCAATTCCATTTACTTTTATTTTTAAATGCTAATTGGATCTACTAGAAGTTAAATTAGCTATTCTACATTAAATCTAGCATCATTTCACATACTCTTCACTCCTCTACACCCCTATTTTAGTTGTAATTTCAGTCACTTTGCTTACTCATTCATTGTTGTATTTTTTACATATTCTTGGGCAACACTTATACTTTTCATTAATTTCATTAATCTTCCCTTGTTTCAATGTTAATTTGATTGTTTTATAGGTTATATTAGTTATATTACATCATTCCTAACAACATTATATAAAATTATCACTTATTTGCATCTCATTCAATTGAAAATTTAGTCATATTTGGCATTTCACTTCCTTTAAAATCCATTAAATTTTAGTCATCAAATTACTTAAATTAGTATTTTAGATCTCTAATTTTCTTGATTAAAGACCTAGCAAACATCATTAGAATCATTCCCCTACAATCTCAACTCAAACCCTATAAAAATATATCCAAAACAACCTCCAAAATCTTCAAAATCTTGTATTTAGACCAAATTCACCACCTTGCATAGTCCTAGTGGTAAATTTGGCCGCTAGAAACACTTAGAACCAAATTCACCATTGACCAAATTTGCTAGTGGCAAATTTGGTAAAACCTAGTGGTGAATTTGGAAAAAGGTCAAAATCCACTCCAAGAGGTAAGCATACTCAAATTCTTCATTAATAAGGGGTTTGATCAGTTGTTTAGATAATTTTATACCCTATCCAGCCCTCAAACAAACCCCTCAAAGTAGAAAATCCTAATTTTTTTGGTCTTTTTGTGTAGATACCAAAATTGCCATTCTTGGTGGTGAATTTGGTAGTAGTGGTGAATTTGGTATTTTCATTGGCAAATGTGATAACCAACTTTAGAAAGAGGTGATTCTACCACTTGGCACTTCTCTAGCCTTACATTTCTCATTTCTCTATGTTTCCCTTCTATTTTTTGTTGTTTTGTGCTTTAAAATCACATTTCATTTGGAAAATTAAGGAATCTTAACTAGGAAACCCAAATCATTTACAAAACCCTTTAATTGCTTTAAAAAATCTCTCAATTACTTTACAAAACATCTCTAAACCAGTCAATCAAGGAATCTTAGAATTAATATTAGCTTATTAATCATTTTCAAGTACATAGAAAAGGAATAAAAAATCATTTAGTTACGTTTAGGCTAACTTGTCTTCTTGCATCTTCTCTTGTTTTACCTTGAAATATCAAAATCTCCCTAGTTACCTCATACAAACTTGAAAAGCATATAGGATAGCTCTTGTATTGTTTTATTTGTGTGATTAAATATTTATCATTGGATTTAGATGATCATTGATGATTTAGTTTTAAATAATATTTAAGGCTCGAAAAGGAGTCGAGATAGATAGTGATCCAAAACCTTAGGTGTTATCTTTGATAAAGCCATAAAACACCAATCAAACAAGCATAACATTAACTTATACAAGACCTAAAAAAAATCATTGCGTAGGAGTCTAGTTGTATTTAGAATCTTCGCATTCTCAAGGTATCCTTTGGAAAGAGACTCTCAAGTGGAGAAGTAGAGATTCTATTGAATATCCCTCATGCACACTTGACATTAAATTATACTTAAGAGGAAAAGAACATGATTTTCCTTGCCTCTACAACACTCATAGACACATATACAATGGAATGTGACTCTTCATATGGAGTACTATTTGCTTTCACTTTTATAGAGACTCTTCATATTCCTACTCTATGGAATCATGTGCACATGGACTATTATGCACATTTACATAACCAAGATACTTTGCACACTTTAATAATACTTTTGTGTTTATTACATTGCATAAAGTAAATACTTACACTCTAATCTAGGTCTCTCTTTCCTAATATAAAGATGTACCCAAGGTGGTACATTAGCTTGTACCAAATGATGTAATATATTGCAATAAAAACATTCTTTAATCCTATAGCTCCTGGTTGTGGCCAAAACACCTAAGAGATAAGACACATAGAGGACTATTACAATTAGGAATTGTATTTCAATTGGATAGAGAGCTAAGCACCCGTTAATTTATTGAAGAAAAATAAGGAACACAAATATGAAGATAGTAGAGTTGTCATTTTGGAAACATTAAAGGATTCTAGGGTTGGATGCCCTAGGTTCCATTCTCAACCTCTATTTTCCCCTTAAAAGTGTATTTTTAAAAGGGTTAAAGATAATATTTCTCTTTTTTTATGCATAAAAGAGCATATTAGGGGAGTTAGCATGTGGAAACAAAGCATGGAATTTTAAAGTAGGGGTCAAAACCAAAAATTTACTACCATCAATTCCAATATTATTTTTACTACCTTAGGAAATGATTTATTTTAATTTTGGATTTTTGTTAAAACTATAATGAATATTTTGCAAAATCATAAGGGGTGGTAAAATTTTATAAAAGGTGTATTTTTGGCAGTGATAAACACCTTAAAATATTTTATATGCTTTAAAAATTTCATGCATTTTATATCCATTCAACACATGAGTAAGCACAAGAGTAGTGTTCCATATCAATGACATGTATGGCTCACATTTATAGGTAAAGTTGTCATGTGAGCTATTGTGCATAAATCCTAATACAATTGGCATAGTGACATTTGGGCATCAATCCTTTAAATTATAAAGGAGATATAATTTCTTCTTCTATTGATACTTTCACTTCATCATTATACCCTATTCATCACTATTGTTATATATAAACCCTAAAATTAAGAACTTTGAGTATATAGGGAAGTTACACCCATGTACAAGGAATTTTTCTTAAGCAGGTTCCATTGATAGGGTGAATCCCTTTCCATACTACCTTGGTACCTTGTATAATTCTCTTTCATGTACCTTAAAGTATCTCTCACTTATGATTGTATATAGTGAGAGGAATAGCTTCTTCCATATACTAATATATATACAAGAAGGGTGTGTATATAGAAAGGTTTGATATATTGGATTGATGGTACGTTAAAATGGGTATCATTAGGAGTTATAAGGAACCCTCACCATGGTAGCACCAAAAGTATTTCTTACATATTCATATCTACTCAAATTTTTAAAATCTGGACCTTGGAAGACTAAGATGAGAACCATCCCAATATTTGAGAAACTCTAGGACATTATCATTGACAAAAGTCATGTAACCTAAATATGACAAATATACCCAATGGAAATTTGATTATGTAGGTGCTAGAGCATTGAAAATCATCCCCCTTTTCATAGTAGAAATTATCCAACCACACATTTGTGAAGTACAAACATCCAAGGAAGAATATGACATTCTTTCTACCATCTACAAAGGGAAAAATGTATCCATAATTCTTCACCTTTAGTTATAACTCCACAATTTGAGAGTTCAATATGGAGAAACATTGAGGTATTTATTTATAGATTTTTAGAGTTGAAATATAGATTGAATAACATGGATTAAATCATGGAAGATAAGATCTTAGTATCCATCATACTTTAAGCTCTACTAGATTCGTTTTGAGTGCTAATAAATACCTTAGAAGTATCAAATAAGAAGGTATTTTATTATGAGTTGGTGAGCATGCTTCAATAGGAAGAAAAACCAACAAATTGAGGGATTAGTTATCAAATAATGAACTCATATCTAAGAAATCTAGGAAAAATAAGCCACAAAAGGGTCCTTCTCCATTACCATCATCATAAAAAAAAACCTAAAAAATAAAAGAGGTATTGCCACATATATAATAAAGAAGGAAATTATACAAAGCATTATTAGTATAACTCAATGACTCAAGGATATTGAGTCTAAAAATCTCATAAAAAAATACACAAAATAAAACATGTCCTAAGTAGAAGCAACAAGAAGGGCATGTTGTAATTGAAGAATTGATTTTATATTCTAGATAGGAAAATAAATGCTAATATCCAAGGCTAAGAAAATACTAAAGGAAAATGTTTGGTACATTTATTCAGGTGCTAGCAAGATCATAATAGGGGATAAAGCATAGTTTGACTCCTTACAAGCCAAATATGGGAAACTAGTTGTAGAGACAAAAATGCATCACCAAATAACAATATATAAATTGAACTCAAAAGATAATATTACACAATGAATGATTTTATATTAATGGTAGGAGCCCTCAAAACCTCTATCGGGGCTATAGACGCCTGACTGGCAGTAGGGTAAAACCAGATATGGTAAAGTTTTGAAAGACTTAGAAATAAAAATGAATACACAAACACACACATGGGCTTAAACATGATAGAGCAAAAATATTTTGACAAATTTTGTGTAATAATGTCCTATAACTTAGCTATAAAAAACATTACAATATATCTCAAAAGCTCATTTGTTTCTAAAATTCTGGTCCTACTTTTCCAGAAAGAGAATAAAAGGAAATTACAATTTTTCAAATACTCTATGAATCTGATGTCTTGTCACTTGTATAGTTTTTTAGTTTTAAAATTGTAATGTTTTGTTGTTTTTTTATGAGCCTTGATGATTTGAATTTTTGTTCAATTTTTGTAAATAAAACCAGGAGATTTTGTGGTTCTTAAGTGCCTCATGTTTTCAACACATTGTCCCAGACAGAGCTTATGTTGGAGCCAAATTTGACTCAAACTTTGAAACACCCAAACTTAAATTTTTGGTTTCATTAGAATACACAAGCATTCCTAGTCTCTTTGCATCTTATTAGAGATTTTGGCTTTCCATAAATTTAAGTTTGAACATTGCTATTATGTGCACCTTTGAGAAATTGTTATATCTTAAAAATGTTGCCAAAGTTAGTCCCTTTTAATAAAACCCGACCATTGAAAATACAAGGTTTAGTCTTCTAGATCAATAATCATAATTGGACCTAAGTCAATTTTTAAATCATTAGAGTCCTAAGGTATTAAAAGATCTAATCAAGGGCCATGGTCTAAAAACTCGAAAATCCAAGCATAATATTAAAGTCCAAAAAAATAAAGTTCGTATTAAGGTCTTCATTAAAATCCTCGAGGGGATGCACCCCATTGCATTAAAAATTGAGCACCTCGTATAAATATAATGATAGCGCCTCATCAAAAAATAATCCAATAGATGCGCTTTTCAAAAGAAACCTGAAGGTTAAGACAAAAGTCAAAATATCTAAGAAGATTTTAACCTAAGATCAAAGTCATTGAATTAAATTTGTGCATCTTTTCTAATATGGATGGATGCACTTGAGCTAAGCCCAATCCAATGGATGCACACTCTCAAAAAAGTCAAATATTTAAGGAGTCAACAAGGGTCAAAATTTTGAATTAAAGCCTAAATTCTGGTCCCTTAATAATTAAATATCAAACAAATCCAACAGATCTGATGGTAGTGCTTAAGCGAGATGTAAATCCAATAGATTTGGTTGATTTAATTAAACCACTTCTTAAAATATTGTGGTCAAAATAATTAAGGATACACACCCCCTCAAATTAAACATCAAGCTAATTGGACAAATCTGATGATAGCGCTTGATCAAGATCTGATCGGACGGTGGGGCTATCATAAAGGTACATAAAAAAGGTAAAAGACCATAGGATTAATTAAAATGATTAAATGAGATTAGCGAGGGTATAATGCATGGACTAATTATCCCCCTTTTGGCTTAATCAAAGCTTAAAATCATATGCCCCTTGGTAACTAACCCCATAGGTTGAAGAAAATCAATGACCGCATCGACATTGATCAAAATCCAATGATTGCGTCAAAATCAAAATCTAAACGATGAAATGATAAATGTATTGAGAAACATAAAGGTAAAGCTAATATTAATCATGCATTACTGAGGGTATAATATGTTGCTAATTACCCCATTTTGGATTAAACTAATATTAATAAAATATAATAATGCACCCCTTTCGACTATAGAGTATGCAACTTGCAGGAGAACTAACAACAGTGCTAGAACAAGCTCAAAGATCAACGAATACGATCCATTCCATGATTCACTTTTATCATACAAATATTTAAAGTAAAAATAAAGCAACATATGTGAAGGCCCTTGTCAAGATCTAACGGTGGTGAATGAGTCAAAGTCAAACAAAGGATAAAACAACACAAAGATCTGACGGTAGTGCCCATCTTTGCCCGGATCCAACGATAGCGCATTGTTAAAAGTGATCAAAGGTTAATCAAGGCTAAAAGAAAGCACTTAATCAATTTGATCAAATGTTTGATACGTGGATAATATTCCCCCTTCCATTTTGGCTAAACCTCATGCATGTACAAGAAATCCAACGGTCGCGCCCCCATCATTGTATGATCCAACGATAGCGCACGCTTCAAAGGTAAATCAAAGGGTAAGCCTAAGTCAATATTTGATTAATTAAATTTTAAATCACATATAACAAGGACCATAATAAAGGTTTGAGGTGTAGACCAATTGGTTCATCCAAACCCCATAAGGGGGCGAGAGGTCCAAGGTTCAAATCTTGGGCCTCGTCGAACTGAACGCTTATCCCTTTCCTGGTGCTTTCAGTGGCGTAAAAGGTTTAAAATGATTATGGCATGGTGGTTATAGGGATGGACTGCATGAAGATATGTGTGGTAGCTTCTAGGGTGGACAGCGCAGAATACTATGGCGGCCATGGACAGCCTGCCCGGATTCGTGGTGGCTATCGATTCCACCATGTAAATTCAAAAAAAAAAAAAAAAAACAAGGGCCATAACACATTATTAATCACCCCATTTATTTTAATTAGTCAATATATTTTTTTTGGTAGATAAGATACTATAGCATTAATACCGGGTTTTATAGGTTGACCCAAAATATTTTACAAAAATCAGCCCAGGGCTGTTGATGAACATATCCTTACTAAGGATCCTATATATGTAAAATCTACATGTCGCCAAAGCCATGACATTCGGTAAGGTACATAGCCTGTTATCAAAAAGAAACTTCCCATACAACATTTTGGGTATACCCCGAGAAAACACACATGCATCATAATTACAAAAAAGAAATAGACATAGATCCCTTCCTTGAGACATAGAGAAACAAAAAGCTACAGACACACATAGCAGAGTACCAAAAAAAACTCCCACAAGCTCTGTATTGACAGTTACTCTTAATAATTCTTTGGTAATTACTTTCTTTTGTATATGACATGCTTTGGTACCACATACTATCTTGGCCAATAAGGCTTAGAGAAGTGAACCTACTAGCTAGATTTATGGTGGTGGCTATCTGGTGGTCCACGTGGCTTTGGTTCAAAGTCTTATATTGTCGTTTCTTTCCGTCCTTATGATTATCAACCAACCTCAAATTACTCATATGACTAGGAGCCATGTTATCTAACATGTGATTGTCCCCATTAGTCTTTGTGGTATTTCCAAGCAGCATCCACGAAGACTGACAACTCAGATAATTTTTATTATGAGTCCAATTCAAAAAAGAGACGGGAATACTCCTAGCCTTCAAACTTACAGTGTCTTACCTATTGGTAAATTTGACTATTATTCTTGGCATTCCTATTGAATAAGCTCCTCTACTTCACTCAGGACATTATGTTCCCATTTGAAAAGTTTGTCACCATCGACACCCAAATTGGCCAGCTTATCGGCAATTTTGTTAGCTTCTTGAAAGACATGTTGAGCTTTTTTGTCCTGTCTTCCCTGGAAAAGGATCCTAGCCTCTTCAACAATTGTTTTAATCCTCCAAGGAGGTGTTTTCCAATTATTGAGGAGATTTATAACATGCATATAGTCTCCTTCTATGATCAAATTGCCTTCTAAGTCTTGAGTCATTTTAAGGCCTCTCCACATATCTCTAGCTTCAGCTTCGTTGTTCGTCCTTGTTCCCAAATATTTGGAAAATGCAAACATCATATTCCCATTATGATCTCGCAAAATGCCACCAGCACCTGATCTACCAGAATTTTCCTTAGATGCTCCATAAAAATTAAGCTTAAACCAACCCATAGGAGGTGGAGACCACTTAACATTGGCTTTGGGGTTGACTACCCTAGACGCAGACTCATCTAACAAGGTTAAGCTTAAATATTGAGCAATCGTGATCTCCTAAAGATGAGTTTTATAGCTATCAAAAAGGATAAGGTTCACATTCTCGTTGGCAAAGGATAGGATCCTGGTAATGATAGTTTAATGATCATGGATAGACTCATTAAAGACTCTATGGTTCCTTTATAACCACACCTACCAAAGATAGTGATTGAGACAAATTTTCCACATGTATCTAAGTCTTTGGCTTGAAAATGGGTAAGGCCACTAGATGAACAAATCAAGTACGATGGCTGGTTTAACCTATGAAATATTGAAGGCCTAAAAAACCCCACTTAGGACAATCAAGGAAAAAGGGCACTCAAGGAAAATGTGATAAATGGTCTCCCAATTAGCCCTGCACAGATAACAACAATTAGTGATACAAATACCTTTACACATCATATTATCAATGATTATAATTCTTCCTTGGATAACCAGCCATGAAAAGACTACAATTTTTGGAATTAATTTTTTATCCAAACTAAGTCCTTTTGGAGGACAAAATCCTCATCATCAAGCAGAAGCTTGTAAGCTAATTTAACAGTGAACTGCCCATTTTTTGTAGGATCCCATGTCACTTGATCTTCCTTGGGTCTCATGGGGATAAACTATTTCCTGAGAATGTTACAAAGATCATTTGATTCCACTTGAAATCCTTGAATTATTATTTGTTTCCACTTCATTCTACCTCTGTCCTCAACCATATAATCGAAGACTTTTTTACCAATGAGTTCTTTTGTGATATCTCTAATTCGAGCTAAGTTAGGATATTGTGTCAGTGGTTCATCCTTAGCCCACCTATCATTACAATAATTTATCCTCTCACCATTGCCTAAAACCCATCTTAAATGTTTTTTGATGATTTCCTTACAATTAAGAATTGTTTTCCAAAAAGTAGAACCTCTGATTGGAACTGAGTCACTTAGAAATTCCATATTTTGAAGATACTTTCATTTGATGATAGTTTTCCATTCATTTTCTTCACCAAAAATGAGATGCCACACCTGCTTAGCTAGTAAAGCTAAATTTATATGAGTAATTCTCCTCAGAACTAAGCCCCCATTTTCCCTAGGTCTGCACACTTTGGTCCATCCTACAAGGTGTATCCTTTTTTTCTCCTCTGATCCAGTCCATAATAATTCTTTTTGGAGTTTCTCAATTTTTTGGAAAACCTTCACAAGGGCTTTGAAAATGGAGAGGAAATAGACTAGAATGCTCTGAAGAGAGGCCTTAGTGAGGGTCAACCTTTCTGCTTGAGATAGAAGATGACCTTTCCATCCAACAAGTTTTTTTTGAATTCCTTCAATAACCCTATCCCACATTGACTCTTCTAGAGAACTAATGAAAATAGGGAGATCAAGATATGAAGTGGGGAGGTTTGCTATATCACACCCTAAAATTTTTGCAATCCTTCCTTGAATCTGAATGGGGGTGTTCAAGAAATATAACTTGCTTTTACTGAAATTAAATTTCTGACCAACAACGTCCTCGTAGAGTTGCAGGATGTATTTAATTATTTTTGCCTCAACCATCGATGCCTTAGTCAATATAAGGGTATCATCAATGAATTGTTGGTGAGAAACAACCCTAGTGAGAGATGTTGCCTTGATTCCTGATATTAGCCTTGAACTACAAGCATTTTTGATGGTTTTACCTAAAGCTTTTACCATAATGATGAATAACATGGGGATGATAGGGTCCCCCTGCCGAATTCCTCTATGACTTTGAAAGTAACCAGCATTTGTTTCATTAACTAGAATTGAGAACCATACTTTAGAAATACATTCTTTGATCAAATTAACCCTTTGGTGGTGAAAACCAAACTTAAGGAGGACAACGATCAGAAAGTCCCAATTTAGCCTATCAAATGCTTTGTTCATATCAAGCTTGAGGGAAAAAATAGGCTTGTTAGTCTTATGAGCAGAGTGTAGAGCTTCATGAACTATTATAACTCCATACAATATTGAACTGCCCTAGACAGAGCTTCCTTGGCATGGATTTATGATGTAGGGTAGAATATCTCTCATTCTATTTACAATTGCTTTAGTTACGATCTTGTAAGAAACATTGCATAGACTGATTGGCCTGAAGTTAGCCATAGATTCAGGGGTTTTCTTCTTAGGAATTAGAGAAATAAAAGTAGAGTTGATACCTTTTGGGATATGATTGCTTGCTTGGAATTCTTTGATAGCAAAAATTATATTCTCACTTACGATGTCCCAAAAAGCTTGATAGAAATGAGGGGGAAGTCGTCAGGTCCTGGGGCTTTGTCTGGCTCCATGCTAAACAAGGCTTCCTTAATTTACTCATCAAAAAAGGGAGATAGAATCTTAAGGTTTATATCCTCATTTATTATGCTAGGAATGGATTGCAATAGAATATCTTTGGCCTCCTCATTGCACTATGATTCCTGACCAAGGATAGAATTGAAATAAGTTACTGCCTCCTTTATGATTTCTATTAAGTCTTGAGTAATAGAACCATCTGCTTTTTAAAAAAAAATTATCTTGTTATTGCTTCTGTTTCTAAGCGTGGTGACATGAAAAAACTTAGAATTTGAATCTCCATATTTCAACCAAAGAGCCCTTGATTTTTTCCTCCAATAGATTTTCTCATAGGCCAAAATGTTATGAAACTCTGCTAGTTTTGTTCGTTCCTCCTGCCTAGTAGTTTCATCAGCATCACCATGTTGGATCCTCTGATCAATTATCTTCAAAATTTCAACAACCTATTTTTTATTTTCAAAGAGGTTTCAAAATACCTCTTTGTTCCAAGTTTGAAGCTTTTCCTTAACAAACTTTAATTTTCCAATAAGTTTAAAAGTTGCACTACCCTTGACAGGTTGCTGCCACCACTGACTTAAGTTATCTTTGAAACTAAAATGTTTGATCCACATAGATTGAAATCTAAAAGGTTTCTTGAAGGACAAAGAGTTAGGGATCTCCAAAAAAATGGGATTATGATAAGAGGTAATTTTAGGAAGGGCTTACAAGGTAGAATAACTGAACAAACTTGTAGCCTCCTTTGATAGAAAAAACCTATCAAGCCTTTCTTGAATGAGATGACACCCTATCCACTGATTGCTCCAGGTATAATTTGCTCCTCTAAGTTTTACATCCATCAACATGTTGGAGTTCACAAAGTCATTGAACTCATCCATGCTCCTGATAGGTGGTCCATTTCCACCCATTTTGTTTGAAGGGTAAATAGGAGTGTTAAAATCCCCAGCCAAAATCTAGGGGACATTATGGAAAATTTCACTCAGATTACCTAAGTACTCCCATAGTAGAGCTCTCCCTTGAATTGAAGTCGGGGCATAAATATTTGAAAGGATCCATGACCTATTGCTATTTATTTCCTTAAATAAAACACTAAGAACCCTGTCATATTTCTGAATAATGGTGCCTTATACTATTTCGGGATCCCACAAAGTCATAAGGCCTCCAGATGCTCTCTGGCTGATTTACAAACCATCTCCCCTTGATTCCAATTTTTTTTTGCTAATTTTTTTTATTGAATCTCATCAATTTTTGTTTCTAGCAACATGATAATAGTTGGATTCACTTGATTTCTTATTGCACCGACTTCCCTATGTTTGGGCAGGCTATTGAGGACTCTCATGCTCCATGAGAGGAACATTTAGATTTTTTGGGATTTCTTCCTCTCCCCCTCCCTTGATGGGGTTTTCCAAATTTTTTGTCTTCAGAAACTAGAATAACCTATTGAAACAAGGTTCTCTATTTTCCATTGGCAATGTTATTATAAGTTTTACTTTTTTGATGCTCAACATTTGATATTATTCCTCTTCTTTTTTCACTGCCAAAATCTATAGGAGACTTCACAGTGCTCCTGGTTTATTTAGGGCTAAATTGAGGGGAGGTAATTTGTTGTAGAACTGGACTGCCATATTCCTCAGTCTGAAGAGTTTCACATATCTCCACCCCTCCATCCAAATATTCTCCTTTTTTCCTGTATTCCCCTGGTCTGCAAGATGGTCTCTTAGTAGGATTCACTTGGCTCCTAGTGATGATGTTAGGGAGATGAGATTTTTTATTTTCCAATACCTCAAATTTCTTCCTAAGTTCTTTAGCATTAGGGTTTGGCTTTGGGATGCCCACTGGGCTTGAAGTATTTCCATCATTGGGGTTTAAGGATCCTAACTTGGATATGGATTTTAGAGATCGTGCATTAGGGTTTGGATTTATGATGCCCACGGGGCTTACATTAATTTTAGCATTAGGATTTGAGGATCCTAACTTGGATGGGTATTCGAGAGAGTTAGAAAGGTTAGCTTGAAGGTGTTGGGCTTCCATGTCTTCCGATAATCCTCCTACTCCCATATTGGATAGAATTGAAAATTTATTTGAAACTAGAGGATTGGAACTTACATGAGTATTTTGGTTGCCAAAAACCTATTTTTTTCCTTTGTCTTGTTGGGACCCTGCACCCTCTCTTTTATTTTTTGGTAGACATAGTTTTCCTGATTGAAATCGCCTATGCTAGGGAAACTCCTCAAATTTCCTTTGTCTAGCATTCCCTACTTCTACTTTTCTCTATTCATTGCTAGGTTAGGGCATTGATTGCATAGATGTCCTTGATTTTTACATTCTGCATAGAATATCGGTATGTTCTCATATTATATCGACTATTTTCTATAGTATTCTCCATACTCTAGCTCCACAAACCTTGGCAATTCATTATTCAAATTAGCATTTATGCAGATTCGTGCATGAGTCATCCTTGTCCTGGCCAAGGTCGCATGGTAAATGGATATCAGGTCCCCTATAGTTTTTGATATGCATTGTAGCCAATATTCATTGAAGAAATAGGCAGGTAGACTCGGGAGATGAACCCAAATAGGGGTAATGTTAATATTTTGCTTTTCAAGGTCAAAATCTTCACCCCATCGTCTGATAAAAAGGCTCCTTTTGCCTAGAAACCAAGGACCTCCTATTAAAATGTGGTTAGCATCCTCCATATTGTTAAAATGGATAATGAAGAACCCTTGAGTTAGAGCTACCAACTCCAAGTTGCCTACCAGTCACCATTTACCCGTCGCCCAAGCCCTGATAGTCTCCATGTCCGGCCTACCTCCCAAAAACTTGCCTACCAAGGAGAATTCTTCCATTAAAATAAAAGGGCTCATGGAACTTGTCGGGGCTAAAATTTTATTATTTACTAGAACTAGGGGCGGAAGAGAGAGAACCTCCTTTCTTTTTCCTCTAAGATTCTCAGCAAAAGACAACCATTTCTTGGGCCTCGCATTGTCCTTCATATCTTTTTTGTCGGGGTATTTTTGAGGAGGGTCGGGCCTCTGTGTGATGCCTACCTCAAAATCTACCACAACCTAACCACCTTGCTCTTGATCTCGCTTGATCCATGCTCAAGGTTCCCACCTACCCCTTATGTACCTACTCTACCTCTACCACCTTGGCTGATATTCCTACCCAAAAAATTCAAACCCTCACTCCCGCCGCACTCGCTAAACCTCAGCTCACTCATTCCTCTTGCTGAAGGAGAATGGAAGAAAATTAGCTATATAATTAGTTAATATTAAACAAAGAAGGTTCAAAGAATTTTTCTTTTAGTTATCTAACCCGCAGGTTATAAAATATCCAAGGCAGTGATGGAACAAAGGTTGATCCTACGACTGCGCTCAATCACTATTATTTAGGGAAACTTAAGTATACCCAAGATAACGATAGGCACTCACATAAAGAACCAAATCTTGTTGGGACCCTGCTCCCTAATATGATTGCTGCCCCCATTAAAATGTAATCAATCCCTAAGATTTAATTATCATTCCGGACCAAGGTGGCACGAGGTTCAAAATGGAGGCCACCCCTATCACACATCATAGTCCCACGTCGGAGAGGGAGGAGCTTTAGAGACCAATATCAAAGCTTTAAATAATTGTAGGTACATGAACCAAAGAACCTAAAAACACATAGGATGATGGGCTTTACTCACCATCAAAGTCCAAACTCAGAAGAAATGCATTGGCAAAATTCCTTTGGCCCATTTTGAAAAGCATTTGGTAACATTGTATTAATGAAAAAACATTCGAGAATATCAAATTCATTTTTCCACCTAGTATTTGAGCTCACCAAATCGGTAAATTTAACCACCCTGACAATCTAAGAGCAAAAATTGGTATGCAAGAAGTATAGAGAGAAGAAAATTTTTGAGCTTCCTTGTTTCAGAAGAACTAGACTCACCACCGTGAGCACAATGGCCTCTTGGGGAGACATTTTTACACCCAAAGACACCAGAGAAGTAGTAAAATTTATTACAGACCGATCACCATACTATGATATTTTTGGACCACCTGTACCTGGCAACACAATGTATGAATTCACTCAAAAGTGTGGAGCTGACAAGAAACCTACTCTAGCACAATAGTATGAGATCGACAATGCATGTATCAAAAGTTTTTCTAATGTGATGGAGAATGATAATAGGACCCCATGGATAATGGCTGACCTATTTCATAAAGCCCAGAGACTACAATACAAGGGTTTCCCCAGAAGTAACATATGGAACAGTAACCTCAAAAAGTTGATATGTCCAAAGGTTTAATTCTCCTCAAATTTAATGGTATGGTTAGCAATAGCATATGAAAAAAGGACCAAAACATTTCAGGATAATAAGGATCAACCAGTGTTCAACACCAAAGTTGAGCGTATTAGGCAAGTTTAAAATTTTATAGAGTATACCACCTTTTTAGTTAAAAAATTAATTGAACATCAATCTCGAATGTTCACAGGATTAGAAGTTTTTAAATATTTGTTTGATACACACGAGAAAATAGTTAAACAATTCCCAATTAGGAAGACTACTTTTAGGCCATGGGTCCAAGACTTTTGTGATATGATAAACATAGTCTTAGGAGTACAACATATCAGTATGGTGGACAAAAATATTTTGTATTTAGTAGCACAGTGAAATTGGATGCATATACCCAAATTTATGCATGTGAATTAGAATTGAGTAACAAAATACATGAGCAGATGGTAGAATTGAAAAAGGATATTTTTGAACAAAGATAAGAGATGCCCTAATTTTCACAATACTCATTTTCATCCACATGATATTAGTACAATTAGGAGAAGAAGCCCAAAAAAGAGTAGAAGTCGTTAACATGCCCTACATCCAAACCAATTTTTGGAGAATACATGAAAGATGAACTCACATGGGTTGGTTCTGCGACCATATTATGGTAGAAATCCATTGGATTTTAACCGACGTACTCCCTGAGAGGCTAGGGCCAGGAGTAAGATCTTTTATCAAATAAAAGTAGATTGAGGATTTCCTTTCCTCAGAGGGGTTCACTTATATTAGGCTCTATGGGGCCAAAATTCCTCCTAAGATATTACCAATGTATTTTTCGTTATCCCTAGTAGCTCTGGAGTTATATAGGTAGGTGACAAAAGAAGCCAAGATGAGACTAGTGAAGAAACATGGTAAAGTCCCCGACAATGGCACCAAAAAATTGTTGGAACCAATTCTTACATCCATAGGATTCGATTGTCATGTTGTAAAAATCCATTTGAAACCAACGAGCTATTACATGCTCTGGTCAACCTGCCTCTTCATTCTGATAAACATGGCTATTGCTAAAGGAAAACTACAGAACAGGTAAGGAAACCCCAATGATAATTCTATGATAAAACATTAATTACACACTCCAGATTAATGTAACACTATATGTATTAAAATGATCAAGCAATTAAAGAATATAATTTTTTATAAGAGGTATACTTGAGTGCCCATTAGAGTTGTGTTTTTGTATCTCCCTTTTGTGTCTATTTTTCTCATTCATTCTTATTTCATGTCCTATTAAGCCTGAGATTCAGAGAATCTACTGTTATCAGATTGGAATAAGGAGAGTAGGAGAGACCTGTTACATTATTTGAACATAGAATTCTTCATTGTATTTATGTATTTCTTTGAGATAAATAGAGTTAAAAGGCATCCTACCCACTCTGCATGTAATATTTTATGAAATCAATACAATTATGAGTTTCATTCCTATTATATCTTTTTCTCGGTATTGTGTGTCGTTGTGTAATAGATTACATTATTTGAATGCATTATATGCATTTCTTTCGTTGGTCAACTTTTAGTTTTATTACAATATTCAAATAAGTCTAAGAACGCCAATTTTATTTTTTCCCTTCTCTCTGTTCATGTCAAAATTGTTGTTAAATTGCTATAACAACCCAATGAATCTAGGCACCGATCTACATAAGGCATAAAAAATGGTTATTTTCTTATTTGGTCATTTTAATACATATAGTGTTACATTAATCTGGAGCATGTAATTAACGTTTTATCATAGAATTACAGTTGGGGTTTCCTTACCCATTATGTAGTTGTCTTTTAGTAATAGTCGTGTTTATCAGAAAGAAGAGGTAGGTTGGCCAGAGCTTGTAATAACTCGTTGGTTTCAAACAGATTTTTATAGCGTGACAATCAAATCCTATGGATGCAAGAATCGGTTCCATCAGTTTTTTTGCACCGTTATCGAGGAAGACTTGTTAAGATATCTATCTATATTTTACTATTTTTTATCTGAATGACATAATTTTTAATAAACGGGTGACGAGTTAGAATAAAGAACTTTTGTTTTAATTTTTTACATTTTTACATTCTGTATTTCACTTATAGTTTTCAAATTTGATTTTCTTTATGTTTCTTTGTTTTCTTGAAAATTCCTACGTTTCTTGATTTTCTTGAATTATCCCAAGAACCGACTCTCATAAGGATGAGTAATAATATCAAGCATTCTTGATAAATTATACATTGTTCTTTCTGCACCTCGGTGCTGGTGACTCTGTCTGAATGAGCCCAAAATATAAAAAAAAGGAAAGAGCAGAACATGTTGGCGAACACTAGGAGAAGCAATAAGGAGCTATTCCCAAAACTCAAGAATCTAGAGGTATTTATACATAATAAAAAAACTCCACTTTTCAAGAGTACTACTTATAATAGTAGGTAAAATTCTAGTGGTAAAAAGTACGTAAAGAAAAATTAGAATACTATTACTGTTGGTATCACTATAGATGAACATTTGAATTTTGTTATAGAAGATACATGTGATTATTTTTATTGCCCAATTAATACTAAGGTAAAAAATCCATTAGATTACATTCAGGCTACCCAGAACCATATTCTTGTAGGTATTGCTACTGTAAATTTAAATCCTATAGTAAAAATGGCCTAGGCTAATGTTCATTTATGGAGGACTAATAGATATAGGCATTTTGTGTTACCCATCAATTTAAATGCCTTACCCAGTAAAGCTCACAAATACCTTCCAAAATTCTTGGGAAATAGTGTAGTAACTGGAGAAGATCATATCAAAAGTTTCTTGTATGCAATGGATAGTCTGGAAGTTGAACATGAAGACGTAGTATTGAGAATATTTTTACAGACTTTAGAAAATTATGCTAGAGAGTGGTTCAATTCCCTTCTAAACAATGATATCCTAAACTTCACCAAAATGGAAAATGTGTTTCTAAAGAAATATGGTGAAAGAAAAAATGAACAATCACTGTTAACTGAGTTAGCCACTATGAAGAAAAAAAATAATGAGGCTGTTAGTGACTTCAATATAATATTTTCAAAGACTAGGAACAAAATCCCTGCCAACCTTAGGCCTAGTGATATTCATTCTATTTGTTTTTATAAGAATGCCTTTCAGGGAGAGTTTAACTATGAGTTGAGGCAAGAACATGCCAACACCATTGATGGTTGTATGGAAAAAACACTGGATATAGAAAGAAATATGCTTGACAGTGGTAACATGAAACCTTACTATTTAGAAGTCAACTTACCTAAAAGGAAACCTAAAAGAGTGGCATTTGATATACAAAAAAGAACTAAAATTGATCCAATGGAAAAGTTGACTAGTCAAATGACTGTTATGTTCAATAATGTAAACAATAGGTTAGCAAGAATTGAAAGAAATAATGGAAATAATAATGAATCTTCATAAATAGAGTGACATCATGTTGACAACCGTCCTCCCTTTAAGAAAAATTTCAATAGGAATTGGGGAAACAACAATGTTTCTAAAGAAGGAAATAGGAGTAGGAATAATGGGAACAATAAATGGAAAAATCGAGAATCTGATAGAGATCAAAATAGTATTCCTAACCCCATATCATATGCCAATATAGCAGAAGGCTTTCCATATTTTTTCTCTACTTGTGATGCACCTCATAACCCTGATGCATGTGGAATTCACCTAAGTGACCAGCGCAATGTAGATTTACATGTTGAATCAGAAGAGGATATAAGGATCAATGCTTATTGGTCTATGGAAGATGAGTCCAGGGAAAGGATGTTTGAAGAAGATATGGATAAGTATGCTTCAAATCATCATCCTAAAATTTTAGTAGCTGAAGGAACTAAAATCTTATAGAAATCACATGAGTCACGATATGATAAGATGAAGCAAGGGAAATTAATCCCCACTGCTCAAGAAGTTGAAGAATTAGAATCTACCCATGTTATAAATTTAAGGAATAGAACAGTCCTTAAAATAATAGAGAAAACCTCTACAAGTGAAACAATAAAACAAAATTTCACCAATAAGAATATCAGTAAAGAGAAAACTGATAGAATCCTAAAAAAGATTACTCCTAAAGTAATAGAATCAGAGGAAGAGATTTCAAAAGAAGAAAGTAATAAACCACTGGATATAAAGAAGATAGAATTTTATGCTAGGTCATAACTCAGTAAATAAAAGGTTAACATCACATTTGAAGAACTTATGAAAGTTCAACAATACAGAGAACAAGTATGTAGAGCATTTGGATTAGTGGAACAAAAAGAAGACCCAACTTGCCATGCTGCTAGAAAAAATCAACATGATACAAGATCACCATCCTCTGTCAGACACTTTTATGTATCATTAAGATATAACTCACATGAAGGAGAAATATATGTCATTCATAATTTCATGTTAGACAGTGGAGCCTCACACAATATCATGCCCAAATTAATAGCTGATCAAATGGGATTAATATGTACTAGAGATTCTACCCCTATTTCTGTAATGGATAGTAGACAAATTCCTTGTGTGGGGGTGATAACTGGATTGTTAATTTTCTTACATCAACACCCCAAAAATGGCATAGTCATGGATGTTGTAGTAGTTTATGTTGATTCATTTTTCTCACTATTACTTAGTAGACATTGGGAAAAACAAATAGGAGGTTCAATTCAATTGGACTGGTCCTATGCTACAATCCCAATATCAGATAAGGAGAATATTATTTAATGAAGAGAACCATTTAACAAACACTTCATAGAGTTAATTCAAACTGATGAAACAATGATAAACTTAGTAAACTCTATGGAAGAAAAAGGAATGGGAGTTTACTCCATTTGGCATAACCCATTCCTGGTAGAAGTACCAAAAGCAAAGAACATGGATCCAAAAGTTATGAAAATGGTAGATGTTGAATCAGATAGAGTATTAACCCAAGATATGTGGACCATGTCTTTTTATGGAGCTAAATCCCAATCTGGAGTAGGTGCAAGTGTTAATTTGACTGATATTAAAGGAAATTACCTTGGTATTCCTTACAAACTGGAATTTCCTTGCATAAATAATATAGCTGAGTATGAAGCTTTATTACTAGGGTTAAGGAAAGCAAATGAATTAGGCATTAATTACCTAACTATAATAGGCAATGCAGAGCTTATTATACTACAGATTAAAGATAAATATTAGACCCTAGGCTTAAAAAATATAAAAATGCAGTATTGGAAGAAATTGATAAATTCTTAGCTTTCAATATCTCATATATTCCAAGGGGAAAAAATCATGCAGATATTTTAGCTGTAAATGCCTCAAGCCTAGATCACCCAGAGATAACTACAAAATATATGGACAGATTCCCAACTATTTCAGTATATAAACCTTCTGTGCCAGATAACATAGTCTATCTATAGGTATTTCAAGATGATATAGATATTAAGGATTTTATGATTCTACAAAATCAATATGCAGATGTGATCTATGATGAAAAGGATGAAGAAAAACTAAGATACCAAATAGGAGATCCAGTAGAAGTAATCCAGTTGAAACTAATACGATACCCAAAGGACTGGTTTCTCTAGAGAGTCTATTTGATGATTTTGACAAAGCTTATAAGCCCTTAAGTAGAGAAATAATATCTAAATACATTAACATTGGTTCAATGAAAGAACATAGAATAGTGAAAGTAGACATGGCCTTACCTGCTAAAGAAAAAGCTAGATATATCAGTTTTTTAAAAAAGAACAAAGAAAATTTTGCTTGGACTTATGAAGATCTTGAAACTTTCAAAATAGATGTAATGACACACATAATACCCCTGAAAGAATATTCCAAACCATTTAGATAGAAACATAGGAAGTACAACCCAAATCTACACCTAATAATATAAAAAGAGGTACAAAAATTGTTGGATTCTAAAATAATCAAAAAGGTAAGATTTTATTCCTGGATATCCAATTTAGTACCAATCAAAAAAAGAATGGAGATATTAGACTCTGTGTAGATTTTAGAAATTTAAACAAGAGTTCATTAAAAGACAATTACCCATTACCCAACATTGAATAATTATTGCAAGCAACAGTTGGCTCAACTAGATTGTCTCTGCTAGATGGATTTTTAGGGTACAATAAAATGTAGATAAATCCATAAGATAGGCATAAGACAGTGTTCACTATGCCTTGGGGCACATTTGAATATTTAAGAATACATTTTGGACTAATGAATGTAGGTGCTAATTTCCATAGGGCAATGGATTTTACTTTCAAAGGCTTAATGTTCAAAATAGTAGTTGTCTACCTGGATGATGTAATAGTATTTTCTAAAAATCCAGAAGAACATCTAGAACACTTAACTGTAGTTTTTACTCGGTGCAAGGAATTTGGAATATCTTTAAATCTTAAGAAATGCATATCAAAATAGATGTAATGACACACATAATACCCCTAAAAGAATATTCCAAACCATTTAGACAGAAATAAAGGAATTACAACCCAAATCTGCACCCAATAATGTAAAAAGAGGTACCAAAATTGATGGATTCTAAAATAATTAGAAAGGTAAGATTTTCTTCCTAGATATCCAATTTAGTATCAGTCAAATTAAAGAATGGGGATATTAGGCTCTGTATAGATTTTATAAATTTAAACAAGAGTTTATTAAAATACAATTATCCATTACCCAACATGGAATAATTATTGCAAGCAATAGTTGGCTCAACTAGATTGTCTCTTTTATATGGATTTTCAGGGTACAATCAAATGCAGATAAATCCAGAAGATAGGCATAAGGCACCGTTAACTATGCCTTGGGGCACATTTGAATATTTAAGAATGCATTTTGTACTAATTAATATAGGTGATACTTTTCATAGGGTAATGGATTTTGCTTTCAAAGGCTTAATGTTCAAAATATTAGTTGTCTACCTGGATGATGTAATAGTATTTTCTAAAAATCCAGAAGAACATCTAAAACAATTAACTATAGTTTTTGCTCGGTGCAAGGAATTTGGAATCTCTTTAAATCCCAATAAATGCATATTTGTGACTACATAAGGAAATTTATTAGGACACATAGTTTTAGAAAAAGTAATAAGCATTGATCCAGACAAAATTGAAGCTATTTTCAAAATTCCTCCTCCCAGAAATTTGAAATGAGTTAGGTCATTCTTTGGAAAAATAAATTTTATTAGAATATTTGTTCCAAATTTTGCAGAGATGACCAAACCCATAAATGACATGGTTAAGAAAACTAGAGAAATAAAATGGACAGTAGAAAATATGGAAGCATTTAACAAGATCAAAGAAGCCATATCAACCACTCTAGCCCTAAGTTGCCCTGATTATGCAAAATATTTTAATATCTATTCTTATGAATCTGAACACTCCATTGCTACATTTATTTCACAAAAACATGATGAGAATAATGAAAGGTCAATAGCCTTCATGAGTTTAGAATTTAAAGGAGCACATCTCAAATACACCTTGCTAGAAAATTATGTTTATGTAGTCATCCAATCTTTAGAACACTTTAAAGGTATATTTGGCTCAAATAAGGTTTACTGCTGTATCCCTTTTATAGCGATAAGATATATTTTTTCTCAATAAGAGCCATTAGGAAGACCAGCAAGATGGATGGTAAAGCTTCTACAGTATGATGCTAAATTCAAAATAGTTAAAACTATCAAAGGGCAGGGTTTGGCTAAACTGTTGGCTAAAAAAGAAGAAGGATTTGAAAATGTTCTCATAATAGATGAGGCATATGATGCCAAAAGAATCAATAATACCAAATGTAAATGGTATGAGGAAATTTTTTCATACTTACAAACCATATCATTCCATAAATATATGTCAACAAATAGAATGAGGTCAGTCAAGCTTCAAGCCCAAAAATAGTATATGCAGGATGGTGTGCTATACTGGAAACACCCTGATGGAGTATTATTAGTCTGTTTATATGAAAGTAAAGTCCCAAAAATAATCAATGAATTTCATGATGGTTTTTGTGGAGGACATTTTACTCTAAGAGCTACAACTAATAAAATTATGAGAGAAGGATATTATTGGTCTTCCATTTTTAAATATGTATATAAATATGTTAGGAAATATCATAACTGCCAGGTTTTTGTAGGAAATAAACAGCTGACAGCCATACCCCTTAAGCTAGTAATCATTGAAGCACCATTAACCCAATGGGGTATTGACCTAATTGGAGAGATCAAGCCTAATTCATTTGGCTAGCACAAATGGATCATAACTGCAATATATTACTTTACAAAGTGGGTATAATCTGCACCCATGAGAACATCCACTACTACCACTATCATCAAGTTCTTAGAAGAAAACATTTTGACTAGGTTTGGAGTTCCTCAAAAACTTGTTACAGATAATGCATAGTATTTTGTTTCACATGAAATGGTAGAGTTTTGTGCTGAATATGGAATTGAACTATCCCATTCTGCAAATTATTACTCCCAAGGAAATGGCCTAGCTAATTCATCAAATAATAATGTAATAACAAGAATAAAAAGGTTATTAGGTAAGAACAAAAGAGGGTGGGACAGTGAACTCAAATTTTCTCTATGGGCTGATAGGCTGTCTATAAAAAGAGACACAAGAAAAACCCCCTATGAGATGGTTTATGGAGAAAAGCCCTTATTACCTTTAAGAATAGAAAATTGGGCACTTTCCCTCTTATTACAAGATCATGAAGACCCCAATCCCATACAAAGAAGGCTTTACCAAATTGTCCTGCTAGAAGAGCAAAGAAGAGAGACCCTTAATAGAATGATGGAACAAACCCAAAAAACTATGACATTATTTTATAAGAAAGCCAAGGGTACTCTTTTTTATCAGGTAGATATAGTTATCTATTGGGATCCTAAAAATGATAAGCATGGTGAAAAGGGTAAATTTGAACCTAAATGGATTGGTCCATACTATATAGTCCATGTTACAAGACAAAATACATAAAAATTGCAGACCTTGCAGGGAGAAATAATGGCTATCCCTATTAATGGCCAACACCTCAAAATGTACAACCCCTATTGAAGGTGAATAAAAAAAAAGTAAGTGGAAAAACAAAAACCCCAAAAACAAAGTGATGTATTTTGTTATTTTTTGTACTAGATAAGCTTTCCTTTTATTGTTAGCATAATTCTGAGTTGTTGTACACATGATATTATTAGTTTTTATTTTTTAATAGCGAAAAAACCCTTATGGGGCTGCCTTGGTCTGAGAGACCACGAACAGGGGGTTCTACACCATCAAAGTCACCCGAGAGTCGCACTTGACCATGTTTGCACCAAAATTATCAATTGGATTTTGGATACCCAATTCAACTTTTTGGTAGGGTGGAGATTTGGACCTGGGACCTCCCTTGGAGGATTGCCCTCTCCTCTCCAACTCACCTACAACACCTGGGTATATTATTAGTTTTATGAGTATACATTACTATTGATTCTACCAAAAATGATAAGAAAAAAGGAGATTTATTTTAGACTCTGATGAGATTTACTATCTTTCAAATATGAGTGTTTATGCAATGGTTATATGATATAAGATAAAATAGAATGAAAAAAAATTTGATTTAAACATCATGTCAAAGCCTCACATTACAAATGATACTTAAAGAATGAGTGTAATTATTTTTAGCTTAACCAACCTCTCAAAGATAACTTGGTTCTACCTTGCAGGGAGAAATAATGGCTATCCCTATTAATGGCCAATACCTCAAAAAGTACAACCCCTGTTGAAGGTGAATAAAAAAATAAAGTAAGTGGAAAAATAAAAACCCCAAAAACAAAGTGATGTATTTTGTTATTTTTTGTACTAGATAAGCTTTCCTTTTATTGTTAGCATAATTCTGAGTTTTTGTACACATGATATTCTTAGTTTTATGAGTATACATTACTGTTGATTCCACCAAAAATGATAAGAAAAAAAGAGATTTATTTTAGACTCTGATGATATTTACAATCTTTCAAATATGAGTGTTTATGCAATGGTTATCTAATATGAGATAAAAAAAATGAAAACAAAGTTGATTGAAACATCATGTCAAAGCCTCACATTACAAATGATACTTAAAGTGACTCCAAAGGTCCAAAGAACCAAATAAAGTGAATAAAAGTAAATTACAATTTTTCAAATACTCTATGACTCTGATGTCCTGTCACTTGTATAGTTTTTTAGTTTTAAAATTGTAATGTTTTGTTATTTTTTTTATCAACCTTGATGATTTGAATTTTTGTCCAATTTTTGCAAATAAAACCAGGAGATTATGTGGTTCTCAAGTGCCTCATGTTTTCAACACATTGTCCCGAACAAAGCCTATTTTGGAGCCAAATTTGACTCAAACTTTGAAACACCCAAATTTAAATTTTTGGTTTCATTAGAATAAACAAGAATTCCTAGTCTTTTTGCATATTATTAAAGATTTTGGATTTCCATAAATTTAATCTTGAACATTGCTATTATGTGCACCTTTAAAAAATTGTTATATCTTAAAAAGGTTTCCAAAGTCAGTCCCTTTTAATAAAACTTGACCATTGAAAATACAAGGTTTAGTCTTCCAGATCAATAATCATAATTGGACCTAAGTCAATTTTTAAATCATTAGAGTCCTAAGTTATTAAAAGATCTAATCAAGGGCCATGGTCTAAAAACCCAAAAATCCAAGCACAATATTAAAGTCCAAAAAAATAAAGTTTGCATTAAGGTCTTAATTAAAATCCTCAAGGGTATGCACCCCGTTGCGTTAAAAATCGAGCACCTCATATAAATCTAACGATAGTGCTTCATCAAAAAAGAATCCAATAGATGCGCTTTTCATAGGAAACCCGAAGGTTAAGACAAAAGTCAAAATATCTAAGAAGATTTTAACCTAAGATCAAAGTCATTGAATTAAATCTATGCAAATTTGCTAATCTGGATGGATGCGCTTGAGCTAAACCCAATCCAACGAATGCGTACTCTCCAAAATTTCAAATATTTAAGGAGTCAAAAAGGGTCAAAATTTCAAATTAAATCCCAAATTTTGGTCCCTTATTAATTAAATATCAGATAAATCTGATAGATCTGACGGTAGTGCTTAAGTGAGATGTAAATCCAATGGATGCGCTTGATTTAATTAAACCACTTTTTAAAATATTGTGGTCAAAAGCATTAAGGATATGCGCCCCCTTGAATTAAACATTGATCTAATTGGACAAATCCGATGATAGTGCTCGATCAAGATCTGATCGGACGATGATGCTATCATAAAGGCACATCAAAAAGCTAAAAGACAAGATTAATTAAAATGATTAAATGATATTAGTGAGGGTATAATTTTTAGACTAATTATTCCCCTTTGGGATTAATCAAAGCTTAAAATCATATGCCCCTTGGTAACTAACCCCGTAGGTTGAATAAAATCAACGACCATGCTGACATTGATTGAAATCCAATGGTCACGTCAGAATCAAAACCTAAACGACAAAATGGTAAATGTATCAGGAAACACAAAGGTAAAGCTAAGATTAATCATGCATTAGTGAGGGTATAATACATTGCTAATTACCCCCTTTTAGCTTAAACTGAGATTAATCAAATATAATAATGCACCCCTTTCGGCTATCGAGTATGCAGCTTGTAGGAGATCTAACGATAGTGCTAGAACAAGCTCAAAGATCAATGGACGTGATCCATTCCATGATTCTATTTTGTCATACAAATATTTAAAGTAAAAAGGAATCAACAGATGCAAAGGACCTTTTCAATATTTTATGGCAGTGAATGAGTCAAAGTCGAACAAAGGGATAAAACAACACAAATATCTAACGACAACGCCCATCTCCGCCCAGATCCAATGGCAGCGTGTTGTTAAAAGTGATTGAAGATTAATCAAGGCTAAAAGAAAGTACTTAATCAATTTGATCAAAGGTTTGATACATGGATAATCTTCCCCCTTCCATTTTTGCTAAACCTCATGCATGTATGGAAAATTTGACGGTCGTGTCCCCATCATTATATGATCCAACGATGGTGCACACTTCAAAGGTAAATCAAAGGGTAAGCCTAAGTTGGCATTTGACTAATTAAATTTTAAATCACATTTAACAAGGGCCATAACACATCAACATTAAGATGAAAATTTTTGAAGCGAGCAGGCAGGAAGCGATGAACTAGGGTTTTTGGAGCTAAGGAAAATCTAGGGCATCAGTTGGGTTGCCGAAGTGATTTCTGGTTACTATGGATCTTAAGGCAAGTTTGCTACCCCAGGAGGGTCCAATGGGAACTCCTCCGAATCCTCTTCAAGGGAGAAATAGCTCTTATGTAGATTTGTTAAAAGATAAATCTCCATCCAAGACTGACAAAGCTCAAAGAACTGCATTTAAAATGCTCTTTTTGGCTGCTGGTAATAGATCAACAGCTCAACGAGTTAATGGATGCTTACCTCAGTCCGAATCAAGGCCCAAGATATTCATTGAGCCAAGGATGGTTGAAGAAATAGTCTTATACAGAGCCAATCATGATTTGATCTGTAAATTCATGGGTATTCGCCCTACCCTAATTTTTTTGCACTCCTGGGTCCGAAAAAATTGGGAGCCTCATGGTGAGTACTCTTTATGGTTTATTAGCAATGGGTATTTTATTGTTAGTTTTTCCTCTCTAGCCGATAAAAATAGGGTTTTTGAATCAGAAAAGAGGAATCATGGTCCGACAGGATTATTTGTTCAACCCTGGAGAGTGGGATTCGATCCTCGAATTGAACCCACTGTTGTCCCGGTTTGGATCCATTTGTATGCACTTCCAATGGAGTTTTGGAGTGAGAAGGTTTTGGAAATTATCGGTAATTCCCTTGGAAGACATTTGGGTGTCTCCAAAGACACAATAGAAGGGAACACAACTGTTTATGCAAGAGTATGTGTGGAAATGGATCTTAGCCAGCATCTACCGACAGAGGTGGAACTTGAACTTACAGGACTATCTTGGATTCAATAGCTGGATTATGAGGCTCTACCCTTCAGATGCAGAGTTTGCCACAAATATGGGAATTTGGCCCGATTTTGCCCAAATAATATGAACACAAAAATGGAGGCTCCTCTAGGAATCTCAAATATTCCTAAGGAGGGTAAGTCAACAATAAAAAAATAACCAACCAATACTTCTCAGGGTAAAGAAGCTCAAAGATATGGTTTTGAATAGCCCAAAATAAGGAGAAGGCAAAAGAAAAAAGATGGTAAAGAGCAAACCCAACTCAAGCCCGCCAATAGGTATGAGATATTTAAGACACTAGTGGACCAGGAGGATCAATTCATGGAAGGAGTGGATGGTAATAGTGAAAATAATAACATCCACGTTCAAGCTCCTCTTTCATCTCCCCTCGTCATAGAGCAGGTAATTGACCACAGTGAGTTACCGCAGTCAGAGAGTGCAGGGGCATTGATAGTGCATAACCAAGAGCAACCAATAATTAAGGATGTCAACATGGGAATAGCAGAAAAGAATAGATAAAGGCCATCTTTAGGGATAACTCAGGTGGAAAAGAGATAAAATATAGCAACTCTCAAGGAGTGGGTAGAAAATCAAATAAGGAATTGCTAGCAGTTCAAGGAGACAAACTGATCACCGGAGGATCGGTGAGGCCAATAGATTCTTACTGCTCTCAAGGTAACCAATGATTATACAATCATGGAATGTTAGGGGTTTAAATAGTAGAACCCATCAATCTGCTATTCGAAGACTTAGAAAAATGTAGAACACTTTTTTTTGCTTATTCAGGAGACAAAAATATCGTTAGATCTTGTGTAAAACAGTTAATAGAATTTGGAGGGGTGCTAGTCATATGGAAGTGGCTGCCCAAGGTTTCTCAGGGGGGATTGTTACTCTTTGGAACTCTCTTGAATGGACTGCAATAGAACATCTAGCTTGGATGGGTGTTCTCACATCACATTTTAGGAATAATGTCATAGTTGAACATGTTTTAATCACAAATTTTTATGGGGCTCAAAACCTTGATGGTCAGAGTCTTCAATGGAAAGTTGTGCATAACATGAGAATCTCAAGGGAAGATTTAGACTAGATTATTGCTGGGGATTTTAATGCTAAATTATCCTTTAGAGATCAAGAAGGGGTAACCCCAATTTTGGACCCAGAGGATCGACTTATGATTGCCCAAGTCCAGGCTTTACACTTAGTGGATATTAAATGCCCTGGAACCAACTATACTTGGACTAATAAGTGGAGGGAGCCACATAGCAGGAAGGTAAAGTTAGACCATTTTTTGGTTTTAGAGGAGGCATTTGTAAAATGGAATACAAAATTTCAGATTTTGGAGGGTCCAGTTTCAGATCACTTTCTCATTCTGTTGGAAGGAGGGATTAAGACAGAGCAGCATCACAAACCATTTAAATTTGAGAATTTTTGGTTACAAAAAGAGGAACTTCGAAAGAAAATTCCACATTGGTGGGAAGAAGGCCACCCAGCATATGGGACAACAATGTTTAGATTCCATAAACAACTTCATTATGTCAAAGCTCAATTAAAACATTGGAGGCGAGCTAACATGACAGACTTCCAGGTCTAAAGAGCTCCTTTGGTGGCTAGATGGGATGAGGTTCAAAAACACTTTAGGGAAGGAACAATTACAAAGCAGCTCAAAGTCGAGGATGATGCCTTGCGTAAAGTGGTTGAGGACATTGACAACCAAGAGGAGACCTACTAGAAATAGAGAGCAAGAACCACTTGGTTATTAGAAGGTGATAGAAATACCAAATTTTTCCATCGGACTACCTGTGCTAGGAGATAGATGAATAACATGGAAGCTCTTCAAGATGAGAACAAACACTCCTTTGATACACTTCTAGGTATGCATTCCCATTCAATGGATTATTTTTCTAAACTATTTAAGGAAAGTATGGTGCAAGATGAAGAGGCTCAAAATGACGTTATTGTTGTCATACCTTTCGTTATCTCTGAAGAAGAAAATCAGACCCTTCTTAAACCCATTGATAGAGAGGAACTAAAGAATGTGGTCTTTGGAATGAGCATCGAGAAAAAATCCAGGTCCAGATGGCTTTCCAATTGAGTTTTTTAGGCCTTTTGGGATAACTTGGAGGAGGATGTAATGGTTGTTATAGAGGAGTCCAGAGGTAGTAAAAGAATGCTTAAAGCATTAAATCATACTTTCATTACCTTAATTCCAAAAGGGGAGGAGGGGGTACATATTTCATATTATAGACCTATTGCCTTATGCAATGTGATATATAAAATAATCACAAAGGTAATGGATGAGCGGCTGAAACCTCTTTTACATAACATTATCTCCTCAGATCAAGGGGGTTTTGTAGAGGGTAGGCAGATCTTAGATGGGGTAATTCTATCTCAGGAGGTAATCCATTCAATGCAAACATATGGTAATAAATGAATGTTCATAAAATTAGATATGTCAAAGGCTTATTATAGGGTGGAGTGGAGCTTCTTGTCAAAGATGATGGCAACCTTTGGTTTCTCTCAGGATTGGATAGAATGGGTCATGAGTTGTGTTTCTACTCTGACACACTCAGTGTTAATCAAGGGTCTTCCCTCACAACCTTTTGGAGCCACTCGAGGCCTTCGTCAAGGGGATCCTTGCTCTCCCTATATTTTTCTCATATTGGCTGAAGGATTAGGTAGAATTTTCTTGAGGAGAAGACAACAAGGTTTGCTAACAGGTATCAAGGTGGGTGAGGAAGTTTTGACCCACCTACAGTTTGTGGATGATACAAGATTGGTGGGAGTGGCCAACTTTAGGGAAGCAAGAATGATTAGAGATACTATTAATATCTACCTTAGGGCTACAAACCAAGTCATCAATGATAAAAAATCCAAAGTGGTCTTTTTCAATCTTGATCAAAGGCTTCAAGATAGAGTTTTAGAGATCTTGGGATTCACAAGGACTTATCTCCCAGTGGTTTACTTGGGGGTCCCTTTGCATTTTAAAAAACTAAAAATAGATATCTGGAGGAATCTTTTGGATTGTATCAAGGATAGAATTAATCATTGATCTCACAAATGGTTAAGCTATGGGGGTAGATTAACTTTTTTATAGCTAGTCATTCGGGCCATGCCAATTTATAAATTCTCTATCCTGGCTGCCCCACATACTATATGGAAAGAGTTGGACAATATGGCTAGAAAATTTTTATGGGAAGGAGTAAAAGGAGAGAGGAAATGGGCCTTAGTATGTTGGTACAAAGTAACATAGCCCAAGGTAAAATGAGGTTTGGGACTAAGAAGATCCAAGATAAATAATAAAGCTTTGGCTGGAAAGCTTTATTGGAGGTGGATTTCCCAACCAACTTCCTTATTCAATAGAATCCTAACTAGTAAATATTTGGGACATGTTAACCCAAATGAGGTGGGCCGTTTCCCTTTAGATGGTACTAGATCCTTAGTGTGGCAGGCTCCCAAGTTAGGATCTCAGGTAGTAAAAGATTGATTATTTTGGAAAGTGGGGAGAGGGGAGAAGGCACGATTTTGGACAGATTCATGGGATCAATGCCCACCTATCATTGTTGAATTTCCTGAATTGCAACCAATAAAAGTAGCCATTGAAACCAAGGGATGGGTCCAAATTGAAAGTTATTTCACCACTATTCAGTTGGGGGACTATAAGTTTAAGCAGTTTAAGAAGTTGGATGAGTGGCCACTTTCAATCCCTCTGGATTTGACACCCATCATGACTAAAATCTTAACAGAAAGATTTCTCACAGGTAGAGATGAGGAGGATGAATTATCTTGGGGCTATGGAAGCCTTGGTGTATACACTGTGAAGTACGGATATGACAAGATCCTTCTAGAGCCTCCCCCTCATACATATCAGGTTGAGGATTGGAGAAAGATTTGGCACTCCAAGGGTTGGCTGAAAGTAAATTTTTTTGCCTGGCAGTTCATGCACAATGGAATTATCACTTTTGATAATCTCAGATATAAAGGAATAATCGGTCCATCTCAATGTGTCTTATGCTACAAGAGTGAGGAAATGACTGATCACTTGATGTTTGAGTGCCCTTTCACGTTCCAGATTTGGAAGAGATGGTTTTTCTATTATAAAATTCAAGTTAATGGTGACTTGAATCGGATTAATATCTTGGAAATATGGAAGAGGGGTAGATTTAAATTTAAAGCTCTTCATATTGGCTGGGAGCTTGGATTAAACTTTATTTGGTGGCAAGTGTGGTTGGAGAGAAATGCTAGAATTTTTAGAGAAACTTTTTCTTCATTAGATGGAGTTTGGCAGGTCATTTGGAGCAAAGTCACAAAAACTGTGGCCATCTATGCTAAAGAGGAAACTCAGGTTGTTATTGGGGCAATGGAAGAGGGAGTTGAAGTGCAAGAGGGATAAGACAGAGCTAGTTGGAAACCACCCCCAGAAGGTTGGATTAAAATTAATACTGATGGAGCTGCAAAAGGCAATCCGGGTAGAGCCAAAATTGGAGTGGTTTGTCAGAATCATGTTGGAATACTACTCTATTGGGAACTGCAAGGCTTGGGAAGAGCCACAAACAATGAAGCAAAAGTAATAGCTATCAAATCTGCCTCTATTTGGGTAGTTAAATAGGGCCACAGGAGGATAATACTTGAATCATATTCTTAAATAATGGTTGGAGCTCTAGATTGCATGAGGAACTTTGCCTTGAAAGCATGGAGGTTGAGGATTCTTGTCACTCAAATTAAGGAATTATGGAGGAAATTAGATGATGTGATTCGAGTTTATGTGAGTAGAGATTTAAACAAAGTGGTCGACTTCTTGGCTAAGATGGGTGCTAAGAAGGAGGTAGGGGTTCAGTTGCACAGTGACATGGCTATTAAGGATGAGGTGATTAGGCAGGGTCTTGAAAGGTCCCTGAGCTAATGATCAATGAAAAAGCAAAGGGTGGAAAGGTGTCATGATTTCATGACATGTTGCACCATCACAGTCACTGGAGGAAAGGTGTCGTGATATCGTGACATGTTGCTTCGTCACGGCCAAGGGAGAAAAAGGTGTCGTGATTTCGTAACATGTTGCACCATCGCGGTCATTGGAGGAAAGGTGTCACGATATCGTGACATGTTGCTTTGTCATAGTCAAGGGAGGAAATGTGTCACGATATTGTGACATGTTGCACCGTCATGGCCAAGGGAGGAAAGGTGTCATGATATCGTGACATGTTGCTTCATCACGGTCAAGGGAGGAAAGGTGTCATAATTTTGTGACATGTTGCATTGTCACGGGCAATAGAGGAAAGATGTCACGATTTCACAACATGTTGCTTCATCACGGATAAGGGAGGAAAGGTGTCGTGATATCGTGACATGTTGCATCATCACGAAAAAAGGAGAAAAAGTGTCGCGATATCACGACATGTTACGTCATCGTGGCCAAAGGAGAAAAAGAGTCATGATATCATGACATGTTTCATCGTCGCGGCCAAGAGAGAAAAGTGTCGTGATATCGCGACATGTTTCATCATCATGGCCAAAGGAGAAAAGGTGTCACGATATTGCGACATGTTGCTTCATCGCAGCCAAAGGTGAAAAATGTCATGATATCATGACATGTTGCTTCGTCACGGCCAAGAGAGAAAAAGTGTCGCGATATTGTGACATGTTGCTTCGTCGCGGCCGAAAGAGAAAAGTGTTGCGATATCGTGACATGTTGCTTCATTGCGGCTGAAAGAGAAAAAGTGTCACAATTTCATGACATGTTGCAACATCGCAGCTAAGTGAGAAAAAGTGTCACAATATCGCGACATGTTGCTTCATCATGGCCAAAGGAGGAAAAGGTGTCACGATTTCACATGTTGCAACACCGCTGCCCAAGGAGAAAAAGTGTCATGATATTGCGACATGTTGCTTTGTCGTGGCCAAAGGAGGAAAAAGTTTCCCGATATCACGACATATTGCAATGTCATGGCCAGAAGAGGAAAAAGTGTCACGATATCGTGACATGTTGCATTTTTGTGGCCAAAGGAGAAAAGTGTCACGATATCGCGACATGTTGCATTTTCGCGGCCAAAGGAGAAAAGTGTCATGATATCACGACATGTTGCATTTTCACGGCCAAAGGAGAAAAGTGTCATGATATCACGACATGTTGCATTTTCATGGCCAAAGGAGAAAAGTGTCACGATATCGCGACATGTTGCATTTTCGTGGCCAAAGGAGAAAAGTGTCGCGATATCGTGACATGTTGCATTTTTGTGGCTAAAGGAGAAGTTGCATCAACAAACCAAATTGATCCCCCTGTTAGCTAGTTAATGGTTCAAGAGATTTGGCTCCATTGCAAATATTCTTTTACTATTGTAAGCATGTGTTCTCTCTGACTTCTTTTGGGAAAGTCTCTTCCCAAATTGTAATTGATCTTTTTTTTAATACAAGTTTTTTCAAAATTTTCAAAAAAAAAAACAAGGGCCATAACACATTATTAATCACCCCCTTTATTTTAATTAGTCAATAGTAAAAAAAGAAGGCTCAAAGCATATTTCTTTCATCTATCTAACCTGCAGGTTATAAAAGATCCAAGGCAGCGATGGAACAAAGGTTGATCCGATGACTACACTCGATCACAGTTATTTAGAGAAACTTAAGGATACCTAAGATAATGATAGGTATTCACATCAAGAACCAAATATTATGGGGATCCCTAAGATGACTGGTGCCCCTTTTAAAATGTAATCAATCCCTAAGATTTAGGTATTGTTTTGGGCCAATGTGGCATGAGGTTCAAAATGGAGGCCACCCATATCACACGTTACAGTCCCACATCAGAGAGGGAGGATATTCAAATACCAATAACAAAGCTTTAAATTATTGCAGGTACATAAAAAAAAGAACCCAAAAACACATAGGATGATGGGCATTACCCGCCATCAAAGCCCAACCTCAAAAGAAATGTGTTGGCAAACTTCCTTTGGCATATTTTGAAAAGTATTTGGTAACATCGTATTAATGATAAAATGTATGAGAATATCAAACTCATTTTGCCACCCAGTATTTGAGCTCACCAAATCAAAAAAGTTAACCACCCTAATGATCTAAGAGTAAAATTTGGTATGCATGAAGTACAAAGAGAAGAAAAGTGTCGAGCTTCCTTGTTTCAAAAGAACGAGACTCACCACTGTGAGCACAATGGCCTTTGGAGAGATATTTTTACACCCAAATACACTAGAGAAGTAGTAAAATTCATTATAGACCGGTCATCGTACTTTGAGATTTTTGGACCGCCTGTACCTAGTAGAACAATGTATGAATTCGCTCAAAAGTGTGAAGATGACAAGAAACCTACTCTAGCACAACAATACGAGATAAAAAATGCATGTATCAAAATATTTTCTAATGTGATGGAGAATGATAACAGGACCCCATGGATAATGGACGACCTAGTTCATAAAGCCTAGAGGCTACAATACAAGGGTTTCCCCAGAATAAATAGATGGAACAGTAACCTCAAGAAGTTGATATGTCCAAAGGTTTACTTCTCCTTAGATTTAATGGCATGGTTAGCAGTAGCATATGATGAAAGGACCAGAACATTTTGAGATAATAAGGATCGACCAGTGTTCAGCACCAAAGTCAAGCATATCAGACAAGTGTTCAATTTGACAGAGTATACCACATTTTTAGTTAAAAAAGTAATTGAACATCAATCTCAAATGTTCACAAGATTAGAAGTTTTTAAATCTTTGTTTGATACACACAATAAAAATTTTAAACAATTATCAATTAGGAAGACTACTTTTAGGCCATGGTTCCAAGACTTTTGTGATATGATAAACATAGTCTTAGGAGTATGGGATATCAGTATGGTGGACAAAAAGATTTTGTATTTAGTAGCACAGTGCAATCAGGTGCATAATACCTCAATTTATGCATGGGAATTAGAATTGAGTAACCAAATACATGAGCAGATGGTAGAATTGAAAAAGGCTATTTTTTAACAAAGACAAGAGATGCCCTGCTTTTCACAATACTCATTTTTCATCCACTTGATAGCAGGACAATTAGGAGAAGAATCCCGAAAAAGAGTAGAAGCCATTAATAGCCCCTACATCCAAACTAGTTTTTAGAGAATACATGAGAGACAAACTCACATGGGCTGGTTCTACGACCATTTTATGGTAGAAATCCATTGGATTTTAATCAACATACTCCTTGAGAGGCTAGGTCCAAGAGTAAGATCTTTTATCAAAGAAAAGGAGATTGAGGATTTCTTTTTCTCAGAGGGGTTCACTTATATTAGGCTCTATGGGGAAAAAATTCTTCCTAAGTTGTTATCAATGTATTGTCCATTATCCCTAGCAGCTCTGGAGTTATGTAGGCAAGTGGTATAAGAAGCCAAGATGAGACTAGTGAAGAAACATGGTGAAGTCCCCAGAAACGGTGCCAAAAAAATATTGGAACCACTTCTTGCATCCATAGGATTTGATTGCCCCATTGTAAAAATCTGTTTGAAACCAACGAGCTATTACATGCTCTAGTCAACCTACCTCTTCGTTCTGATAAACACGACTATTTCTAAAAGAAAACTATAGAACGGGTAAGGAAACCCCAGTGGTAATTCTATGATAAAACATTAATTACACACTCTAGATTAATGTAACACTATATGTATTAAAATGATCAAGCAATTATAGAATATTATTTTTGCTAAGAGGTATACTTGAGTGCCCATTAGAGTTTTGTTGTTGTATCTCCATTTTGTATCTATTTTTCTCATTCATTCTTCTTTCTTCCATTTAATGTGTAGGATTTTGATAGGGAAGTGCTCAAGAAGCTAAGATTATTTCCTGTCCTATTGAGCCTGAGATTTAGAGACTCTACTATTACCAGATTGGAACAAGGAGAGTAGGAGAGACCTGTTACATTATTTGAACAGAGTCTTCTTCATTGTATTGATGTATTTATTTGAGAGAAACATAGTTAAAAGGCATCCTGCCCACTCTACATGTAATATTTTATGAAATAAATACAATTTTGAGTTTCATTCATGTTATATCTTTGTCTCGGTTTTGTGTCACTGTGTAATGGATTACATATTTGAATGCATTATATACGTTTCTCTCGTTGGTCAAATTTTAGTTTTATTACAATATTCGAATAAGTCTAAGAACACCAATTTTATTTTCCCCCTTCTCTCTGTTCATGCCAAAATTGTTGTTAAATTGCTATAAAATCCCAATGAATCTAGGCATCGGTCTACATAAGGCATAAAAAATAGTTATTTTCTTGCTTGGTCATTTTAATACATATAGTGTTACATTAATTTGGAGCGTGTAATTAACGTTTTATCATATAATTACCATTGGGGTTTCCTTACCCGTTATGTAGTTTTCCTTTAGCAATAGTCGTGTTTATCATAATGAAGAGGTAGGTTGACAAGAGCCTGTAATAGCTCATTGGTTTCAAATGGATTTTTTCAGCATGACAACCGAATCCTATGGATGCAAGAATCGGTTCCAACGGGGCTATGGCAAGTGAGGATGGAGGGTGAGAGTGCTTGGATACTCCAAGGAACTCAAGGAAAAATGACTTAGGACTCAGGGATTGCTTAGGGGTTGAGCCATCAAAATGATGCATATTACTAATCCACACTAGGGTATGTTAGGGTTTGAGCGACATGAATTGTGTGGCTCAGATTAAAACATAATGTAGGGTGGATATTAATTTTAATTGTGTGGTATGGATGGATGTAAATGAATGGCTAGGATTAAGTTAAATCAGATGGTTGGGATTTATTTACATATATAATATTATATTTATTAAATTATATAAAATATTATATTAAAATATTAAATTTAAACATATATTTAACAAATATTCCTAAATATCGTCATACTTGAATGCTTGTCCCTTTCCTGGTGCTTTCAATGGGGTAAAAGGTTTAAAATGATTGTGGCATGGTGGTTATAGGGGCGGACTACACGAAGATCTGTGTGGCCGCTTCTGGGGCAGACAACGCAGAATACTGTGGTGGCCATAAAAGCTAGACAACCTACCCTAATTTGTGGCGGCTATCGATTCCACCATGTAAATTCAAAAAAAAAAAAAATGCCTAAATATATATAAATAAATGGGAAAAATGGTGGGAAGAGTTGGATGGACGACAAGTTGCTAGGTTTTGGTATCTACATATGCCCATTTTTGTACTGCATTACATGAAACACAATGTAGTGCAAAAACACAAAAGAATGAAAAAATTTGAATAGGCATAGAAAATATTTCTCTTGAGATGTGAAACGTGAGCTTGAAGACAAAAGAATGAAAAAATTTGAATTTTGCATAGCTTACCCCCTCAATTGGCAAGTGATTTAGTGGATGAATATCATGAGCCAATTGAAAAAATATATGCAAAGGAATTGTGAAAATGTGATACCATTTTGCCCCAACGTTCTGAAGGGGCTTGGTGGAAAATGTGGAAATATGCATCTATTTTTGCCCCAAAAGATGAAGGGTTTTGTGGAAAATGTGATAAAAATTGTGTCTATTTTTAACCCAACATATGAAGGGATTTTTTCTAAGTATAGATGTCAGGATCATGTAAGATGTATCCCATTGTCGAAAAATCAAAATCAAATATGGTTACCCCAAATTTAGGATGATTCTATATTGTTGAAGAATGTGCCTTTCAACATCATTGATATGCAAATATGAAGATGCAAAGAAAAATAAAAAGAGTCAACTTTGGAGGGCCTGCTAGTGACTGTTGAATAATTCCCATGATTGGAACCAATCATCCTAGCTAGTGCCTATCTTTGTGATGACTTTCAAGGAGATGTGAAATAATGAAATATGATTTTGTCCATGTTTTAAGCCCCACAAACTAGGCCATCAATGATATCTATTGTGCAAATTGGTCCTTGCATAGTTTCACCCAAAAAGTGAAGTACCAAATGTGATTGTGATTTTTAACAAGGATATATGGAATTATGAAAATGACCAAGTGTCCTTATGGTAGGTTTTTCATCATACCAAATTGCATGGATGCAAAGCGCTGCAATCTCCAAGTATATAGAATAGCCCACTAAATACAAGGTTCACTTGAATGTTGTTTGAACTTTGAAAATATGCAAATTATGATATGGTATGATGTGAAAATGATGTATTAATGATGATAATTATGATTATGATCATTTTGTGAATATTTGGACCATTTTGGAGTGCTTTTGTAACTTGTTAAGGGGATTTGCAATTTGTGGTCACAAATGAAAATCATGTGTCCAAATAAGTTGAAACCTTCACAAAACCTCTTAATATGATGAAACAAATGCATAAATGCAATATGAAGTGATTTGGTTGGATAAGCCACTATTTTGAAAAAAATATGTTCTTTTGTCCAAATTGATGCCAAACACCGATTAGTGATTTTGGTATGCATAGAAACCCGTCAATATTTTGGGTATTTCACAAATACCTTGGTGTGCTTCAATGCACCAGGAAAAATCCATGGGCATATCAAGGCACCTAAAGTAGCTATAAATAGTTGGTATGATAAGAAATGAAGCTCATTTGTGCATTTGTGAGTTTAAGAAGCTACATCTGGGAAGAATTGGGTGAAGTGGAGTGGAGTGAGGTGGATTGAATTGGGCATAGAAGCTATGGTTGTGGAGGGAGTGGAGGTGGGAGTTAGATTTGGAGTGCAAGCGAATAAGGTAATGTCCTTTTTGTGCAAAATATTTATATATATTTTTTGTTAATGATAAAATGTTTTGTGCTATGCTGTAACTTATGATTTTGAAGTCTCGACACTGGTTCTCATCGTACATTCCTAGGATGAAAAAGGCACTAGTGGAAGAGGAGTAGAAGTTGCTGGAGGTTGTGGGGCTAGCAAATATAGCCTATATTGATGTGATTAGGGTAGATGAGGGGTACCTCTCTACCTTGGCAAATATATGGGATCCCAATAGGGGAAATTTTAGCTCACCATAGGAGAGGTGACCTTGACACTTGAGGATGTATATCACATCATCAATGTGCTAGTGGATAATATTCATGTTGAGGTTGGATGTGATTAGGGGATAGAGATGAATAAGATGTTCAATGATGGATGGTAGAGTGTGAGGGTGGAGAGTGGAGGTATTCCCTACTTTTCCATGTATCTAGACAAGGATTTGGATGCCCTCTATGCTTTGGTGAAGTTTGTGTTGGCCAACATCATGGCTTCAAATAGTACTGGGTGTAGGTTCCCTTAGAACCTGATAGGGTTAGCGAGTGATATGCTCACTATGCAATAGTTGTATGCATGATCTCCTACCTTATTGGCATAGGAATACCCAGATATTTATGAGGTGAGGAGGTAGGGGAGGAAGGGGTTAGGATGCAACTTGTTGTTGCAATGTTGGGAATGGAAGCACTTCAGCATGGCTCGACCAGAGGGTTTACCAGTGGTAACCTTGGATAGGGAGCAACCCTACACAAGGATATGGGAAGTGGTCAAGGAGGTGCAACTGAGTTAGCCTATGCATATGAGCCAGTGGTACTAGGATTTGTGGATTGGACTAACATGTGCCCAAGTTATATGGTGGCCATAACAGGGTATCAGGTGGACCAAATATGGAGATATTCTATGATAGGTGTGATAGGCTAGGTGGGTGGTTGGGAGATATTAGAGTAATACTGATTATTTTTAGTTCTCATGAGTACTCTAATAGTTCAAATTAAGGCAAGGGATTCCAAAGGAGTTGATGCTATATAGGAGGCATCGAGAGAAGATAGGTCTACCATGTGTAGAGCCATAGAGGGAGGTGTACAAGGATGATGAGGATATGGATCTCCTCGATATAGATGATACTAGGACTACTCTAGAGTATGATACATGGTTTGCTACACAACCATCATGGACACTGACTCTAGTAGTAGCTAATATATATGGGGGTGGTGTTGAGGATGAGGGGACCCATGAAACCCCCAAGCAATAGTGGTGCCTTCGATCAAATAGTCAAAGGATGAGGATTAAGGGCATGACTAGGTAGGCTCCAAAGAGTGGGGGAGATGAAAAAGGTAAATATGATGTGGAGGAGACTCTAGATGGGCCTCTAGATCAGGGTAAGGAGGATTGGGTGAGGTTGGAGCAATAGGTAGCAGAGTGGAATGTGAGGATCATTAGGCTCCAAGTAGAGCTACTAGAGAGGGAGCACCAACATAATGTCAACATAGTGCACCTTTGGTCTTGGCATAGGTATATCGAGGCATTGGAGGATAGGTTGATGGAGCATCATATTCCACTTCATGATCCTCCAACCTCATCTATATATAAGGTTTCTAGGCATAGCTCTAGGTCTAGGGCTCCTTCTAGGTCACAGGGGTCCTCTTGGAGGGTGTAACTAGTGCTTAGATGCACTTTTTATATATGAGCCTTGGTGATCCATTGTATGTAGCCTTTTGGCACTCATTGTACATGCAATATTTATACATATATATATATATATACATAGCTTTTAATTTTTTGTGTTATATATTTTTGTGGATGCTTTTTTGTGCAATGATTTTGTGGAAGGCATGTTTATATGTATTATGAATGCACATGATATGTTATGGATGATTAATGAAAGGTATGGAATCCAGATGTGCTAATGATAATTCATTGTTTAGATCTTTCTTGGCCAGTTTCTAGCATTGTTATTTAATTAGGGGCACTAAACTTGGTGGTATGTGAGGTGAATGACTCATGAATGGACATGGAAGAAGATAAGGATGTTGATATGGAAGAATACGTGGATGTTGATATGGAAAAATATATGGATGTGGCTATGGAAAATTGACTATTTTACAAAGACTCAAACATACTAGTGGTATCGAACAAACTCACTAAAAATGCCTAATTCCTCTAGGACAAAATGTGTGTGCAGGTAATTTATTTACCAAATCAAGAGAATGGTAATGACTTGAGGCAATCAAGAACCAATGTGTGTGCAAGTTATTTCATTAACCCATCTTGAGTAAATTGGGTAAACTTGTTATGGATGGAACCAAGAAGCTAGCTTGTCCTTATGTGCAATAAAAGATCTCTTTAAAAGAGATGTGTTGCCATGCATGAGCATACTCCACTACCAGTCAAGCGTCTATAGCTCTAGTGGAGGCTAAATCCATAGTCCATGATTTATGTTTTTGATCTATTAAGTTTGGGGATGACTACTTAATCGACTGACTGGAAATGTAGTATGATACTTACAACCCAATGATCAAGGGTGTGTTATGTAATAGATTTAGATATTTGGGAAATTAAATTCTCAACCTAAGTATGATGAGAATTGTACCCTATCCTTACTACTCTAACTTTTGAATTTGGAGGTAATTATGATAGTGGTGAAAACCAGTATTTTTATGGACTATGTTGCATGATGGGACTAGCATGGATGACACTTTTCAATTCGAGGTTCATACCAAGGATGGTGTTATACCTATTTGACACAATATTTTTTTAAGATGTGATATTATGTTTGGTTCAAGAATTTTTTGGAGTCAATTCCTAAAACTCAATATTTTCTTAGTGTATATGTGTGATGGTCCTAAAAGGAACTCGACATGTATTTTGGAGGTTGCTTAAAACACTAGGAGTGGCTAAGTGACCAAAAACACCTAGGCAAGATTTGCTAATGATTATTTGGCTTTGTGGAAAAATGGATGATGATGTGTGTAGCACCCTAAAATTGGCACAATAAACCTTAGCAAATAATTAAAATTACCTTAGTAATAATTCAAATTCAAATTTTAACCCCGAACCGCCTGTTAAACCGCTTTCCTCATTTTCCGTGCCATTTTTAGGATTTGTTGTGACCGTTGGACGATATCGTCGCCGATCAGACGATATCGCCTCAGATCGAACGATTTCGTCTGGACTAGAACGTCCAGACGATTTCGTCCCAAAACTGATTTTTCATAATTAGCTTCTGTTTCAACGACGTCTCTAACCTGGGCAAAAGCGTGTCTACGCGGTTAGAGACTTCCCCTGTTGGAGATCTCCCAAATTGGGATGATCTCCAACCTCCCAACCTCCTTCCTATGCCTATTTAATCTTAGGCCCTCCCCTTGACATTCCCCTGGCTGAATTTTCCTGTAACACGAGTTCTATTTGCATTAGACCATCTTAAATCACCATTTGCCTTCGTATTTTTCCAAGTTTGTTTGTAGGAACTTCATTGTTTTTCAGTCGAAGCAAGCTCAGATCGTCGCAGATGATCCTGTACAATCTCGGACGATCACGCCCCAATTCAAGACGATTTCGTACTCTACAGACGATTTCGACTGTAGTCAACATTGGGGGCAATCAGTGCCCAGAGTTTGCACTCTTTCTCTTCTCGTCTACTATTTCATTCTGCATTTAGATTAGTTTATTGTTATTTTCTACTATTTTGCATCTTGGAGTTCACCCATATAGTTTTAATGCATAATAAAATCATAATTTGTCATTAAATCATTGTAATGCACTCATATTTTTATTTATAATTATCATTTTAATATTATTATTGTCATTCTACATCATTGCCCTCTGTTGGAATAGTTGCATTTTTGGTATTTTGTATCTATTTCTCTGATTGCAGGTCTCTGACGAATTTGTCTGATGAATTCGTCAGATCTCAGATCAGACGATCCTGTCATATCAGAGGCGATCTTGACTGCTTCAAAAATTAGAACCTCCATCAGACATCCGGATCAGGTATGGCTTTTCTAATCTAGCTTATTCTCTGTGTTTTCTGTTCAATTCTATTTTCTGTATTCATTTAAATCTGCATTTCATATAGAACAATTTAGATTCATTTGGCCAAACCTAGGATTTGAATGATTAAAGATAAAATTGAACACATCAAACACATTCCCAACCTAGGCGTGGAAACTGCCATTCAAAAGTTTCCTGGTGAACCCACCATCCATCGAAAAATCACCTTAATACCCCTCCCCCGAGAGGCGGGACCTTCAAAGGGCCTCTCAGTCCGAGGTATTGTCCCATCCTTCTCGCATCCCCCTTCCGGGCGTGGATCCTTTAGCCTGAAGGTAAGGGTGCGAAAAATTTGGAACGATACATTTTGGTGAACCCGACGTGAAACTAAAACCTTTTGAAAAAAAAAACAAAAAACATAGATGCATTTAAAATCATTAGAAAACTACTAAGTTGCATATCATGTTTAGATGGTAGCTCCTAAGAAAAGACTAGCAGTTACTATAAATGTTGAAAACCAATTAGCAGCCATAGAAATCAATTATGTGCTTAGTGTGCCTGAAATAGATAGAAACCAACTTTTGTGGGACGAACTTGATAGGAGACTAGGTATCATTTCATCTAGGTCAACAGAGCTTAAACAAATCAAGAGGCTTGTCCTAGATAGAATCCTGGATCCTCATCAACTCATTTTTTATCATGAACTTCAGAGAGCTTGCCATATGTGGTTAGCTGGATAGGAGAGCCCTTGTGTCTTCCGAGTTGTACACCTTCGAGGAATACCTCGAGAATGCAGCCACTAGTGCACCAATTCCTAGCTCGTGTAGAATATCAAGAGGTCGTTCTTACGGATAGAAAAAGATGGAAGAGAGTTCCTAGAGCTGTGTTATATCGAGAGTATTGCCACGAGCTTTACTTCTACCAACCAGAGTCTGAAATAGATAATATCACCATAGCACACTTTGTTGACTTCTTGAAAAAAAATTTTCAATTTGAAGAAGAACATTTCATGACTCTTGAAGAACTTGAGCCCATTAATGATATTTATAAATTGTTTATAGAAAACTAGATCATTGCTTTCATTATTATTATTTCTTGCATTTTGTGTGTTGTTTGTTATCTTTATAATATTGTTATAAAAAAAACAAGAAAAACCAAAAAACATAACAAAACCAAAACATTTTATTTTAAATACTATAGTAGGTATATAATTAAAATATATACCTCTTAAGCTTGTTGCATATATATATATATATATATATATATATATATATATATATATATATATATATTTTGCTGAAATCTAAGTTTAAGCACAATGACTAGACTTAGGAATGGTAAACAAACTGAAGAAGAAGAAGAAGAAGATTGGTTAGGAAAGAAAACAAAAAAATTAAATGCCCTTCCTGAGGATCCAATTCCGGAAGGAGAAACTCTAGAACAGCCAGAAGATGAGCTGGTTGAAGAAAATGAACAACAAGAAAATGTTAGAGAGGAAGGATCCTCATCCCCTAGAATGGCTCCAGATGGAACTATTACTTTTGATAACATAGATCATTTCTGGAAATTCTTCAATAATAATATTGGTGCTCTTAATATGGCAGTTCGTATTGATAGGGGACAAATTAGTGAAACTCAAGCAATCCTAGAAGAAGGATTTAACATGCACACTAATCCCTTGTCCTTCATTGATCAAGAAAGTGATAAAGCTGGACCATCCAATATGGATATGGCCACTATAATTCAGAACATGCAAAAACAACAGGTTACCCAACCTCCTAAGGAACCCGTTATTGAGCCTAAAATCATTCCCACACAAAAGAGACCTTCATTTACCGCTTTATTTCGCCAAACTATTGATCAATATGCTTCAAATCGACAAAAACCTAAAATGAAGCCAAACACCAATTTTCAACAATCTGGGATACAACATAATACAACTTCAAAACTTCTTCATAACACCCTTCCTACCAACAATTTACACAATAGCAATATAGCATCTAATCTTCATGTCCCTCCATCATATGCTCACCAATCCCATATTAATACCCTACCAAACCAATATGGTGGGCAAACCAGTAATCTGGAAGCCATGGTGAAACAGTTAGCTTCCCGCATGGACCAGATGGATCCCTACCGTCCCTCGTACAATTATCGAGAGATGTGTAGTCAGCCTCTAGATCCTATAGTTGTAGCACAACCATACCCTAAACACTTTCCCATGCCCGTCCTGCCTATATATAAAGGAACCGAAGATCCCATAGAGCATCTTCGCATGTTTAGGATAGCATGTCATGATATATCACATGATGACTTGTTATTACTAAAAATGTTCCCAAAAAGTTTAGGAGGAATGGCATTAGAGTGGTACTATCAATTGCCCACTCATTCTTTGAGAAATTTTGAAGAGACCGCTGAATCTTTTGTGCATCAATTTAGTGCCTATATCGAAAGGCATGTAACCATTAAAGATTTGTACAACTTAAAACAAGACAAAGATGAATGTTTTGCTGATTTCTTAGCTAGATGGAGGCAGTTGATAGGAAAACCGCACTTTGTGCTACCTTATAGGGAAATGTTGGACATTTTTATTAATAATTTGCAAGAACAAATATCTTATGAGTTATCAATTGCTACCTTAACTACCTTCGATCAGGCTATAGACTTAGCTCGAAGAGTAGAAGATGCTCTCATTAGGAGAGGCCAGCTTAGGAAGAAAGATGATGAGAAAACATCCAGAAATCAATATAAAAACAAACAAGTTGTAGGTGACGGAGTCACTGACAGCAAAAATGTTGCTAATATCAATACAACGAAGACAACAGAAAAATTTATATTGAAACCTCCTGATAAACCTCCTCGAGAGTTTACTAGATTGAATCAACCATTATCAACTATTCTACCCCAATTACTCGAAAGAGGTTTGATTCAATTACCTAATATCCGGGAACCTGATCCAACCATACCCGGATACAGAGCTGATTTACATCGTGATTTCCATAGAGGGCCTGGACACTCTACCAACTCTTGTAAAAGGTTAAAACATAAAATACAAGATCTGATTGATAATAATGAGATGGAGGTGCAAGCCTTCCAACCTAAACAAAATGCTCCTAATAATGCTCAAAAGAACATTCCCCAAAATCAAAATCAAAATGCTAATCAATCATTAGATATATTTCAACATCCTTTACCAAAACATGGTAAAGAGGTGGCCAATCAAATTGAGCATCATAATGTCCCTCCTCCTACCCGATATGTAGGAACTATTAGCGGACATTTACCTAATCATGATTTACAAAAATTTGACACAACTTTATCCATGGTCACGACCAGGCCCCTACATAATATTCAAACACCGGATCTCAGTGATGTAGAATCGGATACTGAAAGTGAAATAGACATCACCTCAAATCAATCGAATAGTTCTAAAAATGAATCAGATCCTATTCAACCTATCATAGATTCTATGGTTCCGGAAGAACCATTTCCTAGAAGAGTTACTACTCGACCCTCTTCTAATCAGTTCCTTTCTAATGAACAAGCTATAAATGCTAGACCAAGACCTATTCAGCATCCTCAATATAACATTGTAGGTACCATCGGAGTCGTTACCAGACAACAAGCTCAAAATTCTCAACAAGAACCAAATCAGAACGATGGATCAACTCCATTTGTTTTGAAAAATCCCAATAAAGGGAATCATGCTCCTAATGTTCAACCTAAACCTCCTTACAATATTAATGAGCAATTATCCAATACTACAGCTAGAATTTCCCTTTTGGACTTATTAAGATCTTCTCCTACCCATAGAGATGAATTAATGCTTACATTAAGCCAAATGATGGTACCACAAAACATTCAACCTGAAGCCATGGCCAATACTATCATCACTAGAGAAGTTGATTGTATTGACTTTCGAGATAAAGATATACCACAACATAGTTTACATAAGGATAACCCCTTATATATTACTGCCCTAATAGGAGATGTAGCAGTCAAAAGGGTCTTGATTGATAATGGTTCATCTCTAAATATTTGCACTTTTGACTTCTACCAAAGATTTGGGTTTAGAAGTGATGAAATGAAGAAAACTGACATGATCATAAAAGCTTTCAATGACGAAACACAAGAAACGTGTGGAGTTATTACCATCCCATTGCAAGTTGGTCCGAGAACCTTAGATACGACCGTGTTTATTGTACATTGCCCCGCATCATACAATATACTCTTGGGTCATCCTTGGATCAATGCAATGCGGGCTGTCCCATCAACTTTACACCAATGTGTTAAATTCGAATTTAAAAATCAGTTGGTCACTATCCATGGTGATCCCAGACCCTTTGATATGTGTGCTTTGGCAGAACCTGTTGGAGTTCAATTTTGCCCTGCTCTGTCATCCACACATCCTAATTCTTATTTTTCATCTAAACCTGTGAAACACACACCCATAACTTCATCTATTTCTCCTCCATTAATTTCACCCTCATATATAGCTCAACAATCTTCTAAACAAACCACACTAGAACCTCAAAAAGATCTTAAATCCACAACCAATCCTTCATGTTCCATCCCTATAATTTCAAAACCTATAGACCCATCTATTAACACCTCCACATTATCTACATCTATCATACCTTCCACATCTAAAGATATAGGGAATGATCCTTCTACATCTTATGCTCTTTTTGATGAACTCTTACCCGATTTATCTAAAATTCTTATATCAGAAAAAACAAATGCTTCTATGCAAAATTCCATTATCTTAAGTAATTTGCCGCCATCTCCTCGTACTTTGGGCCTCCCACAACCTATGGGAAGTACTTACCAAGTCGGGAGTTGTGCCTTCATTTATAAGGGATATGACTAGGGAAGAATACCCAGGAACATCAAAACTCATCATGAGGGATATGCTCGATGTTATTTTACTAATGAGTATATTAAAGCTAAACCTATAATGCTTAAAATGGGATATAAAGGGAAAGGCTTGGGACCTTTCCAAGATGGTATGAAAGAACCCTTTGAGGTAGAACCATGGCCCGCCCGATGTGGTGTGGGCCTATTTCCTAGTAAGGGTCAACCCTTCCCTTTTGAAGATGATGATCAACTCATATGTTATCAAGATTATTTGGATGGGCATGATGATTTGCCTCTAAAAAATCAGCCATTTACATGCAATATGCTATCCATAGCTTATCCTGAAATGATTGCTGAATCCGATGATGAGTTGGAAGGAGATATTTTCCATGATGTCTCCGTTGAAGAGATGTTACACAATGGTTTTTATTTTGATGGTTCTATACCTACTATAGCCCAACTTGAGGCCACGACTCCTCAAGATGAATTATCCAAGTTAACCTTAAAATAATTACAAGAATTGGGCGTTTCACCCGCCCCACCTAATTTTGAAAGAGATCTACACATGGAAGTAGAAAACGTCATTAAAGTTAACATTGGAACTGAGGATAATCCCCACATAATCAATATTGGATCAGAATTAAGTCAAGAAAAACAAGAGCAATACATTGCATTCCTTAAAGAATATGAAGATGTCTTCGCTTGGACATATGAAGATATGCCAGGTTTAGACCCTTCTATAGTCATGCATCACCTAGTAGTCCATCCGGATGCTAAACCTGTTAAACATAAACTTAGAAAAATGCATCCCAAAGTGGCCTTGCTAGTCAAAGGGGAGTTAGAAAAACTCCTGAATGTTGTTTTTATACAAGCTATTGATTATGCTGAATGGATCTCGAATGTAGTTCCAGTCACCAAGAAAGAAGCTACCAAAGTTAGGGTTTGCACAGACTTTAGAGATATTAACGCCGCATGCCCTAAAGATGATTTTCCTCTTCCAAACATGGATCAAATCATTGATTTTACTATTGGGAGTGGAATGATGTCCCTAATGGATGGATTTTCTGGTTATAATCAGATCAGGATAGCTCCTGAAGATCAGGCTAAAATAGCCTTTATTACCCCTTGGGGTACCTTTTGTTGGAAAGTGATGCCATTCGGCCTAAAGAATGCAGGTGCAACCTATCAACGAGCTATGACTTATATTTTTCATGACATGATGCATGATATCCTACATGATTACGTAGATGATATCATAGCTCGTTCCATTAATGAAGATGATCATTTAGGTGATTTGAGAAAAGTGTTTGATCGGTTAAGGGAATATCTTATTCGACTAAATCCACTAAATGCATATTTGGAGTTAAGTCCGAGTAAACTATTAGGGGTTATAGTTTCTTTACGTGGCATCAAAATTGACCCTCTCAAGATTGCGGCTATCACTGATATGCCCGCACCTACCAATATATCTGAGTTACGAAGTTTACAAGGTAAGCTTCAAGCTATCCGTCGCTTCATCGATAAGTTGACAAAACCGGTCCCTTTCTTAAGCTTCTTAAGAAGGATGTCCCTTTTAATTGGGACAATGAATGTAAGGAAGCTTTTGAACTTCTCAAACAATACCTCCTTAACCCACTTGTGCTTTCATCGCACTAGACTCGATCGCCCATTTATCCTGTATATTTCACCTTTTGATTTTGGTTTAGGAGCTATGTTAGCTCAACTTGATGTAGAAAGAGGTGCTAATTATTATATTACAATTAATTAGAGAACTATAAAATTAGAAAACTATGTCAAAGCTAGAACTCCTAGATGAAAAGTGCATCAATGCTTTGGAGCATCTTCGTGCCTACCAAAACAAGCTTAAAATATCATATGCTAAGAAAGTTCGTCATCGATCCTTTGAGGTCGGCGATCTTGTTTTAAAAGAAAATCAAAAAAATACTAATGCAACTAAAGACCTTAAAGGTAAATTTGAACCCAACTGGCTTGGACCATATATTATCACTGCTAAATTTGAATCAGGAGCATACAAATTATCTACCTTAGATGGTAAAGAACTTAAAGAACCTATGAATATTATGCATCTTAAACGTTACTATGCATAAAAATTGGTCATTTCATCATTGTATATATTTGTTTAAAATATTTAAAAAACCACTATCTTGTATTTCTTTCAATTTATAAACTTAAAAATATAAAAACACCAAAAACATTCAAAATCATCAAAATCTTCAAAAACATCTTTTATTTTTGTACTTCTCAAATTGTGACGTATTGCAGTTATATTTTCAAATTATTTTGGATAAATTAGCATTTATTTGGAATCCCGCACTTTCACATTCACATGAATAAATATCTTGATTTTATTTGGCATGATTACTAATCTCTCTTATATCAAAGTCCACAAAATTCAATTAAATAAAGTTTGAGCACGAGAGAATTGATCTTGTTATTTACTTAAACCAAGCATATCCTTTCACAATAAAATGATTATATTTGTAATGTCCATGCTATGCTACATAGTAGAAGTGGTTTCTTGAGCGAAAAGTTTCCCCTGCTATCCTATCATGCACATGGTCTAGAATCTTTGAGAATTGACAAAAGGACAAGCTCACCCCTACCCAGAATAAAAATCCCTTGCTCTACAACTAATCCGAGCAAGTATCCCTAGAATAGGAAGAAAAAGAAAAGTTCAAGAAAAAGAGAAAAAGAAAAAGGCTATTTCAGCATTATCTCAAATATCAAAGCAAAAGATACAAAAAAAAAAAAAGAAAGCAAAGAAAGAAAGAAAGCAAAAAAAGCAAAAGCAAAAGCAATAAAATCCCTTTCCCTACCCATTGAAAAGAAAAGAAGGGTTGATGAGCTTGAATCCCTGGAATTCTCAATTATTCAAAAACTGTGAGGTAAGCCCCATAACAGGTGGTTTGTGCCCAACCCGCTTGGCCTTGGGTAACTCCTAGCGTGGTGATATGTCTGTCACATTAGCGACCTTCTTTTGTATAGACCTATGTCTGCTTATGGATTAGCTAGCTCTTGATAACCCGACTTACATAGTAGTCCCGGTATGGTTATATGCATCTAAATCATGGTTAATGAACACTTATTTGGTTAATTCAAATCACTTGTATCAAAGTATCTTGCTCAAAACTCGGTAAATGCACAATGCAATTGCACACACATTTGTATTTGAGAGATTTTGTGTATCATTATGATAAATCAAGATCGGAAATGAACTCACATACGCACATGGGATTCCTTATAAATCTAACTTTTGTCTTTAAGATACTTTGAAATATTTTTGCAAATTGTCTGGAATAATTTCATTTTCTTCTCTGAGAACAATTGTTTAGTATAAAGACAACTACATGCATTACCAAAAAAATCAAAATCATTTTTAAAAAACATGCAATAAAGTTACATTTATATATAACTTTTGACTTTCGCGACGATGGTATAGTTCCAAAACCAAAATTGGAATTTTATGCCTAGCACAAGTCCTCATCTTCATATTTTCTCGTTTATTTTCAAAAATTAAAAATCAACCATGCAATAAAACTATTATTTTCTTCTTTGGATTTCACGATGATGGTATAAGTCTATACCTAAATATTCTATGCCTAGCGCAAACCATTGAACTAATTTTATTTCCCATTTATTTCAAATCATCAAAAACATATGACTTAAATCATTATGTTACACAATTATGCTTTCAAAGAACGAACACTTATTCTATTTCATGTCATTATGTTCAAATTCAATATTGCAACCATGGTATAATTTCTAAGGAATTATTCAAAATTTTATCACACTTAGGAATTTATGCCTAGCAAAAATCATTTTAAAATATTTCATGCATACTATTTTTATGAAAATCTGAAAACAAATCACCATCATCATCATCATTTGCATCATCACAACAAAGTCTTAAGACAGTCTCTTAAGCACTCTTTTACTTTTAACAATATTTCTATACTAGGATTAGCTTGACGACCGAGTGAGCGGCGACTCCATGAAATGGTCTATAATAGCGACAATGTCCTTTGAAATTATTGTTAGAAGTCCCTTTTATTTTTATCAAATTATCATCACAAACAACCAATTTGTTTACATCAGATTATTTCATTTAAATTTTAAAAGCATGACATTCAAACCATAATATTTCCAAACGACATAATTACATGAATCATCAAATCAATCACACCAAAACATTAAAGCATCATACAAACACATAAGACAAGTCATATGATCAAAAATATCTCATCTATATATATATCAACAATATATACATCATCTCAAAACTGGATCGGTATGCCACAATCTGCACCTCGGCATACTCAATCCTCTATCAAAAATAATAAACACTATGTATCAATCTATGTAGTGCAGTCTATAGCAGCTAGCCTCGAGAACCCCTCGAGCTCTCAGCCTCATCTCCTCCCCCACCCTGAGGTGGACGAGGTGGCCCCATCGCAGTCTGTGTGGTGCTATGAGTCCTGGACTCTGATCGTGATGATGTCCTCGATGACCCCATCATGACAGGCTCCGTAATGGGGGCCGGTAGCGGTAACCTCTGCCCTCATGGCACCATATGGTAGTATAGCATCTGATAGAATGTGATCTGGGCAATAGCCCATGCTAGGTCCCGAGTGCTCGCCCTTCGCTCCGTGCTCTGAGGCGTGCGACCTCATCTCTGAGCTGTGTGGCCTCCTCTCGGTGTCATGCAGCCTCATCCTGCAAGGACTACACCTGAGCCTAGAGATGAACAGTCTCCACCCGGAGAGTAGCCATCTCGCTACTCTCTCCTACCTCGACACCCTTGCCCTTATCGGGCGATGGTGGCCTCTCTCTCCATGGAGAAGGGGGTCTCTCCTCCCTCCTCTCCCACTGTCATGGCCTCTACCGAGCCTGTGGCCTCCTCTGCTCTCTCCCGCCGTGACCCCGTGCCACCTCAATGGCCGCCTGGCACCGCCTCCCCATCTGATGCACAACCATGTGAATCGGACCCTGAGCCCTCGTCATCCGAGGAGGGTGGATGCCTACGTACCAGGCATCATAGCCATCGGCAACCCCAACGTCGTCCCCATCCACTGGCTGGATGGGGGCATCATCCATGTCCTGACTCCAGAAGCGCTGCATATCTGGAGCCCCGCTAACTGTAGTGTTATCCCGGATGGTCCGAGAAAACTCGTAGTCCCTGAGAGATGGGATCCCCTGCTGTAGACCGAACTGCCTCAAAACTCGGTCATAGCGATGGAGCTCCACCTCTCCCCTCTCCATCCTCAGCCAACAGGTTCGCCTAACGCGAGCCAGCTCCTGTCCATCCTCGGCCCACCCTGGATGATCTCTCCAAGGCCTCCAGGTGATCTGGTCGGAGACAAGGTCATCAAGTAGTCTCCGGGACATTGGCAGATCTATCCACCGCTGTGACCCTCTTCGAAGCCACCAGTAGAAAACTCGGGGCCTCTCCCCGTCAATCCCTATCAGTGGGAGCCCTACCGGCCTCCGCACCGTGATGTGCTCCCAGCACCAAACCTGCAGTAGTGATGTCATGACTAGACATCGACCGCCCTTGTATACGACCCCATGCAGGATCCTATACAATCGACATAGTACAAAGCTCCCCCAAGCAAACCTGTACCCATGGTCTCTCATGTCATAGACCACATCTATCAGTAGCCATGGTAGTCTGCATCCACTCTGATGGCATAGCAGCAGACCACCTACCACCCCAGCCAAAACCTGTGTTAGTCTAGATGCCCCAGGCATCTGGCGTAGCGACTCGATGTTCACTCCGCCCTTCTCCAGGGTGAAGCTCGGATCTCCGCATAGTCGCATCATCGCGTGGCCCTGATTGGCCGTGGGAGTTATTAGCCATCCTTGTATGGGGATCCTCAAAATCCTCCATACATCCTCCAATGTGGGAGTCATCTCCCCTGTCGGTAACCGAAAACAAGAAGAACCCGGATACCACCTCTCTGCTAGGGCTATCAATAGCCCCATATCTGTAGAAACTTGTGGCATATCTGCCACGTGCTGCAAGCCAACTTGAGCCAACTGATCTCGCTCTGCCTGAGATAGAGTGGCCAAGTCATCCCTCAGTCCATCGTATTTCCATTCTCGGCTCTTTAGTAATCCTCTCTGCAACATAAACAACAAAACAATAAAAATCATTAATAAAACATTAATTAAAAAATGCAAGTAAAATAAGTTCACTTTCATACAAATGATGATATCGTCCACTATTGGACGATATCGTCCCAAATTTGAGCAAATTCGTCTCTGATTTTGCAAGAGGGAATCGTCCCTTATTGGACGAAATCGTCCCCATATCGTCGATTTCGCCCTTGGACGAAATCGGCGATATCGAGACGATTTCGGCGAAATTGAGACGATTTCGTCCCGACGACGTCGACGGCCCAAAAATGGCCACGATGCTCAAAAATCATTCAAAATTAATCTAAAAAGCATGAAATTCAAAATTAAAGCATTCTAAATTAAGTTTGGACCCTTACCCGTAGCCCGCGCCGGACCTCTGTCGATCTGTGCGCTGTCTCGACCATCTTGTCTGCAGAGCTCTAGAAACCAGGAAAATGAACAAGTAACAATGAATTAGGGTTTTACCCTATTTTTCTTAATTTTATTCAAAAACAATTAAAAACATTTTTAAAATTTTGCTTTTCCGCGTTTTTACCTCAAACGTTCGATTTGGGTAAAAACACGGAGGGGGCACCATAGTAAGTTGTCGTACGATTCGACCTAGAATCGTCGCCTAAAAATGGGAATAATTTTTGCTTTCTCGTAGATCGAGAAGAACTCATATTTAACGCATTTTCTTCGGAAAATTTGCTAAAGAGGGGGCAAAATGTAGCACCCTAAAATTGGCACAGTAAACCTTAGCAATAATTAAAATTACCTTAGTAATAATTCAAATTCAAATTTTAACCCCGAACTGCCTGTTAAACCGCTTTCCTCATTTTTCGTGCCATTTTTAGGATTTGTTGTGACCGTTGGACGATATCGTCGCCGATCAGACGATATCGCCTCAGATCGGACGATTTCATCTGGACTAGGACGTCCAGACGATTTTGTCCCAAAACTAATTTTTCATAATTAGCTTCTGTTTCAACGACGTCTCTAACCTGGGCAAAAGCGTGTCTGTGCGGTTAGAGACTTCCCCCATTGGAGATCTCCCAAATTGGGATGATCTCCAACCTCCCAACCTCCTTCCTATGCCTATTTAATCTTAGGCCCTCCCCTTGACATTCCCCTGGCTGAATTTTCCTGTAACACGAGTTCTATTTGCATTAGACCATCTTAAATCACCATTTGCCTTCGTATTTTTCCAAGTTTGTTTGTAGGAACTTCATTGTTTTTCAGCCGGAGCAAGCTCAGATCATCACAGACGATCTTGTACGATCTCGGACGATCATGCCCCAATTCGAGATGATTTCATACTGTAGTCAACATTGGGGGCAATCAGTGCCCAGAGTTTGCACTTTTCTTCTCATCTATCTATTATTATGCATTTAGATTAGTTTATTGTTATTATTACTATTTTGCATCTTGGAGTTCACCCATATAGTTTAAATGCATAATAAAATCATAATTTGTCATTAAATCATTGTAATGCACTCATGTTTTTGTTTATAATTATCATTTTAATATTATTATTGTCATTCTACATCATTGCCCTCTGTTGGAATAGTTGCATTTTCTGTATTTTGTATCTATTTCTCTGATTGCAGGTCTCTGACGAATTCGTCTGACGAATTCGTCAGATCTCAGATGATCTTGTCTGATCGCAGACGATCCTGTCAAATCAGAGGCGATCTTGACTGCTTCAAAAATCAGAACCTCCATCAGACATCCGGATCAGGTATGGCTTTTTAATCTAGCTTATTCTCTGTGTTTTTTGTTCAAATCTATTTTCTGTATTCATTTAAATCTGCATTTCATATAGAACAATTTAGATTCATTTGGCCAAACCTAGGATTTGAATGATTAAAGATAAAATTGAACACATCAAACACATTCCCAACCTAGGCGTGGAAACTGCCATTCAAAAGTTTCTTGGTGAACCCACCATCCGTCGAAAAATCACCTTAATACCCCTCCCCCGAGAGGCGGGACCTTCAAAGGGCCTCTCAGTCCGAGGTATTGTCCCATCCTTCTCGCATCCCCCTTTCGGGCGCGGATCCTTTAGCCTGAAGGTAAGGGTGCAGAAAATTTGGAACGATACAATGTGAAGGTGCCCCTGATTAAGGCAACATAATTTTATTGGACCAATTAAAATATTGAACTTAATAAATGATCCTTATTATGAAATTTGAAATGGGAATGGAATGTGTGAAATGAAATGTATGAAATGCAAAATGAAATGTGTGCTAATATAATGTGTTGGCATGAAATGTATGCAAAATGAAGTGCAATATTTTTGGAATGAAATGTATGCAAATGAAATGCAATATTTTTGGAATGAAATGTATGCAAATGAAATGCAATATTTTTGTGTATTAGCTATGTATATATACATACATACATACATATACATAGATCTATATATGTATATATACATATATATATATATACATAGATCTCCTACTTGGAATTCATGTAGATGAACTTTGGCATTGTAAGCATGCTTTAGGTGGTCTTGATAAACTCGTAAATGCTCTAAAGCATTGACTCACCTCTCATCAAGAAGTGTGAGTTGGTCAAGACGTGCTTGTCTAGCAGTGTCATCATCTATGAATTCTTGCAAAGAAATTTGCAAGGAGGGGATCTCAAGCTCAAGAGGTATGATTGCTTCGGCTCCATAGACCAATGAAAATGGTGTTGCCCCTATAGGCATGCGGATGCTTGTTCGATAAGCCCATAATGCCAAGGGAATTTGTGTATGCCAATCTCTATGATTTTCTTTAACAAGTTTCTTGAGAATAGCAATTAAGGTCTTGTTGGAAGCTTCAGCTTGTCCATTTGCTTGTGGGTAATAAGGAGTCGAGAAACTATGTTGAATGTTATATTTCTCACAAAGTGCTCGAACATCCTTGTTCTTGAAAGACTTGCCATTGTCGAAGATGATTTTTGAGGGGATACCAAAATGACAAATGATGTGATGAAGTATAAACTCCACAATTCTAGGTCCTGTCGTACTGGTTAGAGGAATTACCTCAACCCACTTTGTGAAGTATTCAGTGGTTGTGATGATGAATGTATGTTGTCCCGAGGAAGGAGGTGAAATTTTACCAATTAGATCTAGACCCCATTGTGAAAAGGGCCAAAGGCTTTGAATAGGTTGTAAAGCTTGTGATGGTACATGAGTTAAATTAGCATGTTCTTGATATTTCTTACAATGTTTAACATAAGTGCAACAATCACGTTCCATTGTGGGCCAATAATAACCCATGCGTAAGATACACTTTGCAATGGCCATTCCACTAAAATGACCACCACAAGTACCATCATGGGCTTCAGCTATGGCTCTTTGTGCCTCACTAGACTCGAGACAATGAAGGAGGACTCCATCATAACCATGTTTGTACAACACATCCCCCAAGAGAACGAAACAGATTGCTTTTTGCTTGAATGTGCATTTAGCAGTTTGAGACATGTCATATGGGAGTGTTCCAAACTTGAGAAAGGCTACTATTTGGCTTGACCAAGGCTCATATGGATCCGACTAGATAAAGCAAACATCCTTTTCATCTTTAGATTCAGCATGAACAATTGCAGATTTAGAGACCATTGAAATTATAAGGGGTTGTACCTCTCCAAAGGAGTCTTTTGGAATCAATGATCCAAGGGAGGCCATCGCATCTACAAATCTATTAGTCGAACGTGGCAAACTATTGATTTCATACCAATCAAACTTAGAGAGCAATTTCATTGCTACTTCATGATAAAGCTTAATGGTAGGTTCTTTGCATTGGTATTCTCCATTGATTTGCTTAATGACAAGTTGAGAATCACCAAATATCTTGATACGCTTAATGCTCATAGCTATAGCTGATTGAAGACCTAAGATTAAGGCTTCATACTCTGCAGTGTTGTTTGTGCATTGGAAGTCAAGTTTGAATGATAAGGGGATAGGTACCCCTTGGGTGTATGAAACATGACTCCAACACCTTGACCTTTCATGCACTTAGAGCCATCAAAGAATAGTGTGATATCGACATCTTCCTCTAGAATGACATCTTCTTCTTGTTCGGTGATAGCAAATACCGAATCATCTGGGAGCTCAATAATCAAAGGATGATCACTAGGTAGTGGAGCTTCCACAAGTTGATCGACTATTACCTGACCTTTAATGGATTTTTGGCTAATGAATTCAAGGTCAAATTTAGTAAGGAGCATTATCCATTTAGCAGTGTGGGTGTTATTGTAAGTGCGAGACATCATATAACGTAGAGGATTTTCTCTAGCTATGACATATGTTGTGTGACTAAGCATGTAATGTCAAAGTTTCTTAGTGGTAAAAACCACTGCTAAGCACAATTTTTCTACATAAGCGTATCTAGTTTCATAGCTTACCAATGTTCGACTAATGTAGTAGACAACTTGCTCTCAATTTTCTTCATTCTTTTGTGCAAGCATTGTCCCTAATGCAAAGTCTGTTGCTGAAATATAAATATAGAATGGGACCCCTAAACGAGGAGGAGCTAAGACTGGCGGAGAAGCTAGGTATTGCTTAATGTCATCAAAGGCTTTTTGACACTCATCTATCCAAGAAAATGGCACCCCCTTTTGTAGTAGGTGATTGAATGGCCTACATTTATCAAAAAGTTGTGCAATGAAATGATGGATCGATTGAATATTTCCTTGTAAACTATGCAATTCCTTTAAGTTAGTTGGGGGAGGCATCTCCATGATGACCTTGACCTTGTTTGGGTCCACCTCAATGCCTCTTTTGGAGATAATGAATCCTAGAAGTTTTCCCGAGGTAACACCAAAGACACATTTCTTGGGGTTCAACCTTACATTATGTTCTAGAAGTCGATCAAAAACTTTCTCCAATACACCAATGTGCTCTTGTCGAGTTTTAGATTTAGCCAAGAGATCATCCACATAATCTTCGATAATCTTATGCATGTAGTCATGGAAAATGTATGTCATGGCATGTTGATAAGTGGCACCTACATTTTTAAGGCCAAAGGGCATCACCTTGTAACAAAAAGTTCCCCAAGGTGTAGTGAATGTTGTTTTGTGTTGGTCATCAAGATTTATTCAAATTTGGTTGTATCCTGAAAAACCATCCATGAGTGAAAGCATTTCATGGCTAATGCAAGTGTCGACAAGAGTATCGATGTTTGGGAGAGGAAAGTCATCCTTAGGACACACTTTGTTAAGATCTCAAAAGTTAGTGCAAATGCGTATCACCCCATTAGGCTTACGAATGGGTACCATATTTGAGAGCCACTCAGGATAATCAATGGGTATGATGAAACCCACATCTAGAAGCTTTTGGAGCTCTTCTTTGACCAAGAGGGCAATGGTAGGATGCATCCTTCTAAGTTTTTGTTTGATCGGTTTAGCATCAGGATGTAAGGTGAGATTATGGACAACCAAGCTAGAGTCAAGACTAGGCATGTCTTTATAGGACCATGCAAAAATACCCTTTTTCCTCTTGAGGAGAGCAATTAATTGCTCTTGTTCATCATTAGATAAGATTTTGCCAAGCTTGACAATTTGGGGATTGTCTTTGTCTGAACTAAGGTCCACATCGATGGTATCTTCAATGGACATATGGGAACCTTCCTCAAGTTGATGGGGTGTAGGGATCAGATGAATGTCATCTAGGATGTCATCAAACTCTTCTGACTTATCCTCATCTATGTCTTCCTAGAAAACCTCAGGATTCAAAGGTGAAGGTGAAGGTGAAGGTGGAGGGGATGGAGGAATGTAGTTGGCTGAAGCCCTTAACAATTCCTTAGATAAGACAAACTCGAAAAAGGATGGAGGTGAGGAAATCTGATCCATATCAATGAGACTTATGTCAATTGGAATTGGTTTAGCTGGATCATATGGATTATGGAGTGGGGTGAATAAATCAATAGGATTCATGTTGATTTATGGGCAAAGTGGATAAGGTTGGATGGAATGGATGGAACCTAAGAACCAGTGCTAGGAGCTTGGTAAACCTGGACAACAACAAGCAACATAAATGAATGCATTTAACTAAATGATATATACATGCAATGCTGAAAAAGAAAACATGTTTTTGTTTGATTTTTTATTTTTTATTTTTTGGTAGTGGTGAAAACCACTATTTTTGTGTTATGTACATATGTTACAAGTTTGGCTTATGAAATGGATTAATGAAGTGGGGGTGGTGGTTCACCGGTAGGGTCGATTCACTCTTGTGGAAGAAGCAAGTAAAATATGGGCTCATGGATGGGGAACATTCTGAGATAAAACTCATCTTGTTCGGTATGGGGAATAATGGGCTCCGATTCTTCTTCAGATTCATCCAAAATTATCGACATAAGTTCGAATTCTTCATAGATTTCATCATCAGAATCATCGGGATGGAGGGCTTCTTCTCCTGAATTTAGATTAAGCCTTTGGAAGGCTTGTTCAAGAGAAGAGGTGGTGGAAAGTGGGTGGTAACCTAGACCTGAATGGTCATGCACTTCTTGATATGGAACATCAATAGGTTGAGACACTCCCTGTTCATGCAATCCTAGGCCATGACCTTGCCAATTAACTATGTGAAAATAGTGGGATGGGAATCCTGACATGTTTGGAATGTTGGCAAGTGTTGGTTCCTTGGGTTCCTCTAGGGGAGCTAGATTTGATGAAGAATCAATCCCCCCATACACAAAATTTATGCTATTTGGAGCTGAACCCATGTTATATACTGCTCCTATGGATAAAGGTGGGTCACGTGGGTGATAGAAATCCTTAGCATTAGGAATGGTGAGTGGTGTGATGGTGATGTCTTGGACCACATATTCACCAATACCGAGATTAGTGAGGTGGACTTCGACTTGGGATGATGTGGAAGGATCATGGTTGGATGATGGCTCGAGGAATGGTGAAGATGAAGATGTCTCACAATCCATCAACTCGACTTGTGAAACATTAGGTGATGGAGATGGATTGGATTGGGAAGGTTGTTGAATGGATGATGATGATGAAGTGGAAGGCAAGGATGTGGATTGACTTTGACCACATGTGCATGTAGTCAATGATGAAGATGATGAAGGATTGGTGATAAGGGAGTCCTCAGGAATGGGAGCCTTTGATGAAGAAATGGGTGGAGTGGTAGATGGATTGGCTGATGGTGATAGGAAAATGTGGGTGGAAGGAAGCATGGATTCATAAGGATTTGAAATGAAATTGCAATACTTGAATGGTTCGACATCTGTTGGTATGCAATGTACTTGTCCCTCATGAACATATTTCAAGCATTGATGTAAAATGGAAGGGACACATCTCATTTCCCTCATCCAAGGTCTTCCAAGGAGTACATTGTATGCCATGGATCCTTCCAAGATGTGGAACATAGTGTGCAACATTTTGACCCCTACTTCAATGGGTAAAACAATAGTGCCAACTATGGAACACAAAGCATCATTGAATGCTTTTAGGGTGAAGGATGACTTGGTGATATGAGATGGAGGAAGATTCAAATGATGAAGGGTATATGTGGTGATGATATTGATGGAGGAATCGGTATCAATTAGAACTCTTTTAAATGACTTCTTGTCAATTAGAGCCATGATGTGCAATGGAGGATCTATTGATTCCGATGAGATTGGCTTAATCTCAAAGTCATAAAATGTAATGGAAGGCTCCATGCATGTTTGAATGCTCCCTAAAAAGTTGTTGAAGGCATTAGAATCTTGAGATTGTAATTCAATGGATTTCAGAATATCCATTAATGCCTCATGATGTGGGGGAGATTGTTGAATTAACTCATAAATTGACAATTTGGTGGAAGCCATCTTTAGACTTGTGGTTAATCGACTACTCAATGAGATGATTGGTCATGGTGGATGATTGATGGGTGGAATTGGAGGATTTTATTGGCTAGGAATGTGGATTGGTGATGAAGGATTGGGGGAAATTTGGATGGGAGGTGATGTGGGAGGTTGTGACACACTTGCTTGAGGTTGTTGCCTTGCATTTTGTTGATTATTTCTTTGACCTCTAGTGACCACATGAATGGCACCTACAAACCCTTGGTATTTTTGGACGTGATTAACTTGGTTAGGAGGAGTTTTGGTATTAGCTCCTCCCATATTTGGTTGCACCTCCTCATGGTGAGGAAGTGGTGTTTGAAAAATACCAAGGTTTTGGTTTTGTTGAGCAAGGGGGTTGTCAAGCTTGATGGCCCCCAAGTCAATAAGGTCTTGAACGATGTCTTTGAATACATGGCAATTATTAATATCATACCCATTTTGCCTATGGTAAGGACAAAATAAATGTTCTCGATAATGTTTTCCATGTTTAGCGGGATCATCTGGTCTAATTTTGGGTAAAGCAAGTTTGTTTGTGTCATACAACCTTCGAAAAAGGGAAGCATATGACTCGACCAAGGGGTGTATTGGTGATTTTGTCGGATAGACTATCATCGAGGATGGTTTTCTATAGTTGGCACTATGTTTTGCATGGCTTGAGTTACTGAGGGTACCATATGATAAGCAATTTGTTGCGGTGGTTGTTGCACTGATTGTTGTTGAGCCATTACCGGTTGGCTCATGACCACTTGATTAACATGATTAGGTTGATTGGTCGAAGTGGCTTGTGTTGATTTTGATTGGCTAGAATAATTGCTTTTATATTGGCCCTTGTTTTTCCATTCCTTTTTCTTAGGCTTAAGTATGCCCTCTTGGATTTTTATTTCCTCGATGACACTAGCATGTGCTAGAGCTTCTTCAAATGAATGATAAGTCTATAATTGAAGCATCCAAGAGATAGGTTTTAAACAACTCTTGGTGAATAGTTTGATAAGCTCTTCCATTGGTAGGGTGAATGGCAACTTGGTAATGATGACCCTCCAATGGTTTCCAAAATCATAGATAGACTCATCATCATGTTGTCTTAAAGCATAGACATCAGACAATGAGACTTTCTTTCTAACATTTAGGATAAAACACTCAAAGAATTGGTCAATCAATTGTTCAAAAGTATAAATACTATGACTGGGCAATTGATTGTACCACTCTATGGCATCTCCTCCTAATGTTTGAGGAAATATTCTGAGCATGAGAGCATTGTCATTTTGGATTCTAAAACATGAGTGTACAAATGTGCTCACATGCTCTTTGGGATCCTCAGTTCCCTTGAATTTTTCAAACTTAGGCATCATGAAATCTTCTAGATATGGTGGTGATGGTACCAAAGGATGAATGGGTTGGTTGATCAGCTGATGTAAGGTTGGCTTCTGGTTTGTCAAACTAGGAGTATGTTGTATCAACTGATCTATTTGTTGTTGCATGGCCTTAATTCGAGGGTCTTCCTCAGGAATGTGGAAGCCCTGAATTACTTGATGATTTTGAGGTGAGGTGGAAAAATGTTGTGGGGTGACCAAATGATGATGAGATTGGTGATGATGACTAGGTGAATGTGATGGAAATTGATGAATGGGAGATTGATGATGAAGAGATGGAGAATTTTGGAATGGGGTCAATGCATGAGGGTTATGGCTGGGTTGGCCAATGGGAATAGGATGGGTATTGGTATGACTTGGTGGAGGAATAGGGATAGAAACCATAGAAGACTATGGTGTCCATGATGGACCCTGGTTAATGAGGATAGTCTGAGTAGAGTTTGGTAGAGGCTTAGGGTTCACTTGCACTTGTTGTTGAGCATTTTGATGTTGCTTAAGCAATTTGTTCAAATGTTCCCATGCTTCATTAATCTCTCTATCATAAATGGAGGGTATGGAAGCAGATGGTATGGAAGATGTGGTTGGGGGACAAGTTACACTTGGTATGGTAACTTGGGAGGCTAAAACTTGTGAAGCAACATTTACATGTGCTTCATACAAGGGGTTAGTGTATGTGGATGTGTATGAAGTGCTAGGAGCACATGAGGGTTGGGGAATGGACATATGAGAGGAAGGTGCAACTGATGCCTCAAAAATAGGGTTAGTGTACACCTGGGTAAAGTTGGATGGTGGTTAGGAATAAACAAGTTCTTATTGTAAAGTAGGATCTTGTCTAGGTGAGTTGGGGACTGACTCTAAGACATAGTTAGAAGACTTCATAAGAGCTTCTACTCGTGCCATATCTATGTGGGTAATATGGTGATCAATGGTTGGTGAGGTTGACTCTATTTGGGGAACAACCATATGAAAGGTTGTGGGTGATAAGGAATGTGAGGGACCTATAGATAAATCTACCTATGTCACATTTAGGGAATCTACCATAGAAGTGGTGGGGAAGGTGGATGAAGGTTCCATTGAATTGTCTTGATTTAATGCTTTCTTTTGTTTTCTTGTTAATACCATAAGCAATTAAACCAAAATATATATTATGTAGTAAAATGAAACACAAAATTAAAATTTCACAAGAAAAATAAACAATCAATGCTAAGTTTATTCAACAAGTGTGTCTTACCTCATTCATTGATTATCTCATTTTAATGTGAATTCATTTTCTTAGATTTTGATCTTGTGTGTTTCAATGTGCTAATATGAATTAAATGGGGTGAATCCTATGGCTTGGATGGGGCAACAAGATTCTTGCTGGTGATGAAATCCAACAAGTTTGCTCGAGGGTAATCTAAGGTGTCTAAGGGTAGATATTGGTGGATGGAGATGAAAGCCACCATCACCAAATCTCAAGCAATGGTTGGTGATGAAATCCAACCACTACTATTTAATGTGAAGCATGAAGTGTGTGATTCTTTTTAAAGTTTCTAGTTCTCTATTGTGTACATACAATGTTAGAAGAATAACTACTTTTGATAGTCTAAATCAGAATCCACTACTCAGAATACCAATTTTTCCAAAGGATGTAAAGTACACCACTTAAGACCCACTCTAGATAGTTGGGGGGTTCATCTACTCCTCTGTATGGAATCACCCAAGTATAGGGATACTTTTGGTATCTAAACAATGTTCCTATTTAGACCTACAAAAATAGAAATCTCTAACCCTAGGATGCAAACTAATGAATGCACTTAATAGTTCAAATGCAAGCAATAATGCAACACACAGAAAATTGAGAAATTTAATAAAATGTGTGGATGAATGCAATTATTAATATAATATCTAAAAATAAAACTAACATGATTTTTTTTTGCCATATTTATTAATGATGTTCATTTTAATCTAGAAATCTAAAAAAATGTAAGATTGCTAAAAAGTAAAAATGAAAAGTTAGGGTTTGATAGTAAACTTACAAAATAGCCTATGTTTCTGCTCTAACTCTCTGTAAAATACCTCTGGGTACTTTTGAAATGCACTTAGGCATTTTTGGATGTCCCTCGAGCATCATCGAGCATTCGTGCACCTTCTACAACCTTCTGCAAATCTCTAAAAACTCTAATCCAATGAAAAACTATGAATTCTACGCTTCTAGAAACCCTGCAAGATGACACAAAAAATAACAAATTAGTAAATAAGGTAAATCAAAGTAAGAAACCCTTAGGGGGTCCCACCGTGATCACCATTTGTAGAGACAAAAATGCAACACCAAATAACAAGATATAAATTGAACTCAAAAGATAATATTGCATAATGAATGATTTTATATTAATGGGGGAGCCTCAAAACTCCATTGTTACAATAAGAATATTTGAACTCTTTGATACAAATATACACAATGCTAGGGTTCTTTAAAACCCTAGCTACAACATTGGTGGTGTCTTCAAATATGTCCTTGCTCCCAATAGAAATGAGTGGGCTTCTGGTTATCCGATGTTGGGCCACTCCAGCTTAAATAATTGTCCAATGCTAATGTAATACTACCAGATCTGCACACAAGAAAATAGCAAATGAGTTAGTAATAACTATGAGGGCTCCATAATGTGAGACCCTCAAAAATCAAAACTAAACCCTAGCTATGTAATAAAATAATATGAACATATTCTAATAACATAATAGAATATAACAAAATGATATTTACCTTGATTATCTTCATTTTTTGATCTATGATAATTTGTTGTAGGAAGTGGTGCGGTGATGCCCTAGCATCACTTAAGGGCTAGGAGGGTTGTAGAACTCTAGTGTAAGATGCCCATGGGTGCTCGATGGTAGTAAAAAATATTCGTGGGTGCTTGGGAATGGTGGAGGGTACCTAGAGGTGCTTGGTGGTGGAGGAGAAGCGCTCGAAGGTGCTCGATAGTGATAGGGAGTACTCAAAGGTGTTTAGGAGCTGAAGGAAAATCTATAGAAGTAGATCTGGTTGAGCGAGAGGGGTAATGATGGATGTGGGGGCTATGGCAAGCGAGGATGGAGGGTGAGAGTGCTTGGATACTCTAGGGAACTCAAGGGAAAATGGCTAAGCAAAATGACTTAGGACTCAGGATTCTTAGGGGTTGAGCCATCAAAATGGCTCCTATTAATAATCCACATTAGGGTATGTTAGGGTTTGAGCGACACGAATTGTGTGGCTCAGATTAAAACATAACGGAGGGTGGATATTAATTTTGGGTGTGTGGCATGGATTGATGTAGATGGATGGCTAGGATTAAGTTAAATCGGATGGCTGGGATTTATTCACATATATAATATTTATATTTATTAAATATATATAAAATATAATATTAAAATATTAATATTAAACATATATTTAACAAATATGCCTAAATATATATAAATAAATGGGTAAAATGGTGGGAAGACCTGGATGGATGACAAGTGGCTAGGTTTTGGTGTCTAAACTAGTCACTATCAGTGATGATAAATGTAGACACCTAAAAATCATATATTTCCCTTCATTCCATCATCATGACTGATCAATTTGACCCAACAAAATTTGCATATATTAACCTCAAAATACTATTCATTTATCAAAATAACTATTAATGTACTATTCATAAGCCTACTTTTGCTACTTAATCCTTTTCCTATGCTTAACCCTTGGTCCCCATGTGACCATCATTCTAGCCTATCCTTGGTTAATCTCTAACCTTGGTCAAAATCCATGGTCAAAATCCACCCCATGGTCAACCCAATCATGGTCCATCTAACTCATGGCCACCTCACCTAGTCTACTCTTTGACTAGCCTAGCCTCCACCTCACCCATTTAACCTCAACTAAAATTATGGTCAACCTAATTAGGGTTAACTTTAACCCTTGCTCCACACATCTTCCCATGTGCATTTAGAGCCTTAAATGGCATTTGGAGACTTTTGTGTCCCAAATCATGGGAGGCATGGTGAGTCATCCTCCACCTCACCCAAAATTCAACATCTAACCTAGGGTCAACCTAACCCTAGTAAGACTTAACCCTTGCTCCATTTCAAATCCCCATGTGCATTTAACACCATAAATAATATTTGAGGACTTTTTAGCTTTCAAATCATGGGGCAAGGATGAGTCATATTCCACCAAGTCAATACCAAACCCATGGTTAACCCTACTACAATTAGGATTTAACCCCAACTCCACTCCACATCCCCATGCTCATTTATGACATGTAGATGGGTGAGGAATTCTCTCACCCAAATGCACTTATGAGGCATGCCACATCAGGGGACATATCATAAGGGACACCTTAGGGGACACCTCATACCCCACTAACCTCTCCAAATTCTATAAATAGAAGCTCTTTTCCTCTATATTCATCCATCCACCATTTGCATACCTAGACTCTGCAAAAATCCATCTAGGCTACACTACACTCCAACACTCACTTTGCCATCAATATCCATAAATCACCATACAAAACATCTTTTTGCACCCTTTTTGTGTCCTAAATTTATCTTTATTTCTAGTGAATTGGCAAGGATAGGAACTCCAACTACAGTAGAACATCATTTTTTGCAACCTAGAATTTTGTCAAGATATCATAGTCCTAATCGCAAGGTAACCTGCGACCCAAATGGTCACACCTTAAGGTGTGAACCTTTCCAAGGGTTATTTTTAGATATAAAAAAGATATAAAAACCTCAAATAAAGTAATTATTGCTTCCCAAACTAGTTTTGTAACTATTTTTCATACTTTTGTAATTAATTAGCTTCATTTCTAGTGTTTTTTTATCTGTAAGCATGATGGGTCCGATTGAGATAGGCCCATAGCTATTCTAACTCTTTTTGTAGGTCATGTATGTCTAGAGGTCTAGTTTGACCAATAGTGGCCCATGATAAATAAGACCACTCCATTTTAGGACCTTTTGGAAGATATTTAGCACTATTGAATCATTTAGTGGAAGAGGGTTTTCACCTCCAAAACATGTCTTGTGGCCTCCTATGAAAATTTTGTAAAAGGGCATCTCTTATAGCACTTTTGAAATTATTAATTGCAAACAAAACCATTTTTCCATCATTTCAAACCTAAGAATCATGATAGGGGACAAAGAATAGTTTGACTCCTTACAATCCAAATATGGGAAACTAGTCACTATCACTGATGATAAAACCTATCATGTCAAAGGAGTGGGATATGTTCCTCTAAATATTTCTAGATCTAAATGAATAATTAAAAATGTACTATATATACAAGTATTGGTAAACAACTTGTCTATCCCACAAGTTTTAGACTGCAACATGTGATTAAATTTTGGGTTGTTAATAGCTACAAGAAGTGTTCTATCATAAAAAATGATAAGAATGTGGCAACTAGTTCCTACAAAAAATGGTTTGTTTACATTGGAGGTCCTATATTCTCCTAATATCACACTATTAAAAACCATTCTAGATTCTACCTGCCTTTGGCATCAAATATATGGACATCTAAGTTTTGGATACTTACTCTAACTGAGTAATCATGAAACAGTGTTAGGTCTTCCCAACCTTGTTGAGGGTGATGTCAAAGTTCACCCATAATTATTTTTTATTAAATAAAATTTATATTTTAAATAATTTATTAGGAGATATATGTTGTTATTTCAAGTCTAGAATCAATTAATAAGTCAATCTATATTAGATTAGCTAGTTAGGTTGAGTTAAAGTCAAGTTTTAGATTGATTCCTAGAAAATAGAGCCAATTGGGAGTTAATTTTTAGGTAAATTATCTTCATGAAGAGAGTGCCTCAAATCAAGGCCAGTTAAGTGAGTTGTAACTAAAATTAATATATAAATTTAACACATGCAAAAAATTCTCAAAAATGTATGCAGTTAACTAAAGAGACATCATGCAAGGTGGCCATGACTAGAGCTAGTTTTTAGAATTCTTGAGTTGTTTTAGGAGTTTGATTGATCATTATTTATTATTGTAATTGGAATATTTTAATAAAATTATTCATTATTTTTTAGAGCACACATTGGGATGCACTATTATGGAGTAGTTTTAATTCTTTTGTGTGTATTTTTTATTCAATTCTAGATCTATCTTTAGTTTTTTGGACCAACAACATAGTTTGTTGATATTGGAGCTTTTTATTAAGGATATTTCATCATTTGATATTCAAAAATGACTTATCTTAATCACTAAACAATCCTAGACCATTTTTGGATGATATCCATGCTCCATTAATGTTGATTTTTTCTTAGATCAGAATTTTTTTATTTCTATTTTCTTGGATCTCTCCACCACTAGAATTTTTATTTGGTATCGGAGTGGGCTTCTTAGTGTAATTTTAGCATTTGCCAGTGAATATATGGAAATAAAATATTAATATATTAGTTCTAAATATCCTTTAAAATAGTTTGGATTAGTAATACTTGTGGCTATTCGTTTGCTACCATGGCAACAAATAATACATCCTTAAATATGCCTACATTCAAAGGAGATAACTTTGAATATTGGAGATATCAGTTGAAGAGGATATTTGTATGCAAAGGAGTTTTAAAATTTTAATTTCATCCATATGCTACTCATAATTATAATGTTCTTCCTCATGACCAAAATAATACATTGGAAGATGAAGAAAATAATGATGCTCAAGCTTTCTTCTACTTGCAAAGTGCAATAGATCCATGCATCTATTCAAGGATAGCTATTTGTAATAATGACCATGAGGCAAAAAAAACCTTGGAGAAATCATATCAAGGATCAGAAAAGGTAATATTAGAAAATATATCCAAATTAAGAATATCTTTTTGAAATATGAAAATGCATGATGATGAGAATGTTGGAGACTATTGTATTAGAATAAATGATATAGTGCATAGAATAAGATTGTATGGTGAAGTCATAGAAGATAGAGTAGTAGTAAGAATTATTTTGAGATCCCTATCCCTAAAGTGGCTCCATATTTTCATTACACTCGAGGAGTGTAAATATATGGACCTAATTAAGGTTGAAGAGTTAGTGGGTTATTTATTGTCCCATGAGGATAAAATAAAAATTTACTCATGACTTGAATCATGCACTAGAGACCAAAGTATGGTTTTTAAAACCAAATGCAAGCCCTCAAATCAAGATGCAAATTTTTCTCAAAGTTTAGATAAGAAATGGAAAACCAATAAAATTCAAAGAGGAAGGGTAAGAAGGTTATCACTTGTCATTATTGTAAGAAACATGGTCACATGATAAAAGATTGTAGGAAACTAGAACCTAAAAACCAAGAAAATTCAAACCAAGATTGGGGTGAGAGAAAGGCCTACCAAGATGAGAATAATGATGATTAAATTAATTATTATCTTTCATGTAATTCAGGTTTATATTATTAAAAAATATGTGGTTTCTTGATTTAGAATGTTCTAAACACATGTCATGTTTTAAGGATTGATTTGACAAGATAGATCATTCATTCAATAACCAAGTTCACTTAGGATATGGGAAGGTGATTCATGTAGAAGGGAAAGGGAGTATTCATATCACCACAAATTATGGTAATGTTGATAGCAACAACATTTATTTATATCCAAGTATGAAGCATAATCTCATGAGTGTTGGAAAACTAGTAGATAAAGGATTTAAGCTACTTTTCGATAATGGAGAATATTTAATATATGAAAAAAAGCAAGGTAAAAATTGATTGGAAAGTCTATTATGTAAAAAAATAGGATGTTTCCATTGAGAATAAATATGTTAAATCATAATTCTTGCTTTTTTACCATTGAGGATTTAAGCATGTTGTGGCACTCTAGATATGGTCATTTAAAAATTTCAAAAGTTTACATGTTCTTTTTAAGAACAAGATGGTTTATGGTCTTCCAAGTATTGAATCCAAATTGAATGAAGCATGCAAGGCATGTATACTTAGAAAAATCCATAGATAAATATTCTCAACTAACAAATGGAGAGCTACCAAGAAATTGGAATTGGTACATTCAAATTTGTGTGGGCCCATGTCTTGTCCTAGCATAGGCAATAATTTGTATTGTATTTCCTTTATTAATGATGCTACTAGACTAATGTTGGTTTTCTTCTTGAAGATAAAATATGGGTAATTCTCAACCTTCAAGACCTTCAAGGAATTGGTTGAAAAGGAATCAAGTTAATCTATCAAGGTGTTAAGAGTTGATAGAGGTAAAGAATTATGTTCACAAGAATTTCTAGATTTTTGCTCTTTACATGGAAGTGGTTGTTTTATTATCCCTTTTTCTTAGTGTGATCTTCAAGGATGTTAAGAATATATGGTCCTATACATATGGTTTTTACTTGTGTATTAGAATAACTTTAAATTTTAGAGAAGCCAAGAAATTCCTTTCAAAATAACAGTTACAAATGATCCTCTGTAGTACTGCATATCTTAGAGCCTTTAGTGTTGTTCCTAGAGTTGTTGTGTCTCTTCAAATCCTTAGTCATTGGAAATCCCAAATCAATGTAGGAATTTGAGTTGCCAGTGTGTATCATCATATCTTTTCTTTCCTTTATTATGCTAAGTTTGTAGCATCTTATTTTCATTTGTTGAGTGGAATGCATTAGGTTATTATAATTTAATTACTTTTGTAAGTAATTTAATAGTTTTAATAATAGTCTTGGAACTAAAAGGAATATTTATTTATTTTATTTATGCTTTGATAATTAATAATTTGTTAATAACTTATTGAAGATTAGTTTGTATAAGCAATGTGAGTAATTCATAGTTTAATTTGGTATTCTTGGGGCTATTAATATATTTTATTATTGTTTTCATCTTTGGTTAAATTAATCAATAGTTTATTGATTTATTGGAAGAAAATATTAATATTAGAAAAATAAAACCTCTGTATTTATTTAGTGGTTAAATATTATTAATGGATATCAATCTGTAATGTTAAATATATTGATTAATGTTGAAGTATTTTATGAATAATGAATTATAAACGGATTTTAAAATGGATGAGGCTTGAGTAGCTAAAGAGTCCATATCTAAGAGAAGTATGGGATTCTCTCAATGTATTGTGTTTCTTTGAATTTTGTATGCTCTTGCATTTTGGTATGATTCTTTCATAGTGCATTTTAGGCTTACATATGCATTTCAAGATTTTTTGTGATCCCTAAAATTACTCTCATTGTTTATTGGGGAAGAACCAACAAGCGGGAGACCTTGAATAAAAGATGAAAGTTTATTTATGTAATTGAAATATTGAATTGTAGTATTTTTGGGTTGAGGATTATTAAGAGTATTATAATTATGAAGAAGGAATAATATTTTATGAATAACATTCTTGTTATTATGTGATACTTGATTCATATAATGGAATATTAATGTTATTATTTTATGTAAATATCAAGGAATGTTTTTAGTTATCTGCAAAATGGGAAGAATGTGTTATAAAAATGAATGATAGAATATAATTCATGGATTATAGTTATAAATCCTTTAGATGTTATTTTATTATTTCCATTATAGATAAAATAACATGCCAAATGCAAGTACTATAATTTGAAATGTATTTAGATTCCTGGTCTTTAGCAATGTGTTATGTTGAATTTAAATATGATTTAATATATCACTTTATTTCCTTTTGGAATATATGTTTACTTATTTTATTGATAAAACTCTTGGGTTTGGATGAGGGATCTTTTTTTTGGTATAAATTTAGAGCTATATTAGAAAACCCTTGAGTCAATATGTACCCAATCCTGGTAGGAGTTGCGATGATGCAATAACCAGGTATCTATGAATGATACACCCTTAACGATGAGACTTAGGTAACCCAAAGTAGTGAGGCTTTTGGGTGATCCATAGTGGTGAGGCTTGGAAATATTCCTAGTGGCGAGGTCTAAGAACCTAAACAGTGGATTGATATAGGGTAATCCATTGGATCATTCATAAGATAGTATAGTGGTGGCACCTTACGGAGAAGCAAGAGTGACCATGCTTATTACCAAGTGAGTGGTAATAGCCTTAGTTAGCCCATGAAGGTGCAGGTAACTAAGCACTAAAAAATTATGTCATAATAATCCTACATACATAGACTTATGTAGGGTTAGGGAATAGTGGTCCTCATTTAATTGTTATGAGTATTAAAGGATAATTCCTATGTCATGGTCAAGTTGTCCTATACTGGTGAGGGTATAGGAAAATTAGGGGACCATTGATATCATATTTTCTTAATGGTGAGGTTTAAAAAATTAAACCCTAGAAGTATAGGAAGTTAGCCACTCCTATCCACTTAAGTGTCATCTACAATGAAAATGAACTCAAAATGTAGCTATGCCTTATATTGTTAAAAATATATAGGATCTTCTTTATGATTTAATCCTTATGATATATATATACCTTGGGTCAATTTGGTGGGTTGTTACAGTTGGTATTATAGCCTAGGTGGTAGGACTAGAATCTTCCATGGAGAGAACCTAGATTGAGCCTTGACTTGATGTGCTACTTTGGGGAGGTTTACTCTTCAAGGGATCTTAAGTTGATTTGGTACAAGGTGGATATTGCATGTCATCTTGATCATTCACACCAAGGAGTAAAAATCCTAGAAATTCTTATTGGGAATGACACCTTGCGATGAGGCAATGTGACCATGATAATTATTAGGTGATTGATAATGGTCTTATAAGAGATGGTACATCTCTCCCAAAATAAAATAAAGTGATATCTTAAAACATAATTAAACTCAACATAGCACATTGCTAAAAACTAGGAATTTAATTACTTTTTAAATCATAATAGTAGCATTTAGCATTTAATTTAATTACAATGAAAAGGAAAAAACATCTAAAGAAATCATCACCATATTCCATCAGTTAGACTCTTAATTCCCATTAATAACACATCCTTTCCATTATTGCAAATAACTATCTATTTCCAAGAGGTTATCATAAAAGAGTAACATTAGTTTCTCATTCTTGAACAATTTTCAAAAATAATAAAATAGAACATTTACATAACATCTTTTCCTTTAATATAGCATAATTCCATACAATATGCTATCCAAGAATTCCTCATCTTCAAACATAATAATACATTTCCATATAAGTGGTCCCTAGTCTTCTTTCCAAGGTCTTCCCTTGATAGAACTTCTCCAACAAACATTTGAGTAGAAGTTTAGGGATTAGGACAGCTCTTGAAAATGTATATGCAAGCCTAGCATGCACTATGCAAGCATATAATAATGCATAAAAATACCAAGCAAATTCCATTGCATAAACATTGAGAGAATATCATACTTCCCTTAAACTAGATTCCTTAGCTACTCAAGCCTCATCCATTTCTTATAAAGACATAATAACTTCCCATTTCCTTACTCTATAGTGTAAAATCAAAACATTGTTCCATTTCCAAATTAAACTATTTATTTTGAACATGAAAATTTGGTTTTCCAATTAGCCGGTTTATTAATTTTATAACACAATATTGACTAAGAAGATCCTTTATCTAGTCAATAGTAAAAACACAAGAGCCTTCAATTTACATCAATAACTTTATTCCTATAAAATTAATAACATAACATTATTATTGATAGAGGTTCGAGGTGTAGACCAATTGGTTTGACCAAATCCCATAATGGGGGTGAAGGTCCAAGGTTCAAATCTTGGGCCTCATCAAACTGAATGCTTGTCCCTTTACTAGTGCTTTCAATGATATAAAAGGTTTAAAATGATTGTGATATGGTGGTTATAGGGGTGCACTATACGAAGAACTATGTAGCAATTTTGGGGTAGACAACACAAAGTACTATGGGGCCATAAAAGTTGAACAACCTACCTAGATTCGTGGCGGCTACCGATTCCACCATGTAAAGTAAAAAACATTATTATTGATAGAATAACAAATTTAAATATTAATATTTTAAAACTTATAAATAATAAGGAACTAAAAGATAGAAAGGAGCAATATATCTCAAACATTGTTGATTCAATTTTATGATAAGGAAACAACTCAAGAAGATATAAATATTTTTCATTAACACAAAGGCTAAATTTCCCCTTAAGTAAGACATATAATAGGTTGGTGCACTCTAAACAACCTACACTTCTCTCTTGACTAAAACAAGGGAAAAACCATACTCAATATAAAACGATGCTTATAGCTACAACTTAAAAAAAAATGGTTTTATTATGATCTGGACCAACCAGAATGTTCGATAAAAGAAAAAAAATGACACAAGAAATTAAGAGATAACTAATACTTCATAATAATAACGAGGTGTGTCATTACTCATGCACAACTATCTTATATTGCAACGTAAAATGTGAAGAACAAGCTGCAAATAAAAACCAAAGAAAAATCATTGCATTTAACTTAGAAATCACTACAGGATAAAAATAATAATTTAGATTTATTAAAATGAACCTATCCAATGAATGCTTGGGGAATATAGGTTAAAAACTTAATATAAGCATGCATTCAATGATCAACTATAGGTAAAACATGTAAACCTACATGAAAGCTTAACCAAACAACATTGTTACATTGACTACCCAGATATAAAATAAGCACAAAAATAAATATTAGAATAAAACCTCAAACTAATTTTTTGAAGAGATCAATTTTCTACTTATACAAGTCCATATACTAAGTTTTGGCCATTCTAATGTTAACCAAAATAAAGCTAAGGTTTTATAATGGGTCCTCACTTAATATTTGCACATATTGGATCAGAGATGTTTGTGTTAAGAGAGTGTTTATTGATAATGAGTCCTCACTTAATATTTGCACATATGATTTCTTCAAGAGGTTTGGGTTCAAATATGAAGACTTAAAGAAAATAGACTTAATCATTAAAGCTTTTAATGATGAAACTCAAGATGCATGTGGTATGATGTCCATTCCTCTATAGGTCAGCCCTAGAATTCTAGATACTTGTATTTATGTTGTACCATACCCAGTATCATACAATATCCTTATAGATCATCCTTGGATTAATGCAATGAGGGAAGTTCCCTCTACCTTACACCAATGGATCAAATTTAAGTTTAAAAATCAGATAGTCACCATTCATGGTGACTCTAAATCATTTGGATTATGTGCAATTATTGAGCCTGTCGATGTCCCTTTCTATCCTTCTTTGTCATTAGCATCACCTTCATCTCAAAAACCAGCTTCATCTCAACAACCATCTCCATCTCATCAAAATTTTTTATCACATCCTTCTACATCCATTCCCCATATACATTATTCTAATCCAGATGATCCATACACATTGTATTCTCTCATAGACAAACCCTTAACTGATTTATCCACCACACCACCATTTAATCATAAGAAATTTTCCACACAATATTCTCTCATCTTACCTAAAATACCACCATATCCTCAAACTATGGGTTTACCCTGCAAGAGAGGATATGTGCACCATGTTGGTAATTGCACTTTTATCAATTTTGGATATACTGAAGATGAGATCATTATTGGTAAGAATCTAATTTTTGAAGAAAGTAATTTTGTGCACTACTATTTATCGGGTGAGTTCTCTATTCCTAAGCAAATCATGTGTAGCATGGGCTACAAAGGTAAAGGTTTATATCACCTAGAAAATGGTATATGTGAGCCACTTGATGCTGATATTTTACCTATATAGTGTGGCCTAGGCTATATCCCAACAAATAACCAATATTTTTCCTTTTATGATAATGATCATTTAATCACTTATGTCAAGTATTTGAAGAGTTGTCAAATTTTAGAATGGACAAAAGAAGATGAGGGACCCCTTATCCCTCAAATATTTATTAAAATATGTTTCATTGGTTTATCCAAATTTGATTGCAAGTCCTAAAGAGTGTGCTGAAAAGGATGTCCTTTGTAACATGGCATATTATGATGTTGTGCATAATGATTTTTCTTTGATGGTTCTATTCGTTGTATAGTGCACATTGACAATTTTGGTTCACAATATGAACATGCTAACTTCTCTCTTGAGGACCTAAGACATGTTAGGAGGAAAACTAATGAGATATGTATTGATACAAAATGGATTACATATATTGGCATAAGGCCTATTTGATAACATGACAAATATCAAGTGATTCTAACAAGTGTCAAGGTGAAGGCATAGTGCACTTTAATTCTAACATTTCCCCTTAAAGTGCACTATCCTAACTAAAGAAAAAAATAGGTCAAAAATAGGTAAAATTCCCCCTTAATGTTGACTTCTCTAAAAAAATCTATCATCCTTCTTTATTGTTGATTTGGTCTAGGCTCATGCTCTATGCACTTGGCTCTCCAGCTGTGAAAAAATGCTATATCAATGGTGTATACATCTTGGTCTATTACCACAAGGTCAGCCACTTCCTTGGGTTTGTTGCCTCTGGGTCAGCCGTCTAAGTGCCTTAGGGTCATCATGGGTGCCTCAAGGTCAGCCACTCTTGGGTCTGTTGCCTTTGCTGGTCATCCTTAGAGGATGTTGCCTCTCGTAAGTCACTAACTAGGTTCACCATAAATATCATCCCCGCTCATGGTGAAACTTAATCTAGAAGGTGTTGGTCTCTACCAAAAAATGCACCTTAATACAAAGGAAAAATGAGCCATAAAGAGTGTCGGTCTCTACCAAAAATGCACTCAATACAATAAGATGAGCTATAGATCCAAATATGGAGGAGAACAAGAATATAATCAGAGAATATTTTGAAGTGTCTTCGTCTGTAGTCTTCAAAAGTAGATCCAAAAAAAACCTTGGATAGAGTCTAGGGTGTCTATGTCTGTAGTCCCTAGAATAAGTGTCCTTATGGTAGTCACCTCATCTTATCGGAATGCATGGGTAACTAGCCGCTGCATCCGCCAAGTAGAAAGAGGATAATACTAGATACTAGGTTCACTTACAAGTGCCTTGGGAGTGTCGGGTTCAACCGAGAGTGCACTCCAAGGTAGAAAACTTTGAGGCTTAAAAAATCAAATGAAATAGCCTCAAAATTACAATATGTCACCACCATTGTGTCTATCATGGAAAAACCTATCCAATGACTATAAATACCCCTATGTTCCGATTCCAATAGGGCCTTAATTTGCTGAAAAAAATATCAGCATCTTCAAGTAGAAAACATCGCTCAATAGCGGCATAAAAAAAAAAGTACTTCACAAATTTTCCCCCTTACAAGTGAAGAGAGCAGTGACGAGAAATGCTCCCAAAATCTCATTCTAAAAAAATTGGGCGCAGAGAATCTAATTGAACAAGTGGCATTCTAATTTTCATTGGCATCTCATTCACCTTCCAACGGTCGTGGATGCCATCATCATTCACTCACTCTATGTGGAAGAAAATGATCCCCCGATGATGGCAATTTGCCCTACCTCACACGATCTCAACACGAAATAAAATATATATACACAATGCTTAACAACAATTTAACAATACTTCCACATAGCACACATAGCAAATTAGGACAATGACGGATAAATTTTGCCATAGCATCCCTCCTCAGTTTCCTGGGATTGTCTATACCTTTTGCTAGAAATAGAAGGCTTGTACACATTAACTCCAATGCTCCATAGCAAATTGTCCACCTATCAACTTCTTCTCGGCATGCAAGGTTCTTCTCATGGCAAAGTAGCACCTCTAATCAGCATATTAAATATCTCATCACATGTAAATTTGCAACTTAAACAAACTCATTTTTGGCAAAGGGAAAACACGATAATTTTATTGGTATCCCATAAAATATGTTTTCCATCAAATTCCTCTTCCACCAGATCATGCCAGATCTTTTGGTGACACATGCCTACCAAACAATTAATTATGCATGCTATAGTCAACCACGGTCATGCGAATCTTCAAACAATCATCGATGCCACATCTGATCGCCCAAATTCTCTACATTTTCTCCACATAAATTGAGAGTTACTTCAGTTGTCTTTAACCACCACCACATCCTTGAAGAGGAGTTCATTTGTATATATCTCCAAATCTTGTCAGATAACTCTGATTGCCTTGATTGCTATGAGCGTCTTCTTCCGGACGAATATGCATCACAGAAATATCAATGATAGAGTGATCTAATTTGAAGCCCTCTTCTTTGGCCTGGTTCATATTATGTTCAAAAAAATTTCTCTATCAAAACACGCCTTAAAAATCTCCTTTTTTCTTATACCAAATTCCTCTGTGGTGAGAGCAGCAGTATGAGATTTGCTTTTATCATATGGAATTGATAATTTTGCACTTATTTTGTTACCAAAATAGAATGACTAAAATGCATCCATGAACTCTTTCACCAGAACATAACGGTATGGCTATCTTCTATCCACCCAGTATTGTTCTTGATATTTGCGCAAAGTCACCTCTTGCAAGAAATCCGCAACACCTTTTCTTTCGGGGCATCTAAATCCCATGGACTCGAAGAATTCAAGAATTGATTCACGGGGCCCTTGATACACCAAATAACCTTCGGAAAGCAGAATTACGTCGTCGAAGAGATCGAATGTTTCAGGAGCAGGTTGCAACAGAGAAACCACCAATGTGCTATTAAAAACATGGGTGTGTTGTAGCAGGCATTTCACGATCTGAAATGTTGTCGAGCTGTCCAGACCCGTGGAAATTTCATCCATGAAGAGGGCTTTCGCAGCTCCCACGATCATTTCCCCCGTCGTCACTCTTTTCTTCTGACCGCCAGAAATACCTCTGTGCATTGCGTCTCCTACCATGGTATCCGCGCATATGTCCAACCCCAAAATATTCAAGATGTAGTTTGTGATCATACGGCTTTTTTGTCCCTTTATTGTGGTAGCCTTCATAAAGATGTCTATATCAGGATCTGGTTTGATTCCCTGCTCCTTCTCTCATCAGGAAAGTTTGGTAAAAAACATCGTATCTATATTCGATGCCTTGGCACCAGGTAGAAAAGTCCATGGTTTCCCTCATCGATGTAAGCAGACGTCCTCATCAACGACATCGTTGGCATCTTATGCTATGCATTCTCCAAGAAAAAATAAATCCCCCAAGAGTACATCATTGGTGTCTTCTATTGTGCATCATTGGTCTCTTCTATTGTAATTTCTTTGATCCCTTGCGCATGCCAAGTACACCATTGAATAAAACAATCAATTGGCTATAGCTTGTCATTGCATCGAGGTTGTCACCTGAGATAATGCCAAAAATTTATTATACACCTTGATTCAATTAACATTAGTATATTCAGGAGCCAATTACATAGAGGCTCGAAGACATTGCAGCGGGACTTTATCCAGAAGGAATACCAAGATCGCAAATTTTCGTGTTGTCCTTCTATAACAGAATACAGTCTATCAGTTGAACGGGGCTAGAAAGAGGATACTTCAGAGAAAAAATTCAATCCTAATGGACATTGGACAGCCATTAATTTTTTTAAAGCTTCTGGTTTCTGATCCATCACATGGATGGAGAGCATACTCCCTAGATTGAAAGAAAAATGGGAGAAAAAATGAGGGGAAATAATGAGGGGGGGATTTCCATGAGGGAAACCCCCCCTCAAGCTCACAAAGGCAGGAGAACACCTGGAGCTCTGATACCAAATGTTAGGAGGAAAACTAATGAGATATGTATTGATACAAAATGGATTACATATATAGTCATAAGGCCTATTTGATAACATGACAAATTTCAAGTGAAACTAACAAGTGTCAAGGTGAAGGCATAGTGCAGTTTAATTCTAACAAGACAAATGGGTGTTTCACCCACTCCTCAAAAATCAAGAGATAATATCAAATGGTGATCAAGATAACTTTAAATATTAATTTTGGCACTAAAAATGACCCTCACATGGTCAGAATAGGAGCTAACTTGATTGAATAATAACAACTTAAATTTATGAACTTCCTATCATAATACCTAGATGTATTTGCAAGGTCTTACGTAGGCATGCCAGGTCTAGATCCGTTTGTGGTCATGCATCACTTAGTGGTTTATCCTGATGTAAAATCCATAAAAAACTCAATAAAGTACACCCTAAAGTTACCCTTTTGGTCAAATAAGAGCTTCAAAAGCTCTTAGATGTTAGTTTTATCCAAGCCATAAATTATTCTAAGTGGATATTAAACATTGTTCTTGTGGAAAAGAAGGAAGACAAAAAAATTAGGGTATGCACAAAAATTAGAGATATTAATGTAGCATTTCCTAAATATGACTTTTCTCTTCCTAACATGGATCAAATATTTGATTTTATAGCTAGGAGTGGGATTTTATTCCTCAAGGATGGCTTTTCTGGAGACAACCAGATTCACATTACACCTGAAGATCAGCCTAAAACCACTTTCATTACATCATGGGACACTTTTTTTTGGAAGATAATGCCTTTTGGATTGAAAAACATGGGTGCCAGTTATCAAAGGGCCATGAATTACATGTTTCGTGATATGATGAATGACATAATGCAAGATTACATGGATGACATTATTGGGTATTCTATCAAAAAATAAGATGACATTCATGATCTAAGATGGATTTTCTATAGACTTTGCAAGTATAAGGTTCGTCTAAATCCTAAAAAATGTGTATTTAGAGTCATATCTAGCAAATTGTTAGGATTTATGTGTCATTATGGGGGATATAAATAGACCCCACTAAGATTGTGGTCATTGCATATATACCACCACCAACTAACTTAACTGAGCTATGAAGCTTACATGGTAAACTCTAGTCTATTCATCGCTTTGTTGCCCAATTTGTTGATAAATTCTAACCTTTTCTTAGTCAAGAAAGGAACTTCCTTTTTTTAGGATGAAGAGTGCAAAAAAACCTTTGATGCATTGAAGTATTACCTTATAATACTACCTATGCTTGTTCCACAAAATCCCACCAACCTTTTATTTTGTACATATCTACTATAGTCTACGCATTGGAGGTATTGCTTGCCCAACATGATGATAAAAATAGAGAGCAAGAAATCTACTACATCAGTAGAATGTTATTAAGTTACGAAACTTGCTACACCCCCTTGGAGAAACTTTACCTTGTAGTAGTGTTATCTAATAAAAATATCCACCATTATATGCTTAGTCAAAGCACACTTGTCATTGCTAAATTTGATCCACTACATTATTTGATGAGTCAACCTTACTTATTAGGATGAGAAGCAAAAGAAGTTCTCACCCTAAGAAAATTTGATTTGATATTTATCAACCAAAAATTCATAAAATGATAGGTTATAGCCAATCAACCCATTGATGCTCCTCTCCAATATGCTCATCCTTTAACAGTAGAATTTGTAGATGATTTTCTTAACCTAGAAGCCGATCATCCTGACTCTTGGTCTTTATTATTTTATGGAACCCACTCAATGAGTGGTGCTAGTGCAGGCATCATATTGATGTCACCTCAAAAGCAATTGATCCCTTTATCATTCAAATTACAATTTTCTTGCACCAATAATACTAGAGAGTATAAAGCTTTAGTCCTTGGGTTGCATTTAGCCTTAGCTTAATAGATTAAGGTCTTGTCAATTTTTGGGGACTCTCAACTAGTGGTAAACCAAATTAATGAAGTGTACCAAACTCAGATGAAAAGCTTCACCCCTATAAGGAGTATGTTCTAAAAATATTCTCCTTGTTCAAGAAGGTGACCATTGAGGCTATTCCACATTCTAGAAACCGTTCTGCATATGCTATTGTGGTAGCCGCTTCATTAATTCCCTTAGATTTGGAGGATGATCATGCCACCATCACCATTCGATAACTTTGAGATCTTGCTTTGCTATAGTCCAATATTACATCCCTAGATGTATTTGTAATTGGAGATATGCAATTAGAGCCATGGTACATAGAAATTCAAAATTTCCTTCAAAATGGCTTAGTCCTTGAGGGTTTGGACCGAAATGAGCATCACCTCTTGTGAAAAAGAGATGCCTAATTTGTTATCCTAGGAAACACCTTACATCAATGCTTTTTTGAAGAAATTATTTTAAGGTGTTTAAATTTTGAAGAGTCCAAGCTCACTCTCAGCAAATTCCATGAAGTTTCATGTGGAGGTCACTTTAGTGGCAGCACTATTTCTAAAAATCTCCTTTGAATGGGCTATTACTATCCCTCCATAGAAAAGAATGCTAAAATTTTTGTGTGTAAGTGTGATAAGTACCAATGCCACACCAACCTTGTTCATGCTACTCATAAAGAGCTTTGTTCTATATCCTCTCCTTGGACCTTTTCCATGTGGGGCCTAAACATCATAGGAAATATCAATTTCATCTCTTTCAATGGGCACAAGTTCATAATCACAACAACTAAGTACTTTACAAAGTGGGTTGAAGTTATACCATTATATTCTTGTACAGGGGTTCAAGTCTCTAAATTTATTTTTAATCAATTCATATGTATATTTGGAATCCATTCAACCCTCATTTCAAACAATGGGACTTGAATCAAGAACAAGGACATTCATAAAATATGCACAAAATATAAGATCCAACATAAATGGTCTACTCCTTGCTATCCTCAAGGCAATGGCCAAGCATAAGTATCTAACAAAGCACTAATAAAAATATTAAAAATATTGGTTAATAAATCGAGTTGATTCTAGCATATCCAACTATATCCAACCTTATGGGCATATAAGACCAGTGTATGAACCCCTATAGATGCTTCTTCTTTCATTTTGATCTATAGTGAAAAAGTAGTATTTCCCTTTGAGTTTGAAGTACCTTCCTTAGGTATTATGCTTCAAGATGTCAAAGTAGGAGATGAGTATCACGTTGGACACTTAAGTCAATTATAACTTCTTGATTAAAAGTGTATCAATGCTTTAGAGCACCTTTGCACTTATAATGAAAAACTTAAAAGGTTATATTCGAAGGAAGTTCGTAATCAATCCTTCGAGGTTGGTGATTTAGTCCTCAAATAAATTCAAAAGAACACCAATGATCGAAGAGATATTAAAGCTAAATTTAAGCCCAATTGGCTAGGACCTTTTGTTGTAATGGCCAAGTTTGGATCAGGTGCATATCATTTGGATATGCTAGAAGGCAAAGAATTTAAAGAGCCAATGAATATAATGCACCTAAAAAAATATTATGCATGAGTCATATTGCATATTGTACATAAAATATCTTGCATATAAATCATCATTCGTATATAAAACACTTTGCATAAATCATATTGTACATGGATAATTTTCTATTTTTAGACTACATTGCATAATCATCATCTTACATCTTATAGTTTGCATTAGGTATCCTACAATTTTAGTTTACACTATGCATTTTGATTAGCTCATTTGTTTGCGTCATATAGTCATACTTATCCATCTTTCTTTTCTAGGAAAAGCAATGACATTTTCATACTTTATCTTGATTTTTTGAAGTGGTTAAGGTGATAGGGATTAATATTTAATTCTCCATTATTCTTTCTATCACACGGATCATATTGTACAACATTTAATGCTCACACGGATTGGGTGCATTAAATGCCACTTTTGTAAAGGTAGACATGCCTATAAATATGTTTTTGGTTTGAATGCAAAGACATTTATCATTAGTGGTATTAGATTTGATCATTGGATAGGTGAGTATCTTCTTCCTCTAGGCTAGTCTAGTTCAAAATAGGAATGAGAAAATAACCATTGGATCTTGGTTTGTGAGGAACACTCTTTCCTTTTCCATAGGCACCTTCGAGCACTTCAAGCACTTCTCATTCAAAAAATCTCACTGGGGTCCCTTTGACTAATGACCCTCAGCTAGATGGATCCCTATGACTATTGACTTTAACTATTTATCCAAGTGGCCATCCTTGGATTTATAATTTTCTTGATGTAATTTGCAATCTTGAATCTTTTCACTTGGCTTCTTGAGAGGAGCTTCATTTGATGTTGGCTTATGGATCTGAGAGAGAACAACTAGATATCCATTTAGATGTTTGATTTGGTTGGTCACCAAGCATAAATTGAGCAGAACCAATTGCAAAAATTTGGTGCCAAACCGATGATAAGACACCAAGAAACACGCTACAAGTGATGTTCATTCTACATCGTTGATGTTGTTCTACCATTTCCTATCATTGAAGTGCATGTCCAATATTGGTAGCCATAAAACAACATGATGCATCCAAAATTCAGACCTAGTAATATTTATTCCTTGATTGAATGATCCCAAATGGTAGAGACAATAGCAATGAAATATATAAAATAGAGCAGATTTAAGGGTTCCATTGTTGTAGTGTTAGCAGTATTGTTGCTTTCTTGGCAGTGATCTGGGAAGCATCTCAAAGCGCAATCTGATCAAAAAAACCTCAAAATATGCTTTTAAATATATTTCAAATACCCTCTGATCATCACAATAGCATATTGTAGCAATGGAAAAATGGTGCACCTCAACCGAAGCAACAGAATGTAAATGCGTTATAAGTCCTACGAAAGCGTGAATCAAAGCATGCAAGCAAGAGGCAATGTATAACAAGTAATAAAGCAAATGGGGCATTCTCCTTATTAGATAACTTCAAAACTGAATTACAATGCCTCCCTTTGAGGACTTGAATCAACTTGATACAATCCATTACAATAAAGGGGTGCCAAGAGATATCAATCTCTCAAAGAATGTGGTGCACATCCATTGTTCTCCCGCATGCCCACACTCGAGGTGGGCGGGCTCAATGTCACCACCACTTACGTCAATATGATCCTTGTCCTCCGATGTTTCCTATCATGTTTTGGCACCTGAATATGCACACAGGAAAGAAAAAGAGAATCAAAAGCATATGTGTATGATATTAAAACATGCAATCCCCACAGCCTGAAAAGGCGCATGTGAGGTATAGATATCAAATGAATCCCAAATGGAGCTAAAAACTCAAGAGTGATGTAAAAGATATGGTTTTGGGATGATATCACCTAGTTTTGTAAAATATTGGCAATGCCCGATCGCTGCGTTAGGTCCCGTCGCACTTAGTGAACCTGTAAAAGGTAAGCAAACGATTCTCCTACCAAAACATGTCAGAAACCTACAAAATTTGGTGAGTAAGCATAAAATGACATTTTGAGAGAACCCATGTGATCATATTCTAGATATCCTACCCAAATCCTCCTGCATGCAAAAGTGGGACCCGCATACATGCAAATCATAAAATGGCAATATCTCAGTCAATATGCGTCAGAAAGTAGTGAAATTTGAACTGAAGCATATCATAGACATATAAAAAATGGTAAATTAAAAATAGTCCTAAAATTGTGCATGAATTTCTATTCATATGGGGGTGGGACGAATTCGACTGTCACAAATTGGGGGGTGCACCGGGGTGGGACGCCCACCAAAATCTCCTAAATTTTCACACCAATCCAATGAATATTGATGCAAAACTATAGGGGAAGTGTTTTAGGTAAATTTGGTGTGGGTATTCAAACAATGAATTCAGTTTTGGAGTCAAATTGCACCTTCTTGTACCACCCGATAACCTCTCTCGCTAAGGAGAAATTATGGATGAAAAAGGAGCAATAGGGGTGAGGTGATAACTCGGTAGCACTTCATCATGAATCCTAGCAATAACCTTCTACTTTGGATGAGAATGTCATCCATTTTATAGACCTAGGAGGTCAAATGTGCAAAGGGCATGCAAGGGCATGTAAGGCCCAAGGGGCCACTTGTCCATCAGGGCGACATGCATAGGAGGGGGAAGAGAATCTCCCCAAAATGGCCTCATTGATGAGGGTTGTCATAGGCATGCCCTGGGTTATGACATGCATGCTTTGAAGAGTAGGGCAAGTGGCATTTTCTGGTGGCCACTTGTCCAGATTTGACTTTTTGCCAGTCAAACCTGCTATTCGCTCCACCTCGGGATGAATGCTGCTATTCGCTCTGGGGTGGGACGAATAGAAACTGCTATTCATCCCAGGGTGGGACGAATAGGAACTGGGCCTCAAAAAGTCCCCAATTGACCTGGGAACCTTCCAAAACTACTTTGGGAGTGGTTAGAACCACTGCTTGACCTCTGAGGGCTGCCCTAAGGGCTTTGTGTGTCAACTTTATCAATGCCTTGGTAGCATAATCGGATTGGCACTATTTTGGTGTCTACAGATGCCCCTTTTTGAGAAGCACTGTGTGTAGCATAACGCTGAGCAAAAATAGATGACCAAAGCACTCAATGATTAAGGTTACTCAGTACCCTAACCAACTTTAGATGCCCCAATCGTGGAAAGAGCATGCATTCTTGAATCCTTGCTTTTGATGAGCTAAGGAGTCTGCTTTATCTTGGATGTCGTTCAGTCATGAAACGGGTGTTCCCCAGTGTTACACATGCTTACTAGATGCCAAGCATTTTAATTTAATACTTTTGTGCTTGTTTGCTGCCCCAAGCAGGAGCGTGATTGTCTTTGTCAAAGATTCATTGGACGAACGCAATTTGCATGATTGAGTGTTTAATTGTTGATTATGAGTATGAGTATGACTACCCCCTCAAGCGACGAGTCAATGAGGGAATGACTTAGGAAGAAAAGTGACGAGTCACTTGACCTAGATGACTTTTGTTGGGTTGCCTTGAGGTGTACTCATGAAGATTATGGCAATTTTGGGAGGATATTGCCGATCCGATAGATGTTGCCTGGAGGAGAGAGAGTCAAAAACTTCATTCCCATGGAGCGGTCCAGCCATCAAGGCTTTCTTAGGGACTAAAGGAGTAACTCTCAGACCTCTATGGTGCTTTTGAATTCTATCTTGAGTTCGAATGAATTCCATCAAATTTGACTTGTTTTTGGTGGGTTTTAAACCATTTTTGGTGCCTTTTCGGAGTAAGAGAGAGAGAAAAACCTTGTTCTCGTGGAGTGGTCTAGCTATATTAGCCTTCTTAGGGAGTAAATTAGAGTCTCTCAATGACCTCGATGGTGGTTTATTGTGCCATTATGCTTGGGTGCAAAATCGACCAAGTTTAGGCAGTTTTTATGTTGTTTTTGTAGCCCGTTTGGAGCTGTTTTTGGCTATTTTGAAAATTTTGAGTTGTATTCATCTCGGGGTGGGGCGAATGCAATTTCTATATTCATCCTAGGGTGGGAAAATCACAAAATAATGTGCTCATCCCACCTTGGGATGAGTACAACCCATAATAGCCTATAAAGCCCCTAAAATCATGGTGTGGGGCCATTATTGCAAGTTTTCTTTGGTGATTCGAGTGGTGAGGAGGAGGAGAGCGATTGTGTGCAGTGAAGCGCTGTCGAACTCGATCCAGGACACCATGAGTCAGTAGACCGGAGCATCCAATAGAGGAGCTGGTGCCACATGGGTATGTATTGACTCCTCGATCGTACTTGGTGCTATTTTTGAATTTTGTTGTTTTATTTTGTTATTTTGTTTTTATTTTTGAGGCCTCTGAAAAGGTCAATTTGTGAAGCATAGGAATGCTTACTAACCTTGTTTTGTGTTTCTTATTAGGTGGTGAGGGGTCGGTATCATAAGTCGAAGCTTTTTGAGACCGCTCGGGATGCCTTGAGTGAGGCGGATTGGGAGTGGCTAGATGCCTTGGGCCTTAAGCAAGTGACACGGTTGGAGCCTGTGATAGGTGACCGTGCCTACTTGACTTCCTTGATCAATTTGTGGGACCCTCATACTAATACCTTTCACCTCCTGACAGGGGATATGATGGTGAATTTAGATGATGTTTATCAAATTTTGAGGATTTTGATAGAGGGGTAACCCATCAGGACTACACACCGCGACCTGAGGGGTGCAGTGTTGACTCGGTACTTTGGTGGTCGGGCAGAGGATGTGGAGGATGACTGCTTGAAGGGAGGGATACTGGTTGGGTATTGGTATGGGGAGAAGGTATTGAAGGTGAGGCATGCATTACTTATGACCCTCATCTCCAATATGCTTCTACCTGACTCCTCAGGAGTGAGGTTCCCATGGAACCTGTTGGAGCTAGTGTTTGCCTTGGTGGCAAGCACTAAGGAGGACCCATTGGTGATGGCATGGGGGACGACATTATTGGCATAGCTCTATGATGAGTTGTATGAGATCCACTATCAAAGGTGGAAGGGGATAGGGTGCAACTATCTACTACAGTGTTGGGCATGGGAGCACATAGTTGTGGTGTGGCCATAGGGACTACCGTGGATGACCTGGGGTGAGCTGGTAGATCGAGAGATCAGGTATGCCATCCTCTGGTAGAGGACACAGGAGGTTGGGTAGAGTAGGTGTTGGGTGGGTGACGTAGGTCACTACGCCAAGGCTTTTGTTGGGTTGGCAATGGGTGATGTGAGTTGGCGGCCTTACAGAGATTGCTCGACGTGGCTTGAGGCTGGGGAGTGGCTATGGAGGAGTAGGCGAGGTAGGTGGTTGATAGGGTGGCATGGTATAGAGAAGGAGTTATTCCCCTATGAGTGGGTGACATGGTAGTTTGGGGTATGCTAGGGGCTTCCTAGGGTGCCTGTGATCTATAGGCACTATGGGGATGAGAGGACCCTGACTTGGCCCATAGTGGTGGAGACGGATGAGGTAGTAGACCCGGTTATAGTGATCCCTAATGTGGATGACGTCGAGATGATAGCTGAGTATGATACATGGTGGGTGATGTAGTGATGGTGGGGTGAGGAGGCCCTTGGGGGTGATGCAACGATGGTAGCTGAGGATATGCCTTAGGATGTACCTGAGGAGGATCAGGCGGAGGATCCCTACCAAATGGAGGAGCAAGTGGACCTCCTAATCATGGATGATTAGGGTGATGAGGGAGATGAGGATGTGGGTGATCAGGGGTTGCCTGAGTAGTAGGATGTGCTAGTGGATCGGTATGTCATATTACAGATAGAGCTAGCCATGGTTAGGTAGGAGAGGGATCTCCTACGAGCATAGGTGTAGGGGCAAGGTGACCCGATAGAGGTTAGGACTCTATGGGCATGGGTGTAGGAGTTGGAGGCTGAGGTGGGGTCATTATGGGCCTAGGTACTATGGGTGGTGGATACATACCAGGCTTGGGAGGCTCAGGGTCAGTGCTACAGGAGTGAGCTAGAGCGAGAGGTGATCCAACTCGGGGGATAGCTGCCAAAGTTGGATGGGGGTAGTACCTCACACTAGACCCGATGGAGTGAGATGGAGTAGTCCGCTTTGTCCAGGTGGAGGATTGAGGTGGCTAGGGGGAGTCGATATGAGGCCAGAGTGGGTAGCAGCCGACCGGAGAGGTCTCAGCGGTCGCACACCGCAGGTGGGAGTACTAGTCGCAGCATCGATCCTGCATGATCATGGTGGCCGACATGGATAGGGTTTCCTTTTTGGTATTGGTGAGGTCGGAGGACCTACTTTATTGTAGCCTACGGGCATTTTGAAAACTATGATGTACTATTTTTACCCCATATATATATGAGATTTTGTTATGATCATCAAGTGTTTCATTTATTGTTTTATTTGTATGAATGCAATGTGTGTATGGATTTATTGATGATGTGTTAGATGCTTATCATGCATGCATATGGATGCAATGAGATGGTGATGGATAGGTGTCATGTATGCATGTGTATTTGCTATGATTTGATGTGATTTGAAGCTATCTATATGCATGGATACATAGTGAGATGAACTATTGGGATGGTTGGTAAAAATGAGTGTGGTTAATGATTTGATCTACCATGTTTTAGCATTATGGACTGTAAAACACATGAACACTCTTTGTTTGTTTCTCTTTTCCTTTTTGTTTTTGTAATGGGAATGTGAGGCCATTATTGCGATGTGGTGAAATGGAGTGAATGAAATGACATGTGTAAAGAATGTAGGTGAGGTTTTTATGAGACTCAAACACTCTAGCTGATTTGATCAAAGGTTGTATACTGACTATGCAAGACTTTTTGACAAGGTATGAATCTGCTAGGATGACCAAGGTACTTCATATCCCTGTGTGTGCAAGTGAGTTCATTCCTGTGAGATGCATAAGGATACCGCCAGTGCCAAGTAGGCTCTCAACCAAACCTGTATTGAGGATCACCCAATGAATGCCACCATCCTAGGTTTCGTACTAAGTATGACTAGACCACTAGGCAATCTAGGTTACCAAAGCTAGCTCATCCACATGCAAACATTGGTCTACACACACGCCCAAAAGCTAATGTGGTAGACATATCATCATGCGGGAGGCTACCGCCATTGACGGATAGGCTATCCACCAAACCCGTAATGAGGATCACCTTATGGTTTTCCAAATGCTGAGAGTTCCAGGGATTCAAGTTCGACTCCCTACTTTCTTCAATTTTATTGGGATACTTGCTCTCATATAGAGTGATAAGAATCACTATTTATTTTTCTCTTTTTAGTGACAATAATCACTGTTTATTTTGAGTTTTTTTTTTTCTCTTGAGCAAGGGATTTGAATTTTGAGTGATGGGGATCACTGTTTCTTGTGCTTTTTGATGTGTGCACTTTTTGATTTTTGTATTTTTGTACTTTGAATTTTTGCTTTGTGGGGGTTTGCAAATTTAGACTATTGCAAACATGTGACAATGTGGGCTTTTGATGACAAAAAAGGGGGAAAACCACTTATTGTTGTGGGGGGGAATTGGGTAGGGGAGAACTTGTCCTTTTGCCAACTCTCAACATTCTTGAACCATTCACATAGGGGGATGAGTAGGATGACCTTTTCACGTAAGGTAACCTAGACCACTTCATGGATTTCATCTATCTTTGTGCAAAACTTGGATTGTTAATGATTAATTATGTTTGGGATATGATGTACACAAGGCATAATCTAAGCAAGATTCTACCTCCTAAAAATCAAGCTAGCTTTCTACCAAACCCGAAGAGAAGCTAGAAATGGTTGAGTGACCAAAACCTCTAATGACATTCTAAAACAAATGATTAGGTGAAGGAGTGGACACAAATATGGAATGTGAGAATGTGGGTGAAAATGATAAGTGGAACATTGAACTATGATTACTTTCACAACATTGATTTTGAGCGATAAGTGATGTATCTTCTTGGTGCTAGACATGTATGAGCAACTCTAAAATGTAAAGTGCAAATGATGAGTATGTCTAAATGCAAGAAATGATAGAATGCAATGGGATGCAATGTGATGAAATGCAATATTTTTGTATTTTTGATATTTTGATGATGATTTTGAAATGCAATGTGATGCAATATTTTTGGATTTTTTTGATATTTTGATGATGTTTTTGTATTTTTGATTGATATATATGTATGTACATGTGACCAATGGGCTTATTGGGGGCCATTGGGGCATTTGGGTGACCAAAGGGCTTATGGATGCCTTTGGGGATTTTTGGGTGACCTAGACGGTCATAGGCCACCTAGGAGCATTTTAGGTTGACCAAGTGGGATATAGGCACCCTTGGAGCATTTTGGGGTGACCTAGATGGTTCTAGACCGCCTAGGAGCATTTTTAGGTTGACCAAGCGGGTTAAGGCACCCTTGGAGCATTTTGGGACACTATGGTGCTCTAAGCATGAAAAAACCTCAAATGGATGATGTTCAAGGGCTCAAGATCTTCGACTCCTTCGAGAGAGGCCAGTCGATATGTTCCAGGTCCTATCTGACTGGTGATGACAAAAGGACCTAACCAGTTTACCACAAACTTATCCCTTAGATGGGATGGCAAATTAGAATTTTGTTGGTTCTCTTTCAGGATGAGGTCACCAACCTAAAAGTCCTTGAGGTGGACTTTCATATTGTAGGCTCTCTTTAGTCGCTCCTGATAAATGCGTAAATGCTCTAGGGCATGAACACATCGCTCATCAAGCAACGTAAGTTGGTCTAGTCGAGCCTGTCACATAGTATCATCATCAATGAATTCTTGCATGGATATGCATAGTGAGGGGATTTATAGCTCTAGAGGTATGACTGCCTCTGCACCATACACTAGTGAGAATGGGGTTGCCCCAGTGGGCATCCGAATACTAGTGCGGTAAGCCCATAGGGCAAGAGGGATTTGTGTGTGCCAATCCTTATGGTTACCATTAACTATCTTTTTAAGGATGGCAATTAATGTCTTGTTTGAGGCCTCTGCTTGCCCATTTTCTTGGGGATAATATGGTGTCAAAAAACTATGTTTGATTTTGTACTTATTCATTAAAGCACGCACAACCTTATTTTTGAATGACATTCCATTATCCGAAATGATTTTGGATGGAATACCAAAATGATAAATGATATGATTCATTATGAACTCCACTATGTGGGGTCCTGTCATCGAGGTAAGGGGAACTTCTTCCACCCACTTGGTGAAGTACTCGGTCACCATGATGATGAACGTGTGATGGCCCGAGGATGTGGGGGCGATCTTCTCGATTAAATCGAGTCCCCACTATGAAAATGGCTAAATCGATTGAATCGGTTGCAGGGCCTAGGAAGGTACGTGTGTCAAATTAGCATGGTGTTGACACTTCATGCACTTCCTAACATATGCACAACAATCTCACTCTAAGGATGGCCAGTAATAGCCCATGCGAAGAATGCACTTTGCGATGGCCATGCCGCTAAAGTGGCCACCACATGTACCATCGTGTGCTTGGGCAATTGCCCAAGTAGCTTCCTATTGTTCTAAGCAATGAAGGAGAATTCCTTCATAGCTTCGATGATACAAAATATCTCCTAACAAGACATGCTTTGCCACTTTCTACTTGAGTGTTCTTTTGGCGGCATGCAACAATCCAGGTGGGAGGCTACCAAGCTTGAGGTAGTCTTGAATGGGAGTATACCAGTCCTGCTATGTAGAAGCTTCGATGATGTGAATGACCTAGCCCTTTAAAATTTCATCCCTAGTGAATGTTGATTGTGGGAGAACTTGTAAGAATAGCATGGTGCTACTATCAAAAGGGGTTTGGGGGAATAAGGACCCCCAATCAGCATGATTCAAGTGATCATGAATTTGTGAGAACCTATCATGAGATGGTTCAATTTGAATCATGTGGATGCCTGGCATGGCTTCAGAGCTCTCACGCTTCATCACAGGTTGTGATAGCATTTTAACATGAATGGTGGTGATGTCATCTAAAGGGTTCTATGGGATGAGTGACCCCAAGGAGGCCATAGTATCCACAAAATGATTCGATGATCGAGGGATTGCCTCGATATCGTACCATTCAAACTTTGCCAAGAATTCATCCACAAGGGCCTTATAAGCTTGTAGAACTGGACATTTGCACTAAAAAATCCCTTTGACCTGGTTAACAATTAGCAGGGAGTCACCAAAAATGTTAAGCTTTTTTATTTTCATGGCGATGGCTGCTTGAAGACCTATGAGCAAGGCTTCGTATTCTGCATTGTTGTTAGTGCACAGGAAATCAAGTTTAAATGATAGGGGCAATGGAGCCCCTTGCCAAGGAGGTGCCAAGATTGGTGGTGAAACCAGGTATTGCTTTATTTTATCAAAGGCTTCTTGGCACTCGTTATCCTAGTGGAATGCAACTCCCTTATGCAATAGTCTATTCATTGGCCGACATTTATCCGACAACTGTGCTATGAAGCGCTTGATAGATACGATTTTGCCTTGCAGGCTTCTCACTTGCTTGACGGTAGTCGAGGGAGGCATTTCTAGGATAGCCTTGACTTTGTTAGGGTCTACCTCGATGCCTCACTTGGAGACTATAAAACCCAAGAGTTTTCTAGATGTGACACCGAAGACGCACTTCTTGGGGTTCAGCCTGACATTGTGCTCAATGAGGCGATCGAGGACTTTGCGTAAGACATCGGGATGCTCATGACGTAATAGAGACTTAGCCAATAAGTCATCCATGTAATCTTCTAGAATCTTGTGCATGTAATCATGGAAGATGTATGTCATGGCCCACTGATAGGTGGCACCAGCATTCTTGAGGCCAAAGGGCATGACCCTATAACAAAATGTTCCCCAAGGCGTTGTAAATGTCATTTTGATCTGGTCTTCTAGGTTGATACGAATCTGATTGTACCCAGAGAAACCATCCATGAGGGAAAGCATTTCATGGCCTATTGTGGCATCTACCAGTGCATCGATGCTAGGCAAAGGGAAATCATCCTTAGGACTCACCTTTTTAGATCTCTGAAGTCTGTGCATATGCGAATCCTCCCATCAGGCTTCTTGATGGGAACCATGTTGGACAACCATGGTGGATAGTCTATGGGGATAACAAATTGGGCATCCAAAAGCTTTTGTATCTCATATTTCACCATCAAGGCTACTTTTGGATGCATCTTTCATAACTTTTGCTTTACCAGCTTGACTGCCGGGTTGAGTGTCAAATTATGCATGACCAGATTTGGGTCTAGTCCCGGCATATCCTTATAGGACCATGCAAAAGCCTACTTTCTCTCCATGAGAATCTGAATGTACATGGCTTGCTCTTTAGGGGATAAGCCTTCCCCTAGCTTGATAAACTATGGATTATTTGGATCTGAGCCTATGTCTCGATCAATCATTGGCTCGACTGACATATGCGATCCATCCTCCAACTGATGCGGAGTCGAGATCAGGTGGATGTCATCTGCTGAGTTAAGATCATCAATAGGAATGTCAGGTTCCTCTTCAACATGAAAGACATCCTGAGCAGGCCTCGGGGTGAAATGAAACATCTCACCGCATGGCCAGTACTCAGAAGGTGATGGGGGTGAATCAATGCGGTCCCAATCGATGGCATCTAGGTCGAGATGCAATGGCTTGGAAGGATCGACTGGATTGTGGAGTGGTGTGGTCAAATCAATGGAGATCATGTTGATGGAATGGATTTGTTCTCCAGGACCATGGGTGAAATACTTCTCATTAATATCACTTCCTACCCCCAAGTGTGGTGGTGGGGGAATAGGGATCACCGGATCCTATCTATGAATAGACTGCAGGATGGGATCATTGGGCTCAAGGAGCTCCATATATGTCGGTGGGTCAGGAAAGACCGCATGATAAATCTAGTCCCGATTGACTGGTCTTGCCCTTAAGTGTGGGCCAACGTGCAGCTGACGATACACCTCATCTATGTCGATGGGCTCGTGATGATGATGCAAATAAGGAGGACCAAGATAGGCCCTCTCTGTCTCATCTTCATCATCACTATCGTATATGAATCCTTCGCCTCTACCCATAGGAATTTGGTGATCAGGCTGATGAGGTCCCATATATGCTCGTGCCTCATAATCATCATCATGGATGAGGACTTCTTCACTCTCATCTTGTGGTGCCATTGGCACGTGAGGATCGAGTAGTTCGAGCAAATGGATGGTGCCCTCACTAGGTGGTCTAACTTCTTGAGGGCGGATCGGCTCTTCAGGAGGCCAGAGCTACTACCAGATAGGGTCATCTATGGGGAACATGCACATGAAGTCCTCCTGCTCATCATCAATGGGGATGACCTATGAATGATCATTGTCTGACTCAAAGGGGTCATATGGTGCTACCTCGTAATCGGACTCATCTCCCGAGGTCCATTCATAAGAGGGGCCATCATCACAAATGTGAGGACACACTTGCGAGCTCTCACCTCTCTCAGAATGTGGGAGGATGTTGCTAAAGATCATAGGGCTCCCATTCGATATTGGGAAATAGTCCCCTAATGAGTAGATGGTATGCGGGTTGGCGTACGGGTCTCGAGCCAACTCATCTCTCTGTCCTATGCATAGGTGATCCATGCCATCCAAGAGGACATCTAGGGGCAAGGGGTTGTTATGCCCTAATACTGACTTGTCGTATGACATCTGATATTGTGGTTGAAAGGGGGCATGCATGCCTTGCTCATATCGGCCTAACCCGTAACCATGCCAATTGCATAGGTCAAAATACTTCAGCACGAAGTCTAGGTTAGAAAAATAATCGATCCATTCCTCGAAAGGCTCCTCATCCTCCTCCTCCTGTTGGTAGGGCTCTATGCCATAGTCAAGGCCCCCATATACAAAATTTGTCTGATTAGGAGGGAGGCCTAAAGGAATAATGGTGCCCCTTAGAAGGAGTGGTCTGCCCATGTCCTGTACTGACTCAACTGCAGGTGTAGCCATGACATTCCAGACTATGTACTCCCCCAGACCCGTGTTAGCCATCTCAACTATGATCGATGACCGAGGTGATGGGGGAAATGGGAGCACCTCTTGGGCCCATTCCATGATGGGCTCATCGATCGACCATTCCTCCATCCCGCTAGGCATCTCTTCAGAGGAGATGGTGGAAACTATTGGGGGGATCTCTTCCATGAGTCTCTTCCCTATGTCCTTCGACAATGGGGCCGTGGATGATGGTGGTGCCTGTGAAGGAGCTGACGATGAATATGGGATGGACTACGATGAAGATGGCTCTATCAGAGGGGGTGATGCCAGAATTGGACCCAAATGGGACTTATTCAACTGAAATTCTAGATGAGGTGATGGTAGGGTCAATTCAGGCAACTGCTGCACCAGGTTGTAGTATTTGAAGGGTTCTAGGTCCATCGAGATGACGTGAACCTATCCTTCATACATGTATTTTAGGAACTGGTGCATGATTGAAGGGACACACTTCATGTTTCTGATCCAGGGTCTACCCAGCAGGATGTTATATGCCATCTCACCCTCTAGTATGTGACACAATGTCAGAATCATCTTTTGCCCGACTTGAATGGGCAGGACAATTGTGCCAACTTTCGAGCATATAGCATCGTTGAATGCTCGGAGGGTGTACATGGATGCAACAATGTGTGATGCTGGTAATTTAAGATGCTCTAGTGCCATTGTGGTAATGATATTACTAGATGAACCAGTGTCTATCAGAACTCTCTTAAATGGGGTCCCATTCACGCATGCGATGATGTGCAAAGGTGGGTCCACTATGTCAATAGGGATGGGCCTTAGTTCATCTTCCCTGAATGTAATGACTGGCTTAGTGCATTGGCGTACATGCCCCATGAAATTGTTGAATGAATTCACTTCCTGGGGTTGCAGCTCAATGGCTTTTAGAATCTCCATCAGGGCCTCCCTGTGAGGCTGCGATTGTTGAATTAGCTCATAGATGGAGAGCCTAGCCGACGTGGTCCTCAAAATATGAGTGAGTTTGGTCTAGATCGTGGCCACAGGCCTAGGTGGGGGAGTCTGTACTGGAGGTGGTGTAGCTCGTGAAGTCGATGGAATGTCACTTGGAGCCACAGGAGCTACGGCTGGACTTGGGTACTTCTTGTTCCATGTCACAATGCTCACCATGCCCACAAATCCCTGCTTGGGATAGGCCTGATGGACCTCATTTACTTGTGTTGTGGGCTTGGCCTGCCCCCCATGGGCTGGCAAGGGGTCTTTGTAGACCTCCATCTGTTGGTTGTTTGGCACCATGGGGTTGTCTACCATGAGAGCTTTGTTGTCGATTAGGTCCTGCACCAAGTTCTTGAACTTGTAACATCCAAAGATGTCATGACCCTTTTGATGGTGGTACTTGCAATACAAGTCTTCTCGGTATCCTTTAGGTTTTGGTGCATTAGGATCCATAGGTCTACTCTCAGGTAGGTGGACCAAATTGGCCGCATAAATGTGGTCAAACAAGGAATCCATAGATTCCATTATGGGCGTAAACTACCGCCTGGGGTGGCATTGTTGGTTCTGCCCTTGTTTTTTATTTTCCTTCTCATAGTTCCTAGGGGGCACGGCATGATATTCTACCTTTTGAGGTTGTTATGCTTGTGCTGGCCCTGGGACACTAATGGCAACCTGATTGACCATGGTGGGTTTTGGTTGCACTGTGTTGGTCTTAGTGGTCTTGGTCCACTCCTTGTGAGGTTTTGCAATCTCGCCCTCTTGGATCTTGATTTCTTCGATGGTCCTGGCCTATGCTAGGGCATCCTCAAGAGTCGCATACTACTGAAGCTATAGTAGAAAGGAGATGGGTTTTAGGTAGCTCTTAGTAAACATCTGGGTCAACTCCAATGCAGGGAGTAGATAGGGCACCTTTGAAAGCATGGCCCTCCATATGTTTCCATAATTGTTGATTGACTCATCGTCATACTGCTTAAGACCAGCTAGGTCAGCAAGTGTCACCTTCCTCTTGGTATTGAAGGCAAAACGTTCTAGGAATGCATCCACGAGCTGATCTAAGTTGTGGATGTTGTGCTTCAAGAGTTGTGTGAACCAATCAGAGGTAGGGCCTACGAGGGTGGTCACAAAAGTCCTTAGAAGCAAGGCATCATTGTCCTGGATACCAAAACATTGGCTTAGGAAATGGGTGACATGCTCCTGTGCATCCTCTTCCCCCTTAAATGTGGCCAACTGAGGCATCTTGAATTGTTCAGGGTAGGGAGGCATAGGAACCGATGGATGCATAGGGTGACTATGGAGCTGATGTAACGTAGGCTTTTGGGGCCTAGAGGTTCTATTCTCGACTGACTCGAGATGCTCTAGTAGTGCCTTGTAGGCATCGAAGGACTTGATCTCCTCTTCTTTATCCTGTTCCTACAGTGGGTTGTGAGGAATGTGAGGCCTATTATGGGGTGGCTTTGGAACAACCCCCTACCTTGGTATGGCATCTCTACACATTCTTCTTCCAGCTCGTATCCATCATACTCCTCGTAAGGCATCTCTAGAGTTGGTCTATAAACTTGTGCGGCCACCCACGGAGGGCACCCCACATCAGTCCTGGGAGTCAAATCCTGATCGGACCTAGGAGGTCTAGGAGGTAATCCTCTATAAGGTCTAGGTGACCTCTCTCATACTGGGAGCTGTTGCCTCCGATAGGTCTCCGCCCTATGAGTGCTCGGGGTTGGAACCCGCTCATGTAGGGTCTTTTGGAACAACTCATTGGTTTGACGTTGGATACATTCCTTTTTGAGCTGATGCAGGTGGTCTAGTTGCTCCTTATCATGCCGAAGCTATTTAAATTGAGCTTGGCATTCTACGTATTTGGCAACCGCCTATTGAATTTGTTCCATTGTGTGGGGTCTAGGTGGCCTAGATGGTTCCCCTTGATCTCTCTCTTGGTCATGATGATCTGAGACCTCTATAACGCGCTTCCCTCTATCGAGGTTGGTCACGTTCACCTATGGCTCTGGATGAGGCAGGTGTTCCCTATACTCAGTAGGTGTGGAGGTACAACACCCCCGCATAGTGAATTGCTCTTGAGGAATGTCATGGACTTCCTCGTATATTCCCTCGTGAATGAGGAAAGGTAGGGCTAAATTGGCCCACCCTGCATGATGAGCCTCATACTCATCCTGGTATCTAGGCTCCCTAGTCCTAATCGGGTGGCATGGAGGTAAGGTGTGATCATCACACCCCACCCAATGATCATTGTGGGGATCCAGCCCTTGAGTGGGCGCTTTCACTCTGGCAGGCACACGAATACGTGGTACTACCCTATCTCCATGTGCCTCTTCATGCACTAGCCAATCATCATCAAAATGAGTGTTTGATGTGTCCATATAATGGGAGCATTCTCCCTGAGTTGGCTCTTGGTGCACGGGGGCATCCCATCTGGGGGTCTCTTGGAGACCCTGCTCTGTCCTAGCTATCCTAGCAGTCTACGGACTGGGGTGAGTGTCTGCCCTCCAAGGTGGTATAACCAAATCTCGGGGGCTATAACGGAGGTGACTTGTGTCTCCATGTACACTCTCTATAGCATCCGCCCTTGATTGGGCTTGGTTGCGGGTGAAAACCATTGCAAGAATGTTCTATCAAATGTTTAATGTTTATCTTCTTTACAAATTTTATGAAACAATATACCAGAAAGGGAAACACATAGTCAAATAGATGTTTATCTTTGTTAATGTATTAGATGTGTATCCTAAAACTGGTTTTAGTGTGTTTCAAATTTGTTGTAAAGAGACCTTGTGTCACGTGTTTGATAATTGTTGGATGATATTCTCAAGTTTAATGGATTTCACCTGTATACTCACAGCTCGACAACCTGGCTATGAACTCCAGGTTGCGTTATCCCACCTATAATGTGTGGTAATGAAGCCCACACATGGCCAAGGAGCACAGGTCCTACCAGTTCCTCACCCAGTTCACCCGTAGTCTACGATACACCTCCCCGAAGGGTGATGCATGCTATAACCCATGGGCTATGATGGATCTTGGAACCAACCTTGGCATGATGGATCGGGTTCATGGGATTTGAGCCAAGTGGATGGAGATGAAACCCATCGTCACTTGCGCTCTACCAACGGTTGGGGATGAAGTCCAACTCGTTAGCGTTTAAGTGGATCATGGTGTGTGTGATTCCTTTTAACCCAAAATAAAGCAAGAAATAGAGCATTCAATGATTTTTCACTAAATGCAAGCTTTAAAGCAATGTTTTACTTTTAGAATATTAAAATATGGAACATGGAAGTCACTACACTAAGCTAGGAAAGCAACTCTAAATGAAAACTCACCGATGGGCGAGCGTCAAGCAAGCAGGCCAAAGAAGATGCAATCCTAATTAAGATTTTCTACTTTGTGTATGTTTTTGTAATTTTGCATTTTTCAGAAAATAAATTGTGATAGTTTTTAATTTTCCTACTTAAGCACACAAAGCGAAAATCAACAGAAAACAAGGTTCTGTAAATGAAAAACAGGAAGAAAATAGCTCAGACCCTACCTCTTCTCTGCCATTGTCTGCTGATTCTGAAATCCAGCTTAGAAAACCTATTGTTTTCTATTCATCCCAGGGTGGGACAAACTACAGGTCTACATTCATCCCAGGGAGGGACGGATTTGAATCCATCCCAGGGTGGCACGAATAGCAGTCCAAAGTTCGCCTGGGTCTGGAGCGACTAAAACCTGCAACAAAAAAAGGTGAAAAATCAAGTTAGAAGATCACCTAAAGAAAAAGGGACTAGGTCCCACCATGATCACCACTGTAGCAATGGAAAAATGGTGCACCTCAACCGAAGCAACAGAATGTAAATGCGTTATAAGTCCTACGAAAGCGTGAATCAAAGCATGCAAGCAAGAGGCAATGTATAACAAGTAATAAAGCAAATGGGGCATTCTCCTTATTAGATAACTTCAAACTGAATTACAATGCCTCCCTTTGAGGACTTGAATCAACTTGATACAATCTATTACAATAAAGGGGTGCCAAGAGATATCAATCTCTCAAAGAACATGGTGCACATCCACTGTTCTCCCGCATGCCCACACTCGAGGTGGGCGGGCTCAATGTCGTCGCCACTTATGTCAATATGATCCTTGTCCTCCAATGTTTCCTATCATGTTTTGGCACTTGAATCTACACACAGGAAAGCAAAAGAGAATCAAAAGCATAGGTGTATGATATTAAAACATGCAATCCCCATAGCCTGAGAAGGCGCATGTGAGGTATAGATATCAAATGAATCCCAAATAGAGAAAAACTCAAGAGTGATGTAAAAGAGATGGTTTTGGGATGATATCACCTAGTTTTGTAAAATATTGGTGCCCGATCGCTGCGTTAGGTCCCATCGCCCTTAGTGAACCTACAAAAGGCAAACAAGCGATTCTCCTACCAAAACATGTCAAAAACCTACAAAATTTGGTGAGTAAGCATAAAATGACATTTTGAGAGAACCCATGTGATCATATTCTAGAGATCCTACCCAAATCCTCCTGCATGCAAAAGTGGGACCCGCATACATGCAAATCGTAAAATGGCAATATCTCAGTCAATATGCATCAAAAAGTAGTGAAATTTGAACTGAAGCATCTCATAGACATATAAAAATGGTAAATTAAAAATAGTCCTAAAATTGTACATGAATTTCTATTCATCTGGGGGTGGGATGAATTCGATTGTCACAAATTGGGGGGCGCTCGGGGCGGGACACCCACCAAAATCTCCTAAATTTTCACACCAATCCAATGAATATTGATGCAAAACTATAGGGGAAGTGTTTTAGGTAAATTTGGTGTGGGTATTCAAACAATGAATTCAATTTTGGAGTCAAATTGCACCTTCTTGTACCACTCGATAACCTCTCTCGCTAAGGAGAAATTATGGATGAAAAAGGAGCAATAGGGGTGAGGTGATAACTCGGTAGCACTTCATCATGAATCCTAGAAATAACCTTCCACCCTTTGGATGAGAATGTCATCCATTTTATAGACCTAGGAGGTCAAATGTGCAAAGGGCATGCAAGGGCATGTAAGGCCCAAGGGGCCACTTGTCCATCAGGGCGACATGCATAGGAGGGGGAAGAGAATCTCCCCAAAATGGCCTCATTGATGAGGGTTGTCATAGGCATGCCCTAGGTTATGACATGCATGCTTCGAAGAGCAAGGCAAGTGGTATTTTTTGGTGGCCACTTGTCCAAATTTGACTTTTTTCCAGTCAAACCTGCTATTCGCTCCACCCCGGGATGAATGTTGCTATTCGCTCTGGGGTGGGATGAATAGAAACTGCTATTCATCCTAGGGTGGGACGAATAGGAACTGGGCCTCAAAAAGTCCCCAATTGACCTGGGAACCTTCCAAAACTACTTTGGGAGTGGTTAGAACCACTGCTTGACCTCTGAGGGCTGCCCTAAGGGCTTTGTACGTCAACTTTGTCAATGCCTTGGTAGCATAATCGGATTGGCGATGTTTTGGTGTCTACACATATCTGCATTTTTTTATGATGGATGAGTTCACAACATCCAAAATTGCTTTGTTTTTCTATGTTTCACGAGAAAATTTTATCACTTTCTGATGCTGGATAAGTTTCATGGTGGGTTGTCATTGTTGGCAATGTGGTTATTCCTGATGTCATTGGGCAGGTCAATTTTATTTTAAAAATTGGGAAGGTTTTATCCCACATCTATTAGACAAGGGCATTCATGAGTGTTTTTAATCCATAAGCCACCACTTTGTTGGTATCCAACTTACGTTGGCTACCTTCCTCCCCATTTGGTCCTTAAAAATTACCTACTATAGTAGCCCTCTCATCATATTATCCTACCACATGTCCTCTCAAATTACCTTTTTTAGTCACTCTATCATCATTTTATTCCTTCTCAAGCCATCTGTAATCAATGTGAGTCCTTGACCTCCTTGTGTCAATCTATCCTATCAATTGTACATTCATTCGACAAATTCCTAGTTATTCTTCCATGTGTGAATTCATCACTATCCTTCCATGTGTGTGTTCGTACATGTCATCGATCCTTGTTACCCATTAATTATTTGATGCAATTGGGTAGTGCATCAGAGGACATTGTTGACTCATTGTGTGAACCATTGGTTACATTATGTTCTTGGTGGAGATTGTGTTGACTGTTGGTGATGTTAAGTGCTTGGTGGTGATTATCAAATATTGTTTTGATCATTGGATGGCAGTGATTGTCATAACTATTGGTGGTATTAACTACTTGTCAGGGACTATGTTGACTTTTGAATGGCATTGTGGTGACCATTGGCTGCAGGTGATTGTACTAATTGTTGATGAAATTAATTTTTTATGATGATTGCATTGTCATTGGATTTGATATGGTGTTAAGTGCATAATTTTTAAACTTATTCTACCCTCATTAATTACCTAATTAATTACCTTGTATTCCAATCCTTGGCCAATCAGGGAGGGAAGGCCTATCAAAAGTTGACCATAATTTTTATTGCACATTCACATTTTCTATCTCAATCTAGCACCTAGTAAAACTTTGGCCACTCTTAGTAAACCTATGGTGACAAACATGGCCATTGTTAAAAAATTAGCAAAAATAACTATCGGCCATGATGAAAAATTGGTCGAGATAGTGTCCAAGTTGCAAAACCTACCATTGTCTTCCCATCCTCCTTGTCCAAGGTGTGAAGTAAAAATATATGAAGGTTTTAGAAACTCGTATGTACTCAATAGCTAGATCCTTGACATAGAGACTTTGTTTGATTATACACACACTCCTAATGAGGAGAATTTTCCATTTTTAAAGCTCAAAATTTTAAACATAGCCAAAGTCCTCATAGCCAATTGTAAAATTAGTACATGGGAGGAGATGGTACAAGTTTTTAAGGCCTCATTTTATCCATAAAATTATAAAGAGGATAATCTAAATCAATGGCTATGACTATGTCAAGGCAAGATGGAATCTATACAGGATTTCATTCATCACTTCAACCACCTTTGAGTCTTGCTTGATATCTCAGATTCGTATGTTGTCTTGATTGTAAAATTTAAAAGTGGTCTTCAAGCCACTTTTATAGGGAGATAAAATACACTACGCGCACTACATTGGATGATGCCTCCCACTTCTTACTCATCCCCTTCTTCTAAAAATAAATTTTCTTCTTCCTCTTCTTCTTCATTTTCTCATGTTCAAACTGCTAAATTTTGTAACTATTGTAAGAGGCAAGGCCATGATAAAACTCAGTGTCCACAATTACAAAAGAAGAATTTTTTTTTATAGTATAACGAGGGGACTTGTGATAAACCCATCAATACTTCTAGTAAAGAAGAAATTTATGAAGAGTTGAGATGGCAACTCAATAATGTAACACTCGTGAATCACCATTCTAGAGCCAGTAATTGTGACCATTTGTTTATCACTTAAGCTTGTATAATCGATAATAGATTGTAGAAGAATTCGATTGCGTAATCCATTGTCGATAAGCTCAAGCTCCCTACATAAAAAAATCCTCACCCATTCTCTCTTGGGTGGAAGGATAGAACAAACACATCAAAAATCATACACAATTGCACGCTCTGTTTTGCATTTTACCCCAAGTTTTGATATTTAGTGATGTTTTATGTTACACCAATGGATTGTTATGGGTTATTTTTTGGGTAAACCTTACCAATATGATAGGAGAGCAACATATGATGCATATAAGAACACATACACACTACAAAAATATCAAAAACACTTTCTCATTAAAAGCACTCCTTTATCTACAAAGCACTCCACTAATCTTTTGCTTACTTTTCGCCAAGCCAAAAAAGCCACTAATAATGCTAAAGAACTTACACTAATTTTCATTTGTCCACAAGAAAAGCAAGCACAAGGGCCTAAAAACAACACTAATTATCAAGTGAAAAAAATATTGCACAAGTATGAAAGTGTGTTTCAGGAGCCCACTTATTTACCACCTAAAAGGGCAATTAATCACACAATTGAGATAATTTCAGCAGCACCTCTTCCAAATTTTTTGATGTATAGGAAATCCATTTTACAGTATGATGAAATAAAAAAATAATTACAAGAATTATTGGATAAGGGTTTCATCAAACATAGCACTTCTCCTTGTGCCTCACCAATTTTACTTGTTCTAAAAAAGGATGGTAATTGGATATTATGTATTGATTTTAGGGCACTCAATAAAATCACTATAAAAAATAGGTATCCCCTTCCTCGTATTGATGAATTACTAGATCAACTACAAGGTTCTAAATTCTTCAACAAACTTGATCTCAAAAGTAGCTACCGTCATGTTAGAATATAGGTAGAAGATACTTGGAAAACAACTTTCAAGACTAATATGGGCTTGTTTGAATGGTTAGTGATGCCATTTGGCCTCACCAATGCTCCAGCTACATTTATGAGGCTCATGAATGAAGTGTTTCGTGAGTACCTAAATTAATATGTAATCATTTATTTGGATGATATCTTGATCTTTTCCAAGACTTGGCCAACATATTTACAACATATTGAGCATGTCTTTGCCATCCTTCAAAAGAATTAGTTATATGAAAACATTCAAAAGTTCTCCTTTGCCCAAACATCCATTTCATACCTCAGCTTCATCATCAATACCGAAGGTATCCAAGTGGATCCTATCAAAGTAGATATTCGTCTCAATTAACCTTATCCCACAAACATCACCGAACTCCAAAGTTTTCTTGTCCTTTATAACTTCTACTGTAAATTCATCCTAGGTTACTCAACCATTGTTGTGCCATTACATTATTTGACTAAAGCCAAATCTATGTTTCATTGGACAAATACCCACAACCAAGCTTTTTCCACTCTCAAATATAAGCTTTGTTCAGAACCTATTTTTGCCATTCTTGATCTTTGATAACCTTTTGAAATTAAATTTTATGCCTCTTAATTTACCCTCAGTGCTATTCTCAAACAAAATGACCATCCCATAGCTTATCATTTTGAGTCCTTTTGCATGGAAAAATATAATTACTCCACTTATGATAAGGAACTCTATGCCTTAGTCCAAGCTATAAAATATTGGTGTCACTACCTTTTGGGTAAAGAAACTATTGTCCACATAGATCATTTGCCCTTGCAGTTTCTTCAATACCAAACCAATATCCAAGAAGCACGCCACATAAAATGGGCCTCCTATATTCAACAGTTTCACTTAGTCATCAAGTACAAGAAGGGAAGTTAAAATTTTATTGTCGATTGTCTCTCCCATAATTTTTTTGCTCAAGCCTTAACCATAGTCACTACATATCATTTAGCCTTCCAATATTGGACTTTTGAGTATCCTAATGATCCTGACTTTACCACAGTTTATCAAAAATTACAACATTCATCCTCCTCTAATTTAATTCCCTTTTAGGATTTTCATCCCAAGGATGGGTTGCTTTACCGTCTAGATAAACTTTGTGTTCCCACTAATATTAGACCATACCTTCTGAGAGAGGCTCATTCCACCCTCTATGGTGTTCATTTCAATAAACGTAAGATCCTTCACCATCTGTAAAGATTATTCTATTGGCCATACATGCAACGAGATGTTCTCAAATACTTAAAATAGTGTATCCCATGTAGTTGGTGTAAGTCATCCAATCGTAAGCTTGGTATTAGTATGCCTTTACCCATTGCATCACATCCTTGGGAGAGTATATCTATGGATATTTTTAGTGGTTTTCCCATGACTATATGTCAACATGATTGTGTCTTTGTCATAGTCGACCATTTTAGGAAGATGGCTAAGTTTATTCCATGTTGAAAAAAAAGTTATGTTGTTGACTTAGCCCAATTGTTCTTTGATGTTTTCTAGCATTCCTTTGGTCTTACCACAACAATTGTGTCCAATCGTGATTCAAATTTTATCAATAATTTCTAGAGGTTTTTATGGAAATTATTAGGTGTGTCCCTTAATTTTTCCATAGCTTTTCACCCATAGTTTGATGGTCAAACATAAGTCATCAATCGTACACTGGTCCAGAGTCTTTGAGTCTACCACCATGCATCATCAACCAAGTGGGATATTATTCTAATTCATATTGAGCATGTGTATAATAGGATTATCCATTCTTCCATAGGTCATATTCCTTTTGAGGTCTATCTAGGGTTTCAACCTATCGCTCCATATGAGTTATCCTTGGTACTTTTGTCTCCACTCACATTCCACATGTAGAAGGAACGGGATAAAGTATAGTCATTCATACAACACCTATAGGAACTCCAATACAAGGTTGTTCACATACTACAAAAGATACATCAGCAACAGAAGTAGGTAATGGACCATCACTGTGTTGACCATTCCTTTTAGACTAGTGATCGAGTCTGGTTGTACCTTGATCGTAAGAGATTTCTAGAGAAGGCACATAGCAAGATAAAACCTCTCCACTATGGACCTTACACCATTATTAAATAGCTATTTGATAATGCATTCTGATTGGACCTTTCAACACACTTGGATATTCATGATGTTATCAATGTTGATCTACTCCACCCATATTATGAGTCCACCTACCATCAGTCATCTGGCTGATGTTGTTCTAGATTTTTAGCTTCCATTGGAAGAAGATCATTTGTTCAAAACTAGGACCCGACACACACACCAGAGTTCATCAACTTTGTACCTTGTTGAACATTACAAAGAGCTTCCTCACCAGGCTTGGCGGATCACTTCAGCACAGTTGGATCATGATTTTCCTTATCTTTTAGAATAATTGGAGTCCAATGCTTCTATGGTGGGGAGGAATGATAGGGATTAATATTTAATTCTCTAATGTGATCCCTATCACACAAATCATATTATACATTATTTAATTCTCACACAGATTGGGTGCATTAAATGCCATTTTTGTAAAGGTAGGCATGCCTATAAATATATTTTTGGCTTTAAAGAAAAGACAATTTTAATCGTGTTATTCCTTGTGTTCTTGCTCTTGAGTGTAATTCTCGTATCATAAGGCCCCATATTGAACCAAATCACATGATTTATATTTAATATAATTTTGATCCTTGATATTTATTAAAATCTTTCTTGAACCAAAGTGCACTTTTTCACTAAGGAAAATTTTTGAGTGTTGGGACTTGACCATGCCACTTTTGAACCAAGAACTTATCACATTTATTAATAAAATCTTGCATTTGGAAATATTATGCTATGATTGGATAGAACCTTGAAGAAAACAATATTCTTGCTTGTCTCATTATGCACATAGTCCAAAAATAAAAAAAAGTAAACATTTTTGCAATTTTTTTACAAAATGAAAAGTGAGTAGTAAGGATAAGATTACACTTCCATCTATATGGTTGTGCAGTATGATTCCCAAAGCTCTACTTCCTTTTCACAAAAATAATATCAAAATAATAGAGTGAGTAGTAAGGATAATATTACACTTCCATCCATATGGTTATGTAGATTGATTCCCCAAAACTCTAACTATTCAAATAAATACACAACAAATAATAATAAATATCCAAGTAGTAAGGATAGGGGTAAAATTCTCATCAGGACTTGATTCGAGAAGTTGAGAATCTAATTCCCTAAAGGTTGGAGACCCTAATATTGGACTATAATCATGCATGGTGATGCATATCTCTTAAAAGAGACCTTTGAATGCACATAAGAACAAGCTATATTTTTGGTTCTCTCTATGATTTGTTTATTCCTACTTTGCCCAAGGTTGGTCAATGAATTCACTTTCACACGCATTGGTTCCTGATTGGTTTGTGTTATTTTATTACTTAAAATTTATAAATTAACTCCATAACCACACACATTGGTTCTTTAAATATTTGCATCATAATCAAGTTCGATATTGGAAAAGAACTCACTAAACACACTTGTTCTTGATAAGACTTAACTTCATTTTGAGAACATCCAAGGGTTTTGATGAACCTGAATAGCCATTGTTATGATATATTTATGGGTATGTATCACTATTCTCACAAGAATTTTTTGCCAAATCAATTATTAATCTTACATCTTATACCCATCTCCATGGCATATATATAAAAATTTCCATGATTTCTCAATCATATTGCATAACAGTCTGTTAGGGTTTACATCTTTTACATCCTTGCATATCCATCATTTGATCATATAGTTGCATAAATACTTTGAAATGATGGCATGATACAATACCTAGTTAGGTTTTCTCTCATATACACTTTATTTCATGCTAGGAGTCTCATGCCTAGCACAAGTTCCCTACATAAGACAAATTGCATTCTTCATGCTAAGTCATCTACAACATTCTTCACACCCTTAATTTTTAATCAAAATTAATTTTAAGGGTATTCACCATCCATCACAATGTCATTTTGACCATTAAATTCAATCATATTTTGGGTCATATATCTACGATTTCAACATAACAATACCCCTCATACAAGATTTACTTTAGGACCACAAGTGAGTAGCCTCCATTTAGATATTACGCAAGCACACAACTCTTAATTACAAGGATATGCCACCCAATGCATAATCATTATAATTTCCATTATATTTCATTAAATCATATTCCATTTCCATGGATAAAATTTTGACAAGCATGATAGATATGCATTAGAAATAATCAAACATAATTATAAGCATTCTAATACACATCTATTTAGGCCATTTACAACAATCATTCATAAAATATTAAAAACACCAAAAACATTCATGTCAAACATAACACAAATAAAAATAAAAAATGTAGTATGGTATTATATCTTGAGAAAAAGGTACATCTGTATAATTTGACTGGTATACCACAATCAAAAAATTTGTATACTTAGTCACTGAGGAAGTATGCCACAAAAGGAGAAAATTTGGAACAACATCCCCTAGAACCTTGATCCTCACCCATATCCCTCGGTGGTCTCAATGGAGGTATATTCATGGACTGAGTCACTATCCATTAACTAGATCATGCACCACTTTGAATTTGAATCATCCATATTTACTGGTAAAGGTACCATTTGATCCTCTAAAATTTCCTAGTAGTATAGACCCTGATAGAATACCTCTCATCAATAGGCTCTTACTAGCTCATCCTACTAGTGATGCAAAATATTGTTGCTTCTTGAATGTGCTAGCCTACTCAAAGAAGATGTAGCCCTCACCTAATCCTATAGATGTGCCCATGCCTATGATATTTGGGTCTCCAAATACTGAATGTATGAAGTCTAAGTAGTTATCTAGGTGGCCTACACTGCTAGTCACTCTACCTAAGTTGCTAGATACTTTTATTGCATCGCTACCTATACCTCTAACTTTGCTACTCCTTGATGATCCCCACCATCTCCTCTACACCCACCTCACTCATCTCTATATCATCTTGTGATTGTTGTGGTACATCCTCCTATTGTGGCACATCCTCCTCCTATCGAGGGATATCTCTCCTCACTCTAAGTTTGCACAACCCTATTCATATCTACCTAGGTACCTCTATTGGTTTAGATCTAGGTTCAACTCCTTGTACCTCCCTCTAATGAGCAATTTCTTGTGCTACCAGCACTATTTTTTGATCCCCTATCAGTCATAACATAGTGATCCTCTAAGGTCTAATACTCTTGTACCGCTGCTCATATCTATCCTTGACTCCTACATCATCTACCCTAAGGCTTACCAAAAGTGGTTCATCCTCCTCTGGCTTTTTGATTCACTTGATATCAGCATCACCTCCCATAGCTGGAGAATCACTAGTCATCGATCGGTACCAGATATCTCTCATTGATAGTATCCCTTTCTTTAGCCCAAACTATCATTTTTCTTGATCAAAGTGATACAAATCTATTTCTACCTTCTCTAACTATAGCCACTATATTCATATCACCCATGCTAGCTCTAATCCATCCTCATCCCAATATAGAAGTAGCCTCTAGGGTATCCACGTGATCTAATGAGGTAGCAAGTCATCTATCACCTATCTCGTTGCATCTAGCCCACTAGATTGTGCATTGTCACTTCCCCTCATGAGGTCTCATCGAAATAAATTTGGTCATCCTACATCCAACTCCTCCCAAGCTAACCCATGAGGCCTCCTCGCTACTATATGCTCCCAAATATATACCTAGAGCGACATAGTGACAACAATGCAATTGTTCCACTTGTACATGACATTGTACAATATCTTATACAAGCATCATACAAAAGGGTCCTAAGCAAACTGCCTCCATGTATCTCGTATCTCAAATACAACCCCAAACAAGCCCATAGTATATGTCACCTACTCATATGACAGGCTAGTAATCCATTAACTACTTCACTTAAGACAACTATCAGTGTAGATATCCCTTGTATCGCTACCATATGCTCTACATTGATCTTGCTCTGATTGATCGATAAATTTAGATCCTCAATCAGCTACTCCAAGGCTCAATCTTGTGCTTTAGACTGATATACTACCATCCCTATAATATAAATCTAAAGGATCTACCATACATCCTCTAGGGTCAGTCATCTCACTTGTAGGTAACTAAAATATCGATTATTTTGGGTACCACCTCTCTGCCAATGTTGTTAGTAGAGCTATGTTTACCTCCACTTTGGTCATCTCTACCAAATGGAGAAGCCCCACCTACCCAAGTACAAATCTCTCTCCATAAATGAGCCCCCTCACCCTATCCTCAAAATACTTGAGTTGTCACTCCCAATTCTCGAGAGTACCATACTACAAACAAAAATAACAAAATTACACATCATCAGTTCATCAATCATCAAATTCAGAGCAAAAATTGGAAAATAACCAAGTAAAAACACAAATTCATGATTCTATGTGAATTCATAGGGTTTCAGTAATTTTTTATACTAGGAATTGATGAGTTTATTGTTCCCCATAGGCCACGAATTTGTTGTGTAGCTGTGAATTCATCGTGATGACCATGCACAAAAAAACTAATGAAAATCCTAGATAAAATTCCAAAAAAATAGCAAACAAAGCATGAAATTAAAGCAAAAAGTTGAAATCTAACTTATCTGGATCCTCGCTTTAGTCCCATTTCTGTCATTTGCATGTAATCTTCTTGATGCATTGGAAGCTCCATTTTCCCTAGAGCTCAAAAATAACCAATCGTGTAGTAAAAAAGAAATAGGATTTTTACCCTCAACCCATTTTAACCCCCACATTTAATTTTTTTTTGTAATTTGTATTCACCATTCATGATTTTGATTTTTGTGAAGAATATCACATTCCTCATGAAACTTGAGGGAGCACCCTACTCAAAAAATTAAATTAAAATTTTTAATTTTTGTGCCTTTATTTTAATGCCAAAATAAATAAATAAATAAAATAAAAAATCTTTAACAAGTTTTTTCATACTAACATTCCGCCCAAAATCGTTCATCCTTTTTCGTCCATGTTAGCTTTTTGCCACTCTCGTCCAAGTGTCTACATATTTTTTTAATGCATTTATTGCTCATAAATGTGTCAAATAGGGGGAAAAATATAGATGAGTAAATTTGACCCTAGGTCATAATTCCTTCCTTCTAACAATGAAGTCACCCCCCTCATCAACCCCACCTTCCTTTTCGTACGTGTCAAATTCCATTGCATATTTTTCTATATTTTTTTGATTTCACAGCCCATAATTTTAGATCACAAATCCACAAAAATAGGCCACCTACACATCCGCCCAAATGACCACTTCATCCTAGCCTAAATCCAGCCAACCATGGATTTTCTACGAATTTGTGGCCCAGAATATTAGGCCACAAAATTTTCTAGATTGATAATTTACCCAATTTTGGCTAACCACCTTGATTTCCTACCTTGAATCCTACAAACCCGAACTGATCCTCTATCAATTGAAGTCTTCAAAATAGTAACTTAACTCCAAAAATGAGGCTAATGGTGAGTTGAAGAGATTTTGGATAAAACTGGAGAGCAATAGTATTATGGCTGAGAGAATTGCATATTTGATACTGTGTTGTAGGTGGAGTGACTGAAATAGGTTTTCTTGCTACTTAGAGATCACCTATGGAGCTTGACTTGCTACTAACCAGATCCATATTGCTACTATCACCATTATGACATCCAACGATCAAATTTGTTGTGTTTATCACTGTGAGTAATTTATATTGTGCTTTACTTGATATTTTTTATTGCATATCTTGCTATGCATTTTATGTTTTCTGCATACTCAATGAATTCCTAGGCTAGTTGCGACTCCACCCATAGAAAGTGAATTTATGCATAGGTTGTAAATTCACATAGACATGAGCTTGGAAATAAATCTTTGCTTCTAGATCTATGATTTCATCTGCATATTACATATAGATCATCCTGCATTCAATAATACTTTGTGCTTCCTATATTCCTTTTGTTATTCCATTTACATTATAGATATTTCATTCGTTTACATACAAACCCATGATTTTTGTCCATCTAGGCATCATTTGCATATAGATATAAAATATTATCATCTATAAGTAGATTATTTAATCATCCTGAGCACTTCCTTATCATATTTGTTTGGAAAATCCATACTTCTGTACACTTCACAAATTCATAGATAGACCGTGAATCTGCTCACAGATTGTGAATTCGCCTGCAAGTCATGAATTCATAAATCCACAATCTTGGTGGTAAAGATCTACTTCCAGATCCATTTTTTCCAACCCATATCATATATGGATTATTCTACATTTCAATTGCATTCTAGTTTCTACATGGTTTTATCATCTTATCTTAATTGTTCATTTATTTACAAATAGTTTATGATTTCGATCTCTTATGCAATATTTGTTAAATAGACCTAGGGGATCTAACTGCTACATAACTAAGAAAAAAATTGCAATGGATTAAGTAGATTTTCAAATGCTAACTATAATTTTTAGTGTTCTATATTATCAGTTGTAGGTCTCTCATGAATTCATGCTCAGGGTAGCGAATTTGCTTTCCACTCACTGAGATCCAGACTGACTAAAAATTCACTTGTAGGCTGCATAATTGTTTTTCTCAACCATGTGATCTAGGCAAGTCTTATGTCTGATCTATTTTTTTCATTTTTCTAATTTTTGTTAGTCAAACCTATTTTATTTGTAGATCACTATCAAAATATAAGAAAAAAATTAAAATAAAAAGAGAATCAAATTGCATTGCATTTAGTTTAGATCAATTATTTGATTGAGTGTTGTTTGCAAGGAAAATTGAATTGTATATAGTTTAATCTTAGTTGCATTTTGCCACAAACCTAGGTGTATGTAAATCAAAAGAACACATCAAAATATACACTTTGTCTAGACTTAGAAACAATCTTTAAATATTTCTTAGTGAACCCACCTAATTTATCGATAATCACCAAAGGATGCATGACACCAGGTGCACCTCACATCGATGTGTGGACCCTTAATTTCCCATCCCCTTTGAAGCATGAATCCATTAGCATAAGGGAAAAGGGTATGAAATTTTTGGTACACATTCTTTGGTGAACCCGACGTGAATCACCACCTTTTTCTTTTGTTTTCTTTTAAAAAAACTCTAAACAAAATCACTAAAATTTGTTTTCTTAGATTAGAAAATATAAAAAGAATTTTTTTTTTTAATTTTGATTCACATTTTATTTTTATAATGTCCCTAAAAATAACAACATCCAACGTCTTATTCCATGATCAAGTCTCGTGACAGGACTTCACTTCGATGGTGGGAATCTCACATTAAAGGTCTTGTGAGATACAATTGGTCTAGACATAATGAGAATACACAGTTAAGGGGGTTAACCACACCCACAAAATTTTACAAATGAATTATCCTTTCATCTATGCTCAAAAAAAAAAAATTAATCAAGATTAAAATTTAGTTGGTCCAACAACCATCATAGTTGTGGAATAGAGCACATATTTCTCTTTGGAGGGTATATTACTGGCCATAGTAAACTAGGTGAGGACTGGTAGGACTTGAGCTTCATAATGGCTTGGATTTCATCACCAAGTGTTTGTATGCAGGCATCCAGGTGAAGGTCATAATTTAATACAAGTTAACTATACCTCTTCAACTTTCTCCCACAAAAATATAACTAAAAAAAATAAATGGTGGATAATTGCACTAGAGAGTCTACATTCATAGACCTTAGTAACATGTTTATAGAATAAAAAGTTAATATTCTTTACAGATAAGACAAAGATCTACCTTGGAAATAGTGGGGTCAATTATGGGAAAGCCTTGATATTATTAAGAGAAGTTCAAAAGAGCTAAGCAAAATTAAGAGGATCAACATAGCTAAGGCCTTAGGTGCAAACTACCATTCACCCTACTTTGACATCAAGAGAAGTTGTGAACGTTGGTTGGAAGATAAAAGGGCAAGTGTCCACTCAATAATATATCCTTGGAAGAGTTACTTTGAATATTCCCTCATTGTCCATAAGTTTTTGGTAGACATAGAAAGAAAAGAGGTGACTTTGGAATATAATAGAAGATACAACAAAGCACCTAGAGCTATACTTTTTAGATAATTGTGCCACAATCTATAATTTGAGAATGCTAGCACTATTCAAGGGCAATTATTTGTTATCCAATTGGTCACTCTTCTAAAAAAATATTTTACATTTGAATAAGAATGCTACATGATCCAAAAACAATTAGAACCAATTAATGATATTCACAAACTGCTTAAAGAATATTAAGTGATACACCCAATCTTGTTGCAAAAAAATAATAATAATTTTTTAAAAGGAAAATCTTGGAGGAGGATTTAGTGAGATTCTTGACAGTATTAAAACAATTGAGGAATCATCAGGATATGCCCATGACTTTAATAAATGGTAAATATATTGCAAGTCCCCTAGGGGACAAGCTTGATGCTGAAAATCCTAATGATGAAAATATTGAAATAGAAGAAGAGAACAAGGATGAAAAAACTGAACAAATTGTACACACTAGATGAATTCATTTTGAACCTATAATAGAACCTATGGGAGGTATTCACTTTCAAACCTTGGATTATTTTTGGGGCTTCGTGAAGGCTAATCATGTTACCCTTATGTAAGTCTCTACAGAATTAGACCACCTCAAAAGGGGTGAGACTTTGAGTGAAACATATTTGGGTGAGACTTATCAACCTCACCCCACCTCCACTTAAACTCCTAAAATATCTTCAGGTGAGATTTCAATTGACACCGCTCAATACACACAACTGGTAGATTTTTACTCACAAATTCATACCTAAAATATATTATGACAAAATTCAATATATATTGTCGCTACAACTATCAATGTTGGGGAAATCCCAAAGGTTTCTTCAATTGATCAATATTAAAATCCATATGCACAAAATTCCACATCATAATTAAATCTCTCATTTCAACCAAATCATTCACAAACCCTTCAATAAATCCTATTACAATCACAACAAGTTCCACATTCATCTTATATTCTACATTTATCTTATATCCCACATTCTTCTCACATCCCACATGCTTCATATAACATACTGCATCTACATCAATAAGCTAATACTTCTTGCTCAAATACTCTACATAATAGTATTGTTGTCCCTCCAATGAATCCTTATCAAGTCACACAATCTAATTACTATCATCCTCATGTAAATATAGTGGCATCAAGTGTTCATAATGCACAAATGCATCATCTTGAGACTATAGTCAAACAACTGGCTTCACGATTGGATCACATGGAACTATATAATCCTACATATAGTTATAAAGAAATGTGTAATCAACCTTTAGATCATGTAGTTGTAGCTAGACCATACCCAAAAAAAATTCTATGCCAATTCTCGCAATCTACAAGGGAACTGAAGACCCTATTGAGCATCTTCGAATGTTCATAACAATGTGCACTGAGATCGCCTATGATGATATGCTATTATTGAAGATGTTCCCTAAGAGTCTTAGGGGTATGGACCTAGAATGGTATTAACAGTTGCCAACATATTCTCTAAGGAATTTTGAGAAAATAGTAGAATTGTTTATGCATCAATTTGGAGCCTACATTGGGGGGGGGCAAGGGAGGGATGGCTCCAGTACTAGGTTCTCTTGGACTGACCAGTCCCACTTCTCCATTTCCCTGCCCCCCTCCTGGGTCTGCTCTTAGGAATAGTTTCTAGGTTCCCCTATTTTCTTAGGTTTCCCTCTTGATGGGGTTGCTGGTCTGCAAGGAGGGTTTGGTGGTTTCTTGCCCTGAGTTTCCTAGTTCGACGGGTTTCCAACGTGCTTTCGGGGCTGTTGGAAGAGGGTTGGATCTGGTTTTCTAGTTGTTGCTTGAGATCTTCATCTGTGTTATTTTGGCTTTGGGGGGCACATTTTCTCATAGATAGTTTTCTCAATCACCCCATTAAACCCTTATCTTCAGGATCTCCTTATAGATCCAGGGTTTGTTTGTTCTTGTGGATGGATCTCAGGGATCTTTTTGTAGTCTACTATTTGGATTTTGGGGGGTGCCCATGCATTCAGCTACATCTCTCTTTGGATCCATTCCCTGACAGACAATGGTGGGCTAGAAGTTTTCTTGATGGTTGTTTTAATGGCTTGTTTCCTTGCAGGGTTTGATCTTGGGATGGGGGCTCAAGATCTTACAATGCAATGGCTTCCACTATTTTTTCTATCGATCAAAATCCTTCTCAGTCATGGATGCTCACGAGTTAGCTTCCCTGTCTCTCCTCTACTGCTTGCATCCCAGATTGAGGTTCCTGTTAGGCAGGGGTTGTGTTCTTCTGGGCATGCTGCTGGTTTTCCTGTTGGGTGGGATCCATGAGTTTGCAGGATTTTCTACAGGTTCAGGGTGTGCTGGTTTTCCTCGATGGGGGGTCATGGGTTTATCTGTAGGTCTTGGGTGTACTACTGGTTTTTCCCGTTGGGTGGGTTTGCCATCTCTTGCTGGTTTATCTGAAGGCGGTATTTTGGGCATGCTGCTATTTTTTTTTGCAAGGCGGGATTTCCTATTGCTGTTGGGTTTCCCATGGGGCGGGACCTTCCCTTGCTGCTAGTTTTTTTCCCTCGTTGGGCGGGACCCTTCACACCCGGTTTAGGGTTGGTTTGGTGGTTTTCCCACAAGTGGAATATTCCATTTTTGCTAGTTTTCCTGCTAGGCAGGATTTCCCAAACATGTTGGTTTAGGGTTTGTGTGCCTTTCTTGCTTGGCGGGATTCCTAAACATGCTTGTTTTCCCCACATGGCAGGATTTCCAGATTGTGCGGTTTTTTCCCTAGGAGGTGGGATTGTAATTTTTTCTGTTGTTTTCCTTGCTGGGAAGGTTTTTAATTTTTCTAGGGTCCCCACTGGGTGGGATTTTCCCTTTTTGACTGTCAGTTTTTCCCATTGGGCAGGATTTCCTTTGTGGTGGTCTTCGGATGTTTCTCGCTAGACGAGATTTTATCTTCATCCTTATAATAAGTCTCCCACTGGGTGGGATGTGTCATTTGGGTTTTAACCCTCGGTTTGGTCTTTTGACCTATTGTAAGAAGGTTTTTGGGATCCTTTCAAAACCCGCTTGTAATATAATTCCAACATACCAAACAAAAAAAAATTTGGAGCCTACATTGAAATACATGTGACAATTAAGAATTTATATAATTTAAAACAAGAGAAGAAATTTTTGCTGAATTCTTGGCATGATGGAGAAAAGTTGTAGGGAAATTACATTTCTCCCTACCACCTAGAGAAATTCTCGAAATATTCATTAGGAATTTACAAGAACAACTTTTCTATGAGTTGGAAACTACCACTCTTACCTCCTTCGATCAAGCTATTGACTTGGAAAGAAGAGTGTAAGAGGACCTTATTAGGAGAGGATGATTAAAGAGAAAATAAGAGGAAAAACCATCCAAAAACCAATATAAGAACAAGCACGTAGTGGGAGATGGGGTTACATATAACAAGACTCCTATGAATACAACTATAGCCAATATATTAGAAAATATGGTGTTGATGGCACCCCAAAAACCTTCATCACATAATTTTACAAGACTAAACCAACCATTTTCCATGGTTCTACCATAATTATTAGAAAGAGGTATGATAGAGTAACCCGATATTCAAAAACTAGACACCATCGCCAAGTGGTATGAGCCTAAAACATATTGTGACTTTCATAGAGTTTATGGACATGCAACAAATACATGCAAGAGGTTAAAGCATTTAATGTAGGATTTAATTGATAATGGTAAACTGGAGGTAGAATTTTCCCCTCAAAATATTAATTCTCCTACAACTACACAACCTCCTACATAGTATACATAGAATGCTAACCAAAATTTAGATATTTTTCAAAATCCACTACCCAATCATGGTAAAGAGGTGGTAAATTAAGTTGATTATTAGAATACGCCATCTCTAGCACAATATGTGGGTATTATTATTAGCATTTCACTATCACAATCTCCATTAAATGAGGTTGTGCCTGCACCTTCTATTGCCATTACAGGAGAAATTAAAAATAAATATTACAAAGCAATAGCATATGATTATTATTAAAGTGAGTTAGACTCTTAGATTGACTTTAGTTCACTTCACTTCAATAGTTTAGAGGATTAATCCGAACATGTGATTCCCATCACATATTTACTTGTTCCTAAGGAACCCTTTGGGAGATTCTTGTCAAATCATACATCTACATGTCAATGGCTCCCCTTAGACAAAGTAGGACATCATAGACCCCATCCCATCCAATCCATTACAACTTCTCCACCCATTATTTCCCATCCTATTCCTCAACTAGATCATACAGTGGGTATAATCAGAGCCACAACTAGAAAACAGGCTTAAGCCCACACATCACAAAAAACTCAAAAACCAACAACTCAACCATAATATTCATCATCACCACCAAATGAACCTATTCAATATCATTTGATCTTGAGGTCACCTCAAAAGGGTGACAATGCAACTAAATTTCAACATAAAACTTTTGATATTAATGATCAACTTGCTCATACATCAACTAGATTTTTGCTTTTGGAATTACTTCGATCCTCCACCATTCATAGGGAAGAGTTGATGAATTCCTTGAGTAATATGATGGTATCCCATGAAATCAATCAAAGTGTTGTGATCAATATTGTGATATCTCATGGAGTGGATTATATAAACTTTCATGATGAAGACATCCCTCCTCACAGTTTACAGAGAGATAATCCCTTCTACATATCAATATTGATTGAATATGTTTGTGTTAAGAGAGTGTTGATTGAAAATGAGTCCTCACTTAATATTTGCACATATGATTTCTTAAAGATGTTTGGGTTCAAATATGAAGACTTAAAATAAATAGACTTAATTATTATTTTTTTAATTATGAAACTCAATATGCATGTGGTATGATGTCAATTCCTCTACATGTTGGCCCAAAAATTCTAGATATTTTTATTTATGTTGTACCATACCCAAAATTGTACAATATCCTTTTGATTCATCCTTTGATTAATGCAATGAGGGTAGTTACCTCTACCTTACACCAAGGCATAAAATTTGAGTTTAAAAATCAGCTAGTCACCATTCATGGTGACTCCAAATCATTTTATTTATGTGCAATGGCTAAGCCCATCAATATAAATTTTTGTCCATATTTATCATCAACATCACCTTCATATCAACAACCATATTCATATTAACAACCATCGTCATCTCAACAACCATATTCATCTCATCAATATTCCTCATCACATCCTTCTACAACCATTCCCCATACACATTCTTCTAATCCAATTATCCATCCACGTCGTATTCTCTCATAGATAAACCCTTAACCGATTTATCCACCACACCACCATCTAATCATAAGGATTCTTCCACACAATATTATCTCATCTTATCTAAAATACCACCATATCCTCGCACTATGGGTTAACCTCATAATAGAGGAGATGTGTACCATGTTGGTAATTGCACTTTTATCAATGTTGGAGATATTGAATGTGATATCATTATTGGTAAGAATCTAATTTTTAAAGAAATTAATTTTATGCAATGATATTTATTGGGTGAGTTTTTCGATTCCTAAGAAAATCATGCGTAGCATAGGCTACAAAGGTAAAGGATTAGGTTTCATAGAAAATAATATATGTGAGCCGTTCGATTTTGATATTTGGTCAATATGGTGTGGCCTAGGCTACATCCCAATAAAGAACCAACATTTTTACTTTGATGATAATGATCATTTAATCACTTATGTCAAGTATTTGGATAGTTGTCAAAGTTTAGAATGGAAAAAAGAAGACGAGGGATCCCCTTCTCCCTCAAATATTTATTACAATATGCTTTCATTGGTTTATCTAGATTTTATTGCAAGTCCTGAAGAGTTTTTGAAGATGATGTCCTTTGTAACATGGCACATGACGATCTGCATAATGGCTTTTATTTTATGGTTCTATTCCTTGTATAGTGCACATTGAAACTTATAATTCACAATATGAACATGATGACTTCTCTCATGAGGACCTAATACAAATGGGTGTTTCACCCACTCCTCCAAAATCGAGAGAGAATATCAAATGGTGATTGAGGAAACTTTAAAGATTAATGTTGGCACTAAAATTGACCCTCACATGCTAAGAATAGGAGCTACCTTGGGTGAAGAACAATAAGTTAAATTTATGAACTTCCTATCAGAATAACTAGATGTTTTTACATGGTCTTATGTGGACATACTAGGTCTAGATTTGTAAGTGGTCATGCATCACTTAGTGGTTCAGCCTGATGCAAAAACCATAAAAAAAAATCTTAGGAAAGTACACCCTAAAGTTGCCATTTTGGTCAAAGAAGAGCTTTAAAAGCTCTTAGATGTTGGTTTTATCCAAGCCATAAATTATTATGATTGGATATCAAAAAAATTTCCTGTGGCAAATAAGGAAGCCAAAAATATTAGGATATGCACAAAATTTAGATACATTAATGCAGCATGTCCTAAAGATGACTTCCCTCTTCCTAACATGGATCAAATAGTTGATTTTACAACTAGGAGTGGGATGTTATCCCTCATGGATGGATTTTTTGGATACAACCATATTTGCATTGCACTTGAATATCAACCTAAAACCACTTTCATTACACCATGGGACACTTTATGTTGGAAGGTAATACCTTTTGGATTGAAAAATATGGGTGTCACTTATCAAAGGGCCATGACTTACATTATTCACGATATAATGCATGACATTATGCAAGACTATGTGGATGATATTATTGGATGTTCTATCAAGGAAGAATATCACATTCATGATCTAAGATGGATTTTCTATATACTTCGCAAGTATAAGGTCCATCTAAATCCTAACAAATGTGTATTTGGAGTTAAATCTAGAAAATTGTTAGGATTTATTGTGTCAATACGAGTTATATAAATAGACCCCACTAAGATTATGATCATTGTATATATACCACCACCAACTATCATAACTAAGCTATGAAGCTTACAGGGTAAACTCTAGTCTATTCATCGCTTTATTGCCCAATTTCTTGATAAATGCCAACCCTTTCTTAAGTTACTCAAGAAAGAAACTTATTTTTTTTGGGATGAATATTTCCAAAAGGTATTTTATGCATTGAAGCATTATATTCTAACACTACCTGTGCTTTTTCCACCAAATCCCATCAACCTTTCATTTTTTACATATCTACTACAGTATACGCATTGGGGGTATTTCTCGCCCAACATGATGACAAAAAAAGAGAGTGAGCAATCTACTACATCAGTAGAATGTTAGTGAGTTATGAAACTCGCTACACCCCCTTGGAGAAAATTTACCTTGTAGTAGTATTCTCTATGCAAAAGCTCCACCATTATATGCTTAGTCAAAGCACACTTATCATTGCTAAATTTGATCCACTATGTTATTTTATGAGTCAATATTACTTATTAGGATGAGAAGAAAAATGGATTTTCACCCTAAGCAAATTTTATTTGACATTTATCGAACAAAATTCCATAAAAGGATAGGTTATAGCGAATCAACTCATTGTTGCACCTCTTCAATCCACTCATCCTTTAATAGTGGAATTTCCATATGAGTTTTTAACCTTTAAGTTTATCATATTGACTCTTGGTCTTTTTTCTTTGATAAAACCCACTACATGAGAGGTGTAGGTGTAGGCATCATATTGATGTTACCTCAAAATCAATCGATCCCCTTATCATTCAAATTACAATTTGCTTGCACCAATAATATAAGAGAGTATGAAGCTTTAGTCCTTGGGTTGTGTGTAACCTTAGCTTTACATATTAAGATCTTATCATTTTTTTGGAACACTCAACTGTGGTAAACCAAATTAATGAAGTGTACCAAACTCACGATGAAAATACTCACCCCTATAATGAGTATGTTCTAAAAATAATCTCCTTATTCAAAAATATGACCATTGAGGCCATTCCATGTTCTAAAAATCGTTCTATAGATGCTATGGTGGTTTTAGCTTCATTAATTCCTTTAGAGTTGGAGGATGATCATGCCACCATCATCATTCGACAACTCTAAGAGCTCACTTTTCTAGTCTTACATCCCTAAATTTCTTTGCAATTAGAGATACGCAATTAGATCCATGGTACATATATATTCAAAATTTTCTTCAAAATGGCTCAGTCCTTGAGGGTTTGGACAGAAATGAGCATCAAATCTTGCACAAAAGAGTCACCCGATTTGTTATCCTAGGAAACACCTTATATTAGCACTCTTTTGAAGGGATTATTTTAAGGTGTTTAAATTTTGAAGAGTCCAAGATCACTCTCAAAAAATTCCATGAGGGTTCATGTGGAGGTCACTTCAGTGGTAGCACTATTTCTAAAAATCTCCTTAAAATGGGCTATTACTAGCCCTCCACGGAAAAGGATGCTAATTATTATGTGCTTAAATGTGACAAGTGCCAATGCCACACCAACCTCGTTCATGCTCCTTCTCAAGAGCTTCATGTTATCTCCTCTCCTTGGCCCTTTTTCATGTGGGGCCTAAACATAATAGGAAAGGTCAATCTCACATTTTTTGATGGGCACAAGTTCATAATCATAGCAACTAAGTACTTTACAAAGTGGGTTAAAGCTATACCATTAGCTTCTTGTACAGGGGTTCAAGTCTCTAAATTAATTTTTAATCAAATAATATGTAGATTTTGAATCCCTTCAACTCTTATTTTGAAAAATGGGACCTGTTTCAAGAACAAGGATATTCTTTACATGTGCACAAAATATAAGATCCAACATAAATGGTCTACTCCTTACTATCCTCAAGGTAATGGTGAATCAGAAGCATCTAACAAAGCACTAATAAAATTCTTAAAAATATTGGGTCGATATTGACACATCCAACTATATCCAACCTTATGGGCATATAGGACTAGTGTACAAACCCATACGGGTGCTTCTTCTTTCATTTTGGTCTACGGTGCAAAAGCAATATTCCTCTTTGAGATTGAAGTACCTTCCTTAGGGATTATGCTTCAAGATGCCAAAGTAGGAAATGAGTATTGCATTGGATGCTTAATTCAATTAGAAATTCTTAATGAAAAGTGCATCAATGCTTTAGAGCACCTTCGTGCTTATAAGGAAAAGCTTAAAAGGTGATATTCGAAGAAAGTTCATAATCGATCCTTTGAGAATGGTGATTTATTCCTCAAAGAAAATCAAAAGAACACCAATGATCTAAGAGATATTAAAGGTAAATTTAAGCCCAATTGGCTAGGACCTTTCATTGTAATGACCAATTTTGGATCAGGTGCATATCATTTGGCTACACTAGAAGGAAAAGAACTTAAAGAGCCAATGAATATAATGCACCTAAAAAAATATTATGCATGATTCATCTTGCATATTGTACATAAAACATCTTGCATATAAATCATCATTTGTACATAAAACACTTTGCATAACTCATCTTGTACATAGATCATTTTCTAGTTTTAGATTGCATTGCATAATCATCATCTTACATCTTATAGTTTGCATTAGACATCCTACAATTTTAGTTTACACTATGCATTTTGATTAGCTCATTTTTCGTGTCATATAGTCATACTTATACATCATTCTTTTCTAGGAAAAGCATTGACATGTTCATACTTTATCTTGATTTTATTAAGTGATTAAGGCCCCATATTGAACCAAATCACATGATTTATATTTAATAAGATTTTTATTCTTGATATTGATTAACAATATTTTTTGAACCAAAGCGCACTTTTTCACTAAGGAAAATTTTTGAGTCTTGCAACTTGACCATACCACTTTTGAACTAAGCACTTATCACATTTATTAATAAAATCTTACATTTGGGAAGATGATACTATGATTGGATAGAACCTTGAAGCAAACGATATTCTTGCTTGTCTCATTATGCACATAGTCCAAAAATAGAAATAAATATACATTTTTGCAAAATTTTACAAAATGAAAAGCATGAGTAGTAAGGATAGGATTACACTTCCATACAGATGGTTGTGCAGCCCAATTCCCCAAAGCTCTACTTCCTTTTCACAAAAACAATATCAAATTAATAGAGTGAGTAGTAAGGATAAGATTACACTTCCATCCAGATAGTTATGTAGTTTGATTCCCCAAAACTCTAATTGTTCAAATAAATACACAACAAATTGTAAAGCTTTGAAAAACCACACATCTAAAGCTATAACAACATGACAAGGAATTGAAAGCATATAATCTATGTAATATTTTGAAAAAATAAAAATAAAAAGAAGGAATGCTCTCTTTTATTGATCAAATGAATATTTGATTATAATTCGTCCCTCTAAGGGTTACCAAATCTTGATACAATGTTACAAATGCAAATGGCCCCAACATGGGGGATGATGTGCTTCACAAGGTCTTCATGACTCCACCACTTTATTTGAGGGCTTACTAGATGCCTCCTTCTCCAATGTCAAGAGGTAAAATCTTGAATGATACCTTATCCTTGAAAATATATATTACATGCATGTAAGGAAACAACAAGAAACATTAAAAGTACATGATGCCTCTCAAGATGAGGCTAAGTTCCAAGAAAATGCAAGAAATAAAAAAAATATGTAAATAATTTATGAAATGCACAAATAAAAATAGTGATGCTTATGAAACAACAAATGAAACATAGAAATACGTTAAAGATAACTAATCTATGCGAAGTAAAGCTAAATGCATGATAAAAATAGGAAATCTATGGCTAAATCAAAGGAATTTGCATGTCAAACCCTTGCCACTATCACTTAAAGTAGCTAGATCTGCTAGCCATTGACGATGTCAATAACCAAGCCTATGGGATGTTGTAAAAAATATTGGCCATGGGGTAAGGTTTTTGCTCTTAAAATCAGGTTTAGTAATGTACATTCCTTCGCTGAATTAATGATCAAGGGTTGCTGGTATGTCTAAATATAAATTTATGGTTGAAATCTCTTGTATTTGTGATGGATTGATGTGGAATGGCAAGCTTGCTTCTTAAGTATGTGGAAGATCCATTTCTACAAATAAAAAGTATCAAAATATTATTGGGAAACACCTCACTACTTCTCAAGTGATGTGAAATGGCTCTACAATTTGGCAGGGCTTCGCTACATTCAATTCATTTTTTCTTATGCCTCTTTGGGAGGTTTGTAAATAGACATTCCCAAATCCTAATCTTAGATTATCAAGGAAGCCAAGATAAAGAATCAATTTTTCTAAGTAGTTGGGAGGAATCCTCTAGAAGCTTCCTAGCCCAAAACTGCTCAAGAATCATTGCAAGTTTATTCATTGCAACTGTTTTTTCTCGGCTCAAGTAGCCTAATTTTTTTACAGGGCTAGCTGTTCTCTCTCAGTGTGGCTAGGTTCAAGTTTCCATTAGCTATTATCAATAGGTATAGCTAACACTTATACACTCTTATCATCAGTGATTGGGATTTTAGTTGTTGATGTTGTCAGCGGCTAAGGCTATATAGGCCTAAATTGCTTAAAATGAGTGATTGGAACCACTGCTTAGTCTTGGAAAGGTCTAAGCTCATTCATATGGTCTGCAAAGGTTCCCATATGAGTAGTCTCATAAACATGATGTATTTTAGGTGTCTATAGATACTCCTTTTGGGATGAGTTGTGTTTAAAACATGATGTTGAGCAAAAATAGATCACCTAAAGCCATATTGTAGGTTTTTTGATGTTCATTGATCTAGTCAATGTTAGATGCTCCAATCACATAAATAGTACGCTTCTTAGAATCATTGCTTTCAATGGGATGTAAGGCTTAGCTTTGAGTAAATATTTGGACGTGATCTACATGAAATCAGTACAGATTGTTTGAACAATAATGACCAAAAAATAAATTGCCAAATATTTAGTTCATTATGTATGCTTTTTCCCTAGTAGAAGGGTAAGCTTGTGATAGTTGTTAGCAATTATTTGTAATATGAATACAATTTACATGATTGAGTGATCAATTGTTGATTTTAGTTATGAATGTTGATATTATGACTACCCCCTCAAGCGACAAGTCGATGAGCAAAGCATAAGTAATGAAAGCAATTAGTTGCTTGATCAAGATGATTGATTTGGATAGTTAAAGATGATTGCATTTGTTATGAGGTATGTCCTATTACAACTATGATTTCAACCATTAATAGTATTTGTACATCTCTATCCCATGGAGTAGTCCGACCACAATGTCCTTATTAGAGAATCAATAGGATAGCAATTTCATTTAATCTTATGCTAAATCACTATGTTTGATGATCTAATAAAATTTCATAGAAGAAATGAAATGAACGCCTCATTCATATGGGGCAGTCTGGCCTCCATGGCCTTCTTTGGGATTGAAGTGAAGATATTTCAATTCAAAAATAAATAATTTGGTTCAAATAGCTTTATGGTAATTCATATTTTCATATTGCATGGAGTGCAAGTCATTATAGCTACCAAGTGTATAGGATAAACAACTGGATATGAGGTATATTTGGAAAAAAAAAAATTATGTTATTTTAATGTTTTTTGAATATTATAGTCCGGAAGATATATATTAATGTCCATTTTGAATATCTTCATGATGAGAAATTAGGAGCATTTATTATTGCTTCTTAGCCACTATCAAAATTTATGACTAATTTTTCTAATTTTCTTAGCCATTGTCGACGTCAATGGTTAGTGTTGCCCTAATCTATACCCGCTATCAACGTCAGCGGTCAAGGCAAACATGGAAAATATAAAAGAAAATTTAGGGTTTTTTTCTTCATTATTTCTAGCTGGTAGTAGAGAATAGTGAGCTTTGAAAGAGAGGGATATATTTGATACGGGATGCTTGCAAACTTACTATTAACCATTATGGAATATCATCCAAAGGCCTCTACTAGTGGCGAAGCTAGAGCTCCTAAGGTAGGCTCACCATCTCTCTCTAATTATTTATGCGCTAATAAATGAACCTCACTAAGTAATGAGTGTAAATGAATCTCATTAAACTATTGGTAAAGAACCTCACCTTAGGTAGATGTAGCATTAGGTTAGCTTAATGGGTGGGTTTTTTATTTTGGATCATTTTTGGGGTAGGAAGTGACCTTGCATGGGGTCTTTACCATAGTCATTGTCGATGATGGCAGCTCCCAATCTGCCAATTAGATGCTACTATCACTGTGGGTGGCTAGGTTTAAACCCAAATGGTCATAAAATTGACCTTTGGTGCTAGCTATTATCCACATCAACAGTGACCATGGTGAATGTTGTCAACACGAGTGGTTAAGGAACCTTAGCCAATTTTTTGATGTTTTTTTTTTAAATTTGAGGGTGATTTTCCACTGTGATTTTCTAGATGTTAAACCTTGATATCATGGGCATGAGAGCCTAATTTTCTACTTGAGCTACTATCCCAATTAGATCATATATATTGGTATTGGTTAGGGCCTTGGGCCTTAGTTACGTTGTTATATTGTTGATGATCATGTCGTACCAGGTCTATATTATAGCCCTAGTCCATTTATGGGATGCTAGGACTAATACCTTTCATCTTCTAACTGGAGAGATGACGATGACACTTGAGGATGTCTACCATATTTTTAGGATTCCATATATGGATGGGCTATCACCTCTTCAGCTACTACAATGGATACCATAGTATTTCAAAGGAATTTTGGTGATAGGCACATTGAGGCACTGGGTAACATCGAGCATGGTGGAGTGCCAATGACCTATTGGTTTAGGGAGGATGTCTTCTTACAGTGTCAGTTCACTCTCATGCACATTATCTATAATGTGCTATTACCAAACACCTCAGGTGTGAGGTTCCCTTGGAATATCTTAGCGATGGTACATGACCTACTCGGGAGAACCATAGAGGAGCCACTAATCATGGTATGGGGAGTGCACTCCTAGCTCATATCTATGATGTGCTATACCATATTATGCAATGGGTGCAAGTAGGCATTGGATGTAGTCTACTACTACATATTTGGGGGTGGGAGCACATCAAGATAAATAGACTTGGAGGATTTTCCCTAGAAATTACAATAGTAGTGATGGTGGTACAATGCTATGGTTCTAGATGGCCATGAGAGTTAGAGACGTGCCAAAGTATATCTTATGTTGAGGATCTATAGCATTACATGGAGTCAGGTGAGTCAGATCATATGGAGACCCTAATTAAGTTGTCCATCTTGGGAGGAGGTAGATGTGTACTTGGATTGGATGAGGTGCGATAGATGGATCATTGGGCGTAAGTCCAAGGTGAAGGAGTTCCTTCACTTCTCTCAAGTGACTAGGAAGTTTAGGTTTTTCCAAGATATCCTAAAGGATCCAGTCCTCTACCATTACCTTAATATGGAGACACAACTTGCATGGCCTCAAGTTATAGCTTTGATGTATGAGGATGATTCTCTAGGATATACGAGGGTAGCAGATGCTAGGACTACATGTGGGTATGATACCTGGTGGGTCTCTAGACTATGGATAATTGGTGGTCCTCTAGGATGCTCTAGGGATGGGGATACTACTAAGGATACATAAGATAACCCTCATGGGTAATGAGTGCATCCCAAGATGAAGGTTGAGTGGTGTTATGCTACCACATAGGTGGAGGAGCCATAGGAGGATGAGGAGGGCGAGGAGAATGCCCTTGATTCTAAGGATTCACCACTATGATCTAAGGTGTACAACTTATAGGAAGAGCTATAGATAGTCTATCATCATATCATGGACAGGGATGCCTATTTTGCTACAATGTAGATCCAGTTGAGTGCAAGATAGGTATGATTGGGAGGAGAGTACTCTCCTCTAGGCTCATCTAGACTCAACTCAGGTTACTATCGATAAGGTCACTACACAGAGGGACCTATTATAGGTACAACTTGATGCTAGGACTTTTGAGAGAGATGCTTTTAGGATCTAGCTAGGGGCTACTCCTATTTCTCTAGGGTAAGATATAGTATGATAGGTTATAATAGGTATTCTCATTACAAGAGATGTAGTAGTGTTGTAGGTGCAGGTGGCTAGGTTGTAGGGTCTGATTAGTCAATATGATATTGGGTTCTAGTCTGATGGTGTATGCATTAGGTATTTATATGGATAGGTGGTTTTTTATGGTGGTACTCTACCTACACAATCGACTACAGGATGATCTCACAGGAGTCAGAGTGAGTCTGGATATTCTTTAGTGCACCCTAGTCATAGGTTAGGGGCTAGATTAGAGATATCGGTGGGCACCAACTCCAAGCAGTCTTGCAAAGAGGGATCTGGGAGAGGAGGTGACTTAGGGGATGTAGGTGCTGCATTATAGACATGATGTCTTGTATCATTTTTGATTGTAAGGTCTAAGGACCTACACTATTGTAGCCTACGAGCATTTTTGTATCTCATGTACTTATTGACATCTACACACACACACACACATATATATGATACTATTTTATTGCTTATTATGTGTATCATGTTATTGTTTTATGTTTATGTTATACATATTTGGATGTAATGCTTATATGATATTTTTATTATGATATATGGATGCGATGTACTAATAACATGCACTAGCTAGGTGATAGATTTATGAGTAGATATTTTGATCTAGATGTGTAGATGCACTATTATGTATGTATATATGGATGCAACGATGAATTTTAAATGCATGTTTAATTTGTTTTAATTGCTTATGCATTTAATCTATGTGATGTGATATGACATATGGTATGCAATGTAATGCATTATTTACATGAGGATGATCTAATACAAATGAACCTGTATGATTTAATAACTTAAAACATAAGGAATGAATCTAATATGTGTTTAACAAACTAATGGATGACACCACTGAATGTATAACAATCATGAATTAAAATGGTAACTCTTATCATAATAATTAATTGTTTTAGCATCCATATGTGAGATGAGATGATGTGAGATGTATGGTTTTCCCTTATAAGCTTCTATAAATTAAAATATATGCACAAAATAGTCAGTGGCCATCTACATATCATTGTTGATATCCATTTGTATCTATCATATTTCATGAACACCCCTTAATAAACAAAACCTCATAATGAAAATGGTGATTGATTGATGAAATGATTTGTTGCTATAAGGGATTTTTTAGGTTTTCCATGAGACTCAAACATACTAATTAATTAATCAAAAGTTGTATAATGACTATACAAGACTCTTGAAAGATAAAATATTTTTTTATGAAGACCAAGATATTAATTATCCCTGTGTGCAAATGAATATATTAGATGAGAGATAAGACTACCTCATTGCCAGGTGGGATTCATTCAGCTCATTGTTGTAATGAGGATCACCATATGTTCATTATGATCCTAATTCTAGATGTAGTTGGACTAGACTATAATGTAATACATGCCACCTAAAGCTAGCTCACTTGTAAATTGCTTAGAACTACCCCATTTCTAGGTGGGATTCATTCAGCCCATTGTTGTAATGGGAATCACTCAATGGCTTTGAAATACTAACCATTCTAGGGATTCAAGCTCTTCATCCCCTTCTTTTCTTTTTAGTGTTTGGGATACTTGCTTATGCTTAGTGATAAAAATTGCTATTTATTTTGCATTTTTTTTTAGCAAGGCATTTGCTTTGATTTTGGGATTTGCTTATTTTGTATGAAAGCAAGGGATTTCTTGGGTAGGGGGGAGCTTGTACTTTTTTCAATTATCATTTTAGACCATGCACATCATAAAATGAGCAAGTAAAAATATTTTTCTTAAGGTAAACAAGACCACTTTGTAGTGTTCAATTTGTGATAGGATTTTGATATATACAAGGTACTATCAAAACTAGACCTCAACTCCAAAAATAAAGATAGCTTTCTACAAAATTTGAGAAGATCACTAGGTATGGTTGAATGACTGAAAAACCCTAGTATATACCTCATAGCAACTAATGGGGTTGTGTTGAAAAACATAATTACTCATAGGGGATGATGGATGATGATGATTTAAGGATGCATGATTAGCATACAAATGTGGTGTTGTTTGTAAGATTGTAAACACAACCCAACCTAATGCAAGTACAATGGATAAAAATACCTAATGCAATACAATTAAATGAATGCATATGTAAAATGAAAATGCAATACAAAATGTAAATATTTTTGTATTTTGGATGTTTTGCAATGTTTTTAAGTTTTATTGCTTTTTTATTTGTTTGGATTTTTTATGTTTTAAATTGTTTTTGTTATTTTGAGTGCTTTTCAAATGTTTTTGGATTTTTGATTTTATGTATGAAATGCATTTAGATGAAGAATTTTTAGAGGTTCAGGATCTTCAACACCTTATAGCAATGTTAGGCAGTAAGTCCTTGGTCTTATCTTCTTTGAAATGATAAATGGATCTAACCAATTGGCCGTAAATTTGTCTTATAGATGCAATGTCAAGTTTGAGTTCTATTGGTTCTCTTTTAGTACAAGATCCCCAACTTTGAAGTGTCTTAGGTGGACTTTATTATTGTATGATCATTTTAGCTAATATTTGTAAAATCAAATATGCTCAAGAGCATTCACGTGATATTCATCAAGAAGCATAAATTTATCTAGGCGAGCTTGCCATGCAGTGTCATCATCGATGAACTCTTTCAATGCAATGTGCACTATTAGAATTTCTAATTCCAAGGGCATGATGGCCTTAGTGCCATATACTAGTGAGAATGGTGTTGCCCCAGTGGGCATTCGTATACTAGTTCTATAAGCCCATAATGCAAGAGGCAACTGAATATGCTAATATTTATGATTTTCTTGAACAGTCTTCGTTAAGATTGCTACCACTATTTTTTCAAGGCCTCAGCTTGCCTATTTTATTTCAAACAATATGGAGTTGCAAAACTATGTTGAATATTATATTTGGACATTAAATCCCTTACAATTTTGTTTATAATGAGGTTCCATTATCTGATATAATTTTGGATGGTATCCCAAAATGACATATTATATTATGGAGTATGAACTCCATAATATTTTGACAAACATGTGCTAGCTCGAATATGAGGGAGAGATCTTACAAATTAGATCTAAACCCTATTGATAAAATGGTCAAGCCGGTTGGAAGGGCTATAAGTCCTGTGATGGCATGTGTGAATATTAGCATGGTGTTGATATTTAACTCATTTACTAACATGCACTATGCAATCCTTCTCCATAGTGGTCCAATAGTAATCCATTCAAAGGATGCACTTGATGATGGCCATGTCGCTAAAATGGCCACTGCATGTACCATCATGAGCTTGTGAAATCACCCAAGATGATTCTTGGGGCTTAAGGCACTGAAGGAGAATTCCATCATAGCCATGACGATACAATATGTCTCCTAACAAGACATATCTAGTTGATTTTTGTTTACATGCTATTTTTGCAGCATGCAACAATCCCTGTGGGATTACTCCAAGCTTAAGGAAATTATGTAATTATGACAATCAATATTGATAAGTGATGGATTCAATTGATTGTACAATGTATTCTTATTGTAATTTGACTTGTACAAATATAGATTGGGAAACAACCCTATGGAGAATGGTGGTATCATTCTTCACAGGACCCTACAAGATCAAATTAAAGACCCCCAAGGCATATTCTTTAGAAAGTCTCTAGATCTATAGAACCACTCATGGTTTGGTTCCATATTAATCATGTGGACTGATTCATGATTTTATTGAGCCTCAAATCGTATCACAGATTGTGATAGCATTTTTACTTGGATGGTAGTGAAGTCAGTAGACAAATTATGAGGGATTAAGTATACCAAAGATGCCATAGTGTTTGTAAATTTGTTAGATGTTTGAGGTATTACCTCGATGTTATACCACAATAGTTGGGCTAAGTAAGTTTCCACAAGTTTCTTATATGCTTTTAATATTGGAAACCTACACTAATAAATTCTCTTAACTTGATTAACTATGAGAAGGGAGTCACCAAATATATTCAACTTTTTGATCTTCATGGTGAGCGTTGTTTGGAGACCCAAGATTAGGGCCTCATATTCATTGTTGTTATTGGTGAAAGAGAAGTTGAGTTTAAATGACAAGGGTATTGGAGCACCTTGTGGCATGAAAAACATAATCCCTATGCCACCCCCTTTCTTGTATTTTGAACCATCAAAGAACAAAGACATATCAGCTTGATTATTCGGTTCTTCAGGTTTGGGTGACTCCAACAATGCAAATACTGCATCATCGAGAAGTTCTATTACAAGAGACCTATCCTAAATAAGAGCCTCTACCAATTTATCATCTACGATTTGTTCTTTGAATGAATTTTTACTAATGAATTCTAGGTTAAATTCAATCAATAACATGATCCACTTTGTAGTACGTGTGTTGTAATATGTCTTGCTCATCATGTACTACAAAGGATTTTTTTTTTATATAACATACATCGTATAACTCAGCATGTAGTGGCACAACTTCCTAGTTGCAAAAACCACTACTAAGCATAGATTTTATATGTATGCATATTGTAGCTCGTAACTCACTAGTGTTCGACTAATGTAATATATCACCTGCTCTTTGTCTTGCATGTTCTTTTGGGCTAGCATGGTTTTCGGTGCAAAGTCTATGACAAGTATGTATAGTAAAAATGGTACATCTAGTCTAGGTGGAGCTAATACTGGTGGTGATTCTAGGTATTGTTTATCTCAGTGAAGACTTTTTGGTAGTCTTCATCCCAGTTAAATGGGACTCCCTTGTGTAATAGTTGATTCATGGGTCAATATTTATTCGATAACTGTGCAATGAAGCACTTTATGGATGCTACCTTACCCTATAGGATTCTTAATTCTTTGATATTTGTGGGAGGGCCCATTTATAATATAGCCTTAACCTTAACTGGGTATTCCTCAATCCCTCGTTTGGAAATTATGAATCCCAAGACTTTACCTGAAGTTACGCCAAAGACACATTTCTTGGGATTCAACCTAACATTGTGCTCAATCAAGCGATCGAAGACTTTCCTTAGGACCTGGACGTGTTCTTCACATAGTAATGACTTGGCTAGTAAGTCATAAATATAATCCTCTAATATTTTATGTATATAGTCATGAATCATGTATGTCATAGCCCATCGATATGTGGAACCAACATTTTTAAGTCCAAATGGCATAACTTTATAGCAAAATGTTTCCCATGGAGTGGTGAAAGCGATTTTGTGTTGATCTTCAAGTTTAATTCGAATCTAGTTATAACCAAAAAAACCATCCATGAGAGAAATTATTTTGTGACCTACAGTTGCATCTACAAGAGCATCAATATTAGGCAACAAAAATGAATCCTTGGGTGTTGCCTTATTGAGGTCCTTAAAATCCATGCATTTGCGGATTCTTCCATTAGGTTTTTCTATGGGTACCATGTTTGATATCCATTTTGGATAGTCAATGTAAATTATGAACTCTACATCCAATAGCTTTTGTAGCTCATATTTAACCATCAAGATGATGGTTGGATGCATCTTCCTATGTTTCTACTTGATTGGTTTCTTGATAGGGTCTAGAAAAAGGTTGTGGACATCCACTTTTGGATCTAGATCCAGCATGTCCTTATAGGTCCAAGCAAAGATATCAGGTCTCTATTTCAATAGAGGGGTGAGGATGGTACATTCCTCAAGATATAAGCTCTCTCTAAATTTAACTTTCTTTGTATGGGTGGAATCTTCTCTGATACCCACTTCATAAGTTTTCTCTATTGACATATGTGATCCCTTCTCAAGCTAGTGAGGTGTAGGGATAAAATGAATGTCATATGCTAGATTTATAGGTTCCAAAAAATTAGTATCAACCTCAACATGATATACATCATGTGTACATCTTGGAATAAAATGGAATGGTGAAGAACAAAAGCTTATACTAAGAGGGGGGTGAACAGTATAAGATCAAATTTCACTTTTCTTTCCAAAACAATATTATCTAATATTATCAATGGAAATATCAATAGTAGTAATCAAAGCAATGCACAAATCATCACACACAATAGAAACACAAATTTAATGTGGTTCACCCAATGTGGTCTACTCCATGGAGAAAATATTTCTACTAAAATTTTCTCAATAAATCTCTTGGGAATCAATTCCCTATTACATTGTTTATGAACCTATGTCCAAAGGAGACACCAATCACTTATACTATGATTTGTGGATCTCTCTCCATAGGATAACTCTTTCTCTTTTTCTTTGGTTCGTGGAACTTGATCCAAGAGACCTCTATCTCCTCAACTGGTTCATGGATCTCTTTCCATAGAAGAACTCTATCTTCCTAACTGGTTCATGGATCACACTCCATAGGAGAACTCTTTCCCATATACTCAAATTTGTATAACTCTATCCATAGGAGAACTCTTTCTCCTTTCTCCGGTTCATAGATATCTATCCATAGGAAAACTCTTTCTCCTTGCTCTGGTTCATAGATCTATATCCATAGGAGAACTCTTTCTCCTTGCTTTGGTTCATGGAACTTGATCCAGGATAACTCTATCTCCTCAACTAGTTCGTGGATCTCTCTCCATGGAAGAACTCTATATTCCATACAGGTTCATGGATCACACTCCATAGGAGAAATCTTTCACCTCTACTCTGGTTTATAGATCTCTATCCATAGGATAACTCTTTCCCATCTACTCTGGCTAGTGAACTTCTAAAATACTTCTACCCCCACTTCTATAGCTTATGTATCTCTCTCCATAGGATACCTTTGTCCCCACTACAATCGCTAATGGATCTATATCCACTGGATACTACTATCCTCTTTAATCTATCACCTCCAAAGCTTGCTCTTAGCTCTATCTCAAATCTGCACCAAAATCTATCCCAAGTGTAGTACAAATCAGCTCTAACTCTTCTCACAAATATTCTCATAGATCTTTGTCTCAACTCTATATTCAAGCCTTAACACAAAGCTTGAATAAATCACCAATCAACTCTATTTAGATCTACCCCAAGCCTTAACACAAAGCTTGAACAAATCAATCAATCAACTCTGCTTAGATCTATCCCAAGCCTTAACACAAAGCTTGAACAAATCAATCAATAAACTCTATTTAGATCTGCCCCAAGCCTTAACACAAAGCTTGAACAAATAAATCCTACTATCAAGTCTTCACAAAGACTTGCTAAAATATACCTTCAATTCCTCTCAAGAACTTTCTCAATATGTTCTCAAGTCTTCACCAAGACTTGCTCAAATATGTCTTCGAGTCCTATCAAGAACTTGCTCAATTTTTCTCTCAAGCCTTCACAATGACTTGCCCAAATCTACCTTCAAGACCTCTCAAGAATTTCCTCAATCTGCTCTCAAGTATTCACAAAGACTTTCTCAAATATTCCTTCAAGTCCTCTCAATAACTTGCTCAATTTTTCTCTCAAGCCTTCACAAATACTTGCTCAAATTTGCCTTTAAGTCCTCTCAAGAACTTGCTCAATCCGCTCTCAAGTCTTCACCAAGACTTGCTCAAATCTACTCTAGCACATGCTTAAACCTGCTCTAACACATGCTCAAAATATCTCATAAAATATGCTCAATCAATCTCAAATATTCCTCATAATGCTATCAAATGCTTTGTCTAATCTTCAAAGTAATTCCTTTAAATTGAAGTAGTTTAGACATATTCTATCCAAAATTTGTTTAACCTCTGGAACATATAGAGAATTATATACTCTATAAAAAACTCAATATGTTCTACTCAATAATTATGTCTATCACTTTCACAAATCTTATTTTTAATGTTTGCACATTCACTTTCAATATCACTAAAAACCAATGCTCAAGAATTTCACTCAATCATTCAACCAATGAAACATAACTTGCTCACAAACCCTAAACAAGTGTTTTCATACTTCTTCAAAAAAATAGCACAATGTGGGTTTCAAACCCTTACTCAAATAATTTTCAATATCTATCTCAAATGTTCTCTAAACATTCAACACTGAAGCATATAGAACTCACTCAAATATTTCCAACAATGCTTATCAAACAATCCTTTTCACTCCACCTTATATTTCACAACATTCATTCCAACAAACACTTCAAACAAAAGATGATGTGCCCATACCTCTTTGCTTTGATGGAGATATTTCTTCAAAACCTTTCTTGCTTACAATCAAATCCTTTTGTGCCAATTCAAGGTTAGATAGCAACAGTCTATCTCAAAATCTCCACATGAATATTCACCTCAACAAATATTTCACCATACAAATATTTCTAAAATGCCAAACCACTTATACACCTTATTACTCCTATCTTTGCCAGTAAATTTCATCAATAGATTGACCAATTATATAAGCCAAATAATTCACATACATCTTATATCTCCTAACTTCGTATTAATGCATTTCAAAAAATATAAACTCCAGTTTAATTTTTGTCTTAATAAATTAACAAAACCAACCAATTTAATTTCTATTTCAAAAATAAATCACCTTATACCTCATTTTAATGCAAAAATAAGATTAATTTGAAACACCTTATAAATCCCTAGCACCTACCTTAGCCACCATAGAACCTTAGGGCAAAATTAATTTTTATTCAAAAATTAATCCTCTTTATCACCTATCGCCTTCCACCAGGAGTCAAACCCGCTGTGCCTGTTGGCCCTGCACATTAGCCTTGGCAAGGCTACCGTGTGGGCTAGCTAAGCCACATGACTATAATGCACATGTCTTCCTCCTTAAGGTCTTCCATCAGTGATAAAACGAAAACCATGTGTTGCATTCAAAAATTCTCCTCCACGTGATTTGAACTCAAGATCTCTCCCTTGCTACGTGCTATGCAAGCATTGCTTTCCAGCTTGACTGCCACCAAGGATGAGTGGGTACACACCCCCTATTCCCTTTGACCAACTACTGCCTCACAAAATGCATAAATCCTATCTTCTCCCTTCTGCCATGTTCACGAACTACATGATTATTCAGATGTTCTTCGAATGCGTTCTCTTCACTTAGGCTAAAACCTTAGCCATATTTATATATTTCTCCTCATTTATTTTAGACATCGATCCTCTTTTTTTGTAATTCAAATTTTGGTATTTTGAATTATTATATTTAATTATAATAATTTAAATCCTAAAGGATTTAAATATTATAATTTAAATATTTAAAACCTTTTGGGATTTTTCTTTTTATGGATAAACTTGCCATCATTTATGAATATTTTAACATTTGCCAAATTACCACCAAGGTAATTTATTGCCACCATTAATAAATATTTTAACCTTCACCAAGGTAATTTATAAATCCTTTTTCAAATAATATGGAGAGGTATTCATTTCTTCTTGATGCCTTATACCTCATGTGCCATCAAGAGAAATATTCTCACAAATGTTTCCATCAATGTAGGACCTCTAACCTCTTAACATTAATCAACATTTTTGACATTAATTCCATAAAATTGGGAGATCAAACCTCTTGACATAAATGACAACAAAAAATTCTCAAATTTCCAAGAAATGGTTATAGTATTTCTTCATTAGGGAAGAAATTTTTAGGCTCTAGGGGTGAATTGACACGGTCAAAATCAATGGCCTCATGATTGAGGTACAAAGTTTTTGAAGGGTTGGATGGATTGTGAAGTGGAGTGGTCAGATCGATGGAGATCATGTTAATGGAATGTAAGAAATATCTAGGACCACATGGATGAAATTCACTATTTTTGGGTTCTCCCCCATGCTCTAGATGTGGCTCAGACAGTATTGGGATAATTGGATCTACTTTGGGAATAGACACAAAAATTGGATCCTTAGGGGAAAGTAATTACTTTAATTTGGAAGGACCAAGAAAAGCTATGTGATATATCTCCTCCAAATTCATTGGTCTCCTTTGGATGGAAGGATCTGGGAAGACTACATGATAAATTTTCTCCATGTCTATAGGCTCCTTAATATGATGTAGATGTCGAGGCCCTAGGTAGGCCATCTCTGTTTCATCCTCATATTCCTCATCATCTAAGAAATACTCACCATCATTTTCTTCAGAGTTGTGCTCTTATTCATCTTCTTCATAAATGGATTCTGAATTGGACTCTTCATTTACAATAGGGCTATGAGGTTCAATGCCAACTTCATTAGCATACTCATTATTTCTGATCACCCAGTCGATCCCTAGGATTCTTTTTGGGATAGCATCCATAGAAATGTTCTCATGATAGACCAAGGGTGGATCTATGGTAACCATGGTCATAGGCCAATTACCCCTTCATGAGTGTGAAGGGTTGGGGTGATAGGGATTCTAGTCAACGTACATCCCCAATCCTAAATTCAGACAATCCAAGGATGTTGCTAGCAATTCATCTTGTCCTTGAATGTGATATCCAAGACCAAACCTATCAGTCAACAGTTGGTACTATATTTTATACTGAGTTCTATGCCTTTGCTCAAATAAACCTAGCCCATAACCATACCAATGGTGACATTCAAAATACCTAAGGGTAAACTATGGGTTGGATAGGTAAATAACATTAGTAGTGAATGATTCATCATCATCATCCTTTATGGGTAAGATATCTATGACTTGATCTAAGCCTCCATAAATAAAATTAGTCTAATTGGGTAGCACCCCCAATGGTACCACCATTACAATAGGAAAATATGGGGCTTGAGGCCTCCCCATGTCTTGCATAGACTCTATAATAGGTGTGAAAGTTACATTCTATACAATATATTCATCTAACCTAGGGTTAACTAAATAAATCATCACCTATGATGTAGATGATGTGGTTGATGACATAGGTGAGACAGGTTGAGGTACCTCTCGACTACATTGTGCAAATTTTACTCTTCTATAAGATTTATAATTTTTATGATTGCAATATTTGTGATCACCCTAGGTTCCTTTTCACCTAAAACTATCATTAGCTTCTTATCATTCTTTAGTTTTGATAATATTATGGTATTTTTAGAAGTAGTTGTTGCACTAGGGGTTGGTTTCAGTGCCAACGTATAAGGATCGATGTGCACTAATTTTGATTTATTCACTGGATGTCTAATGGGAGATGTAGGTCGAATATCCAAGTGAGTATATGGGAGGATGAAGTCTCCCGACAAGTCAACCTGATTCACATATTTAAATGGCTCTTCATTTTATGGGACCACATGTACTTGTCCCTCGTGCATATACTTGATACATTGGTGTAAAATTAAAGGGAACCTAGGAGAATGTTATACTGCATAACACCTTATAGAACATGGCACATCACCGAGATGATTTTTAGCCCAACCTGAATATAAAGGACTATTGTACCTACTATCAAGCATAGCGCATCATTGAATGCTTGTAGCGTAAAAGTTAAGGCTACAATATACGACTTAGGGATGTTTAAATTTCCTAAGGCTTTAGTGGTTATTAAATTGATTGACGATATTATGTCAATCAATACCTGCTTGAAGGGAGTGTGATTAACACATGATGATATGTAGCAGTGGGTCCGCTATGGTAGTGGATACTATTTTAATTTTGTGATCATAGAATCTGATCATGGGTTCCTAACACTAATGCACATGCCCCACAAAGTTAGTAAAACCTTTGATATTCTAGGGTTGAAGTTCTATGGATTTCAATATTTCTATTAATGTCTCCATATGCCTAGGATATTATTGTATGAGATCATATATTGACAGATTCATTGAGGATATCTATAGACTTTGGGTGAGTCTATTTCTAATTATTACCACTAGTCTTGTCAGTGGGCTTGGCAATAGAGTTTTTTTTTGCCTCTATTGAGGTATAGCTTGAATACGAATGGGTATTGCAGGAGGTTATGGTTGGTTATACCTCCTATTTCTAATGACCACATTCACCATACCTACAAATCATTGAGTAGGCGGATCAATTCACACTTGGTTGACTTTATCGACATGGTTCCTTGGTATCTCATGATTTAGCAAGGGATCCTTGAATATTCCCATGTTTTGGTTATCTGAAACCAAGGGATTATCGATTCATAGCTCATACCTATCAATCATATTTTGCATCACATGTTTAAACCTATGGTACACTTCTATGTCATGCTCCTTTTGTCTGTGGTATGGGCAATAGTGATCTTTCCTAAACTCCTTATGCTTAGGATGGTTAGGATCCAAAAACTACACTTCGGGCAGTTGAAGTGCCTTAGCCTCACACAATTGATTAAAAATTGATACCAAAGTCCTTGACAATGGCATGAACTAGTGATATGGGTAACGTTGCTTATCTTTGCCCTGATTCTTATTACGTTGATTGTACTGTGTAGGGGGAGGTTGTGCCTGATAATTTTGTTGTTGTTGGATTTTATCCCCCTTTGGAAGGTTCAACATGACTTGATTAACAAGTGTAGGTTTGGGTTGATGATTTTTATTCCTCATGTTCTTATTGTTCCAATATTTCTTAGTATGGAGTTTCAAGTCTCCTTGCAACTTGATATCCTCAATGACTTTGTATTGCACCAAAGTCGCTTCAAATGTTGTATACTAATGTAGTTGAAGAAAAAGTGAGATGTATTCTGCATAGCATTTTATAAACATTCAAGTTAATTCTATGGTTGGAACGGAGAATGGAATTTTGGCCATTAATTTTCTCCACCTATTTCCATTATTTTTATTGGCTTGTTATCATATTGTCATAAAGCAACCAGATCATATAGATTGGTCTTTTTCTTGATGCCAAAAGAGAAGCATTCAACAAAGGTATTTGCCAGTTGTTCAAATTTGGTGATGTGCCTCGAAAACTAGTTGTACCATCCCAGGGATGCACCTAAAAGGGTGATCATAAAAGTTCTTAGGAGTAGGGCATCATTTTTTTTAATTTGAAAGCACAGATTTATGAAATTGGTTGCTTGTTCGTACACGTCATCATTGCCTCAGAACTTGTCTAGCTTGGGCATCTCAAAATGCTTAGTATATGTCAAACTAGGCACTAAGGAACACAGAGGCTGATTATCAATCTTATTTACAGTATGCTTTTGGTAAGTTGTGCCCTGTTTCTCAAGAGATTTAATTTTCTCAACAAGGAATCTGTACACTTTATAAGAAAACATTTCTTCTTCCCTTAGTAACCTATGTGGTGCAAGAGGTGGTAAATTTCTCTAAGATCAATATGGATGATTTTTCTCATCATCCACATATACAGAAGAGGGTTTAGGATACTATTGATCATGGCCATATATTTTTGATTCATCGTATGACTATGCCCAGGATTATCTAACATTTGACACTATTTTTACCTTGAAGTGTGTTGGGAAGTACGATGAGCATGGTGCTTGACTTGCCTAGGATGCAGCTTGAGTTACGATATAGCATGTCTAGTGTTATGTTGCTCCCTATATTCACTAGTTGGAGGTAGATTAGCCCTATATAACCTATTCTATATCTCTTCATGCTCCTTTTATTAAAGGATGCATTGCTCCCATAAGTAGTGCTCATACAAATATTTTTGAAGCAACATTTTTCATTGTGTATCATCTTGTTCGAGTTGCTCATGCTCTGCATGCAAATACTCCAATTGATCTTGGAGTATTTGTTGTCTTTGTCCTAAACAAAGCCTACATGCTTGATCTATGAGATTGGTTGTGTAGGGTCTTTGGATTTGTAAATCCATGCAATGAGCTCTAGTGGTATGAGTTCTAGTGGATTGATCTGCTACACTCTTACCTTTGTTTGTAAAGACTGCATTGGTATTGTGTTGAGGCCTTTATTTTGTGCCCACATGCATGGATGGGACATGTGTGTTGTGGGTGTATTTTGATCATTTACACTGGGTATAAGTATACCTCTCTCTATCCTCACTACATGTACTCTTAGAATGAGAGTGGGTAGTAGAGGTCCTATGCTCTAATCTCTCTAGAACTTGATTTAGTCTGTTGAGTTGACTAGTTCTCCAAGGTTGGTCAGGAGTCGTACCATTTATCCCAATAGTATTTAGATCTAACACAAACTTCCCTGTTCAATGTAGTTTGGGCTTCTTCTGGGTCTATTATTTGATGCAGCCCTTTCATATTACCCCTCATTAGGTGGATCTTTTCTATGTCTATATTATGATAACATGGGTATTGAACCACCCTCATTGTTGTCACGATAGAATCTTGTATTTTATCCTCTAATTGGGATGTCCTTAAGAGAACCCCCATGAATTGTTTTATCACCTCTAATGCTATTTGAATATGTTTTAGGTGCATTCTCTATGGGAAGATCAACTTCATTATTTTGTGTGTTAGTTGGGGCATCAGTTTCTGCCTTAATCATGGACTAAGGGTGGTAGCCCCGTGTTGTGACCATAGCTTATGAATTATCTTGTATGTAAGTTTTAAGGCAAACAAAGTATACACGGTGATTATCTCATTTAAGTTTTCTTTGTGATCCCTAAAAATATTTTGTGCATTTTTATTTGTTGATAATACAATCTAACTCTTATCGTGTTTTACAATAGTTGATGAAGCTCTTAGATTGTTAAAGGTTTTTACTTGTATACTCGCACACACCAAAATATAGGGATGAAATCCATATTCGATGAGGTAGCACAAGTACTATCAATCCTCACCTAGCACACCATGATCAACGATATACCTTTCAAAGAAGAGTATGTGTTATTTTCCATGGATAGGATAGTTATTGGATTGTCCTTGGCCACGAATGGATCCCAATGATACAATGTCAGACAAGCCAAACAAGTGGTACTAAATTCCACCATTAATCTTTATCAATGGGTTGGATGTGAAAGCCCAATGACACTGATGTTTACTTTATATCATGGTGTGTGTGTGTGTTATTTTTAATTTGCATGAGATAAATATGCATCAAGAAGCATTCAAATTATTTTTCTCTATATGCCTATAAATTACGTTTTATCTTTAGATAATGCATAATTAAATGTTGTTTAATTTTAGAGAAAGAAAAATGTAAATTAAATCATGTAAATAGCCTTTTATCAAGCCTCATGCAAGCATACCAAACACACAATTTAAATATTGGTCATTTTTTTATATAGAAGGTAACAAACGCTATGCAGAATAACAGTCAAAAATCCTAGCTACTAAATTTTAGGGCGGCTAACAATGCAAATCACTATTTCTAAAGGTGAATAGCAGCAAACATGGTATTTTCATGAATTTACCTTTAATTTTTGCTATATTTTCTACTTATTGCTATATTTACTATTTTAGCACACAAAAAAAGTACAAAAAATAAAAAAACACAATGAGGACTATTTACCTGGAGATCCTCATCTGATGAAGAGATGGGTTGCTTACTATCTTTGCTATATTTTTTGTTAACCGCTATTAATTAGGGTGACTGGGATGCTAGCTGCTAATTTTATTCATGGCTAGTACTGCTAGCTACTATTGCTTAGAGTGATGGTTCCTGCAATAGGAAAAATAGAAAAACATAAGTGACAACCGATAAAATAGGTCGGTCCCATCGTGATCACCACTTGTAAAGCTCTGAAAACCACACATCTAAATATATTGCAACATGATAAGGAATTTAAAGCATATAATCTATGTAATCATTTGATAATAAGGAATGTTCTCTTTTATTAATCAAATGAATATTTGATTACAATTTGTTCCTCTAAGGGATACCAAATCTTGATACAATGTTACAAATGCAAATGACCCCAACATGGGGGAAGATGTGCTTCACAAGGTCTTCATGACTCCACCATTTTTTTTGAGGTCTTACTAGATGTCTCCTCCAATTTCAAGAGGTAAAATCTTGAATAATACCTTATCCTTGAAAATATCTATTACCTAAATGTAAGGAAACAATAAGAAATATTAAAAGCACATGATGCCTCTCAAGATGAGGCTAAGTTCCAAGCAAATGCAAGAAATAAATCAAATATGTAAAGAATGCATGAAATGCACAAATGAAAATAAATATGCTTATGAAACAACAAATAAACTATAGAAATGCATTAAAGATAACTAATCTATGCTAAATAAATCTAAATGTATGATAAAAATTGGAAATCTATGGCTAAAACAAAGGAATTTGCACATCAAACCCTGGCTGCTATCACTCATAGTATATGGTTTTGCTAGGCATTGATGACATTAGTAGCTTAGTCTACAAGTTGCTATTGAAAATAGCAGCCACAAGGCAAGGCTTTTGCTCTTAAAATTAGGTCTGGTAATGCATAATTCCTCCATTGAATTGATGATCAAGGGTCATTGGTATGTCTAAACATAGATTTACGATTGAAATATCTTGTATTCACGATGGATTAATGTGGAATGGCAAGATTTATTCTTAGGTATGTGGAAGATCCATTGTTGTAAATTCAAGTATCAAACTATAATTGGGCAACACCTCACGACTTCTCAAGTGATGTTAAATGGCTCTATAATTTAGCAAGGCTTCGCTACATTCAATTCATTCTTTCTTATGCCTCATGGGAGGTCTATAAATAGAATTTACCAAATATTAATATTGGCTTCTTAAGAAATTCAATATTAATAATTAGTTAGCCTAAGCAGTTGGGAGGAACCCTCTGGAAGCTTCACAGCCCAAAACCACTCAAGAACTGTTGCAAGTTTATTCGTTGTAACTGATTTTGCTCGGCTAGGGTAGCTTGATTTTTTTACAGGGCTAGCTACTCTCTTCATGTTGCAAGGGGTAGGCTACCCTTAGACACTATGATAGGCATGGCTAACACTTAGCCACTTTGATCATTAGTATCTAGGATATTAGCTACTGATGTTGTTAGTAGCTAAGGTTGTATAGACCTAAACTGCCTAAAATGAGTTGTTATAACCACTACTTGGTCTTGGAAAGTTCCAAGCTCATTCATATGGTCTAAAAATATGCCTATATGAGTAGTCTCCTAAACATTTTGTGTTTTAGGTGTCTACACAAATAATAATAAATCTCCAAGTAGTAAGGATAGGGTAAAATTCTCATCAGGATTTGATTCAAGTGGTTGAGAATCTTATTCCCCAAAGCTTTAAGACCCTAATATTGGACTATAATCATGCGTGGTGACACATATCTCTTAAAATAAACCTCTAAACATACATAAGGACAAGCTAGCTTCTTGGTTATCTATATGACTTGTTTATTCCTTCCTTGCTCAAGGTTTGTCAATGAAGTCACTTGCACACACATTGGTTCCTGATTGGTTTGTGTTATTTTCTTACTTAAAATTGGTAAATGAACTCCACAACCACACACAATGGTTCTTAAAATATTTGCATCATAATCAATTTCGATATTGGAAAAGAAATCATAGAGCACACACTAGTTCTTGATAAGACTTAACTTCATTTTGAGAACATCAAAGATTTTTTTATGAACCTAACTAGCCATTGTTATAATATATTAATGGGTATGTATGACTATTCTCACAAGCATTTGTTGCCAAATCAATTGTTAATCTCACATCTTATATCATCTCCATCGCATATATATAAACATTTCCATGATTGCTCAATCATATTGCATAATAGATTGTTAGGGTTTACATATTTTGCATATCTTGCATATCCATTATTTGATCATATAGTTGCATAAAGGTTTTGCAATGATGGCATAAGATAATACCTATTTAGGTTTTATCTCATACACACTTTATTTCATACTAGAAGCCTCATGCCTAGCACAAGTACCCTACATAAGACAAATTGCATTCTTCATGCTATGTCATCTACATCATTTTTCACACACTTAATTTTTAATCAAAATTAATTTTAATGGTATTCACCATCCATCACAATGTCATGCTAACCTCCAGTTCAATCATATTTTGTATCATATACCTGTGATGTCAGCATAACAACACCCCATATACAATATTTGCTTCAAAACCACAAGTAAGGAGTAGCCTCCATTTAGGTCTTAGGCAAGCACAGATTCTTGAGGGTTATTATTGAAATCTCATAATCACAAGGATATGCCATCCAGTACATCATCCTTATAATACCCATTACATTTCATCAAATTGTATTCCATTTCCATGGATTACATTTTGACAAGCATGATATATATGCATTAGAAATCATCAAACATAATTATAAGCATTCTAATACGCATCTATTTAGCCCATTTACAACATTCATAAAATATCATAAAAACCAAAAATATTCATGTCAAGCATAACACAAATCAAAATATAAAATGTAGTATGGTATTATATCTTGAGAAAAATGTACATCTATATAAATCGACTAATATGCCACAATCCAAAAACTGGCATACTCAATCACTAAGGAAGTATGCCATAAAAGGAGAAAATATGGAACATCATCCCCTAGAACCTTGACCCTCACCCATATCCCTTAGTGGCCTTGGTGGAGGCATATTCATGAATTGAGTCACTATCCATGAGCTAGATCATGCACCACTTTGATTTTGACTCGAAGCCATATTCATTGGCAAAGGCACCCTTTGATCCTTTGATCCTCTAAAATCTCCTAGTAGTATAGAACTTGATATAATACCTCTCATTGATAGGCTCTCACTAGCTTATCCTATTGGTTATTCAATAGACTATTGCTACTTGAATGCGTTATCCTACTTGAAGAAGGTGCAACCCTCACCTACTACTATAGATGTACCCATACCTATGATAGTTGGATCTCCAAAGACTAAATGTATGAAGTCTGAGTAGCTATATGGGTAGTCTATGCTGCTAGCCACTCTACATAAGTTGCTAGCTTATTTTCCTACATCTCTAACTCTACCACCCACATTACTCATCTCCATATCACCCTATGACTACTATGGCACATTCTCTAGTTGTGGTACTTCCTCATATCAAGGGACTTCCTCCTATCGAGGGATGTCTCTCCTCACTCTAGGTTTGGGTAACCCTATAAGTCTCTACCTGGGTACATTTTTTGGTCTATATATAGGTGCAACTCCTTGTGCCTCCCTCTAATGAGCAATTGCTTGTGCTACTAGCACTATCCATAGATCCCCTATTGATTGTACTATAGTGATCCTCTAATATATAATACTCTTGTACCACTACTTGTATCTATACTCAACCCTTACATAATCCACCCAAGGTCTTACCAGCATTGGGTCATCCTCATCTAGATCTCTAAACCATCTGATGTTAGCATCACCTCCCATGACTATAGAATTCCTAGTCATCCATCGATACTAGATATCTCTCACTACTAGTATCCCTTGCTTTAGCCCAAACTACTAATGTACCTGATCAAAGTGGTGCAACTCCATCTCTCCATTATCTAATTGTAGCCACTATATTCATCTCACCCATACTAGCTCTAACACATCATCATACCAATATAGAAGCAAACTCTATGGTCTCCACATGATCCAATGAAGCAATAGGTCATCTATCACCTATCTTGTCGCATCTAGCCCACTAGCTTGTGCACTATAACTTCCCCTTGTGAGGGTCCATCAAAATATAGTTGGTCACCCTACATCCAGCTCTTCCCAATCTAATCAATGAGGCCTCCTCACTACTATATGCTTCCAACTCCATACTTGGAGCAGCATAGTGACAACAATGCAACTATTCCTCTTGTACACAATATTGTGCAATGTTATATACAAGTGGCATAAAACAAAAGGGTCCTAAGCGAACTGCATCCATGTATCTCGTATCTCAAATACAACCCTAGCCAATCCCCATGGTAGATGTCACATGCTCATGTGATAGGCTAGTAATCTAGCAACTACTCCGCTCAGGATAACTGTCAGTGTAGAGATCCCTTGTGCCACTACCATACACTCTATAATGATCCTACTCTAATTGACCAAAAAAGTTAGATTCATTGTCAGCTACTCCAAGAATCGATCTTGTTCTACAGAATCATATACTACCATCCCTCTAATAGGAATCTAAAGGATTTTCCATACATCCTCTACGGTCATAGTCATCTCACCTATAGGTAACTAGAATATTGATGATTTTGAGTACCACCTCTCTGCCAATGCTATCCAAAAAGTTGTGTTTACTTCTACTTTGGATATCTTTTCCACATGGAGAAGCTCCACCTACCCAAGTACATATCTCTCTCCATTAGTGAGCCCCCTAACCCTATCCTCAAAATCCTTGAGTCACCAATCCTGATTCTCAAGAGTACCATACTGCAAATAAAAATAACAAAATTACATATTTTAGTTCATCAATCATCAAATTTAGAGCAAAAATTAGAAAATAACCAAGTAAAAGCATAAATTTGTGGGTCTATGTGAATTCATAGGAATTCAGCAATTTGCAGGTTTTGAATCCATGATTTCAATGTTCCTATTACGCCACGAATTCGTTGCATGGCTGCGAATTCATCGTGACAACCATGCATGAAAAATCTAATGAAAATCCTAAATAAAATTCCAAAAATAGCAAATACAGCTTAAAGCAAAAAGGTGAAATCTAGCTTACCCAAATCCTCACTTCAGCCTCGTTGCCACCTATTTGTACTTAATTTTCTTGGTGCTTTGGAAGCCCCATTTTCTCCAAAGCTCAAAAATAGCCAATCGTGCAGTAAAAATAAATTAGGGTTTTTACCCTCAACCCCTTTCTAGCCCCCCCATTTTTTTTTTTTTTTTACTATTTGTATTTCCCATCCATGATTTCAAGTTTCATGACGAGTATCACATTCCTCATGAAACTAAGGGGGTACCCTACTCAGAAAATTAAAATTTTAATTTTTAATTTTTGTTCCTTGATTTGCATGCCAAAATAAATAAATAAATAAAATAAAATAAATTTAACAATTTTTTCATACTAACATTTTTCCTAAAATTGTTCATCCTTTTTTTCCCATGTCAGCGTTTTACCACTTTTTCCCAAGTGTCTACATCTTTCTTTGTTGCATTTATTGCTCATAAATGTGTCAAAGATGGGGCAAAATGTAGATGAGAAAATTTGACCCTAGGTCATAATTCCTTCCCTCTAACACACGAAGTCACCCCCTCATCAACCCCACCTTCCTTTTTGCACATGACAAATTCCATTGCACATTTTCCTATATTTTTGTGATTTTGCAACCCATAATTTTAGATTGCAAATTCGCAAAATAGGACACCTGCATATCCACCCAAATGGCCACTTCGTTCTAGCCTAAATCTAGCCAACCATAGATTTTCCATGAATTCGTGGCCCATAATATTAGGCCATGAATTTGCAACCTAAAATATTAGGTCGTGAATTCGCTTAGATTGGCTATTTTTCCAATCTGGCTAATCACCCTAATTTCTTACCTTGAATCCTACAAACCCTAACTAATCCTATATAGATTAAAGTCTTAAAAATAATAACTTACCTAGTGGTGAGTTGAAGAGATTTTAGGAAAAATTGGAGAGCAATAGTATTTGGCTGAGAGAATTGCAGATTTGAAACTATGTTGTAGGTGGAGTGATTAAAAAAGGTTTTCTTGCTCCTCAAATATCACCTATGGAGCTTGACTTATTGCTAATCAAATATATATTGCTACTGTCATCATTATATTGTGCTTTTCTTGATATTTTTATTGCATTTCTTGTTATGCATTTTACGTTTCCTGCATACTCGATGAATTTGTGGGCTAGTTGTGACTCCAACAATAGGAATAAAATTTTTGCATAGGTCATGAAGTCACATAGACACAAACCTAAGGAAAAATATTTGCTTCTAGATATATGATTTCATCTACATATTACATATATATTATCTTGCATTCAATAATACTTTGTTCTTCCCATATTCCTTTTGCTATTCCATTTGCATTTTAGATATTTCATTTGTTTACATATAGATCCATGATTTATATCCATCTAGATATCATTTCCATATCAGCAATATCATCATCTATAAGAAGGTTATTTGATCATCCTTAGCACTTCCTATATCATCTTTGTTTGGCAAATCTATACTTCTGCACACTTCACAAATTTGCGAATAGATCATGAATCTGCTCGCAGATTATGAATTCACCTACAAGCCATAAATTCATAAATCCATAGGCTTGGGGTCAAATATCTACTTCCAAATCCATTTGTTCTAACCCATATCATATATTGATGATTCTACATTTCAATTGCATTCTAGTTTCTTCATAGTTTTATCATCTTATCTCTATTGTTAACTTATTTGCAAATATTTTATGATTTCGACCTCTTATGCAAGGTTTGTTAAATAGACCTAGGGGTTATAACTATTGTATAACTAAGAACAAATTCATAGTGGCTTAAGTAGATTCCAAAATGCTAACTATAATTTTTAGTGTTGTATATTATCAGTTGTAGGTCTCATGAATTCGTGCTCAAGGCAACAAATTCGCTTTCCACTCACTAGGATCCAGATAGACCATGAATTATTTTGTAGGAGACAAAATTGAAGAACACAAGCTTATACTGAGAGGGGGGTGAACAGTATAAGACCACTTTTTACTTTTCTTTTCAATTCAATATTATGCAGTGTATAGATAGCAGTATCAATAGCAGTAATCAAAGCAATGCACAAAACACCATCCACAAAAGTGACACAACAATTTACGTGGTTCACCCAATGCGGGCTACTCCACGGAGAAAATATTTTGCTAAAACTTTCTCAATCAATCTCTTGGGAATCCTTCCCAATTACAATGTTTATGGACCTCTATCCAAAGGAGATGTTGATCCCCTAAATCTCAAGTTCATGGATCTCTTCCATAGGAGAACTCTTTCCCCTTCTTCTCTGGCTAGTGATCTTCTAGAAGACTCTGTCTCTCTACTGCACTGACTGGTGGATCTCTCTCCACTTGAAGACTCCTCACTCAGATCTATCTTCAATTGTCCTGGCTGTTGGATCTCTATCCACTGAGACTCTATCCTCTATACTCTATCACCTCCAAATCTCTATCAATAGGTTCACTCAGAACCTCCTCAAATCTGCTCAATAGGCTCACTCAACTTCAATAGGCTCACTCAAAACCTGCTCAAATTTGCTCAATAGGCTCACTCAGAACCTGCTCAAATCTGCTCAATAGGCTCACTCAAAACCTGCTCAAATCTTCAATAGGCTCACTAGAACTCTAATCTCTCAATAGGCTCACTCAACCTACTCAAATCTCTCAATAGGCTCACTTAGAACCTACTCAAATATGCTCAATAGGCTCACTCAAAACCTACTCAAATCTGCTCAACAAGCTCACATAGAACTTGTCCCAATCTTCTCAATAAGTCCTCTCTAGGACTTGCTCAAATCTACATAGCAAGCTTTCACAAAATCTTACACAAAAATAGTCCACAAGCCTTCTCAAAGACTTACCTCAAATCAGCTCAACAAAATCTCAACTCAATCTCATAGAAGCATAAAGAGAATTGTTAGAGACTCAATATGTTCTATACTCAAATCCCAATCTCAATTCAAAGCAATCTCAACTCAGCTCAATATTATAGAAGCATAAAGAGAATTGTTAGAGACTCAATATGTTCTATACTCAAATCCCAATCTCAACTCAAAGCAATCTCAACTCAGCTCAATCTTAACTCAATCTCATAGAAGCATAAAGAGAATTGTTAGAGACTCAATATGTTCTATTCTCAAGGCTCAATCTCAACTCAATCAGAATATAGAATAGTTTGTTTCATGGAACTTGAACAACCACTTCATGCAACCACTTGACTAGGCTCAATCAACTCTACTCAACCAATCACTTCAAGAAACAACTCTTTCTCACAAACCCTAGTCCAAGCATGAATCAACTAACTCAAAATGTTTCCAACAATGCTCAACAACAAATCTTACATAACAATGATACTCATGTTCTTTTCTAACTCAAGTTCAAGTTCTTTGCATCACCCATTGGCTTCAACAACAATGCTAATAAGACAAGGTTTTAATCACAACTCTCAATTCAAAAAACCTTGAAGCATAAACTCAAAGTACTTCACTCAACCAATGGTCTAAACAACAATGCTTATCAAACAAGGTTTAATCACAACTCACAATCCAGAAAACCTTGAAGCATTAACTCAACCACTTTCAAAAAGGAAACCACAATCAATCCTTTTCACTCCAATGATATTTCAAAAATCAACCACCCAAATAAAATCAATGGAGAGTATTACTCATACCTTTTTGATGCCTTATGAGTTGTCCACTAAATCTGTCACACTCAACACACTTTCTTTTTCAACTCTTAACAAGGGTTAGAGATCTTGAGTAATAACACAACAATAATATCCAAATAACACCTTATTACTCCTACTTTATTTTAACATCCACCAAAGTTATTTTTAAAAGAAAACCCTTACTCAAAATAACTTTCACTAAAAATAACTTTATCAAAAACCCTTATTACTCCTAACAATTTCAAAAATCACAATTAAAAATAATTCACAACTCAAATAACCACCATGACCTTATTCCCTAAGGTTACTCAACAAATCAACTAACGAAGCACCTTTACCCCTTATCACTCCACCTTAGGCAATCCAAACAAAATATTAATAAAAACCTTAATACCTACCTCGAGGGGAATCGAACCCTCGTCTTGCCCCAATGCGAATGCCCTAGCCATGGCCAAGCTACCACACGAGCTACGGGCTCATTGGTGAAAAAGAAGCACCACCCACTTCTTATCCTTCACCCTCTTCCACCAAGCGAAAAGTATGCACCTTGGGCGCCTCAACAGAACAAAGCCAAAAATGATGCTTGCAGGAATCGAACGCACAACCTCCTTGTCACCAACACCTTTGCACAATCCAAGCTACCACTAGGCCATGCTGCCCAATGCATTTTGGGAAGTGGTCGTTGTCTCCCTTTAATGTTCGCTGCATCACTTAAATGAAAAACACGAGCTCTTTTTCTTCACAAATACCAAGCACAAATATCAATGAGCAAGGATGAATGAATTAAAAAATTCAATGACATATTTATATGCCTTCCCTTTGCTTTGGAAACGTCGGCCTTTTTGAAACTTCCTTCATGACGTCGACGGATAAACTTTTAATTTTAATTTTAAATAAATTAAAATTTAAACTAAATATTTAAAATTAAATATCTCCATCATTGGGGCACCTTTTTCGATGAAACGAAAAGCCAACTTGGGTTTTAAGAAAAACCCATTTCAAATCTGCCATCCATGGTTTTAAATAAAACCTTTAAAATTAAATTTCTCCATCATCGGGGCACCTTTTTTGATGAAACGAAAAGCCAACTTGGGTTTTAAGAAAAACCCATTTCAAATCTGCCATCCATGGTTTTAAATAAAAACCTTTTGCAAAGCTTCCCTTGAAGCTCCTTTTGGAACCAAATGCCATGCATCCCTTCTTGAACCTTTGATCAAAAACCTTTGCTTCTCATGAAGCTCTTTGTGAAACACAAACATAGTGCTTACTTACATAGATCCTTTTGACATCAATGACAACTCTTAGCTTAGGGACTCAAAATGTCCAACAATCTCCCCCTTTGTCATTGATGGCAACCCATATCCTTTTACTAAAATCTGACCTTCTTTTCTGCTCCCCCGGGACTTTGCTCCCCCTGGCTCAAAGCTTTCTCAAATATCAAATCTCTCCCCATATCAAAAACTCTCCTCAATATACACAAATCTCTCCCCCTTTGTCATCAATGGCAAAGGGTCACCTTTGGGGCTCGGGGCTAAGAATGAGCCTCTTAGCTTAGCCCCTCCCCCACCTCCACATGAGGTGGTTAATTCTGGGGTGGGAGTATTTCTACTCCCCAAAAGCACTGCTCTTTACCTTTACCTTTCTCTCTTCCTTTCTGAGTTTTCTGAATCCTCTCACTATTTCTTACCAAGTCATCATCACTTCTATTCCTGTTCCTGTTCCTATTCTTGTTCTCATCCATGTTCCTATTTCTGTTCCTGTTCCTATTCTTGTTCTCATCCATGTTCCTATTCCTGTTCATGCCTGCTTCTGGAATATTTTCTCTACACCATCTTGTTGTGTGACCATCATTATTGCACTTATAACACTTAATGTTATTATTCCTTGGAAGTGCAAATGTCTTAGGATATCTCCTAGTGAAGCCATATCCTCTTCTATCATAAACCCTGCAATTCATTGCCTTGTGACCAAACTCATTGCATGAGTAGCAATACCCATGGAAAAGTTATCCTTTCCCATATTCCTATCTTTTGTATGACCTGCACTGTGAAGCCATGTGCCCAAACCTGTGACATGAGAAGCATCTCCCATTGAAGCTTCCTTGCCTAGACCTCATTGGTCTCCTATTTTGATTGTTGTTCCATCTGTATCTTCTTTGTGCATTATTTCTATATTTGACCTCTTTGTTGTCCAACTCATCCTCTGATGTCTCATTCCAACTTACACTGTTATTTTCTGAAGTATCTTCTTCTGAAATTCCTTCTTCTTCTAGACTTGAAGTAGACTTTTCTTCCCATTTCTTTTGAGTCTGTTTGGAACCAAGACCTATCTTGTTTGTTGCTCCTCTTTGTATCTTGATTATTTTGTCTACACTCTTTGCACTGTTCACATATTTGTACAACTTTTTCTTGGAATCCTCTAAATATTCCTTTAGTAGTGCCACTTCTTGTGTTAAATTTTCACACTCCAAAATATTTGCTTCTAACTTATCCTTGAACTTACTTGCCTTAGCCTTTGACTTTTCTAAGTCCTCTATGAGCAATAATATTTCTTCATCACATTCTTGAAACTGACTTTCAAGCTTAGAGTGTTGCTTTCTTACCTTCTTTACTGTGTCAAGAGCATAGATAAGTTCTCCCTTGAGATCATATCCATTCTCCACTGAATAATCCTCTATTTGTTTACCTTTGTCCCTATCATTACTTCCTTTTGGCTTGTCTTCTATAGGATCACTTACTTCATCTTCTAATGCCATTAGAAGATTCTCATCTTGTCTTTCAAGTGCATCTTCAAAACCATCATCACTAAAACTATAGCCATCCCTAGTGCAATTATCTTCAAGATGTCCAAATTTACCACATCTAAAACACTTGAGAATAACTTGAGTCCTTTTCTCTCTAACCATAAATAGGACTTCATCTCTATCATTGTCTGAAAAACTAGCATCACTATCATTTGAGTACTTACTTGCATTATCCGCATAGTAGCTTTTCTTTTGCCTTTGAAAGAACTTCTTTCCTTGTCTATTTTGTCCATCCTTGCCTTTCTTCTTGTACCTATGTCTTTCTGATTCTTTGTACTTGTGATCCTATTTTTCTTCATCACTATTGTACTTTGGCTCTTTGCACTCTGTCGCATAGTGTCCATACTTTCCACAATTGAAGCACTTAATAGATCTTACATCTATGAATATTTTGGAACCTTTATCTCTTCTACCATAGTTAGCTTCTTCATCACTAGATGACTCACTACTTGATTCTATATTTTTACCCTTTTTCTTTTTGTCCACTTTGAATGCAACTTCTTTCGAAGGAATAGGATCTTTTGTTCTTATCTCAAAAGTAGTAAGCATGCCAAGCAAAGAATTCCTTGTCAAAGAATCACTATCAATTGATGTTTCTATAGCAGAAACCTTTTCACTATACCTTTTTGGAAGAGTTCTCAAGATCTTATCACAAGCATCAGATTCATCAACCTTCATTCCAAGACCTCTCATCTCATGTACAAGTTCATCAATCTTACTGAGATAATCATGAATATTTTCATCATCTCTCATTCTTAAGTTCTCAAATTCTCCTTTGATATTTTTGATCTTAGCTTTCCTGACACCTTTATCACCCTCATATATGTCATGCAGTAGATCCCACATATCTTTTGTTGTTTTACAATCCATAACCTTCATAGATTCTGATCTACCCAATCCTTTTATAATTGCATTCATAGCTCTTGAATTTGCATGCATTAGAAGCTTACCTTCCTTATCTGTAGGAGGATTGACTATAGAATCATATCCAAGTTCCACTGCATCCCAAACTTCATTTCCAAGTGCCATCAGGTGAAATCTCATCAACATACACCAATACAAGAAGTCACTTCCATCAAATACTGGTACTGCATTATTGAAGGACCCATCCTTTTGATCCTTGTGATCCATTGTGTTCTTAGACCACTTTTCCTTCAAGTTATCAAACTCTTTAGAAGGAACCCGCTCTGATACCAATTGAAGAACACAAGCTTATACTGAGAGGGGGTGAACAGTATAAGACCACTTTTTACTTTTCTTTTCAATTCAATATTATGCAGTGTATAGATAGCAATATCAATAGTAGTAATCAAAGCAATGCACAAAACACCATCCACAAAAGTGACACAATAATTTACGTGGTTCACCCAATGCGGGCTACTCCACGGAGAAAATATTTTGCTAAAACTTTCTCAATCAATCTCTTGGGAATCCTTCCCAATTACAATGTTTATGGACCTCTATCCAAAGGAGATGTTGATCCCCTAAATCTCAAGTTTATGGATCTCTTCCATAGGAGAACTCTTTCCCCTTCTTCTCTAGCTAGTGATCTTCTAGAAGACTCTGTCTCTCTACTACACTGACTGGTGGATCTCTCTCCACTTGAAGACTCCTCACTCAGATCTATCTTCAATTGTCCTGGTTATTGGATCTCTATCCACTGAGACTCTATCCTCTATACTCTATCACCTCCAAATATCTATCAATAGGTTCACTCAAAACCTCCTCAAATATGCTCAATAGGCTCACTCAAAACCTTCTCAAATCTTCTCAATAGGCTCACTCAGAACCTGCTCAAATCTTCTCAATAGGCTCACTCAGAACCTGCTCAAATCTGCTCAATAGGCTCATTAGAACCTGCTCAAATTTCTCAATAGGCTCACTTAGAACCTGCTCAAATCTGCTCAATAGGCTCACTCAAAACCTGCTCAAATATGCTCAACAAGCTCACATAGAACTTGTCCCAATATGCTCAATAAGTCCTCTCTAGGACTTGCTCAAATCTGCATAGCAAGCTTTCACAAAAGCTTACACAAAAATAGTCCACAAGCCTTCTCAAAGACTTACCTCAAATCAGCTCAACAAAATCTCAACTCAATCTCATAGAAGCATAAAGAGAATTGTTAGAGACTCAATATGTTCTATACTCAAATCCCAATCTCAATTCAAAGTAATCTCAACTCAGCTCAATATTATAGAAGCATAAAGAGAATTGTTAGAGACTCAATATGTTCTATACTCAAATCCTAATCTCAACTCAAAGAATTCAACTTAGCTCAATATTAACTCAATCTCATAGAAGCATAAAGAGAATTGTTAGAGACTCAATATGTTCTATTCTCAAGGCTCAATCTCAACTCAATCAGAATATAGAATAGTTTGTTTCATGGAACTTGAACAACCACTTCATGCAACCACTTGACTAGGCTCAATCAACTCTACTCAACCAATCACTTCAAGAAACAACTCTTTCTCACAAACCCTAGTCCAAGCATGAATCAACTAACTCAAAATGTTTCCAACAATGCTCAACAACAAATCTTACATAACAATGATACTCATGTTCTTTTCTAACTCAAGTTCAAGTTCTTTGCATCACCCATTGGCTTCAACAACAATGCTAATAAGACAAGGTTTTAATCACAACTCTCAATTCAGAAAACCTTGAAGCATAAACTCAAAGTACTTCACTCAACCAATGGTCTAAACAACAATGCTTATCAAACAAGGTTTAATCACAACTCACAATCCAGAAAACCTTGAAGCATTAACTCAACCACTTTCGAAAAGGAAACCACAATCAATCCTTTTCACTCCAATGATATTTCAAAAATCAACCACCCAAATAAAATCAATGGAGAGTATTACTCATACCTTTTTGATGCCTTATGAGTTGTCCACTAAATCTGTCACACTCAACACACTTTCTTTTTCAACTCTTAACAAGGGTTAGAGATCTTGAGTAATAACACAACAATAATATCCAAATAACACCTTATTACTCCTACTTTATTTTAACATCCACCAAAGTTATTTTTAAAAGAAAACCCTTACTCAAAATAACTTTCACTAAAAATAACTTTATCAAAAACCCTTATTACTCCTAACAATTTCAAAAATCACAATTAAAAATAATTCACAACTCAAATAACCACCATGACCTTATTCCCTAAGGTTACTCAACAAATCAACTAACGAAGCACCTTTACCCCTTATCACTCCACCTTAGGCAATCCAAACAAAATATTAATAAAAACCTTAATACCTACCTCAAGGGGAATCGAACCCTCGTCTTGCCCCAATGTGAATGCCCTAGCCATGGCCAAGCTGCCGCATGAGCTATGGGCTCATTGGTGAAAAAGAAGCACCACCCACTTCTTATCCTTCACCCTCTTCCGCCAAGCAAAAAGTATGCGCCTTGGGCGCCTCAATAGAACAAAGCCAAAAATGATGCTTGCGGGAATCGAACGCACAACCTCCTTGTCACCAACACCTTTGCACAATCCAAGCTACCACTAGGCCATGCTGCCCAATGCATTTTGGGAAGTGGTCGTTGTCTCCCTTTAATGTTCGTTGCATCACTTAAATGAAAAACATGAGCTCTTTTTCTTCACAAATACCAAGCGCAAATATCAATGAGCAAGGATGAATGAATTAAAAAATTCAATGGCATATTTATATGCCTTCCCTTTGCTTTGGAAATGTCGGCCTTTTTGAAACTTCCTTCATGACGTCGGCGGATAAAATTTTAATTTTAATTTTAAATAAATTAAAATTTAAACTAAATATTTAAAATTAAATATCTCCATCATCGGGGCACCTTTTTCGATGAAACGAAAAGCCAACTTGGGTTTTAAGAAAAACCCATTTCAAATCTGCCATCCATGGTTTTAAATAAAACCTTTAAAATTAAATTTCTCCATCATCGGGGCACCTTTTTTGATGAAACGAAAAGCCAACTTGGGTTTTAAGAAAAACCCATTTCAAATCTGCCATCCATGGTTTTAAATAAAAACCTTTTGCAAAGCTTCCCTTGAAGCTCCTTTTGGAACCAAATGCCATGCATCCCTTCTTGAACCTTTGATCAAAAACCTTTGCTTCTCATGAAGCTCTTTGTGAAACACAAACATAGTGCTTACTTACATAGATCCTTTTGACATCAATGACAACTCTTAGCTTAGGGACTCAAAATGTCCAACAAAAATTATTCTTCTCAGCCATCCAATCTAGGTAAGCCTTCTGTATGATCTATTTTATTTTAGTTTTTGTTTTCTATTAGTCAATACCTATTTCTTTTGTAGATTACTATCAAAATATAAGAAAAAAAGAATCAAATTGCATTACACTTAGTTTAGATAATTTATTTTATTGAGTGTTGTTTGTAAGTAAAATTGAATAGCATATAGTTTAATCTTAGCTGAATTCTATCCCAAACTTAGGTGTATGTAAATAAAAAGAACACATCAAACCATACACTTTATCTAGAATTAAGAACAGTCTTTAAATGTTTCTTGGTGAACCCACCTAATTTATCAATAATCACCAAAGGAGGCATGACACCAAGTGTCCCTTACATCGATGTGTGGACCCTTAATTTACCATACCCCTTCGAGGAATAGATCAATTAGCCTAAAGGAAAGGGGTACAAATCTTTTGGTACATAATTAACAAGGAACCATCTATTCAGTATGATCCTAATTTAAGGAAGAACATTCTCGATGAACCTAAGGAATGTGTCTCATTAGATTTTGAAGACTCTCTTGAAGTACCATGCACCATTCAAGAGAAAAAAATTGGTAAATAAAACGTAGTTTTAAAAGTTAATACCTTACCCAGGTGTTGTAGGTGAGTTGGAGAGGAGAGGGTAATCCTCCAAGGGAGGTCCCAGCTTCAAATCTCCATCCTACCAAAAAGCTAAATTGGGTATCCAAAAATCCAATTGATAATGTTGGTGCAGGCAGGGTTGGGTGCAACTCCCATATGACTTTGACGGTGTAGAACCTCCTGTTCGTGGTCTTTTAGACCAAGGCAGCCTCGTAAGGGGTTTTTCGCTTTTAAAAAAAAAAATTTAATACCTCTGCCATTAATAATAAAATACCAAAAAATGAGCATAAAAAGTCAAAAGCTTCTATAATAGAGCTAGACGAGGATGAATATGATGAAAAATAAAATTGTGAAATAATAATGAGGAATATAATAAGACCTAATCCTAATAATTATAAAGCAAGATCCAATGAATTAGGACCAAACATAGAGAAATAAACACAAACTAAGTTGGTTGAACTTCTCTTTACCAAAAAACAAAGTGATATTGGTAATATGCAAGCAGGGCCAAAAGCCCCTAATGAGACATGATATTCATCTCATGGAATATAAGGGGTTTTAATGCCCCCTCAAAGTAGAGGTGTATTAGGGACCTATGTTTAAGTAATAAGCCTAATATTCTTTGTTTCCAGGAAACTAAAATGATAAAATAATTTTCAAAACTATGAAATAAATAGAGGCAAGATGTGAATGGGATGTTATGGATTCTAAAGGAGCAGTAGGGGAAATTCTAACTTGTTGAAATCCTTCTATAACTTCCTATGTAACCATTCATAAAACTAGGCATTGGATAGCCTCTTTAGTCACTTTCTACTTTGTATATTATCATTTCATCCTTATCAATGTTTATGGACCTACAACTCAATCAAGATGATTAGAAGTTTGGAGTGGTATTGAAGCCTTTATGAGAAGTAAAGACCAAGAAACCTTATTCATGATCATAGGATATTTTAATGCCATAACCAAGTTGGATGAAAATTTTGGAGGAATTAGGAAATTAACCCAAGTTATGAGAGATTTCTCAGCTTTTATTCAAAATAATAATCTTTGAGAGGTTGAGTTTGAAGAAGACAACTATACTTGGACAAACAACGGGAGAGGCTAGAACCTAATAGTATAAAAAATTGATAGTTACATACTCTTTGATCATTGGCTAGGTGAACTAACTTGTGCTAAAATTAATACCTTAACAAGGATTGGTTCATATCACTAGCCAATAAGAGTTAAAATAGTGATAAGTGAATTCAAAAATATAATATTTTAAATACGAGCAAATGTGGGAAGGCCGTCCTCAATTTGTTGATATGATAGCTCAAACGTGGAATTATTTAGGTAATTGTGGTTTGTATGCTCTTCCCAATCAAATAAAATCTATGACATCTAGATTAAAAGAATGGAACAAGAACATATTTGGAAATATTTTTAAGAAGAAAGAACTAAAAGATAAACTTTCAAAATTATAAAAAGGTGATCATAATAATCCAAGATCAAAGGAAAGAGAGTTGCTTAGTGAATATCATAATATTTTGAGTAAGGAAGAGAAATTCTGGAGATTAAATTCAAGATAAATATGGTTAAAATAAGGAGATAAAAATACAAAATTTTTTAATAGAATGGCTACAGTTTAGAGATCACCATCCAGAATTAGAAGAATTAAATCAATAGAAAGGGTTTGGATTGAATATTAAAGTGAAATTATAAAAGAGGTAAAGTATTTTTATCAAAATATTCTAGGATCAGAGGAGACTGAAATTCTTAATTATAAACTTCTTCAAGATGTTCCTTTAGTTATAACAAATGAATACAATAGGAAACTAATGGAGCATATTACTCTAGAAGAAGTTCATTTAGCTCTTTTCTCTTTTAATAAGGATAAATCCCTAGGTCTAGATGGGCTCTCTATAGCTTTTTACCAACATAATTGGGATATAGTGAAGGATTCTTTATTGGTGGTAGTGGAATAGTCTAGGGTAAATAATACATACCTTATAAAATTAATGCAACATATCTTACCTTAATTCCAAAAATAAGGATGTTGAATTGTTTGATTCTTTTAGACCCATAAGTCTATGTAATATGACATATAATATTATCTCCAAAGTGATGGTAAATTTATTAAGGCCATTGTTAGACAAAATTATTTTAGAATATCAAGGAGGATTTGTGAAAGGGAGACAAATTTTGGACATGATCATAGTAGCTCATGAAGTTATACATTCAGTAGCTTCAAGAAAAGAGAAATCAATGATCTTAAAACTTGATATGAGTAAATCCTATGATAGGGTTAAATGGGATTTTATTTTTGAAGTTTTAGAAAATTTTAGATTAAAAAATAAATGTATTAGATGGATTAAGGCTTGTGTATCTAAATTTTCTTATTCAATGTTGATCGATGGGTTAGTAATAGAATATTTTAAATCCAAGAGAGGCCTTAGACAATGATATCATATATCTCCTTATTTGTTCATTATTATGGTAGAGGTTTTGAGTAGGAACTTAAAGAAGGCTTACAAATATGGGCTTCTAAATGGGATTAAGGTTAGTAATAACATTGACAACATCACCCATCAATATTTTGTAGATGATACAACCCTTTTTGGAAGGGCAGGGATAAATGAGACCAAAGCTTTGAATAAATTTTTAAAGGAATACAAAAGAGCTTTAGGGCAAAAATTTAATAGGACAAAATCTAAAATTTACTTCCTTAACACTCCAACTAATATCAAAGTAAGAATTTATAGGTTACTTCAAATGGAGGAGGCAAATTTACCAACAACTTATCTAGGGATGCCTTTATTTGAGGGGAGAATGAGGATAGAATTATGAAATCTAGTAAATTTTGGAATAAACTTCCAGCTTAGAAAGGTAGATGGTTATTATTAGCAGGAAGAGTGCAGTTAATTAAATCAGTCTTACAGGCCATTCCAACATATTATATGCCATTGTATTCTATGCTAAATTCAATTGAAATTTTTTTGATCTATATTATGTGATCCTTTTTATGATCAAGTTTACATGATAATAGGAAATATCCTTTGGTGAAATGGATCAAGGTGTGATATGATAAAACTAGGGTAGGCCTTGGTTTAAGAGTTCTTACATATGCAAACTTAGCTCTTAGGGAAAAAGTAATCTGGAGATTATACAAAGAGAGTCAAAGACAATGGGTAAGAGTTATTCTAATTATGTTGATCCCAATGACCCAAGTAAAATATTTATTGCATTCTCTCTTCCAAATGGTTTTGTTCTTTGGAATGTATTGTGATGATTTTCTATGTCCTTAAATATTTGGGGTTGTCACACCACAATAAAATCACTGGTTCACAAACAACATTGTCGACTCTGGTGGTTCCACTTCTTTAACTCAGGAAAATATTATCACAAATACTCTAGACAGACCGATTAAGGTAAGGATTCCCTGGTGGTGAACCTATATTACTTCTCATATGCTCATGCTCATCCAGATTAACAAAAACAAAGTAAAACTACAACATTAAAATGACAAAATTTTAGAGTAACTCCCAGCTAATGCTTCAAGCTGTAGACCAATACCTTATCCATTGGGCAATTGTAGCCATACTTAAATAATGATGAAGAAATAAGGGGAGGAGATAAAACTGATTCAATCGCATCCATTCAAATGATGTAACAAATATGATTAAACATGCCAATGAAATAATATGACACTTATACATTCAAATAATGTAACATATAAATGTGACAAGTAAAATTACACATAGAATTGCTAAAAGGAGGAAGTAGGATAACATTGATCAATAGATCATTACAATGGAGTCTAGTCAATATAACCAGATCTCACTAAACAAGTACAAAAAAATTCTCCATTAAAATAATGTAACAGAGAATTACAGCCCTTCATTCAAATGATGTAACAAATTGCCTCCCAAATTCTTACCTCGGTCACTAGAAATAATCCCAAGAAATTGGACACCTCTTCAAAAAAACCTGCATAGTGATAAGGAAGAAAACAAGGTGACCAGACAAGATAGACAAAAGAAAATACAACTGACAAGGATGACACTCTAGTATACCTCTTACAAAATTACTGCACAAAAACTTGATAATGAAAGTTGTTGTAGTCACTCTCTCATATAGCCGGTAGATTGGTTCTCATTCAAAGTTTATGATGGCCCATAATTACAAAAATTGTAACTACTTCGGTGATGGCTCATAACTGTTTCTATTACTAAAAATTGAGTGATGGCCCAAAAAATGGTAGCTGCCTACGAAATTGATCCACAATATGTGTGCATTAAATGGCCTGGTAATGGTCAAAATGCCTTCATTCCTCTTGAAAACAACCTAAAAATGGCTTCAAAAAATTAACATCTCAAACTTGGTCACACAAAAGAGGTTGGTTATAAATTTTTAATTTTTATTTTTTTATAAGGCTAACTTTAGCCATTTTTTATTTTTATTATCAAAAATAATTTGTCATTACCAAATGTATTGATAACGACAATATTATTATATTTTTATTTAATTACATGCAAAAAAGCTCACCTAGGTGTTGTAGGTGAGTTGGAGAGAAGAGGGCAAACCTCCAAGGGAGGTCCTAGGTTCAAATCTCCACCCTACCAAAAATATGAATTGGGTATCCAAAATCCAATTGATAATGTTGGTGCGATCAGGGTCGAGTGTGATTCTCGGGTGACTTTGACGGTGTAGAACCCCCTTGTCCGTGGTCTCTCAGACCAAGGCAGCCCCGCAAGGGTTTTTTTGCTTAAAAATAAACATGCAAAAATGCTTAATATTTTTAATTAAAAGGAATTGGCTAGTGGCAAATGGCCATCTTCCCATAAGTTTTAGTTTATCAAAACTTTTAAAAAGGCACGTGCGTGCCTTTTAATTTTTTTTAAATTAATTAAAATATGGAGTGGGGCCCGTCGGCTGACCTCCTCCCATGGTCGGTCAAATTTTTTTTTTAGGAGGGGGGTCATCGACCAACCCCCTCTCATGGTTGGCTGACCCCTTCTCATGGTCAGTCAGTTTTTTTTAACTTTAAGATATATATTATATTATAATATATATTATACATAATATAAAATATAATTTTTGATAGGTAAAAATTTCATTAAAAGTGGGTTTTGAAAGGGGCCCCAAAACATTTTTACAATAGGTCAATAGACCAAACAAAAGGCCAAAGGAAATGCTAGAGGAAAAGCACATTAACATCCTGCCCAAAGTAGGAAAGATAAAAAAAACCCCAAGTGGGAAATTTAAACCAAGATAAATTTTAAAAACCCGCACAAGCAGGAAAATTAAAGATCCCACCCAAAGCAAGGAAAAGGAAAATCCTACCCAAGTAGGAAAAAAGTAATTTGAAAAATCTCGCCTAAGGGGGAAACCTGAAGCTAGTATCCCATCGAGGAAAAACTAGAATGCAAAACTGCCTAGAAGGAAAACCACCCTAAGAAAGTAGTACCAGAGAAATCTATCGAAATCACCAAGAAGGGCCATCCCACCCAAGGAGGGTTGGGAAAAATGTGAGGACACAAGAAGACTAGAATCCTACTCAGGAACTCCAAAAATTGCTCCAGAAGAGCAAAATAGTGGAAGGCTGAAGAAAGAAGCCAAGATCCCACCAAGGGATAGTCTGGGAAGGCAGTACAAGAAGTAGCATCTTGCATAAAGCCTAGAAAATGGATCAAAAAATTTGAGGATCTCCACATACCATGAGATCCCCTTGTATATGAGGTTGAACTATGAAAATTCTAGAAGAAACCAGAGGCTACAACATAATCAGAACCACAAGCCATGGGAAGAGGGGTAGAAAGGCCCTAAGGAACCCAAATTGAAGGAGCATAGGGAAATCAAGTTGCAGGTAATAAGCACATGTCTCATCCCAATACTGGAAGATGCAATCAATACCCCAAAGAAACCTCCATCTCTAATGATGAACAACTTCTAGGAACCATAACAGGAAAACCAATGGGAACCCAGTAGCAAGCAACGCATACGACCCCATCCAAAGCTGAGAAAGAAACACTGAGAAACCATCAAGAAGACCAGATCCAAGAAACCCAAAGAGAATATTCACTAAAAATATGTGGTGAAAACCTCCCAAGGAGCACAAGTACAGATTCAAACCCCTATTCCATAACCATAATGCAACATAACCGAATAACCATTGAAACTGACACCAAGTAGAAAACCTACAACAAACTAGGATAGACCTGAGAACAATGGATAAAAGGGTCCTTGAAGCTCAACAGACCTAGGGAAGGTCCCAAGGACGTCCCAAAATAGGGGCACAGGTAGGAAACCCTCAATCAGGCTAGGAAAGGGTAGACAAGTGGAAAAGTGACCTCCCACCCCAAGGAGATCATTTGCAACCACAACCAACCTAGATATAAGGGCCTAGGAAGTGCCAAGGAACTGGGATAGAACCAGGGAAGGGGTGAGTATGGAAGCGGATCAAAACATCCCATATAATATAAAATATAATAATTATAATTATCACTTTAATTATTAATTAAAATATTATTATATATAAATTTAAATTAAACATTTAAATAAATATCTAAATAAATTACCCAGTGTTGTAGGTGAGTTGGAGAGGAGAGGGCAATCCTCCAAGGTAGGTCCTAGGTTTAAATCTCCACCCTACCAAAAAGCTGAATTGGGTATCCAAAATCCAATTGATAATGTTGGTGCGAGCAGGGTTGGGTGCGACTCCCGAGTGACTTTGACGGTTTAGAACCCCCTATTCGTGGTCTCTCAGACCAAGGCATCCCCACAAGGGGTTTTTCGCTTAAAATAATATATATTATATATATATATATATATATATATATATATATATATATATATATATATATATATATATATATATATATATATATTTAATTAAAAATAATCAAATTTAATTAAATGTCTAGCTAAACATATAATTGAACTTTAATATATATATATATATATATTTAATTAAACATTTAAGACCCTAGAGGTCAAAAATGATTAATTAAATTTTATTAAAATCCAAAAATGACGACAAAAGACCAAAACCCCAACATGACTTCGATGAAATAAATTTTTAAAGATGTTTTTACAAAGATGAGGTAATATGGGAAAATACTCGAGGACTCAAAAATTTATTGAACGGAGGTAGACTGGGGCAAAAATGCAAGGGACTCATAGGACACCAAATTTTTTGAAAAATTGGGGGCAAAACAAGTTGGATTTTGAGGATCCAATAGAATGGTTTTAAAAAGTCTATTGATCTTATGATTAAATATTTAATATAGGTGGTGGGAACTAGAGAAAAAAAATCTATTTGGATGGATACTTGGTGTGATAAAAAACCACTCAATTTAGATCTGATTTTGAAACCTTGGATGAGATTGCTTTAAGATAAATATGGTGATAGGGTTTCAAATATTTTGTATAAGGATTAGGAAGGAAGATACAAATGGAAAGAATATTTTTTTACAAGTATACAAGAAATTGATGCTAGGAGGCAATTGAGTAGAAAGATAACAACTGTGATTATTCTGAGAGGATCCAGGGATAAATTGATTTGGAAGTTGAATAGCTCAAAAGAATACACAATAAGAAGTGGATATAATGTACAACACCAACAAAATAATAATATCACTATAATATGGAGAAATATTTGGGATAGCCCAAGCATTCCTAAAGTTAACATTGTTTTTTTAGCTAGTAGGTCATAGAAGAATTTTATCCTAGGATAACCTTATGAAAATGGGTTTTCATGGTCCCTATCAATGTATTTTTTGTAAAAAGGAGGAGGAGAGTATAGACCATCTCTTGGGACATTGCACAATAGTATGGAATTTATGGCAATGGATTCTTAATATTTCTGGTAAATGCATGGTGATGAATAACATAATTGAAGATTGGTTAAAGTAATGGTAGAGCACTTATAAAAGTGAGGCTTTACAAACAATATGGGATGTATCAAAAGATACAATACTTTGGACTATATGGCTAGAAAGGAATAGAATAATATTTAAATGAAATGAAAGCAGTTTAGAGGTAATGAAAAGGAAGATATGTTTAGCCATAGAGGAGTCTAAACCAACCCTATCAACTCATCCAGTCCCTAATCTGGAAGCAGATAGCTTTGATAGATGGAGTCAAGTCATTAAATGGAATTATGATGTTGGGTACAATATAAGTAAAAAGAAGACAGAATATAAAGTGGAAACCACCAGATGTGAAGTGGGTTAAATTGATTTTTTATGGAGTATTTAAAGGAAATCTAAAACTAGTAGGAGGAGGAATAATTAGAAGTAACAGAGGAGATATTTTGTCTCATTATGCTTTCAATAGTGGATTTAAGACAAATAATGAAGCTAAAGCTTGGGCGGCTTTAGAAGGGTTAAAATATGCAAACAAATGAAATGGAACATAATATGGATGGAAGGTGATTCTCTCATAGTAATAAATGAAATTTTGAGAAAATTTAAGGCATAAGAGATAATTGTGGAAATTCAAGATCTTGCTAAAGAGTTTGAAGAAATCAGGTTTACACATACATTAAGGGAATAAAACAATTGTGCATATAGGAAATCCAATAGAGGGGTTTTGATTGAGGATCATGAAATTAAATTCTCCTTTCCATGGTTTGAGGAAGTAGTAAGTTTATTTGAAGCTGACAAGAAAATGTTGATTACCTAAAGTAATTAATGATTAAGATTTACTTTAATATTTTCCACTGGTAATATCTACTTTTTTGTAACAATAAAGTGTTTTCATATAAACTGTTTATTTTATTTTTTGTGGTCACTTGTGTTTTAGGAAGGAAAATAGCAATCTAGATTTAATAAAGTGGACTATGATAGTGCGATGTTTTGAAAATATTACTCTACTAAGATGCAATGCATAGATAGTAGAATTAAAGTTTTGAATTGTGAAGGCTGCTATAAGAAAATATCAAGAAGGATATTGAATTCTAGAATATTTGTATTCATACAAAAAATTGAAAAGATCCAAAAAATAAAAATCAAGAATTTAGATCATTTATGTAAAATGGTGTAGGTTTCTAGCTATAGCATCTCACTTCAAATGAGAAGAGAATCTATCTGTAAACTCTCAAGCTCTAAATAAGAGAGTTGTAATTTTTCAAGGGTGGGGGACCCGAGTACAACCCCTTATTATCTAGCCAAAAAAAATCATTTTGAGCTTATAACTCCCTCAAATTCTTCCTTAAAAAAATATTCTATTTTTTAATCTCCTTTCATAATATTTATCCAAAAAATTCTTATATCTCCATGTTTTAATAAACTTTTTGTGTTTTTATCTTTTCTTAAAAGATTCTCCACTTTTTTTAAAATGTGTCCCTTATATCTCCCTTTTAATACTTTCCATCCCTTAAATATTTTGACCTATTTAAAACATTACTTCATCAACCTTTGTCTTTTCTCCACCATTAAATAATTAACACTTCCATCATTTTATTTTATTGAAACATAGTAAATTTTCTCTTATTAGATAGCAATAATCAAATTAATGTGTCCATCACTTTCTATTACTATATTGTAATAATTAAAGTGTATGCTTCATATTAAAAAACTTTACAATTTTTTTATGTGTTAGTCGGAGAACCAGCACCGGTGCAGACTAATACCAACATAGAATGGTCATCGTTGCACACGAGGGGGAGGCGAGGCAGTCAATATCTGAAGAAGGCCAGTTATTAGAGGGAGGTCCTAGCTACCTACACCTAAAATACAAAGGAAGAAAAAGGAGAAGGAAAGAGATGAAATAAAGTAGGTTGTAAATAAAAATCATAAGGATGAGATATGGCCACATCAAGACATACGCTCACCCAACCCGTCGATGGAAACATAGGTGTACCACCTAATAGATTAGCTAACTGAGCCCTCACACAACACTTTAGCATGATGGGTTGAGAGGCAAATTCTAGAACCAAAGGATAGGTGCATGAAATCTAGGATTCAAAATTAAAGCACTCCTATTTGAGAAACCTTATCATAAATAAATATCTAACTCGATAATGATGCAAATTCCAAAACTACTAATCAAAATCCAGATAGAAAAAATTTAAATGAGATTTACTTAGATAGCCAAAGTAGAAATAAGCATATTAAATCAAACACAAAGATGTGAAGACCATATTAGAGACCAAATAGTAGTATCCTTGTATTTACAAAATGATGAGAAGTATTACATATGAATTGTAATGGCCAAAGAGCCACACCTAGGATATCTAACATCCTATTATTTATATAAAAATTACAACATATTCAAAATACGAGCATTAATGGTTTTGGGCAGGAAGATATTGTTGAGACAAACTGGTGCTTAGTCGGTACTCTACTCCTCAGGATAATGGTGATTTTTTGGAAAATGGTGTAGGTGCTTCTACATCAATATGATCCCTTGATCACTCTATAATTTTTGCCTAGCTCTTTAATTATCATCTATTTTGCCTCTTCAACTGGTTGGCAGTCCTCCAGTTATGTGGTGAATGACTAGGATTAATTACCTTGGAAGTAGCACATTTCAAATCAGCATTTCATGCATGAACAATTGGTATCAGGTAGTTAGAGTAATTAATACCTCCCTTTTTTAAAACTCTAGATGATAGTGGAAATTCAAGCATCGGGTAACTGTTTTACTTGTTTTATCAGATAACAATATTTTACTCTTGGTGACATTATGAAGGAGGGTGGGAATTTTACCAAAGTTTCACCCAACCAATGTCCCAAAGTTCTACTCAATAATGGGTGGAGATTTTCATCCTTGTGGATAGGGATTTACGATGTTTCCACCCTCATTGATCGGCCAAAGTTTTTGCCCAAATAGTGGGTGGGTTTTTTGAATACCTCCACCTAGTAGTAGAACCTAATTTTCTACCTACTCTATTTTTTTCCCTGCCCTTTCAAAAAATCCTTGGCTTCATGGTGGATTTATGGAACTAAACTCATTCGGCCACCTTGAAATTTTTTACCCATTTGTTGCTTATTGCTGCCCATTGGTGTTGTTACCTCTATCTTATGCTTGACCACTAATGCAAAAGTATGGATTCCAAAACTTAGTCACTTATTTTGAGCATCATCTTTTACGAAGAAGAGTGGGTGAAGGGGATAAAATTTCACCCACACTCTTGGTGACTTACAGGGGTTTTCCATCTTATGGAAAAAAAAGGACCCATAAAACTAGGAAATATGACAGCTTAAACAGAAAGACAAGGAAGAAGAGGAAATAATAGAGAGGAAAGGAATATGTGCATACAAGAGCAACCAAGGAAGTTTGTGAGACACAAGGGGATGTTGGAGGAAGTAGCACACTCAAAATAGTGAAACATTGAGAGGAAGTAGGAGATAAGGGAAATAAAAAGTGGAGGCAAAGGGGTACGATAAGGAAAATAAAGTAAAATAATAGATGGGGAAAGATAGGATATAGGAAACATCAAGAACATGGAAATGGAGGCTAGCAACCCAAAGAGTTGTAGACAATAAAGGTAAGGGGAATATGGAAGAATGGGGAAGGTGAGGATAAAGGGTAATACAAAGGTAAAAACCATCCAATAACTATCACATGAAATTAATAGGGCAGAAACCCCATATTATGGGATATGCCTACATATTAAATTCCCCTAAATGTACCCCACCAATAACCACAAATATTCCAAGAGCAGATATATTTCCATAAACTACCACCCATATTCTCATAGCTTCGCTTCTTATTTCTTAACATGATCCAGTAGGAACTCAACACATTTATTACGAATCCCCTCAAGATGATTTAGATTTATTTTGCTCAGCTCTATGTTTTTTGCAGTATATTGAGGTTTTATTTATAGGTTGATTGATCTAACACTAATTACTTATATGGAACCCAAATTTCCTTTTTGATATACCTCTAAATCATGTGATGTTAGGTTAGTTCTACTTTATGTGGTGGTAGATTTTTTGGGACTCGCCTAGAAGCTTTTTATCCTAGATGCTCTCCATCCATTGGGCTATAGGATCACTACATGACACAAAAAATCATGGAAGAAAAGAAGAAAGTAAGCATGACAAATAAAAGGTGTCATTTTTTCAAATCCATGCCTGGGGAACATCCCATGCTCTTTTCTTCATAATTTATAGTGACTTGGACAGATGGCAATTCATTACTGGAGAATTTCACTTATAATTCATAAGAAAAATAATGATGCTTATGAGAGCAACCATGTTTATCACATAGTTTTTTATTTATTTGCCACATATTTACACAAAATTATGGTGTGTCAGACACACCTAGACCAAGGATGGTTGTGTAAATAATCCTATAAATCTGCAATGGCCAGACTAAATTTTATTAAATTTGAGTCATTGCTTATATGCCATCTGGTACTCTTCATAGTGGCTCATAATTATGATTAAATCATAAATATTTAATTTTTTTGCCTTACCTAAGTGCTTTGGGACTTAGGTCGTTAGGAGTTAGTGTGGCAATCACTTTTTCCACCTCATTCCACCTCCTTGGTGGAGATATGTCATGGGGTAGACTTTGATGCTTCTCCTTCTCAAGACTACCCTGCCATGTTAGACCTATTGTAGACTCCATCACTGTTATTGGCCCTTGTTCCTGATTGCATGGATGCATATTTGATTTTATTAGGAATTTACCTATTATGTTGGCCATGTGGGAGGTGGTGAGAGAATTACCCTGTATCAGTTGGTCTGATAGAAGTTTTGCAGGGGCAACAACTTCAAAAGGAGGAGGTGAGTACCAGTCCCCTTTAGGAAGCATTATCCCATTCAAAAAAAATTCAAACCTAACAACCTCCTGAAATATGTTGAGAAATTGACTTTCCCTAGATTGATGTAAGAGGAGAACAAAATTAGGGCTAAAGGCTCAGATGTAATAGTGGTATGCTTGAGTAACAATCAAGAAAATTTTTAGGAATTTTTTCTCTAGCTCTTCTCAAATTATATGTTAAAGTATATAATATTTTCAAGAGAATTCCTCCTGATAAATGAGAACTGTGTTAGAAAGGAGAAGAGATCTTGGCAGCCTTCAAATGTATTGATCAGAGCTTTTACCTAGTCATTCCATGAACTAATGCTTCCCTTTTGGAATCATTTGTACCATTGCAGTGCTCTTCCCTCTAGGGAAAGAGCAAGCAACCTGATCATCATGTACTCATGTGTGATGTTGAATATGACTATCAAAGGAGTGATATCTTCTAGGTTCTTGAGCAGAGCTTTGCTTGTGCCATCATATTTTGGTTAAATCTTGAAGGCACCCTCAAGGATATCATGATAGCATTGAATATTAATTGGACCAAGTCATCGCATCAGGGATAGCACTGTTGATCCATTGTGGCACTAATATTTATAAGTTTTAGTTCTTGCATTGGATTTAGAGTCGTCAGATAAGCATACTTTCTCTACTTGTGAGGTCAAGACTGCTCATTAAATTTTAAGTTATTTGAAATGTTCAGATATTTTGAGGTATAGAAGCTACATTTTCTCTTTGGATCTGGATCTTTTTTTCTCAAAGGAGTTTCCAAGTGATTTGATAAGATATGAGCAAACCAAAGTATCACTGGCCTCTAATTTATTAAAACAATAGAGACCTTATGAGTCCCCAATAGAGTCACCAGAAACTATTGGTTAGAGATATAGAACCAACATGAACTAGCACCAACATTGAATGACCATCATCATGCTCAAGGAGGAGGTGGGACGATCAATCTTTGGAGAAGACCGATTCTTGGAGGGAGGTCCTAGCTACCTATGCCTATTACACAAAGGAATAAAAGGGAGTAGAAAATAGATTAAATAAATTAGGCCATAGATAGAACTCACAAGGATGGGATATGATCATCAAGATATACGTTCACCCGATATTGTCAACAGAAACATAGGTGTACCACCTAACAGATCAGCTAATTAGGTCCTCAGTGTGGTGGTTCGAGAGGTAAATTCTAGAATTGAATGATAGGTGTATGAAATCCAGAATTCAAAATTAAAGCACTCTTATCTGACTAGCCTTAGCAGAAATAAACTCCTAACCCAATAATGATGTGAATTCCAAAACTACTACGAAAAATTCATGAAATCCAGATAGAAAAATTAAATGAGATCTACTTAGATAGCCAAAGAAAAAATAAGCATATTAAATCAAACACAAAGACGAAGACCAGATTAGAGACCAAATAGTAGTATCCTTGTATTTACAAAATGATGAGAAGTATTACATATGAATTGTAATGGCCAAAGAGTCATGCTTGGGATATCTAACATCCCAGTATTTATAGAAAAGTTACAACATATTTAAAATACAAGCATTAATGGTGTTAGGTAGGAAGATATTACTGAGGCCAACTAGTGCTTAGCCGGTACTCTGCTCATTGGGATAATGGTGATTTTTTGGAAAAGGAGTAGATGCTTTTGCATCAATCTGAGCCCTTGATCACTATCATTTTTTCCTAGCTTTAATTCTCATCTACTCTGCCCCTTCAACCGGTCGACGATCCTCCAGTTAGGTGGTGAATGACTAGTATTAATTACCTTTGGAGTAGCATATTTCAAATAAATACCTTCATGCATGAATGGTTGGTACTGGGTATCTGGAGCAATTAATACCTCCCTTTTTGAACATCCAAATGATGGCAAGATTTTAGGCATCATGTAATTGTTTTACATGCTTCGTTCGATAACAACATTCCACCCATGGTGGCATTATGAAAGAGGGTAGGCATTTTACCAAATTTTCACCCAACCAATGCCCCAAAGTTTCACCCAAAATTGATGGGGATTTTCATCATCCTTGTGGGTGGGGATTTACAATATTTTTTCCCTTGCTAACCAATCAAATTTTTTTCCCAACTAGCAGGTGAGTTTTTTGAATACCTCCACCCGATGGTAGAGCCTAAATGTTCACCCACTCTATTTTCTGCTCCAACATTTCGAATAATCCTTGGCTTCATGGTGGATTTGTGGAACTAAACTCATTTGGCCACCTTGAACTTTTTCACCCATATGTTGCTTACTATCGCCTGACCACTAATGCAAAAGTTTGGCTTCCAAAACTTAGCCGCTTCTTTTGGGTATCATATTTTATGAATAAGAGTGGGTGAAGGGGATAAAATTTCACCCACACCAGTGCCAAACCAATGCCAATAGTAATGGTCAAATATCCAGAACCAACGTAGACCAGTGCCAATAGTATACTTATTTGAATAGCATCTAGTACCTATATAAAATTGTTTCTTGTACTACTCATAATATCATTTTTAAATAGACTTCAATATGCTTTTTTTTTTTTAGTCATTCACTGGTTCAATTTTTTTTAATTTCAAACTCTCTTTTTTTATCATTTTAAAAAATAAACCTTTGTATGACTTTAACTTTCAATCTTCCATTTTTTTGCTTTTTCATGCATTAAATAAAATGATGTTTATTTATCAAAAACTATTGAATCTTAATTAATTTTACTAGCTATTTTGCGTTCATTACTTAGGCATGTAAAGTGTTATAAATCATCTAAAGGGGGGTAGACAACACAGAATACTATGGTGGCCATAAAATTTGGATAGCCTACACGAATTCATGATGGCTACAATTCCATGCCTACCCAGATTCGTGGTGGCTACCGATTCCACCATGTAAATTTAAAAAAAAACTATGGCATAGAAAATGGCTCCTTTATATTTCCCAAAGGTTTGTCTCAATTTAAAAGCTTGCAACAGTGAAATGAATCCAATAACACTTAGTCTCAAGCAGCAAAAATATTATCCTCATATTTATAATGCACTATCTTAGGTAGCTTGTAAACTTCTCTAATAATTTTCTCATTCTCTTCTCACCAGGACAACTTCAACTCAGTCATCATGCTTAGCTTCACTTTGTTAATGTGTCCTCTTTCAATTAGCATTTTTATTCTCACAACAACACTTCTAAATCATTTTCAATACAATAGTCTCCTATTTTCAATGCTTAAATATTCATGTCTTTACAATAGTCTACAATAACATACTATCAACATACATTCTTGTATCGCTCCAAATTTTTCGCATCCTTACCTTCAGGCTATTGGATCCGTGCCCGAAAGGAGGATGGGAAAAGGATGGTGCGGTACCTCGAACTGAGAGGACTTTGCGAAGGTCCCGCCTCTCAAGGGAGGTGTATTTTGATGATTTTTTGACGGATGGTGGGTTCACCAGGAAACATTTAAGGGCAGTTTCCACGCCTAGGTTTGGAATGTGTTTTAATGTGTTCGTTTTTAACTTTAAGCATTCATATCCTAGGTTTGGCCAAATGAATCTAGATTAATCTACATGAAAATGCAAATTCAATGAATACAGAAAACAGATTTAAAGACATAAAACAGAGAATTTACAGAGTACAAATGAGGAATACCTGATCCGGATGTCTGGTGATGATTCTGATGTTTGAAGCAGTTAGGATCATCTGGAATTCGACAGATTCATTTGAGATCTGACAGGATCATCTGAGATCTGACAGAATCATCTGAGATCTGACAGAATCGTTCGAGATCTGACGAATTCGTCGGATGAATTCGTCGAGAGACCTGCAAGCAAAAAAATAGATACAAAACACAACGGATACTACTATGCTAACAGAGGGAAACAACACCAAATGACTATATGAATACTGAATAACAGTTATGAACATAAATTCAAGCAAATTACGATATTATAATGAAAAATCATGATCTTAGTATGCAATCTAGGCTAAATGGGTGAACTCCAAATGCAAAATAACATAAACACTGAATAAACTATCTAATTTGCAGAATAAAATAGCAGAGAGAAGGTTGAGAAATGCAAACTTCAGGCACTGATTGCCTCAATATGAAATGCAGTCAAGATCGTCTCGCATCAGTACGAAATCGCCTCGAATTCGATAGGTTCGTCTCCGATCTGAACAGGTTCGTCGACGACGATGTGTGCTGGCTCCGGCTGAAAAATAGTGATGTACCTGCAACAAAATTGGTATGGGACCAGTGCAAATGAAAAATTGGGATGGTTCAGCGTAGATGGAGTTAAATTGCAGATAATTTCAGCCAGGGGGGTGCTAAGGGAATAGCTTAGGATTAAATAGGCTTAGGGGAGTAGTTAGGAGGTTGGAGATCATCCCAATTTGGGAGATCTCCAACGGGGGAGGGTCCCTAACGGCGCAGACACGCTTACGCCCGGATTGGAGACCCGTTGGAACAGAAGCTAACTTTGCAAAATTAGTTTTGCGACAAGATCGTCCGGACGTCCTAGTCCAGACGAAATCGTCAAATGCGGGGCGATATCGTCTGATCGGCGACGATATCGTCAAACGGTCAAAACAACCTCTAAAATTGGCACGGAAAAGGGGGAAACGGATTACCCGACGGTTAACGGGCGGTTTGGGAGGTTAAATTTGAATTTTAAATTATTTACTAAGGTGAATGTAATTATTAGAATTTTACTACGCCAATTTTAGGGTGCTACATTTTGCCCCCTCTTTAGCGAATTTTCTGAAGAAAATGCGTTAAAGATGAGTTCTTCTCGATCTACGAGAAAGCAAAAAAATATTCCCATTTTTAGGCGACGATTCTTGGTCGAATCGTACGACAGCTTACTATGGTGCCCCCTCCGTGTTTTTACCCAAATCGAACGTTTGAGGTAAAAACGCGAAAAAGCAAAAAATTATTTTTGAATAAAATTAAGAAAAATAGGGTAAAACCCTAATTCATTTTTACTGTTCATTTTACTGGTTTTTAGAGCTCTGGAGCAAAAATGGTGGAGACGACGCACAGATCGACAGAGGTCCGACGCGGTCTACGGGTAAGAGTCTAGACTTAACTAGGATGCTTTAATTTAACTTTACATGCTTTGTAGGTAATTTTTAGGTGATTTTTGAGCATCGCGGCCGTTTTTGGGCCGTCGACGTCGTCGGGATGAAATCGTCCCGATTTCGACGAAATCGTCTCAATTTCGGCAATTTCGCCCTAGGGCAAAATCGTCGAAAGGGGGACGATTTCATCAAATTAGAGACGATTTCGGCTTGCGAAATCGGAGACGATTTTGCTCAAATTGGGGACGATATCGTCCAATAGTGGGCGATATCATCAAGTGCATAAAATTGAATTTTAATTTGCATTATTAATTACTTAAATGTGATATTAATGATTGTTTATTGTTTTGTTGTTTATGTTTGCAGAGAGGATTACTAAAGAGCAGGGAATGGAAGTATGGAGGGTTGAGAGATGACTTGGCCGCTCTGACATAGGCAGAGCGAGATCAGCTGGCACAGGTCGGCTTACTGCATGTGGCAGAAATGCCACAAGTATCCACAGATATGGGGCTACTGACGGCCCTAGCAGAGAGGTGGTATCCGGGTTCTTCCTATTTTTGGCTACCGATAGGGGAGATGACTCCCACACTAGAGGATGTATGGAGGATTCTGAGAATCCCCATACAAGGACGACTGATTACTCCTATGGCCAATCAGGGCCACGCTATGGGATGGCTGTGCGGTGACCCGAGCTTCGCCCTGGAGAAGGGCGGAGTTAATATCGAGGCACTGCGCCAGATGCCTAGGGCATCTAGGCTCACACGAGTACTAGCTGGAGTGGTTGGTGGACTTCTGCTGTGCCACCAAAGCGGGTGCAGGGTGTCGTGGATGCTCGCAGATGTGATCTGCGATATGCGGGATCACGGCTACAGGTTCTCTTGGGGCAGTTTTGTTCTATGTCGATTGTACAGGATCCTGTATGGGGTCGTGTACAAGGGCGGCCGATGTCTGGTCATGACATCGCTCTTACAAGTTTGGTGCTGGGAGCACATTGCGGTGCGAAGGCCGATAGGGCTTCCTCTGATAGGGGTAGACGGGGAGAGGCCCCGAGTCTTCTATTGGTGGCTCCGGAGAGGGGCACAGTGACGGATAGATCTGCCTATGTCCCGGAGGCTACTGGATGACTTAGTCCCAGACCAGATCACCTGGAGACCATGGAGGGAGCATCCAGGGTGGGCAGAGGATGGACAGGAGTTGGCTCACGTCAGGCGAGTCTACTAGCTGTAGATGGAGAGAGGAGAGGTGGAGCTCCACCGCTATGACCGAGTTTTGAGGCAGTTCGGTCTGCAGTAAGGGATCCCATCTCCGAGGGATTACGAGTTTTCTTGGACTATCCGGGATAACACCACGGTTAGCGGGGCTCCCGACATGCAGCGATTCTAGAGCCAGGACGCGGATGATGCCCCCATCCAGCCAGTGGATGGGGACGACGCAGGAGTAGCCGATGGCTACGATGCCTGGTACGCAGGCATCCGCCCTCCTCGGATGACGAGGGCATAGGGTCCGATTCACGCGGTTGTGCGTCGGATAGGGAGGCGGTGCCAGGCAACGATGGAGGCAGCCCAGGGTCACGATGGGAGAGAGGTGAGGAGGCCACAGGCATAGGAGAGGCCATGGTAGAGGGAGAGGAGGGAGGCGAGACCCCCATCTCCATAGAGGCCACCATCGCCCGATAAGGGCAAGGGTGTAGACACAGGAGAGAGTAGCGAGATGGCTACTCTCCGAGCAGAGAGAGATCGTCTCCAGGCCCAGGTGTAGACTCTACAGGATGAGGCTGCACGCCACCGAGATGAGGTGTCACAGCTACGGGATGAGATTGCATGCCTCAGGGCACGGGGCGGAGGGGCGAGCTCTGGAGAGTTGACACGGGCTATCGCCCAGCTGACGTTCTATCAAACATTGTACTACCAGCTGGTGCCAGAGGCAGATAGACTACCCCTGCCAGCCAACATTGCAGATTCGATCAGGATCGGGTCATCGAGGACCACGTCCCGGTCGAGGACTAGGACTACACAGACTGCGATGGGGCCACCTCGTCCACCGCAGGGCGGGGGAGGAGATGAGGCAGAGAGCTCGAGGGGCTCTCGAGGCTAGAGGGTGGGATTGACATTGTATTATATGATATATTTTTTTTGATAGAGGATTGAGTATGCCGAGGTACAGATTGTGGCATACCAATCCAGTTTTGATGATGTACATATACGGTTGTTGATATATATATGATATGAGATATGTTTTTGATCACATGACTTGTATAATGTGTATGCTTATGATGCTTTTATGTTTGAATGATTGATTTGATAATTCATGTAATTATGTCGTTGGAAATATTATAATTTGAATGTCATGCTGTGATATTTTAAATGAAATAATCTGATGTAACAAATTGGTTGTTTGTAATGAAATGTGATAAAAAATAAAAAGAGACTTCTAACAATAATTTCAAAGGACATTGTCGCTATTATAGACCATTTCATGGAGTCGCCGCTCACTCGGTCGTCAAGCTAGTCCCATTTATAGAAATATTGTTAAAAGTAAAAGAGTGCTTAAGAAACTGTCTTAAGACTTTGGTGCAATAGTGCAAATGATGATGATGATGATGGTTTGTTTTCAGATTTTTCATGAAAATAGTATGCATGAAATAATGTAAAAATGATTTTTGCTAGGCATAAATTCCTAAGTGTGATAAAATTTTTGGATAATTCTTTAGGAATTATACCATCATTGCAAAATTGAAGGTTGACATAATGACATGAAATAATAATAAAAATGGGTTTGCTTTTTAAAAGCATAATTTGTGTAACATAATGAATTAAGTCATATGGTTTTCATGATTTTTAATAAATGGGGAATAAAAATTGTGACAATGGTTTGCGCTAGGCATAGAATATGTAGGTATAGACTTATACCATCATCGCGAAAATCCAAAAAAGATAGTTTTATTGCATGGTTGATTTTTGATGAACAAAAAATATGAAAATGAGGACTTGCGCTAGGCATAAAATTCCAATTTTGGTGTTGGAACTATACCATCGTCGCGAAAGTCAACCAGATATATATGTATATGTTTTGATTATATAGTTTGAAAGAAATTTTTGATTTTTTTCTATTATATAGTTGTCTTTATGCTAAAGAATTGTACTTGAAAGAAGAAAATGAATCATTCCAAACAATTTGCAAAAATATATTTCAAAGTATTTTAAAGACAAAAGTTAGATTTATAAGGAATCCCATGTGCATATGTGAGTTCATTTCCAATCTTGACTTATCATAATGATACACAAAATCTCTCAAATACAAATGTGTGTGCAATTGCTATGTTCATTTACCAGTTTTGAGCAAGATAATATGATGCAAGTGATTTGAAGAAACCAAATAAGTGTTCATTAACCATGATGTAGATGCATATAACCATACTAGGCTACTATGTAGGTCGGATTATCAAGAGCTAGCTAATCCATAAGCAGACATAGGTCTGTACAAAAGAAGGTCGCTAATGTGACAGACATATCACCACGCTAGGAGTTACCCAAGGCCAAGCAGGTTGGGCACAAACCACTTGTTATGGGGCTTACCTCACAGTTTTCGAATAATTGAGAATTCCAGGGATTCAAGCTCATCAACCCTTCTTTTCTTTTCAAAGGGTAGGGAAAGGGATTTTATTGCTTTCTTGCTTTTGCTTTCTTTTCTTTTTCTGTTTCTTTTGAACTTTGCTTCTTTTTCTTTTTGTATTTTTGCTTGATTTTTGAGATAGTGCTTGAAATATTGCTGGAATGATATAAAATAACATTTTTCTTTTCTCTTTTTTTTTTTTTGAACTTTTCTTTTCTTTTTCTTTGCTAGGGATACTTGCTCGGATTAGCTGTAGAGCAAGGGATTTTTATTCTGGGTAGGGGTGAGCTTGTCCTTTTGCCAATTCTCAAAGATTCTAGACCATGTGCATGATAGGATAGCAGGGGAAACTTTTCGCTCAAGAAATCACTTCTACTATGTAGCAAAACATGGAAATTACAAATATAATCATTTTATTGTGAAAAGATGTGCTTGGTTTAAGTAAATAACAAGATCAATTCTCTATGCTCAAACTTTATTTAATTGAATTTTGTGGACTTTGATATAAGAGAGATTAGTAATCATGCCAGATAAAATCAAGATATTTATTTGTTGTGAGTGTGCAAGTGAGGGATTCCAAATAAATGCTAATTTATCCAAAATAATTTAAAACATATAACTGCAATAATTGTAAGAAAATATATATAAACACTTTTGAGAAATTTTGAGAATATTGACTCTCGCTTTCTTCTTTATTTTGTTTTGGTTTCAAAAGAGTCAAGCATATTGTTGTTTTTAGATTTTTATCATTATTTTGTTTTTTTGGTTTTATTTTTGTTTTTGAGCAAAAATTTAACAAGTGGCATAAATAAATGCAACAAATAGTTTTGAAGATTTTTGGAGATTTATGAATATTTTTGGTGTTTTTGGATTTTTATAAATTTGAAAGAAATATAAGATAGTAATTTTGAACAAATATATACATGGATGAAATGACGAAATTTATGCATAGTAACGTTTAAGATGCAAAATATTCATGGGTTCTTTAAGTTCTTTACCATCTAAGGTAGATAATTTATATGCTCCTGATTCAAATTTGGCAGTAATAATGTATGGTCCAAGCCAATTGGGCTCAAATTTACCTTTAAGGTCCTTAGTTGCATTTGTATTTTTTTGATTTTCTTTTAAAACAAGGTCGCCGATCTCAAAGGATCGATGACGAACTTTCTTAGCATATGATCTTTTAAGCTTGTTTTGGTAAGCACGGAGATGCTCCAAAGCATTGATGCATTTTTCATCTAGGAGTTCCAGCTGACTGAGTCTGCCAGCACGATATTCATCTCCTACTTCGGTATCTTGAAGTAGCAGAGCCAAAGAAGGAACTTCCAATTCAAATGGAAAAAACTGCTTCAGCACCATATACCAAAACAAATGGTGAAGTTCCAGTGGGGGTTCGAACACTAGTTCGATAGGCCCACAAGGCTGGATATAATTGAATGTGCCAGTCACGGCCAGTTTTATTGACTAATATTTTGAGAATTTTGATTAAGGTTTTGTTAGATGCTTCTGCTTGACCATTACCCTGAGGATAATAGGGAGTGGACCAGTGATGTTGAATCTTATATTTTTGGCATAATTTTTTAACATCTTTATTTTTGAAGCAAGTTCCATTGTCAGAGATGAGATTGGCAGGAATTCCGAACCTGCAAATGATTTGATTAAAAATAAATTTAGAAACTTGTGTGCCAGTGCAGGAAGCTAAAGGCATAGCTTCGACCCACTTCGTGAAATACTCAGTGGCGGTTATGATGAACTTGTGTCCATCAGATGACACAGGATTGATTTTGCCAATAATATCCAAGCCCCATTTAGAAAAGGGCCAAGGAGATGAGATAGCCTGCAGCTCTTGTGCAGGCGCATGGACAAGGTCAGCATGTTTTTGGCACTTGTCGCAATGGCGCACATACTCATGTGCATCCATTTCCATGGTAGGCCAAAAGTATCCTATCCGAAGGAGCTTTTTAGCAATGACACTACCACTAAAGTGTCCTCCACAAGATCCATCGTGGGCTTCACTCAAGGCTGATTTAGACTCTTCTAAGTTTAAACATCTTAATAGGATACCTTCAAAAGATCTCCTATATAAAGTATTGCCAATTATTACAAATCGACTTGCTCGTCGACGTAATAACCGACGCTGGTTTCTATTAGAATTGGCAGGGAAAGTCCCATTTTGAAGAAAATCAAATATGTCTATATACCAAGGTTCAGGAGTGGTTTCATTGATTAGAAACACATCCAAAGGCTCTAAGCATGACTTATTTGAAGCGGGTTCCTGGAGTCGATGAATAATGATAGTGGCATATTCGTCATCTAACTCCAAGGGCAGGAGAGATGCAACTGCGGCCATAGCATCAGTTGCACGGTTGCTAGTTCGAGGAATGGCTTCCAAGGTAACTTGATCAAATAAAGACATTAATTGTAAAACATAGGCCTTATATGGGCACAGTTTATCATCTCGGGTTTGATAAACTTCATTAATTTGGTTTATAACCAGTTGGGAATCACCAAAAACTAAAAGGTGTTTAATTTTTAGTGCTAGGGCAGCTCGTAATCCAAGGATTAGAGCTTCATACTCAGCAGTATTGTTGGTGCAAGCAAATGTCAATTTGAAGGACAGAGGAATAAGATGTTTTTGCGGAGATATTAAAATAATACCCGCACCAGCCCCACTCATGCATCGGGCTCCATCAAAGTATAAGGACCATTGTTCGGTATGGTCTACCTCTAATTGAAGGCATTCATCTGGAAACTCGATGATGAGGGGATGGGTAGACTCTAAGGGTGCAGCAGCTAATTGATCTGCTATGATTTGACCCTTAACAGACTTCTGTCCTATGAATGTGAGATCAAACTCGCTTAGAGCAAGAACCCACTTGGCTGTGCGACCCGATAAATAAGGTCGACTCATGAGATACCTTAAGGGATCATATTTAGCAATGACATAAGTTTTTTGACTAAGCATATAATGTCATAATTTTTGCATAGCAAACACGACTGCTAGACATAGTTTTTCCAACGCTGTGTAGCGGGTTTCATAACTGATGAAGGTTCGGCTAATGTAATAATTAGCACGTTCTCTCTTTTCATCATCAAGTTGAGCTAACATAGCTCCTAAGGCAGAATCTGAAGCAAAAATATATAGGAGAAATGGGCGATCAGATTTAGGTGGTGAAAGCACAGGTGGATTAAGGAGGTATTGTTTGAGAAGTTCAAAAGCTTCTCTACATTCTGTGTCCCAATTAAAAGGGACATCCTTCTTAAGGAGTTTAAGAAAGGGACCGGTTTTATCCGCCAGCTTATCGATGAAGCGACGGATGGCTTGAAGTTTACCTTGTAAACTTCGTAACTCAGATATATTAGTAGGTGCGGGCATATCAGTGATGGCCGCAATCTTGAGAGGGTCGATTTCAATACCACGTAAAGAAACTAAAACCCCTAATAGTTTGTCGGATTTAACTTCGAATATGCATTTTGTTGGATTTAATCGAATGAGATATTCTCGTAATCGATTAAAGACTTTTCTCAAATCATCTAAATGATTATTTTCAATAATAGAGCGAGCTATGATATCATCCACATAATCATGTAGGATATCATGCATCATATCATGAAAAATGTAGGTCATAGCTCGTTGATAAGTTGCACCAGCGTTCTTTAAGCCAAATGGCATCACTTTCCAGCAAAAGGTACCCCAGGGGGTAATAAAGGCTGTTTTAGCCTGGTCTTCAGGAGCTATCCGAATTTGATTATAACCGGAGAATCCATCCATTAAGGACATCATCCCACTTTCGACAGTGAAGTCAATGATTTGATCCATGTTTGGAAGAGGAAAATCATCTTTAGGGCATGCAACGTTAATATCTCTAAAATCCATGCAAACCCTAACTTTGGTAGCTTCTTTCTTGGTGACTGGAACTACATTTGAGATCCATTCAGCATAATCAATAGCTTGTATAAAGATAACATTCAGGAGTTTTTCTAACTCCCCTTTGACTAGGAGAGCCACTTTGGGATGCATTTTTCTAAGTTTTTGTTTAACAGGTTTAGCATCCGGATGGACCACTAGATGATGCATGACTACGAAGGGTCTAGACCTGGCATATCTTCGTATGTCCAAGCGAAGACATCTTCATACTCTTTAAGGAATGCAATGTATTGTTCTTGTTTTTCTTGACTTAATTCTGATCCAATATTGATTATGTGAGGATTGTCCTCAGTTCCAATATTAATTTTAATGACGTTTTCTACCTCCATGTGTAGATCTCTTTCAAAATTAGGTGGGGCGGGTGAAACGCCCAATTCTTGTAATTCTTGTAAGGTTAATTTAGATAATTCATTCTGAGGATTAGTGGCCTCAAGTTGGGCTATAGTTGGTATAGAACCATCAAAATAAAATCCATTGTGTAACATCTCTTCAACAGAGACATCATGGAAGATATCTCCTTCCAACTCTTCATCGGGGTCGACAATCATTTCAGGGTATGCTATGGATAGCATGTTGCATGAAAACGACTGATTTTTAAGAGGCAAATCAACATGCCTATCCAAATAATCTTGATAGCATATGAGATGATCATCATCCTCAAAAGGAAAGGGTTGACCCTTATTAGGAAATAGGCCCACACCACAGCGGGCAGGCCACGGTTCTACCTCGAAAGGTTCTTTCATGCCATTTTGGGAAGGTCCCAAGCCTTTCCCTTCATATCCCATTTTAAGCATCATGGGTTTAGCTTTAATATAATCATTGGTAAAATAACACCGAGCATATCCTTCATGATGAGTTTTGATATTCCGAGGGATTCTTCCCCAGTCATATCCTTTATAAATGAAGGCACAACTCCCGACTTGGTAAGTACTTCCCATAGGTTGTGGGAGGCCCAAAGTACGAGGAGATGGCGGCAAGTTATTTAAAAGGTTTGAATCTCGCATGAACGCATTCGTTTTTTCTGATATTAAGGTTGTAGATAAATCTGGTAAGAGTTCATCAGAAAGGGCATAAGATGTAGAAGGCTTATTACCTATGTCTTGAGATGTGGAAGGTATGATAGATGTGTCTATAGGTTTTGAATTTATAGGGATAGAACTTGAAGGATTGGTTGTAGATTTAAGATCTTTTTGAGGTTCTAAAATGATTTGTTTAGAGGGTTCTAAAATGATTTGTTTAGAGGGTTGTTGGTCTATATAGGAGGATGAAATTAATGGAGAGGAAATAGGTGAAGTTATGGGTGTATGTGTCACGAGTTTTAGATGAAAAATAAGAACTAGGATGTGTGGATGACAAAGCAGGGCAAAATTGCACTCCAACGGGTTCTGCCAAAGCACACATATCAAAAGGTCTAGGGTCACCATGAATAGTGACCAACTGATTTTTAAACTCAAATTTAACACATTGGTGTAAAGTTGATGGGACCGCTCGCATGGCATTGATCCAAGGGCGACCCAAAAGTATATTGTACGATGCTGGGCAATGTACAATAAACACGGTTGTTTCTAGGGTTCTAGGGCCAACTTGCAATGGGAGGGTAATAACTCCACACGTTTCTTGTGTTTCGTCATTAAAATCTTTGATAATCATATCAGTTTTCTTCATTTCATCACTTCTAAAGCCAAATCATTGGTAGAAGTCAAAGGTGCAAATGTTTAGAGATGAGCCATTATCAATCAAAACTCTTTTGATAGCTACATCTCCAATTAGAGCAGTAATGTATAAGGGATTGTCTTTATGTAAACTGTGTTGTGGGATATCTTTATCCCGAAAGTCAATACAATCAATCTCTCGAGTGATGATAGTATTGGCCATAGCTTCAGGTTGAATGTTTTGAGGTACCATCATTTGGCTCAATGTAAGCATCAACTCATCCCTATGAGTGGGAGAGGATCTTAGTAAATCTAAAAGGGAAATTCTGGCCGTAGTATTGGACAATTGCTCATTAATATTGTAAGGGGGTTTAGGTTGAACAGTAGGAGCGTGATTCCCTTTATTGGGGTTTTTCAAAATGAATGGAGCTGATCCATCGTTCTGGTTTGGTTCTTGTTGAGAATTTTGAGCTTGTTGTCGAGTAACGACTCCAATGGTACCTACAATGTTATAGTGAAGACGCTGAACTGGTCTCGGTTGAGCATTAATGGCTTGTTCATTAGAAAGGAATATATTAGAAGAAGGTCGAGTAGTGACTCTTCTAGGAAATGGTTCTTCTGGAACCATAGCATCTGTGATGGGTTGAATAGGATCTGATTCATTTTCAGAACTATTCGATTGGTTTGAAGTAATGTCTAGTTCACTTTCACTATCTGATTCTATATCACTAGAATCAGAAGTTTGAAAATTATGTAAGGGCCTGGTCGTAACCAGGGATAAGGTCGTGTCAAATATTTGAGGATCCTGAACAGGTAATTGTCCGCTAATGGTTCCTACATATCGGGTAGGAGGGGGAACATTATGATGTTCGATTTGATTGGCTACCTCTTTACCATGTCTTGGTAAAGGGTGTTGAAATATGTCTAGAGTTTGATTGGCATTTTGATTTTGATTTTGGGGAATGGTCTTTTGAGTATTATTAGGAGGGTTTTGTTTAGGTTGGAAGGCTTGCACTTCCATTTCATTATTGTCAATCAAATCTTGTATTTTATGTTTCAACCTTTTACAAGCGTTGGTAGAATGTCCAGGTCCTCTATGGAAATCACAGTGTAAGTCAGCTCTATATCCGGGTATAGTTGGATCAGGTTCCCGGATGGCTGGTAATTGGATCAAACCTCTTTCAAGTAATTGAGGTAAAATAGTTGATAAGGGTTGGTTTAATCTAGTGAATTCTCGAGGAGGCTTATCAGGAGGTTTCAATATGAATTTTTTTGTTGTCTTCGTTGCATTGATATTAGCAACATTCCTGCTGTCAGTGACTCCGTCACCGACAACTTGTTTGTTTTTATATTGATTCTTGGATGTTTTCTCATCATCCTTCTTCCTAAGTTGGCCTCTCCTAATGAGGGCATCTTCTACTCTTCGAGCTAAATCTATAGCTTGATCGAAGGTAGTTAAGGTAGCAATCGATAGCTCATAAGATATTTGTTCTTGTAAATTGTTGATGAAAATGTCCAACATTTCCCTATAAGGTAGCACAAAGTGCAGTTTTCCTATCAATTGCCTCCATCTAGCTAAGAAATCGGCAAAACATTCATCCTTGTCTTGTTTTAAATTGTATAGGTCTTTAATAGTTACATGCCTCTCGATGTAGGCACTAAATTGATGGACAAATGATTCAATTGTTTCTTCAAAGTTTCTCAAAGAATGAGTGGGCAATTGATAGTACCACTCTAATGCCATTCCACCTAAACTTTTTGGGAACATTTTTAATAATAGCAAGTCATCATGCGATATATCATGACATGCTATCCTAAACATGCGAAGATGCTCTATGGGATCTTCGGTTCCTTTATATATAGGCAGGACGGGCATGGGAAAATGCTTAGGGTATGGTTGAGCTACAACTATGGGATCCAAAGGTTGACTACATATCTCTCGATAATTATACGAGGGACGGTAGGGATCTATCTGGTCCATACGTGAAGCTAATTGTTTCACCATGGCTTCCAGATTACTAGTTTGCCCCCCATATTGGTTCGGTAGGGCATTGACATGGGTTTTATGGGCATAGGATGGAGGAACATGCAGATTAGATGCCATGTTACTATTGTGTAAATTATTGGTAGGAAAAGTATTATGGAGGAATTTTGAAGTTGGATTATGTTGTATTTCGGATTGTTGAAAGTTTGTATTTGGCTTTGTTTTAGGTTTTTGTTTACTTGAAGCATATTGCTCAATAGTTTGGCGGAATAAAGTAGTGAAGGAAGGTCTCTTTTGTGTGGGAGTGATTTTAGGTTGAATAACAGGTTCCTTAGGAGGTTGGATAACCTGTTGTTTTGACATGTTTTGAGCCATAGTGACCATATCCGTATTGGATGGGCCAGCCTTGTCACTTTCTTGATCAATGAAAGACAAGGGATTAGTGCGCATATTACACATATATTCCATGGCTGCTTGAGTGTTACTAATTTGCCCTTTATCAATACGAATTGCCACATTAAGGTCATCAATGTTATCAATGAGAAATTTTCGAAAATGCTCTGCATTGTCAAAAGCAATAGTTCCATTTGGAGCTACTCTAGGGGATGAGGATCCATCCTCTTTAACACTTCCTTCTTGTTCCTTATCTTCACCTAAGTCTTCGTCTGATTGACCTAGAGTTTCTCCTTCCGGATTTGGATCTCCAAGAAGGACATTTGGGTCTTTAGTTGTATCTTGTAACCAATCTTCTCCTTCTCCTAAAGTTTCTTTACCATTCCTAAGTTTAGGCATGGTGCTAAGTTCTGATTTCAGCAAATATATTTTTTTTTTTTTTATATATATATATATATATATATATATGCAACAAATTAAGAGGTATATGTTTACTATATACCTACTACAATATTTGAAAAAGAAATTTTTAAGTTTTTGCTAAGTTTTTGGTTTTTTAGTTTTTCTTTAGTTTTTTGAAATAATATAATAAAGACAGCAAATAACACAAAAAATGCAAGAAATAATACTGAAGTAATAATTTAGTTTTCTATAAACAACTTATGAATATCATTAATAGGTTCGAGTTGTTCCGGAGTCATGAAGTGTTCTTCTTCAAATTGAAAGTTTTCTTTTAAAAATTTGATGAAAAGAGCTATAGTGATATTGTCTGTTTCAGATGTTGGTTGATAAAAGTAAAGCTCATGGCAATACTCTCGATATAGCACAGCTCGCGGAACTCTATTCCATATTTCCCTATCTATAAGAACAACCTCTTGGTCTTCTACACAACCTAGGAACTGGTGCACAATGGCTGCGTTCTCGAGGTATTCCTCGAAGGTGAACAATTTTGAAGATACTAAAGCTCTCCTATAGGCTAACCATCTATGGGAGGCTCTCTGAAGTTCATGATAAAAAACTAATTGATGAGGATCCGAGGATTCTATCTAGGACTAGCCTCTTGATTTGCTTAAGTTGTGTGGACCTAGATGAGATGAGACTAAGTCTTCTATCAAGTTCGTTCCACGAGGAATTGATTCCTACTTGTTTCAGGCACACTAAGGACAGAATTGACTTCTATGGCTGCCAATTGGTTTTCTACGTTTATAGTAACTGCTAACCTTTTCTTAGGAGCTACCATCTAAACATGATTTTAAACTTTAAATGTTTTAAAATGCATCTAAGTTTTAGTTGTTCTATATATATATATATTGTTTTGTTTTGTTTTCAAAAGGTTATGATGCATTCACGTCGGGTTCACCAAAATGTATCGCTCCAAATTTTTTGCATCCTTACCTTCAGGCTATTGGATCCGTGCCCGGAAGGAGGATGGGAAAAGGATGGTGCGGTACCTCGGACTGAGAGGACTTTGCGAAGGTCCCGCCTCTCAAGGGAGGTGTATTTTGATGATTTTTCGATGGATGGTGGGTTCACCAGGGAAACATTTAAGGGCAGTTTCCACGCCTAGGTTTGGAATGTGTTTTAATGTGTTCGTTTTTAACTTTAAGCATTCATATCCTAGGTTTGGCCAAATGAATCTAGATTAATCTACATGAAAATGCAAATTCAATGAATACAGAAAGCAGATTTAAAGACATAAAACAGAGAATTTACAAAGTACAAATGAGGAATACCTGATCCGGATGTCTGGTGATGATTCTGATGTTTGAAGCAGTCAGGATCATCTGGAATTTGGCAGATTCATCTGAGATCTGACAGGATCATCTGAGATCTGACAGAATCATCTGAGATCTGATAGAATCATCTGAGATCTGACGAATTCGTCAGAGACCTGCAAGCAGAAAAATAGATACAAAACACAACGGATACTACTGTGCTAACAGAGGGAAACAACACCAAATGACTGTATGAATACTGAATAATAGTTATGAACATAAATTCAAGCAAATTACGATATTATAATGAAAAATCATGATCTTAGTATGCAATCTAGGCTACATGGGTGAACTCCAAATGCAAAATAACATAAACACTGAATAAACTATCTAATTTACAGACTAAAATAGCAGAGAGAAGGTTGAGAAATGCAAACTTCAAGCACTGATTGCCTCAATATGAAATGCAGTCGAGATCATCTCGCATCAGTACGAAATCACCTCGAATTCGATAGGTTCGCCTCCGATCTGAACAGGTTCATCGGCGACGATGGGTGCTGGCTCCGGCTGAAAAACAGTGATGTACCTACAACAAAATTGTTATGGGACCAGTGCAAATGAAAAATTGGGATGGTTCAGCGTAGATGGAGTTAAATTGCAGATAATTTCAGCCAAGGGGGTGCTAAGGGAATAGCTTAGGATTAAATAGGCTTAGGGGAGTAGTTAGGAGGTTGGAGATCATCCCAATTTGGGAGATCTCCAACGAGGGAGGGTCCCTAACGGCGCAGACACGCTTCTGCCCGGATTGGAGACCCGTTGGAACAGAAGCTAACTTTGCAAAATCAGTTTTGTGACAAGATCGTCTGGACGTCCTAGTCCAGACGAAATCGTCAAATCTAGGGCGATATCGTCTGATCGGCGATGATATCGTCAAACGGTCAAAACAACCTCTAAAATTGGCATGGAAAAGGGGGAAACGGATTACCCGACGGTTAACGGGCGGTTTGGGAGGTTAAATTTGAATTTTAAATTATTTACTAAGGTGAATGTAATTATTAGAATTTTACTGCGCCAATTTTAGGGTGCTACAATTCTCATAAGCAAATAAAAACTCATTCTCCTTTAATTTTCAGCAACCAATCTACGTTCTCACAACTCATTCACAGTATTCAATACTCTAGTGGTCTAAATTCTCTAACTCTATCCCTCTTTAATCTTAAACTACCAAAGTGCAACTCTGATAACATTGTTGGAAATTCTCCTAGATTATCTCATAGGCCAATATCCTAGGATCAAATACTAATCACAATAAATCATTCATAGATTAACACAATATTTTACAATAATAAATCTCTCTAATATATTTATACATAATAAAATTTTACATTAATATCCATTACAATGCATGGAGCTTTATCTCCATTATATAACCTTACATGGCTATTCAATACTCTCAATTACTGCTTTCCTCAAACTCACATGAGATTCATCCTTTTACATTCCTTGCATTATGACAAAATTCTCATGACTCTTTACTTGCATATTTTCCACCTAACATCTATGACTCTTCACTCACTCACTTGACACTGTACTACTTACATACTTTATTACATAACACATGGACACTCTTCACACATTGACATATACATTAGACAAATATTAAACTCACTCTCTAAACTAAATATTTACAAAGGAATCAAATAATGTAATACCTCAAATAATTTTTACATGGAAGGTTGAATTGGTTTGGAACCTATCATAAGGTGGTGGATACTCGATCAAACTGGGGTATAGGTACCAATCAAAACTTTCTACACTCAAATATTTCCCATGAAATATTTTTTGGTCACTCAAGGTCCTCCATAAGGACTCAACATTCCTTTGGTTAGAAATTCAAAGTAATATTCTTACATGTGAGAGTTTATAAATAAGAGGATATCATGGAACTTTCAGGTCTACTTTGCATAAGAAATATCTAGAACATCAAATCATTTACTTCTTCATTGTTCCTTTAGGTATACCATTTGGTGCCACTTTTTTTAAAAATATAAGAAAATACTAGGTAGATCCAATGACATTTAAAAAGGTAATGAACTGTTGGATTAAATATTTTAAAGTTAAAACATTATGCATCTTATGGAGGATTGGTCCTATCATTATTTATTAGAATTTATGTCTTTAAAAGAATAATAGAATTTTTTAAAATTCTCAAAATCATGCCTAATATTAGAATTGTATTGTTGCCTCTCTTAGAGAAAGTTTATAGATATGTTCTTCATCATGCAAGGTCTCAAGTATGAAAAAGAGGTGCTAGCCTCTTAGTTACAAGATTTAAAAATACATATAAGGGATACATGCAACAATGAAATTAGAAAAAATAACCTAATTTGATCTAGGTAGAACGGTAATGACTATAAGGTGGGTTTATCAAAATTAATTTTGATGATGGTATTAATCCTCAAAAAATCCTAGGAGATGGATGTGATGAAACGAAGCAACACATTTGGCTACATTATTTATGAAAAGGGTGCAAAAACTAGGTGTAGTCAAGCATTACAGGAAGAGGGTTGTTTGTAGCTCGTGTGTTGTACTCAATAGGATAGCAATCACTCTTCAGTCTATGAGAAAGCCTCTTTGATCAGAAGAAATATCTCTTAGGGATATTTGGGTTCACAAACATAGCTTTCTAATGAACCTCTGCCCTCTATCCAAATTTTGGAGTATGAATTTGGGTTGGATCTAATTGATCATGAAGCCTAAATAGTTATCTATAAACTCAAGGGCAAAAAACCATGCCTAGAGGAGCTCAAAGGATACATTAAACATTGGTGGACCAGTAAATAATTCCAAGTAACTCTGCTACCCAGATTTCTTTTATTTCCTTTGGATTAGTGGATAGATATAGGGTAATGGATTATAGATACTATTGGTTTTTTAGACAAATGGGTGTCTATATAAGACCTTGGACTCTTGGTTTCAACCCCTTTCTATAATAAGTTGATGGCTTCCTAATCTGGATGAATTTATATGGTCTCCCTATTGAGTTTTAGGGAGAGAAGATATTTGCCAAAATCGGTAAATCCATTGGTGCATTTCAATATATGGATGCTCAAACCAAGGAAGATGTGTCCAATGAAATTAATAAGAGTAAAGCAAGGTTTTATATTTGGATGGATGTTGCAGTTCCTTGGCCTCAATCCATTACTATCTCCTCAAGAAATGGGGAATGAATCCAAAATATTGAATATGAAAACTTCTCCTTAATATGTGATGGCTATCAACAATATGGCCATCTAAAGAAGAAATTTTTAGCCATCTGATCATGCTTTGATTCCTCTTTGATGGAGAAGAAGACCTTACACATGAATCATCTTGAACCTTCAAATCCTAGTTCAAAAGGAAGAAGCTCATCCTCCAAATTCATTAATTTTCTAGCAAGAATCAAGTGAGCACCAAAATACTCAACCTTGAAAAGAGAATTCAAATTAGATCATTGATAAAAACTAAACGATTACTAAAAATCATCTAGTTGATTGCATGGAAAAGATTATCACCTCAAATGGTATTCTTGAAGCTAATTTTGAAACAATTGATGACAGTCAATTTTTTAAAAATGAAGATCCTACAAAATGTGTTACTATAGAGGAAAATCACTACATATTTTGAAATCAAAAGTTTGATTCACGAACAAGCACATGAAGAAAGTCCCAATCAAATAGAGGCTAGATCTCATGAGCAAGAAAATTTTGAAGGTTGAAGGTTTCTAGGTTGCAAACAAAAGGTAATAACAAAATGTACCAAAAAGGAACTAAAGGTAGAAATTCTTGATGATCTAAAGATAATTAGTCCCAAATAATGAAGAGAAACTCTTAAAGAAGAAAATATCAATGCCTCAAAGGTAAAATCAATAAAGTGCACATTCTTCGAGGAAGATTGTCCTTTTTGCAAAATATATTTTGTATCTTTGAGAAAGGACAAAAGTAGTGTGGAGCCATGGTAGAAGCAACTTGAAGATCTAGGTCATTAAGTTAAAGTAATCTTCTACACCCAAGTGATGGGAATATATAGAAAATATATAGATGGCAATTAAAGTGGTAGTTGCACATCCAAGGGCCAAGATAGATTGATATTCACATTTTTAGAAAAATCCTAAAGGGACACAAAATCAAAAAGGGCATGACTCAGTATCTGAAATGACAACCACCTATAGATCTTTGTAAGAGTTTTGATGGGAAACCCCTCCCTTGTAAATATATAAATAGGAGTAATATTAGCTTTTTAAAGGATCAAAAAAATTACATTTTATGTTTTTATAGATTTTCCTTTCATTTATCTCTGCAAAAATAGTTGTTGCTTTTGAGCAGCTTATGGGTAAATTTGAACCTCTACTTCTGGCATATATATACACAGAAGCCTATGTCTATTTTTTGGCCTTTTCCTATAGAGTCATGGATAGTGTTTGTAATATTTTATGTGAATATCAATATTACTAAGTGTATGTGTGTGAGGGTCCTATGTCTATTTTTTGGACTGAGTCACTTATTAGCTTGACTATCCTGTGGGACCCACTTGCTCATATATGCATATAATTGGTAGATCATGATTTCTCTTCACTATTTTGAGGAGAGTAAGTGTTCATCACTAGCATATAATATTTAGGCCTATTTGTGTAGGGATATTTTAGCATATTTCTTGCTGCATAATTGTTTTTTCTTTTATTTATTGAGTTTGTTTACTTTCTTGCACCCCCCTTTTTGCTTGGTAGAGTAGCAAGCACCTTGAAGATCACATCTTAACAAGGATCTGACCTTATAAAACACACTCAAAAGCCCTCAATTGATTCGAACCCCATGCTATCGATTGTGACCCATTGTATCACTCTAATGTGAGGTGCAATTATCCAATAGGGGACAATCAAAGGCAATAATAGTTTAATAGCATACCCGGTGGGACCCTATTGACACATCATTGGTCCCATAATCACAAGTATTAGGGCAAAGACTTGGTGAGGTTCTTAGTATGTTCCTCACTTGTTTAAGCACCTGTCACCTAGTGAATTTAATCTAAAATGAACAATAAAAGAAGCCATTTCTAAAGGTACTAGATTGAGGTTCAAGGGAAGAATTTTGTCTATCTATTTTTCAAAATCAAGAAGTTGTATTCACCTAGTGAATCCACAACAATCCAAAGGACCCATCTATCCAATATGTCTATCTCATCTCAATAATGGTACCCCACATGGGGAGAAAATAAACCACTATGATCTCCAAATCCACCAATGATTTGGGCAAAATTCCTAGTATCCATACTAGAGATTTTGCCCAAATACACTAGTGAAGGCCCTACATCCCCACTAGAGCACCTATAAAAGATGGTTTTCCTCTTTAATGTGTATAACACCATGGATTAAGATGTGGCTCTAAGGTTGTTGGAGGTCTCTCTAAAATACAAGGCTTGCAAAAAATATAGTATATTATCTTCATTTTCAATATCTAACTAGGATTAGCTAGCTACCCTAGTCATGAGTGACTTCATAGAGAAAGTGGATAGAACAAAATCTAAACCATAAACCAAGTGCTCCTCCTAATGATGAATCTAAAGAGGAGATACACAAAAACTATGTGGAGGTGTATCGCTCCAAATTTTTCACACCCTTACCTTCAGGCTATAGGATCCGTGCCCGGAAGGGGGATGTGAAAAGGATGTCACGGTACCTCAGAGTGAGAGGACTTGCGAAGGTCCCGCCTCTCAAGGGAGGTGTATATTGGTGATTTTTCGATGGATGGTGGGTTCACCAGGAAACATTCAATGGCAGTTTCCATGCCTAGGTTGGGAATGTGTTTTATGTGTTCGTTTTAGCCTTAAACATTCAAAATCCTAGGTTTGGCCAAATGAATCTAAATTAATCTATATGAAAATGCAGATTTAATGAATACAAAAAAGTAGAATAGGACAAAAAAATAGAGAAATTATAGAATTTTAAAGAAAAATACCTGATCCGGATGTCTGATGGAGATTCTGATGTTTGGAGCAGTCAGGATCATCTGGAATTCGACAGAATCGTCTGAGATCAGACAAGATCGTCTGAGATCTGACGAATTCGTCAGAGACCTGCAAATAGAAAAACAGATGCAAAATACAGAGAATGCAACTATGATAACAGAGGGAAACAACACAAAATAACAATATGAATACTAAACAATAGTTATGAATAGAAATTCAAACAAATTATGATATTCTAATGACAAATTATGATCTTATCATGCAACTTAAGCTATATGGGTGAACTCCAAATGCAAAATAGTAAGAAATAAGGATAAAACTAACTAAAATACGAAATAAAACAGCAAAAGGTATAAGAGAAAACGCAAACTCTGGGCACTGATTGCCCCTAATGCAGATTGCAGTCGAAATCGTCTGGAAGCAATGAAATCGTCTCGAATTGTGACAAGATCGTCCGAGATTTGAACGAGATCGTCTGCGATGATCTGAGCTTGCTCCGGCTGAAAATCAATGAAGTCCCTGCAAGAAAACTTCAAAATAACAAATGCAAAATGATGCTCTAGGTATTCTAATGCTCGCAAAATCAAGTTACAAGGGAATTCAGCCAGGGGGGTGCTAAGGGGATAGCTTAGGATTAAATAGGCTTAGGGGAGTGGTTAGGAGGTTGGAGATCATCCCTATTTGGGAGATCTCCAATGGGGGAGGGTCCCTAACGGCGCAGACACGCTTCTGCCGGATTAGAGACCCGTTGGAACAGAAGCTAATTGTGCAAAATCAGTTTTGCGACAAGATCATTTGGACGTCCTTGCCCAGACGAAATCGTCAGATCTGGGGCGATATCGTCTGATCGGAGACGATATCGTCAAATGGTCAAAACAACCTCTAAAAATGGCACGAAAAAGGGGGAAACGGATTACCCGACGGTTAACGGGCGGTTTGGGAGGTTAAAATTTGAATTTAAATTATTTACTAGGATGAATGTAATTATTACAATTTTTACTGCGCCAATTTTAGGGTGCTACATTTTGCCCCCTCTTTAGCGAATTTTTCGAAGAAAATGCGTTAAAGATGAGTTCTTCTCGATCTACGAGAAAGCAAAAATTATTCCCATTTTTAGGCGACGATTCTTGGTCGAATCGTACGACAACTTACTATGGTGCCCCCTCCGTGTTTTTACCCAAATCGAACGTTTGAGGTAAAAACGCGGAAAAGCAAAATTATTTTTGAATTATTTTTGAATAAAATTAAGAAAAATAGGGTAAAACCCTAATTCATTTTTACTATTCACTTTACTGGTTTTAGAGCTCTGGAAGCAAAAATGGTGGAGACGACGCACAGATCAACAGAGGTCCGACGCGGTCTACGGGTAAGAGTCTAGACTTAACTTAGAATGCTTTAATTTGATTTTATATGCTTTTTAGATGAATTTTAGATGAATTTTGAGCATCGCGGCCATTTTTGGGCCGTCAACGTCGTCGGGACGAAATCGTCCCGATTTCGACAAAATCGTCTCAATTTCGCCAATTTCGTCTAAGGGCGAAATCGGCGAAAGGGGGACGATTTCGTCAAATTAGGGACGATTTCGGCCTACGAAATCGAAAACGATTATGCTCAAATTTGGGACGATATCGTCCAATAGTGGACGATATCATCAATTACATAAAATTGAACTTTAACTTGCATTATTAATTACTTGAATTGTTATTAATGATTTTTTGTTGTTTTGTTGTTTATGTTGCAGAGAGGTTTGCTAAAAAGCAGGGAATGGAAGTATGGAGGTTTGAGAGATGACTTGGCCGCTCTTACACAGGCAGAGCGGGATCAGCTGGCACAGGTCGGCTTACAGCATGTGGCAGAGATGCCACAAGTGTCTACAGATATGGGGCTACTGACAGCCCTAGCAGAGAGATGGTATCCGGGTTCTTCCTATTTTTGGCTACCGACGGGGAGATGACTCCCACTTTGGAGGATGTATGGAGGATTCTAAGAATCCCCATACAAGGACGGTTGATCACTCCTACGGCCAATCAGGGCCATGCTATGGGACGGTTGTGTGGTGACCCGAGCTTCGCCCTGGAGAAGGGCGGAGTTAACATCGAGGCACTGCGTCAGATGCCTGGGGCATCGAGACTCACACGGGTTCTAGTTGGAGTGGTTGGTGGACTTTTGTTGTGCCACCAGAGTGGGTGCAGGGTGCCATGGATGCTCATAGATGTGATCTACGATATGCGAGACCATGGCTATAGGTTCTCTTGGGGCAGTTTTGTGCTATGCCGGTTGTACAGGATCCTGCATGGGGTCGTGTACAAGGGCGACCGATGTCTGGTGATGACATCGCTCCTATAGGTTTGGTGTTGGGAGCACATTGCAGTGTAGAGGCCGGTAGGGCTTCCTCTGACAGGGATTGATGGGGAGAGGCCCCGAGTTTTCTACTGGTGGCTCCGGAGAGGGTCACAACGGCGGATCGACCTTTCGATGTCTCGAAGACTGCTGGATGACCTAGTCCCGGACCAGATCACCTGGAGGCCATGGCGAGGGCACCCAGGGTGGGCCGAGGATGGACATGAGCTAGCTCACGTCAGGCGAGTCTGTTGGCTTCGGATGGAGAGGGGAGAGGTGGAGCTCCATCGCTATGACCGAGTTTTGAGGTAGTTCGATCTGCAGTAGGGGATCCCATCTCTCAAGGATTATGAGTTTTCTTGGACTGTCCGGGATAACACCACAGTGAGCGGGGCTCCAGACATGCAGCGCTTCTAGAGCCGGGACTCGGACGATGCCCCCATTCAGCCGGTGGATGGGGACGACGCAGGGGTAGCCGATGGCTACGATGCCTGGTATGCAGGCATCCGCCCTCCTCGGATGACGAGGGCTCAGGGTCTGATACATGCGGTTGTGCATCGGATAGGGAGGCGGCGCCAGGCGGCTATGGAGGTGGCCCAGGGTCACAACGGGAGAGAGCTGAGGAGGCCACATGCACAGGAGAGGCCACGGCAGAGGGAGAGGAGGGAGGCGAGACCCCCTTCTCCACAGAGAGAGAGGCCACCATCGCCCGACAAGGGCAAGGGTGTTGACACAGGGGAGAGTAGCGAGACAGCTACTCTTCGAGTGGAGAGAGATCCGTCTCCGAGCATAGGTGCAGACATTACAGGAGGAGGCTGCACGACACCGAGCTGAGGTGACACAGCTCTGAGACGAGATTGCATGCCTCGGGGCACGGGGTGGAGGGGCGAGCACACGGGAGCTGGCACGGGCTATTGCCCAAATTACTTTCTACCAGGGCTTTGTACTATCTAGATGGTGCCGGAGGGAGGATAGACTACCAGTCGGCATCGTTGAGCCGATCAGGATTGGGTCCTCGAGGACTTCGTCCCGATCGAGGACTAGGACTCACAGTACTACTCATACTATGATGGGGCCACCTCGTCCACCTCAGGGTGGGGGAGGAGATGAGGCTGAGAGCTCGAGGGGCTCTCGAGGCTAGAGCACTGCATGACATTGTACAGATTGATATATAGAGCATTTATTATTTTTTTTTGTTGATAGAGGATTGAGTATGCCGAGGTCCAGATTGTGGCATACCAATCTAATGTTGATATGATGTATATATATACTGTTGATATATATATGAGATGAGATATTTTTGATCATATGACTTGTGTTATGAATTTTTATGATGCTTTTATGTTTGATTGATTAATTTGATGATTCATGTAATTACTGTCGTTGGAAGTATTATAATTTTGAATGTCATGCTTGTAAAATTTAAATGAAATAATCTGATGTAACAAATTGGTTGTTTGTGATGTAATGTGATAAAAGATAAAAAGAGACTTCTAACAATAATTTCAAAGGATATTGTCGCTATTATAGACCATTTCATGGAGTCGCTTGCTCACTCGGTCGTCAAGCTAATCCCAGGTATAGAAATATTGTTAAAAGTAAAAGAGTGCTTAAGAGAGCTGTCTTAAGACTTTGGTGCAATGGTGCAAATGATGATGATGATGGTTTGTTTTTTAGATTTTCATGAAAATAGTATGCATGAAATAATGTTAAAATGATTTTTGCTAGGCATAAATTCCTAAGTGTGATAAATTTTTTGGATAATTCCTTAGGAATTATACCATCATTGCAAAATTGAAGGTTGACATAATGACATGAAATAATGAAAATGTGCATTCTTTTGAAAAGCAAAATTTGTGTAATAAAATGATTTAAGTCATATGTTTTTCATGATTTTTAAATAAATGGGGAATAAAAATTGTTACGATGGTTTGCGCTAGGCATAGAATATGTAGGTATAGACTTATACCATCATCGCGAAAATCCAAAGAAAAGATAGTTTTATTGCATGGTTGATTTTTGATAAATAGAAAATATGAAAATGAGGACTTGCGCTAGGCATAAAATTCCACTTTTGGTTTTGGAACTATACCATCGTCGCGAAAGTCAACCAGATATATATGTTTTGCTTGTATAGTTTTGAAAGGAATTTTGATTTTTCTATTATATAGTTGTCTTTATGCTAAACAAGACTTGTACTAAGAAAATGAATTATTCCAAACAAGTTTGCAAAAAATATTTCAAAGTATTTTGAAGACAAAAGTTAGATTTATAAGGAATCCCATGTGCATATGTGAATTCATTGCCAATCTTGATTTATCATAATGATACACAAAATCTCTCAAATACAAATGTGTGTGCAATTGCATTGTGCATTTACCAGTTTTGAGCAAGATACTATGATACAAGTGATTTGAAGAAACCAAATAAGTGTTCATTAACCATGATGTAGATGCATATAACCATACTAGACTACTATGTAGGTCGGATTATCAAGAGCTAGCTAATCCATAAGCAGACATAGGTCTATACAAAAGAAGGTCGCTAATGTGACAGACATATCGCCACGCTAGGAGTTACCCAAGGCCAAGCAGGTTGGGCACAAACCACCTGTTATGGGGCTTACCTCACGGTTTTCGAATAATTGAGAATTCCAAGGATTCAAGCTCATCAACCCTTCTTTTCTTTTCAAAGGGTAGGGAAAGGGATTTTATTGCTTTTGCTTTCTTTTGCTTTTCTTGTTTTCTTTTGAACTTTGCTTCTTTTTCTTTTTGTATTTTTTGCTTTGATTTTTGAGATAATGCTTGAAATATTGCTGTAATGATATAAAATAACATTTTTTTTTGCTTTTTCTCTTTTTTCTTGAACTTTTCTTTTTCTTTTTTCTTTGCTAGGGATACTTGCTCGGATTAGCTGTAGAGCAAGGGATTTTTATTCCGGGTAGGGGTGAGCTTGTCCTTTTGCCAATTCTCAAAGATTCTAGACCATGTGCATGATAGGATAGCAAGGGAAACTTTTCGCTCAAGAAACCACTTCTACTATGTAGCAAAACATGGAAATTACAAATATAATCATTTTATTGTGAAAAGATGTGCTTGGTTTAAGTAAATAACAAGATCAATTCTCTATGCTCAAACTTTATTTAATTGAATTTTGTGGACTTTGATATAAGAGAGATTAGTAATCATGCCAGATAAAATCAAGATATTTATTTTTGTTTTTTTTTTTGAGTGTGCAAGTGAGAGATTCCAAATAAATGCTAATTTATCCAAAATAATTTGAAACATATAACTGCAATAATTGTAAGAAAATATATATAAATACTTTTGGAGAAGTTTTGAGAATGTTGACTCTCTCTTTCTTCTTTATTTTGTTTTGGTTTCGAAAGAGTCAAGAATATTGTTGTTCTTATATTTTTATCATTTTTTTTTTTATTTTTGAACAAAAAATTAACAAGTGCCATAAATAAATGCAACAAATAGTTTTGAAGATTTTGATGATTATGAATGTTTTTGGTGTTTTTGAATTTATAAATTGAAAGAAATACAAGATAGTGATTTTGAACAAATATATACATGGATGAAATGACCAAATTTATACATAGTAACGTTTAAGATGCAAAATATTCATGGGTTCTTTAAGTTCTTTACCATCTAAGGTAGATAATTTGTATGCTCCTGATTCAAATTTAGCAGTAATAATGTATGGTCCAAGCCAGTTGGGCTCAAACTTACCTTTAAGGTCCTTAGTTGCATTTGTATTTTTTTTATTTTCTTTTAAAACAAGGTCGTCGATCTCAAAGGATCGATGACGAACTTTTTTAGCATATGATCTTTTAAGCTTGTTTTGGTAGGCACGGAGATGTTCCAAAGCATTGATGCATTTTTCATCTAGGAGTTCCAGCTGACTGAGTCTGCCAGCTCGATATTCATCTCCTACTTCGGTATCTTGAAGTAGCAGAGCCAAAGAAGGAACTTCTAATTCAAAGGGAAAAATGACTTCAGCACCATAGACCAAAACAAATGGTGAAGTTCCCGTGGGGGTTCGAACACTAGTTCGATAAGCCCACAAGGCTGGATATAACTGAATATGCCAGTCACGGCCAGTTTTATTGACCAATCTTTTGAGGATTTTGATTAAGGTTTTGTTAGATGCTTTTGCTTGACCATTACCCTGAGGATAATAGGGAGTGGACCAGCGATGTTGAATCTTATATTTTTGGCATAATTTTTTAACATCTTTATTTTTGAAACAAGTTCCATTATCAGAGATGAGATTTGCAGGAATTCCGAACCTACAAATGATTTGATTAAAAATGAATTTAGAGACTTGTGTGCCAGTGCAAGAAGCTAAAGGCATAGCTTCAACCCACTTCGTGAAATACTCAGTGGCGGTTATGATGAATTTGTGTCCATCAGATGACACAGGATTGATTTTGCCAATAATATCTAAGCCCCATTTTGAAAAGGGCCAAGGAGAGGAAATAGCCTGTAGCTCTTGTGCAGGCGCATGGACAAGGTCGGCATGTTTTCGGCACTTGTCGCAATGGCGCACATAATCATGTGCATCCTTTTCCATGGTAGGCCAAAAGTATCCTATCCGAAGGAGCTTTTTAGCAATGACACTACCACTGAAGTGTCCTCCACAAGATCCATCGTGGGCTTCACTCAAGGCTGATTTGGACTCTTCTAAGTTCAAACATCTTAATAGGATACCTTCAAAAGATCTCCTATATAAAGTATTGCCAATTATTACAAATCGACTTGCTCGTCTACGTAATAACCGACATTGGTTTCTATTAGAATTGGCAGGGAAAGTCCCATTTTGGAGAAAATCAAATATGTCCGTATACCAAGGTTTCGAAGTAGTTTCATTGATTAGAAACACATCCAAAGGCTCTAAGCATGACTTATTTGAAGCGGGTTCCTAGAGTCGACGAATAATGATAGTGGCATATTCGTCATCTAACTCCAAGGGCAGGAGAGATGCGACTGCGGCCATAGCATCAGTTGCACGGTTGCAAGTTCTAGGAATAGCTTCCAAGGTAACTTGATCAAATAGGGACATTAATTGTAAAACATAGGCCTTATATGGGCACAGTTTATCATCTCTGGTCTGATAAACTTCATTAATTTGGTTTATAACCAGTTGAGAATCACCAAAAACTAACGAGATGTTTAATTTTTAGCGCTAAGGCGGCTCGTAATCCAAGGATTAGAGCTTCATACTCAGCAATATTGTTGGTGCAAGCAAATGTCAATTTGAAGGATAGAGGAATAAGATGTTTTTGTGGGGATATTAAAATAATACCCACACTAGCCCCACTCATGCATCGGGCTCCATCAAAGTATAAGGACCATTGTTCAATATGGTCTGCCTCTAATTGAAGGCATTCATCCGGAAACTCGATGATGAGGGGATGGGTAGACTCTAAGGGTGCAACAACTAATTGATCTGCTATGATTTGACCCTTAACAGACTTATGTCCTATGAATGTGAGATCAAACTCGCTTAGAGCAAGAACCCACTTGGTTGTGCGACCCGATAAATAAGGTCGACTCATGAGATATCTTAAGGGATCGTATTTGGCAATGACATAAGTTTTCTGACTAAGCATATAATGTCGTAATTTTTGCGTAGCAAACATGACTGCTAGACATAGTTTTTCTAATGTTGTGTAGCGGGTTTCATAACTGATGAAGGTTCGGCTAATGTAATAATTAGCACGTTCTCTCTTTTCATCATCAAGCTGAGCTAACATAGCCCCTAAGGCAGAATCTAAAGCTAAAATATATAGGAGGAATGGGCGATCAGGTTTAGGTGGTGAAAGCATAGGTGGATTAAGGAGGTATTGCTTGAGAAGTTCAAAAGCTTCTCTACATTCGTCGTCCCAATTAAAAGGGACATCCTTCTTAAGGAGTTTAAGAAAGGGACCAGTTTTGTCCGCCAGCTTATCGATGAAGCGATGGATGGCTTGAAGCTTACCTTGTAAACTTCGTAATTCAGATATATTAGTAGGTGCGGGCATATCAGTGATGGCCACAATCTTGAGAGGGTCAATTTCGATACCACGTAAAGAAACTAAAACCCCTAATAGTTTATCGGACTTAACTCCGAATATACATTTTTTGGATTTAATCGAATAAGATATTCTCGTAATCGATTAAAAACTTTTCTCAAATCATCTAAATGATTATCTTCAATAATAGAGCGAGCTATAATATCATCTACATAATCATGTAGGATATCATGCATCATATCATGAAAAATATAGGTCATAGCTCGTTGATAGGTTGCACCTGCGTTCTTTAAGCCAAATGGCATCACTTTCCAACAAAAAGTACCCCAAGGGGTAATAAAGGTTATTTTAGCCTGATCTTCAGGAGCTATCCTGATCTGATTATAACCGGAGAATCCATCCATTAAGGACATCATCCCACTCCCGACAGTAAAGTCAATTATTTGATCCATGTTTGGAAGAGGAAAGTCATCTTTAGGGCATGCAACGTTAATATCTCTAAAATCTGTGCAAACCCTAACTTTGGTAGCTTCTTTCTTGGAGACTGGAACTACATTTGAGATCCATTCAGCATAATCAATAGCTTGTATAAAGACAACATTCAGGAGTTTTTCTAACTCCCCTTTGACTAGCAGAGCCACTTTGGGATGCATTTTTCTAAGTTTTTGTTTAACAGGTTTAGCATCCGGATGGACCACTAGATGATGCATGACTACGGAAGGGTCTAGACCTGGCATATCTTCGTATGTCCAAGCGAAGACATCTTCATACTCTTTAAGGAATGCAATGTATTGTTCTTGTTTTTCTTGACTTAATTCTGATCCAATATTGATTATGTGAGGATTATCCTCAGTTCCAATGTTAATTTTAATGACATTTTCTACCTCCATGTGTAGATCTCTTTCAAAATTAGGTGGGGCGGGTGAAACACCCAATTCTTGTAATTCTTGTAAGGTTAATTTGGATAATTCATCTTGAGGATTAGTGGCCTCAAGTTGGGCTATAGTTGGTATAGAACCATCAAAATAAAATCCATTGTGTAACATCTCTTCAACAGAGACGTCGTGGAAGATATCTCCTTCCAACTCTTCATCGGTGTCAACAATCATTTCAGGGTAAGCTATGGATAGCATGTTACATGTAAATGACTAATTTTTAAGAGGTAAATCATCACACCTATCCAAATAATCTTGATAACATATGAGATGATCATCATCTTCAAAAGGAAAGGGTTGACCCTTACTAGGAAATAGGCCCACACCACAGCGAGCAGGCCACGGTTCTACCTCAAAAGGTTCTTTCATGCCATTTTGGAAAGGTCCCAAGCCTTTCCCTTTATATCCCATTTTAAGCATCATGGGTTTAGCTTTAATATAATCATTGGTAAAATAACACCGAGCATATCCCTCATGATGAGTTTTAATGTTTCGAGGGATTCTTCCCCAGTCATATCCTTTATAAATGAAGGCACAACTCCCGACTTGGTAAGTGCTTCCCATAGGTTGTGGGAGGCCCAAAGTACGAGGAGATGGCGGTAAGTTATTTAAAAGAATTGAATCTTGCATGAAAGCATTTGTTTTTTTTGATATTAGGATTGTGGATAAATCTGGTAAAAGTTCATCAGAAAGAGCATAAGATGTAGAAGGATTATTCCCTATATCTTTAGATGTGGAAGGGATGATAGATGTGTCTATAGGTTTTGAATTTATAGGGATTGAACATGAAGGATTGGTTGTAGATTTAAGATCTTTTTGAGGTTCTAGAGTGATTTGTTTAGAAGATTGTTGATCTATATAGGAGGATGAAATTAATGGAGGGGAAATAGGTGAGGTTATGGGTGTGTGTTTCACACGTTTAGATGAAAAATAAGAACTAGGATGTGTGGATGACAGAGCAGGGCAAAATTGCACTCCAACAGGTTCTACCAAAGCACACATATCAAAGGGTCTAGGGTCACCATGGATAGTGACCAACTGATTTTTAAATTCAAACTTAACACATTGGTGTAAAGTCGATGGGACCGCTCGCATCGCATTGATCCAAGGGCGACCCAAAAGTATATTGTACGAGGTTGGGCAATGTACAATAAACACGGTTGTTTCTAGGGTTCTAGGACCAACTTGCAAAGGGATGGTAATAACTCCACACGTTTCTTGTGTTTCGTCATTGAAAGCTTTGATAATCATATCAGTTTTCTTCATTTCATCACTTCTAAAGCCAAATCGTTGGTAGAAGTCAAAAGTGCAAATGTTTAGAGATGAGCCATTGTCAATCAAGACTCGTTTGACAACTACATCCCCAATTAGAGCAATAATATATAAGGGATTGTCCTTATGTAAATTGTGTTGTGGGATATCTTTATCCCGAAAGTCAATACAATCAACCTCTCGAGTGATGATAGTATTGGCCATAGCTTCGAGTTGAATGTTTTGAGGTACCATCATTTGGCTTAATGTAAGCATCAACTCATCCCTATGGGTGGGAGAGGATCTTAATAAATCCAAAAGGGAAATTCTAGCTGTAGTATTGGATAATTGCTCATTAATATTGTAAGGGGGTTTAGGTTGAACATTAGGAGCATGATTCCCTTTATTGGGGTTTTTCAAAACGAATGGAGCCGATCCATCATTCTGATTTGGTTCTTGTTGAGAATTTTGAGCCTATTGTCGGGTAACGACTCCAATGGTACCTACAATGTTATAATGAAGACGTTGAACTGGTCTCGATTGAGCATTTATGGCTTGTTCATTTGGGAGGAATTGATTAGAAGAGGGTCGAGTAGTAACTCTTCTAGGAAATGGTTCTTCTGGAACCATAGCATCTATGATGGGTTGAATAGGATCTGATTCATTTTTAGAACTATTCGATTGGTTTGAAGTAATGTCTAGTTCACTTTCACTATCTGATTCTATATCACTAGAATCAGAAGTTGGAATATTATGTAAGGGCCTGGTCATAACCAGGGATAAGGTTGTGTCAAATATTTGAGGATCCTGAACAGGTAATTTTCCGCTAATGGTTCCTACATATCGGGTAGGAGGAGGGACATTATGATGTTCGATTTGATTGGCCACTTCTTTACCATGTCTTGGTAAAGGGTGTTGAAATATGTCTAATGTTTGATTAGCATTTTGATTTTGATTTTGGGGAATGGTCTTTTGAGTATTATTAGGAGCGTTTTGTTTAGGTTGGAAGGCTTGCACCTCCATTTCATTATTATCAATCAAATCCTGTATTTTATGTTTCAACCTTTTACAAGCGTTGGTAGAGTGTCCAGGTCCTCTATGGAAATCACAATGTAAGTCGGCTCTATATCCGGGTATAGTTGGATCAGGTTCCCGGATAGTTGGTAATTGGATCAAACCTCTTTCGAGTAATTGAGGTAAAATAGTTGATAAGGGTTGATTCAATCTAGTAAATTCTCGAGGAGGCTTATCAGGAGGTTTCAATATAAATTTTTCTGTTGTCTTCGTTGCATTGATATTAGCAACATTTCTACTTGTCAGTGACTCCATCACCGACAACTTGTTTGTTTTTATATTGATTTTTGGATGTTTTCTCATCATCCTTCTTCCTAAGTTGGCCTCTCCTAATGAGGGCATCTTCTACTCTTCGAGCTAAATCTATAGCTTGATCGAAGGTAGTTAAAGTAGCAGTTGATAGTTCATAAGATATTTGTTCTTGTAAATTATTGATAAAAATGTCCAACATTTCCCTATAAGGTAGCACAAAGTGCAGTTTTCCTGTCAATTGCCTCCATCTAGCCAAGAAATCGGCAAAACATTCATCCTTGTCTTGTTTTAAGTTGTATAAATCTTTAATGGTTACATGCCTCTCGATGTAGGCACTAAATTGATGGACAAATGATTCAGTTGTTTCTTCAAAGTTTCTCAAAGAATGAGTGGGCAATTGATAGTACCACTCTAATGCCATTCCACCTAAACTTTTTGGGAACATTTTTAGTAATAGCAAGTCATCATGTGATATATCATGACATGCTATCCTAAACATGCGAAGATGCTCTATGGGATCTTCGGTTCCTTTATATATAGGCAAGATAGGCATGGGAAAATGCTTGGGATATGGTTGAGCTACAACTATGGGATCCAAAGGTTGACTACATATCTCCCGATAATTATACGAGGGACGGTAGGGATCTATCTGGTCCATACGCGAAGCTAACTGTTTCACCATGGCTTCCAGATTACTAGTTTGCCCCCCATATTGGTTTGGTAGGGCATTGACATGGGTTTTGTGAGCATATGATGGAGGAACATGAAGATTAGATGCCATGTTACTATTGTGTAAATTATTGGTAGGAAAAGTGTTATGAAGGAATTTTGAAGTTGTATTATGTTGTATTCCAGATTGTTGAAAATTGGTGTTTGGCTTCGTTTTAGGTTTTTGTTTACTTGAAGCATATTGCTCAATAGTTTGGCGAAATAAAGTAGTGAAGGAAGTTTTCTTTTGTGTGGGAATGATTTTAGGTTGAATAACAGGTTCCTTAGGAGGTTGGGTAACCTGTTGTATGTTTTGAACCATAGTGACCATATCTGTATTGGATGGTCCAGCCTTGTCACTTTCTTGATCAATGAAAGACAAGGGATTAGTGCGCATATTATACATATATTCCATGGCTGCTTGAGTGTCACTAATTTGCCCTTTATCAATACGAACTGCCACATTAAGGGCGTCGATGTTATCATTGAGAAATTTTTGAAAATGATCTACGTTGTCAAAGGCAATAGTTCCATCTGGAGCTACTCTAGGGGATGAGGATCCATCCTCTTTAACACTTCCTTCTTGTTCATTATCTTCACCTCGGTCATGTTCTGATTGACCTAGAGTTTCTCCTTCCGGAATTGGATCTCCAGGAAGGACATTTGGGTCTCTAGTTGTATCTTGTAACCAATCTTCTTCTTCTCCTAAAGTTTCTTTACCATTCCTAAGTTTAGGCATGGTGCTTTAATTTTGATTTCAGCAAATATATATATATATATATATATATATATATATATATATATATATATATATATATATATATATATATATATATGCAACAAGCTTAAGAGGTATATATTAATTATATACCTACTACAATATTTAAAATGAAATGTTTTTGGTTTTTGCTATGTTTTTTAGTTTTTTTTTTTTATTTTTTTGTAATAATATTGTAAAGACAGCAAATAACACAATAAATGCAAGAAATAGTAAGACTGAAAGTAAATGATCTAGTTTTCTATAAACAATTTATAAATATCATTAATGGGCTCTAGTTCTTCAGGAGTCATGAAGTGTTCTTCTTCAAATTGAAAGTTTTCTTTTAAAAATTTAATGAAAAGAGCTATAGTGATATTATTTGTCTCAGATGTTGGTTGATAAAAGTAAAGCTCATGGCAATACTCTCGATATAACACAGCTCGAGGAACTCTATTCCATATTTCCCTATCTGTAAGAACAACCTCTTGGTCTTCTACAAGACCTAGGAACTGGTGTACAATGGCTGCGTTCTCGAGGTATTCCTCGAAGGTGAATAATTCTGAAGATACAAGAGCTCTCCTATAAGCTAACCATCTATGGCAGGCTCTCTGAAGTTCATGATAAAAGACTAGTTGATGAGGATCCAGGATTCTATCTAGGACTAGCCTCTTGATTTGTTTAAGTTATGTTGACCTAGATGAGATGACACTAAGTCTTCTATCAAGTTCGTCCCACAAGAGTTGATTTCTATTTGTTTCAGGCACACTAAGTACAGAATTGACTTCTATGGCTGCCAATTGGTTTTCTACATTTATAGTAACTGCTAATATTTTCTTAGGAGCTACCATCTAATCATGATACTTAAATTTGAAAGGATTTGAAATGCATCTATGTTTTAGTTGTTCTATTTTTTTTTTTTTTGTTTTTTTTTCAAAAGGTTTATAATGCATTCACGTCGGGTTCACCAAAATGTATCGCTCCAAATTTTTCACACCCTTACCTTCAGGCTATAGGATCCGTGCCCGGAAGGGGGATGTGAAAAGGATGTCGCGGTACCTCGGACTGAGAGGACTTGCGAAGGTCCCGCCTCTCAAGGGAGGTGTATATTGGTGATTTTTCGATGGATGGTGGGTTCACCAGGAAACATTCAATGGCAGTTTCCACGCCTAGGTTGGGAATGTGTTTTATGTGTTCGTTTTAGCCTTAAACATTCAAAATCCTAGGTTTGGCCAAATGAATCTAAATTAATCTATATGAAAATGCAGATTTAATGAATACAGAAAAGCAGAATAGGACAAAAAAATAGAGAAATTACAGAATTTTAAAGAAAAATACCTGATCCGGATGTCTGATGGAGATTCTGATGTTTGGAGCAGTCAGGATCGTCTGGAATTCGACAGAATCATCTGAGATCAGACAAGATCGTCTGAGATCTGACGAATTCATCAGACGAATTCGTCAGAGACCTGCAAATAGAAAAACAGATGCAAAATACAGAGAATGCAACTATGATAACAGAGGGAAACAACACAAAATAACAATATGAATACTAAACAATAGTTATGAATAGAAATTCAAACAAATTATGATATTCTAATGACAAATTATGATCTTATCATGCAACTTAAGCTATATGGGTGAACTCCAAATGCAAAATAGTAAGAAATAAGGATAAAACTAACTAAAATGCAGAATAAAACAGCAAAAGGTATAAGAGAAAATGCAAACTCTAGGCACTGATTGCCCCCAATGCAGATTGCAGTCAAAATCATCTAGAAGCAATGAAATCGTCTCGAATTGTGACAGGATCGTCCGAGATTTGAACGAGATCGTCTGCGACGATCTGAGCTTGCTCCGACTAAAAATCAATGAGGTCCCTACAAGAAAACTTCAAAATAACAAATGCAAAATGATGCTCTAGGTATTCTAATGCTCGCAAAATCAAGTTACAAGGGAATTCAGCCAAGGGGGTGCTAAGGGGATAGCTTAGGATTAAATAGGCTTAGGGGAGTGGTTAGGAGGTTGGAGATCATCCCTATTTGGGAGATCTCCAACGGGGGAGGGTCCCTAACGATGCAGACACGCTTCTCCCGGATTAGAGACCCGTTGGAACAGAAGCTAATTATGCAAAATCAGTTTTGCGACAAGATCGTCTGGACGTCCTTGCCCAGACGAAATCGTCAGATCTGGGGCGATATCGTCTGATCGGAGACGATATCGTCAAACGGTCAAAACAACCTCTAAAAATGGCGCAAAAAAGGGGGAAACGGATTACCCGACGGTTAACGGGCGGTTTGGGAGGTTAAAATTTGAATTTAAATTATTTACTAGGATGAATGTAATTATTACAGTTTTTACTGTGCCAATTTTAGGGTACTACAGGAGGATAAAAATAAAATTTGTCACTACCCTAAACAAGAAGAGTCAATTTTATAGGAGCCCCTCCACATGCGTTATGAAGGACCTGAGTCTACAAATCCACCAGAGGATGAACAGACTCATGATAAGGAGGAAAATTTTAGGTCATACTTCCTCTACCCTTCTAATGACCAAGCAAGAAGGTGGGAATATTCCACCTTGGACCCTCTTTTTTTTGAAGAGGCTAAGTAAGAGCATGAAAAGAGTCTCTTCATATACAAGGATGAAGGTACCCCAAAAAACTTGACCTCTAAGGAAGGAACTTACCTCAATGGTACCAACCATGGAAATGTCTTTAGCACCCTGTTGGCTAAGATAGAAAGGTTGCAAAAAAGTCCTAGTCTCATTTGGGTGACCATTTTTCACCTAATAAACTATAGAAAAATAAATAAAGAAAGGACTTGAGCAGTTAGTGAGGTACCCTTAACTCCATACCCAATGGATAAAAATATATCACTTGAAACTATCTACATATGTATCATAGGCAATCTTAGTTTCATGAGATAGAAGAATTCCCGATCACCTGCATATTTTTAAAGTTGTAGCTCATATGCTTGAAACTTCTACTTTAAGGGGAAAAAATTCCTAATTCTGCACCCAATGGACTAAGGCACTATTTTTTGGGTTCCTTATATTTAGAATACTAAATATCCCTTGAGAGTTACCAAAACTATAGTGATAAATCACATCTTTTGAAAGCAAAAGTTTGAATCATGAACAAGCACATGAAGAAATTCCAGATCAAAAAAAGCTTGATCAAATGGAGGCTAGATCTTGTGAGCAAGAAAAGTGCAAATATAGAAATTTTATAAGTTATAGACAAAAGGTAATAACAAAAATTCCTAATAATAAACTAAAGGTTAAAAGTCTCGATAAACTAAAGATAAACGATCCCAAAGGATGAAGAGAAACTCTCAAAGAAGAAAATACCAATGCCTCAAAGGTCAAATCAATAAAGTACACATTCTTCAAGGAAGATTATCCTTTCTATAAAATATATCTTGTATCTTTGAGAAAGGAAAATAGTATCATGGAGCCATGGCAGAAGTAGCTCTAAGATCTAGGATATTAAATTAAAGCAATATTTTTCATCTAGGTGATGGGAATCCTTAAAAATGGTAGATGCCAATTAAAGTTGTAGTTGCAAATCCAAGGGCTAGGATTGACTAATATTCACATATTAAAATTTAGAAAATCCTAAAGGGACAAAAATTTAGAAAAGGACATGACTCGGTGTCTGAAACAATATCCACCTAAAGATATCTACGTGATATTTGGAGGGAAAACCCTCCCTTATAAATCTATAAATAAGAGTAGCATTAGCTTTGTAAAGGATTAAAAAGTTTGCATTCATGTATTTATAGGATTTTATTTCATTTCTCTAGTTGTTTCTTTTGAGCGACTTGGGGGCAATTTCAAACCCCCACTTCTAGGAGAATTAATGTAAAATTTTACCTGCATTTCTATAAACATGAAAGTTTGTGTCTATTTTTTACCCTTTTTCTAGAGACCCATGGATGTATGTGTGTGTGTTTGTAATATTTTGCATGAATATCAAGTGTGCTAAGTGTATGTGTGTGTGAGGGGTCTGCATCTATTTTTGGATTGAGTCACTTATTAGCTTGGCTCTCCTATGGGACCCACCTACTCATATATGCATATAACTAGTAGATTACGATTGCTCCACTGTGTCGAGGAGAGGAAGTTTTCACCGCTATCACATAGTGTTCAAGCCTATTTTTGCAAGGATATATTAGTGTATCCCTTTGTGCATCACCCCTTTTCATTTTATTTGTTGAGTTTGCTTACTTCTTACACTCTCATTTTCTCTTAGAAGAGTAGCAAGTGCATTGTATATCACACCTTAAAAAGGAGTTGACCTTGTAAAAAACTCTCAAAGGCCCCCGATTGAGCCCAACCCTATGCTCTTGGCTATGAACTGCTATGTCACTCCAATGTGAGGTGCAATTTTATCAAGAGGGAAAAATAAGAGGTGACAACAATTACAACTAGATATTACCTTAGGAAAATGTATTATTATATCTTGCCACTCTAAAGGAGGAATAACTTCTCCTACAGAAGAAAAACAATCGAAATACCTTAAGGTTATGAACTCCATAACAATTCCAATGGCTATGAACTCCATAACAATTCCAATGGCTATGAACTCCATAACAATCCCAAAGGCTATAAACTCTATAAAAATACCAATGACTATTTTTGTAGCTATAATTATTTTAAGTTTTTGTTTTGGAAGTGGTTTAGTGATATGTCATGTTTTAGAAGTTGTTTTGTTGATATGCAATATTCTAAGGTTCATCCATAGTAGTAGGTGGATGATAGTATTTTTTTAGGATACATAGCATATCGTATTATCTTACATAGCTTGATGTATAGGTTTGGTGACCTTAAAAATCCTTCTTACCCTAATTAAAAAAATGATGATGCTTCTATAAGGAATTTGGAAAGAGTTGGTGGAGTTGGTGTTTTTCAAAATAATGAAGGAAAAATTCTTCAAACTTAAACTCTTGTGGAAATTCAACTAATAACTATGTAAAATATAGGGCACGTCATATAGGATCTCAAATTGACATAGGATAGAAATATATTTTAATTTAGGAATATTCACAATGTATTATTAATACTATCAAGAAAATGGTTGTGGAGATTGGATAAAAATAACATTATTATTTGTCCATCAACTTTTGTTACAAAGAATATTTTGAAAATGTCATCATATCTAGATAGAATGAAATCAAATAGGATATTTAGTTGATTGTGATGTTGATCTTTGTCTTAATGAAATTCAGATTTTAAAATGAAATTAGTTGAGTGAGATTGTATCTCTTAATAAAAATGATATGGAGATGATTGTAGAAACATAATTGTTTGAGGAAGACGAAGAATATATTTGATAAATGGAAATTTGAATATGGTGTAATTAACCTGAAAATAATATAATTAAATCAATGTAACGTTTTGTTATTTTGATGGTAGTGGCCCCCAATAAAATCCACATAAATATTATTAAAAAATTTAGTACCACCCATAATAAATTTTGATTTACTAAGATCCATTTTTATTTAAATTTTAATCCATCCATATATAATAATGATATAAAATGAGCTATATTCAATAATCAAATCTCAATATATCAGACAAGGATAATAAAATACTCTCACAAGGTTACAAACAATATTTCATACAAGAATGCAACTCATATATTCATGCCATGACTCAAATAAATAAACACTAGAATATTAAAGTAGATGATAGAAATCTATAATGCATTATAGTACAAAATGATGCACTACAATTTGATACAATACAATATCTCTTGCCATCCCTACAAATAGCCTTTACATAGAGTCTCTTGAAATTTCATCTTCTACTATATCTCCATATCCTCTCAAAATCACGAGAAATATGACTCTTCATATTTCTCAAAGTAGAAATATTGTATTAACCTTCTAATGAAAAAATCTAAATATTACATGAAACCAAATACATGTTGATTATAGGTGGTTGGATGTGATACAATGGGATAAAATGATAGAAATATTGCACGGATTCTACACAAGAATATTTTAATCTTAGGAGAGAGTTTGGATAAGATGAAGTTTGGTGGTTGACTTTTGTAATGGTTTATCAAATATAAGTTTTTTCTATAAACCAATGCAATCTCAGGGTTATTTAGAGAGACCTCAAAACAATATATGTTTGACTTTTTTATCAAAATTTATAGATGTGACATGTGTTATGTTTAGAAATCCTATAGTGACAAAGCCTACAATAAAACATCATGTGGAATATTTTGAATATGTAGTGGAAAGTACTAGAGATAGAGCCAGATCCCAAGACAAAGCTAAAGTTAGAGACCAAGCCAAAGCTAGACCCAAAGCCAAAGCCAAAACTAGAGCCCAAGCTAGAGCTAAATCCAAATACAAATCCAAAGCTAGAGCTATAGTCAATGCCAGAACTAGACCAAGAGCCAAACCATAATTTTATTTTACTACCCTCAAAATTAAGGGGATAGTAATTTTTTGTAAAAGTGCATTTTTTATTGTGACCAACACCTTAAATGTTTGTTATACCAAATAATGTAATAAGAGGGGATGTTAGATAATTATTATGTTATTTCATGTTATTTGTTACACCTCATGAGATGTTGATAGAAGTTGAATAGTTAGAAGGTAAAGCTACTCAAAATCTATAGGTCAATTTGAAAGTATATAAATTTTATGATGCATTAATTTTACTAAAGATGCCACTAAATTAGAGGTTTTACAAGGATTATAAAATTTTACCTCAAATTACTATTGGGAAAAGATTTACAATAAATAGTATCTATGGACTCTGATGTAAACATCTTGTAGTCATTTGTGATAGTCAAGGCTACACTTTATGAGACTCAATTATACATATAAACTAATTTTACCATTAACAGAAATATTATGCATGAGACTAACTAATTGTGTCATTTGACCTTTTGATTTGAAGATTAATAGTGTTTTTTCCACTATTATTTCAATTTTTACTAGTCCTTTCTTCTACTATGGTTGATTATTTGTAGATTGGACCACACTAATGTTATTTGCTTTCCTCAAAATATGTTTATTGATCAATATTAATCTTATTATTGTCATAGTTGTATTTACTATGTTGCATTTACTTTAATTCCTCACATCTATTTTCCTTCATAATTTACTTTCATGCATTTAGATTAAATTAGTTTATCTAGGAGCCATCATGAATCTAGAGGTCAAATAGCAAACATCCTTTCATTCTAATTGTTGAAACATGACCTTCTGGGTGCATACCTTTATAAAAGTTCATAATTTTTTTGTACACCTAATGGGACCAAGGGCATGATTTCTATGGGAATCAAGCCTAGTCTATTCATATATTTTTTATATATCTATAAAGACTAACTCAAAATTGTATCAAATTTGTTAAATGGTTTGTTCATTAAGCTAAATTAGTTATAACCCAAAAAAAAATTGTGAGATCTACTTGTTAAGGCTTTAAATTTGTTCATTTTACACTTTTTGTATATAAGTACTTTGTAGAATGGTGTCTCCATTGTGAAACTCAACAAATCATCCAAGTTCAACATTCTTCATCAAAATTACAAATAAATTTTCCATGATTAAATCAACAATTTCTCATGCAAGTAAATTGATTCTAATTTATAGTTTTTAAAAATTATTTATCCTTTTAGTGCAAAAACTTCACCAAGTTCAAAAAGAGTGATTTGCGTTTGGATTTACTAAAAGTACATCTTTGAATTAAAATTGTAATTCATTTTTTTATTAAGTGGAAGAAAAGGTTTTTAAAGGGACCCCAAACCTTTTACAAAAAGAGCCCAGCTAACCTCCTTGTAGAACCTAGGAAGGTAGAAATAGAATAATACCAACCATCAAACCTGCCATCCAGGATCCTAGCAAGCCCCAAGGATGAACCAGAAAGTAACAACCTAGAACATAATATCCAAGAAAATAAACAAATAAACAAAATTAATCTATCCTCCCACGCAAGGGAATTCCAACCAACCAGATAGATCGGCACCAAATGAACAACTTAGGCAAAGAATCCAAAGTTATGTCTTTCAAACTATTGGGCCCAACTCCATTTTTATTAGCATTCTACTCTTTCATCTCTTATTTTTCCCAATCCATTAGAACCACAATATCTTTAGCACATGATATCACCACTTGCATGGAATTGACGATAAACTTTTAGAGTTTTAGGAGCATCCTCTTGAAGAATTTGGGGGTTGTACCAAAATATTGGGCACAAAGATCTAACTCCTTTTTCATATAGGTTGACCCAAGAAGTAGTTTGGAATTCTTTGATGAATGAGAAAAGTAATTTGAATCTAATACCTTAGTGCACAAAGAGGATTTCCCAAAGTTTATTATCTTAGCCACTATGTGCTTGGAGTGTCTAGTCTTTTCTTCACTACTACTAGTCCCTTTCAAAGGAGAATCCACCACCTTGGCCCCAGACCTTGAAGCAGGGGTTACATTAAAGGCTTATGAACTGAGAGATTCACTTTGTTCTAAATTAGAGGACTCTAGAGAGTTAATGATAGGAGATAGTACACTTGTGGGGGAATTCAATATCTCCTCCCTTGATAAACCTCTAATTTTGACCACATGATCAAACATCAGCTTCATCGATCCCTGGTGGATTGGGTTAGAAACCACCCCTTTTTTCACCTTGCTCATTGACCTAGACATAGATTGGAATAAAAAAAGAGAATTTTCATAAGCCTCTTATGTCACAGATGATTCAAAAATATAAGAAAGCTCTTGAGGATATCTTGATTCTCATTGAGTGTGAAGTGTTGCATTATTACTAATGCAACTCTATCCCAGGGCACTTTCAAAGAGGATCTCTTGAACCCATTTTGGAAATTCACAAACTCCTCTTCCTCACTCAAGAAATTTTGGGACTCCTTGGCAAGAGAATTTTTTTCTCTATTATGAATGAATATGTTCGTGAGCAGGTTTTGTCACCTCAACAATCAAGGGGATATTAACTTTAAATTTTATGGTCCCAACCTTAATCGACTCGTTTCACCACAAGTAGGCCATATGCTTGGTCATTTATTTATGATGTTAATTGAATTTAATCAAGCATTGGATAATATTACCTTTTTTGAGGATTTTTCTTATGTCCTCATCCACGACCAATGAGCTTGGTTCCATAATCAAGGAGGCTATACTATCAAGGAGGCTTCTGTAAAAGGGTCTAACATGCAAAAATGGGCACCCAACATAATCTAGAATACCACCACAAACATAATACACCCCAACGCTAACTTGAAATGTGATTACACCCATGGGGTGTAAAGCTTTCTGATAGTGATTAAAAGAGCAAACTATCTTGGCAACTCGCAACCTTGGATACCCATAAAAAATCTTGAGAAGCAAAGAAAATGATCACTTTCCAAATCACATAAATAGTTGGAATAGCAAGGGTGGCAAAATACAAACCTATCAGCTACCTACATACCACCACCATGCCAACTATCACACTAGGAGTTCGATCATGGAAAAAGTTCCAAGGTAATATTTCCAAAGATCAACACAATCTTCTTAAAAGGGGGATCGATCGATCTAGAGCCCTAGAACCTAGTTCTAAGTAGAAATTTAATGATACTCATGGTCCAAGGATATGAATTTTTGCACACTCTCATAGATTTCTAGTTGTAAATATGTACATCACACATGTCAAGCAATCATCTCAACCCATGTGTAACCATCATGGGAGGAAACCCCCACTCATACCCAATCGTGTCATTCCATGTCTTGTAGAAAATTTAATCTTTCCTTAAATTCTCTTGCTACCAAAAAGTATATAGGACCTCCTCCAATCACCACTCTGGATTATTTTTCATGTCTTACTCCATCTATCCCATTAATTCTAACAAGCAATATAGACACTTCAATGTTCAAATCTACGATCCACCACAAGTAATGATGGCTCCCTCGCTTGCTCCGTGTAATCCAAAATAATTTCTCAAAATATTTGGATTTTTTAGTTAACCCTCAGGGTGCAATAAAGGACTTACTTCCAATCAAATTCTACCACCTATGCCTTCGCCATGTCAGGCCCGAGCACCTCCCCCTAAAGGTGTGAATCAAGATAAAATTCAAATATGAATTTAGGCAACTCAACTAAATACCTTGACTATGCTCCCTTCTAACACCCAATATCTTACTGTCAATCAAAGCCTACCACATATACCTTTACCACATCAGGCCTGAGCACCCCCTGAAGGTACAAACCAAGACAAAATTCAAATACAAAATATTTAGTCAGTTCAACTGAATTCCTTGGCCATGCTCCCTTTCAACATCGAAGTTTAAACTAGCCCAATTTCCTCTTCCTAAGGATATGGCACAACCTATATTATAAATGCCTAGTCTCATTATCAAAAAAATTAAGCCCAACTAGGAAACCTTCATGCCAAATGATGATGTCTTATTGAGACAGGCCTAGGTTGACTAGAAAATGTGTCTCTTTGTTCCCCTCTCTGAACACATGCTTGATTTGAACTACTTCAAGGCCTTGGATAATAATTTCATCTTAAAATAATAGATTAGTGATGGTCCATGTGGGAGTTTGAGAACCATTAAACATATTTTTTAATCATGGTGGAATCGGTAGTCATCATGGTTATCTATATTGTCTGCCCCTATAACCACCATGTCACATCATTTTAAACCTTTTATGTCACTAAAAGCACCAAGAATATGGATAAGCATTCAATCCGATGAGGCCTAAGATTTGAACCTTGGACATTCATCCCCCTTACAGGGTTTCATCAAACCAATTGGTCTACACCTCGGATCTAGAACCATTAAATATGTTAATAATAAGCATAATTCATTTTTTATAACAATTTGATCTTGCGATATTTTTAAAGAAACATACAAATTTTGTCAAACTTCAAAAAATACAATTTACTCCCTAGAGAAAGGAGGTTCCCTCTTCCCTTTTTTAAAAAATAAAAATTTGCTTAAGGATAAGGATTGTGATTCACTTCCTTAGAAAAACGTGATTTTTCCTAAAAAGTGTGGTAAACTCTTTTATATTGCTAAAAGGAAAGTATTTTTCATGTAATAAAAGGGTGGTTTTCCTGTAATAGAAAATTGTGATTTGCTCTTCACAAAGAGTGATTCACTCATTTATCCCAAATTTTTATTTTTTTTTTTAAATCAAATTTATTTAACACTTTTTACAGGTGCAACCAAAATCCATAAAATGAATAAGAATACATCAAAAACTCAATAGCCCAATAAAAAAATGCATCCAATTAGATTCCTTGTATACCAAAGAAAGGGCACTAAAATAAAGAAACATATCACAGTTGTTTGGATACAAGAGTCAATGGAAGCAATACAAACTCCTTCAAAAGAAACAATCAATGGGGACTCTAATTGAAACTAATTTTCACCAATATATTTTCCACCTTTTCTTATCAAGAGTATCCTCAACACATTTAGAACAAGTGAATACATACAATGTTGTAGGGTAACCTAGTGGCCAATTCTTACTGATGACCATGTAAGCTAGCCAAATTTGGACCCCCACTAGACCTTCCATCTAGACCATAATTATGAATCTATGGTATAATATGTCACCCATAATATAGACCCAATCAAATACTATTAACTCACAACCTACATTTATAGTATTACTACTTCATTGTGGAGTTTATTATATTATTTGGTACATTGCAAGTACATTGTAAATACTTTGTAAATATGTGATGTGAAGGAAATTTATAGATATTTATCATTTAGTAATCATTAGGTGTTTTTATTATTTTGGAGTCAATAAATATATTTCTCCTATGAGAAATATGAAGTCATATCTCCTATGAGTTGAGGAGATGAAGAGTTAGTTGAAGTCGAAATGTTAAGAGCCTTCCTATTAAGGTTATTTGTAGTAGCATATATGAGATCTTATAATGTGAATTGCAATACATTATTTTTTATTGTATTGTATATTTCCGTCAAAGTGAATATAGTGTGTGTGCTCATTTTATGAGTTGGATATTTTTTAATGCAACCTTGTATATTTGCTTATTGTATACGTTGTTAAATATTGAAAATAAGCATAATTGCTAAAAGTGGTATTTGAGCCACGTTGAGAGTGCTTTAGTGAGAAAGGGATGTTGAGACTGTGATAAAGAGACATTGAGACTAATTTAGTAATAAAAAGAGATGTTGAAACTACATTAGTGAGAGAAACATTGGAGAGTGTCCTAGTGTAGGATCTATGGTGAGAGCATCTTGATAAGAGTGTCACAATGTGAGTGTCATGATGAGCAAGGTATAGGAGAATATCCACTAGAAGTGGAACACTACCCAAAAATTGAGAGATGCTCTTGGAATAAGATGCATTTGTGAGAAATGCATGGTCTTAGAAGTATTTATTGAAGTTCCCAAGGAAGTGTAATATGTACAAAATATCTAACACCTAAACATATAATATGAAATAAAATTGATAATGCAAATTATGTAACCATCACAACAAAGAAATAGAGAAAATGAAGTGTCCTTCTCATTGATATTCAATAATTGTCATTACAAGAGGTTCCAAAAGACACCTCTTAGTAAATCACCAAATTGATACAAATTACATCAAGAATCCAATAATAGGTGTCTTCCAAAATATCTATGTAATCTTCCAAAATTGATTATGGAGGGTTTCTTAGCGATCTCTACTCGATAATGTCAAGATTGAATAATTATTATGATGATTTGCTCCTATGGAAACCTAAAATATGCACGCATAAGAACTTACAAGAAATTAGTAGTAAATGAGGAACCTCTCAAGATGAGATCCATTTCCAAGATAGGCCATTAAAAATAAAATACGTAAAACAGTAAAGAAATGCATGTAAAACTAAATAAAAATGTGCTAAACTATATTAGAAACCAAATTGAAAGATGCCAAAGCTAATCTGACTAAGAAAATAAAGAAAATCAAATGTCACCACAAGGTCTTCATGGGCTAAAATGGCTTGCTCTATTAGCCATCATCGAGTTTGATGGCTCCACCTATGGTTTTTTGTTGGACATAGTGACCGCTAAACAAAAATCTCTTTCTCTATGCTTGATGTGAGGTGATATTCAATTTGACTATAAAATGGGTTGACATTCTTAGTGTGTTCATGAGGAATGACTTAAAGGTGGAAATGGACAAGAAATCAAAAGAATTTATGGTGAATAATGGTGATATTTTCTCTTCAATCTCCAATTCACTTAATGGATGAGAATGCAAGATTCATGATAAAATGTGGATAGCATCTTGATGCTTATGAGATATTGATCTCTCTATTAGGCAATTTGATAGCACTTCGTCGTAGATAATTTTGGATCATTTTAATGAAAACTTGGGCTCCTTTTATAGATTTTCCAATTAGCCATATTAGCTTGCGAGGGAAGCCAAGATCCAGATTTGATTAGGATAAGGCATCCCAAGCGTCACTTTTGGTAACTTCTCACCCATAACCGCTCAATATTAGTTGTCTTATAATGTATTTGACTCAACTCAAGGAGCTCAAGTTTGTTATAGGTGAGGTCATCCTTGAGGGGAACGACCTGATCTAGAAATCATCATTAGGTCCAATGGTCACCAGGAAACCACTAAGGGGGGTAATAGCCCAGACTATAAAGGGTTATATTACCCTATTTGAGTGGTTAGAACCATTGTTAGATCTTTATAATGCCTAAGGTGAGCCAAATGGCCTGAAAAGATGTCCATATGAGTAGCCTCCTCAACATGATATATTTTAGGTGTCTATAAATACTCCTTTTTGAGATGTGTTGTGTGAAAGCACAACACTGAGCAAAAATAAACAACCTAATATCACATTGTAGGTTGATTGATATTCATTGATCTGGTCAACTTTAGATACCCCAAGCTTTTAGAGTAACACTCTCAATCCTTCGCTTGTAAATTATTCAAAGTAAAATAAAACTCACTAAGTAATGAGTTAAATGAACCTCATTAAATTGTAGGTAATGAACCTCACCCTAGTTTAGGAATGTAGCTTAGGTTAGCTTAAGGGTAGGTTAGCATTTTTTTTATGTTTTTGGATTTTGATTGATTTTTTAATATTTTTGGATTTTGATTTATTTTTTAATGTTTTTGGATTTTGATTGATTTTTTTGATGTTTTTGGATTTTGATTGATTTTGGATGTTTTAGGATTTTGATTGATTTTTTTTATTGTTTTTGGATTTTGATTGATTTTTTTTATGTTTTTGGATTTTGATTGATTTTTTGGATGTTTTTGGATTTTGATTGATTTTTTTGATGAATTTAGATTTTGATTATTTTTTTATTTTGATTGATTTTTTTTATTTGTGGGCTATTGGGTATCAAACTTTGATAGCTCAGGCTAGGGAGCCTAACCTATTCATAGAGCTACAAGGGGTGCTTGATGATGATGACTAGGATTGGTTTGAGGCGATTAGCATCAGACAATTTGTGCACCTATCGACTATGATGTTAGATTAGGCTTATCTCATGACCCTAGCTCATCGATGGGATAGTAAGACCAATATTTTTCATCTCTTGATTAGCAATATGATGATGAAATTAGAGGATGTCTACCAAATTTATAGGATACCCATTGATGGATTAGCCCTTACCTCCACTCATGTTCAAGAGCGATTGAAGGTTCTACAGTGGATTTTTGGTGCCAATGTAGATGAGGTTTTGGCATATATAGATCATGGTGAGGTCCTAGTCAGTAGGTGGTATGATGTATACATATTCTCTTATCACCAAGTAGTGGTGATGCATGTCATATCCAATGTGCTACTACCTAACTTCTCAAGAGCGTTCCTTTGGAACCTCCTGGACATGCTACATAATTTATTATAATGCAACCTAGAGCATCCTATCATTATGATATGGGGGAGTACTCTCTTAGCACATCTATATGATGAGTTGTATGAGATACATCATCGATAGTGGGTAGGATTAGGGTGTATTCTACTACTCTAGATCTAGGGTTGGGAGCACATCTGGGTAGATCAACCCATTGGATTATCAGTACCTTGAGTAGATCTAAGGGATGACGATATTGGTTATGCAACTTGATGGTTGCAGTATGATTAGGGTGGTTGAATTCAACCACATGGAAGTATTCTATCACATTCCACTAGGTCCTTGGAGCGACTACAACATGATTAAGTTATATGGAGACCCTATTTGGATTACTTTAATTGGCTTGAGGTAACTAGGTATATGGCTAGAGTGAGGCATAGTTGATGGATCATTGGATGCCATGGGATTGAGAGAGTACTTCCATTACTCTCAAGTGACTCAACAATTTGGTATTGCATAGGACGTGCCAAAGGAGCCAGTCCTCTATCATCATCGTAATAACAAGACATAGTTTGAGCTACCTCTAGTCAAGGGACTATCAGAAGAGATAGACCTTGTAGTGGCAGATATGGTCTTAGAGGATTCAGGGACCAGTGTTGAGTATGACACCTAGTGGGTCACTCGATTATGGCATGGTGGTGGTCCTATGGGAAGACCTATAGTAGCGATAGCAAAGGAGGGTGGAGGTGATGATGAGTGATGAGTACATTGCAAGATAGAGGGTGAGTTGGGGTAGGCTATAGGATAGATAGATGAGCCCTAGGTAGGAAGAGGGTGAGGAGGATTCCCAATTAGATAAGGTGGCATAGTTGTAAGCATAGTTGCAGACTATACAAGTGCAACTATAGACTTATCAAGGACAGTTGGTAGAGCAAGATACATCTCTCACTATTGCTTAGAGTCATCTAAGTGTGGGATACCATTTATGGTGGGGGTATGCTAAGGATAGATATATCCTCAAGGATTAGGTGGTGACAATGTAGACTATTATGGAACATATTATGATAGAGAGGGATACTCTACACACATAACTGATAGCTATGATAGCCGAGAGGGATGCCAAGATAGTATAACAGGATGCTCTTCAAGTTTAGCTAGAAGTTATGACTATAAGTTTAGTACTAACTATATTAGGTACATAGGATGTAAAGGATATGGCAGGGCTTCAGGCTTAGGTAACAGAGTTGTAGGCTTATGTGGCTAGATTGTAGGGTCTAGTTGGTCAGTATAATGCTCGATTCTAGTTTTATGGTGCATATATTCTATAGCTAGAGGAGTGGGTTGCTATGCTTAGTAGTACTCTACCTGAGTGGTCCACCACAAGAGGATATCATAGGAGTCATCACAACAAGTTTGGATAGTCCTCAGTGTGACCTAGTCATAGGTTATCAGCTCACCCAGAGAGGTCAGCATCTAGTGGTTTCAGATAACCTCACAGATATGGGGTTGAGGGTTAAGGTGGCTTTGGCGGTTCAAGCCTCGCTTGATGTTATATCATGTATTTATCATTTTTAGTGTAAGGTTTAGGACCTACACAGTTGTAGCCTTTAGGTAATTTTGTACCATGATGTATGTTACTATTCACATATATATATGATATCCTTTTATGACTCATTATGTGTTATGGTTTTGATTTTTGTTTATGGATGCATTGATGGATGTAATACCTATATGATGATGTGTTGTTCTATATATGCAATGTACTAATAACATGCAATAGTTAGATGATTAATGTATGATTAGATTCTATGATCTAGATGTATGAATGTACTACTATGTATGCTTATATGGATGTAGTAGTGAATGTTAAATGCATGTTTTGATTTGTTTAAGATTATGCATTTAATTTTTGTTATATGATATGGCGAATATGGTGTGTATGTATTGCATTAATTTCATATGGATGATCTAATGCAAATGTACTTGTATGCTTTAACCACTTAACATCTAACAAATGAATCTAATATGTGTTTAACAAACTAATAGCAGACACCACAAAATGTATAAAAAGCATGAATAAAATTTTTAATCCTTATCATAAAAATTAATCATGTATACATCCATATGTGAGATGAAATTGAAGTGAAATGTAGGGGTTTTACCTATAAGCTTTTGCAAATTAAAAGATATCCATAAAATAGTCAGTGGCCATATAAATATCATTGTTGATATTCATCAAGTATCTATCCTATTTTATGAACACCCCTTAATAAACAAAATTCCATAAGGAAAACTATGATTGTTTGATAAGATGATTTGTTGCTATGTGGAAATTTTTGAGGTTTTCCATGAGACTCAAACACCCTAGTTGATTAATCAAAAGTTGTATAATGACTACACTGTTAGCTTTTGAAGTAGATCATAATGGGAGATGGAAATCACAAGATGCATAAATATGAAATAAAATAAACTCACGAGATTTCTAAAATATGCTACAAATAGAAATGATAGAAATAAATACAATATTGCTATGGAGGAAATGGAAACTTCATTGCAAAATGCTATAGATCATAATGTGCTCCATAACTAATGGATTCACCCACTACTACTACTACCTAATAACTTTCTTATCACTTACAATGAGGGCCTCTTATAATGGAATATATATTCCTTGCCCAACACTCTACCAGTTGTACAAGTGACACCTTACACATTTACAACTTGCACATTGATATTTGTGCATTTATTACATTGCATGAAGTAACTACATAAATTCTCCCTAAAGTAATCTAATGTCCTAAGTATGTACCTAGGAAGGTACATTTACATGATTCAAATGATGTAATATACTCTAACTCTAATACCCCCATGTATTACATTATTTGGGTATTGAAGACTTTTGGTCTTCAATATGGATCTTCATCTTCATTCTGAACTTTGTATCCTTTCTCTAGATTATTTGTAACCTATTCAAGAAAAATTTTACATTTTCTAATAGAGCTTTCTTCTCATTATTTTCTAATTTTTTATCTAGTTCTTCAATTTATTCTATCCTATGAACCAGGTGTCCTTTTTTATTTCCCTTTTTGTATTCCAATTGAGGATAATTGGTTGGTCACTATAATTACTACTGACGAGAATTCCTTTGATACTGTCTTGATTAAAATTGATTCACATTGTTTATCTTATTTTCTTGATTATAGTGTCTAGGAGTGTACCTGCAATAACCGGTGCTATGACCTTTCTTTATGCATATCTGACAATACCATGTTCTTCGTCCTTTTGTTGATGAAGCAATATTTTCTTGTGGATTATCTTTTGATGCCAATATAGTGTTAGTCACATCATCTTTCATAGTATGTTCCACTTCATATTCCTGAAGAATATTGACTAAGTCATCAAAAGAAGTATCTTTACTTAAGATTTGTAGAGATGTGACCAAATGCTTATAGTTTTTTGGAAGTGCTCTCATGGTTACTTGAGTAAGAAGTTCATCTTTAGGCTCTTTTCCAAGAGTTAACAATTTTCCTTTAATATTTGCTACCTTCCTTATAAAAATTTCTATGCTTTCCCCACTACTCATTTTTAAGGAATGCAATTGAGTTTTTAGATGAAGAATAGTGGCTTTATTCTTTCCTTAAAATATTTTTCTAAGTTTGTCCAATATTTAGAAGATGTTTTTGTTGAATTGATATAGGGTTTATTTCATCAATGATATTAAATGTTATGATCATTTGGGATTTTGAATCATTTTCCTTAATTTTTTGAATCTCAATATCTCTTGTGGTAGGTTTCTTTGTTTTCCCTTGAAAAATATCCAAAAAAAATTCATATACCAAAATTACTTCTTTATTATTCCATGAGAAATAATTTGGCCCTTTGAGTAGTTGAGATTCAGCTAGGAAAAATTTACTGGAAGTCATTGTATTCCCCTTTAACAACTCTCTAGATTTTGTGGACTTCCTTATGTCTCCCTAATGATGATATTTTACAAACCTAATAAGTTTTTAGGTTTTGTAGCAAGCTTACATCTACCCAATAAATTCATAACTTGATAATTTTTTATTGATACTAATATTCCAAGTTTTATAGAATTCCTTATGACTCCCTAGGATGTTTTGGATAGAATGTATTATCACTATAGTTCTTTTGTAAATTGTAGTTCAAGTTTAAGTTGATTTTGTAAAATTTTGTAAATACAAAAAATAACTTTTTTCTCCCTATTTTTTTTATTTGTGGAAAACACCCCAAATGGGATGCCACTTTTAGGTAAGTCCCAAGGAGGTAGAGGTATCTATTCCACCAAAAACACCCAGGGCTCACACTTGGTCTGCCCCCTTTGGCACACTCAATGAGCATGCCCAAAACAACAAAAACAAAAAATACAAACAAACACAAAAACACAATATCAAAAAACAAACAAAAATAAACAAACAAACAAAAACAACATAAAAGCATAAAAACAACAAAAATCTCAAAACAACAAACAAATAAATAAATAAAAGTAAAATAAAATAAAAAATAAAAAATAAAAACAAAACACAAAACACATAAAAAAACCATACAACAAAACAACACACTTTAAAAAAAAAACCAAAAATATAAAACCCAAAAAACAAAAACACAAAAAAATAACTAAAACAACACAAAAACAAAATAGTACAAAAAAACATACACCCCTCAAAAAATTAAAAAAAAAAACAAAAAACAAAACAAAACTACAACCTTTCTAGGCCAAAATACTACTAAGGAAAAATTCAACAAAGGAAACATAGGAAAGATATGTCTAAGCTAGGAATCTAAAATACCCTGACCGAACCAAAGAGAAGCAAATACAAAGCAAAAAGGGACTAGGTACCTCTAGTACTAGAGCCATCTAAAGAAAGGATAAAAAGTAGAGATTTCCTTATTTGTGAAGCCCACCATCTTGAAGGATGGTCATAGCAAGTAAGATCACCTTTGTCCAATGCCCAATTAGCTAAAGCATCAACACTCCTATTCTATGCTCTAACCACATGATTGTAATCCACTTTCAAAAAGCCCATATGGATTAATTGAATTTTCTCAATAATTATTTTTATTCTCCAATAAACTTATGACTCTTAGAAGGAGTCTTCAAAATATTAATCATGATTTGGGAGTCATATTCAACCAACACATTTTCCCATCCAACCTTAGAAACCTCTTGAAGACCTTTGAGGATACCATACCCTCAGCAAGGTTATTGGAAAGGATACCCAAATTCTCAGTAAAATTGAAAACCACGGAGCCATCTGAAATTCTATCGATTCCTCCTACACTAGCTTGTCTAGGGTTCCCCTTAGAGGCTCCATTGGTATTGAGTTTTCCATAATCCTTAGGAGGAGACTGCCAATTCCTTTTTATTTCCATCTTGCAATTACTCACATTCCCTTTAAGTCAGTTTCCCTTAGAAGAGTTAATCTTCAATCTTCACATCACTTGATCCCATTTTTTGTGGGAGTTTTAGGGGTGATTAAGGAGTTGTTGGACCATTTCAACTAAGTTGGCAATGGTATTTTGCCAAATATAGTTAATATCCTTTATTTATTGATTGAAAATATGGTTGTTCCTTTCATTCTAGATATTCCAAGGTAGAATGGTAGAACCCATCCAAACTAACTACCTAATGAAATGATCAACACCCTCCTGTTTAGGCTAATCCCTCAAAAGTTGTTCAAAAGTAGAAAAATTGGACCACCATAAGCCAAGTAATATGGCCATTCTCCTCCATAGATCAGAGGCTAAGGTACACTTAATAAAAATATGGCTAAGAGTTTCCACATTCTTTCCACATATTTTTCATCTAATAGGACCATGAAAAACACATTTCATAAGTTACTCACCAGTTAACACCCTACGATGCAATAAAAGCTAAATAAATAACCTCACCTTAGGCTAGAGCTTTTGATCCCACAATTGAGAAAAAATATCATAAAATTGATTGGTATTATTATGGCATAAGTCCAAATAACCTTGAACAACTGAATACTCACCCTTAGTAGTGTTGTTCCATCCAAAATAGTCTTTATCATGGGACTAAGAGAGAGATACCATATGTAGAATGCATTGGATGTCTTGTCTTTGAATTTCTAGAATTTGAATAGGCCAGTCCTCAATAAGGGTCCAATATCTACCAACCTCTGAATTACCAGTATGTCATCGACAATTTTAGCCACCTTATCCAATTAGCTTGATGAAGATCCTCCATACAAGACCTCCAATCAAGAAACTGAGTTATCAAAGGCTGGTGACCATCCCAAGAATATATCCAAAATTTGCCTACTGACCATTATGAATGATCTAAAATAACTTTTTCTTAATCAAATCCTCACCAGTCTTAAGAACCGCTAAAATGGGAGAACCTTTGGTAGGCAATTGATAGCGAACAAGGTCTTTAGGAATTTTGTTATCAACATATTTAGCATGAATATTATTGGCCCAAAGGGCATTGGGGTTATGTAAAATCCTCCAATACAATTTAGTAGCTAAAGCTTTGTTGTTATTAATAGTAGATCAGAATCCTAACCCCCCTTAATTCTTAGGAATACATAAAGTGCCCCCTTTCACCAAGGCCCATTTTCTTTTCTCCTTAGTTCCACTCCCAAGGAATCGATGATTAATTTGATCCAATTCTTGAATAGCCTTTGGGATATTCAACTGGTAGAAACATAAATAAGTATAGCTTGAAGGATAGACTTTACCAAGGTAATTTTACCCCCAAAATAAAGCCACTTGTTGGTCCACTTTCCAATTTTCTTCTTAACTTTGTCCAACAATCAATTCTAGTCTTTATTTTTCTATCTTTGAGTATTGATAGGGATGCCTAAATAAGTGATTGAAAGGGAGGTCTTCTTATATCTTAATTTATCCAATACCATGGATTCGTGTCTAGTAGAGCAGTGAAATAAAATGACTTTAGACTTATCTTCATTGATCAATTGCCCGATAGCCTTAGAAAAACAACTAATAATTTTTTAATTTTAGAAGCTTCCTTAATTGTAGCTTTACCTAATAGAGTAGAGCCATCAACAAATTGAATATGAGAGATAGACCTAGCTCCATGAGCAATGGTAACTCCCTCAAGGGTTTTCTTGTCTCTATTTTTGGTTATATTCCTACCCAAGCATTCAGCAAGAATGATGAATAAATAATGGGAGGGGGGTTCACCTTGCCTAATACCTCTAGAAGTTGAGAATAGTTGTGAAGGCCTGCCATTGATAAGAATTGAGTAGAATACTAAAGAAATACAATCCATAATCCAGTCCATTCAATATTGAAAGAAACCAAATTGCCTCAAAACTTTGATAAGTGTCAATCCACTCTGTCATAAGCTTTGGATAAGTAAACGAATGAACATAGAAGGAAATTTTTGCATTTCCATGGAATGGATGGCTTCCTGAGAAAAAACTATCGCATGCACTATTTGATGCCCTTCCACATAACCTCCTTATTTAGGAAAAATAATCTTATGCAAAAGAGGCTTCAACCTTTATGCCATGATCTTAGTAATGATTTTGAGAAGAACATTACATAAAGCAATAGGTCTAAAAGTTGAGATATGATAAGCCTCTTGAGCTTTTGGGATAAGAGTTATATAATTTTTATTGATAATCTTCAAAATATCTTTGCCTTCCTAGCTTCTTCCACCACCTCTAATAAATCAGCATGAAGGATATCCCAAAACTCTTGGTAGAACTCAATGGAAAAACCATCATGGCCTGGGGTTTTTTCTTTTTACATTTTAAAAACCACTTGTTGATGCTCATTTATAGTAATAGGAGTAGTCAAAATAGAGTTATTCTCAAAAGTGATAAGATAATGGATTACTTGAAGAACATTTTGTTGATAATTCAAGTCAAGAGGAGTAGTAGCAAAAATATTGGAAAATTAATGCACAACAATAGAGTTCATGCCATCCCAAGAGTAGACAACCTCTCCAAAATCTGAATTTAAGGAAGAAATAAAGTTGCAAGATCTTTGAGCTAGAAGATATTTGTGGAAGAAATTTGTGTTTCTATCTCCTTCTTTGATCCATTGAACTCTATATTTTTGCTTCCATAAGAGTTCTATTTTTCCCCATTCCTCTAACTGAGAAATGAGTCTAATTTCATTTATACTTCTACTATCTGTGAGGCCATCTAAATGGATTTTTTATTCAAATTTTCAAGTTTCTTAATAACTTCATTTTTTTTTTAACATCCCCAAACTCCTTCTAGTTCCAATTCTTGATTTTGGATTTAATATATTGCAACCTTTTGGTAAAATAGTACATCTTCGTCCCATATATTGGTTTACCTTCCTTCCACCATTGTTGTACTTGAGGTCTGAAGGAACTGTCTCTAAGCCACATTAACTAAAAATGAAAAGGAGAGAAATTGACATTGGTTTTCCAAATTTCCACCATGATTGGCTAGTGATATTAACTAGCATTGTTAAGAGTCTTCACTTTAGGAATGTGACCATATATTAGGAAATGATCATATTGTAGGAAGCTATCCAATCTCTCCATGATACAAGCTAAGCCTTGCCTTCTACTAGACCAAGTCATAAGGCCATTATCTCGCTGGATTCCACAAGATGAAGGTTTGCAATATAATCATTCATGAGGTCAATGCTCCTATCCAAATTTCTATTTCCCCCTATTTTCTTATCAAGAGAGAGGGTGATTTTGAAATCTCATCCTACCAAGATCCAAGATTAAGTAAAATGAGTAACAATATAAGCACTAATTATTTGAAGAGGTTTTGAAGTTCGTATTTATTTTCCTTTCTTTAAGTGTTTTTGAGACAACACTATAAAAAAAATAACTTTTGAAGACTTTTAATAAACCTCTTTAAATAGTCTCCCAAATTGGTTTCATTTTTGTTAAGCTTCATTAGAAATACTACTATTCATTTGCAGTATCAGAAGTTTTAAAGAAACTAAAATATCTCTAGCGCTTTAGTTCCTAAAACTAGATGATAAGAAATCATTCATAAAAAAAAGGTAGGTGTACTTGTACACAACTCTCTCTCTATATCTGAATACCCAGACTGAAAACTAGGAACTAGAGTTCTTTGTTGTTCATCTGAGAAATATTTGATTAGTATTGATCGGTGCAAATCTGGTATTTGCAGAAAAAAGGTTAAAAGAAAAGTAAAAGGAATATGAAATGGATGGGATCCATATTCTATCGTTCCTCTTGGTTCGATAGCCTCTTCCTCTTCTATTTATTTGATTCTCTTTAGGATCTAGTGGATTGGAAACCCATAATGGGAATATAAAAATTTATAATAATGATTTGATCTTCCTATGGAATTTCTGTTAACTTATCGCTCATGTTAACTGATCGATTATGATAAATTGGATCCGATTTTGCAGTTTTTTTTTTTGCAGTGTTAACCAATCGATTATGATAAATTGGATCCGATTTTGCAGTTTTTTTTTTTGCAGTACTTTGCCGTGGCATGAGTGTGAAAAAGGTTCAAGAATCTATTTCATAAAGGCTAAAAATCATTTTATTTTTTCGGCTTTTTCACTCCATATTGTAGGGTGGATCTCTATTTTTTAAAGGTATGTATGAAAGATCTCCCTCCAAATCGTACATACAACTTTCATGGAAAATGGCTTTCCGCATGATTCTATCTGTATATATGAGAGTTACTCTTTATGAATAGAATTATGTTTACTCACTTTCAATTGAGTATCTGTTTCCTTTCTTTCTTTTGCTATGATTGGAAATATTGAAGTAATAAATACGAGCGTTATTTCTCACTTTCTGAAATATCCCATATATGTGGGTGGTAATAGAGGAAGAGGACAAATTTATCCTGATGGGAGCAAGAGCAACAATACGGTCTATAACGCTTCAGCAACAGGTAGAGTAAGTAAAATTTTACGTAAAGGAAAGGGTGGATATGAAATAACTATTGATAATTCATCAGACGGTCGACAAGTGGTTGACATTGTACCTCCGGGACCGGAACTTCTTGTTTCAGAAGGTGAATTCATCAAGGTTGATCAGCCATTAACAAATAACCCTAACGTAGGCGGATTTGGTCAGGGAGATGCAGAAATAGTACTTCAAGATCCTTCACGCGTTCAAGGTCTTTTATTATTCTTAGCATCTGTTATTTTGGCACAGATATTTCTAGTTCTTAAGAAGAAACAATTTGAGAAAGTTCAATTGGCCGAGATGAATTTTTAGGTCCATAAATTCAAATTGAATGCGACCTAAAGCGGACTGAAAGATTCAAATCTCTGTCTTATTAATGGCTAATACAAACAATTTGTATAATCAAATGATGCCTCCTCGGAGATGGAGGGCCTTTCATTCGCCTTTTCCCTCTGTTAAATAAATAAATATATATATTTATTTATTTATATATTTATATTTATGTGCATCTTGCACAAGGATTGACTCTGGAACAGACTTGCCGAACGGTCCCCTAGTCATGTGCTACATTGTATATTCTATACATGTCATCTTCTTATTTTTATTTTTGATTTTCATCCGTCATAGTTAAGAGAGACGATTAAAACAAGAATAGAAGTAAGGAAAGAATTAAGCAATCTTTCCTTACTATTCTCCCTGCCTGATCTTATCTCTCATCCTACTCCTTAAAAAGGTCAAAATAGATTTTCCGCTATCTTGTCTCGTCGAGGTAAGAGGAACTTATTAATTTCCCAATTCCGTTCATCCACGTTCTACTGAACGAACTTTTGAGAAAAGTAGGAGCAGACGAGTAAAGGGCAATATTTCTCATGGAGAAAATGGGGGCCTACTTTGCACAGCAAACGTTTGAATAAGAGGCTTCTAATAAAAATAAAGAAAAAAAGGTTTTTTTTTCTTTTGGCTTGGCCGTAAAAAATATTGCCAATTCCTAAGTTGATGTTGTATTCCTTATAACTCCCAAGTTTGGAAAAATTAGAAAATAATAATTGCAAGTTATTTTAACAATAATAATAATATCCCTTATTCCTCCTCAATAACATTTGCAAATAATAACAAATCTAATGTATAATTTTTTGATATATTTCCTTATAACCCCATAAACCTTATGTTAAGACAAGCATAAATATTTTACCTCAATCATTCCTCATTATTGTATGTTGATAGATCCATAGCTATGTGCTACATAGCGCTTGTGGGTAATTCAAAGCCCTCTTTGGTCGGTGTAAACTTGTCCCTTGATTGGTGATCAAACACTTTTGCAATCTAACAATTTCAAATAGCTCTCACTGGTCTTCTTCAGATGTTGGCTTTATGACAACATCTTTACTATATTCCTTACACCGTTGAATGGTGTATAGATGTTTCACCTTGAAGCATTAACTTGGTGTTAACTGCTACTTGCCTTGTTTGACTACATTTTGCTATTATATATTTTGCTCTTCTATATTGGCATCTTAAGAAGGATGGTCTTCGTGACAAGTGTCACACAAAGCATTACAAGCCAACTCCCTTCAATAATAATGAGCGTTCTTCAGTAGTGAGTGTTTCTTTGACAATGAGTATTTCTTTAGTGGAGATAGATGTTCCTTTAGCAATTATGAGGTTGGTGGTAACCTCCAATAAATCTCAACTCCCTCCAACAGAGTGTAACTCCCTTTAAATGAGTGCTTTGACTTTGGTAGATGTAGGTATTTCATGCCAAGTGGCTTGTGCATGCAATATTTCTTTCTAACACTCCAAGCAACCCTAATTTCTTATTTATCTTTGCACCCTACCTGAGCTTGTTGTTTCTTAGTGCACAAGATTTATTTTGCAAGCTGGCTTGGATAGGAAAAAGGATGGCTACATATGGATATCTTCACAGTATTATGGCACACCTTCGATCTCTTCTCTTGATGAACGCTTGCTTCAATGGGTACCTGAGGTATGGCTTCCTCTCTCTGAACTTGTTTGCAATTTTTTATGCTCATTTCTTCCTTCCTTTGCTATTGGTTAGAACACCCAATACTCTGTATTTTACATAGATAACCCTTTACTAAATATTTCCCTTATTTCTATGTGTTCATGAGTGTTAATATATTATTCTAATGGCTCCACGCTTGTAGGTGATGCACTACCTTATAGGGCTAATTTTGATGGAGGAAAATGGTGTTTTTAAACTCCTCAACTCCTGGATGTGTGATCTCTTTAGTAGCTCTTTATTTGGTTGAAAATATACTATTTGTATGGTATCCTTCACCTGGATGCAACTATATTGGACAATGATGTGTGAGCTCTCTAGTAGATCTTCCTTTTGGCCGTAGATGTACTACTTGTGTGAGCTTTGCATATCTCCTTTCCTTGGCCACAAACTTGTTAGATGAAAATATCCTTTTACCCCCTGTAATTGGTAATACCTTTGTTCTTCCAAGGAAAAAAGGAGGTACCTTTTGTAATATTTAATTTTGCACCTAAAATGAATAATATTTATAATCCTTCTTGATTATTTTGGATGATAGTCAATCCAAGCTCTTTAAAATGATAATTCTTGCACTTTGTGCTTGAAGAAAGAATCATTTTATTCTCCTTGAGTCTTGAGACTACCAAGGTCTCTATTTTAGGATTTCTTCAAGGATTTCAATGGTGGTTTTTCTACTCCACATTTCTACTTGTAATGGTGGTTTCTTTTGGCCACTAAAGTGCTGCAGATTTTTTTGTGCTTCTTAATCAACACAAACAAATATAGAGCAACTAGTTAATATTTTAACTAGAATAATGCTTAATAGATGCACTATAAATGGTATTAATAAATTCACCTAATTGCTCCACTAATCTCTTAAATATAATCTTAATAATTCCACTACAACTTTTCAAATATAATCTACAAATTTCACTACAAACACATTTGTAGGATCCAGTCTTCTTTTTCAAGATATAAGATAGGTAGTTGATAGATAGTTGTAATTTTGTAATCTAATAAACTCCAAATTAATGTGCAAATGAACCTTACAATAAAATTTATTTTTTAAACTTCTTTAAAGACTTATAATGCAATATTCCTCTTTACAATTTTTTATCTAACATAAGGTGCTTTAACAAATCTGCTGAGTAATCTAAATAATGAATTCACTTACACCAATAGTTGCTTACCTTTTTTATAGTTGTAGATCGGGCTTGTTGCTTTCTCTACCTTTTGTAAGCTTTTCCGAGTAGTTACTCCTTCACTAAAAAGAGATCTTGAACTTCCTTTCATGATCCTGAGGTTTGGTGATTTGGCCTTCTTCTTTCTGTTGTGGATTCAAAGGATTCTTTGGGCAATCCTCTAGTCTATCATCTTTGACAAACTCCTTTTATCTTTGATTTTTCTTATCGAATTCTGACTTTAAGCAGGATCTTCTTCTTCTTAAGACTCTCAATGTCTTGAGGTCTTTTGTATATTCTTTGGAACTCCTTACCAATTTGTATTCTCTTGATTGGGCTTGTTGTCAAATGGTGACAATTATCCCAAGTCTTTTCCTTGTGAGAAAGTTTCTCCCTAATGGAGAATTTCTCCAATGAGTTCTTCTAAGAACTCTTTGATGATCTTGCTTCAGCAACAAGGCTTCTCCAAGCCTTTTTCCTTGATAACTCTCCCAGATCTTTGAGTCTATAGCTACTTTGGTCTTCATTGAGGTCTTCTTCTAAAATTGAGATCTCCTTCCTAGATCTCTTGATTCTACTACTTTTGGATCTGAACAAGGACCTCCTGGTCCTTCTTGTCCTTCCAAGAATGGAAGCTTCTTCAATGAGATCTTCACTTAATCTCTTCACCTTCAGGTTTGCTTCAGGTGTTAGATAATTCTAAAGCAAATACTCTTTCTAACTCTGATGTAGAAAGTTTCTCAACTTCAATGGACCTCCTCTTTCCTGCAAAAAATGATTAGTACTAAAATTTGAATCTGCTTTTGAATTAGGTACTCCCTTCTGGAGTCTTTTTTAGGATTAGGGCTTCTGTGGCCTTTTTTTTATTAAGTCTTCTATGGCCTTTTCTTTTTAGATCAAGGTTTTTATCACCTTTTTCAGATCAATGCTTCTATGGCCTTTTTAGATTAAGGCTTATGTGGAATTTTTCATATTAAGGCTTATGTGGTATTTTTCAAATTAAGGATTTTGTGACCTTTTTAGCTTAAGGCTTTTGTGGCCTTTTTTAGATTAAGGCTTATGTAGCATTTTCTTCTATGAAGTTGACTTTATCGATTGAGATCTTCAATATCTAGTCTTCACTATAACTCTTTCTCCTAGAGTCTCTTCTGTAGTATTCCTTTTATACAACAACTAATATTTGCACTATGAAGGCACTCCGCCATTCGAGCAACTAAGTTGAAATATCCTAGTGTGGACACCAAAATCTAGCCACTTGTCATCCATTCATAACTTCCCACTACATTTATCCGTTATTTGTATATATTTATATATATTTATTTAATATATATTTAAATAATAATATTTCATATATTATATTTATATATATTTAATATATATAAATTAATCTCAGCCATCCATCATGATCTAATCCTATCCATTCATCCACCTTAATCCATGCCACTTGCCCAAATTTAATCTCCATCCTCCATCATGTTTTAATATTGACCACACAAATTGTGTCGTTGAAACCCTAGAAGGCCCTAGGAAAGATTATAAATAGGAGTTATTTTTATGACTTTACCCCTAAGTCTCCTGAGTTTTCCTAAGTTTTTGAATTCTCTAAGTCATTTGGAGTTTCAAATCCCTTTCTCAAGCATCCTTGCCCCTTACATCCTCCATCGCTCACCTTCGCATCCCCCGCACCCATCGCTACCCACCTCATAAACTAGATATACTTTGTAGCTTCTACTTCACACCTCAAACACCCTCTAGAGCATTGCAAGAACTTTTAGGAATTTTAGACCATCATCAAGTACCTCCCAAAGTTTTGTGAGCACCCAATAAAGTTTCTCGAGTGCCCTTGGATATTTTTAGTCATCATCAAGTGCCCACAAGCATTTCTTGTCCTTGATATAAAGCCTTACTGCCCTTGATTATCATTAGGGTGCATATGCATCACCATTTCTACAAAAACATCGAATACAAAATTTACAAGTTAGCATAGACAAGGTAAATTGTTCATTGCATTAATTTTAGTATTCTCATATCTATTTAAAATTTATTTATGCAACTAGGGTTAGTGATTTATCTTCCTGAGGATCTCGCGTAGTGGAGCCCTCATAGATATTATTGATGTTATTTTGTTTACTATGTGTAGGTTTGAGAAGAATATTCATTGGCAGCTACTTAAGCTAGAAAGGTCCTACATAGGATACTAGAAAAGCCCACTCACTCTATTAGGATCAAAGACGAGTTTGAAGACACCACAATTTATTGACCTAGGGTTTTTAATAACCCTATATTTGTAATAATTGTAACATCTGTATCAATATTATATTATTTTGTAATATTGGATATTTAAGGCTCCCCCCTTTTATATCAATAAAATATTCTCTTTTGTGCAACATATTGTGTATTGATTTTATTAATCTCTATTTGGTGTTTTGTTTTTACATTCACAAATGGTGATCATGGTGGGATCCACAAAGGGTTCTAAATTTTAAATTATCTTATCACTAACTTGTGGTTTTCTATTTTCATGTTGCAAGTTTTCATAAAAATGGATAGTTATGAATTTCGTAGAATCAAGGTTTCTAAAGAATAGTACAAGTTGCAGAAGTTACACAAACACCCTGCGGCACTCGAGGAGTGCCCTCCAGAGTTCATAAGGCACCCTAATCCATTTTAGAATATCCCAAGGGTATTTCATAGAGAAAAAGGAAAATACTTAGGCTTATTTGTAAGTTTACCTAAAAATACTAACCCCTCTATTTTACGTATTTTTATGTTTTTACAAAAAAAAAAAAAATTAAAGCGAAAAACCCCTTGTGGGGCCGCCTTGGTCTGAGAGACCATGAACAAGGGGTTCTACACCATCAAAGTCACTCGGGAGTCGCACCCGACCCTGCCCGCACCAACATTATCAATTGGATTTTGGATACCCAATTCATCTTTTTGGTAGGGTGGATATTTGAACCTGGGACCTCCCTTGGAGGATTGTCCTCTCCTCTCCAACTCACCTACAACACTTGGGTATGTTTTTACAAATTTAGTGGTAAAAATAACATCGTTAAAAATCTGTTAAAACAAGCATGTTTAATCTGCATCATAGGCATTAAAATAGTTTTTGCATCCATATTCATTCACACATTTCATATTTCTAATTAAAATTTTACTATTTTCTAGTGTGCTGCACTTAAAACCTTACATCTTGTTTTCTTATGAATTTTTAATCGCATGAAATAGTCTACATTCTAGGTTTAGGAATTTCTTCTTTTGCTAGTTTAAGTAGGAACAATATTATTATATTGAAAGTACCCCTACATTTGGTGACTCGAGGTGGAAGAGTAGATGAACCCTCCTTTGTTTAGAGAGTGGTCTTAAGCGGTGTACACTACTTATTTTGGGGAAATTAATATTGTTGGTGTTGGCTTCTAATTAAGACTTGTGAAATTAGTTATTCCTAACATTGTGTGTACACCATAAAAACTAGAAATATTAAAAGGAATCACACATAGCACGTATCACTTTAAACAGTAATATGTTGGATTTTATCATAATAATTTCTTGAGATCTGGTGATGGTGGACTTCATGTCCATCCACCTCTGCCCTTAGACACCTTAGGACACCCTTGAGAAAACTTGTTGGACTTCATCACCAGTAAGAATCTCATTGCCCATCCAAGCGATAGTTTTTATCTATTTTAATTCATATTAGTGCGTCATAACACACAAAACAAAAACACAAAAATAAATATGAAATCATTAAAATGAGATAAAAAAATAAAAATAAAAGGTAAGACACATTTGTTGTATAAACATAGGATTGGATTTATTGTTTTATTTTATGATTTTTTCATTTCGCATTTTATTTTCCAACATATTTTTTGTTTGGTTCATTAGTTTATGGTATTAACAAGAAATCAAGCTAAAATAATGAATCAAATGTCCACCAATCAAACCACTTCAGCAATGGAGTGTTCATCATCACCTTCCACCACCACTTCCATGATCAATCCCCTAGTGTGATACAGGTAAGTCATTTAGATTTTTTTGCGGGTCTATCTGTATCGCTCCAAATTTTTTGCATCCTTACCTTCAGGCTATTGGATCCGTGCCCGGAAGGAGGATGGGAAAAGGATGTCGCGGTACCTCGGACTGAGAGGACTTGTGAAGGTCCCACCTCTCAAGGGAGGTGTATATTGGTGATTTTTCGATGGATGGTGGGTTCACCAGGAAACATTTAATGGCAGTTTCCATGCCTAGGTTTGGAATGTGTTTTTATGTGTTCGTTTTTAGCCTTAAGCATTCAAAATCCTAGGTTTGGCCAAATGAATCTAAATTAATCTATATGAAAGTGCACATTTAATGAATACAGAAAGCAGAATTAAGACAAAAAAAGATAAATTACAGAATATTAAAAGCAGAATACCTGATCCGGATGTCTGATGGAGATTTTGATGTTTGAAGCAGTTAGGATCATCTGGAATTTGACAGAATCGTCTCAGATCAGACAAGATCATCTCAGATCTGACGAATTTGTCAGAGACCTACAAACAGAAGAACAGATGCAAAATACAGAGAATACCACTATGCTAACAGAGGGAAACAACACAAAATGACAATATGAATACTAAAAAATAGTTATGAATAGAAATTCAAACAAATTATGATGTTCTAATGATAAATTATGATCTTATCATGCAATTTAAGCTATATGGGTGAACTCCAAATGCAAAATAGTAAGAAATAAGGATAAAACTAACTAAAATGTAGAATAAACGGCAAAAGGAATAAGAGAAAATGCAAACTCTGGGCACTGATTGCCCCTAATGCAGATTGTAGTCGAAATCGTCTGGAAGTAATGAAATCGTCTCGAATTGCAACAGGATCATCCGAGATTTGAACGAGATTGTCTACGATGATCTGAGCGTGCTCTGACTGAAGATAAATGAGGTCCCTACAAGAAAACTTCAAAATAACAAATGCAAAATGATGCTCTAGGTATTCTAATGCACACAAAATCAAGTCATAGAGAAATTCAGCCAAGGGTTGGGAAGGGAATGTCCTAAGGCTTAAATAGGCTTAGGGGAGTAGTTAGGAGGTTGGAGATCTTCCCTATTTGGGAGATCTCCAATGGGGGAGTGTTTCTAACGATGCAGACATGCTTCTGCCCGGATTAGAGACCCGTTGGAATAGAAGCTAATTGTGCAAAATCAGTTTTGCGACAAGATCGTCTGGACGTCCTAGCCCAGACGAAATCATCAGATCTGGGGCGATATCGTCTGATCGGCGATGATATCGTCAAACGGTCAAAACAACCTCTAAAAATGGCACGAAAAAGGAGAAAACGGATTACCCGACGGTTAACGGGCGGTTTGGGAGGTTAAAATTTGAATTTAAATTATTTACTAGGATGAATGTAATTATTAGAATTTTACTGCACCAATTTTAGGGTGCTACATTTTGCCCCCTCTTTAGCGAATTTTCCAAATAAAATGCGTTAAAGATGAGTTCTTCTCGATCTACGAGAAAGCAAAAAATTATTCCCATTTTTAGGCGACAATTCTTGGTCGAATCGTACGACAGCTTACTATGGTGCCCCCTCCGTGTTTTTACCCAAATCGAACGTTTGAGGTAAAAACGCAGAAAAGCAAAATTATTTTTGAATCATTTTTGAATAAAATTAAGAAAAATAGGTTAAAACCCTAATTCATTTTTACTGTGCATTTTTACTGGTTTTAGAGCTCTAGAAGCAAAAATGGTGGAGACGGCGCACAGATCCACAGAGGTCCGGCACGGGCTACGGGTAAGAGTCTAGACTGAACTTAGAATGTTTTAATTTGATTTTACATGCTTTTTAGGTAAATTTTAATCAATTTTTGAGCATCGTGGCCGTTTTTGGGCTGTCGACGTTGTCGGGACGAAATTGTCCCAATTTCGACGAAATCGTCTCAATTTTGCCAATTTCGTCTAAGGGCGAAATCGACGAAAGGGGGACAATTTCATCAAATTAGGGATGATTTCGGCTTGCAAAATTGGAGATGATTATGCTCAAATTGGGGACGATATCGTCCAATAGTGGACAATATCATCAATTACATAAAATTGAACTTATTTTACTTGCATTTTTAAATACTTGAATGTGTTATTAATGATTTTTTGTTGTTTTGTTGTTTATGTTGCAGAGAGGTTTGCTAAAAATTAGGGAATGGAAGTATGGAGGTTTGAGAGATGACTTGGTCGCTCTTACACAGGGAGAGCGGGATCAGCTGGCACAGGCCGGCTTACAGCATGTGGTAGAGATGCCACAAGTGTCTATAGATATGGGGCTACTGACAACCCTAGCAGAGAGATGGTATCCGGGTTCTTCCTATTTTTGGCTACCTACAGGGGAGATGACTCCCACTTTGGAGGATGTATGGAGGATTCTAAGAATCCCAATACAAGGATGATTGATCACTCCTGCGGCCAATCAAGGCCACGCTATGGGACGATTGTGTGGTGACTCGAGCTTCGCCCTAGAGAAGGGCAGAGTTAACATCGAGGCACTATGTCAGATGCCTGGGGCATCTAGACTCACACGAGTTCTAGCTGGAGTAGTTGGTGGACTTCTGTTGTGCCACTAGAGTGGGTGCAGGGTGTTTTAGATGCTAGCAAATGTAATCTGTGACATGCGGGACCATGGCTACAGATTCTCTTGGGGCAATTTTGTACTATGCCGGTTGTACAAGGGCGGCCAATCTCTAGTTATGACATCGCTCCTACAGGTTTGGTGTTGGGAGCACATTGCAATGCGAAGGCTGGTAGGGCTTCCTCTAATAGGGATTGATGGGGAGAGGCCTCGAGTTTTCTACTGGTGGCTCCGAAGAGGGTCACAACGGTGGATCAACATTCCTATGTCCCGAAGACTGCTAGATGAATTAGTCTTGAACCAGATCACCTAGAGGCCATGGCGAGGGCACCCAGGGTGGTCCGAGGATGGACATGAGCTAGCTCGTGTCAGGTGAGTCTGCTGGCTATGGATGGAGAGGGGAGAGGTGGAGCTCCACCGCTATGACCGAGTTTTGAGGCAGTTCGTTCTATAGCAAGGGATCCCATCTCTCAAGGATTATGAGTTTTCCCAGACTATCTGAGATAACACTACAGTGAGTCAGGCTCTAGACATGTAGCGCTTCTAGATTCAGGACGTTGATGATGCCCCCATTCAGCCAGTGGATGGGGACGATGCAGGGGTAGCCGATGGCTACGATTCCTGGTACGCAGGCATCCGCCCTCTTCGAATGATGAGGGCTCATGGTCCGATACACATGATTGTGCATCGGATAGGGAGGCAGTGCCAGGCAGCTATGGAGGTAGCCCAGGGTTGTGGCGGGAGAGATCTGAGGAGGCCACAGGCATAGGAGAGGCCACGGTAGAGGGAGAGGAGGGAGGCAAGACCCCCTTCTCCATATAGAGAGAGGCCACCATCGCCCGATAAGGGCAAGGGTGTCGACACAGGGGAGAGTAGCGAGATGGCTACTCTCTGAGCGAAGAGAGATCATCTCCAGGCATAGGTGTAGACATTACAAGAGGAGGCTACATGGCATCGAGCTGAGGTGACACAGCTCCAAGACGAGATTACATGCCTCAAGGCATGGGGCGGAGGGGCAAGCACTGGGGAGCTGACACAGGCTATTGCCCAAATTACTTTCTACCAAACTTTGTACTATTAGCTAGTGCTAGAGGAGGATAGACTACCCCTACCAGCCAACATCACAGAGCCGATCAGGATTGGGTCGTCTAGGACTTCATCTCGATCGAGGACTAGGACTCACAGTACTACACAGACTGCGATGGGGCCACCTCGTCCACCTTAGGGCGGGGGAGGAGATGAGGTCGAGAGCTCGAGGGGCTCTCAAGGCTAGAGGACTGCATTACACTATATAGATTGATATGTAGATTGTATTATTATTTTTGATAGAGGATTGAGTATGCCAAGGTACATATTGTGGCATACCGATCTAGTTTTGATGATGTATATGTACTTTTGATATATATATGATATGTTTTTTATCATATGACTTGTGTTATGTGTATGTTGATGATTCTTTTATGTTTGATTGATTAATTTGATGATTGGATTGAGGATTCATGAAATTATATCGTGTTGAAAATTTATAATTTTGATGTCATGCTGTAATATTTTTAAATGAAATAATCTGATGTAACAAATTGATTTTTTGTAATGTGATGTGATAAAAAATAAAAAGAGACTTCTAAAAATAATTTCAAAGGACATTGTCGCTATTATAGACCATTTCATGGAGTCGCTGCTCACTCGGTCGTCAAGCTAATCCCAATATAGAAATATTGTTAAAAGTAAAAGAATGCTTAAGAGATTATCTTAAGACTTTGGTGCAATGGTGCAAATGATGATGATGATGGTTTGTTTTTCAGATTTTCATAAAAAATAGTATGCATGAAATAATGTAAAAAATGATGTTTGCTAGGCATAAATTCCTAAGTGTGATAAAATATTTGGATAATTCCTTAGAAATTATACCATCATTGCAAAATTAAAAGTTGACATAATGACATGAAATAATGAAAATGTGCATGCTTAAAAGCATAATTTGTGTAACATAATGAATTAAGTCATATGCTTAAAATGTGCATGCTTAAATGCACAAAGCAATTGCACACACATTTGTAAGATAGTGATTTTGAACAAATATATACATGGATGAAATGACCAAATTTATACATAGTAACGTTTAAGATGCAAAATATTCATGGGTTCTTTAAGTTATTTACCATCTAAGGTAGACAACTTGTATGCTCCTAATTCGAATTTAGCAGTAATAATGTAAGGTCCAAGCCAGTTGGGCTCAAATTTACCTTTAAGGTCCTTAGTTGCATTTGTATTTTTTTATTTTCTTTTAAAACAAGGTCGTCGATCTCAAAGGATCGATGACGCACTTTTTTAGCATATGATATTTTAAGCTTGTTTTGGTAGGCATGGAGATGCTCCAAAGCATTGATGCGTTTTTCATCTAGGAGTTCCAGCTGACTGAGTCTGCCAGCTCAATATTCATCTCCTACTTCGGTATCTTGAAGTAGCAGAGCCAAAGAAATAACTTCTAATTCAAAGGGAAAAACTGCTTCAGCACCATAAACCAAAACAAATGGTGAAGTTCCAGTGGGGGTTCGAACACTAGTTTGATAGGCCCACAAGGCTGGATATAATTGAATGTGCCGATCCACTGCCGCTTTATTGACCAATATTTTGAGGATTTTGATTAAGGTTTTGTTAGATGCTTCTGCTTGACCATTACCCTGAGGATAATAGGGAGTGGACCAGCGATGTTGAATCTTGTATTTTTGGCATAATTTTTTAACATCTTTATTTTTTAAACAAGTTCCATTGTCAGAAATGAGATTTGCGAGAATTCCGAACCTGCAAATGATTTGATTAAAAATAAATTTAGAAACTTGTGTTCCAGTGCAGGAAGCTAAAGGCATAGCTTCAACCCACTTCATGAAATACTCAGTGGCAGTTATGATGAACTTGTGTCCATCAGATGACACAGGATTGATTTTGCCAATAATATCTAAGTCCCATTTTGAAAAGGGCCAAGGAGATGAAATAGCCTGTAGCTCTTGTGCAGGCGCATGGACAAGTTCAGCATGTTTTTGACACTTGTCGTAATGTCACACATACTCATGTGCATCCGATTCCATGGTAGGCCAAAATTATCCTATCCGAAGGAGCTTTTTAGCAATGACGCTAGCACTAAAGTGTCCTCCACAAGATCCATCGTGGGCTTCACTCAAGGCTAATTTATACTCTTCTAAGTTTAAACATCTTAATAGGATACCTTCAAAAGATCTCCTATACAAAGTATTGCCAATTATTACAAATCGACTTGCTCGTCTACGTAATAACCGACGTTGGTTTCTATTAGAATTGGCAGGGAAAGTCCCATTTTGAAGAAAATCAAATATGTCTGTATACCAAGGTTCTGGAGTAGTTTCATTGATTAGAAACACATCCAAAGGCTCTAAGCATGACTTATTTGAAGTGGGTTCCTGGAGTCGATGAATAATTATAGTGGCATATTCGTCATCTAACTCCAAGGGCAGGAGAGATGCAATTGCAGCCATAGCATCAGCTGCACGGTTGCTAGTTCGAGGAATAGCTGCCAAGTTAACTTGATAAAATAGGGACATTAGTTTTAAAACATAGGCCTTATATGGGCACAGTTTATCATCTCTGGTCTAATAAACTTCATTAATTTGGTTTATAACCAGTTGAGAATCACCAAAAACTAACAGATGTTTAATTTTTAGCGCTAAAGCAGCTCATAATCCAAGGATTAGAGCTTCATACTCAGCAGTATTGTTGGTGCAAGCAAATGTCAATTTGAAGGATAGAGGAATAAAATGTTTTTATGGAGATGTTAAAATAATACCCGCACCAGCCCCACTCATTCATCGGGCTTCATCAAAGTATAAGGACCATTGTTCAATATGGTCTGCCTCTAATTGAAGGCATTCATCAGGAAACTCGATGAGGAGGGGATGGGTAGACTCTAAGGGTGCAGCGACTAATTGATCTCGCTATGATTTGATCCTTAACAGACTTATGTCCTATGAATGTGAGATCAAACTCGCTTAGAGCAAGAACCCACTTGGCTGTGTGACCCGATAAATAAGGTCGACTCATGAGATATCTTAAGGGATCGTATTTGGCAATGACATAAGTTTTCTGACTAAGCATATAATGTCATAATTTTTGCATAGCAAACATGACTGCTAGACATATTTTTTCTAATGTTGTGTAGTGGGTTTCATAACTGATGAAGGTTTGACTAATGTAATAATTAGCATGTTCTCTCTTTTCATCATCAAGCTGAGCTAACATAGCCCCTAAGGCAGAATCTAAAGCTAAAATATATAGGAGGAATGGACGATCAGGTTTAGGTGGTGAAAGCACAGGTGGATTAAGGAGGTATTGCTTGAGAAGTTCAAAAGCTTCTCTACATTCGGCATCCCAATTAAAAGGGACATCCTTCTTAAGGAGTTTAAGAAAGGGACCGATTTTCTCTACCAGCTTATCAATGAAGCGATGGATAGCTTGAAGCTTACCTTGTAAACTTCGTAACTCAGATATATTAGTAGGTGCGGGCATATCAGTGATGGCCACAATTTTGAGAGGGTTGATTTTAATACCATGTAAAGAAACTAAAACCCCTAATAGTTTACCGGACTTAACTCCGAATATGCATTTTGCTAGATTTAATCGAATGAGATATTCTCGTAATCGATTAAAAACTTTTCTCAAATCGTCTAAATGATTATCTTCAATAATAGAGTGAGCTATAATATCATCTACATAATCATGTAGGATATCATGCATCATATCATGAAAAATATAGGTCATAGCTCGTTGATAGGTTGCACCTACGTTCTTTAAGCCAAATGGCATCACCTTCCAACAAAAAGTACCCCAGGGGGTAATAAAGGTTGTTTTAGCCTGATCTTCAAGAGCTATCCTGATTTGATTATAATCGAAGAATCCATCCATTAAGGACATCATCCCACTCCCGGTAGTAAAGTCAATGATTTGATCCATTTTTGGAAGAGGAAAGTCATCTTTAGGGCATGCAACGTTAATATCTCTAAAATCTATGCAAACCCTAACTTTGGTAGCTTCTTTCTTGGTGACTGGAACTACGTTTGAGATCCATTCAGCATAATCAATAGCTTGTATAAAGACAACATTCAAGAGTTTTTCTAACTCCCCTTTGACTAGCAGAGCCACTTTGGGATGCATTTTTCTAAGTTTTTGTTTAACAAGTTTAGCATCCGGATGGACCACTAGATGATGCATGACTATGGAAGGGTCTAGACCTGGCATATCTTCATATGTCCAAGTGAAGACATCTTCATACTCTTTAAGGAATGCAATGTATTGTTCTTGTTTTTCTTGACTTAATTCTGATCCAATATTGATTATGTGAGGATTGTCCTCAGTTCCAATATTAATTTTAATGACGTTTTCTACCTCCATGTGTAGATCTCTTTCAAAGTTAGGTGGGGTGGGTGAAACGCCCAATTCTTGTAATTCTTGTAAGGTTAATTTAGATAATTCATCTTGAGGATTAGTGGCCTCAAGTTGGGCTATAGTTGGTATAGAACCATCAAAATAAAATCCATTGTGTAACATCTCTTCAACAGAGACATCATGGAAGATAACTCCTTCCAACTCTTCATCGGTGTCAACAATCATTTCAGGGTAAGCTATGGATAGCATGTTACATGAAAACGACTAATTTTTAAGAGGTAAATCATCACACCTATCCAAATAATCTTGATAACATATGAGATGATCATCATCTTCAAAAGGAAAGGGTTGACCCTTACTAGGAAATAGGCCCACACCACAACGGGTAGGCCACGGTTCTACCTCGAAAGGTTCTTTCATGCCATTTTGGAAAGGTCCCAAGCCTTTCCCTTTATATCCCATTTTAAGCATCATGGGTTTAGCTTTAATATAATCATTGGTAAAATAACACCGAGCGTATCCCTCATGATGAGTTTTGATATTCCAGGGGATTCTTCCCCAGTCATATCCTTTATAAATGAAGGCGCAACTCCCGACTTGGTAAGTGCTTCCCATAGGTTGTGGGAGGCCCAAAGTATGAGGAGATGGTGGCAAGTTATTTAAAAGAATTGAATCTCGCATGAAAGCATTCATTTTTTCTGATATTAAGGTTGTGGATAAATCTGGTAAAAGTTCATCAGAAAGAGCATAAGATGTAGAAGGATTATTCCCTATATCTTTAGATGTGGAAGGGATGATAGATGTGTCTATAGGTTTTGAATTTATAGGAATTGAATATGAAGGATTGGTTGTAGATTTAAGATCTTTTTGAGGTTCTAAAGTGATTTGTTTAGAAAATTGTTGATCTATATAGGAGGATGAAATTAATGGAGGGGAAGTAGGTGAGGTTATGGGTGTGTGTTTCATATTTTTAGATGAAAAATAAGAACTAGGATGTGTGGATGACAGAGCGGGGCAAAATTGCACTCCAACAAGTTCTGCCAAAGCACACATATCAAATGGTCTAGGGTCAGCATGGATAGTGACCAACTGATTTTTAAATTCAAATTTAACACATTGGTGTAAAGTTGATGGGACCGCGCATCACATGGTCCAAGGGTGACCCAAGAGTTTTGTGATGCTAGGCAATGACAAAACACGTGTGGGTTGGCTTGAATGGGAGGGTAACCCACACGTTTTTGTGTTTCGTTAAAGCTTTCATAATATACGTTTTTTTTCATCTTTAAGAAATATTTGGTAGAGTAAAGGCAAATGTTAGGATGATCCATTATCAATCAAGACTCGTTTGATGGCTACATCCCCAATTAGAGCAGTAATATATAAGGGATTGTCCTTATGTAAACTGTGTTGTGGGATATCTTTATCCCAGAAGTCAATACAATCGACCTCTCGAGTGATGATAGTATTGGCCATAGCTTCAGGTTGCATGTTTTGAGGTACCATCATCTGGCTTAATGTAAGCATAAACTCATCCCTATGGGTGGGAGAAGATCTTAACAAATCCAAAAGGGAAATTATGGTTGTAGTATTGGACAATTGCTCATTAATATTGTAAGGGGGTTTAGGTTGAACATTAGGAGCATGATTCCCTTTATTGGTATTTTTCAAAACGAATGGAGCCGATCCATCATTCTCATTTGATTCTTGTTGAGAATTTTGAGCCTGTTGTCGGGTAACGACTCTAATGGTACCTACAATGTTATAATGAGGACGTTGAACTGGTCTCGATTGAGCATTTATGGCTTGTTCATTCGAGAGGAATTGATTAGAAGAGGGTCAAGTAGTAACTCTTCTAGGAAATGGTTCTTCTAGAACCATGGCATTTGTGATGGGTTGAATAGGATCTGATGTATTTTCAGAACTATTCGATTGGTTTGAAGTAATGTTTAGTTCACTTTCACTATCTGATTCTATATCACTAGAATCAGAAGTTTGAATTTTATGTAAAGGCCTGGTCGTAACCAGGGATAAGGTCGTGTCAAATATTTGAGGATCTTGAATAGGTAATTGTCCGCTAATGGTTCCTACATATCGGGTAGGAGGGGGAACATTATGATGTTCGATTTGATTGGCTACCTCTTTACCATGTCTTGGTAAAGGGTGTTGGAATATGTCTAATGTTTGATTAGCATTTTGATTTTGATTTTGGGGAGCGGTCTTTTGAGTATTGTTAGGAGGGTTTTGTTTAGGTTGGAAGGCTTGCACTTCCATTTCATTATTATCAATCAAATCTTGTATTTTATGTTTCAACCTTTTACAAGCATTGGTAGAGTGTCCAGGTCCTCTATGGAAATCACAGTGTAAGTCAACTCTATATCCGGGTATAGTTGGATCAGGTTCTCGAATAGCTGGTAATTAGATCAAACCTCTTTCGAGTAATTGGGGTAAAATAGTTGATAATGGTTGATTTAATCTAGTAAATTCTCGAGGAGGCTTATCAGTAGGTTTCAATATAAATTTTTTTGTTGTCTTCATTGCATTGATATTAGAAACATTTCTGTTGTTAGTGACTCCATCACCGACAACTTTTTTGTTTTTACATTGATTTTTGGATGTTTTCTCATCATCCTTCTTCCTAAGTTGGCCTCTCCTGATGAGGGCATCTTCTACTCTTCGAGCTAAATCTATAGCTTGGTCGAAGGTAGTCAAAGTAGCGATTGATAGCTCATAAGATATTTGTTCTTGTAAATTATTGATAAAAATGTCCACCATTTCCCTATAAGGTAGCACAAAGTGCAGTTTTCCTGTCAATTGCATCCATCTAGCTAAGAAATTGGCAAAACATTCATCCTTGTCTTGTTTTAAGTTGTATAGATCCTTAATGGTTACATGCCTCTCGATGTAGGCACTAAATTGATGGAAAAATGATTCAGCTGTTTCTTCAAAGTTTCTCAAAGAATGAGTGGGTAATTGATAGTACCACTCTAATGCCATTCCACCTAAACTTTTTGGGAACATTTTTAGTAATAGCAAGTCATCATGTGATATATCATGACATGCTATCCTAAACATGAGAAGATGCTCTATGGGATCTTCGGTTCCTTTATATATAGGCAAGATGGGCATGGGAAAATGCTTAGGGTATGGTTGAGCTACAACTATGGGATCCAAAGGTTGACTACATATCTCTCGATAATTATACGAGGGATGGTAGGGATCTATCTCGGTCCATACGTGAAGCTAACTGTTTCACCATGGCTTCTAGATTACTAGTTTGCCCCCATATTGGTTTGGTAGGGCATTGACATGGGTTTTAGGGGTATATGATGGAGGAACATGAATATTAGATTAAATTGTTGGTAGGAAAAGTGTTATGAAGGAATTTTGAAGTTGTATTATGTTGTATTCTAGATTGTTGAAAATTGGTGTTTGGCTTCGTTTTAGGTTTGTGTTTACTTGAAGCATATTGCTCAATAGTTTGGCGAAATAAAGTAATGAAGGAAGGTTTCTTTTGTGTGGGAATTATTTTAGGTTGAATAACAGGTTCCTTAGGAGGTTGGGTAACCTATTGTTTTGACATGTTTTGCATCATAGTGACCATGTCTATATTGGATGGCCCAACCTTGTCACTTTCTTGATCAATGAAAGACAAGGGATTAATGTGCACATCATACATATGTTCCATGGTTTCCTGAGTGTCACTAATTTGCCCTTTATCAATACGAACTGCCACATTAATGGCATCAATGTTATCATCAAGAAATTTCTTGAAATGATCTATGTTGTCAAAAGCAATAGTTCCATCTAGAGTTACTCTAGGGGATGAGGATCCATCCTCTTTAACACTTCCTTCTTGTTCATTGTCTTCACCTAGGTCATGTTCTGATTGATCTAGAGTTTTTCCTTCCAGAATTGGATCTCTAGGAAGGACATTTGGGTCTCTAGTTGTATCTTGTAACCAATCTTCTTCTTCTCCTAAAGTTTTCTTTACCATTCCTAAATTTAGGCATGGTGCTTTAATTTTGATTTCAGCAAATATATATATATATATATATATATATATATATATATATATTTTTTTTATTTTTTTTTTTTTTTTTATATATGCAACAAGATTAAGAGGTATATATTAACTATATACCTACTACAATATTTTGAAATGAAATGTTTAAGTCTTTGCTATGTTTATAGTTTTTTAGTTTTTTGGTCGTTTTTCTTTGTTTTTGAAATAATATAGTAAAGACAGCAAATAACACAATAAATGCAAGAAATAACACTGAAAGTAATAATCTAGTTTTCTATAAACAATTTATAAATATCATTAATAGGCTCGAGTTTTTCAAGAGTCATGAAGTGTTCTTCTTCAAATTGAAGTTTTCTTTTAAATTTAATGAAAAGATCTATAGTGATATTATCCGTCTCGGATCTTTGGTTGATAGAAGTAAAGCTCGTGGCAATACTCTCGATATAACACAGCTTGAGGAACTCTATTCCATATTTCCCTATCTATAATAACAACCTCTTGGTCTTCTATGAGACCTAGGCACTGGTGTACAATGGCTGCGTTCTCGAGGTATTCCTCGAAGGTGAATAATTCTGAAGATACTAGAGCTCTCCTATAAGTTAACCATCTATGGCAGGCTCTTTGAAGTTCATGATAAAAGACTAGTTGATGAGGATCCAGGATTCTATCTAGGACTAGCCTCTTGATCTATTTAAGTTGTGTTGACCTAGATGAGATGACACTAATTCTTCTATCAAGTTCATCCCACAAGAGTTGATTTCTATTTGTTTCAAGCACACTAAGTACAGAATTGACTTCTATGGCTGCCAATTGGTTTTCTACATTTATAGTAACTACTAATATTTTCTTAGGAGCTACCATCTAATATGCAACTTATCAATTTGAAAGGATTTGAAATGCATCTATGTTTTAGTTGTTCTATTTTTTTTTGCTTTTGTTTTCAAAAGGTTTATAATGCATTCACGTCGGGTTCACCAAAATGTATCGCTCCAAATTTTTCGCATCCTTACCTTCAGGCTATTGGATCCATGCCCGGAAGGAGGATGGGAAAAGGATGTCACGGTACCTCAGACTGAGAGGACTTGCGAAGGTCTCGCCTTTCAAGGGAGGTGTATATTGGTGATTTTTTGATAGATTATGGGTTCACCAGGAAACATTTAATGGCAGTTTCCACGCCTAGGTTTGGAATGTGTTTTTATGTGTTCATTTTTAGCCTTAAGCATTCAAAATCCTAGGTTTGGCCAAATGAATCTAAATTAATCTATATGAAAGTGCAAATTTAATGAATACAAAAAGTAGAATTAAGACAAAAAAAGAGAAATTATAGAATATTAAAAGAAGAATACTTGATCCGGATGTCTGATGGAGATTATGATGTTTGAAGCAGTCAAGATCGTCTGGAATTCGATAGAATCATCTGAGATCAGACAAGATCATCTGAGATCTAATGAATTCATTAGACGAATTCGTTAGAGACCTGCAAATAGAAGAATAGATGCAAAATACAGAGAATACCACTGTGCTAACAGAGGGAAACAACACAAAATGACAATATGAATACTAAAAAATAGTTATGAACAGAAATTCAAACAAATTATGATGATCTAATGATAAATTATGATCTTATCATGCAATCTAAGCTATATGGGTGAACTCCAAATGCAAAATAGTAAGAAATAAGGATAAAACTAACTAAAATGTAGAATAAATAGCAAAAGTAATAAGAGAAAATGCAAACTCTGGGCACTGATTGCCCCCAATGCAGATTGCAGTCGAACTCGTCTGGAAGTAATGAAATCATCTCGAATTGCAACAGGATCGTTCGAGATTTGAACGAGATCATCTGCGATGATCTGAGCTTGCTTCGACTGAAGATCAATGAGGTCCCTGTAAGAAAATTTCAAAATAACAAATGCAAAATGATGCTCTAGGTATTCTAATGCATGCAAAATCAAGTCACAGAGAAATTCAGCTAGGGGTTGGGAAGGGAAGGTCCTAAGGCTTAAATAGGCTTAGGGGAGTAGTTAGGAGGTTGGATATCATCCCTATTTGGGAGATCTCCAATGAGGGAGGGTTTATAATGGCACAGACACTCTTCTGCCTAGATTAGAGACCCGTTGGAATAGAAGCTAATTGTGCAAAATCAGTTTTGTGACAAGATCATCTGGACATCCCAGCCTAGATGAAATCATCAGATCTGGGGCGATATCATCTGATCGATGACGATATCTTCAAACGGTCAAAACAACCTCTAAAAATGGCGTAGAAAAGGGGGAAACATATTACCTGGCAATTAACGGGCAGTTTGGGAGGTTAAAATTTGAATTTAAATTATTTACTAGGATGAATGTAATTATTAGAATTCTACTACGCCAATTTTAGGGTGCTACACTATCACACACTGTGTCACCCACACAGTCATTTCACATGGTCATTCCACAAATAGAAGCATCTTCACCTACCATTGACCACCACATCACCCATATAGACATGGCACAAGTGGAAGCTCTTTTAAAATCTGCTAACTATGTCTTAGAACCAGTTAATAGCCCACCTAGGCATGATCCTTCTTTCCAATAGGAACTTATCTCCTCCCAGCCTTCAAGCCTTACCTAGGTGTACAATAACCCTCTTTTTGAGGTATCTGCTGCACCTTCCCAACATTTGTCCATACCACAATCATCATGTGCTCAAAGTACATCCATCCCATCCTCATACACCTCAGTCTATGGTAACCCCTTGTATGAAGCACATGTTAATGTTGCTTCACAAGTGCCCATGTCCCTGCCATCTAGTGTCTCCCATCAAGTTACAATTCCCATTGTAACTTACTCCCCACCTACCTCATCAATCCCATCCACATCCACTCCATCAACCTCTGATATGGAAATACATGAAGCATGGGAACACCTCAACAAATTGCTTAAGAAGTGATAGAACACTCAACAACAAGTTTAGGTGATCAACCCTAAGCCTCAACCTATTTCCACTCAGCCCATATTTGTCAGTCAAAGTCCATCTTGGGTACCACAATATTCTGTGGTTTCCATTCCCACACCACCACCAACCCATACTCATTCTATTCCCATCAGCCAACCCATCCAAAGCCCTCATACATCATCTCCATATCTTCATTCACAATCATTACTTCATCAACCCCATTATCATCAACATCAATCCACTCCACCAAGTCATCATCACCTCATTACACCTCAACATATTTCCACCTCACCATCACAAAATCATCAAGTGATTTAGGGTTTCCACATTCTTGGGGAGGACCCTAGAATCTAGGCTATGCAACAATAGATTGATAGTTTGATGCAACATACTCCTGGTATGATAAACCAAAAGCCTACCCTACATCAACTGATCAATCAACCAATTCATCCTTTGGTACCATCACCACCATATCCGATAGACTTCATAGTACCAAAGTTTGATAAATTTAAAGGGACTGAGGACCCTAAAGAGCACGTGAGCTCATTTATTCATTCCTACTTTAGAATTCAAAGCAATGATGCTCTAATGCTTAGAACCTTCCCTCAAACATTAGGGGGAGATGTTGTAGAATGGTATAACCATTTTCCCAACCATAGTATTTATACTTTTGAGCAATTGGTTGACCAATTTCTTGAAATATTCTCCCTCAATGTAAGAAAGAAAGTCTCATTATCCGATATATATGGTCTAAAACAATATGATGATGAGTCTGTCTATGACTTTGGTAACCGTTGGAGGGCCGTTATCACCAAATTGCCATTTGCCCTACCAATGGAGGAGTTGATCCGATTGTTCACTAAGAGTTGCCTAAAACCCATCTCTTGGTTATTGCAATTACAACAATATAGATCATTTGATGAAGCTCTTGCCCAGGCTAGCACAATTGAGGAGATAAAAATTCAAGAGGGCATGCTTAAGCCTAAGAAGAAAGAATGGCAAAACAAAGGCCAATATAAAGGAAATTATTCTTGCTGAACATCCAATCAGGCCAATCCGACCAATCCATCCAATCAAGTAAATCAAGTGGTCATGAGCCAATCGATAATGGCTCAACAACAACCTATGCAACAACAACCACGACAAATTGAATATCATGCGGTTCCCTCAACAACTCAATCAAGTCAAATAATAGTGTCAGCTATGGAAAACCAACCACATCGACAATCTATTCGACAACCCCATCAATATACTCCATTGACCGAATCTTATGCCTCCATTTTCCATAGGTTATATGACACAAATCAACTTCCCTTGCCTGAGGTCAAACCTGATGATCCCACTAAACATGGTAAATACTACAGGGAGCATTTATTTTGTCCTTATCATAGATAGAATGGGCATGATATCAATAGCTACCATCAATTCAAAGATAGAGTGCAAGACCTTATTGAGTTAGGGGCTATCAAGCTTGACAATCCTCTAGCTCAACAAAATCAAAATCTTAGGATTTATCAAACACCACTTCCTCATCATGAGGAAGCACAACCAACAATAGGAGGGTCAAATACCAAGACTCCTCCTAATCAGGTTAATCATATTCAATAGTACCAAGGTTTTGTGGGTGCTATTCATGTAGTAACCCGAGGTCAACAACAATGCACCAATCAACAAAATGCTTAGTAGTAGTCTATTCAACCACCCATACCTCCACAGGCAAGTGTGTCTCAACCCGCCACATCATCATCTCCCATCCAATTTTTCACTAATCCCTCACCACCAATCCATATTCCTAGCCATCAAAATCAACCTATTCATCCTTCCAATCATCCATCTAGGCCAATCATCTCATTGAGCAGTCGGTTAACCACAAGCTTAAAAATGGCTTCAGCCAAACTATCTATATATGAGCTAATTCAACAATCTCCTCCACATCGTGAAGCATTAATGGATATTCTAAAATCCATTGAACTTCAATCTCAAGATGCTAATGCCTTCAACAATTTTGTGGGGAATATTCAAACATGTATGGAGCCTTCCATTACATTCTATGATTTTGAGATTAAACCAATATCATCGGAATTAGTGGACCCTCCATTACATATCATGGCTCAAATTGATAGGAAACCATTCAAAAGAGTTTTAATTGATATTGGCTCCTCCATTAACATCATCACCACATCTGCTCTTCATCATCTCAATCTTCCTCCAAATCACATTACCAAATCCACTTTCACCTTGAAAGCATTTAACGATGCTCTCTGCTCCACAGTTGGCACTATTGTTTTACCCATAGAAGTGGGGGTCAAAATATTGCATACCATGTTCCACATCTTGGAAGGGTCCATGGCGTATAATGTACTCCTTGGATGACCTTGGATGAGGGAAATGAGATGTGTCCCTTCAATATTGCATCAATGCTTGAAATACGTACATGAAGGACAAGTCCATTGCATACCGATGGATGTTGAACCGTTCAAGTATTGCAATTTTATCTCAAACCCCTATGAGTCCATGTTACCTTCCACTCATCTATTCCTCACTTCATCAACCACTTCATCAACCACCCCATCCATATCTTCATCTAAAGCCCCTATTCTGGAGGAGCTTCCCATCACCACTTCACATCAAAAATCCACTTCCATACCCCCATCTTCATCACCATTGACTACATGCACATGTGGTCAAACTCAATCTACATTAGCCACATCATCAACATCATCACCTTCCATAATCACTCCTTCCAAATCATCATTATCCACCCAACCAAATCCATCTCCATCCCCATCAGCCAATGTCTCACAAGTCAAATTAATGGATTGTGAGATACCATCAGCCAACCATGAGTCATTTCCATCTACATCCAATCCATCCACATCATCCCAAGTTGAGGTCCACCTCACTAATCCTGGTATTGGTGAATATGTGGTCCAAGACATCATAGTTACACCACTCAACATTCAAACTGCTAAGGATTATGATCACCCATGTGACCCACCCTTATCTATAGGAGTGGTATATAACATGGGTTCAGTGCCTAATAGCATAAATTTTGTGTATGGGGGGCTTGATTCATCGTCCAATCTAGTTACTCCAGATGAACCCAAATCACCAACACCGACCAATATACAACATATGTCGGGTTTTCCATCCCAATATTTTCACATTGTTAATTGGCAAGGACATGGCCTAGGATGGCATGAATAGGGAATGCATGAGATTATCGATGTTTCATATCGAGAAATGCATGACCATTCAGGTTTAGGCTATCATCCACTTTCATCCACTTCTTCTCTTGAACAAGCTTTCCAAAGCTTAAATTTGAATTCAGGAGAAGACATCCATCACATAGATGACTTCGAAGATGAAATCTATGAAGAATTTGACCTTATATCGATAGCTTCTAATGAATCTGAAGAGGAATCAAACCCCATCATTCCACACACTGAACAGGATGAGTATTACCTCAGAATGTTCCCCATCCATCAACCCATCTTTCACTTGCTTCTTCCACAAGAACAAGCCAAACCAACCGGTGAACCACCACCTCCATCTCATTGATCCACATCACCGACCATTTTACTTGTAATATATGTACATAACCAAAATCAAAAATAAAAAAAACAAATTTTGCATGTACATTGCATTTATTTGTGTTGCTTGTTGTTGTTCAGGTTTACCAGAGTTCTAGCATTGGTTCTACCTAAAAGGATCCATCCATCCATTTACCCTTGCCAACCATCCATTTTCCCTTTAAGTCAACATGAATCCTGTTGGCTTATTCACCCCACTCCGTAATCCATATGATTTGGCAAAGCCAATTCCTATTGACATGAGCCTTATTGATATGGATCGGATTTCCTCACCACCATCCTTTTTTGAGTTTGTCCTATCCAAGGAATTGTTAAGGGCTTCAACCAACTACATTCCTCCATCACCTCCACCTTCACCTTCACCTTCACCTTCAGATCCTGAGGTTTTCTAGGAAGACATAGACAAGGTTGAGTCAGAAGAGTTTGATGACATCATAGATGACATTCATCTGATCCCAACACCCCATCAACTTGAGGAAGGTTCTCACATGTCTATTGAAGATACTATCGATGTGAACCTTAGTTTAGATGCAAGACAATCCCCAAATTGTCAAACTTGGCAAAATTTTATCCATAGATGAACAAGAGCAATTAATTGCTCTCCTCAAGAAGAAGAAGGATATTTTTGCATGGTCTTACAAAGACATGCCTGGCCTTGACCCTAATTTGGTTGTCCATAATCTCACCTTGCACTCTGATGCTAAGTCGGTCAAACAAAAACTTAGAAGGATGCATCCTACCATTGCCCTCTTGGTCAAAGAAGAGCTTCAAAAGCTTTTAGATGTGGGTTTCATTGTACCCATTGACTATCCTGAGTGGCTCTCAAACATGGTACCCATTCGTAAGCCTAACGGGGTGATATGCATTTGCACTGATTTTTGAGATCTCAATAAAGTGTGTCCTAAGGATGATTTTCCTCTTCCAAACATTGATACTCTTGTCGACACTTGCGCTGGCCATGAAATGCTTTCTCTCATGGATGATTTTTTAGGATACAACCAAATTCGAATAAATCCTGATGACCAACACAAAACAACATTCACTACACCTTGGGGGACTTTTTGTTACAAGGTGATGCCCTTTGGCCTCAAAAATGTAGGTGCCACTTATCAACGTGCCATGACATACATCTTCCATGATTACATGCATAAGATTATCGAAGATTATGTGGATGATCTCTTGGCAAAATCTAAAACTCGACAAGAACACATTGGTGTATTGGAAAAAGTCTTTGATCGACTTCTAGAGCATAATGTAAGGTTGAACCCCAAGAAATGTGTCTTTGGTGTTACCTCTGGCAAACTACTAGGGTTCATTGTCTCCAAAAGAGGCATTGAGGTGGACCCAAACAAATTCAAGGCCATCATGGAGATGCCTCCCCCAACAAACTTAAAGGAATTGTGTAGTTTACAAGGAAAGATTCAATCAATCCATCATTTCATTGCACAACTTTCTAACAAATGTAGGCCATTCAATCACCTGTTACAAAAGGGGGTGCCATTTTCATGGATAGATGAATGTCAAAAATCCTTTGATGATATTAAGAAATACTTGGCTTCTCCACTAGTCTTAGCTCCTCCTCGTTCTAGGGGTCCCCTTCCATATTTATGTTTTAGCAATGGATTTTGCATTAGGGACAATGCTTGCACAAAAGAATGAAAACAATCGAGAGCAAGTTGTCTATTACATTAGTCGAACATTGGTAAGCTATGAAACCAGATATGCTTACATGGAAAAATTGTGCTTAGCAATGGTTTTTACCACTAAGAAACTCAGACATTACATGCTTAGTCACACCACATATGTCATAGCTAGAGAAAATCCTCTGCGTTATATGATGTCTCACACTTACAATAACACCCACACCGCTAAATGGATAATGCTTCTCACTGAATTCGATCTTGAGTTCATAAGCCAAAAATCCATTAAAGGTCAGGTTATAGCCGATCAACTTGTGGAAGCTCCACTACCTAGTGATCATCCCTTGATTATTGAGCTCCTAGATGATTCGGTATTCACTGTCACTGAACAAGAAGAAGATGTCATTTCGAAGGAAGACATCGATATCACTCTATTCTTTGATGGTTCTAAGTGCGAAAAAGGTCAAGGTGTTAGAGTCATGTTTCATACACCCTAGGGGGTGCCTATCCCCTTATCATTCAAACTAGACTTCCAATGCACAAACAAACAATGCAGAGTATGAAGCCTTAATCTTAGGTCTTCAAGCAGCTATAGCTATGGGCATAAAGCGTATCAGGATATTTGGTGATTCTCAACTTGTTGTCAAACAGGTAACCAGAGAATACCAATGCAAAGAACCTACCATAAAGCTTTACCATGAAGTAGCAATGAAATTGCTCTCTAAGTTTGATTGGTATGAAATTGATAGTTTGCCATGTTCGACTAATAGATTTGTAGATGCGATGGCCTCTCTTGGATCATTGATTCCAAAGGATACCTTAGGAGAGGTACAACCACTCATAATCACAATGATCTCTAAATCTGCAATTATCCATGCTGAATCTAAGGATGAAAAGGATGTTTACTTTATCCATTCGGAACCATATGAGCCTTGGTCAAACCAAATAATAGCCTTTCTCAAATTTGGAACACTCCCATCAGATATGTCATGGACTGCTAAATACACTTTCAAGCAAAAGGTAGCTCGTTTTACTCTCTTGGGGGACGTGTTGTATAGATATGGTTATGATGGAGTTCTCCTTCATTGTCTCGAGTCTGTTGAGGCACAAAGAGCCATAGTTGAAGCTCATGATGGTACTTGTGGTGGTCATTTTAGTGGAATGGCCATTGCAAAGCATATTTTATGCATGGGTTACTATTGGCCCACAATGGAATGAGATTGTTGCACTTATGTCAAACATTGTAAGCAATGTCAAGAGCATGCTAATTTAACTCATGTGCCATCACAAGCATTACAACCTATTCAAAGCCTTTGGCCCTTTTCACAATGGGGTCTAGATTTAATTGGAAAAATCTCACCTCCTTCCTCGGGACAACATACATTCATCATCATAGCCACTGAATACTTCACAAAGTGGGTTGAGGTAATTCCTCTAACTAGTACGATAGGACCTAGAATTGTGGAGTTTATCCTTCACCATATCATTTGTCATTTTGGTATTCCCTCAAAAATCATCTCTGATAATGGCAAGTCTTTCAAGAACAAGGATGTTCGAGCACTTTGTGAGAAATATAATATCCAACATAGTTTCTCGACTCCTTATTACCCACAAGCAAATGGACAAGCTGAGGCTACCAATAAGACCTTAATTGCTATTCTCAAGAAACTTGTTAAAGAAAATCATAGAGATTGGCATACACAAATTCCCTTGGCATTATGGGCTTATCGAACAAGCATCCACATGCCTACTAGGGCAACACCATTTTCATTGGTCTATGGAGCTGAAGCAATCATGCCTCTTGAGCTTGAGATCCCCTCCTTGCAAATTTCATTGCAGGAATTCATAGATGATGACACTGCTAGACAAGCACGTCTTGACCAACTCACACTCCTTGATGAAAGGTGAGTCAATGCTTTAGAGCATTTACGAGTATATCAAGACCACCTTAAGCGTGCTTACAATGCCAAAGTTCATCTACATGAATTCCAAGTAGGAGATCTTGTTCTTAAAGAGAATCAACAAAATACCAATGCTTTACCGCATCTTCGTGATAAATTCATGGCTAATTGGTTAGGTCCATACATTGTTACTCAAAAAGTGGGTAAAGGAACTTATAGACTTGCCAGTCTAGAGGGATTTGAAGAGCCCGAACCACTTAATGTTATCCATTTGAAAGCATTCTATGCATAATGTGATTTATATATATATGTATATATACATGGCTATTACACAAAAACAAAATTGCATTTCATACATCACATTTTGCACACATTTTAGTTCACACATTTGCATAAAACACATTTCATTTCATAAAATTGCATTTCACAAGCTACATTACACTCATTCCATTGCACAAATTGCATTTCATACATTGCATTCATATATTCCATTTCATATTAGGGATCATTTATTCAGTTCAGATATTAATTGGTCCAATACAATCATGTTGCCTTAATCAAGGGCACCTTCAAAACATCATCCATTTCATTGCACCATTTCATAAAGTCAAAATTGTCATTAGCAAAACCACATGTCCATAATTCCTAGGTGTTTTTGGTCACTCAGCCACTCCTAGTGTTTTAAGCAACCTCCAAATACATGTCAAGTTTTCTTTAGGACCAAGACACAATTTTCACTAAGAAAATCTTGAGTTCTGGAATTGACTCCAAAAAATTCTTGAACCAAACACAATTACACATCTTAAAAACATCTTGTGTCAAAGAGGGATAACACCATACTTGGGTTGAACCTCAAAGTGAAAAGGGTAATCCTTGCTTGTCCCATTATGCAACATAGTCCACAAAAATAGTGGTTTTCACCACTATCACAAATTTCAAAACAAAATATAGAGTAGTAAGGATAGGGTACAATTCTCATCACACTTAGGTTGAGAATCCAATTCCCCAAAGCTCTAAATATTTCATCACACACCACAGATCCTCAAGCTGTAAGGATAGTACTACATTTCCAGTCAGACAGTTAGGTAGTCATCCCCAAAGCCTAAAGATCAAATTCTTGGACTATGGAGCTAGTCTCCACTAGAGCTATAGATGCTTGAATGGTAGTGGAGTACACTCATGCATGGTGACACATCTCTTTTAAAGAGACCTCTGACCACACATAAGGACAAGCTAGCTTCTTGGTCTCATCCATAACAGGTCTCACCCAATTTACTCAAGATGAGTTAATGAACTCACTTGCACACACTGGTTCTTGATTACCTCGAGTCATTACCATGCTCTTGATTCGGTAAATGAATTCACTGCACACACATTTGGTCTTAAAGAAATTAGACAACATTTAGTGAGTTTGTTTGATACCACTAGTATGTCTGAGTCTCTGCAAAATAATCAATTTTCCATATCAACATCCATATCTTCTTCCATGTCAATATCCATGTCATTTCATGAGTCTTCCACCTCACATACCACCAGTTTGGTGCCCCTGATTAAACAATAATGCTAAACATGGCCAAGAAAATTCTAAACTATGAATGATCATTAGAACATTTGCATTCATCCACATTATCACTTGCATTAATCATCCATATACACATGCATCCATACAAAAAGCATTCACACAAGAGCATAACACATAAAATTAAAGCCATGTATATATATATATATCACATGTACAATGAATGCCCAAAGGCTATATACAATGGAGCACCAAGGCTCATATACAAAAAGTGCATCTAAGCACTAGCTAATGCCTATAAGAGGACCCTTATGACCTTGAAGGAGCCCTAGACCTAGAGCTATGCCTAGACTCACTAGGCCTAATAGACCTAGATATGGATGAGGAAGGAGGATCTGGAAGCCCAATGTCATGCTCCATCAACCGATCCTCCAATAATTGGATGTATCCATCCTAAGCCCAAAGGTGATGTACATCATGTCTCTATCGATGACTCCTCTCTAGTAGCTCTACCTGGAGCCTCATAATCCTATCCTCACCTCCACCTATAGTCGATTATGCCCCTAGCTCCACTCGTAGTCGAGCCACCTCCACATCTCAAGCCGCTATCTCCACATCCCATAGCTGAGCTATCTCTATGTCTCGAGCCACTACCATAGCATCTCACTCTACCACCAGCTACTCCAACCTCACCCAATCCTCCTCACTCTGACCAGGAGGCCCATCTAGAATCTCCTCCATATCCCCTATACCATCTCCATCCCCTCCAAACTCTAGAGCCTCCCTACTGTACCCCTAGATCACCTCCTTCGATTGCTAGCTCGAAGGTGTCTCTAGTGCTTAGGAGCCTCATTGACCTCCTCGACATCTCATCCTCATCCCCATTCCCCCATCTACTATCAGACTTGGTACCCATGGTGGCTATGTAGTGAACCATGCATCATACTCCTCAGTAGTCCTTACATCATCCACATCGAGGAGATCCATCTCCTCATCATCCTCATAAGTCACCCTCCATGCCTTAGCACAAGGGAGACCTATCTCATCCCGATGATGCCTATAGAGCACTAGTGCCTCAGGAACTCCCTACCTCAGTCTAAACTACCATAGCACCCATGAGAACTGGATCAACTCCACCTCACTCGTATGCCTCCCAACCATCCACCTAGCCTATCACACCCATCATAGATGCTCCCCATCACCTATCCACATGGCACCTCACCATGGCCTCCATATCACCTGAGTTACTATCAATCCAACCCATAAATCTTGTACCACTGACTCATCCAAATAGGATGGCTTGACTACACCTCCTCTACCATAGGCCACCTCATAGCATAGGGTTGATCCCTATCCCATCCCATAGTAGGTAAGCCCATAGGTCGAGCCACATTGAAGTGCTCCTAATCCCAACACTGTAGTAGCAAACTGCACCCTAGACCCTTTCACCTCTACCTCCTCACCTCATATAACTCTTGGTACAACTATACCAATAAAGTAGGAGCCCATGCATACACCTGAGGTGTGTTGATCATATCACACACCAACCTAATAAGGTTCCATGGGAATCGACAACTAGTATTATTTGGGGCCACTATGTTGGCCAACATGAACATCACCAAAGTAGTAAGGGCATCCAACTTCTTGTCCATATACATGGACAAGTATGTAATCCCTCCACCCATCACCTCCACATCTCACCAATCATCTCCAAACAATTGACTCAGCTCATGTCCCTTATCGTGTCCAACCTCGACACGTAAGCCCTCCACTAGCAACTTGAGGATGCGGTATACATCCTCAAGTGTCACGGTCATCTCTCTAGTAGGGAGCAAAAATGTCCCCCTATCTAGATCCCATATCTCTACCAAGGTAGAGAGATACCCCTCATCCACCCTCACCACATCTACCCAGGCTTCCCCAGCCAACCCCACAACCTCCAACAACTTCCACTGGTCCTCTCGCACCACCTTCCTCATCCCCAGGATGAGAGGTGAGAACCGATGTCGAGCCTCCAAAATCCTCAACTGCAACACAATTCACATTGCAAAACAATAATGTTACATACATTTAAAAAAAAAAAAAAAAAATGCACAAAAAAAAGAGCTTCAATGATACTTACCTTGGCAAAATGCACATCTGCTCCTACCACCACATCCACACCCTCCATCGCCATAGCTTCCGCAACACCCTCACTCCACTCCACTCCACTCCCTCAGATGTAACTTCAAAAATTTGCAAATGCACAATGAACTTGTTTTCCCTTCTGTAGGCTATTTATAGCTATTTTAGGTGCATTCAAATGCCCATGGGTGCTTCCTAGTGCATTGAAATGCACCCTTACATTTGGAGAACATCAAACTCTGGTGGGCGTTTGTACCTTCGATAGGCGCCCACCAACGTTTGGTGTCAACATTGACAAAAAGAATAAACTGAGTCAAAAAGGTAGCTTACCTCCACCACATCATTCCAAATTGCATCCATACATCAATTTTATCATAATTTCATGTTTTGTGAAAACCAAAATCGATTTGGATTCATAATTTTTTCTTGCGACCAAAAGTCGCAAAATCACATTACAAGTTACAAAATGTTCCAAAACGGTCCAAATTTTCACAAAATGACCATTTTCATCATTCTCATCATCAATTCCATCATTGCATTCATTTTTGTGATAATATGGATTGATTTGGATAGTTAACTTTTATTTACACCCAACAAGTGCAAAATTATCCAAAATTGCTTCAAAATGCTCCAAATCAATGCAAAATTTCACAAAACTATGCAATTCAATCATCAATGCATTTCTCATCATCACATCTTCATTTCAACATCATTTTCACCCATCAATCATTGCATTTGCACATTTTTCCAAGTCATATACAATTTCAAGTGAACCTTGTATCTAGTGGTCTATTCTATCTCCTTGGCGATTGCAATGATTTGCATCCATGCAATTCGGTAAGATGAATAAATCACCATAAGGACACTTGGCCAATATTCATCATCCAATATCTCATTGTTCAAAAATAGAATCAATTTTGGTACTTCACCTTTCGAGTGAAACTATGCCAAGACCAACTTGCTCAATAACTATCATTGATGGCCTTGTCTATGGGGCTTGAAACATGGATAAATTACAATACATCATTCTCCTTAACAATCAAGAATTATGTAGAGTCAACTAGGATACGCTTCCTAGCAATCATCCGATCTTAGGGTGATTGGTTCCTGATATTTTGCATATTCATCACTTTGCATTTCAATGATGCCATACGACAATTTCTTCAACAACATGGAATCACCCCAAACTTGGGGTAACAAAATTTTATTTTGATCTCCCACAATGGGATACATCTTACATGATCATGGCATCTACACTTGGCAAAAACCCCTTTTCTCTGTTAGGGCAAAAATAGAATCAATCACTTGCATTTTTCCAACAACCCCCTTCCACCATTGGGGCAAAAACGACATTACATTTACATCATTCATATCATCCACAATTGCACCATGCATTTCACATAATCATTTGCATAAATTTATCAATTGGCTCGTGAGATGCATCCGTCACTCATTCGCCAATTGAGGGGGTAAGCTACACAATCAAAATTCTTTTATCTCCAAGTTCATCTTTGCATTCCAACAAGAGAAAGTTGCTTCTACATCAGGCCAAACCAGGTGTCTTGTATTTTTGCACCACATTGTGTTTCATGCAATATGGTACAAAAAGGGGCATCTGTAGACACCAAAATCTAGCCACTTGTCATCCATTCATAACTTCCCACCATATTTATCCATTATTTATATATATTTGTTTAATATATATTTAAATAATAATATTTTATATATTATATTTATATATATTTAATATATATATATATATATAAATTAATCCCAACCATCCATCATGATCTAATCCTAGCCATTCATCCACCTTAATCCATGCCACCTACCCAAATTTAATCTCCACCCTCCATCATGTTTTAATCTTGACCACACAAATTGTGTCATTGAAACCCTAACATGCCCTAGGGAAGATTATAAAGAGGAGTCATTTTGATGACTCAACCCCTAAGTCTCCTAAGTTTTCTTAAGTTTTTGAATTCTCTAAGTCATTTGGAGTTTCAAATCTCCTTCCCAAGCATCCTCTCCTCTTACATCCCCCATCGCTCACCTTCACATCCTCCACCCATCGCTACCCACCTCATGAATCAGATCTGCTCTACAACTTCTGCTTCACACCTCGAACGCCCACTAGAGCCTCGCAAGCACCTCTGGGTGCTTCAGACCATCATCGAGCACCCCCCAGAGTTCTATGAGCACCCACCAAAGTTTCTCGAGCACCCTTGGGTATTTCTGGTCATCATCAAGCACCCACAGGTATTTCCCATCCCTGATCTACAACCCTACGACCCTCGAGTGCCATTAGGGCGCATCTGCATCACCATCTTCTACAACAACATCAAAGATAGAAGTGACAAGTCAGCATAAACAAGGTAAACTATTCATTGCAAGTATTTTAGTATTCTCAGATCTGTTTATAGTTTATTTATGCAACTAGGGTTAGTGATTTCTCTTTTTGAGGGTCTCACGTAGTGGAGCCCTCACAGATATTATTAATCCTATTTTGTTTGACTGTGTGTAGGTGTGAGAAGAATATTCATTGGCAGTTGCTTAAGCTGGAGTGGTCCTGCATAGGATACCAAAAAGCCCACTCACTCTGTTGGGATCAAAGATGAGTTTGAAGACACCATGGTTTATTGACCTAGGGTTTCGGAGAACCCTAGATTTGTAATAATTGTAACATCTGTATCAATATCAGATTATGTTGTAACATTGGAGATTTAAGGCTCCCCCTTTTATATCAATAAAATATTCTCTCTTTTGTGCAACATATTGTGTATTGATTTTAGTTATCTATATTTGGTGTTTCATTTTTGCATTCACACCTAGCTTTCTATTATAGGAGGTGTCTCAATCATATGAGAGTTAGTTCCCTATAGTCATAATAACCTTCAAGCAATATATATTCCGAATGATCTTCACTAGATGATCTGTCAATCTAGTGGGTTGAATACTGAGTCCTGGTCTTCACGAGTTTTTCTATAACTCTATGGAGAGACTCTAGTGAAATACAATCTTAGTACTTTCTAAAACTGATATTTATTTTCAGTCCTCACTTGTGACTCTCCCTAATTATACCACCTATACTCTTGTAAGAATTTTTTACAGTGACTGGTCCAATGGTGCATCAGGTTGACAAAAAACTTAGACTCGATAATAATGGTGGTATTCCTATTGATCTATTATGACTAGATCTACCATGGCTCGGATACCACTATTATCTTTTGAGGTAGATCACAATGAGATATGGCAATCACAAGATGTATAAATATGAAATAAATTAAACTTACGATATTTCTAAAATATGCTATAAATAGAAATGATGGAAATGAATATAATATTGCTATGGATGAAATTCACACTTTGTGCAAGATACTACATAAACCATAATGTGCTCCATCACTAATGGAGTCACCCAGTATTCCTAATACTACCTACTAACTTGCTTATCAAACTATTACAATGAGGTCCTCTTACAATGGAATATAGATTCCTTGCCCAACACTCTACCTAGTTTTTTTTTGGTAAGTTGGAATTATATTACAAGCGGGTTTTGAAAGGATCCCAAAAACCTTCTTACAATAGGTCAAAAGACCAAACCGAGGGTTAAAACCCAAATGACACATCCCACCCAGTGGGAGACTTATTACAAGGATGAAGATAAAATCCCGTCTAGCGGGAAACATCCGAAGACCACCACAAAGGAAATCTTGCCCAATGGGAAAAACCGGCAGTCAAAAAGGGAAAATCCCGCCCAGTGGGGACCCTAGAAAATTTAAAAACCTTCCCAGCAGGGAAAACAATAGAAAAAATTACAATCCCGCCTCATGGGGAAAAATTCACACAATCTGGAAATCCTACCACGTGGGTAAAACAAGCATGTTTAGGAATCTCGCCAAGCAAGAAAGGCACACAAACCCTAAACCAGCATGTTTGAGAAATCCTACCTAGCAGGAAAACCAGAAAAATTGGAAGATCCCACTTGTGGGAAAACCACCAAACCAACCTTAAACCAGGTGTGAAGGGTCCCGCCCAAGGGGAAAAAAAACTAGCAGTAAGGGAAGGTCCCGCCCCGCGAGAAACCCAACAGCAATAGGAAATCTTGCCTTGTAGGAAAAAAATAGCAGCATGCCCAGAATCCCACCTTCATAGAAACTAGTAAGAGAAGGCAAACCCACCCATCAGGAAAAACCAATAGTATGCCCAAGACCTGTAGACAAACCCATGACCCCCCATCGGGGAAAACCAGCTCGCCTTGAACCTGCAAAAAATCCCGTGAACTCGTGGATCCCACCTAGCGGGAAAACCAGCAGCATGCCCAGAAGAACACAACCCCTGCCTAATAGGAACCCCGATCTGGGATGCAAGCTACAGAGGAGATATAGGGAAGCTGTCCCATGAGCATCTATGATTGAGAAGGATTTTGACGGGTAGAAAAAATAGCGGAAGCCATTGCATTGTAAGATCTTGAGCCCCCATCCCAAGATCAAACCCTGCAAGGAAACAAGCCATTAAAACCACCATCAAGAAAACTTCTAGCCCCACCATTGTCTGTCAGGGAATGGATCCAAGGAGAGATGTAGCTGCATGCATGGGCACCCCCCCAGAACCCAAACAATAGACTACAGAAAGATCCCTGAGATCCATCCATAAGAACAAACAAACCCTGGATCTACAAGGAGATCCCGAAGACAAGGGTTTCATGGGGTGACTGGGAAAACCATCTACAAGAAAAGGTGCCCCCCAAAGCCAAAAGAACGTAGATGAAGATCTCGAGCAGCAACCAAAAAACCAGAGCCAACCTTCTTCCAATAGCCCTAAAAGCACGCTGGAAACCCATCAAACCAGGAAACTCAGGGCAAGAAACCACCAAACCCTCCATGCAGACCAGCAACCCCGTCAAGAGGGAAACCTTAGAAAATAGGGGAACCTAGAAACTAGGCCTAAGAGTAGACCCGAGAGGGGGTAGGGAAATGGAGAAGTGGGACTGGTCAGTCCAAGGGAACCTGGTGCTGGAGCCATCCCTCCCTTGCCCCCCAACCCTCCTCTCTGATTATTATATATTTTGATCTCACAACACTCTACCTAGTTGTACAAGTGACATCTTGCACATTTACAACTTGCACATTGACACTTGTGCATTTATTACATTGCATGAAGTAACTAGATAACTTCCCCCTAAAGTAATATAATGTCCTAAGTATGTACCTATGAAGGTACATTTACATGATCCAAATGATGTAATAGACTCTAAATCTAACATACACAAGACTCTTGAAAGATACAATCATGTTAAGAAGACCCAAATATTCACTATCCCTATGTGTGATAAGTGAATATATTATATGAGGTATAAGACTACCTCATTTCTAGGTGTATTTCATTCAACTCATTGATGTAATGAGGATCACCATATGGTCATCATGATCCTAATTTTGGATGCAGTTGGACTAGACTGCTAGGAAATACAAGCCACCTAAAGCTAGCTCATCCATAAGCTGAAATTAATATGTACAAAAGAAGGTCACTAGGTGACAGACATATCACCATGCATAAGGCTACTCCATTGCTATACAAGTTTCATTCAACCCATTGTTGTAATGGAGATCACCCCATGGCTTTTGAATATTGAAGATTCTAGGGATTCAAGCTTGTTAACCCCTTCTTTTATTTTGGTTGCTTGGGATACTTGATCATGCTTAGTGGTGAAACCCATTGTTTATTTGGTATTTTTATTTTACTTTTGAGTAAGGGATTTGCTTAGTGATAAAAATCGCTGTTTATTTTACATTATTTGGGAGTTTTCTCATTTTGTGAAAGAGCAAGGGAATTGTTTGGTTGGGGGGAAGCTTTTCCTTTTGTCAATGCTCAGTATCTAGACCATGCGTATAATAATATGAGCAAGGAAAAAAAAATTCTTAAGGTGACTAGGACCATTTTTAGTGTCATAATTCCTTGTTCAGACTAGGATTGTTAATGTGTGAAATTGTGTTGGGATTTTGAGATATGAAAGGTACAATAAAAACTAGACCTCACCTTCTAAAAGTCAAGATAGCTTTCTAAAAAATCTTTTCTAGTATACATCTTATAGCAACTCATAAGTTGTGTTAAAAACACAATTACTCACAAGAGAAATGTGAATGATAATGATATGTGGATTCATGATTGACATACAAACATGGTGTCGTTTGTAATAATGTAAACACAACCTATCCTAATGCAAATGCAATGGATGAATATGCCTAATACAATGCAACTAATAAGTGCATATAATGACATGTATGAAAGCATAATATATGTTTTTGTATTTTAATGTTTTGTATTCTTTTTATGATTTTATGTTTTCTGATTTGTTTTGAATTTTTGATGATTTTTTTGTTGTTTTTGATTATTTTATGAATTAAGTATAAAATGCTCATATGTGAATAATTTTGAGAGGCTTGGGCTCCTCAACACCTTCTAGAAAAGTTAGGTGATAATTTTTGGGTCCTATATTCTTTATCATGATGAAGGGACCTAACCAATTGGCCACAAATTTATCTCGTAGACAATCTTAAAAGCTCTTGGATGGACTTTAGTGTTATAAGCTTGTTTAAGATGATTCTGATAAATGCACAAATGCTCGAGAGCATTAACTCATCGTTCATCAAGAAGGGTCAATTGATCAAGGTGAGCTTGTCATGAAGTGTTGTCATCAATGAACTCTTTCAATGAGACTCGCACAATGGAATTTCTAATTCCAAGGGCATAATGACTCAGTTCCATATACTAGCGAAAAATGGGTTTGCCCCTGTTGGAGTCTAAATGCTATTTCGATAAGCCCATAAAGCTAGAGGTAATTGAAGATGCCAATATTTATGGTTCTTATCGATGATTTTCTTCAATATGGAAACTATGGTTTTATTAGAGGCCTCTAATTACCCATTTTCTTATGGATAATATGGTGTTGCAAAGTTGTGTTGAGTGTTATATTTGGACATTAAAGCCCGCATATCTTTGTTCTTAAATTATGTTCCATTATCCAATATTATTTTGGATGGGATACCAAAATGACATATAATATTATGGATTATGGACTTCGCAATACAAGGTCCAGTCATAGAGATCAAAAGGATTTATTCCACCCATTTGGTAAAGTACACAATGGCCATTATGATGAACATGTGGTAGCCCAAATATGGAGGAGAGATCTTCCCAATTAGATCGAATCCCCACTGAGAAAAATTCCAAGCTGATTGAATCGGTTGCAAGGCTTGAGATGGTAGGTGTAAGAGATTAGCATGATGCTGACACTTGATGCATTTCCTAACATACACGCAACAATCCTTCTCCATCATGGGCCAATAATAGCCCATTCTAAGGATGCACTTAATGATAGCCATGCCACTAAAATGGCCACCATAGGTACCATCATGAGCTTGCAAGATTACCCAAGCAGATTCTTGGGGCTCGAGACAACAAAGGAGGACTCCATCATAGCTCCATAGATATAGAATATCTCCTAGCAAGACATACCTAGTCATTTTCTATTTAAATGCTCTTTTTGTGGCATGCGATAATCCCTGAGGGATACTACCAAGTTTTAGGTAATCTTTTAATTTGATGAGCCAATCTTGGTAAGCTTGAGCTTCAACTGTTTCTGAACAACTTGTTCCCATTGTGATTCAATTTGCACAAATATAGATTGGGAAACAACCTTATGATGAATGGTAGTGCCATTCTATGAAGGACCCTATGAGATCAAGGACCCCCAAGATGCCTATTTTAGAAATTCTTGGGCTTTGTAGAACCACTCATGATTTGGTTCTATCTGAATCATGTGGACTGATTCTTTGTTGTTTGGAGCCTCATGCAACATCATTGATTGCGAGAGAATTTTAACATGGATGGTAGTAAAATCAATGAAAGGATTATGAGGTATTAAGGATCCCAAAGATGCCATTGTATCCATAAAATGATTAGACATGTGAGGGACTACCTCAATATCATACCAATCTAGTTGGGCTAAATATGTGTCCACAAGCTCTTTGTAAGATTTCAGGATGGGACATCTACATTGATAAATTATTTTCACTTGGTTTACTATGAGCAAGGAGTCACCAAAGATATTTAGCTTCTTAATCTTCATGGTGATAGTTGTTTGGAGACCCAATATTAGAGCCTCATATTCAGCGTTATTATTGGTGCAAGGGAAATCAAGTTTAAAAGACAAGGGCATAGGAGCTCCTTGTGGCGTGAAAAACATGATCCTTGTGCCACCCCCTTGCTCGCACTTGGAACCATCAAAGAACAAAGTCATGTTTGCTTTGTTATCCGGTTCTTCAGGTTTGAGTGACTCTAATAATGCAAACACTGCATCATCGGGTAGTTCTATAACTAGAGGTTTGTCATCCTAAAGAGGTGCCTCTGCTAGTTGATTAGCTATGACTTGACCTTTAATGGATTTTTTACTAATGAATTCAAGATCAAATTCTATCAATAGCATGATCCACTTTGTGGTTCACGTATTATGATACATGTGACTCATCATGTACCGCAAAGGATTTTCTTTTGATATGACATATATGGTATGACTTAGCATGTAGTGGCACAACGTTTTGGTAGCAAACACCACTGCTAAATAGAGCTTTTCAATGTATGCATACTTCAGCTCATAACTGACCAAGGTGTGACTAATGTAATAGATAGCTTGTTCTCTATTTTCTTTGTTCTTCTAGGCTAACATGGTTCCCAGAGTAAAGTATATGGCTAAAATGTACAACAAGAAAGGCACACCTGGTCGAGGTGGAGCTAAAACTGGCAATATTACCAGGTACTATTTGATCTTATAAAATGCCTTTTGATAGTATTCATCCCAATTGAATGGGACCCCCTTGTGTAGTAGTTGATTCATGGGTCAACATTTATCTGATAGTTGCACTATGAAGCACTTGATGGATGCTACTTTACCTTGTAAGCTATGAAGCTCTTTGATGTTCATTGGGGGAAGCATTTCTAGAATAACTTTGACCTTTGTAGGATCGACTTTGATCCCTCATTTAGAGACTATGAATCCCAAGAGTTTTCCTGATGTGACACCAAAAACACATTTCTTAGGATTCAGCCTAACATTATGCTCTATCAAGCGATCAAAGACTTTACACAAAACTTTTGTGTGCTCTTCACACAATAATGACTTGGTGAGCAAATCATCAATGTAATCCTCTAGAATATTATGCATATAATCATGAAAAATATATTTCATGGCCTCTTGATATGTGGCACCAATATTTTTGAGGTCGAATGGCATAACTTTATAGCAAAATGTTCCCCATGGAGTGGTAAAGGTTGTCTTATGTTGATCTTTGGGTTTGACCCAAATTTTATTATAGCCTAAAAATCCATCCATAAGGGATAACATCTCATGACCTATAGTTGCATCTATAAGAGCATCTATGTTCAAAAATGGGAATGCATCCTTGGGTGTTGCCTTATTGAGGTCTCTAAAATCCATGCAGATATAGATTCTTCCATCAGGTTTACTTATGGGTACCATGTTTGATACCCACTCTAGATAGTCGATGGGTTGAATAAACTCTACATCCAATAATTTTTGCAATTCATCCTTCACCATTAAGGCAATGGTTGGATGCATCTTTCTGAGATTTTTCTTGACCGGTTTCATAGTGGGGTCCAATGAAAGGTTATGTGTAACCAACTTCAGATCAAGACCCGACATGTCTTTGTATGACCAAGCAAAAATGTTAGACTTCTCTATCAAAAGAGGAATGAGGATGGCTCGCTCCTTAGGAGATAGACTCTCTCCAAATTTGAATTTCTTAGGATTGTTAGGATCATTACCAATATCCACGTCAAAATTCTCCTCAATTGACATATGGGATCCCTCCTCAATTTGATGAGGCGTAGGGATCAAGTGGATGTCATCCACTAGGTTAGGAAGATCTATCATTTCAGATTTGACCTCAGCATTGTAGACATAATGAGCACATCCTAGAGTAAAATGAAAAGGTTGCAGCATTTCTTCATAGGGGAAGAACTCCTCAGGTGATGGGGATGATGCGACATGATCAAATTCAATGGCCTCAAGGTTGAGGTGTAACGACTTTGAAGGGTTTCTTGGATTGTGGAGGGGTGCAGTTAAATCAATGGAAATCATATTGATGGATGGAAGGTGATCTCCATGACCACATGGGTAGGACCTATTGATTTTTGGTTGTTCTAGATGCTCCAAGTGTGGACTAGGAGGTATTGGGATCTTTGGGTCCGCTCTAGGAGTAGATAAGATAACTGGATCCTCAGGTGGGAGCAACTATGCTAAGTTAGGTAGATTAGGAAATACCATGTGATAGATATCATCTGTGTCTATAGGGGGCCTAGCAGGCTCAATATCTCTTATGTCATTATTGAGATGACGAAGGTGGGTAGGACCTAAGTATGCAATTTTAGTTGCATCCTCATACTCATCATCTATATTAACCCAATCATTTTTAGGAATGTCATCTGGTTCATATTCCTCTTCTGGAATGATCTCATGATATACTATAGGAGGTTCTATGGTAACCATGGTGATTGGGTGATGATCCCTCCATAAGTGAGAAGGGTTGGGGTCAGCATATTCATTCCAATCAATATCCACCCCAAATCCTAGGCTTAGGCACTCTAGGAAACTAGCCAACAACTCATCCGACATGCGGATGGAATACCCTAAACCAAACTTATCAGTAGGTAGTTGGTACTATGGTTGATAGGGTGTTCTACAACCTTGCTCATATAAACCTAAACCATTACCATGCCAATGGCAATGGTAGAAGTATCTGAGAGCAAAATTAGGGTTTGACATATAGTAGATATTACAGGCAAACGGTTCATTGTCATGATGGATAACTGGAGGTTGATCTATGGCTGAGTCAAAACCCCCATATATGAAATTTGTTTGGTTGGGCGGCATGCCTAAGGGTACCACCATTCCAATAGGAAAGGGAGGAGCATAAGGTCTCCCCATGTCTTGCATGGATTCAATAATTGGTGTGAAAGTTACATTTTATACCAAGTATTCCACAAGCCCGGGGTTGACTAAATGGATAGTCACTTGAGGTGTAGATGATGCAGTAGATGAAGTAGGTGATGTAGGTTGAGGCACATCATCCATCATGTCAGGCAATTTTTCTTCCTCCATGGGAGTCAAAATCTCCATCGTAGAGATGTTTGGGATGACTTCAGGATCATCTACCATGGGTGCTTTCAACTTCTGTTTGATCTTAGGATCAGATGATGATGAAGGTTTATCAGAAGTAGCTACTGGTTTAGGTGATGGTGGTGGCGTTGAAGTGGATGGATTAGCATGCACTGCTTTAGGTTTTGCACTCTAGATGCTTAATGGGTGAACTAGGTCTAATGTCCAGATGCATTGATGGTAGGATAAATTCCCCTAGATTACTAACCTGATTGACATACTTAAAGGGTTCATCATCCAATGGGATGACATGAACCTGTCCCTCATGAATATATTTAATACATTGATGTAAAATAGAAGGGACACATTGCATGTCTTAGATCCAAGGATGATCGAGCAAAATATTATACTGCATCGCTCCTTCCAACACATGGCATAAAATAGAAATGGTTTTTAGTCCCACCTGAATAGGTAAGACTATGGTACCAACTGTTGAGCACAATGCATCATTGAATGCTCACAATGTGAAAGTGGATGCCACTATGTGTGACTCTGGAAGGCTCAAATGTTCCAAAGCTATCATCGTTATGATGTTAATCAATGATCCTATATCGATCAACACTCGCTTGTAAGGTATTCGCTTTATGCAAGTGATTATGTGCAATGAAGGGTCTGCTACATTAGCTGGAACTTGTTTAATTTTGTGGTCATAGAAGGTGACCATAGGCTCTTTGCATTTCTAAATGTGCCCCACAAAATTAGTGAATGCATTGGGATTCTGAGGCTGAAGCTCAACAAATTTTAGAATATCCATGAGTGCCTCCCTATGTCTAGGGGATTGTTGAATGAGCTCATAAATTGAAAGCTTGGCTGAGGTTGTATACAGGCTCTGAGTAAGCCTTTTTCTAATGGTAATCATCGGTTATATCGGTGGACCTGGCAATAGGTTTTGAAGTGGCCTTTGTTGGGGCACAGCAGGTATTCGAATGGGAGCCATAGGTGGCTCAGGTTGGTTGTACCTTTGATTTTGGGTTATTGTGTTGATCATACCAATGAACCCATGTGTGGGTGGATTCTTATGTATCTTGTTTACTCGCCCTATTTTATTACGCTTGACCTCATGGGTGGGCAAAGGATCTTTAAATATTCCCATCTGTCGATTATCTAGAGTGAGAGGGTTATCAATTTGTAATTTATTCTTATCAAGCATGTTCTATAATAGGTTTTTGAAACCATAGCACCCTTGGATATCATGTCCATTTTCCTATGATAAGAATAATATAATTCCTCTCTATACCCTTTAGGATTCGGATAGGCTAGATCTAACAAGTAAATTTTTTGGTAAAGTAATCACCTTGGCCTTGCATAATCTATTAAAAAGGGATGCCAAAGACTCAAGCAGTGGTATGCATGTGCGAGGATTATGGTGTTGCTTGTATTGAATTTGATTTCTTTGGCATTGTTTATTGTACTACACCAAAGGGGGTTGAGCTTGATAATTAGGTTGCTATTTTGATTTCTCCTCTTTGGGAATGTTTAAAAAAATATGATTCACAGGCATTGGTTTTGCTTGATGAGGATTGTTATGCGTATTTTTGTTCCAATATTTCTTACAGATATTTAAGTCTCCATCTTGGATCTTAATGTCCTCAATTACTTTAGCTTTAGCTAAAGCCTCTTTGAATGTTTGATATTGTTGCAATTGTAATAAAAGTGATATATATTTTGAGTAAATCTTGGTAAACATTTGGGTTAGTTCCGAAATAGGGATGGTGAAAGGTAGTTTGGACATTGTCTTATGCCACCTATTCCCATAATCCATAACTAGCTCATCATCATATTATCATAAGTTCGACAAGTCAGTTAGGTTTACCTTCTTCTTGACTCCAAAGGAGAAGCGTTCAAGGAAGGTGTTTGCTAGCTATTCAAAGCTAGAGATGCTATGTCTAGGTAATTGGTTATACCACTCTAAGGCTACACCAGAGAGTGTTATCACAAAAGTTTGTAGCAACAAAGCATCATTGTCTTGGAGCTGAAAACACAAGTTCATGAAACTTGTGACATGTTCCTGGGCATCATCATCCCCTCTAAATTTATCCAAGCTTAGGCATTTTGAAATACTTTGGGTAAGCGAGACTAGGCACTAATGGATCAAGGGGTTGATTATATAATTTGCATAATGTAGGTTTTTGATAACCCGCTCCCTACTTCTCAAGTGATTGGATTCACTCTGTGAGAACTTTATAAGCCTACGATGAGATAATCTCATTCTCTCAAAGAGATCTCTTGGGAGGAGGTGGTGGAAGGTTCCTATTGGCTCGAGATGGTAGATTGTGATCATCTACCATGTCCTCGCAATATGGCTCAAGATATGTTTGGTCTTGGTCATCTACTTTTATCTCTTCATAGACCTCATACTTTGATGGGTTTGGTGCTTGGCGCTATCTTTGCTAAAACTGATGATTAGAGGTGATAAGAGGGTGGTTGGTGGTTGGCCTAGGTGGAAACTCTTGTTGTTGCGTAGTGCACCTCATGGTGAGTTGTTGTCAATAAGTACTAGGCATGGGTATTTCTTCCTGAGCTACCCTACGAGATCTCTCTTCGTGCAATCCCTATTCTAAGGATTCTTTCCTCACGCAGTCTATGTTTGTACAACCACTGATGGTGTAACCTCTGTTATTCTACATGCTCATGATCTAATCATTCTCGCTCATGATGCAAATCATCCAATTGGGATTGGATCAATTGCTCTCTCTGACTAGTGTTAGGCCAAGGTAGTCGATCTGTTTGATCCATTGTGTGAGGTCGATGACTTCTCATCTCGATACGAGGGGTTTTAGCTATTTCAATTCATGTAGTGGGTGTGGCAACCCTCTTACCTTGATCAATCGAAGTTGTGTTTACTTTGTGCTTGACCCTAGGGGTGATGTCCTCATGTAAGGATGGCATAGGTGTGTGGTATGTTCACGTGGAACACTCTCCACATGTATGGGTAGGATGAACTACATATTCATCATGACCACCCTCAAAATGAGAATGAGTGGAAGAAGGGGCTCTACGAGCTACATTTGGGCCATACCTATCTAGGTGATTTAGCTTATGGCTCTTCCAAGGTTGGTCAGGAGGAGTAGCTCCCCCATCTCGACTAAGCAAGGGCATGTACTCTACTCCAAGCTTCAAAGGGTTTGTAGATCGATTGGGTACATGGATGTATGCAACCCCTCTACTAGGCCCCTCTATGGGTGGATTTTATCTAGAAGAAACATGTGATGGATGAGGTCTAAGAAGATCCTCATCTTGGTCATGGGGAGGTCCCATAGAAGTCCTCCTAGTAGGGGTCTCTCGATGAGTAGATCCCCATGTGTAGAATTATCTCCGTGATGGCTACCTGAATGTCGTTCAGGTAAAGGTAAATCATGTGGGTTGTATCGAAGGTGTTCTGAGCCTTCATGTGCATGGTCGGTAGCCTTAGTATGGGATTGGGTATGGCTTCGTGTTGTGACCATTTTATATTTATTAGGCATTCAATTAGGAAATAAACAAAGTATACAAATGATTATCTCTTTTAAATATTGTTTGTGTTTCCTAAGCTAGCTTGTGTGTTATGATTCATTGTTTTTCTTGCCTTTCTCTTGTTCGAGTTTTTTATATTGTTGATGTAATACTCAAGTTAAAGGGTTTTCACTTGTATACTCTCACACACGATCCTGGTGATGAATTCTAGACTGTGAAACCCACCAAAATTTGGAGATGAAGCCCAAATTTGATGAGGGAGCATAGGTCCTACCAGTCCTCACCCAGTTCACTGTGGTCAATGATACACCTTTCGAAGAAGAGTGTGTGCTATTTTCCATGGCTACGATGGTTCTTGGAGCTAGCCTTGGCCAAAATGGGGTACGAAGATCCATAATGCAATCCAACAAGGTGGTGATGAAGTCCACCATTGTTGGTCTTGATCAGCAGTTGGATGTGACTTCCAACTCGCTGATGTTAAATTTGAGATGTGATGTGTGTGTGGGTTCCTTTTATTTCATGCAAAAGGAAAATGCAACATAGAGCAATCCATGATTTTTTGCTAATGCATGAAAGAACGTTTCAAATTTCCAAATATGTAAATAAAAATATTTTAATTTTAGAAATTTGATAGTGCAAACCCTAAATGAAGTCAGCCTTTAGACAGGCAACATGCAAGCAAACCCTAACAATCAATTAATCAAGGGTCATCACTATGTAAAATGGTCTACAGTAGAGGTCGTCAGACATAAGAATGATCAGAAAGAGGGGTCATTGTACCCTAGGGTAGCTAGTAGCAGAGGCCACTATTCCCAATAGTGGTCACAGGCAATGAATTTAAAAATTGAAAAATTTCACTAAATTTCTCTACCAAAGCTTGAAATCTAACTTTTTCTATAAAAAGTAGTAAATTCCAGCATAGAGATACTCACAGGTGTAGCCAACATTTGATGAAGATGTTGCAAAGTTGATTTTTTGACTCTTCTAAGGCCATCAAAGGGTAGAGTGATGGCTCTGTTGGCCATCATAGGGTAAGACGGTTACGCCTGTGAGCCGTTCTAGCTCAGAATGGTGGTACCTGCAATTCAAGAAAATAAGAAAACCATAAGTTAGCGATAAATAAGGAGATTGTGGGAAAATTCCCGCATGTGATCACCACTGTAAGATGTACAAAATATCTAACACCTATAGATGTAATATGAAATCAAATTGAAAATGCAAATTATGTAACCATCATGACAAAGAAATAGAGAAAATAAAGTGCCCTTCTCATTGATATTCAAAAATTATCATTACAAGAGGTTACAAAAGATCCCTCTTAGGGATTCACCAAATTGATACAAATTACATCAAGAATCCAATAATAGGTGTCTTCCAAAAGATCTTTGTAATCTCCCAAAATTGATTATGGAGGGTTTCTTAGCGACCTCCGCTTGATGATGCCAAGATTAAGGAATCTTTATGATGATTTGCTCCTATGGAAACCTAAAATCTGCACACATAAGCACTTACAAGAAATTAGTAGCAAATGTGGAACCTCTCAAGATGAGGTCCATTTCCATGATAAGCCATTAAAATGAAAATGCGTAAAATAGTAAATAAATGCATGTAAAACTAAATGAAAGTGTGCTAAACTATGTTAGAAATCAAATTGAAAGCTGCTAAAGCTAATCTGACTAAGAAAATAGAGAAAATTGAATGTCACCACAAGGCCATCATGGGCTAAAATGGTTGGCTCTATTAGCCATCATCGAGTCTGATGGCTCCACCTACGGGCCACTATTGGGCATAATGACCACTGAATAGAGAGCTCTTTCTCTATGCTCGATGTGGGGTGACATTCAATTTGACTATCAAATGGCTTGACGTTCTTGGTGTGTTCATGAGGAATGACTTAAAGGTGGAAATGGATACAAAATCAAAATAATTGATGGTGAATAATGGTGAGATTTGCTCTTCAAGCTCCAATGCACTTCATGGATGCGAATGCAAGCTTCATGATGAAATGTGGGTAGCACCTTGATGCTTATGAGATATTGATCTCTCTATTAGGCAATTTGATAGCACTTCATCATAGATAATTTTGGATCATTTGAATGAAAGCTTGGGATCATTTTATAGATTTCCAAATTGGCCATCTTAGCTTGCAAGGGAAGCCAAGATCAAGATTTGGTTAGGATCAGGCATCCCAAGCATCACTTCTGGAAGCTTCTCACCCGTAATCACTCAAGATCATTTGCCCTGTAATAGATTTGGCTTGGCTAGGAGATCCCAAGTTTGTTATAGGTGAGGTCGTCCTCAAGGGGCATGGCCCGATCTGGGGGCCATCATTGGGTCTAGCGATCGCCAGGCAGTCGCTAAGGGGGACAACGAACCAAGGCTGTAAAGGGTTAGATTGCCCTATTTGAGTGGTTAGAACCACTGTTAGGTCTTGGGAAGGCCCAAGATGAGTCATATGGCCTGAAAAGGTGTCCATATGAGTAGCCTCCTCAACATGACGTGTTTTAGGTGTCTACAAGTAAGGAGGATAAGTTGATAAATATTAGATTAGATTGAATAGAAGGAGAGTTCACTGATTAAAATCATCATTGTAATGTTGTAAGAAGGCCTGGATAAGTAAGGAGACCTTATGAAATAAAAGCAGCATGCATAAGCTAAGTCAAAATTTACAAATGCAAGAGAAATCAAGAAGTGTAGACCAAAATTAGGGAGAAGGAAAGTAAGGCAAAATTTCTAATTGCAAGTCTATTGAAGAAGAATGTGTCAAATATAATATCATTGGGTGAAGACGTTTCAATGGTAAAGTTGTAGAAAATGGTTCAAATATAACAACATTGTTTTTAGAGGGAAACTCAAAGTGAAAAGCATTTGAAGTAAATGAATCTAAAAGCCTATTTGATAAATTAAAAGGTTGGCCATAGCATATATTATGATTAATAAAAAATGTTGGCACTAATAAATTGATTAAAGATGATAAAATAAGGTTGAAGTTTGAAAATGATAAATTAAAAGGTGAAAGCTCGTGTGAATTTTTTATGAGATATATTTTGTCAAAAAGGATAAAAATTAACTCCAAAGTTTACTATTGAGAGAAAAATACTTAGGGAGACAAAGGAATTCATAAGGAACATTTTAAATGATAATTTTTTAAAGAGGCAAAGAAAAATTGTGAAGAATCAAATTTAGAAAATTATTTAAAGTTATTTGAAAGTATTTTTTAAAGGAAATTGATGAATGAAAATATTGGTCCATAAACACTTTTGATAGAACCAATAGTAATCTCATAAATATATGAAGATATAATATTACTTTCTCATAAATTCTTAAAGCATCTACTACCACGAGAGAAATGTAAATTGCAAATGCAATACCAAAGAAGAAATATAAATCATCAAAGAGACAACATAGTACACATGGCTTTCATGATGAAAGAAATGAATCAAGTAAGCAAAAAAATATCAAACAATGTTTTCTTTTCAACAAAATTATCACCAAGTAACACAAGAAATTATTTTACCTTATAGAATCAGCCAAAATGGATAAGATAATCTCTCCTTATGGAAAAAAAATGTAAGAACAAGATGAATTATTGAGTAATAAATTCAAATTATGAGTGAAAACATGACATATATGACCTACTTTAGTGTGACACTAGTAATGTTCATAAAAAGAAAAAAGTGAATAATAATACATGTGATTTTAAAATCATGATGGCACACTTTTTGTGATACAAGTAATTTGGAGCCCATGAAGGCTCATGTGAATTATGGCAAATATGATTTAAGACCCATGACAATATATGTTTGGTGTGCTACAAGGGACCTTGTTTTGGAAATAGATATAGCATGTGACAAAAGGAATTTAAACATCAACAAAGAGTGTGCAAAATGTGTATGTGTTGATTATTTTTATGTTCATAATAGTAGTTGTGTTGCATGTGATGATCCTCCATATAAAATAGACAATAATGGTTTGAGCATTACTCTTGATACTGAAAATGGTTGTGAATCAAAGTTTTTTTATCTTGCAAAAATTATTTGTGGGATAGTGTATATGTATAACTGTCATGGTGAAAATAAGATTTTTAGAGTTTTGATAGTGATAGTTCATTTTTTATGAAAATACTTGTGATGGTCATATCGATAGCACCAAATGGATGTCTTTAGAGAAAAATATTTTATGGATTTCTAATTTTGATAGTCATAGTTTTAGATGTGTTCATGAGAGTGCTTGTACAAGAAATATCCATTAATTTTGTAGAATGTGTTGGTCAAAATAAATGCTACCTGCTAGTATTGATGAACAATATGTTGATAATGGTTTGAAGTCTTCAAATATTGACAAGGATTATAATAATATAAGTCACACAATATTTTTTAGTATTGGTCTAAATTATGATAAATACTATTGTGATGACTTGTTACCTTTAGAAGGTTATAGAAATTAGGGTAATGATGGATTTGAAATGCGCACAAAATAAATTGGGACTAAAAAAGGATATGATGAAACGGGGAAAAAAATAAAAGAATCTATTGTATCTAAATACAAAGGCTTCATATTTATAGGACAAACTAATGAAAGTGATTTTGTGACAAGGAATACTAATATTGGTTTTGTAGCAAGGAATGTTGTGATAGGAAACAAAGAAGCTAAATCTATGACAAGTACCAATTAAAACTATTGTGACAAATTGACATATATGAAAGATAAATATTTGAGAAAGATAAAACCAGAAAGCAAGAGTCAAATTCAATGCCCTAACAAAATCTTGAAAGTTAGAATCAGATTGAGAGATTAACATCATACCAAATTAATGTAATACAAAGGGTGTTGGAGTTTATTACATTATTTGGTACCTTGAAAGTACTTTGTAAGTAAATTGTAAATACTTTGTAAATATGTGGTGTGAAGGAGTCTTGTAAATATTTTTCATTTAGTAATCATTAGATGTTTGTCATTATTATGGAGTCAATAAATATATTTATCCTATGAGAAATATGAAGATTCATATCTCCTATGAGTTTAAGGAGATGAAGAGTTAGTTAAAGTTGAAATTTCAAGAGCCTTCTTGTAAAGGCTATTTGTAGGAGCAACATATGTGAGATCTTGTAATGTGAATTACAGTACATTATTTTGTACTATAGAGTATTGTATTTTTTCCATCAAAGTGAATATAGTGTGTGTGTTCATTTTATGAGTTGAATATATTGTGAGAGTTATTTGATTAATGTATTTATTTTTGAATTTTAAAATAATATCAATTGTGGACAGTCAGCCTATGCTAATCTAATTTTAAAATTAATAATCTTATACATTGACTAGTCAACCAACAAATCAACAAGTTGGGTTTAATCCATAAACTTGCACTAGTAAATCACTCTAGACTGAATCAACAAGTTAGTATCCCAAACCTACTAATAATACAAATTCAATCAAGAACCCAAGGCCCACTTAACCCTCTAAACTTGGGCATGAGATAATTATAATAAAATCAATCAAATACCAATACTCTATAATGTTAATTAGTCCCATCAAACCCCCAACCAAATCAAAATAATATGTAAATTTGGCAATCCTTAACTAGCCAACTAGGAGATCCAATAATTCAAGGTACTACCTAGAATCAATCATTACCTCCCTATCATCAATCTTGATAAAATATACAATAAACCCTATAGAATTGGCTAGTTTTGCAATATTGCTCAAGTCCTCAAAATCTTAGAATGCATATAACCCACAAATCATGCAAAATCATAACCCATAGGAGTGTCCTAATCATAACTAGTGCAAAATACAAACCAATAATTTTCTCCCCAATAAAATATGCAACAACCACAACCAATGGCCTCTCAAAATTCTCAAATTATGTCAAATCAATAGATGGTCTAATATATCCCATAATAGTAAGCATTCATGGGGCTGCCACAATACCAAATATAATACAACCAATAAATGTCATATGGACAAGGGCCTCAATGCTAACAGATGCAAATTTAAGCAAGGCTAAAAAATCATCTTATAGATTGGACATATCAAGGGCCTTTTAATTTAATGGTCTATTATCTAACCTCTAATATTGTATTAAATCCCTCCTAACCTTTAATGAAAATGGTAGCAAGATTATGATTGATCACCTTAATGAATTATCAACATTAAAAGTTAATTTATTGGATATAAGAGGAGGATGTTAAGTTATGGTTGTTGGTGTTCTCACTTAAATACAAAGTCACATTGTTGTATAGAAGCTTACTAGACAACTTAGTCACCAACTAGGCTTCTACTTTTAAGCCATTTATGAGGATATTTTCCAATCATGAGAATGCATGTTCAATGTTGTTTCAATTTATTGTTATTCAAAGGAACCGAAATAAAAAATTTATGATTATAATATGAGGTTCATAAGGACACTACACCTTATACCCCAAACATCAAATATTCATATAAACAAGCCTTTGCATATCATATTAGATGTCTATAGTCAAACTTAGCCTTGATGGTCCAAAATACAAATCATATTACCTTAGTTAGGGTATTTGAAGATTCTTCTCATGCTAAATACTTATTGATTCAAGTAAGAAAGTTACTACCTACTCTATTTATGGCATATGTTAAAAATGTAGCCCAACCTCAAACTCCACAAATACATTATCCCTTCACTAGTTGCACCTATTTCAATAACTTACTACCAATAGGATTAAACTTACCAAAGTGCATAGCCTCTAGGTCCTCAAATTACTCCATTGCATTCTACTACACCCATATATCTACAAAAAGATACCCCCACACATTCACCTACTAGGGCTAGAGTATGCCAAATATAATTGCATTTCAACCATAATTGTCAACACTGACCATTATGCCTCATTTGTCTAATGAAATTATTGCTCTCGTACATCAAAATTAGATTAATGGATTAGACAGTTAAATAAATTAGATAAGTGAAGCAATGAAAAGCTTGGATAATCAAGGGAAAACTAAGAGCATATAAAACAATTGATGACAATAAATAGGAAATTGGTAGCAAATACAAACTCCCTACCTCATATATTGGTTTCCACATTAAAACCCATTGATTAGGTGTAGAATAACATGGTGAGTATAAATTTGAAAATAATAACACTAGACACATTTTGGTAGCATGCATAATGGTAATTTGAAATGCTTAAACAATGACATAAAACTACTAGTACTAGGCATAATAAGCAATAATGGTAAGTCAATCAGTGGCAGTTCAAATGCCTATTATGTACCAACCTACCAATCAAAAACCTATCATTATAGAATAATTAGGGATAATACAGTAATTAGTTTCAACTATACCTAATACAAATAATGCAGTCTTTGCTAAATATGGGATACCTAAATAAGAGGATATTTTTTCTTTTGAGGATCAGGTAGTGTTGGATAATCAATAAAAGGTAGTTTCCATGAGTAAAAGAAAAGCAATTTATGAACAATCTCAATCATCATCACCCAAGTTGTCCCATGAAAATAGCCTAGTTTAGGGGTAGTAACAATCATTTTGTGAAGAGGAAGACCACCATTATATCTTAAGGATAAAGGGTTAGTAGTCTCAAACTATTGTACCATACAAAGTATTGGTAGAGAGACTACACCAACTCATACCCAACAAACTAATGATTTTAAAGCAAGTAGGCTTGTAATTAATAAAACTATAGTGGGAGAACCAAATAAACAAAATGAATGGGACAAGTTATAGAAGGAACCTAAAATATCCATTTCTAACCAATGAGGGTCAATTAATTGCTATAAGGTAATTCAATAAATTTGTTCCACATAGTTAGAATAATGTTGTTGAGTCAAAATTTAACATTATTAATGCACTGAGAAAGATACCAACCAAAGTAAATATCCTAGAGTTGTATTCTTTTCCTGGGTAGAAAGTTTTGTTATAACAAGTTCTAAAGGAATAGAAGTGGAGCTACACTAAGACCGAGTTAATTATATAGAATTAAGTATAATCAGATCTGATCAAATAGCAAATTTAATGATTAAGGATCCATTTGATATTCAAGTAAATGCAATGAACATTCCAAATGCCCTAAAACCAAAAATAGTTAAAACCATTGTTGTTCTAAATCACCCTAAATATTTAAAGCTACTTGTTCTATAGTTGTATAGTAGAATTAAGGGAAAATATAACTATTATACCCAAATTTATATTTAAAGAAATGGATTTTCCTTATACCAAAACATCTAGGGGCAATTTAAATGGATGGAACCAAGGTTAATGTTATGGGAGTTATAAAGTATCTAATAATGATGATAGCTAAACATCTAAAATTCATGGTCATCCAAGAGGTAATTATGGTGGACCTCCCTTATTAGTTTGGAATGGTGCTATGAAAGGAATGGATAAGTAAATTATCAAGATATGGGTACCTATCAATGGTATATACCCATATGAAAGTCCCCAAGGATGGAAAGATCATCAATATTAAAAATGAACCTCCTTAAAACTATTTCTTGCATAATTTGATGATGATGGGAGAGTTAGTTAGAATGAGTTGTTAAAATTTATATATGAAGAACTAAATGAAGGTGAACTCATTTTAAATGAGACATGATCATTGGGATCCTATATAAATATGAGGGTGATGACCAAGGGAACATATTTTAAGATATTGATCTATGGAATTACTTAATATTTGAAAATTTGAGTGAAATTCTAATGTTGATAAGTAAACAAGCTTGAGGATACGAGGGGGATAATGCAATATGATAGGGTTAGGACTAGAATGGAGCTAGTACAGGCATATAAATCATAGATCCACATGATGTGCAAATTAATTATGCATGTAGGTTGTTCAACTACACAAATAACAAAACAAAGTATGAAGCACTATGTGTGAGACTAAGAAAGGTAGAAAAAATTAGTATTAAGAAACTAAATATTGTAGGTGAGTCAAATTTTATAGTTAATCAAGTCAATTTACTATATTCCACTAAGAACAATAATTTTAAAGCATTTAAATATCAATTATGGGATTTGATCAAAAAATTAACACATGCATCAAGTGGAATTAGCTCAACTGGAGACCAAGGTTCAAATATTACCAAATGATATATGTATAATATCTAATATTTGTTGTAATAGCACTACATGATGATGATGTAATGTGGGTGGGGTATGTTTCAATCCCATATAACCAATTGAAAAAAAGTTTTACCACATGAAATTGCAACAGTGACTAGGAAAAAATTCATAAAACTTGATGAGCTAGCTTCTCTTATTGTAAGATTTACCCCATCCATAGACATGTGGGATAAACCAAAAGAACTAGAAGTGACTTTTAAACTTCTTATTCCTTATAATTATGACATTGAAAAGTATTTAATAACAATAAAAAATGATTGAATTTATTATTAGATAAGCATAACATGCTAGAGGAAAACAAGAATATGGGGATGCTATGAAAGATAATATAATCTAGTTAAATACCAACCATATATAGGCTTAATCACCATAGAGAGTCTAATTAATCCTGATGATAGTGCCAAGAAGACAAGGTGAAGCTTTTATCATACCAACCCATTGAAATTGTTGAAGGAAAAAAACTATTGATAAGAAAAGAATCCATAAGGGAAGAAATTTTTATCATTAAAGAGTTATGCACAAAATAATATGATGTTATTTCCTGGAGATATTAGGATCTAAATTTTATGACAATAACATAATTGAACACACGATTGACTTTAATCTAGGGCTAAGCCATTTTAGAAAAATCAAAGGCCTTTCAATCATAAGTTATAATGAAGAAGGAGATACTCAAACTATTTCAAGCATAGATCATCTTTCCCATTTAACACTTGATATGGTTTAAAAATCTAGTCCCTATGCATAAGAAGAATGGGGATATTCATCTGTGTATAGAAATTAGAAATCTAAGTAGGGCATCCATGAGATATCACTACCCATTGTCATCAATGGAAAAAATATTACAAAAGGTAACACGATCAAAATATTGTCATTATTTAACGACTTTTCAGGTTATAGCTAGATTTGGGTTAAAGATGATGATCACCATTGTAGACATCAAAATCTAGCCACTTGTCATCCATTCATACTATATATATATATATGAATTTGTTTAATATATATTTAAATATTAATATTTTATATATTATATTCATATATATTTACTATATATATTTATTTATTTATTTATATGAAATAATCCTAGTCCTCACATTTTAATCTCAGGCATCCATCCACCTTAATCCATGTCACTTACCCAGATTTAATCTCCACCCTTACTTATGTTTTAATCTTGGCCACTCAAATTGTGTCGTCGAAACCCTAACATGTCCAAGGGAATATTATAAAAGAGGAGTCATTTTTATGACTCAGGCCCTAACAGCCCAAAAAATTTGAGCATCCTTAAGATATTTTTGAAGCCTACTTTAAATTCTATTGACATTCATTCACAGGGAATTCTTAGAAGGTCAAACCCTGGCCCTGTAATTTCCATCCTCACCCTCCATCATCATCCTTGCATCACTCCGCTTCTACCACCATCCTTCTCGTACAAACCAAACCTAGTTCTGCACCACTTCCATTAGCCTCGAATGCCCTCCAGAGCCAGTCGAGCACCCACCAAAGCCAGTCAAGTGCCCACTAGAGCCAATAGAACACATCTAGGCATTTTTGGTTATCCTTGAGCGCTCATGTGTGTTTCTTGCATCATATTTACCACCTTGTAGTCCTCGGATGTCGTTAGGGCATCTTTGCAACCATCACTAGCATCATCAACATAAACAAAAAATAGAAAGTTAGCATTGTTGACAAGGTAATAATTTTATGCATTTATTTTTATATTCTTATGCTTTATTTATAGTTTTATTACAACATCTAGGGTTAGTGATTTTATTTTTAGGGTCTCACACAATGGAACCCTCACATGTATTACTAATATTTGTTGTTGTTTTTTGTGTGCAGGTATAAGGATTACAATTGTTGGAAGTTGTTGAAGTTGGGGTGGCCCTATCTAGGATACACAAGCCCACCCACAACCTCATTGGGATCAAATACAAGTGTGAAGACACTAGCCATTATTTTCAACTAGGATTTTGGAGAACCCTAGTATCTACAATTTTGTATCAAACATAAGCATTGTAAAACCCCATATTTGGGGCTTATTGATTGCAATATTTGAGATTCGACTGCAATAATAAAAAAATTATTTTGTGCAATCTTTGTGTATTACTTTGCTTACTATTATTTTATACTTTATATTGGTGTTTATTGATTACTTATTCATAAATGGTGATCCCTATGAGACCCAAAAAGGGTTCTCTATGCTAATTTACTTTGTCACTAACTTCTATTTTTTGTTTTTCTATTTTTTAGATTTTCAAAAACTTGATTGCACGATTTTTTAAGAGTTAGGGTTTTTAGAAAGTTGTAAAATTTGACCAAAAGTTGTGTGGATGCCCTACAGTGCTTGGGGGATGCCCTAAAGTGTTCAAGTAAAACCTTGCTATGTTCCAATGGCTCTGAGGTGCATTTCATAGTGACAAAAAGATACATAGGTTTCTTGGTAAGTCTACTTCAAAACCCTAACCCACTTCTGTTGTCGTTTCCTTGATTTTTATAGTAACATTGATAAAAAAAATCATTAATTTCTATTAAAAGTAATTATATTTCATTTTAATGTGTATTTTAGGCATTTAGAGTAGCCTTGCATCCACACATTCACCATAGTTCACATTTCAGATTTAAAATTCTATTGTTTTTTGGTGTGTTTTATTCAATATTTTGCATATTGTTTTCATGTGAAATGATAATTGCATAAAATAGTTGTATACTAGGGTTAAAAATTCCCATTTTTACTTGCTTAAATATGAACAAGATCAAAATACATAAGTATACTCTTGCATTTGGTGATTCAAGGTGAAATATTAGGCGAACCCTCCACTATTTAGAGTGGGTCTTAAGTGGTGTACCCTACATTTTTTGAGGAACTTAGAATTTTTGTTTTTGAATTCTAATTTAGACTTGTAAAAATAGGTTATTTTTGACATTGTATGTACACATTAGAAAACACAAAATTTAAAATGAATTTCACACTACACGTTTCACAATAAACAGTATTCATCACCAACCATTGCTTGAGATTTGATGACGGTGGAATTCATATCCATCTGTCAATATCTGCCCTTAGCCACCATAGATACCCATGAGAAAAATTTCTAGATTTCATCATCATGAAGAATATAATTTTCTATCCAGCCATATATTTCACCCTGCATAATTCAAATTAGAACACACAAAACTCGCAAAAAATAAAAAATAAATAAAAGTGAGATAAAAAAGGAGGTAAGACAAATTTGTTGCAAAAACATAGGATTGAGTTATTTAATTTATTTTGTGAAGTTTTCATTTACATTAATTTCTTGCATATTTCACAGATTTGATTCATTAGCTTATGATTTTAACTAGAAATCGAACAAAATTCTTGAGTCAAATTTCCATCAATCAAGATACTTCATCCATGGAGTGTTCAACATCCTTCCCTGCTACTTTTTTGGTTAATCCCACTAGTGTGATACAAACAAGTTGTTATATTTGTCTATGGATCCCTCACACATTGTGCACACTTCAAATGTTGATGTTTTGCATAGAGCCATCCACACATCCATTCCACAAACAAAACCATCATAACCCACTAACCATAACATAACCTATATAGACATGGCTAAAGTGGAAACTTTTCAAAAATATGTTAACTATGTTCTAGAGCAAGTTCATAGCCCACCTAGGCATGATCCTTCTTTTCAGTAGGAAATTACCTCTACATAGCCTTCTACCCTCACCCAAGTGTATAAAAACCCTCTTTTTGAGGTGTCAACTGCACCTTCCTAGCATTGGTCCATTCCTCAGTAGTTAGGTTTTCCAAGCACCTCCATCCCATCCTCATACACCACCACCTATAGTAATTCATTGTATGAAGCACATGTCAATGTTGCTTCACAAATACCATCATCCACCTCATACAATGTTTCCCATCCAGTTGTAATTCCCATTGCAACTTATCCTCCACCTACCCCATCCATTCCATCCACAACCACACCATCTACCTCAAAGGTGGCCATACAGAAAGCATGGCAACATATAAATTCACTACTTATAGCTTAGTAAGGTGTTCAACCTTATTCCCAACAACAAGTATAGGCGATAGATTTTAAATCCTAGTATGTTTCCATCCAACCCACTTTTTTCAATTCAAATCCATCATGAGTATCATGAGTACCATAGGCAAGTGTGTCTTAACCTACCACATAATCATCACCCATTCAATTTTCCACCAATCTTGCCCAACCCATTCATATTCCAAATCATCCATCTTCACCCATTCATCCTCCTAGTCATCTATCAAGGCCAATCATCTCTCTGAGTAGTTGGGTAACCATTAGCCTTAAAATAGCTTTAGTCAAACTTTCTATATATGAGCTTATTCAACAATCTCCCCCACATCACGATGCATTAATGGATATTTTAAAATCCATTGAACTTCAATCTCAATATGCTAATACCTTTAGAAATTTTGTGTGGAACATCAAAACATGTATAGATCCTTCCATTGCATTCTATTATTTTGAAATTAAACCAATATCATCAGAATCGGTGGACCCTCCATTGCACATTATGGCTCAAATTGATAGGAAGTCATTTAAATGGGTATTGATTGATATCTACTCCTCTATCAACATCACCACCACATCTACTCTTTACCACCTCAATATTACACCAAATCACATTACTAAATCCACTTTCACCTTGAAATCATTTAACAATGCTCTCTACTCCACAGATGGTACTATTGTTTTACCCATCAAAGTAGGGGTAAAAATATTGCACACCATGTTTCACATCTTGGAAGGGTCGATGGTGTATAATGTACTCCTTGAATGACCTTGGATGAGGTAAATGAGATGTGTCCCTTCTATACTTCATTAATGCTTGAAATATGTACATGAGGGACAAGTTCATTGCATACCAATGGATGTTGAATTGTTTAAGTATTGCAATTTTATATCTAATCCTTATGAATCCATGCTTCCTTCCACTCATCTATTCTTGACACCACCAACCACAATATCAACCACACAATCCACCTCTTCATCAAAATCTCCCATTCCTAAAGAGCTTCTCATCACCACTTTACATCAAGCCTCCACCTCCATACCCCCATTTTCATTACCTTTGACTACATGCACATGTGGTCAAACTTAATCCACATCATAAACATCAACATCATCATCATCCATTCAACAACCACCTCAACCAAATACACCTCCATCCACATCAGTTGACGTATCACAAGTTACCTTAACGAATTGTGAGATATCATTCCAGCTCACACCTCTCCCCTTGTTGGAGTCCTAAGCCAATCCTGAGTCGTCCATATCCACTTCCACATCCACATCATCCCAAGTTGCGGTCCATCTCACTAATCTTGATATTGGTAAATATGTGGTTCATGATGTCACAGTCACACCACTTAGCATCCAAATTACTAAGAATTATGGTCGTCCACATAACCCACACTTATCTATATGAGGGATGTACAAAATGGGTTCAATTCCCAATAGCATTAATTTTGTGTATGGGGGAATTGATTCATCATCCAATATATCTTCCTTAGGTGAACCCAATCAACCAACTCTCACCAATATACATCACATGTTGGATTTTCCATCCTGATATTTTCATATAGTTAATTGGCAAGGACATGACCTAGGATGGCATGAACAGGGAATGCATGAGATAATCAATGTTTCATATCAAGAAGGGCATGATCTTTTAGGGTTAGGCTATCATCCACTTTATTTCACTTATTCTATTGAATAAGCTTTTCAATGCTTTCATTTAAATTTAGGAGAATATATCCATCATACCTATGAATCTAAAAATAAAATCTATGAATAAATTGATGTTATATTGATAGCTTCATATGAATCTCATGAGGAATCAACACCTATCATTCCACACACTGAATAGGATGAATTTTACCTTGAATTATTCTCCATCCATCAGCCTATCCTTCACTTGCTTCTTCCACAAGAGCGAGTTGAACCAACCGGTGAACCACCACCTCCACTTCATTGATCCATATCACCGGTAAATTTTTCTTGTAATATATGTACATAATTCAAATTCAAAAAAAATCAAATCAAATCTAAAATAAATTAAAAATAAAATAAAATTCATTTGCATTGCATGCACATGGCTTTTGGTCGATTATATTTATTTGTGTTACCTATTATTTTCCAGGTTCCCCAAGTTCTAACATCGATTCTAACAGATAGGACCCACCCATCCTCCATTGCCAACTACTATTTTTTCCTTTAAGTTAACATGGATCCTATTGACTTATTCACCTCACTCCATAATCAATATGATTTGGAAAATCCAATTCCAATTGACATGAGCCTTATTGATATGGATCGAATTTCCTCACCCCATCCTTTATCAAATTTTTCCTTTTTGAGTAATTGTTAAGGGCTTCAGCCAACTACATTCCTCTGTCATCCCCACCTTTACCTTCATATTCACCTTCAGATCCTGAGGTTTTCTAGGCAGACAAAATAGGTTGAGTTAGAATATTTTGATAATGTCATAGATGACATTCATATGGTCCCAATGCCCCATCAACTTGAGGAAGATTCTCACATATCCATTGAAGATACCATTGATGTGAACCTTAGTTCAGATGCAAAAAAACCCCATATTGACAAACTTGGTAAAATTTTATTTGTAGATGAACAAGAGTAATTAATAGCTCTCCTCAAGAAGAAAATGGGTATTTTTACATGGTCCTATAAAGACATGCCAGGTATTTACACTAACTTGGTTGTCCATAATCTCACCTTGCATTCTGATGCTAAGCCTATCAAACAAAAACTTAGATGGATGCATCCTACCATTGTCCTCTTGGTCAAATAAGAGCTTAAAAAGCTATTATATGTGGTTTTCATTATCCCCATTGACTATCCTGAGTGGCTTTCAAACATGGTACCCATTCGCAAGCCTAATAGGATGATACACATTTGCACCGATTTGTGAGATCTTAACAAAGCTTGTCCTAAGGATGACTTTCCTCTACAAAACATTGATACTCTTGTCGATACTTACGCTGGCCATGAAATGCTTTCTCTAATGGACAATTTTTTAGAATACAACCATATTCGAATTAATCTTGATGACCAACACAAAACAACATTCACTACACCTTGGGGGACTTTTTGTTACAAGGTGATACCCTTTGACCTCAAAAATGTAGGTGCAACTTATCAATGTGCCATGACATACATATTCCATGATTATATGCATAATATCATCAAATATTATGTGGATGATATCTTGGAAAAATCCAAAACTTGACAAGAGCACATTGGTGTATTGGAAAAGTCTTTGATCGACTTCTAGAGCATAATGTAAGGTTGAACCCCAAAAAGTGTGTCTTTGGTGTTACCTTCGGCAAACTACTAGGGTTCATTATCTCCAAAATAGGCATTTATGTGGACCCAAAAAAATTCAATGCCATGATGGAGATGCCTCCCCCAATAAACTTGAAGGAATTGCATTGTTTATAAGAAAATATCCAATCAATCCATCATTTCATTGCACAACTTTCTGACAAATGAGGTCATCCAATCATCTGCTACAAAATGGGGTGACATTTTTATGGACAGATGAATGCCAAAAATCTTTTTATGATATCAAGAAATACTTGGCTTCTCCACCAGTCTTAACTCCTTCTCATCTAGGGGTTCCCTTCCATATTTATGTTTTAGCAACAAAATTTGCATTAGGGATAATGCTTGCACAAAAGAATGAAAATAATCAAGAGCAAGCTATCTATTACATTGGTTGAACATTGGTAAGATATGAAACCAGAGGTGCTTACATGGAAAAATTGTGCTTAATAGTGGTTTTTACCACTAAGAAACTCATATATTACATGCTTAGTCACACCACATATGTCATAGCTCATGAAAATCCTCTGCATTATATGATATCTTGCACTTATAATAACACTTGTACCATAAAATGGATAATGCTCCTCATTGAATTCGATCTTGAGTTCATTAGCCAAAAATCCATTAAAGGTTTAGGTCATAGCTGATTAGCTTGTAGAAGCTCCACTTTCTAGTGATCAACCATTGATTATTGATCTCCCAGATGATTTGGTATTCACTGTCATTGAACAAGAAGAATGTGTTATTCCAGAGGAATATGTCGATATCACACTATTCTTTGACAGTTCTAAGTGCAAAAAAGGTCAAGGTGATGGAGTCATGTTTCATACACTACAAGGGATACCTATTCCCTTATCATTCAAACTAGACTTTCAATGCACAAACAACAATGTAGAGTATGAAGCCTTAATCTTAGGTATTCAAGTAGCTATAACTATGGGCATAAAGCGTATCAGGATATTTGATGATTTTCAACTTGTTAATAAAATCAATGGAGAATACCAATGTAAAGAACCTACCATAAAGCTTTACCATGAAGTAGCAATGAAATTTCTCATCAAATTTGATTGGTATGAAATTGATAGTTTGCCACATTTTACTAATAGATTTGCAGATGTAATGGCCTCTCTAGGATCATTGATTCCAAAGAACTCTGTAGGAGAGGTACATCCACTTATAGTTACAACGACATCTAAATCTGCATTTTTATGTGCTAAATCTAAGGATGAAAATGATATTTACTTTATCCATTCATAGCCATATGAGCCTTGGTCAAACCAAATAATAGCCTTCCTCAAGTTTGGAACACTCCCATTTGACATGTCACAGACTATTAAATGCACTTTCAAGTAAAAGACAACTTGTTTTACTCTCTTGGGGGACATGTTGTATAGATGTGGTTATGATGGAGTCCTCCTTCATTGTCTTGAGTCTACTAGAGGCACAAAGAGCCATAGTTGAAGCTCATGATGGTACTTGTGGTGGTTATTTTAGTAGAATAGCCATTGCAAAGCATATTTTATGTATGGGTTATTATAGGCCCACCATGGAACGCAACTTTTGCACTTATGTAAAACATTTTAAGCAATGTTAATAGCATGCTAATTTAACTCATGTGCCATCACAAGCATTATAACCTATTCAAATCCTTTGGTACTTTTCACAATGGGTCTTAATATAATTGGCAAAATCTTACCTCCTTCCTCAAGACAACATACATTCATCATCACAACCACTAAATACTTCACAAAGTGGGTTGAGGCAATTCCTCTAACCAGTATGATAGGACCTCAAATTATGGAGTTCATACTTCATCATATCATTGGTTATTTTGGTATTCCCTCCAAAATCATCTTTGACAATGGTAAGTCTTTCAAGAACAAGAATATTCAAGCACTTTACGAGAAATATAATATCCAACATAGTTTCTCGACTTCTTATTACCCACAAGCAAATGGACAAGTTGAGGCTACCAACAAGACCTTAATTACTATTCTCAAGAAATTAGTCAACAAAAATCATAGAGATTGGCATACTCAAATACCCTTGGCATTATGGGCTTATCAAACAAGCATCTGCATGCCTATTGGGGAAACACCATTTTCATTGGTCTATGGAGCCAAAGCAATCATACCTCTTGAGCTTGATATCCCCTCATTATGAATTTCATTGCAGGAATTCATAGATGATGATACTACTAGACAAGCACATTTTGACCAACTCACACTTCTTGATGAAAGGCAGGTCAATGCTTTAGAGCATTTACAAGTTTATCAAGACCGCCTAAAGTATGCTTACAATGCCAAATTTCATCTACATGAATTCCAAGTAGGAGATCTTGTCCTTAAAGAGAATCAAAAAAATACCAATTTATTGTTGCATCTTCATGATAAATTCATGGCTAATTGGTTAGGTACATACATTATCACTCAAAAAGTGGGTAAAGGAACTTATAGGCTTACTAGTCTAGAGGGAGTTGAAGAGCTCGAACCACTTAATGTCATACACTTGAGATCATTCAATGCTTAATGTGATTATATATATCTATATATACATGGCTATTACTTAAGAGGATGCATGTCTATATCAAAAGTAAAAGCCATGTATATATAAATATCGCATGTACAATGAATGCCCAAATGCTAGATACAATGGAGCACCAAGGCTCATATACAAAAAGTGCATCTAAGAACTAGCCAGTGCCTATAAAAGGACCCCTATGATCTAGAAGGAGACATAGACCTAGAGCTATACCTAGACTGATTATGCCTAACAAACTCAGATATGGATGAGTAAGGTGAATCGAGAAGCCCAATATGGTGCTCCATAAATTGATCCTCCAAAAATTGGATATATCCATCCTGAGCCTGAAGGTATAGTACATCATGTCTCTGATGATGGTCCCTCTCAAGTAGCTCTGCTTGGATCCTCACGATCCTACCCTCACCTCTTCACCTTGTATAGCTCCTAGTATAGTTGCACCAACAAAGTAGGTGCCCATGTATACACTTGAGGTGTATCGATCATATCATACACCAGCCCGATCAAGTTCCATGGGAAATGATAGCTAGTGTTGTTTGAGGCCACTATGTTGACCAACATGAATATGACCAAAGTGGGAAGTGCATCCTTATCCATATACATAGCCAAGTACCTTATCCCTCCATCATTTACACTCTCACATTGCCATCCATCTCCAAATATATGGCTCATCTCATGCTCCTTATCATGTCCAACCTCAACACATAACCCCTCTACTGGTAACTTGAGGATGCGATATACATCCTCAAGTGTTGTTGTAATCTATCAAGTAGGGAGCTAAAAGGTCCCCCTATCTAGATCCCATCTCTCTGCCAAGGCAAAGAGATATCCCTCATCCACCCTAACCACATCAATTCGGGCTACCCCATCCAACCCCACATCCTCCAACCAATCCCACTCCTCCTACCGTAATACATTTCTCACCCCTGGGATGAGATGCAAGAACCAATGTCGAGCCTCCAAGATCTTCAGCTACAGCAAAACACATTCAAAAAGCAATTACATTAAAGTCACATACATTGTATAATACAAAAAAAATTACACAAATCCAAACAAATAATTCCCAGGCCACTTACCTTAGCCACATGCATCTTAGATTCTACTACCGCATCTGCACCTTCCATCGCCATAGCTTCTACAACACCACACTCATTCACTCCACTTAACTTCACTCACTCCCTCAGATGCAAATTTTGAAATTTGTGAATGTAAGAATGAATATGATTTCACCTTTGCAAGTCATTTATAGTTATTTATGGCATAATGAAATGCTCATGGGTATTCATAGGTGCATTGAGATGCTATCCCATGTTTGCAAAGCGACAAAATTTGGCTGACATCTTTACATGTTGTGGATGCCCATCGGTTTTTGGCATCAAAATTGGCAAAAAAAAAACAAAATTATCCAAAAAGGTAGCTTACCTCCACAAAATCACTCCAAATTGCATCCATATATTCATTTTATCATCATATCATGTTTTGTGAAAACCAAAATCGATTTGGATGCATAGTTTTTTTTTTGCATTCAAAAGGTACAATATCATTTAACAAGCTTCAAAACACATCAAAATGGTCCAAATTTTCACAAAATGACCATAATCATCATTCTCATCATCAAATATTCATTTCAATATCATTTTCATCCATCAACAATTGTATTTACATTCAACATTTGCCAAGTTCACCTACAATTTCAAGTGAACCTTGTATCTAGTGGTCTATTCTATCTCCTTGGTGATTGCAATGATTGGTTATCCATGCAATTCGGTAATATGAGTAAATCACCATAAAGACACTTGGCTATCTTCATCATCCAATGTCCTATTTTTTATAAACAAAATCAATTTTTGTCTCTCATTAGTGTTGCTTGATTTCTGATTCACAAATGGCAATCATCTTACATGATCATGGCATTTACACTTGGTAAAGACCCTTTCTCTGTTGGGGAAAAAATAGAATCAATCACTAGCATTTCACAACAATCTCCTTTCCTTGTTAGGCCAAAAATAGAATCATTTTACATCATTCATATCATTCACACTTACACCATACATTTACACTTACACTATTCACTTGCATTTTCATCGCACAATTCTATCAATTGGCTTGTGATATTTATTCTTCACTCACTCGCCAATTGAGGGGGTAAGCTACACAATCAATTTTTTTTTCTTCAAGATCATATTTTCATCCCAATGAAATAAAGTTGCTTCTACTTCAGGCCAAACTAGGTATCTCATATTTTTGCATCACATTGTGTTTCACTCAATGCGGTACAAAAAGGGACATCTGTAGACACCAAATTCTAGCCACTTGTCATCCATCCATGCCCTTATTTTTTTTTATATATATATATATATATTTTTTTTTTTTTATATATATATATATATATATATATATATATATATGTATATGTATGTATGTATGTATGTATTTGTTTAACATATTTTTAAATATTAATATTTTATATATTATATTTATATATTTAATAAATATATATTTATATGAATTAATCCTAGTCCTCCACCACATTTTAATCTCAGTCATCCATCCACCTTAATCCATACCACTTACCCAGATTTAATATCTACCCTTCCTCATGTTTTAATCTTAGCCACTCAAATTGTGTCGTCGAAACCCTAACATGTCCAAGGAAAGATTATAAAAGAGGAGTCATTTTGATGACTTAGGTCTTGATAGCCTAGAAACCTTGAGCATCCTTAAGATATTTTTGAAGCTTACTTTGAATTATGTCAACATTCATTTGCAAAGAATTTTTAGAAGGAAAAACCCTAGCCCTACAATTTCCATCCTCATCCTCCATCGTCACCCTCGCATCGCTTTGCTTCTATTGCCACCCTTCTTGCGTGAACTAAAATTGGTTTTGTGCCACTTCCATCAGCCCTCCAAAGCCAGCCGAGCACCCACCAGAACCATTCGAGTGCCCACTAGATCCCACCAAGTGTCCTCTAGATCTAATAGAGCACCTTTGGGCATTTTTGGTTATCCTCGAGCTCTCATAAGCATTTATTGCACCAGATCTACAACCCTACAACCCTCAGGCACCATTAGGGCATATTCACAACCATCACTAGCATCATCAATGTAAACTAAAAATAATAAGTTAGCATCATTTACAAGGTAATAATTATGTGCATTTATTTTTATATTCTTATGCTTTGTTTATAATTTTATTGTAGCATCTAGGATTAGTGATTTTATTTTGAGGGTCTCACACAGTGGAGCCCTCATAGGTATTACTAATATTTATTGTTGTTTATTGTGTTCAGGTATAAGGATTACAATTGTTGGAATTTGTTGAATTTGGGGTGGCCCCATCTAGGATACACAAGCCCACCCACAACCTCGTTGGGATCCAAGACAAGTGTGAAGACACCAACCATTCTTTTCAACTAGGGTTTTCGAGAACCCTATTATCTATAATTTTTTATCAAACATAAGCATTGTAAAACCCCACATTTGGGGCATATTGATTGTAACATTTGAGATCCACCCACAATAATAAAAATTTTATTTTGTGCAATATTTGTGTATTTCTTTACTTACTGGTTATTTTATACTTTATATTGGTGTTGCTTGATTTCTTATTTACAACCATAAAATGGTATTTACAACCAAATGGGGCACTTTCACCTATCAAAGTATTTTTTTTGGACTATATAATGTAGGGGTATTTTTCAAAGGACAATAGGTATTCCTTTTTTAGGCTTGATTAATGAAATTATTCTCATTTATTTAGATGACTTGATTGTATTCTCCAAGGATAGGAATAAACACATAGAACACTTGGAATCTATTTTAAAATTATGTAAATAGTATGAAATATATTTGAATTCTAAAAGGTCCATCTTCTTTGTTAGAGAAGAAGAACTACTAAGACATGCAGTTTCAAAGGAATGCATAGTGAACGCTCACTACAACAAGCAAATCCCACTAGAAGAAAGAGCTTCGATCAAGGTTACTATCCAAGACCAAGCAAGATACGGGGTTTGGAAGTTTTGTCTACCTATTAAATAGTAAATACCATAAGAATATTGAAAATACTAGTAAGAAGAAGCATATTCGAAAGCTTGTTAGCAAGCTCAAAGCTCTTGGTTCCACGAGGTAAGGTTAATCACCTAGACTAGACAAGTGAGGAATATTAGCCTTTTTGGTGGTAACTAATCCAAGCCCAACTGTAAGCAAAGACATAATAGCCTTTCCAATAGTAACTAATTGGTATTGACCACTTTTAAGGTTTATAACTTCTCAACGATCCTAGACCCATCCTTTAGTCAGAATGAGGGGCATGGAAACTAAAATGACCTCTTTGGGAAATTCGAATTCAAAGAGATATGTCTTAGCTTTTTTGTAGAATAGTACCAATAGCTTGCTTATACAGCAAAACCCGAGGACCAAAGAGGAAGGAAATAAGGGATACAATGCCTATAGAATTGAGGTAGGTAAGCTTATCAAGGCTTGCCTAGCCACATGAAGGTCATCCTAGAACTCATGATAAAAGGAAAAAGAGGTCAAAGGATCTAAACTAGGCAAGGAAAATAGCTCAAGGCACATGAAAGGTATGGTAGATTCAATGAAGAGGCATCCCTAATGCATCAATAATTAATCAGGAGATAAAATAATTATAAAGGCATCACCAACCAGAAAAAAGGATCATCTAGGAAGTAGCAACCGGGTCCCCAAGTTCAACCTTAAGGCATAATACATCCTAAAAGTATAGTAACCTTAGGTAGGAAGTTATAGAATAAGGTAAAACTAGAGAAGTGATAAAACTTGAAATCCATACCACATGAGGAGGCTTGGCCATCGAGGATCAAGGGTAAATACCAAGCAATGTGAGCAACCATCGGATACAATAGAAACATGGGGGTAGGAAAGGTGCCATTAATGACATCCACAAAAGACATCATCCTACCTAACAACTTTCATGATGATTAGACCCCAAATTGACTTCAGATATTTCAAAAATAAATGTAGCACAACACCTCAAGTGCAACAACACGAAGCAGACTAGTTTTCTTGCTCAAGGTATTCTTAGAGGGAATTTTTAATTTTGAACTTGAAATCTGGATTCAAGCTATAAATAGCCAAATTTGCAACTTAGAAAGTAGGGGAAAATGAAGTACTAAATCATGATTAGCATCTAGCCCAAGAGAATTTTTTCTCTCATCTTCTCTTATATAACAATTTGGACTCAAACTCTATGTGTAGCACCCTAAAATTGGCGCAGTTAAACCATCAGTAAAAAGTAGAAATTTGAATTTTAACCTCGAAACCGCCCGTTAACCGCTTACCTCATTTTTTGCACCATTTTTAGAGGTTGTTGTGACCGTTGGATGATATCGTCGTCGATCTGACGATATCGTCCCAAATCGGATGAATTCGTCTGGAATAGAACGTCCAGACGATTTCGTCCCAAAACCAAATTTTCGCAATTAGCTTATGTTCCAACGACCTCTCCAACTTGGGCAGAAGTGTGTCTACATGGTTGGAGATTCCCACGTTGGGGATCTCCTAGATTGGGATGATCCCCAACCTCCTAACCTCCCCCTAATCCTATATAAACTAGGGATTTTCCTAGTTTATCCCCCTGACTCCCTACCTGTCGCCGCTGATTATTTCCCTGCAATTTTAGTTTTTGCTATGATCTCCCATCATTTGCACTTGTGTTTTCAAGTTTTGTTGCAGGATTTCATTGTGTTTCATCCGGAGGTAGCTCGGATCGTCGCAAGCGATTCAACTACAATTTTAGATGATCCTGTCAAGATCGACGATGATCTTGTACGATTACAGATGATCTGGTCTGCAATTCAGCTTGGGGGCAATCAGAGCCCTGAGTTTGCATTCTCTATCTCATTTTCCTTATTTATTGGTGCATTAGATTAATTTACTTCTATTTTGCATCTTGGAGTTCACCTCATTTAGCATAATTGCATGATAAAATTCAAAATAAGTTTCCAAAATAGTGCATCTCATTTAATTTGATATCTGGATTTATCATTCAAGCATCTATACTCTTATTTCTATCATTTTGCATCATTCTTGCAATTGTATTTTTGGTTTTTGGTGTCTGTTTTCTTGATTGCAGGTTTCTGACGAATTCGTCTGATGAATTCATCAGGTCACTGATGATCTTGGGTGATCTCGGATGATCTCCTATGATTTGGGATGATTCTGTACAATTACAGATGATCCTATCATATCCGGGATGATCTGGACTCCTACAAGCTTTAGAATCTTCATCAGACATCAGAAATCAGGTGTACTCTTCTCCATTTTATATATTCTCTATATTCAATCACATTAGGATTCATTTATGTTTGTTGTCTTCATATAAATCAGAATCTTCATATAGAATAGCTTAGCTTCATTTTGGCCAACCTAGGAATCTGAATGATTGAACATAAAATGAACAAATCAAACCCATTCTCAACCTAGGCGTGGAAACTGCCACTCAAAGTTTCCTGGTGAACCCCACCATCCGTCAAAAATTCACCTTTATACCCCTCCCTCGAGAGGCGCGACCTTCAAAGGGCCTCTCCGTTCGAGGTATTGTTCCATCCTTTTCTCACCCCCCTTTCGGGTACGGATCCTTTAGCCTGAAGGTAAGGGTGCGAAAAATTTGGGTGATACATTTTGGTGAACCCGACGTGAAACTAAAAACACCTTTTGAAAACAATCCAAAAAAAAAACACATTATTAAGAACATCTAGAATCATTAGAAAACTCGTTAAATTTGCATATCATACTTAGATGGTAGATTATAATAGAAGACGAGTTGTCTCCATAAATGTTGAAAATCAATTAACGGCCATAGAGATTACTTCTGTGCTTAGAGTACCTCAAACATATAGAGCCCAACCTTTGTGGGACGAACTTGATAGGAGATTGGGTATTATTGAATCTAGATCTGCAGAACTTAGGCAAATTAAGAGGTTTGTCCTAGATAGAATCCTGGATCCTGATCAGGTGACTTTGTATCATGAACTTTAGAGAGCTTGCCATAGGTGGTTAGCCGATAAAAGAGCACTTGTGTCTTTTGAATTATACACCTTTGAGGAATACCTTGAGAACGCAGTTGTAGTACATAAATTTCTATCTCGTATAGAGGATCAAGAAGTCGTTCTTACGAATAGAAAGAGATGGAATAGAGTTCCTAGAGTTGTGTTGTATCGAGAGTATTGCCATGAACTTTATTTTTACATGTCAAAGTCTGAAATAGATCATATTACCATAGCACACTTTGTCAAGTTCTTGAAAAACAACTTCCAATTTGAAGAGGAGCATTTCATGACTCCTGATGAACTTGACCCTATCAATGATATCCATAAACTATTCATAGAAAGCTAAGTGATTCTTTCTACTATTATTTCTTACAACTAGCATGTTGTTTGTTATTTTTATTCTTGCAAAATAATAATATAATAAAATCACACAAAAAAAAAACAACAAAACATTTCCTTTTAAAGTATTATAGTAGGTATATAGTTAAAATATATACCTCTCAACCCTATCGCATATATATATATATATATATATATATATATATATAAGTATATATATTTTCTAAAACCTAAGTTTAGCACAATGCCTAGACTTAGGAATGGAAAACAAACCGAAGAAGATGAAGATTGGTTAGGAAGACCATTAATCGACCAAAATGTCCCTCCTGAGGACCAAGTTCAGGAAGAAGAAACCCTAGACCAGCAAGAAGAAGAGCTTGTTGTAGGAAATGAACAAGAAGAAACTATTAGAGAGGAAGGATCCTCATCCCCTAAAATGTCTCCAGGAGGAGCTATCACTTTTGAGAACATGGAACAATTTTGGAAGTTCATTAACACTAATATTGGTGTTTTTAATAGAGCAGACCATATGGACAAGGATCGAATTAGTGACACTCAAGCAACTCTAGAAGAAGTATTTCAAACACGCACTAATCCCTTGTCCTTTATTGAACAAGAGAGTGATCAAGTCTGGACCATCCAATTTGGATATAGTAGTTATGATCCAGAGCATGCAACAACAAGAGGTTACCCAACAATCTAAAGTACTAGTTAACAAGCCTAGGGTCATTCCCGCACAAAAGAAACCATCATTTACTGCTCTATTTCACCAAGCTCTTGATCAACATACCTCAAATCAACAAAAACCCAAAACAAAACCGAACACCAATTACCAACAATCTAAGGTACAACATAATACTATTACAAATCCCCTTCATAATACTCTTCCTACCAACACTTTGCATAATAGCAATATAACATCTAATCCTTATGTCACACCATCATACACTCATAGATCCCATACCTATGTGCCATCGAACCAATATGGTGGACAAACTAGCAATCTTGAAGCCATGGTGAAACAGTTAGTTTCCCGCATGGACCAGATAGATCCCTACCGTCCCTCGTACAATTATCGAGAGATGTGTAGTCAGCCTTTAGATCCTATAGTCGTAGCACATCCGTATCCTAAACATTTTCCTATGCCTGTTCTTCCCATATATAAAGGAACCGAAGATCCCATAGAGCATCTTCGTATGTTTAGGATAGCATGTCATGATATATCACATGATGACTTGTTATTACTAAAAATGTTCCCAAAAATCTTGGGAGGAATGGCATTAGAGTGGTATTATCAATTACCCACTAATTATTTGAGGAATTTCAAAGAAACTGCCAAGTCTTTTGTTCATCAATTTAGTGCCTACATCGAAAGATATGTGACCATTAAAGATTTGTATAACTTAAAACAGGACAAAGATGAATGCTTTGTTGATTTCCTAGCTAGGTGGAGATAGTTGATAGGAAAATTGCACTTTGTGTTACCTTATAGGGAGATGTTGGACATCTTTATTAATAATTTGCAAGAGCAACTATCTTACGAATTATCAATTGCTACCTTGACCACCTTCGATCAGGCTATAGACTTAGCCCGAAGAGTGGAAGATGCTCTCATTAGGAGAGGCCAGCTTAAAAAGAGAGACGATGAGAAAACATCCAAAAATCAATATAAGAATAAACAAGTTATGGGTGATGGAGTCACCGATAGCAAAAATATTGCTAATGTTAATGCTGCAAAGACAACAGAGAAGTTTGTATTGAAACCTCCTGATAGACCTCCTCGAGAATTTACTAGGTTAAATCAACCTTTATCAACTATTCTACCACAATTATTAGAATGAGGTTTGATTCAATTACCAAATATTCGGGAACCTGATCCAACTATACCCGGATACAGAGCAGATTTACACTGTGACTTCCATAGAGGACCTGGACACACTACCAACTCTTGTAAAATATTAAAACATAAAATACAGGACTTGATTGATAACAATGAGATGGAGGTGCAAGCCTTTCAACCTAAGCAAAATCCTCCTAATAATGTTCAAAAGAACACCCCACAAAACCAGAATCAGAATGCCAATCAGTCATTGGACATCTTTCAACATCCCTTACCAAAACATGGTAAGGAGGTGGCTAATCAAGTTGAACATCATAATGTCCCTCCTCCTGCCCGATATGTAGGAACTATTAGTGGGCATTTACCTGTTCATGATCTGGAAATATTTGACACAACTTTATCCGTGGTTACAACCAGGCCTCTATATAATATTCGGATACCTGATCTTAGTGATACGAATATGAGACTGAGAGTGATATGGAAATCACATCAAATCAATCGAATAGTTCTAAAGATGAATCGGATCCTATTCACCCTATCACAAGTTATATGGTTCCAGAAGAGCCATTTCCAAGAAGAGTCACTACTAGACCATCGTCTCACCGATTACTTTCTAATGAGCTAGCTATAAACACTAGACCAAGACCCATTCATCATCCGTAGAATAATATTGTGGGTACCATCGAAGCTATTACTAGACAACAGGCTCAAAATTCTCAACAAGATCAAATTTAGAATGGTGGATCAGCTCCATTTGTTTTGAAGGTTCCTAATAAAGGGAATCATTCACCTAATGTTCAACCTAAACCTCCTTATAATATTAATGAACAATTATCAAATATTACAGCTAGAATTTCTCTCTTGGACCTTTTAAGATCTTCTCCTACACATAGAGATGAATTAATGCTCACATTAAGTCAGATGATGGTACCACAAGACATTCAACCTGAAGCCATGGCCGATACTATAATAACTCGTGAAGTTGATTGTATTGACTTTCGGGATAGAGACATACCGCAACATAGTTTACATAAAGATAACCCCTTGTATATTACTGCCTTAATTGGAGATGTAGCAGTCAAACGAGTTTTGATTGATAATGGTTCATCTTTAAATATCTGCACTTTTGACTTCTACCAAAGATTTGGGTTTAGAAGTGATGAAATGAAAAGAACTGATATGATCATAAAAGCTTTCAATGACGAAACACAAGAAACGTGTGGAGTTATTACCATTCCATTGCAGGTTGGTCCAAGAACCTTGGATACGACTGTGTTTATTGTACATTGCCCTACATCGTACAATATACTCTTGGGTCGTCCTTGGATCAACGCGATGCGAGCTGTTCCCTCAACTTTACATCAATGTGTTAAGTTCGAATTTAAGAATCAGTTGGTTACCATTCATGGTGATCCAAGACCCTTTGATATGTGTGCTTTGGCAGAACCTATTGGAGTTCAATTTTTCCCCACTCTGTCATCCACACATCCTAATTCTCATTATCCATCTAAACGTGTGAAACTCACACCCACAACGTCATCTACTTCTTCTCCATCAGTTGCACCTCCACATATAGCTCAACCATCTTCTGAACAAACCGCATTAGGACCTAAGAAAGATCCTAATCCCACAACCAATGTCTCTTGTTCTACTCCTATAACTTCCATACCTTTAATAGACCCATCTATCGACACCTCTACACCATCTACATCCACCAAATTCATATTTTTTGCATCGAAAGACGTAGGGAATGTTCCTTCTACCTCTTATGCTCTTATTGACGAGCTCTTACCCGATCTATCTAAAATTCTTATATCAGAAGAAACGAATGCTTCTATGCAAGATTCCCTTATTTTAAATAATTTGCCACCATCTCCTCATACCTTGGGCCTCCCACAACCTATGGGAAGTATTTACCAAGTCGGGAGTTGTGCCTTTATTTATAAGGGATATGACTAGGGTAGAATACCCAGAAACATCAAAACTCATTATGATGGATATGCTCGATGTTATTTTACTAATGAGTATATTAAAGCCAAACCTATAATGCTTAAATTGGGATATAAAGGGAAAGGTTTGGGACCTTTCCATAATGGTATGAAAGAACCTTTTGAGGTAGAAGCATGGCCCGCCCGATGTGGTGTGGGCCTATTTTCTAGTAAGGGTCACATTCCCATTTGAGGATGATGACCATCTTATATGTTACCAAGATTATTTAGATGAACATGCTTTGTGTTTAACGAATAAGCATTCACATGTAATATGCTATCTATAGCTTATCCTGAGATGATCGCTGAATCCGACGATGAGTTGGAGGAGATATCTTCCATGATGTCTCCTTGAGGAATTATTACATAATGGATTTTATTTTGATGGCTCTATACCTAGTATAGCCATTGAGGCCACGACTCCTCAAGTGAATTATCCAATAACCTTGAATAATTCAAGATTGGGTTACAGAAGATTTGAATCTAGAAGAGTCTAAATAAGTTGAGTGAACAAAAGGGATAGTGCATGCTAAGAAGCTCCTTAGGATAGGATATTTTTGGCCTACCATGGAGAATGATGCACATGATTACGTGTGCCATTGCGACAAGTGCCAGAAACACATTGACCTTGTCCATGCGCCTGCACAAGAACTGCAGGCTATTTCATCTCCTTGGCCCTTTTCAAAATGGGGCTTAGACATCATCGAAAAAATCAATCCTGTGTCATCCGATGGACACAAATTCATCATAACCACCATCGAGTATTTTACGAAGTGGGTCGAAGCTATGCCCTTAGCTTCTTGCACTGGAACGCAAGTTTCCAAGTTTATTCTTAATCAAATTATTTGTAGGTTCGAAATTCCTGCAAATCTCATCTCGGATAATGGAACTTGTTTCAAAAACAAAGATGTAAAGAAACTATGTCAAAAATATAAAATTCAACATCGTTGGTCCACTCCCTATTATCCTCAGGGTAATGGCCAAGCAGAAGCATCTAATAAAACATTAATTAAAATCCTCAAGAGACTGGTCAATAAATCTGGCCGTGATTGGCACATTCAATTATATCCTGCTTTGTGGGCTTATCGAACTAGCATTCGTACTCCCATGGGCACTTCACCTTTTGTTTTGGTTTATGGCACTGAAGCTGTTTTTCCCTTTGAACTAGAAGTTCCTTCTTTGGCTCTGCTACTTCAAGATACTGAAGTAGGAGATGAATATCATGTTGGCAGATTTAGTCAGCTGGAACTCCTAGATGAGAAGCGCATTAATGCTTTGGAGCATCTTCGTGCCTACCAGAACAAGCTCAAACGAGCATATCTCAAGAAAGTTCATAATCGATCCTTTGAGATCGATGACCTCGTCTTAAAAGAAAATCAAAAAAATACTAATGCAACTAAAGACCTTAAAGGCAAATTCGAGCCTAACTGGCTTGGGCCATATATTATCATTGCTAAATTTGGATCGGGAGCATACATATTAGCTACCTTAGATGGTAAAGATCTTAAAGAACCTATGAACATTATGCATCTTAAGCGCTATTATGCATAAATATGGTAATTTCGTCACTTGTATATATTATACATATTGTCTCATATTAGTAATTCATATAAAAATTTCAAAAATAGTAATATTATGTATTCTCTCAATTCATAAATTAAAATCAAAATATAAAAAAATCAAAATCATCAAAATCCTCAAAAACATCTTCTATTTTGCACCTGTCAATTCTTGAAGTATTGCAGTTATATTTTTAGTTATTTTGGATAAATTAGCATTTATCTGGAATCCCTCACTTTCACACTCACATGAATAAATATCTTGATCTTATTTGGTATGATTATTAATCTCTCTTATATCGAAGTCCACAGTTGAATTAAATAAAGTTTTGAGCATAGAGAACTGATCTTGTTATTTACTTGAACCAAGTACACCTTTTCACATTAAAATGATTTCATTGCAAATTCAAAACGATGCTACATAGTAGAAGTGGTCTCTTGAGCGAAAAGTTTCCCCTGCTATCCTATCATGCACATGGTCTAGAATCTTTGAGAATTGACAAAAGGACAAGCTCACCCCTGCCCAGAATAAAAATCCCTTGCTCTACAGCCAATCCGAGCAAGTATCCCTAGTATAGGAAGAAAAAGAAAAAGAAAAAGAAAATCAAGAAAAATCATGAGAAAAAGAGAAATTATTCAGAAGCATTATTTCAGTATCATTTTGTACCATCTCAGCAATATTTCAACATTATCTTAGTGTCAAGCAAAAAAAAATAAAAAAAAAGAAAAGAAAAGAAAAAGCAAAAAGCAATAAATCCCTTCCCCCCTTTGAAAGAAGGAAGTGTGAAGCTTGAATCCCTGGAATTCTCAATTATTCGAAAACTATGAGGTAAACCCCATAACAGGTGATTTGTGCCCAACTTGCTTGACATTGGGTAACTCCTAGCGTGGTGATATGTCTGTCACATTAGCGACCTTCTTTTGTACAGACCTATGTCCGCTTATGGATCAGCTAGCTCTTGATGACCCGACTTACATAGTAGTCCGGTACGGTTACATGCATATAAATCATGGTCAACGAACACTCATTTGGTTAATTCAAATTACTTGTATCAAATTATCTTGCTCAAAATCGGTAAATGAACATTACAATTGCACACACATTTGTGTTTGAGAGATTTTGTATCATTATGATAGATCAAGATCGGCAATGAACTCACGTATGCACACGGGGTTCCTTATAAATCTAAATTTTGTCTTTGAGATAATTTAAAATATTTATTCAAATCTTCTGGAATAATTTGACTTTCTTACTTGAGAATATCTGCTTAGCGTAAAATCAATTAAATACATTTTTTTCAAAAATCCAAAATTTTCTTGCAAAACATGTTCAAAAATCTAGCAATAAAGTCACATTTATATATTTTTGACTTTCGCGACGATGGTATAGTTCCTAAACCTAAATTGGAATTTTATGCCTAGTGCAAGTCCTCATTTTTATATTTTCTGTTTATCTCAAAATCAAAAATCAACTATGCAATAAAACTATTATATCAATTTCTTCTTTGGATTTCGCGATGATGGTATAAGTCTATACCTAAAATTCTATGCCTAGCGCAAACCATCGTTCTAATTTTATTTCCCATTTATTTAATCCATAAAAGCATATGGCTTAAATCATTATGTTACACAATTGTGCTTTAAAAAGAACGAAAACTTTCCTATTTCATTTCATTATGTCAACATTCATTTTTTTTGCGACGATGGTATAATTCCTAGGGAATTGTTCAAATTTCTATCATACTTAGGAATTTTATGCCTAGCAAAAATCATATTTTTAATATTTCATGCATAATATTTTCATGGAAATCTGAAAACAAATCATCACTATCATCATTTTTCATCATCACAACACAAAGTCTTAAGAAAGTCTCTTAAGCACCCTTTTACTTTTAGCAATATTTCTCTCATACCGGGATTAGCTTGATGACCTAGCGAGCGGCGACTCCATGAAATGGTCATGTAACAACGACAATGTCCTTTGAAATTATTGTTAGAAGTCACTTTATTTTCATCAAAACACACCACAACAACCAGTTTGTTTACATCAGATTATTTCATTTAATTTTATAGCATGACATAAAATTATAATATTTTCAATGACATAATTACATGAATAGTCAATCAACAATTAAAATATTAAAGCATCATAAAACATATGCACAAGTCATATCACAAAAAGAACATCATATATATATCAAGAAGTATATACATCATATCAAAATGGATTGGTATGCCACAATCTATACCCTGGCATACTCAATCATCTCAAAAATAGTCTATGTACAATGTGCATCTAGTCTCGAGAAGACCTCGAGCTCTCAGCCTCATCTCCTCTCCCACCCTGAGGTGGAGGAGGTGGTCCCATCGAAGCTCATCCTGTATCGTGGGTCCTCGATGTCGATCATGATGATGTCCTCGATGACCCCATCCTGATCGGCTCCGCAATGTCGATTGGCAACTGTATCCTCTGGCCCTCTGGAACCAGCTGGTAGTACACTCCCTGATAGAACATGGTCTGAGCAACCGACCGTGCCAGCTCTAGAATGCTCACCCCTCCACTCCGAGCCCTGAGCCGTGTAGCCTCATCCTATAGAGTCTGCACCTGAGCTCGTAGGCGGGCATTCTCTGCCCGAAGAGCTGCCATCTCGTTGCTCTCCCCCACCTCGACACCCTTGCCCCTATCGGGTGATGGTGGCCTATCCCTCTACTGAGGAGGGAGTCTTTCTCTCCTCTCCTCTCTCCTCTCCTCCCTCCTCTCTAGTTGTTGCTGTCTCTCCAGAGCCTATGGTACTCTTCGGCGTCTCTCCTGAGGAGGCCATCGTTGATCCCTCCCTCTATGACCCCTCACTGCATCGATGGCAGCCTGGCACCGCCTCTCCATCCGTTGCACTACAGCGTGCATCGGACCCTATGCCCTCGTCATTCGAGGAGGGTGGATGCCTGCATACCAGGCATCATATCCATCTGCTATCCCCACATCATCCCCATCCACTGGCTGAATGGGGGCATCATCAACATCCTGACTCTAGAACCACTGCATGTCTGGAGCCCCGCTCAGTGTGGTACTATCCCGCATAGTCTGGGAGTACTCATAATCCCTAAGAGTAGGGATCCCCTACTGTAGACCGAACTACCTCAAAACTCGGTCATAGCGGTGGAGCTCTACCTCTCCCCACTCTATCCTCAACCATATGACTCGCCTGATGCGAGCCAACTCCTGTCCATCCTCTACCCACCCTGGATGCTCTCTCCATGGTCTCCAGGCGATCCGATCTAGGGTGAGGTCATCCAGCAACCTCCGGGACATCGACAGATCTATCCACCGCTGTGACCCTCTCTGGAGCCACCAATAGAAAACTTGGGGTCTCTCCCGGTCAACTCCTATCAGTGGAAGCCCTATCGGCCTCTGCACCGTAATGTGCTCCCAGCACCAAACCTGTAGAAGCGATGTCAGCACCAGACATCGACCCCCCTTGTATACGACCCCGTAAAGGATCCTATACAAGCGGCACAGTACAAAGCTACCCCAAGAAAACCTGTATCCGTGGTCTCTCATGTCACAGACCACATCTAAAAGTAGCCACGGTAATCTGCATCCACTCTGGTGGCATAGAAGAAGGCCACCCACCACCCCTACCAAAACTCGGGTCAACCGAGATGCCCTAGGCATCCGCCTCAAAGCCTCGATGTTCACTCCGCCCTTCTCCAGGATGAAGCTTGGGTCCTCGCACAATCTCATCATAGCATGGCCCTGATTGGCCGAAGGGGTCATGAATCGACCATGTATGGGGATCCTCAAGATCCTCCATACATCCTCTAGAGTGGGAGTCATCTCCCCTATCGGTAGTCGAAAGCAGGACGACTCCGGATACCATCTCTCTGCTAGGGCTGTCAGTAGCCCCATGTCTATAGGAATTTGTGGCATCTCTGCCACATGCTGCAGTCCTACCTCTGCCAATCTATCTCGCTCGGCCTGATCGAGCATGGCCAAATCATCTCTTAGACCTCCGTATTTCCACTCCCGACTCTTTAGCAATCCCCTCTGCAAAATAAGCAATAAAACAACAAAAATCATTAGTACATAATCATTAAAAAAATCAATTAAAATCAAATCATCCCATAAAAGTTGATATCGCCCATTATTGGACGATATCGTACCAAATTTAGATAAAATCATCCTTAATAGGACGAAATCGTCTCCGTTCTTCAATTTGGGGATCGCCCCTTATTGGACGGGATCGCCCCTATTTCTTCGATTTCGTCCCTAGACGAAATCGGCAATATAGAGACGATTTCGTCGATGGCCTAAAAATGGTCGCGACGCCCAAAAACACTTAAAATTCAAGTCAAAAATCAAGTAAATCAAGTTAAAAACATAGTAAACTAGGTTTAGATCCTTACCCGCAACCCGCGTCGGATCTCTGTCGATCTGTGCGTCGTTTCCACCATTTCGCCTACAGAGCTCTGAAACAACGAAAGTGAACAGTAAAAATGAATTAGGGTTTTACCCTATTTTTCTTATTTTTATTCAAAACGACATTTTTTTAATTTTTGCTTTTTCGCGCTTTTACCTCAAACGTTCGATTTGGGTAAAAACTCGGAGGGGGCACCATAGCAAACAATCGTACGATTCGACCTAGAATCATCGTCTAAAAAATGGAATAAATTTTTGCTTTCTCGTAAAGCGTGAAGAACTCGTCTTTAACGCATTTTTTTAAGAAAATTCGCTAAAGAGGGGGCAAAATGTAGCACCCTAAAATTGGCATAGTTAAACCATCAGTAAAAAGTAGAAATTTGAATTTTAACCCCGAAACCGCCCGTTAACCGCTTACCTCATTTTTTGTGCCATTTTTAGAGGTTGTTGTGACCGTTGGACGATATCGTCGTCGATCTGACGATATCATCCCAAATCGGACGAATTCGTCTGGAACAGAACGTCCAGACGATTTCGTCCCAAAACCAAATTTTCGTAATTAGCTTTTGTTCCAACGACCTCTCCAACTTGGGCAGAAGCATGTCTACGTGGTTGGAGATTCCCACGTTGGGGATCTCCCAGATTGGGATGATCCCCAACCTCCTAACCTCCCCCTAATCCTATATAAACTAGGATTTTCCCAGTTTATCCCCCTGACTCCCTACCTGGCTGCCTGGCTGATTATTTCCCTACAATTTTAGTTTTTGCTATGATCTCCCATCATTTGCACTTGTGTTTTCAAGTTTTGTTGCAGGATTTCACTGTGTTTCAGCCGGAGGTAGCTCGGATCGTCGCAGGTGATTCAACTACAATTTTAGATGATCCTGTCAAGATCGGCGATGATCTTGTATGATTACAGATGATCTGGTCTGCAATTCAGCTTGGGGGCAATCAGAGCCCTGAGTTTGCATTCTCTATCTCATTTTCCTTATTTATTGGTGCATTAGATTAATTTACTTCTGTTTTGCATCTTGGAGTTCACCTCATTTAGCATAATTGCATGATAAAATTCAAAATAAGTTTCCAAAATAGTGCATCTCATTTAATTTGATATCTGGATTTATCATTCAAACATCTATACTCTTATTTCTATCATTTTGCATCATTCTTGCAATTGTATTTTTGGTTTTTGGTGTCTGTTTTCTTGATTGCAGGTTTCTGACGAATTCGCTTGACGAATTCGTCAGGTCGCTGACGATCTTGGGTGATCTCGGATGATCTCCTATGATTTGGGATGATTCTGTACAATTACAGATGATCCTGTCATATCCGGGATGATCTGGACTCCTACAAGCTTCAGAATCTTCATCAGACATCAGAAATCAGGTGTACTCTTCTCCATTTTATATATTCTCTGTATTCAATCACATTAGGATTCATTTATGTCTGTTGTCTTCATATAAATCAGAATCTTCATATAGAATAGCTTAGCTTCATTTTGGCCAACCTAGGAATCTGAATGATTGAACATAAAATGAACAAATCAAACCCATTCTCAACCTAGGCGTGGAAACTGCCACTCAAAGTTTCCTGGTGAACCCCACCATCCGTCAAAAATTCACCTTTATACCCCTCCCCCGAGAGGCGCGACCTTCAAAGGGCCTCTCCGTCCGAGGTATTGTTCCATCCTTTTCTCACCCCCCTTTCGGGTACGGATCCTTTAGCCTGAAGGTAAGGGTGCGAAAAATTTGGGCGATACACTATGTACAAGCCCCTTTAAGCTCTCTTATTGTAACACATGCAATTCATTGAGTTTTTTGTATATATATATATATATAAGAGTTGTGGCTATTTGCATTCTACCATGTTGTATGTGTGTATGCAAATTTACATGGGAACCTCATGACTAGTATGAATCCTTCTTCATGCATGCTTCATAAGATAGAGTTTTGTGTTACAACAAGATATGTTCACCTTCCTAGCATAGGTGATTCATGTATTCAATAATACCATCATTGCACGAAGTACCTTATGTTCATTGCAACACCACCCTTAGTCTAGACTAGATAGGTTTTTAAGTGCTTTCTTTACTACTTTCCTTCTAACCCTTTTTCCCATAGAGTCTAGTAGTCTAGGCTAGAGTAGAAGAGAAGTGTGCTAAAAGGACATCTAGAAAAGGATCCAACTTTGTTAAAAAACCTTGAAGGTCATTCCCAAAGCTATGTCCCACACTTCATGCTCTCCAAACTTTATATATTTTAAACCTTGTGCAAGGCATAGGCACTGAATGCACTCAAAAACCACAATAGGTGGTCACTATATCGAGTCATGGGATGGAGTCAAATCTGATCCCCAATAGTTCTTCTAGCATGTCTAATGGGACTGATCACATCAAAAGAGCTTAATTTGATATTTCAGTGAAGGTCTCAATTTATTGCTTGAAGCATTAAAAGCATTCACCTAAAAACTCTGTGTATGAATAAGCAATCAAAAAGCTATCTCAAAGAAAACAAGATTGGGACTTTGATGAAGGTCTTAGCCTATCAGCTTAAAGAGCAAGTATTGTATTCACCTAGCAATTCCATCATCTAAAGAACTTGTGATGTGACAACTCTATTGCCTAAAAAAAGGACCCAAAAATTCATGAACCTAAAATTTAGGCACAACAAAATATGCTTGTATCCTAGAACAATCATCAAAGGTATTTTCTAGAATGGAACGATGGAGGCCCATTATGAACACCAACCCCACCAACAACATGGGAAGACATTTTGATGTTGGCATTGAAATTCCTTCTACTTTTCATTAAGGAGACATTATAACCCCTGTAGAACACCTCTAGTGTCTTATCAACCTATGTGCATTATACAATGTTGATCTTCAATGTATAGCACACATGTGATTAGCAATTATTCTTGTAGAAAAGATAATATATTGGTACATCACCCTTCCCTCCCACTCCATCACCAACTAGGATCATATTACCAATATTTTGATAGATCTATTTGGAGAAAATGCGTATGGGATATCCTTTCTAAAGTAGTTAACTACCATCAAAATATCCCCCATAGAAGCTATGGACACCATCAATAGCAAGTTTTGCAAGACTTGGTATAGGATCCATGACGATATCAGGCCTCTTCCTAGTATGGATTTCATTTATTATATAAAAGCATTCAATTCATACATTGCTATGATGGTAAAATATAGAGGAGGAAACACCCTACCAAAAGCTTATCAAATGGCCTTCCAATGCCAAGAGGGACCTAATCCAAATTAGAATGGTGACTACAATCTCCCTCACCTCCCTCCCTAGAATTGCACCAACCTACCATCCTCCATCCACATTCCATTCATCCCCTTCTGTAAGCCTGGTCTTGGTGCAAATCCCCTTTGTGCCCTCAAATCCACCCTACAAATAATCTTAGATCATAGACATCAAGGAGATGTAGAAAATGGTTGGGACATTGACCAATGACATGATTACACTTAAGTGCCAATAAAATTCTCCCATGTTCTTATACCAAAACACTCCTAATACCTCCTCCCCATTTTCATCGTAGTTCTCACCACACAACCTAATATAAGATATTATGCTTGTATAAAGCAACTATGTCTAGGATCGATATGCCTGGTAGTATTCATATCTTGATACTAGTTATTCTAACCACAACGAGCCCCATCATGTTACTTCCCAAATAGCCTAGCCTACCCACTTCCAACTTACCCCCACCATCTCCATACTAGTTACTCAAAGTCTTACCTTAAATGTTGCTCTAAGTTTTAGAATTGGGCCACTAAAGCAAATGTTGGTGGTCGAACCCTATATTGGGCCCTAGAGGAAAAACACCCCAATAGGAAATAGAGCATAAATACTATTAGCTTTTGAGGATATATGCAATGGAAGATATCTAACATAGGTCCTAATAAGATGCAATAAGTATGAAAGTAAGTGAGTCTGCAATATTACTAAAATATACTATAAATAGAAATGATGAAAATAGAATGCAGTATGGAGGAAATGGTCACTCCACTAATATGAGCTAAAGAGCTACATTGTTCTCCATACAAGAGCACCACTACTATCTATTACAATGCACTTGATAAGAACTTGATATGATATGAACTTGATATGATCTACCACTATGAGGCCCTTTATATAGGAAGATAGATTCCTTGGCCAACACTCTACCGAGTTGTACAAGGGGACACCTTGCACATTACAACTTGCACATTGCCACTTGTGGATTTATTACATTGCTTTAAGTAACTAGCTAACTTCCCCCTAAAGTAATCTCCTACTCTAACTATGTACCTAAGGTGGTACATTTACATGACCCAAATGATATAATATACTCTAACTCTAAAAGCCCCCTGTATTACATTATTTGGGTATTGAAGATTTCAATCTTCAATATGGATCTTATTCTTGAGTATGGTCTTTGGTTTAATCAGGTTCTTTTAACAATTGATTTTTTCTCTAGAGTCCTTTATCTGGACCATCTTCTTCTTCATCTTTAGGTTTTTATTTGAGTTTTGTTTCTACATTCTTGTAGGTGGTAGTACTACTACTAGATCCATGCAAAGATGTTTCTCCTTATTTGTTCTTACTCTGTACTGAAATATCTTCCAAGACATCAAGATAAGATCTCATATTAGTGGATCTTGAGGTATCAATACTGCATGAGGATTGAAATATCCTTTTTAAGTATGATTCACTTAGTTCATATGTACTTTTATGATATGCTATCAAACCTTGTGGTTTTGCATTCTCATTCTTGTAGCATTTGTATGTAAGTAATTCCATATACAATATGCTTACAAAATCTAAGTAAAGTGGAATGTCATCCTTTCCATTCTCAATTTCTTCTTTGAGTTGATCTTGTAGATAATGTTCCATGGTATCAAATTCACCATCTTAAGGCTTCACTATGAATCATTTTGAAGTAAGATCTAAATATGCTTTACCTTTTATAAGTAGATTCATAATTCCAATTTTTATGGCACATGTTTTTTTCTTTCTAGAGAGATAAGTCATGTATTTTTTTTTGTATTCCTTGGGGTAGACATCTTATAGCTCTTTGAAAAGGTGCTTTGATAGGAATAGAATCTTATGAGATGGAATCTACTAAGTGTTCTACCTTATAACTCACTAGTTATGAGCTTGATTTGATAGAACCTTTTAGAGCTTAGGTTTTTGTAGGCTTCCTTATGTCTCCCTAGTTAAGAGATGTGAATTAGTAGAAACCTAGTAGACTTGTAGAAACCTTATGATTGAGTAATTGATAAATTTTGAATGAATGTAATTATTATCAAGCTTTTATGTAATGTCTTATATCTCCCTAGTAATTTTGGATATGTTGAATGATAGATAAAGTGCTTTTGAGAGTAGTGGTTCAATTTTGGGTTGATTTTGTAAAGTTTTATGAATAGCAAAAATCAACTTCTTTTACACCTTATTTCTCCTATTGAACTTAAGAACTTTCTATTTTTTATGAGGTTCTATTTGTTGGATTTATTTTGTCCCTTTAATGTAAGTTTGAGACAAGTATATCAATTAGTTTCCAACTCTTGATATTCCTTAATAAACCTCCTTTTATAGCCTTTAATAATTTGATATTTAATGTTTCTAAATTCCAATTACCTACTTTGATGTAGTATTCCTTCTAAATCCCTACTATGGAATATTAGAAAATAACGATATTTGAGATATTAGATTTTTAATCTATCCAAGTAGAAATCCTTACTTATCCTATGCTTTAGATTGCAAATATTAGGCTATTTAATATGTTTTCCTTTTTAATATTGCTTTCAAATAAGGTTGATTTCCCCTAATGTTTCAACCTTATATTATACCTTATATCTCCCTATTAATGAAAGAAAATTAGATAAGGTAAATTTTTACCTTTGTGATGTCCCAAACCTCTATGTATTTGATGTTGATTTATAGACGTAAATGACAACATTCTTCTCTTTAACTCTAACGATGGTTGGTTTCTTGATACCTTTGATGACAATTCTTGGATAGTGGATGCCTCATGTTTGACCACTTTGACTAGGATATTTCAATGCTCTCTTTCTACTGCTACTATGATGCTGATGCCACTATGTAAATATACCATGAACTTGACTTTTAATGCTGCTATGAATTTGACCTTGAATATTGTTGTTTGTTAGTCTTTGGTGCCTCAAATAAGATTTTAATCTTAAGGTGAGTGACAAGTGTCATGTTTTTTTCTTTCAACACTTAGGAATGAACGTTACAGTCTTAAATGGTGAAGAACACAAGCTTATACTGAGAGGGGGGTGAACAGTATAAGATACAACTTTTTACTTTTCTTTCTAAATTAATATTATCCAATGTTATCAATTACAATAATGAAATAATACATAGATCATCACACATATAATAGATATATATTTAATGTGGTTCACCCAATGTGGGCTACGTCCACGAAGAAAATATTTCTTATAAATTTTCTCAATAAATTTCTTGGGAACCAATTTGCTATTACTATGTTTATGGGCACCAACCCAAAGGATACACCAATCCCCTATGCTCAAGGTCGTGGACCACTATCCACAGGAGACACCAATCCCCTTTGTTTTGGTTTGTGGACCTTTATCCATAAGATACACCAATCCCCTTTGCTCTAGTTTGTGGACCTTTATCCATAGGAGACCTCAATTCCCTCTGCTCTAATATGTTCCAAGAATTTACATAAGGCTTGCTCAAATCTACTCCAAAACTTGCTCTCAACTCTACTCAAATCTGCCCCAAGCTTTCTCAAATCTGCTCACCAAAACTGCTCAGATCTACTCACCAAAACTACTCAAATCTGTTCACTATCACTGCTCAAACCTACTCATAAATCCTGCTTAGTATAGCTCAAAAAACTTCTCAAATTATTAATCAAACTTGCTCAAATTTACCCAAAGCCTGCTCACAAGGCTTGCTCAAATATGCTTCACAAAATATGCTCAAATCACTGCTTAAACCTGCTCATAAAACCTGCTCAATACAACTCACAAAACCTGCTCAATTTTACTCTAGGCCTACTGACAAGGCTTGTTCAAACCAGCTCATAAAACCTGCTCAAATCCACTCCAAACCTTCTCACAAGGTTTGCACAAATATGCTCACAAAAATTGCTTAAATATTCCCAATTCTTGCATACAAACAATTTCATATATCTTTCCCAAGTGTTCTTTGACTGAATTAATTCAGACATATTCTATGCATAATTATTTTCCTTCATGGACATATAGAGAACGATATGCATTACAAACAATCAATATGTTCTTCTCACATTCATTAAGTATATCGCTTTCACATGTCTCAAATTTATTTTCATTCACAAGATAGCTCTAGTCTAGCACTTGATAATTGACCTTCTTATGTACTCCTAAAACCATTCAAACTAATGCACAAGTTTGATTCATAAAACTAGTCTATAACCCTTGCAAATTTACTCTCAATATTAATCACAGTAATGCACAAATTTGCTTCACAAAACTGGTCTATAACCCTTGCACATTTCCACTTTAATTTCACTCAAAGCAATGCACAATTATGTTTCCAAAAACTTACACTTTTATTCCCAATATCATTCAATAACCATGCACAACTTGTTCTCAAACCCTAGCTCATATGTTTCTAATTTCAATTAAGGCAATGCACAAATATGTTCTCAAACACTTGCACTTTTATTCCCAATAGCATTCAATACTTATGTACAACTTGTTCTCAAACCCTAGCTCATATATTTCCAATTTCAATCAAGGCAATGCACAAATACTATCAACTTCAATCAATCACTAATGCACATAAAATCAATCCTTATATCTCCACCATATGATATCAAAAATATTTTCCTTAAATAAAACCACCTTGAGAAAGGAATCAAATCATCATACCTCTAAGGTTGCCTTGATGATACTCTACTGTGTATTGACTTCTCAAAATCTGTCTTAACATAATTTCCCTTTCATTTGCCACTTCAAAACCAGGTTAGAAAATATCCTTTTCAAATCATCCACATTAAAACCCTTCTCAAAATATGTACATGATAAGGCTTGAAAAATATACTTTATGACTTATTTTAGTCTCACAAAATAAATCTTGTAATCATGACTAAACCCCCAAATTTCCTTTTCTAAGATGTCCCAAAAATACAAACAATAATAGCCAAAAATACACCTTATTTATCCTTTCTAGAACATGCAAAATTACAGATCAGAATAATCATAAACACACATTGTCTCTCCTCTCTAAATATGCAAGGTCACAACTTTCAAATAATACCCAAAACACCTTTGTCTATTTTTTTATTTGTGGAAAACATCCCAGAAGGGATGCCACTTTCGGGTAAGACCCAAGGAGGCAGGGGTATCCATTCCACCAAAAATACCCAGGACTCGAACCTGGCCTACCACCTTTGACATACTCAAGGAGCAAACAAACACACAAAAACATTTTAAAATAAATAAATAAATAACAATAAAAATAATAAAATAAAATAAAAAACATGCTCCTTGAGTGTGTCAAAAAGAAAAGCACAACCAAACACACACACAATAAGATAAAAAAAAAACCACAACACGAACCACATAGAAAAAACACAAGAACAACATAACAAAACACAAACATGACAAAAACAACAAAACACTACAAAGACAACCAAAAAAAACATGAAAAATAAACACAACCAAAACCTAAAAAATTAAAAAATAAAATAAAATAAAAATAAAAAACAACCAACAACAGACAATAAACAAAAACAAAAAACATAGAAAACACTCACACATAAAAACACGAATTAACACAAACAAACAGAAACACAAGAACAAGAACGACAAAAACACAAGAACAATAACAAAAAACATAAAAAACACAAAACAAAAAACACAAGAACAACAAAAAACAACACAAAGAACAAAACAAAACAAAAGAACACACACCTTAAAAAACTAAACAAAAAAAAAAAAAAAAAAATTGAACATAACAATGACCTTTCTAGACCAGAAGACTTTTAAGGCAAGAATCAACAGAGGAAACAAAAGAAAGAATAGTTTGAGCTAGGGAACTAAAATAACCTGATCGAACCAAAGAGAAGCAAAAATAAAGCGAGAAGAAACTAGGTACCTTCAGAACTGGAGCCATCCAAAGAAATGATAGAAAGAAGAGCTTCCCTAATTTGTGAAGCCCACCATCTAGGAGGGTGGCCATAACAAGTAAGATCACCTTTGTCCAAAGCCCAATTAGCTAAAGCATCAACACTCTTGTTTTGATCTCTGACCACATGATTGTAATCAACTTTCAAAAATCCCATCTGGATTAATTGAATCTTCTCAATAATTCTTTTTATTCTCCAATCAACCTTATGATTCTTAGAAGGAGTCTTCAAAATATTAATCATGAGTTGAGAGTCGACTCAACTAACACCTTTTCCCATCCAACCTTAGTAGCCTCTTGAAGGCCTCTGAGGATACCATACCCCTCAACAAGGTTATTGGAAAGAATACCCAAATTCTCAGCAAAAGTAAAAACCAGGGAGCCATCTGAAAGTCTACCAATTCCTCCCGCACTGGCTTTTCCAGGGTTCCCTCTAGAGGCTCCATCAGTATTGACTTTTCCAAAATCCTTAGGAGGAGGTTGCCAATTTCTTGTCCTATCCATCTTACAAATACTCACATTCCCTTTAAGTTGGTTGCCCTTAGAAGATTTAATCTTCAATATTTGCATCACTTGATCCCATATTTGGTGGGAGTTTTGGGGGTGATTAAGGAGTTGATGGACTGATTCAACTAAGTTGGCTATGGTCTTTTGCCAAATATAGTGAATATCCTTCCTATCTTGATTAAAAATTTGGTTGTTCCTTTCATTCCAGATATTCCAAAGAAGAATGGTAGAACCCATCCAAACTAACTTGCCTAATAAAATGATCAACACCCTCTTGCTTAGGCCAATCCCTCCAAAGTTGTTCAAAAGTAAAAAAATTGGACCACTGTAAGCCAAGTAAAGTGGCCATTCTCCTCCATAGCTCAGAGGCTAAAGTACACTCAATAAAAATATGGCTGAGAGTTTCTACATTCTCTTCACACATTTCACATCTAAAAGGGCCATGAAAACCATGCTTCATAAGTTGCTCACCAGTAAGCACCCTACGATGCAATAAAAGCCAAGTAAAGAACCTCACCTTAGGCCAGAGCTTTTGAGCCCACAACTGAGAAAAGATGTCAGAATATTGGTTGGGATTATTATGGCATAAGGTCAAATAACCTTGAGCAACTGAATACTCACCCTTAGTAGTGTTGTTCCATCCAAAACAATCTTTTTCATGGGACCAAGAGAGAGATCTCATATGAAGGATGCCTTGGATATCTTGTCTTTGCCTTTCTGGGATTTGAATAGGCCAGTCCTCAATAGGGATCCAATATCTACCAACCTTTGAATTACCAGTATGGTACCGACAGTAATTAGCCACCTTTATCCAGTTAGCTCGGTGAAGCTCCTCCATCCAAGGCCTCCAATCGGGAAACTGAGTTATCAAAGGCTTGTGACCATCCCAAGAATCTATCCAAAAATTTACCTGTTGACCATTATGAATGATCCAAAATAAATTTTTCTTTATCAAATCCTCACCAGTCTTAAGAACTGCTAAAATGGGAGAACCTTTGGTAGGAAGTTGATAGCGAACAAGGTCTTCAGGACTTTTGTTCTCAACATATTTAGCACGAAGATTATTGGCCCAAAGAGCATTGGGGTTATGCAACATCCTCCAATATAATTTAGTAGCTAAAGCTTTGTTGTTATTAATAGAAGACCGGAATCCTAACCCCCTTCATTCTTAGGAAGACATAAAGTGTCCCATTTCACCAAGGCCCATTTTCTTTTCTCCTTAGTACCACTCCAAAGGAATCGATGATTGATTTGATCTAGTTCTCGAAGAACAACCTTTGGGATATTCAACATGGAAGATACATAAATAGGAATAGCTTGAAGGACTGATTTTACCAAGGTGATTCTACCCCTAGAAGAAAGCCACCTGTTGGTCCACTTTCCAATTTTCTTCTTGACTTTGTCCAACAACCAATTCCAATATTTATTTTTCTGCCTTTGAATATTGATGGGAATACCTAAATAAGTGATCGAAAGGGAGGTCTTCTTATATCTTAATTTATCCAAGACCATGGATTCTTGTTTGGTAGAGCAGTGAAAGAAAATAACTTTAGATTTGTCTTCATTGATCAACTGCCCAATAGCCTTAGAAAAATAGCTAATGATTTGCTTAATATTAGAAGCTTCCTTAATCGTAGCTTTACCTAAAAGAGTAGAGTCATCCACAAATTGAAGATGAGAGATAGGTCTAGCTCCATGAGCAATGGTAACTCCCTCAAGGGTTTTGTTTTCCCTCTTTTTGGTTATAGTCCTACCCAAGCATTCAACAAGAATGATGAATAAATAAGGGGATAGCGGGTCACCTTGCCTAATACCTCTGGAAGCTAGGAATGACTGAGAAGGCCTGCCATTGATAAGAACTAAGTAGGAAACTGAAGAGATACATCCCATAATCCAATCCATCCAATCCTTAGAGAAACCAAATTGCCTCAAAACTTTGATAAGGAAGTGCCAATCCACTCTGTCATAAGCTTTGGATAAGTCTAACCGAATGAACATGGAAGGAGATTTTTGCATATCCATGGAATGGATGGCTTCTTGAGCAAGAACTATCTCATCTACTATTTGACGCCCTTCCACATAACCCCCTTGCTCAGGGGAAATAATCTTATGCAAAAGAGGCTTCAACCTTTCTGCCATGATCTTAGTAATGATTTTGAGAAGAACATTACATAAAGCAATAGGTCTAAAAGCTGAGATATGATCAACCTCTTGAGCTTTTGGAACAAGAGTAATATAAGTTTTATTGATAACCTTCAAAATTTCTTTGGCTTTCCTGGCTTCTTCCACCACCTCTAATAAATCAGCATGAAGGATATCCCAGAACTCTTGGTAGAACTCAATGGGAAAACCATCAGGACCTAGGGTTTTCCCTTTTTGCATTTTAAAAACTACCTGTTGAAGCTCATTGATAGTAACAGGAGCAGTCAAAATAGAGTTCTCCTCAGAAGTGATAAGAGAAGGGATTGCTTGAAGAACATTTTGTTGAGAAGCTGAGTCAAGAGGAGTAGCAACAAAAATATTGGAAAAGTAATCGACAACAATAGAGTTCATGCCATCCCAAGTATAGACAACATCTCCAGAATCTGATTTCAGGAAGAAATAAAGTTGTGAGATCTTCGAGCTAGAAGAGATTTGTGGAAGAAATTTGTGTTTCGATCTCCTTCTTTGAGCCATTGAATTCTAGATTTTTGCTTCCATAAGAGTTCTTCTCTTTTTCCCATTCCTCTAACCGAGTTGTGAGTTTAATTTCATCTGCACTTCTATTCTCTGTGAGGCCATCTAAATGGATTTTCTTATTCAAATTTTCAAGTTGAGCAATAACTTCATGTTTTTTTATGAACATCCCCAAACTCCTTCCAGTTCCAAGTCTTGATTTTGGATTTAATGTATTGCAGTCTTTTGGCAAAACAGAACATCTTAGTCCCATGCCTAGGCTTACCTTCCTTCCACCATTGTTGCACACGAGGTCTAAAGGAACTGTCTCTGAGCCACATTAATTGAAAATGAAAAGGAGAGAAACTCACATTGGTTTTCCACATTTCCACCATGACTGGCCAGTGATCCGAACCAACATTGTTAAGAGTCTTCACTTTAGGAATGTGACCATGGATTAAGAAATTTTCAGAGAGCAAAAACCTATCCAATCTCTCCATTATACAAGCTAAGCCTTGCCTTCTGTTAGACCAAGTCATAAGGCCATTATCTCGGTTGGATGTCCACAAGATGGAGGTTTGCAATATATTCGCTCATGAGGTCAGTGCTTTTGTCCAAATTTCTATTTCCCCCCATTTTCTCATCCAGAGAGAGGATGGTATTGAAATCTCCTCCGATCAAGATCCAAGCTTCAGGAAAATGAGAGATAATATGAGTTATATCCTTCCACTGTCTTCTTTTTTCCTCCAAAGCAGTCGAAGCATAAACAGTAATGCAGAGCATAATTTGGTTGGAATGTCTACTTTGAATAGCTATAGCCAACAGACCCCAACTGCCAACCATATGGTGAATAACTACCTCTTTTGGGTCCCAAAGACAAGCAATGCCACCATAAGTCCCCTGGGAACTGAGGGAAACCACTTTTCCAGCTGGCCAAATTTTACTGGCAATTGAGTCCATATCCTCCATTGACATCTTCGTTTCTTGAAGGAAAACAAGATGTGGATGATTTATCTGAATCATTCTTCTAATTTCATTTTGTTTTGAAAGACTCCCTTTGAGTCCTCTAATATTCCAAGTGATGATCTTCATTAATACCAGGGCTAAAAAAGTTGGGAAGGGCATTAATCTTACCTTCCTCTACAAGCTTTTCACCTTCTTTTACCATATGATATTGATTGGTCTTGCGACCTGCTTTTTGATTAGAATCCATCTTCAGTTTTTTTCCCTATTTCTTGACTTACTCCAATTGAATCTGAGATGGCTTCTAACCTTGAAGAATGCTCGTACACAACCAAAATTTTACTAGAGGGTTCAACAGAGTCTATATTGGGACCTGTATTATTTGAAGTTTTGACATTTAAAAGATTGTTTTTCTTGTGTAAATTTTCTCCCTTTTTTTTGTTGAAAACCTTTGATTTGTTGGTTTGTCTCTGAGTTCTTCCCTTCATCTTTAAATTGTGTTTCTAAGATTTTTGTTTCCATTATTTCCTCTTCCTCACTTGGGACATCATTTGTGGAAAGGATTTCAAACATATTAGCAGATGACTTTGATTGATCCTTCATAACTGGTTTTTTCTGAGTGTTCTTCTTCTTAGGCATTTGGAAACCTCGTTGAGTTTATATCTTCTTTCTTTTGATCAGGAATTTTATTTGGGCAAGCACTAGCCAAATGACCATATTCATGGCAAATTCTACAACGAAAAGGAATGTTCTCATAGTCCACTACTTGCTCCCAAGTGTCTTCCCCAAATTGTAATGTGATATTTTTAGGTAGGGGTTTGTCAAAATCCATTAAAACACAAATCCGAGCATAAATAATATGTTCAAAATTTTGAGTACAATCAACAAGTCATCATAAAAGTTCCTAAAGAGTTTCCAATTGAAGAAAAAATAGTAGGATTCCAAAATTCAATAGGGAGGCCAAAGAGTCTAACCCACACGGGAGCTATAGAAGGCATCTCTTCTTCGACTTTAAATTTAGTATGCCAGGGCTTCATGAAAAGCCCCGCCCTTCCAAAAAACCAGGGACCCCCTTGAAAAGTTTTCTCTCTATCTTCATTATTAGCAAATAAAACAAGAAAATAACCATTTGGATAAATAGAGATTTGTAACTCACCTTTAGTTTTCCAGCTTTTTGCAGCCCAAACTTTGAAAGCAGATAGGCTCGAACGAAAACCCACGAACCGACAAATTAGTCCTCTTTTTTCCAAATCTTCAATGCCAGTCTGAATGTTACCCATATCAAGCTTAACAATAGGAGTTCCATCAAGCTGCTTTAAGACATCCTGACTCCATTTTCCTGGGATCAATCTTAGGCATTCTTAGAGGTTTATGGGAAGCCCTAAGATTAATATTAGCATTGGGCTGAGGCTGTCCACCATGGAGGGCATCCCTAAAATTTATTTTTGGGGCTGAGTCTTCGAAATTCTTACCCTTGATAGGGGTTTTCATAGTAGAATTATTTTGTGGGTGCACCTTAGCACCGGATTCACTTGAGATCTGAGCCATTTTTTGATCAACTGCTTGAAACTTGTTTCGTGATCTCTTTAATCCTTGCCCTAGACGTCGTGGAAAGGTATGGTTTTCACTTTTCTTTTGTGCAGCAAATTGGAAGTCGTTGTCACTCAAGTTCACAACATGATCTATTGAAAGATAGATTTCTAACCCATCTTGGATCCCCTGCAACATATCCTGCTAAAATATTGAGCATAAACCACAAAAATATTGGCCGCTAGGGCCCGAAGGCCCTAAAAACCAACCTCTGGAGCTGCTTGCACTCAACCCGGATGAAACCCTCGCACAACCGCTTGCCAAAAATCTTGTTCACACATAGGGATGCGCTAGGATCTGTGTTGCTCCAAATGATCTAAAAATTGGTGGAGACGTTCTAGGGTTTTTCAGGCATCTACCCTCAAAATTTCAGCTCAATCCGAGTCCGGATGAGTGAGATATGGCCGAAACAAGTTCGATAGTTTGGGCAGTCCTACGAAAAACGTCCCTCCTCAATCCAGATCTCGATAATAGTCTTAAATATTTTATAGTGGAAAACACCCCTTTCAGGGTGCTACTTTCAACAGGTTCGACGTAGGAGGAATGGAGCCTTGTCGGCCTCTACTAGCACATAGGATATTCCTAACTATACCATATATCTATAGGATGGAGATAAGGGGAATGGAACCTGGGTTGGCCTCTACCAACACCCAAGGCATTTACCACTGCACCACAACAAGCAGATACCACCTTTGTCTATTTACCTCATGCAAACATTACAATATTAAATAATAATCCTTATTCCACCTTATGACACCCTTTAAATAAAATTCAACACAAAGTATTTTCCTCCTTTTATATTCAACATGCACAGCGAACGATTTCCCTTTAATAAAAAATTTTAATCAAAAATTTATTCATACCTTTCACTAAACGCACAATTTTCCTTTCTCACCTTGCAAAAAAATGCTTGTCGAATTTGACCCTGCGACCTCCTACCTCACGGTGCCCTAACGCTAGCTAGACGTCCAATTGGGCTACCCCAGTGGGTAGTCACCTTCATGCAACATGATGACTTGGTGGTCTTCCCCTTTTGATCAAAATATTTTCTCCTTATTTCCAAGCAAAACAAGACCCACCAAATTCGACCCTGTGATCTCCTTGTTCCCAGTGCCTTAGCGCTAGCTCAATGACCAACTAGGCTAGCCACCTAGTTGAGATAAAAATTGTAGCACTTCACCTTTACTATCCAGATCACTGTTCCACCAAAAATCATGTCCTCTTCCTTTTGAAATTCATTGATTTTAGCACACGAGAAGAAACCAAATATTTTGCTTAAACAACCATTTACCAATCAATTTGGTGATGTATTTATATCTTTTAGCCTTCCTCTTCAACGATGTCGGTGCTCATGGGTTTTTCGAATTTATTTTGCTCTAAATTATTTTTGGTGCCTTGTCTTTTTAAACCTTCTTGATATTATAATAATTTAAATCTAAATATTTAAATATTATAACTTTTAACTTAAAACCTTTGTCCTCCATTTAAAACTTTTGCTTCAAGCACTTACAAATATTTTCATTATAATATTTAAATATTATAATTCTTTTCTTTTAAACCATGGCCTTGTCTTCTCTTTTAAACCTTTCTTTTTCTTTTAAAACTTTGGCTTACCTTCTCTTTTAAACCTTGGCCTTCTCATTTAATTATTTAAACCTTACCTTCTCTTTTAAACCTTTAGCCCAATCCACTTTGTTCCAAGTAACTCTTAAACCTCTTTGTTCTTCTATACAATATTAAAAGTAAATATTATAAACCTTTTCTTTACAACAATTTTCCTTGCTTTTAGATATACCTTACCTTGAAGAATATTTCTACCTTGAATACCATGCAACCTTTTGACATCAATCCTTTGACATCAATGACAACTCTTGACATCAATCCTTTGACATCAATGACAACTCAATATGCTCAATATTTCCAACAAATGGATGCTCGTGCTTCTTGGTGACAAGTGTTACTTTTCTTCTAACACACCAACCTTCTTCCCTATAATGCCTTCTTGGTCAAGCTTGTAATGGATGGGTGCTCGCGTGGAAATGTTAGGGTTTCCTTATAGGTGACAAGTGTCACCTTCCCTTTGTGCATGAGCTTTCTACGTAATGCCTCTTCAATGTATCTTTGCAATACCCTTATTAACAATACAATACGGCCAGCTCCTCCTTTGTTGTATGCAATCAATGGCATTTAAAGTGAGTTGTTTCTATTTGGAATGGTGAGCAATTACCTTGGAAACTTGGAGCAATGATTTGAGAAATGATTTTGCAAACTTCTAGCAATGCTCTTGTGGAGTTTGAGTTACTCCAATGGTGCTCCTCGGATGTACATCTACATCTTTGTGCTTTTATTATTTTCTATTATATACTATTTTGCCTTTGAATATAATGCTTCTCCTTCCTTATATTGTGCTTCATTTTCTTGCAAGTTATGTTGTCAAAATCGTAGACGATATGAGACTTTTGGAAGATCCTTTTACCTTACTTGGAGAATGCTTTTACATGGTTGCCTTGGATTGTTTTCCTCCTTGTGAAGAGTTTTCTCTTTTGGCATCGAATACCTATCCTTATTCCTACATAGGATATATTCGAGTAGTGCAATATAATGTAAATAGTTTTGAGTTTATAATACTTTTTTGCACCTCTTTTACAATATCTGGTTTTATGGCAACTTTTAAATTAGGGAATGGTTGATTTGATGTTGTCTCTTTTTCTAGACAACTCTCTCCTTTGCTTGGTTACTTTGCTAATAAATCCAAGCTAATAATCACTAAGGTATAAGCCTTTTGTAGAGGTAATTTTTGCACTATTTTTTTGTAAATAGCTTTTAGTGCACTTTGAATTTGAGACTCACCAAGTCTCGATTTGAAGCTTCTATTGTTGTTTTTTATGGTGGCTTTCTTCTCCACTCCTTGGAGGAATATGATATGATTTTGGTGGATTTTTTGGGCCATGAAATTTTGCAGGTTCTATGCACCAAATAGTATCTCTAGATACTTTGATAATCTATTGGTTTTTGTGTCCTTGATCTTTAACAATCAACAAACACAAACTAACCCTTTTGAGAGTAACTAGTTAGAGATCAACTAGTATAGTACCAATGGATTAATAATGCACTTTTAATGGTAACAATAATATCACCTTATTTCTCCTTGTAAATGAACTCTCAAAATAATTTTAGATGCACTTAATAATTTCTTCAACTTTTAAGAGTAATATTTAATTTACCCTTAATGAATATTCTACAATTTTTTTCACTACAATAAATATTGTAAGATATAGTCTTCTTTCTTTCTAGATAGCAAATAGGTAGATGATAATTTTCTTTCTTTCAAAAATATCCAACTCCTATTTAATGTGCAAATAATCCTTAAAAATGATGTTTTCTCTTTTTGCACTTGAATACTATAATGCAATCTATCTTTCTACAACTTTTAATCTAAATATGGTGCCTTAACAAATTTTGATAATAATCCAATTTGAGGTTTAATCAATGAATCTAATTGCACCCAAGTTGCTTACCTCTTTGGTGGATTCTAAAGTAGATGTAGATCTTGGTATTTTTGATTCACTAAGTTGTTGCCTTGTAATGGTTGAATTTGTAGCTTCTTGTTGGCTATCCATAATAGCTTCCTACTTCACCAAATTGTAGCTTTGAACTTTCTATCTTGAGCCTTGGATTTGATGGCTTGATCCTTCCAGTGATCTTTGATTTTTTGATGTGGATTCAGAGAACTCCTTTCTCTGAACTATGCCTTCTTGCTCTGAGAGGCAATCTCTAAACCTCCTGTATTTGGTATGTTTCTTCTATCTGAATATTCCTTCAATATTCTTATCAAATTCTAACTTCAAATATGATCTTCTTCTTATCAAGATTTTGAATATCTTGATGTATTCACTGGATTCTTCTTCTAGGATTTGGCACTCCTTACTAAATTCTTCTTCTCTTGGGCTTGTTGTCAGATGGCGATAATTGTCCCAAGTTCTTCACTATCAAGAAATTCTCCTTGGTAGTGGATTTCTCCAATGAGTTCTCCTAGGAACTCTTTTAATGATGCTTCTTTGAGCTCTGCAACAAGGCTCTCCAAGCCTTTTTTTCTCCTTGAGACCTCTCCAAGGTCTTCTATCTTGTAGCTTCTCTAGTTTGAGACCTTTTCTTCAACCTTCTACTTCTAGAAGTGTTGGTCATGAGATCTTCTTCTAATATATTTGATTTTGTTGCTTCTAGATTTGTACAAGACTCTCCTAGTCCTTCTCTTTCTTCCAAGAATGGAAGTTATTCAATGAGATATTATCTTGATCTCTTTAGCTCCTTCTTGAATGAAATATTTAATCAGTAAAGGAGATCACCAATCTCCTATTTCTTGAACTCTTCTCTGGAGTCTTCTTCAAGAACTCCTTTATGGAATTTTCTTTTGAATCAGGAAATATTCAAGAACTCTTCTTTGGAGTATTCTTCTAAATCAGGAATTCATCTTTTCAATCAGGAATTATTTTATGAAGTATTCTTCAAGAACTCTTATTTGAAGCATTCTTCTAAATAAAAAATTATTTTATGAAGTATTCTATAGGATTAAGGCTTCTACAACCTTCTTCTTGATCAATGCTTCTATGGCCTTTTCTACTTCTACACTCTACAGGTATTGATCTTGAATGGAGATCATCAATCTCCTATCTCATTTGACTCAAATTTTGGAGTCTCTTCTTCCTTGAGTATGCTATAAGGCTACTATGGCATTTTCTTTACTTCTATAATTTGTAGGATTGTAGCTCTTGTAATGAGATCTTTCTCGAGGTCTTTGAAAAGTTAAATCTTCTTCCTTATTTTTGTAAGTGTTGGAATGATTCTAAGAAGATATTCTTCCTAAATCTCTTGTAGGAAGCTTCCCAACATTTTGCTAAATCTCCTTTTCCTGCAACAAGTTGTTAGAAACTAGAATTGAAGAATTTGTAATTTTGGAGATAATTATCTTCACTAGTTGATTTGGCAATTTAGTGGTATGAATATTGAGTCTTAGTCTTCACGAGGTTTTTTTTTTACAACTCTGTGGAAAGACTAGCCAAATATAATATCATAATTTTTGCAACTGAGATTTATTTTAGTCCTCACTTGTGACTCTCCCTATTCCTCTTGACCTACTAGACTTCTCTTATGATGACTTTTGTAAGTGGTGGTTGCATATTGGCGAGTTCAATTTACAAATGCAAAGAAAAAATATGATGGATGTAGGTCCTCTAATTCCTATCTCAATTCACCGTGGCTCTGATACCATTGTTAGCTTTTGAGGATATATGCAATGGAATAGATCTAACACAGGTCCTAATAAGATGCAATAAATATGAAAGTGAGTCTGCAATATGATTGAAATATACTATAAATAGAAATGATGAAAATACAATGCAGTATGGAGGAAATGGTCACTCCATTAATATGAGCTAAAGAACTACATTGTGCTCCATACATGAGCACTACTACTATCTACTATAATGCACTTGATAAAAACTTAATATGATATGGACTTGATATGATCTACCACTATGAGGCCCTTTATATAGGAAGATAGATTCCTTGGTCAAAATTCTACCTAGTTGTACAAGGGGACACCTTACACATTACAACTTGCACGTTGCCATTTGTCCATTTATTATATTGCTTGAAGTAACTAGCTAACTTCCCCCTAAAGTAATCTCCTACTCTAACTATGAACCTAATGTGGTACATTTACATGACCAAAATGATGTAATATACTCTAACTCTAACAAATACAACCCATTACCCTCACTAATATACCAGTAGGAGTGATTGAGGGACCGGTCTAATAGATAAAGAGATCACCTAGTGTCACTAAAAAAACACTTCCAAGTAAACAAATGTGCCCAATTTGAGGTCTAGCTCATATCTAGAGTGCCCCCATGGTTGGCAAGTTCTAGGCCCATGTTATGGATGTGGTGAAACATTCCTTGGTGGTTTTGCACAAGCTTTTGAAGACATTAGGGGTCAAAAATGGAATGTCACGGATCCTCCCATGTTGCTTGTATACATATCCCTATAATTGACCTTCAAAGAAATCCTTTAATGGAGAAGGGATTCAATCGAATGTGGGACACCCTTGCTATGTGGGGGAGATGGAGGAACATGGTTTTACCTGGTGGATGATATTCATGATCATCTTCCCATGGTAATCAAACATCAACCAGGACACTAGGACAGGTTGATGAGTGAGTTACAATCGAGTGATAGGTTTTCCATTCTCAACTTTAACACAAAATACCTTACAAATATGAGGACTCATCATCTACTAAATATAGATACTCATTGACTCGTGGCCATAATAATTTTAAGTTCAAGACAATGGATAGATGTGGGTGGTGGAAGTTCGGATCAATTTGGTCTAGAAATTACAAGTTTTGTTGAAGGGACCTCATGTGAAGTGTTTGGCATGCAAAACATGTCAACAGTGTGTAATATAATATACATACCTAGCACTTAGAATAAGATGGATAGTAACTAAGTGTTGCAAATCCAATGGTCAAGTAGCGACATATATATATGTGAAAGCAAGTCAAGGGACTCGTGTGAAGTAAATTTTATAAAATTATGACATCGCATACATGTTTAAGGTAAGTTTCATAGATCTAGATACCTATAGTTAATAGAACAACCTAATAAAATATTTCTATCATGAGTGAGCACAAGGTAAAACAATGAAAAACCATACCTCTACTAATGTAGCGATATTTAGGGTATTGAATTCCATCAATCTACTAATGGAACGGATGGTGAAAAGAAATTCATGTGACCTTCTTCTAATGAATATGTATATAAAATGAGGATCCCTCTATAATGCACCTCAGGAACTCCCAAAACTAAACTTTATTCAAGTCAATATTTTCTTGAAGTTGCCCCATAAACTTTGCGCCCAATAGATAAGGCTTCAACTTCTAGGTTCCTTGCCTCCTACAACCAGAAGCTCTCCCTGTGAGGCACCAAACTATAGTGAACCCTCACTATAGTAAAAAAATTCCCACCAAAAGAAAGAGCTTCAATCAAGGTTGTTACTCGAGATCAAGCAAGATATGGGGTTTGAAAGTTTTTTCTACCTATCAAATGGCTAATGCCTTAAGAATACTAAAAAAACCAGCAAATAGGAGCTTATATTGAATTTTATTAGTAGTATTGAATCTCCTGAGGCCATGAGGTAAGGTTAAACACCTAGACTTGACAAGTGAAGAATCTCAACCTTTCCAATGGTAACTAAGCCAAGTCCTGCAACAAACAAAGACATTGGAGTCTTTTCGATGGTAACTAACAAGGCTTGGTTGTCGATAGGGTTTCTACCTTTTCAACATCCTCAAACTCATCCCTCAGTTAGAAGGAGAGCTCCAAAACCTAAACTGACCTCTCTAGAAAATTAGGATTCAAATAGATATGTGTCCCAGGTCTATTACATAATGGTACTAATCACATGACCACAAAGCAAAACCCAAGGACCAAAGAGGAAGGAAATAAGGGGGAAAATGCTCATAAGATTGAGGTAGGTAATCTTATCAATTTTTTCCTAACCACATGAAGGTCCCCCTATAATTCATGGTAAAAAGCAAAAGGGGTAAGAGAAGCTAAACTAGGTAGGAAAATAACTCAAGACACATGAAAGTTCAGGTAGCTCGGATGAAGAGGCAACCTCAAAACACCAATAATTAGTAAATATATGGAATAATGATAAAGGCATCACCAACCAAATAAAATTATTGTCTGGTAAGCAGCAACCAGATCCTAGGGATCAACATCAAGGTAAAAGACATTCAAAAATTCTGATAACCTTGGGTAGGGAGTGACAGAATAAGGTAAAATTGAAAAAGTGGCAAAACCTAAAAGCCATACCACATAAGGAGACTTGGCCACTAGGTATCAAAGGATAAATATGAAATAATACAGATAACCATCGAATATGGTAGAAACATGGGCGTAGGAAAGGCACCATTAATGACATCCCTAAAATATGTCATCTTACCTGACAACATTTACAACAATTAGGCCTCAAATTGACTTTGGATCTTCCTAAAATAAATGTAGCGCAACCCCTCGAATGTAGTGATCGAAAGCAAACTAGTTTTCCCGCTCAAGGTATTCTTAGAGGGACTTTGGAATTTTGAACTTGGATTTAGGCTATAAATAATAAATTTTGTAACTTAGAAAGCAAGGAAAAATGAAGTACTTCCTCATGCCTAGTACTGGCCTAAGATAATTTTTCTCTCATCTTCTCTTGTGTAGCAACCTAGACTCAAACCATTGTGTATAGACCCCTTCGAGCCCTTTTGTTGTAACATATGTAATTCATTGAGTTTTAAGCATATATGTATACATATATGTATATGTATATATAAGATTTGTGGCTAATTAATTTCTACCTTGTTCTATGTGTATGTAAGTTTGTGTGGGAACCTCATAGCTAGTATTTGTCCCTTCTTTATGCAGGCTTCATAAGATAAAGTTTTATGTTGTAGCAAGACGTGTTCACATTCCTCGCACGAGTGACTCATGTGTTCACTAATCTCATCAATGCATGGAGGACCTTATACTTGGTGCATCACCACCCTTAGTCTAGGCTAGATAGGTTTTTGCATGCTTTCTTTATTGCTTTCCTTCCAACCCTTTCCCCCCATAGATTCTAGTGGTCTAGTCTAGAGTAGGAGAGAAGTGCAACAAGAGGACATCCAAACAAGGAGTTGGCCTTTGTAAAAAAACTTGGAGGTCATCCCTGGAGTCAAATCCCATGCTTCTTGAACTTTTTGGATTGTACAGCCCATATAAGGTATAGGCACAAAATACACTTGACAACCACAACGGGTGGTCACTATGTTGGGGTGTGAGCTAGAGTCAAATCTAGTCCTAAATAGATGGGCTTATAATTAATTTAGATCACATCAAGGCCATACAAAGCTACCTTTGATATCATCAATCAAAATATTTAGGTCCTTTCTAAGCCATATAATATATAGCCAAATTTATTACCAGCTCTACAAAATTAGTTAGGATAATAACAAGGATGCTTGTAAAAAATACCAATTCACATGGATAGAACAGGAAAAATATGACTTCCAAGGTGGGAATCAATTGGTGGAAAATAAATCTGAGCAGCGACATTAGAGGGTTTCTATGGGAAAAAAATTGAGTAGCGACGTTAGAGGGTTTCTATGAAAAAATGAGCAGTGATGTTAGAGGGTTTCTATGAAAAACATCTTAGCAGTGGCATTAGAGGGTTTTTTTGGAAAAAAATGAACAACGATGATTGAGGGTTCTATGAAAAAAAATCTAAGTAGCAGCATCAAAGGGTTTTGCAAAAAAAAAAATGAGTAGTGACATTAGAGGGTTTTGTGAAAAAAATCTGAGCAGCAACGTCAGAGGGTTTATGTGGAAAAAAATCTAAGCAACAATTTCAAAGGGTTTATGTGGAAATAAATCTAAGCAACGATGTCAGAGGATTTCTATGGAAAAAAATCTAAGCAATGGGGTATCAAAGAGGGTTTTACAAGAAAAAACATCTAAGCAGTGGCATTAGAGGGTTTTGTAGAAAAATAAATCTAAGTAGTGGCATTAAAGGGTTTTGCAAAAAAAATTGAGCAATGATGTCAAAGTATTTCTGTGAGGAAATATGAGCAGTAGCATCACAGGGTTTTACAAAATAAAAATAACAATTATGGTGCATGATTACTACTGTGGAGTGGTGTCAAAGGAGGAGAGGGATATGAGCAGTGATATTAGAGTTGAAAATGAGCTCTAGCGAGAAGGATATGGTGGACGAGAAGTTGTAAGTGAGTGGGAAGAAGCTGACATGAGAGGAGCAGGTGATCAAGAAGAAGCAATTGAAGGATCAGATTCAGGTTCTGGAAGGTGTTTTGGTGCAGGGTTTTATTTAGACATAGAGAGTACAAAGTCACAAAGTGGGTTCTACGATTTTATTTTTGGTTATTGCATACTCACATGGAATTGAAATAAGTGTCAGTGATGCAGTCCCCTCAATGATACTCGATTTGGGTGGTAAATCAGGTGGATCCCATTATATGGGACATCCTTTTGACCTGGGAGAATCTTTTACTAAGGTGACTGCAAAAGGCTTTAAACCTAGTGGGAAAATAATATCATTTAATCACACCCCTAAAGATGATGAGATTCATACTCCTAATGAGCTCACAAATATTGCTATGTGAGAGGGTTCTTGGAATCTAGGAGAAACATTCCAGGAAAGCAAACTCGATCTAGATTCCATTAGATGTTGGGCTTTGGAAAAATTAAATCCATTGGGATCCTTGGAGATAATGGTTGTACCAAAAGGTTATTTCATCATCAAGTTTCTATGGTAAAAGAGGCATGTTTCTTTGTAAATGGGGTCATGATTTCAACCCGAACACCCAAAAGGTGAATTTGGTTCCTCTTTGGGTGAGGCTTTCAGGTCTTCCCTTCCACCACTGGTAGGAAGACATCTTGAGAGGGATAGCTAAAAGCATTGGTGAACTCATTCAAATTGATCCAGCAACTAGAGCAAAATCTAGGATGGTCGTCGTAAGGTTGTGTGTTATGGCAAATCCAAAGGCTGATCTTCCATCTTATATTAAGCTTATTTTAAAGGTTGACACATGGACTTAGCATATTGAATACAAAAATAAACCCATCCAATATTTTGATTGCGATAAACCTGGCCATTTATCTTCACAATGCTCTAATATCCTTAACAATAAGGATACAGTTTGGTAGGAGAAAGTTGTGGAAGGCCAACCTGAGTGAACTGAACCTAAAGTTTTGGCCTTAAGGAGGTGGCACGCGACTCCTCAAAACCCTAAATTCAAATGATTCTTGGTAAATAAGTGGTTTCTAAAACTCCAAGGACTAAAATTCGTTTGCTAAAGGACATAGAAATAGTAGGTCTAGTCCAAGGAGAACCCACCTTGAGGGATATTATGGCAATGGGTGGGAGCTCTTCTCAGACTTTGGAGGTCAATGAACATCTTCAGGTTAGTTTTTCTAGACAAATTTTAGGAACTTTTAGTTTGGTTGTTATGCTAAAAAATTTGTATGACTACTTAGACTGTGACTTTGGCTTGCCAAAAGATGTAACCCTAAAAGAACAAATTACTCAACCTCTTTCCTCGGTTGAGGAATTAGCCCATTATCTGATTCTGGGGTCCCCTCCAAAGACAAAGCTACAATTAAGGGATTGATGTTGGAATGGATTACAAGGTGGGTCGACCTTCCAATAAAGCATGTCGGTCCAAAGAGATAGAGACAGATGTGGTGGGTGGATCGCATATCTTGTTAAAAGTTGATAATATCAAAGAAACATAGGGAAAACAACTCAGGATTGAAATATTTTGTCATAACTCCCAGGGCAATAGGGGTAAAAAATTTCACAAAATCCATAAAAGAGGTTCTTGTCATGGAATATTAGAGGTCTAAATGGGACCTCAAAACAAAATGTTTTGTCTTCTTTGAGAAAGGAGGTTTGTCTAGATATAATTCTTCTACAAGAGACAAATATGGATAGAAGTAAGGTAGATGAGGTAAGAAAGGTGGTTTGGAAGGAGGTTGACTTTGTGGCTAGTTCGACACAAGGAGCCTTGGGGGGTCTCCTATGTCTATGGAACCCTAATAAAGTCACTAGCTTGGCCCTTTTGGTAATAGATAGAATTATTAACATGTTGTTTTGTTGCAACTCTTTAGGTTGAAAATGGATTTTGATCAACATTTATACCCCTAACTCCAAAACAAGCAAAAACTATCTTTGGTCTGTGCTTAATTCAATGAGAGAATCTTTTAAGAACGAGGTTTGGATTCTAGCAATAGACTATAACTCTCCTTTGTACCCATTGAACAAGAAGAGGGGACATGGTAATATCGAGAAGTATGGAATAATTTGCTAATTTTTTCAATAATCAGGAGCTCATGGAATTAGAATTTAAAGGTTCCAAATATACGTGGAGTAACAGACTCCAAGGATACCATCACATACAATTTAGATTGGATAGAGTTTTTATTTCCAAATAGTTCATTCCTCTATTTGGAGACTCTTCTATCAACTCCTTACTCAATATTGTATTCAATCATAACCCCCTTATCTTTGATAATGATTTTAATACTCTTTTCTTCCTACGACCCTTCATATTTGAAGCCATGTGGCTCTCTCATTCGAAGTTGGAAGTAAGTATTAGGGGATGGTGGAACACCAAATTCTCTGGCCCATGTATTAATCATGTGGTTGCTAAGCTGATACTAATAAAAAAATCTAAAATATTGGAACAAATCAGTCTTTGGAGACTTCTAGATTAAGAAAAATGATCTCAAATTACAATTATAGGCTATTCAATCTTAATTGGAAGTGGATGTCCTCTCACATAATAATAGATTGGAGGAGAGAAGAATATTGGATGAGCGTCATAATATCTTGAGCAGTGAGGAAGCTTTTGGCGATAAAAGTCTAAAACTCTTTGGCTCAAAGATAGAGATAGAAATACATAATTTTTTCATTCCTTTCCTCTTCACTATAGAAGCCATAACTAGATTAGGGGGATTTGTAAAGTGAATGATTCTAAAACAAGGGATATCTAGGAAATTAGGGTGTCTATTGTCTCCTTATTTCAATCTCTCCTTTGTGAGACGAGTGCGAGAAGTACTTTTGGAAAATAAAAACTCCTTCAAAACATTCCTCACTTGGTGACAGAAGAAATGAATGATAATATCAATAATCTACTTAATGATGGTGAAATTTAAAAAGTGTTAGAAATAGATTCTATTACATCATTTGGGTCATGTAAATGTACCTTTACCTTGGTACATACTTAGGACATTAGATTAATTTAGGGGGAAGTTATCTAGTTACTTCATACAACGTAATAACTGCACAAGCGTCAAAGTGTTGTACATGTGCAATTTGTCCCTTGAACATATTGGTAGAGTGTTGGCCAATGAACCTATTTCTTATATAAAGGGTCATAGTTATAGATCAATATAATATCATAGTGAGATAGATCAGAGAGAGAGTCATATAGAGTTAGAGTGATATGATGTAGCATTGTGATGTAATCTGGTGGGGTGTAATATGCTCAATGCCCATTCTTAAGCAGTAGCTCTATTCATGGAGTGTTCATTTCCTCCAAAGATATTTTATAAACACCACCATCATATTTATATAAGTATTATATTTAGTCATCTTGCATATTTGCTTTATGTCATTTTATTTTGCATCTTGTGTGTCATATCTCATTACATGTTGCATCAAAAGCTAACATAAAGCACTATTTTCCATGGAAGGATTGAAATCCCCTGGCCCAAATGGCTTCCTCCAGTATTTTTCCAAAGGTTTTGACATATCTTTGGTAGGGATATCGGTGAAGCTCTGCATGAATTTCAATCCACTAGAGTTTTTCCTAGGGATTTAAATGCCACTTTCTTGGCTCTAATTCCAAAATCAACAGGTGCCATTGAGTTCAAAGACTTTCACCCCATTAGCCTCTGCAATACTATCTTCAAAATTTTCACTAAAGCTTTGGCTAATAGGATTAAACCTCTCTTGTCTCATCTGATTGATCCTACTTAAAGTGGCTTCATTTTGGATCATCAGATACTAGATGGATTTATTTAATTCATGAAATCATATATTTAGTGGACAAAAGTGGTCAAACCTTTTATAAAATTGGATATGAACAAGGCCTATGATAGGGTCTCATGGGAATTTCTCCTTAAGGTCCTCCATAAGTTTGTCTTGGATAGGAGATGGATATTTATTATTAAACCTATATTTCATTAACTAGATTTTCAGTGCTTGTCAATGGCTCCCCTGCTAAGTACTTTCGTAGTTGTCATGGTATTCATAAAGGAGACCCACTCTCCCCTTATTTGTTTATTCTCATGGTAGAAGCATTTGGGTAGGTCCCTTAAGATCTCCTCCTCTTTGGTTGATATCAAATTGATCCAGAGTGTGGAACTGATCTTCCATCATCAATTCATAGATGATACTCTTCTCTCATTTCTTACCTCAATTCCTCAGGCTCGAGAAATCAAAGAAAACCTCATTTGGTATGAAGAGGCAATGAGGTAGAAGGTTAACTTTTTGAAGAGTAAAATCTTCTTGAATTTTTTTATTCTTAAGTAAATAATAATAACAATGAATTTGGGCTATAAGATAGCGAAGTTTCCATTGACTTACCTTGGGCTTCCTTTTTAAAGTGAGGTGCAAGTAATATTTATGGGAGCCTATGGTGGAAATGGTGCAATGCAAACTTGCAAGCTGGAAAGGAGCTTTGTTAAGCTAGGCAAGTAAGGTTGTTTTGGTGAAATATACACTTCAAAGTATACCGGTTTACTTTATGTCCTTGTTCAAGATGTTAGGTAAAATAGTGTAGAAGATAAAGCAAGTTCAAAAGTCCTTGTGGTTTGGATCAAAGGAGAAGAAGAGATTCCACTTAGTAGAATGGGATCAGATCTATAGCATAAGGGAGTTTCAAGGCATAGGTCTGAGAAGGATGGACCAAATGAATAATTCTCTAGTTGCTAAACAATATTGGCACCTAACCCATAATGAACAAGTTGATCGAGTTAATATTATAAAAGCAAAATATCTAAACAATGCGTGGGAATTCCTATTGAATGATGTCCTAAAATTTGGGTCAGCCTTTTGGTTTAGTCTACATAATTCTAGGAGCAACATTAGAAAGGGAGGAAGATGGAATGTGGGTAATGACCATCTAATTGATTTTTGGTCAGATACCTAGCTAATGGACCAATCATTGGCTTCACTCCCATAATTGACAGTGGTTGAAGACTTCTACAAACATACCTTTGGTTCTAAGGTTGAAGATTATATTAAAAATATAAATCATAGGAAGATAAGAAGAGTTTTATTCAGTTCTAACTTATCTCTGGTCGAGAAAATGACACTTAAGAAGATCTTGGACCTCTTGAAGTTCCAAGTCATAAAATCTACTGATGAAGTTGATAATATTTTCTGGAAGGCAAATAGTTTAGGAGTATTTTATGTGAAATTGACATATTTCCTCTTGGAGGACCCTGGCCTCCCTTGGTTCTCGAGAAGATTATTTTGGCGAAAGGGATTAACCCCTAAGGTAAATTTTTTTTCTATGGCTTGTTATACAGAATAAAATATTGACCATAGATCATATACAATCTCGAGGTATGATTATTCCAAACCGATGTTACCTTTGTGGCTTGGATTTTGAGTTTGTACAACATATCTTTTGTGCATGTTGTCCAAGGATGTTTTCTCCTCCTTTTTCAATTTTTTTGGTGTTTTTTGGGTATGCTCCTTTCAAATGTTTGATATTTTATACAAGTGGGACCCTCTCTTCTTTTCTCCTTAACTTTGTATGTTCTATAGATTTAGCTTAGATCACATCATGTGATGTATTTGGAAGGAAATGAAATTGAGGGCTTTAAAAATAAAGCCAATTCAACCCTCTCTATTTGTACCAAGAGCATTACAAAAATAGTGGAGAACGTCATTGCCATATCTTTGGACTCAAGTTCATCTACTAGGGAATGATCTCTAGAGTTTGCTCTAGGATCTAAAACTTTTTTGAGGTCTACTACCCATTTAGATTCGAGTGGGAGAAGATAGATTTCTTGGGAACCACCCCCTACAGGCTGGATTAAACTCAATTTCGATAGGGCCTCCAGGGGTAACCTAGGATATTTAGGTGTAGGTGGTTTAATTTGAAACAACATTGAAAAATTTCTCATATTTTTTGAGAAGCTAGGACCTCAATCAAGTCATTTTTTTTAAGCTTATGCTCTCTTCCAAGGGATATCTTTGTTGAGTGGCTTCGAGTAGAGTAAGGGCATCATTAAGGATGATTCCATTAATATCATAAATCTAGTGAAAGGTTCTCAAAATCCTAGTCCTTTTATTGCTAATATGATGTATGAGGCAAAAAGAATCCTTCGTGCCTTTTAGGATGTGGTTGTCAAGCATGTGTACAAGGAAGGTAATAAATCGACTGATTTCTTGGCAAATTTAGGGTTGAGCCAAGATGGTCTAATTATTTAGAGAGAATATTTTCACCAGGTATCAATGATTCAAGGACTAGAGGTATATCTACTAAGCTAGGGATAGGTAGGTAATCTTTTGGAGGGCCCCAATAAGGACAACCTAGACATCAACAAACAATTATGGCTAGGGGCCTATTTTTTATGGGTCTTTCTATGTTTTTTTATTTTTTTTTATTTTTTGTGCATGGGTGCCCCTACATGGGTTGATATGTATGGGTTATGGGGGCTAGTTGTATACCATATGGTCTTCCTTTTATCTATCTATTTTTTTGTATCTACCCTAGTGGTGGTTGTTTTGTTTTCCCTTGAATGGGTTCTAGATGTTGGTCTCTATTTAGCTTGCTAACATCCCTCTCCCTAATAGGATGTTAGTTGTTCCTTTTGTAATAAGGTTTGCGAATCCTTTTAAAATACCTTCTTTCAACTAATAAAAAATATGATTTCCAAGGTAAAAAATATGTGATGACCAAGGACCTAGTGCTAATTAGTCCTAACTTCTATGAGGATTCTAGATTGTATGTATTTGGAACCAACATAAGCATCAAAGTAGTCTTGACCTAAAATCACAACAAAGATGAGGAACAACCCATATTTTTCATGAGTTAAACCCTCCATAATTATGAGGAATGATATACCTTTATTAAAAAGAAATTATTTGCAATGATAAAAGCCTTAAGGAGATTAAAATATTATATATCCCAAATAGAACCATCTTTGTGGTGCATCCTGATGCAAGATCTATTAAGTTACATGGAGAACTAAGAGAAAAGAGAATCAGGTGAATTAACAAAACTCAAGAATTTGATATAGAGATCAAACATAATAAGTTGGTGACAAAGAAGCACTATGTGAGAACTTGGTTGTCTTGTTATGATGAACAAGTGATATTTATAGAAGAAGACTTAGATGAACAAACAAGTTGAATGAGTAACATCAAAAGACACGTGATGACAATACAAGTGCTAAAAAATCTAAAATCCAAATAAAGGACATGTTTTAGGTAGAATACAAATAACTATACTTTTCTTAATAGTGTTATTTTCTATAAAGGATATGACAACATGCTCCTCAAGTTTTTTGAAGAGGGGAGAGTGTGAATCTGCTATGGGAGCTTCATGATGAAGGTAGTCATTACTCAACTTAGATGATAAGACACAATATCTTGTGGGAAAGATATTATTAGCATACCATCTTCTTATATTCTTTCTAGTGGGTGAAGGAATGTAAAACTTATTGCATGTAGATGGGACAAAGGAAAAATATATATATATGCTACTTTAGATTGACAAGGTAAAAGGGGTCAATGCTTATAAATTGATAACTTTTGAAGGAATATCATTACCTATTTTAGTAAACGAGCAACACCTAAGACACCTATGAGCCCAAAAGATATAAATTCTTGTAATATGTACATAAATAATTGTTTGTTTCCATTTATCTTTTTTAATTTTTTATTTTCTATCTTTCGTTTAAAGAGTAAATATGAAATATAAAATAAAATGAAAAAATAATATAAAGATAAATATCCCCATTCCTCATTTCGATGAAATTGTTGAAAAGGACTTTTAGACATCCCCTTTCTTGCATTCTCCCTATAGATAACATTTGGAAGCTTCAATATTTCGAGGAAAATGGTAAAAAAAACTCTAAGTAGTTAAATTATGATTTTTCTATTTCTAAAAGATGACTTGCTCTTCCAATTAAAAAGGGAGTAAAGTTTATTTCAACAAAAGAAAATGTGATTTGAAAAATTCAAAAGAACAAATCACCATTCTAAACTTGGTAAAAAAAAACTAATCAAAAGGGGATTCAATCAACTCAAAAAGTGAATCACTCTCATAGAAGTTGTGAATCACATATTTTCTTTATAAATGCATAGACAAGGAAGTTGGTGCACATGTGAAATGGGTTTTTAACTTTATGCATCCTCATTTTACCTCATATTACAATGTATAATAGAGCAAAGGAGAGCAGTCATAGATATTATGAGAGAACAAGAACCAAAAGGGAGAAAAGAGTTCATTGACCATCAATATAGTACAAGATCCTATAATTTTTACCAAATGATGATGTCAAAACTATGATCTTGTAAGCACATAGGGTTTTGTTATAGGGCATAATGGTTGTGAGAAAGAGCTTAACATAATTGGCTCTTAAAACTATCGTCCTTCAGATTCCCATTTTCTAAATCAATCTTGCACCTTCAAAAAATTCTTCACACCATGCAAAAAGGGTAAGTTACCCTTGACTCAAGCTTCTAAAAAAAAATTAAAAGCAAAATGACCTTCAAAGTAGTGATTTACCCTCAATAAAAAATCAACAACCCTAAAAAAAGAGAAACCTAAATAAAGTAAAAGGTAATTTTGTCGAAGTGCTAAAATAATTAATTACTCCAAGGCAAAAGGCAACTTACCTTTTTTAGTTTTAAAAAAATAAAGAGCTTTCAAAGTGATTAAAAGGTGAATTACCATACTCGTAGACACCAAAACAGCACCAATCCGATTATGTGACTACAAGCACTGACCGAATTGGCATACATACCCCCTAGGGCAGCCTCCAGAGGTTAAACAGTGGTCCTAACCACTCCCAAATCAGTTTTGGAAGGTCAGAGGTCAATTTGGCACCTTTTAAGCACTTTTCTCCCTATTCGTCCCACCTTGGGACGATTAGAATCCTATTCGTCCCACCCCGGGACGATTAGCAGCAATCGTTCCAGGGTGGGACGAGTAGCAGGTTTGATTGGAAAAAATTCAAGCCTTGACAAATCCGCCACCCAACTTCACCTTCAAGGCATGCAATTGTGAGGAACGGTTTCAAATCAGAGAGAGGGACTTCAGTCAAGCATGCCTTGATCATGGAGGCCCTAAATCAGGGAGGAATCTTCTCTCCCTCCAAAAGGCATGGTGAGCCAAGTGGCGCCCTCGCATGCGCATTCAAAGGAGACCCCTGAGGTCTATAAAAGGGTGAGCCTCCTCACCCCAAAAAAGGAGAGAGCTGGAGCATTTGGAGCAATGGAGTGCTGCCAAATTGTACCCCCATTCCCCTTTGTGCTTCCTACATCCATAATTTCTCTTTTGGAAGAGAGGTTATCGGGTGAACACTAGGAATGCAATCTAGACCCAAAACCCAAGCAATCAGCCACAATCCCACACCAAATTCATTGACACAACCCCCTAGGAGGTTTTGGACCCATCCCACTTGGATTGGTGCCAAAACTAGGCCCCAAACGGTGGGCGTCCTGCCCCCGGGTGCCCCCCGCACTACTGCAGTCCTAATCGTCCCACCCCGAGTGATTAGAAATATGTGAAGGATTTCTCTACTATTATTTTTGCATTCTATCATATTTCATGTACTTATGCTTCTTGTTCAAGTTTCATGTTATTCTGACTTGATTTGACCGTGTTTTTATCATTTTATGCGTTTACTAACATACAGGGAGCGCCTTCGGATACAGGACAATATGGGTAGAATCTGCCAAATCTGACCTTTTGGGTCATCCCAAAATGCCCCTTTTAGCCTAACCCCAAGTTTTTAGGAGTTTTGGAGGCCTCTAGGTAGGACATTTGCAAGGTCACTCTTGCACATTTTGTGACAGTCCTAATCGTCCCACCCCGGAGCGATTAGAAATCCATGCATGATTTCCTGACTATTATTTTTGCAATGGGTCCCTGATGATGTCTTGATGCTTCTATCAAATTTTGGGTTCATTATGACATGTTTTGACCATCGTTTCATTCTTTTTTACATTAACTAGCCGAAGGCTTTGGGGATTGCATGTTTTCCTAATATCCGCATATGCTATTAACTATTTGTTGTTTCTATGTGCATAGGATCTCACCACCAGGAACACCGGAGGGGCAGCAAGGAACGACGAACACATGGACACAAGCGGCGACAACATTTGGCCCGCCCATTTCGAATGTGGGCATGCGAAGGACACTGGAAGCGTACCATATGTTGATGTAACGAACTGTATCAAACGTTGTGAGCCCTAGAGGGGGGAGACGTATTGTAACCAGATTGAAAGAAAAATTAATAAAAGAGGCCCCACTTTGTTTTTCTTACATCTCGTTTCTTTTGCTTTATTTCCTGCATGCATTTGTTTCATCGCATTCGTAGGACTTAGCATCTGCACCATGTATCAATTTCGTTTGCATCATAATCTGGTACGTCGTCACTCCACATTCGGATTTCAGTGGTGATCACGGTGGGACCCTGTCCCCTACTATTAAGATCAGGTTTCTGATCCAAATTTTTTGTGGTTTTCCTTGCAGGTGTTACTCATTCGGGCGCTGGACTGCTACTCGTGCCACCCTGTGACGAATACAGACCTGAATTCGTGCCACCCTGGGACGAATACGTATTCATCCCACCCTATGATGAATACAGACCTGCTATTCATCCCACCCAGGGACGATTAGAGCTCTATGCATTTTCTGAGCAGAAACTCAGAGGCATCTGGTTTGGACAGAGAAGAGGTAGGTTTTCTGAACATCCTCTGTGTTTTTCTATTTTTTGTTTCTGCAGATTTCTGTTTTCTTTGCTTTCTTGCAATAAAAAATAAAAAGAAAAAAACATAGAGTAACTTAAATGGAAGGAACTTGATTAGGAATGCATTCTTTTCTGGTTTTCTTGCATGATACTTGCACCAATGGCAAGTCCTCATCATAGGTTTCAGTTCTAGGTAGGGTTTGTGATTTCCTTTTTTGCTACTAATTGTTTCTGAAAGATAAAACGTACTTTAAAGCATTGCATTAGTGAAAATCATCTTTTGTTGTATGTTTTCTTTCTTTACATGATTAAAAGGAACCACACACACACCACCTAATAAAATTAACATCAAGGAGTTGGTCTTAATACCCCAACACTTGATCAAGACCAACGGTGGATTTCATCACCACCTTGGCTTGGATTTTGCATACATTTACCCTGATCGCAACTGTTGCTAGACGTAAATCTTGATGAAAGCTGACCAAGTGTAACGGGGGTGATTCCCCATGCATGAGGATAAGTCTTCTATGGTAGGTGTCAAAAATAGAGTGATTCCCCTTTCGTACCGCCTATGTTCCACGTCTTGTTCTGCTCTCGCGTACCAATAGTTTCCCTCACGTAAGGGTGGGTATATTGAGAGGTTCGGTATAATGGCCCTGGCAATGGTATATTGAAGGGGCGACCATTTTGGAGATACAAGAGCCCTCATTTTGCATGTATAACAAAGTTTCCTTTACAAGATTCACACAACAAAAATCAAACACATTAGACCAGATCTAGGGCACACATTTAATCTGTAAACAAGATAATCATTTCTTTGCTTGTGTGGTCCCCTTTTGTTTGGTATAGCATAAAAATCTATAAAGGAGATAAAAATATACATATCTTTCTAGAAAGACCACCACCATGGTGTATACCCGTAGCCAAGCCCAATCATGGGCAGAAGCTACAAAAAGTATACAAGGAGGCACAAGTCACCTCCGTTATAGCCCCAAGGACTTGGTTATACCACCTTGGCGGCTTGACCCACAACGTAGTCCACACTATGCCACTACAAAAAAGGACTATAGAGGCACCCCTTTGAGGGGCACTCCCGTTCAACACAGACCCTCTCAGGAGGAGTACACACATGGGAAGGCTCCCTTAGACACTCATTATGAGTGGCCACTATGCGATGAAGCGCTAGAGCAGCATAGGGTTCATAAGGAGGGACCACATGATTATATCATCCCTCCTCCACCCCTCATTATTGTTAGAACTAATAGGCCAAATCTAGAGCGCAAGGCTCTTCAGACAGGGTGAGCCAACTCCACCCGTCCCTTTCACATGTACGAAAGGGAGCACGAGGAAAACCAGTATATTCCTCAAGAGCAATACACCGCATGGGAGCAATGCGCCTCTGCACCTGCTAATTATCAAGATCACCTATTGAGGCCAGAGCCTCAGGTGAATGCTGCTAACCTCGATAGAGGAAAGTGACCCATAGAGATCTCGGATCACCATGACCGAGATAGATATGTAGGGGAGGCATCTAGGCCTCCTAGACATAGGACGACGAAACAAATCGACTTGGCATTTTCCAAACATGTCGCCCGCCAAGCGCAAATCACGCAGCTTAGGCAAGATCAATAGCAGTTAGAGCAACTGTATCATCTTAACAAAGAGCGCATTCAGTGCCAGATAGATGAGTTGCTCCAAAACACTATGCATGAGAGGATTCCAACCCCTCGCATGCATAGGATAGAAATTTATGAGAGGCACAACCCCTTAGTGCGGGACAGGTCTCCACGACCTTATCAAGTGTTGCCTCCAAGACCTCCTAGACCTGAGCGGGAGGCCACCCCTAGAACCAATGATGGGCGTCTTCCTCGGGCACCCGTCCATGTTTATAGGTCATGCCCAAAAACTCCTCAAGATGCCTATGAGGAATTTGAGCAAGAAGAAGAGCGGGTTGAAATGCCCTACCAAGGCAGGGGGCGCTATCCGACTACCCCTCCATAGGCCTCAAGTTCCTCGTAATTCACAATGGGAACAAACCAAAGAAGAGGAAATCAAATCCTCTGATGCATACAAAGCGTTGCTAGAGCGCTTAGAGTCTATGGAGACTAAGACTTCGGGGCCCCAAAAGCCTACCTTATGCCAGCTCCGCAGTCACCCTGTGCATCCTTCAGTTCCGGCACCCCCATATCCCGACCACTTCAAAATGCCTCAATTGGCAATTTTTAGAGGGGATGAGGATGCCCAAGAGCACGTAACAAGGTTCCTGAGTCAATGCTTTGGCATTCAGGACAATGATGCATTGCTTCTGAGAATGTTTATAACCACGTTCGTAGGCCCTGCCTCGGATTGGTTTACCCAATTGTCGAAGCATAGCATCAACAATCTAGACCAGCTAGTGGATGCGTTCCTTGAACGTTTTGCCTTCAACACCAAGAAGAAGGCATCCTTAAGCGACCTAGCTGGCCTTAAGCAGTATGATGATGAGACCATAGCCGCTTATGGGAATCGATGGAGGACATTGCTTTCAAAGCTACCTTACCTCCCTCCCATGGCCGACATGACTCGGATGTTTTCAAAGAGTTGCATAAGGTCGATCTCCATGCTATTGCAGCTGCAGCAATATGCCACCCTAGAAGAAGCCCTGGTGCAAGCCAGGATAATTGAGGAGATCAAAATTCAAGATGGCGAGATTGCCAAGCCACGCAAGAAAGAGTGGACCAAAAATGCCAAAACTGGGCCCACGCAACCGAAACCCACCACGGTCAATCAGGTTGCCATAACTGTACCACCGCCTGCACAAATGACATAGCCCCCAAAGGCTAATTATCAAGCAGTTCCTCTTGCTAACTATGAAAAGGAAAATCACAAACAAGAGCAAAATTAGCAGCGTCACCCTAAGCGACAATTCACACAATTCACAGAGTCTAGAGACTCCTTGTTTGACCGCTTGTTCATGGTAAACCTGATAAACTTGCTGGAAAGTCGACCCATAGACCCCAATGCACCAAAACCCAAGGGCTATAGGGAAGACTTATATTGTAGATTCCATCGACAGAAAGGACATGACATCTTCACTTGTTGGAAGTTCAAAAACTTAGTGCAGGACTTGATAGACAACAAAACGCTCGCGGTAGATAATCCCGTAGCACTGAGCAACCAATAGATGGAAGTCTTCAAAGACCCCCTGCCTGCCCATGATGCGCAGGAAAAAACTTTACAAGTGAATGAGGTAACACAAAACTACCCCATGCAAGGATACGTGGGGATGATAAGCATCGTGACACGGAACAAAAGATACCCAAACACGGCTGCACCCATTGCAGCTACGGGAGATGTTCCATCAACGTCACAACCTCCACAATGCCCTACGCAACCTCCCCCACCTAGACCAGTGGCCACGATTTGGACTAAGCTTACTCAAAGTTTAAGGACCACGTCGGCTAGGCTCTCCATTTATGAGCTCATCCAACAATCATCGCCCCATCGGGAGGCTCTGATGGAGATACTCAAAGCCATTGAGCTACAGCCCCATGAACCTAATTCTTTCAACAACTTTGTGGGACATGTGAGACAATGCATAGAACCGGTCATAACCTTCAGGGAAGACGAACTAAAATTGGTGACTGGTGATATGGTGGATCCACCCCTGCACGTCATCGCGTGGGTCAACGGGATTCCATTCAAGAGGGTGTTGGTGGACACTGGCTCGTCCAACAACATAATCATGACAATGGCATTAAAACACCTTAAGTTGCCAGCATCCCACATTGTGGCATCCACTTACACTCTTCGAGCATTCAACGACGTGTTATGCTCGATGGTTGGCACAATTGTCCTGCCCATCCAAGTAGGACAAAAGACCATTCCTACATTGTGTCACATCCTTGAGGGTGAGATGGCCTACAATATCTTGCTAGGCCGGCCTTGGATCAGGGACATGAAGTGTGTCCCTTCGATAGCCCATCAATGCCTCAAATACACATATGAAGGGCAAGTACATGTAGTCCCAGTAGACTTAGAGCCCTTTAAGTTTTGCAATGCGATGCAGTTGATGCCACAATCGACCCTCCCATCGACACATTTGGACTTTCAATTGAATCCATCCACCTAGGGTCCGATTCTGCCTACATCCCCATTGTTGAGTCCCTCAACTAACCGACCTGGCCCATCTTCGTCATCTGTCCCTTCACCAACAATGCCACCTATGGTGGCCACATCGAAGGACAATGGGAAGAAGCCCCTAGAGGAGGCACCACCATTAGTCTCAACCATCTCTATCGAGGAGGTACCCAGTCGAATGGAAGTCGAGACACCTGATTCACCCAACATGGAGTGGACTCAGGGAGAACTCCCATTCCCTCCCCCTCAACCACCGATGATTACCATTGAAATGGCCAATACGGGCCTGGGGGAGTACCTAGTGCAGAACATTGTGGCAACACCCACGCTCGAATCCATGCAAGACATGGGGAGACCTCGCCTCCCCATCGGCACTATCGTCCCTTTAGGCTACCCACCAAATCAGACCAACTTTGTATATGGGGGCCTTGAGAATGGCATTGAACCCTACCTACAAGAGGAAGAGGATGAAGAGCCATTTGCTGAGAATGTTGATTATCTGTCCAACCCGGACTTCGCATTGAAATACCTAGACCAATGTAATTGGCATGGATATGGATTGGGCAGATATGAACAAGGAATGCACACTCTTTGTCAACCAAGATACCAGATGCCATATGATAAATTAGGAGTAGGGTTCAACCACCCTTTGCCCCTCGACATCTTGGTAGAAACCATGCAAGGCTTAGGTCTAGGCAATAGGGATGGGTTGGCACAAGATCCATATGCCAATCCCAACACTACATACACATTGGGGAATTATTTCCCATTGTTAACGACAAACCTTGTTGACCTCAACAACCCCTCCCCTTTGATCGAGGAAGGGGAAAGTTCAAGAAGTAACCTCCAAAGGGGATATGAACAAAATCAAGGGGGGTCTTCGAAAGATGAGTCAGATTATGAGGTAGCACCTTGGGACCCATTTGAGTCTGATAGCAATCACTCGTAGGTGATGCCCATCGACGATTATCAGGAGGACTTCGTGGTAATGTTCCCCTTTAATGTTCCAATCGGGCAATTGCCACCTCCAAAGAATCCAGTCCTCCCGTAGAGAGCGGAACAACCCAGAAGGGACCAAATCAACATGCTCAAACAAAACGAGCCTCCCATGCCGGCCATAAGGCCAAGTGATCAAGAAATGCCTAGTGGGAGGCTATACCAACCAGAGGAGCACATAGTTGTCAAAGCCAATGAAGGCCTATGGATCTCCGATAGTGACTATGAGGATGAGACTGAGATGGCATATCTCAACCATATGAGGCAACAAGAATACCCCATAGACATCGATGGTATGTTTGAACATCTAAATATGGGACCAAGGCATAGGTGGCATTTAAACCAAGTATAGTTAAACCAAGTGCTTCATCCACCACTTTGGGCATACAGAGAGCACCTCCCACCTAGAGACCCTATAGGGCCACCAGTGCCAAGGGCAGACCCTATCCTTCTATCCACACATAGGGTCGATCCTTTTGTGCCAGTACCCACAGAGCCAGATCCGAGGCACAAGGATCACCAAGAATGTCCGAATCAACACCCGCGTGGTAATGGAGACCAAATTCATTCCATCAACATGATCTCCATTGATTTAACCGCCCCCATCCACAACCCAACCGATCCAACATGACCATTGTATCTAGACCTAGATGCCATAGACTGGGATCACGTTGACTCACCACCATCCCCATCAGAGTACTGGCCTTGCGGTGAGATGTTTCATTTCACCCCAGGATAGACTCAAGATATCTTCCATGCTGAAGAGGAACCCGACGTTCCCAACGTAGATCTAAATTTAGCAAATGATATCCACCTGATCCCAACTCCACACCAGTTGGAGGATGGATCCCACATGTCGATCGAAGAGACGATTGACGTAGACATCGGTTCTGATCCAATGAATCCGCAAGTCATCAAGCTAGGGGTAAGTCTATCCCCCGAAGAGCAAGCCGATTACATTGCCCTTCTCAAAGAGAAGAAGGAGGTTTTTGCATGGTCCTACAAAGACATGTTGGGGCTAGACCCACAACTAGTCATGCATAATCTAACACTTGATCCGATAGTCAAGCCAATCAAGCAAAAGCTATGTAAGATGCACCCAACAGTGGCCTTAATGGTCAAATATGAGCTACAAAAGTTGTTGGATGCATAGTTTGTCATCTGCATGGATTACCCACCATGGTTGTCCAACATGGTACCCATCAAAAAGTCGGATGGGAGGATTCGCATATGCACCGATTTTTGAGATTTAAACAAAGTGAGTCCCAAGGACGATTTCCCTTTGCCTAGCATCGATGCATTGGTAGATGCTACATCAAGCCATGAAATGCTTTCCCTCATGGATGGTTTCTCGGGATACAACCAGATTCGTATCAATCCCGATGATCAACTAAAAATGGCGTTCACAATGCCTTGGGGGACATTTTGTTATAAGGTCATGCCCTTTGGCCTTAAAAATTTTGGCGCCACCTACCAACGCGCTATGACATACATCTTCCATGATCACATGCATAAAAATTTGGAAGATTATATGGATGATCTGTTGGCCAAATCTCTTTTGCACCAAAATCATCTCGATGACCTACGCAAGATCCTTGATCGCCTCATCGAACACAAGGTTAGGCTAAACCCCAAGAAGTGCGTATTTGGCATCACATCCGCCTAGAAAACTCTTGGGTTTCATAGTCTCAAAATGAGGCATCGAGGTAGATCCAAATAAAGTCAAGGCAATCCTTGAGATGCTTCCCCCAACCACCATCAGGCAGCTAAGAAGCTTGCAGGGTAAGTTCACGTCGATCAAGCGCTTCATAGCGCAGTTATCTGACAAGTGTTGACCCATGAATAAATTATTACACAAGGGGGTAGCATTTCATTGGGATGACGAGTGCCAGTCAACCTTTGATGACATCAAACAATACTTGGCTTCATCGCCAATATTGGCACCACCTAGACTAGGAGTGTCATTCTACTTATACATCTCAGCTACTGAGGTGGCATTGGGTGCCATGCTAGCCCAAAAAAATGAATTACATAAAGAATAGGCTAATTATTATCTTAGCCGCACCCTGGTTAGTTATGAACTTAACTATGCATACGTTGAGAAGCTATGCTTGGCAGTGGTATTTGCCACCAAAAAGCTATGCCATTACATGCTGAGCAATATGACGTATGTTGTGTCTAAGGAGAATCCATTGTGATACATGATGAGTCATACTTATCACAGTAGTCGCACGACAAAATGGATCATGTTGTTGACAGAGTTTGACATCAAATTCATTGGACAAAAGTCCATCAAAGGTCAAGTCATCATCGATCAACTAGAAGAGGCTCCTCTCAAAGACGATCAGCCTCTGACCGTAGAGCTACCCGATGATGGGGTCTTCCATGTCTCAGAATCGCCAGATTTTGATGAGCCTGAGTCACAAGCCAACATAACCTTATTTTTTGATGGTTCTAAATGTGAGCAAGGGGGTGGCATGGGAATCATGTTTTTCACACCGCAAGGGGCTCCAATGCCTTTATCATTTAAACTTGATTTCTTGTGCACCAATAACAATGCTAAATACGAAGCCTTGCTCATAGGTCTTCAGACAACCATCACCATGAACATCAAATGCTTGAATATATTTGGTGATTCGTTGTTAATTTTCAACCAAGTGAAAGGGGTATTCCAATGCAAATGCCCAATTCTGCAGGCCTACAAAGCCCTTGTGGATAAATTCCTGGCAAATCTTGAATGGTACGACATCGAGGCACTCCCTCGATCATCGAATCATTTTGCAGACACTATGGCCTCGTTGGTCACGAATCTGCCACAGGAAAGGATTTTATGCGAAATGCGCCCTAGACCCGGCCAACATTGAAAGGCTGGGAGAAAGAAATGTCTCCCAGACCAATCTCCAGAGAGGGTTGGTTCCCTTACTAAATTCTATGTTGTTGAAGACTAGAGTTGCAGGAAAGAAATAGGAAATATGCAGAAAGGAACGGGAAATATAGCCACAGGCCAAATTTATCAGATCGGGAAATATTAGCAACAGATAACCTCAAGCACACTAACAACATATAACAAAAGATAGCGACGTAATTAACTTACAACCTTGTGCAGATAACCTCCAAGATCACATTCCAGAACTCACTTCCTCACTAGCAATATTTAAACTCAGATGCAGAATTCAAATTAAGCAACAGATAAGAAATACGAGCGTAAATGAGGAATGCATAAGATAGAAGGAAAAACACACAGACAATTGCTTGCAAAACCAGAGGCCAAATATCTTTCATTCATGCAAAGAACTTGAAAAGCTTTCAGCAAAAGTCTCTCTCTCGATCCCTCTTTTTGAGATCTACATTGATATTTATAGAGGTCTTGCCTCTCTGCAGCATTTAAAACATGCAACGGACTTCCTCGAGATCTACAAAATGTGCAACAAAAATAAGGAAATGATCCCCTTAAACCAGCCTCGGAGAAACCAGAAATTAAATGAAATAAGGAACCGGTCGTCTTCATTAAATGGTCATTCTCGGAGCATGCTTGGACCGTTAGAAAAATCATGAACAGAAGCTTTGAATAATGGAGGCATCTTCAATTCTAGTGGCTTGGGCACGTTCTTTTATCTTGTATACATTGGAAAGCAGCAAAACATTTAATTCTGGAGTGCTTTTAATCCTTGGAAATCGCAATGCTTCATCGGGCCGTTTGAACTGCTTTCTGGCGCGAAACTGTAACGGGTCACGAAAACGTGACATGTCGCGAAATCGTGACATTTTTTTGCTCCGTACACTTTTGCCATTTTGGATCGCGAAAATCAACCATGTCACGAAATCGTGACGTATTTGGCTCTTTGGTCTCCTTCGCCACCTTAGCTCGCGAAAACACGACGCGTCGCGAAATCGTGACGTTCCGTACTATTATGCTCTTTCTCTGCTCTGTTTCGTGAAACTATGACCTGTCGCGAAATCATGACGTTCTTTCCCCATGTTGTCCTTTGGCTGCTTCGAACCGCGAAAATGCGACAAGGCACGATTTCGCTACACCTTTCTCTCTTTTGGCTTTGTCTCCCTGATACGTCGCGAAAACAAGACACTCTCCTTTGCGACTTCTTCCATCGGCACCTTTGTTGTTATCTCCAGGTCGCGAAAACCAAACAAGTCACGAAATCGTGACAATTTCTCCCTGCTCAATCTTCTCTTCCCTGTCGCGAAAATCCGACATGTCATGATTTCACGACAATTTTCATTCACCTTGTACGGTCTAGCTCTCAACCTGGAAAACGTGACATTCTTGCCTATTTCACCTTTTCTCCACAATATGTCATGAAATCGTGACGTTTCCTTGCTTTCTCTTTGCTTCCTGTCGCGATATCGCGACGTCTTCTTCTTGCTTGACCTCATCTTCAAAAATGTCATGAAATCATGACATCTTTCATGCCTTATGCTTTTCTTTCAACCTTGTCGACCACGCAACACGTTGCGATTTCGTGACGTCTTTCACATTTTGCTCCTTGTTCACTTTTCTGTCATGAAATCGCGACGAGGTTCATTGACATTGCCCAATTATGTCACGATTTCATGACCTTTTCTATTACTCTGCTCCATGGCCATCGCAAGTCATGAAAATGCGACATGTCACGATATCGCGATGTTTTCTGCACTGCCTCCGTTGACCACTTTGATCATGATTTTGGAACACGTCGTGAAATCGTGACATTCTCTGACTTTGGCTTCTCTCTCCTCAACAGACCCGCGATAACGCGACATGTCACGATATCACGACGGTTTTGAAACTGTGCTCTCCATGCTGCTTTTTGTCACGATATCGCGACAGTCTTCGGACTTAGCTATTTTGGCATCAAAACTCGTAGAGGAATGAGAACTTCAACATTTTATGCATGAATAATCAACAATCAAAATAATGTGGCAAAAATGCCAACATTCTTGGCGGCTCACGGGGTATACAATTCTGCTGTATGCACGAATCCCAGGCCTGAATCCATTGGGCAACAGAGTCAAGAAAAACTGAAAGAACAAAATGTTGACTGATGGGGAACATCTCTATGGACTGCTGCAACAAACTCTTGCTGACTTACTAAAAACTCAAAGGAATCTGTATTTGGCTTAGCTTACCAGGTGCTGTAAAAGAATCTCCATGAAAGCACCTGGGTTACATAAATAGAAATGAATGGAATGAGGAGTGAGGACTATGAAATGTGAAATAGTAGAATGGGATGGAATGGTGAAATGATGGACAATGAAGGAAGTAGATACAACATGAAAGAGGAGGCTACTGTGTCACCAGCTGCGGGGATGGAGGAAAAAATGAATAATGGAAGGGAAGTGAGATGGTGAAAGTGGTGGTGAACTGCGTGATAAATGCTAAAACGACAATGAATTTAGAAGAAAAGGAAAAGAAGAAATGGGAATATCAGAAAGGGAAAAAGAAACAACAGTAGTGGCTTAATTACGGACGGTAGAAGAAGGAATGAGCGAGGAAGGGAATGAAAAGAAGGAAGGGGAAGGAAGAAATTGACAAAAGCCACTATCTGTTGGGAAGGAAGAAGAAAAAAGAAAGAAATACGTACCTACGGGCTCGCATGCAAAAAGAGCCGAAGTTGACAGAGGAAATCCACAATACTTTTTTTCTTTTTCTGTTTTCTCTTTTTTTTGTTTTTTTTTTATAAAAGCAAAATAACTGTACAAGGTAATACTGGACTCACACTTCATGGAGTGTAGGCTTTCAGATGAAAGCCATTCACCGAAATAGGAAGTGGGCTGCCATCCAAATCTTCCAGATGAAACGAATTTGCTGCACCAGCACTGACAATGCGGAACGGACCTTCCCACAGAGCATCAAACTTCTTGTGCATTCCTGGCTTGGCTTTCCTTTCATTCCATTTCAGGACCAAATCACCCACCTTAAGTGGACGATCAGCGGAATTTTTATGGAACCACTTTGAAATAACCTGTGTATGCTTAGCAAACTCCTCATAGGCCAAAGAACGTTGCTCTTCCAACTGCAACAACTGAGCCAACCGCATATCCATGGAATCTATATCTGCTTCATCATCCTGAAATCCCTGCAACTGCTGCAATACTGGCAATTCTAGATGAACAGGCAACCTTGCCTCTTTTCCATATACCAGGGCATATGGTGAAGTCTTGATAGACTTCTTGATTGAAATCCTATCTGCCCATAAAGCTTGATTCAACAGAAGGTGCCATGATCTCTTGTTATCCCCCAAAGATCTCTTTAAAATCCGTAGCAAGTTCTTGTTTGTGGACTCTGCCAAGCCATTTCCCTGAGGGTAATAGTTAGAGGATGTCTTCAGGAAAACACCATACTTGTTTGCAAATTCCGCTAGCTCAGCTCCAACGAATGGAGTTCCGTTATCTATGATAATAGCATCAGGAATGCCAAAACGTGTGATCAGCCCTTCGATGAAAGAGATCACCACATCTTGATTTGCAACCCTGGTTGGAATAGCCTCAGACCATCTCGTGAAATAATCTGTAGCTGTCAAGATATACTTGTGTCCAGCTGAAGAATTCGGATCAATAATCCCAATAAAGTCCAATCCCCACTGCTGAAAAGGTGCTTCAACTCTGAATTGGATGCAGGGGCAATGATGCATTTCTAACCCTTCCTGTATACCTCTGACATCTGTCACATGCTTGGGCAATCCTGAAAGCATCTGTGAACAAGGTTGGCCAATAGTAACCAGCCCGAATAATTTTTAAAGCCATTGGTCTACCTGCATAGTGTCCTCCTGATATGCCAGAATGAAACTCCTCCAGGAGTCTAGCCTTCTCTGATTCCTTGACACACCTTAAAAGAATGCCATCAATGTTCTTGAAAAACAATCCTTCGAGCAGCAACACATACCTGAGAGCTTGCAGACGAAACCTTCTCCGTTGTGAGGCATTTAACTGTGAAGGGCATCTACCAGTTGTGAAATAGTTAATGAGGTCATCAGCCCAATCTTGTCCTTGTACTAAGAGGTTCACCAGATTGCTATCTCCAGCAAGATCATCTGCTTGATAATCAACTATCCCAGATGCTGCAGTCTTTGCTAAGTGCTGGCATAAGGCCTTACCCCGCACTAGCTTGGTCGGATGAATCTCAACATCAAATTCTTGAATTTTGGTGACCCAACCAGCGCGTTTATCACCCATCTCACCCTGAATGATGAAATTCCTTACATCGGGATGTATAACATAGATGACTGTCCTACTCTGAGATATGAAGTGCTTGAATTTTTTAAGAGACTTCATGACAACATATACCTATTTTTCAATGAAATTATATCTTGCCTCATGAGGTAAGATAACCTGACTAAGGAAAGCAATGGGCCTTTCATTCCCATCGTCTCCTTTCTGTGTGAGTACTGCGACATAGCTTTCATCTTCCCCAACTGCATACAGAATGAAATCTTTTGAATAATCTGGATTAATTAATACAGGAGCCTACGCTATTCTGTCCTTAATTTCTTGGAATGCCTCCTTCCTCTGAGTTGTCCACTTAAATTCTGCATCCTTCTTCAACAACTCAGTCATGGGCTTGACAACCTGGGCAAAATCAGAAATGAACTTCTTGATAAAATTAATCTGCCCAAAGAAAGACTGCAACTCTTTCTTATTGGCAAGGAGCGATAGTTTCTTCAATGCTTCGACTCGAGATGGATCAATTGCCAAACCATCTTCTGAAATGACATGCCCCAAGAGTTTACCTTCCTTCACTACAAAAACTGACTTCTTTGGATTAATGGAAATACCAAATTCTCTACATTTTCCAAAGATTTGCCTCAGATGAGAACAGTGATCTTCCCGTTTATGTGAAAAGACAGTCATATCATCAAGATAAATGACAATAATCTTGTTCAAAAGCTCCTCGAATGCAATGTCCATGGCTCTCTGGAATGTGGCTCCAACATTTGACAATCCGAAAGGCATGCGCTGATAAGCAAAAGTGCCCCACTTGGTTGTGAATGCTGTCTTGTACTGGTCCTCATCCCTAACCCAAATCTGGTTATATCCAGAGAAACCATCTAGCAGTGAGAAACGCTGAGCCCCAGCAACAACATGAAGTATCTGATCAATGCGAGGCAAGGGATAGTGATCTTTCAGAGATGCACGGTTCAGATTTCGAAAATCTACACACAGTCGTATGTCTCCATTTTTCTTTCGAACCGAAACCAGATTAGCAACCCAAGTCGAGTGCTTAACCGGGTATATAATCTTGGCCTGCAACATTTTCACAAGTTCGGCCCTCATGAGAGTCTCAATCTTTGGGTTCACTGGTCGTTGCTTTTGCTTGAAGGGTCTGACTCCTTCTTCCAACTCAATAGTATGTTGAACAATCTGTTTATCATATCCCCTCAGATCCTCATAACTCCAGGCCACAATATCAAAAAATTCTTGACACAGTTGCCTGATCTCTTGCAGTTCATCAGGAGTAGAATCAGTCCCAATCTTAATGACCTTATTGGGTTCTAATTGCAACTCCATATACTCTTTCTTGTCGATCTCAATCCGATGTTTCTTGGACCGATCATGCTGATCAAACAAACTTTCTAGAGTGATAAGACCTTTCGAAATATGATTATTCCGCAACTGAATCAGACCTTCGGTTTCTTCGTGCTCTAAGGTTCTTCCTTTGATAGTGGCAACTTCTTGAATCAAAAAGTTAACAATTTGCTCATCACTCTCGAAGACTTGCCAGAAAGTATCTTTGTCTGGGACACTAGGCCTGTACACCATCCTTACTGTCTTTGGTTTCTTCACTACCTGCTCAATGGGAGAAAAATTTGCTCCAAGAGATGCTAGAAGATCAGCATGCTTATTCAACTCTCGTGAAATGGCTTGAATATTCAGAGTTGTGAAAGACTCAAACAGGTCCCAAACTTGGTTGCGGTATGCTTTGAGATAATGCTGCTTGGAAATACACTTGTTTGTTACTTGGTTTACAATCAACTCAGAATCACCAAAAATCTGCAACTGTTCGATTCCCAATTTTCTTGCCTTTTTCAAGCCTAGGCATAATGCTTCGTACTCGACAACATTGTTAGTACAATTCCAAGTGAGACGGTATGAATATGTTCTTTGTAAACCAGAGGGAGAAATCAGAACAATACCTGCTCCTGCACCATTTTTGCATCTCGCCCCATCAAAATATAACTTCCATAATTGATCCTTGATAGAGCTCTGATCATCTTGGTTAAGGAGTACCTGCATTGCGCCATCCTCGGGCTTTGTGATAGAATAACAACCGATTTCGGTCTCCAGCATAGCATTGAAATCAAGCATGGAAAACCCGTCTTCCAACTGAACCTCATCTAAAACCTCATTCATCAAATCAGAACCCTCTAACTCTTCGGTTAGCATGTTGACAGACTGCATGGTCTTTCCTGCTTCATCCAACCTTTCAATATGAAAAGAGGAAGGTTTTTCATTATGAATCCGGAGTCTCTTTCCTTTGAAAGGGATCTCCAAGTGGGAATAATCCAGTGCAAGGTAACCTCCCAACTTTGCAGTAAATTCTCTGGATAAGCACATACTGAAATACGGTTCTAGATCGACCACAACTATCTCCTGAATGACTGTAATCTGGGGCATAGTGTGTAAAACAATCGGGACATCCTTGATTACACCCACCATTTTCATAGGAGTACCATCTAACTGCAAGACTCCAGGGCTACTTCGTGTGTATTCCATACCCATAACTTCACAAACTGCCTTTGGCATGACAGTTGTAGCGGCTCCGGAGTCGATCATGCAGTTATGCACGATCCAACCCTCTATTTGCAGTGATAGATAAAATGGGGGTGGTCTATTCTTACCAATGATGGAAGTGGTTAAAGCTTGAGCATAAATTGTCTGGGTAGGACCCTTCTCACTATCCTTCATAGATTTCAAAGATTCTTGCAATAAATCTACCTGCCCAGGCAATTGCAATGCATCATAAAGACTAACCTTAGCTGGGGTCTTCTTCAATTCTTCGACAATGTTGTATGCAACCACAGTAGATTCCTTCTTTTCAATGGGGAGATCATATCTGCTCCGATACTGCTGAGTGGCTTCTACTCTCAGCCTCTTCGTCAATGAAGGGTACTTCAGCTTTTCTCTAGCTTGCTCCTCTGCTTCTGATCTTGCCTATGCAGTTGCGGCTTTTTCTTGTACTCTGTGTGGAACAGGATCTTTCGGTAAAACAGGCGCATCTAGCTTTGATACTGGCATAGGAGTTTTCACTGGTTTCTTCAAATCAGCTGGCACTTTTAATGGCTCTAGCTCAGCAGGATCTACTGTAACAGGCTTCTTTCCAGTCCTCGTGAGAACTGAAACTTGTTCTTCAGATGGAACCATTAAGCTATGGCCTGCCTCAGAGATCATGTTGACTTGCCCTCCCGAAGAACTAGCGGCCAATGTCTGCACATAATTCAAATGAACCATGCAAGTGTCTTCTCCATGTGGATCATTACATGTTGAACACCAATATGTTCTTTCTGCAAGGACTGCATCTTCATTTGCCAAAACAGTCAGGTTCTTCTCGGGTGCTTTGCTTGTTGAAGCAACTTGTTCTCTAGTAATCGACGGAGGTTGAAATCTCCTAGGCTGGAAATCTCGCTCAGCTTGCTTCCTTTCAATAAGTGTGATCTTATTACCCATTGCTCTTATTGCAGAATTGGCAGATTTTACCTCTTGCAAGAGTGTCGTATAAGGATCAGGATTTACAGGTGCAGGAGGTGCTGGTAAGGGCAAAGGTGTTGGTGGTGCCGGTAATGCTGGGAATGAAGTGGAAGCGAGGGAATGGCAGAATGCTGGGTGCAGGCAAACTGGGGATTTGCTGAAGTAGAGAGCTGAGGAACTGGGATGGGTGCAATTTGAGGTGCACTGGAGCTCCATGATGGAACAGGGTACATGGAAGACATAGATTGCGAAAATGAACTAGGATATAAATGTTGTGGAATATCAGGTAAAATGGGCATTGCTACCTTTGGGGGAAGCCTACCGATTGCAATCAAGTCTGCCTCCACCTTTTGTGCTTGTTCGAACAGTTTCGGGAAGGTCATCACATTGGACTGCCTGATCGCCAAGCCAATGTCTGTATTGAATGCTCGAAGGTAGTAGAACGTAGCTTGCTCAGGGGTAGGGCGAAGACCTTCAGGCACTCGTTGCCAACTTCTGGTAAAACGAACATTGAAATCTGCTATCGCCTCCTACGGGTGCCTCTGGATTGCGTTAAACTGATGCAACAATGAAAATGGGTCAGCCTGTTCATGAAAATTCTTAACTAACAGTTCTCCTAGCTGATCCCATGATGCAATAGTGCCTGGTTGCAGAGATCGGTACCAGTACAACAATTTTCCTCTCAAGGATAACACTAATAACTTGACCATCACATCTTCATCTGTTATATCATGAATGGCTGCCAAAGAAGCTACATCATGAATATGTTCATATGCAGTCTTACCCGTACCATCATAGGTTGGCAAGGCTTTCAAAGCAGCCTAGGGAACTGGATTTTGAGCCTACAAATTCAAGGCTCCTGAACTATTCCATGCTGAAAACTGCTTGGGTGGAGGATACTGGGCCATTGGGACTAGTGTATGTGATCGAGAAGATGGAAAACTAGTAACAATACCAGGGATTTGTGTGGATATGGCAGATGATGCAAGCGATGGGGAAACCAACCTAGAGTGTTCACCTCTTTTTGTGCTTGTCAAGTTCAAAAAACTCAACAAGATCTTCAACTTTTTTGGACTTTGATCTCGTGATCATGAAGTACAACTTTCACTGCATCCACGTTCGAGAGATTTCTGGGTACTGCAGAGTCACCAAATGTTCTAACTATACGGCATGAAGGCGAACATTAAACCCTCAATACTATGGGATCTTTCTGAGATAGAAAAGAAAGAAGTCTGTCCCACCGGGCGTGCCAAAAACTGTTGGTCACGAATCTGCCACAGGAAAGGATTTTATGCAAAATGCGCCCTAGACCCGGCCAACATTGAAAGGCTGGGAGAAAGAAATGTCTCCCAGACCAATCTCCAGAGAGGGCTGGTTCCCTTACTAAATTCTATGCTGTTGAAGACTAGAGTTGCAGGAAAGAAATTGGAAATATGCAAAAAGAAACGGGAAATATAGCCACAGGCCAAATTTATCAGATCGGGAAAGATTAGCAGCAGATAACCTCAAGCACACTAACAACATATAACAAAAGATAGCGACGTAATTAACTTACAACCTTGTGCAGAAAACCTCCAAGATCACATTCCAGAACTCACTTCCTCACTAGCAATATTTAAACTCAGATGCAGAATTCAAATTAAGCAGCAGATAAGAAATACGAGCGTAAATTAGGAATGCATAAGATAGAAGGAAAAACACACAGACAGTTGCTTGCAAAACTAGAGGCCAAATATCTTTCATTCATGCAAAGAACTTGAAAAGCTTTCAACAAAAGTCTCTCTCTCGATCCCTCTTTTTGAGATATACATTGATATTTATAGAGGTCTTGCCTCTCTGTAGCATTTAAAACATGCAACGGACTTCCTCGAGATCTACAAAATGTGCAACAAAAATAAGGAAATGATCCCCTTAAACCAGCCTCGGAGAAACCAGAAATTAAATGAAACAAGGAACCGATCGTCTTCATTAAATGGTCATTCTCGAAGCATGCTTGGACCGTTAGAAAAATCATGAACAAAAGCTTTGAATAATGGAGGCGTCTTCAATTCTAGTGGCTTGGGCACGTTCTTTTATCTTGTATACATTGGAAAGCAGCAAAACATTTAATTCTGGAGTGCTTTTAATCCTTGGAAATCGCAATGCTTCATCGGGCCGTTTGAACTGCTTTCTGGCACGAAACTATAACAGGTCGCGAAAACGCGACATGTCGCGAAATCGTGACATTTTTTTGCTCCGTACACTTTTGCCACTTTGGGATCGCGAAAACCAACCATGTCACGAAATCACGACGTATTCGGCTCTTTGGTCTCCTTCGCCACCTTAGCTCGTGAAAACACGACGCGTCACGAAATCGTGACGTTCCATACTATTCTGCTCTTTCTTCGCTCTATTTCTGTGAAACTATGACCTGTCATGAAATCATGACGTTCTTTCCCCATGTTGTCCTTTGGTTGCTTCGAACCACGAAAATGCGACAAGGCACGATTTCGCTACACCTTTCTCTCTTTTGGCTTTGTCTTCCTGATACGTCGTGAAATCAAGACAAGTCTCCTTTGTTTGAATAAATATGACATTCTTCCATCAGCACCTTTGTTGTTATCTCTAGGTCACGAAAACCAAACAAGTCACGAAATCGCGATGTTTTCTCTCAGCTGCTCAATCTTCTCTTCCCTGTCGCGAAAATCTGACATGTCACGATTTCGCGACAATTTTCATTTGCCTTGTACGGTCCAGCTCTCAACCTGCGAAAACATGACATTCTTGCCTATTTTGCCTTTTCTCCACAATATGTCATGAAATCGTGACGTTTCCTTGCTTTCTCAATTCTCTTGCTTGACCTCATCTTCAAAAATGTCACGAAATCATGACATCTTTCATGCCTTATGCTTTTCTTTCAACCTTGTCGTGACCACGCAACACGTTGCGATTTCACGACGTCTTTCACATTTTGCTCCTTGTTCACTATTCTATCGTGAAATCATGATGAGATTCATTGTCATTGCCCAATTATGTCACGATTTCATGACCTTTTCTATTACTCTGCTCCATGGCCATCGCAAGTCATGAAAACGTGACATGTCACGATATCGTGACAGTTTTGCTGCCTCCGTTGACTACTTTGACCATGATTTTGGAACACGTCGCGAAATCGTGACATTCTTTGATTTTGGCTTCTCTCTCCTCAACAGACCCGCGATAACGCGACATGTCGCGATATCGCGACGGTTTTGAAACTGTGCTCTCCATGCTGCTTTTTGTCGCGATATCGCGACGGTCTTCGGACTTAGCTGTTTTGGCATCAAAACTCGTAGAGGAGTGAGAACTTCAACATTTTATGCATGAATAATCAACAATCAAAACAATGTGGCAAAAATGCCAACAGGCCTCCTTGGGGTCACTAATCCCGCAAGACCCTTTTGGTGAAATGACAACCATTCAAGTCAAAACGTTATCGCAATCCGTGATGGAGCGTGCAAGCTCTGACATAACGCCAAGAATCCACCTAATCCAGATTGAACCATCTCAAGATAGGTTCTCTAGAATCCATGATAGTCTGAATCATGCCAACTGGGGGTGTTTGTTCTCTCCAACCCCTCTTAATAGCAACACAACACTATTTTTACAAGTTATTTCCCACTTAGCTTTTTCTAGGGATGAACTTCAAGAGGGATCGACCGTTCATACCATCGAGGTTTCCAATCAGCAGGATTGGTACACACCCATAAGAGACTATCTCAAGTTAGGTAGCCTCCCACTTGGATTGTCGCACACCACAAAAAGATCATTCAAATAAAAAGCGATAAAATATGTCTTGCTAGGAGACATTTTGTACCGTCGAAGCTACGAAGGGATCCTCCTCCGTTGCTTGGACCAGCAGGAGTCCACTTGTGTGATCACCCAAGTGCACGATGGTACGTGCGGTGGCCACTTCAACGGTATGGCCATCGCCAAGCACATTCTTCGTATGGGCTATTATTGGCCAACTTTAGAGCGAGATTGTTGCACATATGTGCGAGTGTGTGAAGTGTCAACACCATGCTAACTTGACACACGTACCTTCTCAGGCCTTGCATTCGATCCAATCGGCATGGCCATTTTTGTAGTGGGGCTTAGATCTCATCGAAAATATCTCCCTTACATCATCAGGTCGTCACACGTTTATCATAACGGCCACAGAATACTTCACTAAGTGGGTTGAAGCAATTTCGCTTACCTCTACGACTGGGACATTGCAGAGTTTATTTTACATAACATCATATGTCGTTTTGGTATTCCATCCAATATCATCTCGGATAATGAGATGTCATTTAAGAACAAAGATGTGCATGCTTTGACAACAAAGTACAAAATTTAGCACAGTTTTTTGACACCCTATTATCCGTAGGCAAATGGGCAAGCAGAGGCATTAAACAAAATGCTAGTTACCATCCTTAAAAATATGGTCACAGATAATCATAAATATTGGCACATCCAAATACCACTTGCCCTATGGGCTTATCGCACTAGCATTCGGACCCCCACTAGGGCAACTCCATTTTCGCTAGTGTATGGCTCTGAAGCAGTCATGCCTCTCGAGTTGGAAATACCCTCCCTATGCATATCAATGCAAGAGTTCATCGATGATGACACTGCGCGGTAGGCCTGGTTAGACCAGCTTATGTTACTCAACGAACAATGTGTCAATGCTCTCGAGCATTTACGTATCTATCAAGAGCAACTTAAGAAAGCATACAACATGAAATTTTACCTGAGAGACTTTCAGGTTGGTGACCTAGTCTTAAAAGAGAACCAACAAAATTCTAACTTGCCACCCCATTTAAGGGACAATTTCACAACAAATTGGTTAGGTCCCTATGTAATTGACAGTAAAATAGGACCTGGAACATACCGGCTCACCTCTCTTGAAGGAATCAAGGAACTAGAACCCTTGAACATCAATCATTTGAGGCCATTCAATATTTAGAGAGCCATAGCCCACCCCAAAAGCCCCAAGGATTCCCGCAATCGCTTGGTCAAACCAAAATCCCCAAGGATTCTCGTAATCGCTTGGTCAAACCAAAAGCCCCAAGGATTCCCGCAATCACTTGGTCAAACCAAAAGCCCCAAGGATTCCCGCAATCGCTTGGTCAAACCAAAAGCTCCAAGGGTTCCCACAATCACTTGGTCAACCTAAAATGCCCCAAAGGTATCCATAATCTCTTTGGTCAAACCAAAGCCCCAAAGGTTCCCCGTAATCGCTTGGTCAACCTAAAATGCACCAAAGGTATCTATAATTCCTTTGGTCGAACCAAAAAGCTCCAAAGGTTCCCGCAATCGCTTGGTCAGCCCAAAAAATGCCCCAAAGGTATCCATAATCCCTTTGGTCAAACCAAAATCTCCAAGGGTTCCCACAATCGCTTGGTCAACCAAAAAATGCCCCAAAGGTATCTATAATCCCTTTGGTCAAAAACTCCAAGGATCCATACGAATCACTTGGTCCCCACCCATTCGAGTTAAACCACCATAAGGAATATTCAAAAACAATAGATAATCAAAAAAAAAATTGCATATCATTTCATGCATATTCTTAAAAATCAAAACACAAAGAAAAAAAGAAGAAAGGCTACATTAGGCATCACATACATCCATTGCATATTTGATGGTCATACAGGTCAAACGCACCATAGGCTGTAATTACTCGACAATTCCATCATTTTCCACAGTCATCCATTTTGCAAATAATCCATCAAAGAATAACGCCATGCGCATTTTTGCCATAGCATAGTCAGTTGTCTTCTAATGTCTTTAGGGTTTTTGTCATTCAACTATCTTTAGATTCCTAGTCAAAATTTGTACAAAGTCAGACCGATTTTTACAAGGTAGAGTTTACTTGGATCACGCCTTGTTACTTAGCATCCCAACATAAGCTTAAAACACATAAAAATTCCCAAGTTGTGTGAACGAAGGACGAAACCTACAAAGCAGTCTAGGGTACCATAGGTGAAACATTTCCTGCTCATCCCCCTATGTGAATGGTTCAAGAATGTTGAGAATTGACAAAAGTACAAGCTCTTCCCCATCCAATACCTCGTAATAAACAGTGGTTTTCACCACTATCAAAAATCCCGAAACACCTTTGATCCCAAAGTCATAAGGATTCGTACTACACGCCCCTAAGAAGGATGGGTAGTCATCCCCAAGGCCTAAAATATCAATGCCATACATAAGCAAAATTCTTGACCACCTTTGATTCCCAACGTCGTAAGGATTTGTACTACACATCCTTGAAAAGGATGGGTAGTCATCCCTAAGGCCAAAAGGATCAATGCCATTCACAAGCCAAAAACCCACGAGCTCAACTTTGAAATCAAAATACAAAATCAAACTCCTCAAAAGGTAAAAATAATAGTGGTTATCACCACTACTTAAACCCCTTGCTCAAGAGAAGAAGAAAAAACTCAAAATAAATAGTGATTTTCATCACTATATATGAGAGCAAGTACCCCAACAAAGTGAAACGCCTGAGCTTGAATCCCTAGAATTCTCAGCATTTGAAAAACCATTTAGGTGATCCTCATTACGGGTTTTTTGGATAGCCTACCTGGCAATGGCGGTATCCTAAATGCATGATGATATGTCTATCACATTAGCTTTGTGTGTGTGTAGACCAATGTTTGCATGTGGATGAGCTAGCTTATGGTATCCTAGATTGCCCCGTGGATTAATCTTACTAAATACAACAAAGGAGTTAGTGGAGCTAATTAGGTGATCCTCAGTATAGGTTTGGTGGACAGCCTACCTAGCACTGGCGGTATCCTTACGAATACCACATAAATGAACTCAATCGCACACACAGGGATGTGAAATAACTTGGTCAAACTCAAGTCTAATTCGTACCTTGTTTGAAAGTCTTGTAAGATAATGTATAGTCTTGATTAGTTAGTTAAAGCATATGAGTCTCAAAAAAACCTTAACTACATTCTAAAACAATTGGTATGGATTTCATCACTTACATCACCATCAAAAAATACAAAACAAAAATTACAAATGCAAAGTTATTCCATAAAGCAATCACATAGTACAGAAAGCCAGTAGATCTTGTACAGTCTATGGTGCCATCGCCTGCATACCAACAAATCATTCCATTAATTCCATATGCATACATCCATATCATATAGATAACATCATTCGCAGTCATAATAGCATATGTATACATCAACATAAATAAATATGCATAAATAAACAATAAACAATGATAAGCATATCATCAAACCAAAAATGAGTCATGTATATATATTGAGTCAAAATACCCTCAAGCTACAATAAGAAGGTCCTCTGACCTCACAAAAAAAAACCAAAAATTCAAAATCCCCAAAGCCTAGGGAGTCGACCACCATGATCATGCAGGATCGGTACGACTGGAACTACCCCTAGTAGTATGGGTCCTATGGGATCTCTCAGGGTAGCTGCTTCCAGCCCGCGCACCATGCCCACCAACGCTACCCTCATCTAGCCACCTACGATGAGAGGATGTAGACTGCTCAATCTCACTGCCTCTCGTACGACGTGACGAACCACCTCCATCGAGATCAGGTAACTGCCCACCGAGGCAGACAACCTCTGTCTCTAACTCCACCCGATATCGCCCCCACTCCACATCCCGTCGATGATACACAACCAATGCGCTGTCCCACTATGCCAACTGAGCCCGCAGGAGATCCATCTCCTCCTCTCGTCTCCATAAGAGATCCTCCAATCGTGTTATCTCAGCACAAAACCCAACCTTCACATCTCCTAAGATAGCTTGAGGCATGGGCACCTCCAGGACGGCTTGTTGCTCTGGCACCCACTACTTCGTGACGTGAGAAGGCATCAAGATAGTGACCTACGTCACTTGCACCAAAACACCGTGTCAGTACTGCTGTCCGTTGGTCTCGATGGGTCATCCGGATAGGAAGCCCATCTATCAAAATCCACAAAATCCTATACACATCCTCCAACGTCATAGTCATCTCCCCTATTGGGAGATGAAAAGTATTGGTGCAGGGATCCCACAAATTGATCAGGACAGTCAAATATGCTCGATCCCCCACCACAGGCTCCAAATGCGTCATGTGCTTGAGCCTAAGGGCATCAAGCCACTCCCAATCCCCAACTGTCAAGGCATCTCGGGCATCAGAGAAAATGGTCGGCTGGCGGTACCGACTCTTCACAACCTAAAAAACAATAAAAAATAATAAATGATATTAAGTACATACTTAATATTAACAAAAACAATACAATAAAATTGTACAAAATACAAACAAAGTACAGTAAAAGTACAGAAACATAAAAGTACAACAATAAAATTGTACAAAAAAACAAAGTACATCAAAGTACAAAAAAATTAACAACAAACTGTACAGCAACGACCACAGCCATAAAAATAATTGTACAAAAACAAAAACAAAATAAAACATACAAAAATTCATCCTAGGGTTTCAACCTTAGTGTAAACACAAAAACAAAATAAAACATACAAAAATTCATCCTAGGGTTTCAACCTTAGTGTGAATAAAAAAAACAAAGTAAAACATACAAAAATTCATCCTAGGGTTTCAAGCTTAGTGTGAACACAAAAACAAAATAAAACATACAAAAATTCATCCTAGGGTTTCAACCTTAGTGTGAACACAAAAACAAAATAAAACATACAAAAATTCATCCTAGGGTTTCAACCTTAGTGTGAACACAAAAACAAAATAAAACATACAAAAATTCATCCTAGGGTTTCAACCTTAGTGTGAACAAAAACACAAAATAAAACATAAACAAAATAAGTCGTCCTAGGGTTTCAACCTTAGTATGGACAAAAAAAACAAAACAAAACAAAAAATCGTCCTAGGGTTTCAACCTTAGTATGAACAAAAAACACAATAAAACAAAAAAATTAATACTAGGGTTTCAACCTTAATATTAATGCAAAACAAAAACAAAATAACGCAAACAAAAATTTATATGCGAGTTTAACTTCATATAAACAAAAAAGAATAACAATATAGGAGAAGGAACATCATACCAGTCTCGCCTCGGCTCCTCCGCTCGAAGATCCGGTTCTCGCACTCATGATGTTCGCAAAATTTCGACAGCGCTCCGCTATGCAAACTCGCATCCCTCCTCCTCACTACTCCAAATCGCCAAGAAAAAATTGTTGAAAATGAGCCCAAAACCTAGTTTTGGTCCTTTTATAGGTTGTTAGGCCTGTAATCGTTCCACCCTGGGATGAACACTCTAGTTAGTGCTTGTCCCACCCTGGTATGATTACCAAATTGGTATTCGTCCCACCTTGGGATGATTATAGAGCAAGAAATAAAGCAACAAAAACTGCATCCAAAAAATGCACCAAAAATAGTAATAAATATTCCGAACAAAGGTGCCTTTGCACCTAACATTCATGGCATGAAAAATCCATCGTCGGGGTCACAAATGATCACTATCCTACTCCCTACGAAGGCTAGCATAGCCGGACCGCTCCATGGGAAGGAGGATTTTCGATAATTTCTACCCTAATAGGCATCAACAAAAGGGTCAAAAACCCACCAAAAATAGGAACCCTTACAAACGTCATCTTTGGTCAAGTGACTCATCGCTTTTCTCATTTTGGTCATTCCCTCATCGATTCGTCGTTTGAGGGGATAGTCACACTTAGTCACCAATCAACAAATAAACACCCAATCAAGGAAATGGCATGCATTCAAAGAATCATTGACAAATACAATCACGCTCCTTAGGGTAGCAAACAAGCAATAATCACAAGCTAAACAAACACTTGGCATTTTGGAAGCATGAAGACAAGGTTCCTTAGACAAAAGGTTGCGCCCTTTGCCTATTCATGATTGAACAATGTCCAAGATCAAGTGCACCTCACTGAAAAAGGTTACACTTAAGTTAAGCTCCTTAGCTCATCAAAAGCAAGGATTCAAGAATGTGTGCCCTTTCCATAATTGGGGCATCAAAATTTGGTTAGGTTACTAAGAAACCCTAATCATTAAGTGCTTTTGGTCATCTATTTTTGCTCAGCACTGCGCCATGCATAGCGCATCCCAAAAAGGGGCATCTGTAGACACCAAAACATCACCAATCCGATTATGTGACTACAAGCACTGATCAAATTAGCATACATATCCCCTAGGGTAGCCTCCAGAGGTTAAATAGTGGTCCTAACCACTCCCAAATCAGTTTTGGAAGGTCAGAGGTCAATTTGGCACCTTTTAAGTACTTTGCTCCCTATTCGTCCCACCCCGAGACGATTAGAATCCTATTCGCCCCACCCAAGGACGATTAGCAGCAATCATTCTAGGGTGGGACGAGTAGCAGGTTTGACTGGCAAAAATTCAAGCCTTGACAAATCTGCCACCCAACTTTGCCTTCAAGGCATGCAATTGCGAGGAGCGGTTTCAAAATAGAGAGAGGGACTTCAATCAAGCATGCCCTGGTCATTGAAGCTCTAAATCAGGGAGGAATCTTCTCTCCCTCCAAAAAGCATGTTGAGCCAAGTGGCACCCTCGCATGCGCATTCAAAGGAGACCCCTAGGTCTATAAAATGGTGAGCCTCCTCACCCCAAAAAGAGGAGAGAGCTGGAGCATTTGGAGCAATGGAGTGTTGCCAAATTGTACCCCCATTTCCCTTTGTGCTTCCTACATCCATAATTTCTCTTTTGGAAGAGAGGTTATTGGGTGAACACTAGGAACACAATCTAGACCCAAAACCTGAGCAATCAACCACAATCCCACACAAAATTTGCCAACACAACCCCCTAGGAGGTTTTGGACCCATCCCACTTGGATTGGTGCCAAAACTAGGCCCCAAACGGTGGGCCTCCTGCCCCCGAGCGCCCCCCGCACTGCTGCAGTCCTAATCGTCCCACCCTGGAGCGATTAGAAATCTGTGAAGAATTTCTCTATTGTTCTTTTTGCATTCTGTAATATTTCATGTACTTATGATGATGTTCAAGTTTCATGTTATTCTGACTTGATTTGATCGTGTTTTTATCATTTTATGCATTACTAACATACAGGGAGTGCCTTTGGATATAGGATAATCTAGGTAGAATCTACCAAATCTGACCTTCTGGGTCATCCCAAAATGCCCCTTTTAGCCTAACCCCAAGTTTGTATGTGTTTTGGATGCCTCTGGGCAGGACATTTGCAAGTTCGCTCTTGCACGTTTTGTTATAGTCCTAATCGTCCCACCTCGAAGAGATTAGAAATCCATGCATGATTTCTTGACTGTTCTTTTTGCAATGTGTCCCTGATGATGTCCTAATGCTTCTGTCAAAGTTTGGGTTCATTATGGCATGTTTTGACTATCGTTTCATTATTTTTTACATTAACTATCCGAAGGCTTTGGGGATTACATGTTTCCTACATCCGCATATGCTATTAACTATTTGTTGTTTCTATGTGCGCAGAATCTCACCGCCAAGAACACCAGAGAGGCAATGAGGAACGATGAACACACGGATGCAAGCGACGACAACATTTGGCCTGCCCATTTCAAATGTGGGCATGCGAAAGGCACTGGAAGCGTACCATCTGTTGATGTAACGGACTGTATCAAATGTTCTGAGACCTAGAGAGGGGGGACACATTGTAACTAGATTAAAAGCAACATTAATAAAAGAGGCCCTGCCTTTTTTTCTTACATCTCGTTCCTTTCTGCTTTATTTCCTACATGCATTTGTTCATCGCATTCGTAGAACTTAGCATCTCTCTGTACCTGGCATCAATTTCATTTGCATCATAATCTGGTACGTCGTCGCTCCCCATTCGGCTTTCACATACCACAATAAGAAATCAAAAGGGTAAATCACACTTTCTCAGACTTAAAGAAATTTCAAGGCTAAAAGCCAAACTTCCTTATATCTAAAAATAGACATAGGTGGAGCTTTTGGTAGTGATATGATCAACAAGGCACTGATACTAGACCCTCCCACAATAATAGTAATGTCAAAAGCTAAGGCAACATCATTAGGTATCAAACAACTAATAGAACAATTAGTACTAGCGCAAAGAAAATTAAGAAGAGAAAGAAGCCTATAAAGAAGATGTACAATGACCTATATTTTATGGTGATAGAGGAAATTCAAGCATACACCTGTAGAGTTCTAGAAAGAAGCAATGAAGTATTTTGCCATGGGCCTAGTTATGGAGTCTTGGAGCACTAGTCGTATATGGAAATTAGGGCTGATGATGACTTTAGTGCCACAAGTGTGGGATTTTATAAAAATTATAAAGATTTGTGCTTGGAAATATGATAAGTCTTGACATGCAATCTAGACATAATCATGGGAGGAGACATACATATTTGTTACAACTAATAGAATTATAAATATTATATGTGCAAAGTATGATCCAACACACTAGGATACCCACAAGTATAGTTTAGATATTACAATAGGTTTGATAAAGACAAGTGATGGGAATTCTTGATAAAACAACTCAATAAACCATAGGAGACCCGAAGTTTCAAACTATCCCTAAGAATAAGGTAATTTAAGCCAATGTTCAAATGGTGCTATTAGGCATAGCAATAATCTTGGCAAAAACAACTAAAGAAGTAGTTAGGAAAGACCACATCATGATGTTGCATGTTGTTGAACACTATCCATGACATTGTTAGGTTCTATATTGTGTGCATATATTACAAGATAGATTGATGACCAAATTAGAAAATTTAGGAAGTCTAAGTAGTTCAACTACACTTCATACCTCATTTTGCTCATACTAAACCTAAAGAAACACTAGTTTCTAAAATTACAACTAGACAAGGTAGGACCTATTGGAAAGCCATTGGTCATTTATGACTATACAGATGTACCATATGAGAGTGAGAGTAAAACATCCAAATTTTATAATATGGTGTATCACCCCATTATGAAGAGGTTAAATGATAAAGTTCCTAGACTATCAAATGAATGCAAGAATTATCTCCAATCATGGAAATGACCTAGTGAGTACTTTTACCTAGGAAAACATAGATTGTTTTAGAGTTTACAAACTTTTGAGAAGGCCTTATGAGTTTCCTACATACATATCTAATTACCTCTTCAATTTTGAATGTGTGCGAAAACTAGATTATATATGAGAAGTACTATAAAGGATAAAAATACCCACATTCTATAAGGCCAAAGAAGAAATAATGATGGTTACCCCACTTGTAAGAGGACGTAATGAAGCCATAAATTAGAGATTAAAAAGGTTTAGGGATGGCATTGTAATAAGATTTTTGGTCTGAAAATATTAAGGTAACTTTCCTAAGAATACTTATTGGAAAAAAATACCAAGACAATATATGTTTATGAAAGTAGACCAAATGTGGAAAATGAAGCCAACCTAAGCAAAGAAACTATTATAGCCAAACCAAAAATTTCTCATGAATATGAGCATGTGATTTAGTAGTGGTAGAGTCATCCTCCCCTATAGTTTGCATTTTATGTGAATGGAAATGTTAATATAGATTTTGGTCCAAATACTAGAAGTAATCATTGCATTATAAGAGCCCTTCAAAGGTAAACTAATTTTCAAAAAAGATAAAATGGAGGAAAATGATGTATGAAACTAGCACTACATGACACATTGTCTCATGGGCCTTTCAATGGAGAATTTTCAAGAACATGAGACAAGAGATATGAAAAGAAGAATAAAATAACTCGATTGGATGCCCTACTTAATCCTCCTATCTCACTCACAATTGTTACTTCAATGACATTGATATTATTGTAGTGTAGTAAGAGTGACAACAAAGCAAGTTTGGTCCATATTGATTATTTTTGGAAAATATGGTGACACAAAAGCATGTGGTAGAGACCTTAACTTCTCAAGGAATGGAAGGGACAAAATAAGAAGATATAGTTAAGGAGGGTACCACACAAGGAGAAAGGTCACCTTCCAAGGATGGGGTAACGATGATGGGAGTTGTTGTTTTGAAGGAACTAATCACTCTTACACTCACTCTAATCATCTCTCTCATTTCTCATCCATCTTTTCTCCTCTCATCATACTTCTCAAATCCCTCTTATTTATTTTGTTGCATCCATATTAACCCAAATAAATGTAGGCTTAGGACCATTGGAAGGTTCACGTTTTCAAATGTTAGGGCCATCCTGCATACCATCTCCATCATACAAAATCCCACTATAGTTTGTACCATCATTGCACACTTCACCTCATCCCAACAACAACCACCCTTCCAATACTTCCCTAAATCTAAAGCACCATTATGTCTCCTCATGTGTCTCCACCCACACCTATTTCATCATCCATCACCACTCAATCTGTGTCATCTATTATATCACCATGAACTTCTATAATTTCCACTTTTATTGTTCAATAATTCCTTAGAAGAACTATGACATCATCTTTATTGACATCACTAAGAATGATCAAGATAATCCAAACTACTATAAAGAAACAACCCATAATAGAGGTTAGTAAGGTGTTTTATCGATAAACTATACAAATTCCTAGTAAGAAAGCATAAACAAGATAAAAAGAATTATGAAATAAGTGAGAAAATAAATTAGGCAAGACATTGCTTACATGAGAGCCTCAAATTCTACAATGCTTTTAATCCCGCAATCCTAAATGGTGGATGGGCGAAGAAACTATTTATTGTCTAAGCATAGTCTATAGATCCAACTAGGCCAATAATACCTCCAATTGATCATATTTCTGGGCTATCTCCATTAGATCTATCAAGGGTTGATCCCTTTCAAATAATGAAATTAGCAAAATAAATGCAACGAGGAATGATGTTAGATGTGCACAAACAACTATTATAATTAAGAAATACCAAAGTAAACCCAAGTAAGTGTGCAGACATTAAAACAACTAGAAAAATTTGGGCAAAGGTATTTAACGTAATTGCAATACGAGTTGGGAACACTAAAAAGGGAGAATAGTGGTTTGAAGGAACAAGGAAAGAGAAGGACGAAATAGAGCAATAGTTGATAGAATTAAAAGAGCAACTGACATAGGAAAGAAAATCAATTGAAGCAATAATTTAAGATAAAAGTAAGATCTACAACTTGAATTATACCAACTAAAAGCAACAATATAGAATAAAAATGATGAAATTTCTAAGAGGATAAACAAAGAATTAAAAACAAAAGTGCATAAAATGGAAGCCAAAACCTTGATGGTTGAAAACGTTAAGTCCTTACACCACCAAATAAATTATGAGGTCATTCACTCCAAAGCATATTTTACATACATCAATTAATATGAAGACCTACTTAATCAAAATTCAATAATAATTGAATGAATAGAAGATAATTGATAACCAAAGCAAGATATATAGAAGTGCTCCTCCAATTATATAATATGTCTAATGAGAAAGTAAAGCAAATGGGTATGTTTAACAATAGTAACCATGCAATTGAGAACTTACTTGACAAACATAAGAGACTCCAAGGGTGCAAGACTAAATACGATATTCTAAAGATGCTTGCTGAAAAATGAAAGAGACACAACAATGGATGACTACATGATTGGCCAAATATCCTCGAACCAAGGACAACTCCTTGGACCAAAACAAAGAGCCAAGGCCTTTGAGGAGGAAAAGGCCAAGGTAGATGTGTCAATAAACAACACTATGCCTAATATTTCAAACAATTGAATTAGAGAGCTTATTGGGTAACTTGAGAAGCATAATGAGTAAAGAGGAAGGCCTCTTGAGAGATAAATTCAAGGAGTTGGTGTCAAATAGTGAAACGTTAGATGCTTTAGATATAATTTCTATTGTAGATTAATAAGCGCTATTAAACCTATTACCCCAAAGTTGAATAAAGGTGACCTACAATTTTATAATTTTACTATATGAGGATCTCAATTTTGAAGAGTCCATGCCCATGGATAAATGTAGGGCATGTCATCTCTCACCAATTGAGCTTGGTTACTCATGAAGTCACCAAAAATATAGTAGGCTAGATACTAACATTGAATTCCAACAAAGGAGTGATCATGGAGGACAATGGAAAATAAATTTTGTAGTCCCAAGAGCAACAATGCAAACAAAAAGTTTGAGAAAATAAAAAAATTTGTCAAAGTGCTCAAAGTGCAACTCATTTGAAGGGACAATTTTCTTAAACCAAAAGAGCAAAACATAATTTTGATGAAAGTGCAAGCTCTTCAAGGATTGAGGTCAGAAAAAACTAGCACAAGATCTAAGGAAACAACTTGGAAAATGATATTTTGTTCTTATATGACACCAATGAAGAGTTAGAAGGCTGCTCAAGGCATTTAGGGTCAATTCAAAGGCATGTAATTTTACTGATGCATCAATTTTGTTAAAGATGCTACTAAACTAGAGGATTTACCAAGAGTATACAAGTTTTACTTTGTTGGACATTTTGAGTCCTAAAAGTTAAAATTGTCATTGATGTCAAGAAATGAAGTCAACATTAATATCAAGGTTTTTCGTCAAAGAAAAAAATTGTCAAAGTTGTTATTTTATATCCAGGAAGAATCCGAAAGGATTTAGTGCAAATTTAAAAATGAGATATAATATTTTTTATAAATTATTTAAATTCAATAAGAATTTAAATTTTATAAATAAATATTATTTACACCATGGAATGCAACGTAAAGGAAGAGCTTAAAAATTAAATCTTATAATTATAATTTATAAAATTTAAATTCTTTACAATTTAAAATATTTATAAACTAGCTTAGATATAAAGGATATATATCTAAAAACGCTAAGAGTTATCAATATCGAGGCGCCTATCTCATTTCTTGGGGGTGTGATCTCCAAGATAGGCGCCTCGGGATTGATAACTCTCGGCGTTTTTAGATATATATCCTTTATATCTAAGCTAGTATATTAATAATACTATAGTCCAACTTATAATACTAATATTAATATTATAATAATACTATAGTTATCACCGATAAATCAATAAAACCCTAGAAATTAATAATATAGTATTAAATATATATATATATATATATAATATAATATAATAATATAATATACTAAGTCAGTTCTAGTATAAAATGTTTTGAGCAATATCAAAGGTTTTTAGTATCGTTTGTGTGCATTTTTTATTTCAATGATGTCAAGAATTTCCAATTATGCTACCTGGCACCATCTGCAAGATTACATATTTGCACCTACCCAACTAAATAACACTGGTGAATGTAACTCTATATCATTGTTCAAACCTTTACAGAAGCAGTCCCGAATGAATTTCTCGCTATTTGTAATTTACAGAAGCAGTTCAAAATCAATTGCGTTGTGGATTGTTTTTGGTATATTGCAATGGATGTTCATGTATTTATACAATATTTTATTAAATAGTTGCAACGATTGGTTAGTCGGTTGTTTTAGTTTAAATATTTTAAATGTTTGCAACGGTTGGTTAGTCGATTGTTTTAGTTTAAATATTTTAAATGTTTTTGTTAATGTCGGTTTTTTTAATTAAAAAAAAATTGTTTACGACGTGACATGTATGACCTCTTTGCCTCTCACCCCCCTATCTGCCATTGTAGGAACACCTCTCGACGTAATTATAATTAATGCTGATGTCATCCAATTTAATAAGGCACCTTGTATAAATTATAGTGTTTATAAAGGCGTCGACGTCGTTGAAAGAATCGAAGCGCCGACGTTTGAAGTCAATAGTGACTTTGTATATAAAAGGAGGCCACAAAGACCTTTGCAATATTAATCCTCGATCAAATTATTGAAAGCGCCATCAAAAACATTAATTGCGAATTCGAAAGGTTTGTGAGGAAGAAGACGAAAAAAGTGTTTTTCGTCTCATGCAGAAGAAGAAAAGCGAGTAAAGTGGGAGCCCCAAACAAAGGTGGACACGATGGTCCAATGGCAGAGCACGTTATTTTTAAGACGCTTGTGGGGAGGCGAACCCGCGTTCGAATCCCATTGAGACGTGTGCGGAGGAAGAAGTTTTCGAGTTATTCATAATTCAAAAGGCGCCAAAGGAAGGTATAAAGGGCACAAAGGCCCTTTTGGTTCTAAATGTGCGTTGGGCGCACGTGGTTGAGGAGCCTGCGACTAGGGCATTTGCAGAGGCGTTGGTGAGGGGTTTGAAACCCACAGAGTGCAAGGTAATAATTTTATTATTATTTTTCAATTGCCTAAAATTCAAATTTAATATTTGTTAGGAGTTATAAGGAGTATTAATAAGTTTTGTTAGGCAAATGAAATAAGTGATAAGGAGGAATAAGGAGTGTTAGAAAATTACTATATGTTGGATTGAAATTTTAAAAGGGGAAGATATTATTTTGTGGAGTAGTAAGGTGAAAATTAATTTGCCTTAAAATCTATAATGTCAAAATTAATTGTGGGTGTTAAAATTATTTTAGAGATTGTGGAGTTGATAAGGTGTAATTTTGATATCATTTTGGATTGTGTTTTGTTGAGGAAATTATTATCTTCTAACCCTTATTGTTATTGGCAAAGAAGTAATTGTGAGTGTGGTAGATTTGTGAGATCAACTCATTGTCAAGCAAAAAGGTATGGGCAAATTATTTCTTGGTTGAGTTGATTGATTGGCTTACTAGAAAATAAAGTTTTGAGTGAAAAGGATTTGATTAGGGTTTCCTTTTCAAAAGTGTTTGACTTAATGCTTCAAGGTTTTCTAGAATTAAGAGTTGTGATTAAAACCTTATTTTATAAGCATTGTTGTTGAAGCCATTGGATTGTGTGAAGAAATTGAGTTAGGGTTTTGAAAAGAATATGAGTATCATTGTTATGTGAAGATTGAATTATAAGTATTGTTGTTGAAATGAGTTGTTGGGCAAAGAACTTGAACTAGGGTTTGAAAAGAACGTGAGTATCATTGTTATGTGAAGATTGATTTATAAACATTATTGTTGAAGTGAGTTGTTGGGCAAAGAACTTGAACTAGGGTTTGAAAAGAACATGAGTATCATTGTTATGTGAGATTTGTTGCTGAGTAATTGTTGGAAGCATTTTGAGTTGATTGATATATGCTTGGACTAGGGTTTATAAGAAAAGGGAGTTTCATTAAGTAATTGGTTGAGTTGAGTTGGTTGAGCCTAGTCAAGTGGTTGTATAAAGTGAATGTTCAAGTTCCATAAAACAAACTATTCTACATTTCGATTTGAATTGTGAAAGTGATTGAGCATTGAGTATAGAACATATTGAGTCTCTAACAATTCTCTTTATGCTTCTATAAGATTGAGAAAATTGTGAAAGCGATTGTGCATTGAGAGTAGAACATACTGAATCTCTAAAAATTCTCTTTATGCTTCTATGAGATTGGACAAGTTATATGTGTGGACTTGTTAAGTAGATTTGAGGCAAGTATTTGAGGAGACTTGTGGACTGATTTTGTGTGAGCTTTTATGGAAGCTTACAATACAGATTTGGTTAAGTTCTAGAGAGGACTTATTGAGCATATTTGAGCAAGTTCTAGAGAGGACTTATTGAGTAGATTTGAGCAAGTTCTAGAGAGGACTTGTTGAGCAGATTTGGACAAGTTATGTGTGAGATTGTTGAGCAAATTTGGACAAGTTTTGAGTGGACCTATTGAGCAGATTTGGACAGGTTTTGAGTGGACCTGTTGAGCAGATTTGAGCAGGTTCTGAGTGGACCTATTGAGTAGATTTGGATAGGTTCTGAGTGGACCTGTTGAGCAGATTTGAGTAGGTTCTAAGTGGACATGTTGAGCATATTTGAGCAGGTTCTGAGTGGACCTATTGAGTAGATTTGTGCTAGACTGACTGGACTGTATTTAGTGCAGATTTGAATAAGCTTGTTGAACAGACTTGTGATAGACTGACTCGACTATTTTTAGTGTAGAGTTGAGCAGATTTGTGCTAGACCAACTAGACTGTGTTTAGTGCAGATTTGAGTGAGCGTGTTGAGCAGACTTGTGCTAGATCGACTGCACTGTGTTTAGTGAATATTGGAGACAAATCTTTGGAGGTGATAGAGTAAAGAGGATAGTAGTCTCCAGTGGATAGAGATCCATCAACTAGGGCAGTGAGGACAAGTCTTCTAAGTGGGGACAAGAGTCTTCAGTGGAGAGATATCCACAAGCCAACGCAGTGGAGGCAGTAGTCTTCTAGAGAATCACCAGCCAGAGCAAAGGAGGAGTTATCCCGTGGATAAAGATCCACAAACCAAATTTAGGGGGTCAACATCTCCTTTGTACAGAGGTCCATAAATATTGTAATTGGGAAGGATTCCCAATTACAATGTTTATGGACCCAAGAGATTGATTGAGAAAATTTTAGTGAAATATTTTCTCCGTGGAGTAGCCCACATTGGGTGAACCACGTAAATTGTGGTGTCTCTATTGTGTATGGTGTTTTGTGCATTGCTTTGATTATTGCTATTGATATTGCTATCTATACACTACATAATATTGATTTGGAAAGAAAAGTAAAAAGTACCCTTGTAATGTTCACCCCTCTTAGTATAAGCTTGTGTTCTTCATTACTTCAAATTACTCTTAGGGAAAATATTTACTATAAATAAGAGCTAAGGGGCTTTATTGTAGATATATTTTAGTCATTTGTGATAACTAACAACCACATTGTGAGACTTAATTGTACTTATGAACTAATTCTACCTTTAATAGAACGGTTGTGAATGAGATTCATAATGTCATTTTGACCTTTTGAATTATGGATAATAGTGTTTGTGTCACCACCCTCTCACTTTCTATTAGTCATTTCTTTTAATATTGTGGATTACTTGCAAATTAGGTCACATTGATGATTTCCTCCAAATTTGTTGATTAATCAACATTAATCTTGCTATAGTTATGACAACATTTGCCGTGTTGCAATTACTTTATTTCCTCATTCTTTTCTCTTTCCAATTTACTTTCATATATTTAAATTAGTTTAGTTTAGTTATATTAGTGGGAAGTCAACTCAAATCTAGAGGTTAGAGAGAATATGTTCATGGTGCATACCTTTATGTGAGTTCAACAAGAGGTAAAAATCAAATATAGAGTATAAAGACTTATAACCCAATTGAAGATTAATTCATATATACTCATGTGCGAGACATGTAAATGATATGGATAAACAAATTTAAGAAGAAAAAAAGAACACTACATTGAATTCGGCCTCGAATAAGAGGTCCAAAGTTCAAATTTGAGAGGACGTGAGGTTGCACACCATACTCTAGTGTGGGTGGATATACACTTGGATAACCACATCATCTCATATGGTCTATGACCTCATAGATATTAAAACTACTTTACTTTTTACTTTATATATGAACACCATAAAAAGACATATAAAAGTAAGAGTAAAAATACTTATAGCTCAATCCAAGACTTGTGCATAACCTACTTATATGCCATACATACAAATAATATACATAAAAAAATAAAAATAAAAGAAAATCAAAGGATATGTGCCTCTTAAAGAAACATTTATATCTTATATTGGAATATGTTTATAATATCGTAGCATTAAAACTTATATTTATATTATTTGAAAAACTAAAATATATCATAAACATTTTTTTTGCTTGAGAAAAAGGAGTTACTCGGATCTCCTACCCTTGACAAATTAGAACTCTCTTTGAAATAAATATTAACAATACTTACAAAATTTTATTCTTATTTTAATTAAATTACTATAGCTATAAACATATTAAAAAATGGCTAATTACAAATTTTCTTAGAATTAAGGCCATAGTTCCTTATAAAATTATTCTAGCTAAATTGGAATGTTCCCTTTAGAGGCAATTGCTATGACCAAACTGTTATGTTACTTGAAAAAAAGTGAAAACATGAAAAACAACATATGATTTAAGGTAGTTAGGACAAAGAGCTGCATAGGCAGAAGAACATATGGATGGAACAAAATCATAAATGGATGAAACGTTGGGAAATCAACATAAATGAATGCCCAAATTTCAATAAAGACATAAAATACTATGCGAAAAAGTTTAAAAGTGGAATATAGAAAAATGCAAGCAAGAAAAGACAATACCATATTGCAAAGTTTAACCCAACGTATGACCACGAGGAAAAAATATATATAGACGTTGAAATCAAGTGGAGGGAAAAAATCCTCATTGCTCAGATAAGGACTAGTTCTCATAGGCTTAGATGTGAAACAAGGAGATAGAAAACACCCAAGGAACAATGGGAAGAAAGGATATGTACTTTATGCAACACAAGGGCAATAGAGACATAGGAATATTTTATCCATAAATGCCCGAGTTTTTCGCACATCCATAGTAAACACAAAAAAAATGCTTGGAAAAAAGTTTATAATAGAGTTATTTGAAGACAGTAAAATTAAAAAAGGTTGGGGAGTTGCTAACCCAAATCAGTAGAAGAAGGAACAACCTTCTAAGGATATTAATGGTCCTATGATTTGAATAATTGTGCTTCCATATTTAGGGATCCCATAGACCATGTTTGGATGTATCAAATGTAATTAAAATATTTCATTTCATTTCAGACAAATTTATCTTCAAAATTAATAATAACAATTTAAAACTTGTCCCCATGCGACACCTATATGGTTAGAGCCTGGTGAGGGCTCTAGGATTTCTTTCAGGAGATCCAGGTTCAAACCACCTTAAAGTATGTATGTTTGTGAGTGAGCTTATATAAAAAAATAATAATTTAAAACTTTTACAAAATTTTATGCTCATCTTAATTAAATTACTATGACTATAAACAAATTTATTTTCGAAATAAATAATAACAACACTTAAAAAATTATACTCATATTTCATATTTGTATAAACCTTTTACAAAATTTTATGCTCATCCTAATTAAATTAGTATGACTATAAACAAATTTATTTTCGAAATAAATAATAACAATACTTAAAAAATTATACTCATATTTCATACTTGTATAAACCTTTTTTTTATTAAAAAAATGAGATAAATAATACTGTGTTCCTTTAGTCTTTTGGTTATTTGGCAAGCGGGCCAAAGGACTAGCCAAGAGGCAGGTTAACATTAATTTAGGTTAGTCTTTTAAAAAGGTAAATATAGGCGCATGGTGTCGTACGGTAAAAACATATTTTATCTTTCCCTTTGAAAAGCAAATATACTCTTATAATAGAAGAAAGGGAATTTTGGTAATCGGTTGAGTGGACTGTGTTGAAGTTTAAGTTTTGAATTTCAACCATAAGTGTCTATGTCATTGAAAATTGGACACAGCAATGATTGATATGTTGGACAGCGTAACTTTTTGGAATTTGTTTTTATAAGATTTTAGATTTAAATAAGAGTATGTGAAGTTTTGTGTCAATCTTTTATTAATAAATATTATATTTGAAGAGTTATATTAAAAAAACTACTCAAACTTATAAATTAATTGTTACACTGCATCAATAAAAAATACTTTAATTTTTTATAAAAATCTTAAATTCAAAGCACATCATAAGCACCAAATATTGTCAAACTAGAACGTAGAGACTCCGTAGTAATGATATGAGACGGTGCAAATGCCCAGAAAAGGAAATTGTGCCGAGGAAGCAACCTCTCTTTACGTATCCATCCTCCTCTAAGCCAGCGAGGTATAGGAGACGAAAGCACAATAGAAAGCGGAGCACTTTGGATCTATAGGGTGGAGGAGGTAGGGTTATACAATTGCACTTTTGTGTTTAGGTGCATTGCCATTTCCATTTTTCAGCTATGGTGGAATTTGCGGAGTAACAAAGACAACATAACTGTGTAATTTGAGATCCCAGTTTGTCACAATTCACAATTTTGGGTTTAAGTTGTTTTTTGTGGCAAGACCTAATATTATATATTATCTGATGACGATCATTTAATTAAATTTTACAATTCAATCGGCAATACGCACGCACTGTTTCTTTTCATGTTTTATTTTTAATTACAGACGATTTAAACTTTTATGTATGCATGAATATTCATTCGATTGCCAAGGCACCCGCGAGTCTAATTAATATTGTAAGTGTAACGTCTGCAGCATTTGCGCTGGAATTTCTTATTGTTAAGAAAATTATTGAATGATTAAATAGGCCAATTACAATTGTGTGCTGTTTTGTTTTATTTGAAATCGAGGATCGCTAGTAATTTGCGCTGGAATTTCTTATTGTTAAGAAAATTATTGAATGATTAAATAGGCCAATTACAATTGTGTGCTGTTTTGTTTTATTTGAAATAGAGGATCGCTAGTAATTTACAGTGTTTCTTTAGGTTCTTGTTGTCGGAATTGCTTTAAGGGAGAATAACTTGGTTCGAAATGATTGTCTTGGGCGGTAATTCTGGGGCATTAATAGGCGTTTTAGGAATGGGTTCGGATTGGACCAAAAAACTCCTAAAATTTGAGGAGACAATTGACAAAGGTGAACTGGAGAGCGCTGTAGGCAACCCTTTAATGGCTGACATCAACAATGCACTCAGGATTGAGTTTGCTCTACTAATGTGTGCTAATTTAAAGGGATTTGATGTGGTTAATCTAAAGGAAGCAGTGGAAAAGTTAAATATTAGAATGCAATTCACAATGATCAAATGAGATTAAAAACTTATGCATCCCAACAAAAAGATTTTTTCTTTCTTCAATATAGTTTAATTAGCATGTATAAGCCTAAGATGTATTTGAGCTGGCATGACCTGTTTATAGATAATATTATATGACTGGGTTAGAGGCGTGATACAAGTCATTAAGTGAAATTTATTTCTTCTTTTTATTTTTAATACAAAACTCATGCATAAACAAATCCAACACCCTTAGGTACAGGTATCCCTAAGATATGCAAGCTTGTAAATGTTTCTTATGCCATAAGTAAATTATCTATAATCTGTCATAATGTTAAAAGTCTCATATTTACATATCATTCTCAGATTGTTATCAAATATCTTAAAATTACTTAATGAGATTTTATTTGTCTGTCATATGTGCAAGGATTCTACTGACTGATGGATGCACACAAAAATGCTTGCACTTTCCCAAACAATCAAGCATCTAAAAATGGATAATTCTACATATACAGCACTGGAATTTTTTCAGACAATATATTTGGAAGGACATACATATGATATGTTAAACCAATGTTGCACAAACACCCACACGGAAACAATTTTGACATGAAAATGCCAAGGAAAATTGATGAAACATAATCATATGGTGAAACAATGATTTACAGTCACATGGATATCATATTCAATGTTATATTCTCTGCACATGTTTTCGAACACGTCTTTATATAAATTTTCTAGATGTTTTCTTTTTTTGCTTGTTCAAAAAGATTCCATATACATCTTTTTCCTTTCAGAAGCTTTTTCTTCTGGAAGCTTCTTTGAACTCATGTATACACAATACAAATGAGTGTATACCATGTAGCTTTGGCGTTTTTTTTCCCCTGCTTGTATCATCTGCTATCCAAGCGTTGTGATCATTGCCTCTGGATATAGTCATCTAAAGAGTTCTCATTGTTTGCCCTTATTAGATCCAATACTCTCAGGCATTTTACAATCAAGGCTCTTGATAATGCCTTTTTGAGGATTTTTGTTTCTTAGCATTTATTGGATCTACTTCCTTCAAGCTTCAAAAGTGGGAGTTTGGCATTGGATTCTTGGTTTGAGGATAACTCTAGCATCAAATCAACACAAATGAGTGTATTCCATAAGCTTTCAACTGGACCATCCCTTTTTTCAGTAACTTCATTTCTTTTGTAGCTTCCTTGGTCACATAGCATGAAACATTATCAATGCCTACCCACATAAAAATTTACAGTATAGATTGAAGCTAGCTACCATAGCTTTTTCAAGTGCATCATAGCTTCCTTAGCTTCCTTCAAGATCTGCAGACATAGGAGCACTTTATCCTTTGCTATTTTCTGCACTCTGAGATTCAGGGAGGTCACTTTCTACCTTCTTCCATTTTCCCAACAAGATATGTTAGGCCTTATACATTCAAGAATTGATTAACCTTATATGTCAAGCCCTGAACGAGGGCTCTAGCATATCCAGAGGGCTATTAGGCTGATTGCCTTTTTCCATCCTTTTCTATTAGTGGAAGGTATGAAACTCTATTGAATGGCACAACTACCTCCCAAAATGATTTTAATATGTACGAGTGTGCCTTCTGCATGTAGCAGTGACCAAGGAACCTTCTCTAAACATCGGATGGGGTAGATCTATCCCTTAGTATTGTTTAGTCATGCAACCAGAAAGGTATAGACAGGCAGCAATTTTTGGTTGCTTTTGTATGTGGAGGATCTACAAGCATGGATGGTAGAAGTGTATTTGTTGACATCCTACTTTTCCTTGCCCTCCACTATTTTTTGGTTGCAGTTTTGTTCTTTCAATTTTTTTCTTAATGTAGGTTTTATAAGGGAAAAAACAACCAATGCAATTCTGAAAAACAGCTAAACCAATCAATACCATCAATTCTTTAAATGGAAAAGAGTCCAAGAATTGTTGTTCTTATTGCAACAAAGATTGACATAGCAATGCATCTTGTTGAAAGTTGCATCCTGATTTGCATCACAAGAGTAAGAAAGGGAAGAATTCCATGACTACCAACATGGAAGGAAAAGAAGTAGAATGTGAATCAGAGGTAGATGAAAAGATTGCATGTATTTCCATGACAATGGGTAAATCGACTCAAGAAGAAGCTCCAAAGTTCACTGAAGAAGATGGCGAGCTTGAAGAAGGGAAAGCATGGGTGTTCCTTCTCAAGATTCAAGTCAAGAAGCTAAATTTGAATGCTTTAATAGATGGAGGCTCACATAATCTGATTTTTGAAAGCATGGTGTGAAGGCTATGTTTGAAGACAACCCTTCGTCCTTGCCCATCTCCATTGGGTTGCGGTCACAAATTTCTGCATTGCATGTTCCAAAGCAATGTAGGCTAAAGTTTGTTATTTCTTCTAGTTATGTTAATGAGGTTGTTTATGATGTAGTACTTCTTGGTTGAATACAAGAGGGGAAGTACCAATAAATTGGCTAATTTGCTCTTAGTGTCACCACGAGAAAATTTTAGCCTAGAACTGTCACCTATAAGTTGTACAATGAGCAATGTGATAAAAAGTTCAGATGTTGGGGACATATACCATGCATTCCTTCATTTGAAGGATTCAAGTAAAGAGGAGGTGGTTACCTTTGAGAGGGGAGGGGTGAAGTCGTACATATTTTAAGGGTTTTGATGAGAGCACACATTCAAAAATAACAAGTCACTTTGGAAGGGAGAAAATACTTGCACCTTTGTTATAATAAATTTTTTGGTCAAAGGTTAAGAGTCTGTTGGAAGATGCTTCAATGGTTGTGTCATGTGTGCCACTAGCAAACCAACTAATCACGAATTGGGTCTCTGCACAACATTGCGAATACCTTCCAAATCATGGAGAACTAGAAGCATTTTAATAGATTTTCTTGAAGGCCTACCTCTAGAATAAGGTAATATATGTCTACTTGTTTGTTGTTGTAGATAGGTTTAGTGAGATGTGTGTTTTGATTCCTGCAAGAAGACAATGATTGGACAAGCGATAGCTCACAAATTATTTTCCAATGTTTGGGTCCACTTTGGCTTACCAGAATCCATTGTTTTCGATAGAGACATAAGGTTCTCGTGTTCCTTTAGGTTTACGTTTGGGGCCAAATGGGTGCTCAATTAAAGACTTCTATTTCCTTCCATCCACAACAAATGAGCAAAGCGAAGTAGTATATCAATTGCACAACGGTTCATATTTGAGGCTAGAATAAAATGTGCCCAAAATATTGGGATGAAAGTTTGGAGTGCATCCAATAGAGCTTGAGGCTTGTTAATGGGTATCCAATTTAATCACCTTCTGATTTGGCATATGATATTTCAAGCAAAAAGGACAATGAATAAGCAAACAAAGCAAGCAAATTCTCTATGACTATAAAGCAAATTCATTAAATTTGTCTAAGGGAGACGAAAAGAAAAACCAACTACAAAGCTAGATATAACCAATATTGAAAGCATAGTTAGAAAAATTACTAGTTTCCCACGAAAATAGCGAGAAATTGCTGGCGGCGTGTTTTGTTTTTTATAACTTTCTCGATGTTGAGAAAATCGCCAACTCGCGGTGATATTTCTTGCGATTTCTCGCCGTTTTCTCTTGGGAAACTCAACAAGCCTCGAATAGTTAGCAAAAAATGGTAGGAAAAGTTATTTTTAAAAGGTCATTTGGCCTTATTTGTATTTTTCCTTCTCTGCGAATGTGAACAATTTTTTTATAGAGTTTCATTATTAATAATTTTGAAAATAATGTGTTTTATATATTTAGAGGAGTTTCAAAATTTCAACTACATCCACATAAATCTCCAAGAAAGTGACCATGGTATTTATGGTAAGCTTAAGTTCTTAAATGCAATAGAAATATAGAGATCTCTTAATAGTTCCATGTACCCTTGGGGAAAGAGACTAATTGATGAAATAGGCAAAATATTTGTAACTGCATTTGATTAAAAATCTAGTATGTTGAATGTTGATTGCCATTCTTTTATTATTATACCAAAGTTGATGGGTTGCAATAGTGTCGATGGGTTGCAAGAATGATGATCGGGTAATACTACTAGAATTTAAATTTGGTAAAAAATTTAAAGAAAATGAACAAGGATGAAGAAAGGGAATATGAAGCTAAGAGTGGTAGTAGGTTTCATTGAAAGCTTGTTCATTTTTTGAGGCACTTGAGGAGGAAGCAGAACATTTGAAAAGATTGGAGGAGATATACCATGATGATCTTGTACCTGAGAAGCTCCAACTGGACCACTCATTCAAAGCCAAGGCCAACCATCTAGTTCAAGGGGGAGGAGGGGAAAACAAAAAACACTTAAAAAACTCCTTAATATTTATGACATTTTGCAATTTTATGATACTATGATGTTTTTGGTTGGATTTGATGATCATGAATTTTAAATGTCCTATTTTTTTTACTATCTAATATAAAATTAGCTTTGTGGCTCTCCAATTGTTATTTATTTATTATTTTTTTAATTGGAAAATTTCTTCTTTTTTTTTTGGCCGATTTTTTGCGGATTTTTTCCAATTTGCTAACAAAATCTCCCAAATTGGGGTGCTGAGTTTATCGTGAATTGCGAGTTTTCCAACTATGGTTGAAAGGATTGCGAGCTTTAATTTGGAGACATGGTTTGAATTCACTTGTGCAAGGAAAAAGTCCTAGGTCGAGGAAAGAAATTTAAGCCTATTATGTATTGGTCAATTTGATATTTGTCAACAGTAGGTAAGAATGCTTTCAAGCTGAGGGTTCCTTCATATTTGCACATTTATTTAGTTATGAATGTTTAGAACTTGAAGTTTTCTTGGTATGGAAGTTTGGAGTGCAACCAATATGCATCCAACAGAGCTTGAGGCTTGTGCATCGACCACTTACCTTCTAAAATCTAAATTTTACCAAGACAAAGATCAACACCATAAATAGCTAAAATATTTTCTACCTGCTTTCCTTCTTTATAAATATATTATCTAAGGTAATTTATCAATTCTCTAACACCTTAGGGCTCTCATTCATGTCCTTAATAATCCAAGATATCATTTACATCATCAATGCTTGTTTTTATTTGTGGCCTTAGTCACAACTATTGTTAATATTTGAGATATTTGCTCTTGTTCTCCCACACTGATAAACCTGTAAGTTTTCCTTTATATTTACTTTTGCTTCTTGGGTCTTCCTCTCCTTTTTTAGATCCCACCAACAATATCTTATATTTTTTGTAATTCTCATAATGGGACTCATCATGCATGGGTTTATCTTTCTCTAAAGGGTCCGAGTTATAAGGAATAACTTTAAAGCCACTTGTATTTTGTTACCTAAAGACCCTAGAGTGCAAGGCAATTCCTCCTTTATAGTTTCCTCCTTATGCTATCGTAAAATCCCTAAATTGCTATAGATATCCTCCATCCTCATTTCTTTATTATGTTGTTCTAAAAATCTTAAATTGCAAGAGATAACCTTTATACTAGTTTTATTTCTATTCCAAGGAGAGGATTTTTTGTTGCTTGAGGAAAATTAAGACGACTTTCCTTTAATAAAATCTTCCTCCTTTGTCCCCTTTGTTTTAGAATTTTATGTTGCATATTCCTTTACACTTTTCTTCTAAATATTGATTAGAGTGAATAATGATGGTCTTTATCATCTAGTGCTTCCATTATAGTATGATCTCCTTGCCTCATACTGAAGTTTGTCTCATGACAAAATTTTATTATCTCCTTTTCCATCATTTTCACTTTGTTATCTCTTGTTATATCTCCAATATCATAATTTGTGTAGCATCATAATGCTATGATTTCATTTACACTTCCTCATCGCTTTCTATTGATTGAGATTTAATATGAATCGATTGTAAAAAAAAAGGATTTGAAATACCCATAACAACATAAATCTAGGTTATTAATATGATTTCGATCCTTAATAATTGGTTTTTCCTAGATTCAATCCCTCAAGGTTATGCCAATATTATTCTCAATACTTTTATTGATAAGCTAATACATGAGTTTGAAAATCCTGACCCACGGTGGACGTTTTTGAATAGTTTTTATCTAGATGGAAAAGTTCTCACTCCATGGTCTTAAATATAGAGTATTTCTCCCCCCAAACCATGGGCTGCCAGCCGGTATGGAAGTCCAAAAAGCCTAACCCATACTGCAAGCTTTTTTAATAGTTTCTATCTCGATGGAAAAATTCTCACTCCATGGTCTTAAATATAGAGCATTTCTCCCTCTATAGCATAGAATGCCACCTCTTATTTATCCCTGATTTTCAAACTTGAAAAGATGATGAGGAAAAAACTTTTAGGAAAAAATGTCATGGAATAATTTGAATTCAATCCCCACTTCCACTTGATCTAATTTTGAATCTCCAAACACCTTGGCCAGTATCCATAGAACTTACATATTAACCTTCTGCTTTTAAGAACCACTATATTATGTTTGATCATCTCATCCTAGATAGTCACCTCTAGTGTAACGTTTGCTACCTAGATCAGACTTGCCATATATTCGCTCTTACTTTTATCTCTTGATTGGGCATCCATATTTTTAGGTGGGGCATCATTACTTCCCATTAGGGCTTTCAAATATTACTTTCCTTCCATGTTACCTAACTTTTCCTAATATGAATCCTTTATTTTTTGAAATTCCCCCAAGATTGAGAGCAAGAAAAAATGAGGGCTCTTTTTTCGCACTTGCTTTTTTATTTTTATTTTTGCTGGATAATAAGGGGTTGTACTCGGGTCCCCCACCCTTGACAAATTACATCTCTCTTCTTTAGAGCTTGAGAGTTTACAAGTAGATACACATCTCATCTCAATTGAGATGCTATAGCTAGAAACCTACATCATTTTACATAAAATGTCTGAATTCTTGATTTTCATTTTTTGGATCTTTTCAAATTTTTGTTTGAATACAATTACTCCATAATTTAGCATCTTTCTTGACATTTTCCTATAGCAGCCTTCACAATGCCAAAACTTCACCTCTACTATCTATGCCTTGCATCTTAGTAGAGTAATATTTCCAAAACATCGTACTATCATAGTCCGCTTTACCAAATCTGAATTGCTAGTTTCCTTCCTTGCTGAAGTCATAGCCCTTCATTGCTCTTCCCATCGTTCGAACCCTAGTTGGCAAATATTTGCAATTTCGTTTTTCGTGACTTGAAAAATCATCACTGCCCTTGTTTCGAATGGTTGACTTCACAGTGTTGTATCTTCCTCAATATTGCTCAAATTTTTGCATATGACCACTCATTTTAAAGCTATTCAAATTTTGCACAAGTTGGTCCAAGAATCAGCTGAATCGGATAACTCTTTGCAAAGATATGGCTCCTAAAAGATGAGACGTTTTTCAGGAAAAAACCCTAATCCTTCACACTTTGCAATTTCGTTTTTCGCTTGAAAAATCGTCATTGCCCTTGTTTCAAATGGTTGACTTCACAGGGTCGTGTCTCCCTCAATATTGCTCGGATTTTTGCATATGACCACTTATTTTAAAGCAATTCAAACTCTTCACAAGTTTGTCCAAGAATCAGTTGAATCGGATAACTCTTTGCAAAGATATGGCCCCTAAAAGATGAGACGTTTTTCAGGAAAAAAACCCTAATCCTTTGCACTTTGCAATTTCGTTTTTCTCATTGTAAGCATCCTTCCACGCTACTTCAGCCTTCCCAGCCTTCCACTCAATATTCCAGCCTTCCGTTGCAGCTCCTTCAGCCAGCCCAGTCTTCCGCGCTCTTTCAACCTTATTAGCCTTCCACGTTCCTTCAGCCATCCCAGCCTTCCACCCAACATCCCAGCCTTTCGTTGTAGCTCCTTCAGCCAGCCCAGCCTTCCACGCTCCTTCAGCCTTGACACTCCAAAGATCAACTCATCATTCAGCCTTCCACGCTCCTTCAGCCTCTAGCCTTCCACGCTCCTTCAGCCTTCAGATTTGTTGATCGTTAAAGCACCAGACCATTTGCCAGGCCCCTTAGGGGGCAACCCCCTCAATAGGATTTCTCTCGCACTTGCTTTGGATTTGCACTCTTCTTGCTTTTTCTCAAAGATCTAAAACAGGAAAAGGTGAGGCTCACTTTCGGCTTGCACTTGCTTCCAACTTGCCATAGAATGTTTGACATTTTACAATTGTATATTAGAATGCTTTCCTGCTTTGTAGCTTTCTTGCTATCCATGGAATTTAACATCTTTCTAGTTAGAACTCTCTCTTTCTAACTAGGACTTTCTATTCTAATTAAAACTTTCCAGTAATTGTCTATTACATGGTTTTATTGCCTTATTCAGCAAGTATATTTTTATCATTGTACATCTATATAATACATTCCAATATAGAGTGTAAATCATCAGTTTTGGTGGATATCTTCTCCCATTTGCTCTTCACTTTGTACGTTCTGCTGTTTGTATTCCAGTGAGTGCATGCTGTTGTTATAATTTTATTGCAGGGACATATCATTTAGTATCAGAGCCTCGTTGAGGTCAATACATCCTTGCTCACTTGAGATCCATCCTTGCTGAGTTTGCTCAGCCTCAAGTTGAGATTAGTTGCAGCACCCTGCCCTGCTGTTCAGTTTGCTACTTCTACATTTACTGCCTCAGGCTGTTTGTTTTCCCCCCTACGAACCAGTATTCTCCTTTTCACTTGCCTTTTTTTTTTTTTTGGGGGGGTGAAGAAAAAGAAAAAAGAAAAAAGAAAAAAGAAGCTCCGCCCCAGGCTGCTATTTGTTTTTCCCCCTGCAAACCATTATTCTCCTTTTTACTGCCCTTCTTTCTTGGGGGAATTTTTTTTTCCACTCAAAGCATATGTCTTCTGCAAAATTATTAATTTTTTTTAGGAGTCTTTGCTTTTTCTGCAAATTCCTATTTTTTTTTGCTTTTTTTTGGGGCGTTTGCCTTAGTACTTCTTTTATTCAAAATTCAAAAATTGTGTTGGCTAGTTCAGACAGGGCTACACTAACTTTGATTCAATTCAGTTTTTGACCCAAGAGTTGAATGCTCAGCATCAACAACAAAAGGAGCTTAAGCTAAAACTCATGGATTTAATTGCAAAAATGTTCCAACTTCTCATGGGGCAACAATCCGCCAGTTCTCCCTCTTTGGCTGTCTCGATTGCCTCACCTACCTTCAAGGTGGAAACCAAGATCTTCATTCCTCATCTCAATAGCACAATTGATTATGATATTGCTCCTATTCTTGATCCTACTCACTACAACAACTGTTCATCCTAGAGACAAATGCTTCTCAATATGCCATTAATGTGGTTATTAAGTAGGGAGAACATATAGTTTGTGATGGCTTTCAACCCTTGGCTCCTATTCTAGTAGCTCTTCCAACTCCATGTTCAACCCACGAACAAAAGGAGCAAGACAAAGCTTCTTCCTTTGTACAACATTTGACAAAGCATTCTTCAAATCTGAAATAGTGGATGGAGTTGGCCACTCATGAAGTACCTTGATTTTATTTGGATCCACATGTACCCATGCTCATCAATGAGGAAGCCCAAGTACTTCACTGAAGGCTGTCCAAAGAAGGATTTCTTCATCTTCACTTGGAGCTGGTGTTGGCGAAGAAGATCCAAAACTATCTTCACATGGATCAAGTGGTCTTCCCTTGTCTTACTATAGACCAAGGTGTCATCAAGCAACAACAAAGTGGCAGATTTTGTGAGTTGTCCTCCTTTGCGCATTCTTAGCATTTTGGATGTCAACTTCTATTCAAGGGAAGCTCATTCCTCTTCTTATGATGGACATTTTGGTGTGTAGAAGAGCTTGCACCATATTCAATGCTATTTCAATTTGCTTTCTCTGCAGAAGGAAGCTGAAGTTTTTATCTGCCAGTGCCCTCTTCGTAGCTAGTCTAAGCCTTCCAATCGAAAGCTTGGATTGTATCAGCCTTTGGCACTGCATTCTCAACCATGGGAGTCTTTTTCTATGGATTTCATTAGTGGTCTGCCTACCGCTGAGCGACAACATAATTGCATTTTTGTTATGGTGTGTTGGATTTCCAAAACGATAATCTGAATGCCATGTGCTAGGTCTTCTAACGCGCCCCATGTGTCTGACTTGTTTTTCAAACATGTTTGGAGCAGTTTTGGGCTACCACTTAGTATAATTTCTGATTGTGACTCCCATTTCTTGAGTCACTTTTGGAAATTGTTGTGGAAACTTCTTGGTTGTCAATTGCGCTTCTCCACTTTATTTCATCTGTAAACTGATGACCAGATTGATGTGGTCTTTTGTACTTTAGTCCATGCTTTGTGCATCTATCATCAATAGAACAAACAGCGGGATAATTATCTAGAAATTCTTCAACATAGCTACAATTAGGCTACTCGTGTCTTTATGGGGCATTCTCCTTTTGAAGTTTGTTATGGCTTCCAACCATTGGCACCTTATGAGATTCAGGTTTCTCTTCTAGTTCCACATATGTCCCGTGAATAGAAGGAGCAAGACAAAGCTTCTTCCTTTGTGCAACATTTGGCTAAGATTCATGCCAAAGTTAAAGATATTCTTCAACAAACACAAGCCAAATTCAAGGCACTCCATGACAAACATCGAGTCTGTCATTCTTTCCAAGTTGGTGATTGTGTTTGGCTTTACTTAGACAAGCAAAGGTTTCACAACCAACACCATCACAAGTTGAAGCCCATTCGATATGGGCCTTATACAATCCTCCAAGCAGTGGGCTCGATGCTTTTCGCTTAGATCTCCTAGCTCAACTCGTAATGAAACAACTTCCGGAAAGGATTTAGGTCTTTTGTGCCCTAGATTCGCCCAACAGATTGAAAGGCCGGAAGGAAGGAATGCCTTCCGTGCCAATCTCCGGAGAAGGCCGGCTCCTATGCTAGTCTACTTGATTTTTTAGATAAGGGAACAGGAAAGAGATTGTAAATGACTGAAAGAAATGTAAATATCATGCATTTCGGGTGGGAAAGAACAAGCAACACGATTACTAGCTAGTACACAAACCAACAACAATCAAAACAAGGCATGTAACAGAAACCACACTGCTATTTATAGCAGGAATTTCCCCCCAAATTACAATTGTGCACGGAATCCAAGAACCGGCAAAAGCTGCCAGGATTAGACCTCTGTCGGTCGTAGGTGTACTTGCAATATGGCTCTTCTGAAATCCGTACGGGTCCGGTCAGATATGGTGGGCTGGAAAGTCAGGTCCGGTTAAATGCGGTAGATGTGGTACAGTTTGTCCTTCAATGTCCACCTACCTTGTACTCTGGCAGCACACTTTCTGTCTCATCCTGACAGGCACGAATCCCGAAATCCGTGCGACGCTGGAAACTGGGGGTTTTGACCAAAGTCGCAGATGAAAAATGGCGACCCTGGGAGTCGCTCCAGAATGGGGCGAACCCAGGATGCACTTCTCCTTGGAAAATCTGCAATCTGGTCATCTTTCTCATATTTGCTGATGTGGGGGGAGAGACGACGGCGGTCGCTGAAAAAAGGCAGCGACGACGGGAGTCGCTCGAAAAATGAGCGACCGACGTCGGTCGCTACCTTGGTGCCTTAGCCAAATTTGCATTTTCCCTCCCGCTGTTGCTGGAAAATGGCAGCGACGCCTAGAATCGCTCCGAAACAGTGTGACCGACATCACCCTGAGTGCTGCCTTTGACGAAGTCTGCTTGGGCGACAACGAGCGGCGACGGGGATCGCTGGCAAAGTTGAGCGACGACGGGAGTCGCTCCAAAATGGAGCGACCGGCGTCGGCTCAACACTTAGTCTTTTTTCTTCATCTTTTCATCTTTTGCCCACGGTCGCTCAAAAAGGGGAGCGACGACGGGCGTCGTCCGAGAAATGAGCGACCGACGTCGGTCGCTCCCAGGCCAACACTTAGAATATTTTGCGCCTCCTGTTGAGGTTCGCTCCAAAAGTGAGCGACGACGAGCGTCGCCCGAAAGAGGGAGCGACTCCCGGAATCGCTCCAAAACGGAGCGACCAAGGGAATGCCCCAGACTTAGTCATTTTTTGGCCCTTTTTTCAAACTTGCCAGAACTGATGGAATACTTGGAAAACAAAGCATGAAAACAGAAAATGGAAGACATGAAACATGGAAACTGCATGAGCAAAACTGGAAAGAAAGGAGGGAGGGAGGCAGTAGCAATTTTACAAATTTTCAGAATCTTTACCCCTTTGCAAAATGTGACAACATTCTTGGCGGCTCGCGGGGTATCGAGCTCGCCTCGATGCAAGGACCCATGCCTTCATCCTTTGGGCGCAGAGTCATCTCCGGTCCCTGCTTCTTTCTGCTGCTGCTGCTCTTGCTCAACCTCTTGTTGCTGCTCCTCTTCTTGACTGTCCTCTGCGGACTCTTCTCCTGAAACTTCCTCTCCTTCCTCTGAATCCTCACCAGACTGCTCCTCGCCTTCTTCTTCTTCTTGCTCTGGGGGATCAAGGCGATCGCGGACATGCTCATAAGTGGCCCGAGCCTGGGCCCAAGTTGCTTCCTGGAAGGGCTCTAGGTCCCTGATATCCTTCAGCATACGTTTGAACGCCTCAACCTGGAGCATGTCGATCATGTTGAATCTTTCTCCCAATTCATGGAGGCAGGTGCTGATTTTGCAGAATCTGGACACCAACTGTGTAATTTGCTCCTCCAGAACTGGATCCGCCCAGTTTTCTATCTCCGATGTGTCCGCCTCGAAGGCTTCCCAGATTGGCATCAACTCCTCCCTGGGCAGGCAGTCTCCATCTTTAATGAAGGTTGGAAACCCGAGTGAAGAAAGGGTTTGGAAGGGGATCAGGCAGATGCTCTTCTCCTTCTCCAATGCATCCAACATCTTCCTGGCCTTCCTGATTCTTTCTGTTTTTTCAAAATACGAATGCAAGGTTGCCCTTGCATCAGCCCAGTCTAGGGCGATCTGTGACATGGGGGGAAATCGAAGGCCTTGGCGCTCGCATTCTTCAAGTTTAACCGCCAAGTCAAGCCATTGCTGAGCTTGGCGCTCGGCCTCCTCTACCGCAGGCTTTCCCTGGGCAGATACTTCTTGCACCCTGGAGATGAAGGCAAGAACTGAGTGCGACTCGGAGACGTGGGTCTTGAAACCCTTCAGCAGGCCAGCTTTGATCTCCTTGACTCTGTCTTTTGAAAAGGCAGCGGCTTGTGACGCTTTCTCCTCCAGCTGCCTCTGAATTTCTTGGAGCTGCCCTTGCAATTCTATGACTTGCGCCTCCTTTTCCTTGGTCTGCTGTTCTGCAGCCTCCTTCTGATCTGTCACTTCCTTCTCTAGGGCTGCTATTCGCTCCTTCAATTTTTCAGACTCCTCCTGGGCAGTCTCCAGTTGCGCTCGCAACTTTGCCAAATCCTCCTCCAGCTGCGCCTTTTCGTCCTCCACCTGGTAGAGGTGCTGCTTCGCCTCCTGATGCTTTATGAACAGCGTATCAGCCCTTAGACGGATCCCGCCTATCTCGTTCTCCACGACGACATCGTCCAAGCTCTTGTTTCGGCGTTGGTAGTCATAGTCGTCTGGAGCCATGTCCTTGATGGGCTTCTTTACTTTTGGGACCCTTTTTTCAATTTGGATCTCCCTCTTTTCTAGGTCGAACCTGGCGCGCTTCTCCACTACACCCAGTTCTTCACCCCTCCTCTTCCTGACTCCCTGGAGAAATCTGAGGGAGCTTTGAGCCGCTCGGGCTGATCGTCTGACGTTTGCAGCTGTCGCTCTATAAGCTCCAGTTCTCCGTACATAGGGTATGCCAGAGACAAGTCTTGCTGAGGCATCTTCTCGGTAGCGAACAGAGAAATGGGGGCGGCGCCTGAGGATTCAGTCGCTTTTGAGGGCGACTGGGCTTGGGACGCAGTGGGCGATTCCTGAGGAGGTGGAGACGGATTTTCAGGGAATGCGGCCGCGGGAGACGAAGGACGAGGGGAATAAGGGACTTCCTCAGCAGCGGCGGCCAACTGTGAATGGCCTAGGGTTTGGAAAACGTTAGGATCTAAGGCAAACTGGCGGAATGTCTGCAGGCCTGGCTGGGGTTGCGTGAAGGGGGATTGAGATGAAGCGGCGGTGATGAGTGGTTCAGCGGATGAGGAGGAAGGTGCGGCAGGCAAGGCTTCAGAAGACTGTTGAGAGAAGAGAGAAAGCGTACCTGCGTGCTCAGAATGAGCTGGCGTTCTGATGACTTGGGTCGCCCACGCTTCTGCCTCCTTTTCTAGGCTGCCCTCGGCGACAGTTATGACCTCTTTGGCAGCAACCTTTTTCTGCGGAGTCGCCTCGGTCTGCTGCGCAGTCTCCTTTCTAGGCGTTGACCGCTTCTCTTTCGACTTCTCGGATCTCTTCCTCTTCTCCTTCCTGGGGGCAACCGCTTTTCCTGGTGCGGCGGCAGAGGAAGTTACAAATTTCACCCTCACTTTCGACCTTAATGGCTCCAAGCTCCCCTCTGCTGCTTTGGTCGACTGTTCAGGCTCCCTCTCGGACTGCTGCGACTTTTCAGGAGTTGAATGCAACATGGGGCCTACTCCTTGGCTCCTTTGTACTTCACTGCTCGAACTCCCTTGCGCAACTGACCGTTTGGGTGGGGCCTGCCTTTTATGCTTGCGACGGATGCCTCGGGGCACGATGTCATGGAAAACCAGGGGCTGCCACGTGTCAACATTGTTGTCATAGAGGTCAGAGAACTCATGGTCATTGGCTAATAGCTTTTCTGACTTTTCTTTCTTCGTGTGGCACCTCGTGATCCACCATTGCGCTATCTTGTCTTCATTCCAGCCTAGAGCTTTCACTTTCGTCAGCATTTTCTTGTAGCCCGTGGAGTCTGTTTTGTGATCATCATTATGCTCAGGATCATACTCCGCCTCGATGCAGTAGAAATCGTGCCACGGCGGGAGCGACTGCATCTTTTCAATGTGCCACTCCAGGTCGCCTCCTGTTGGGTTATTCCTCTCCGCCATGATCTCTTCTTGTCGCGGGCAGGAGTGCAAATTCTTCAGCTCTGTGAATTTCTTTATCACTTCGATCGGATCATACCTCCAGCGCTGGGGAAGCTCCACCAGGCCGAAACTCAGGAGGGTGGCTGTCAGATATTCGTGTTGCCCGCCTACATGGACCTCGATGTCGCCCCAGATGATTGGATACTTGAAGATGTGGCCCTTTCTTCGCCCCTGACCATATTCCTGGTCTACGTAGTCCATCTGCCGTGCTGCCTCCAGGGCGAAGTGATATTCAGTGCAGAAATACGACAGGAGAAAGGGTTTGCCTTTGAATCCGAACACCCTGATGACAATGCCCTGCGTCAGCTTAAACGTGTCGCCAATTTCTTCTCGGACAAGATAATTTCTCATGTCTTGAGGAGGGCGCGTGCATGTGCCGTTGAGGAGGGCCAGGGCAGCGCCCAAGAATTTCAAATTAAACTGGTAATGCGATTCCCTCCTATACAAGACATTGGTCCACTCGTATACCGGCAGCTGCACGCCATCTTTGTCCCTGCCCTGGACCGGAATTGTATTCATTTTATCATGCATGTGGAACAGGAACAGCCACGCCAGGAACGAACAATATCTGAAGGACTGGCTCCTTCCCTCCTTCAGCTCCACAAGGCCTGAGTGAATGTCGTATGCCACACAATCTGCCCAGTCGAAGAAGACTGGTTTCGTTCCCGACTGCAGGGCGCTGGGGTCATAAAATTCCCCATGCAGGATGCATTCCGCGAGGGCAATTTGGTACGGGTGCACCATTGCGTCAGTGCCGCAGCCTAAAACCCAGGCCAGCATAGCGTAGATAGCCTGGCTTTTGAAGTTTTCCAAAGGTATCGGCTGCGTCGGCCAATGTTTGGGCGGCAGCGGTTGTTGCAGCTGGGAGTTGAGGAATTTCCTCATCTTCTGGTTGTCTATGCACCTGCCTGTCTGCTCGCCCAAGCTGACTCTTTTGACAGTGTAATTCCGGTTCGGCGAATGCCCTGGCGCGAAAGCCATTTGCACGGTCTCCTTGTAGAGGGAGAACAACACCTTCCCCTCATGGTCGAAAACTTGTCGGGTGTTGGGCTTGTAGTATCTAGCAACGGCCTCGACCAGCTCCGGGCAATGGTGAACTGGCGGGCACAGGAACCAGAATAGGTGCGAGTGGTATGACGCGCCGAAAGGGTGCGAGGTTGGGACCTTCGTCCACCACTCTTTCACAGTGTGCCGTAGCTGTGTAATGTTGTGCGAGTAGTCGCCATCTCTGTATTCTCCCAGGCGATCTACAGGCGGCGGAGGGGGGCTTTTTCGCTGCACTCTTCTTTTTTCCTTTGCCCTTCTTCTCCTTCTGCAATTCACTCTCAGGCGAGCTCGAAGCCGCCTGCTCGAGGGCCTTGCCCTTCTCTGCGCTCGACTTCTTACCCATGGCAGCGAGATAATTCGAAATTTCAGTTGCTTGTTGGTAAAATTCGGAATTTTATCTTTGTGGCGCAACTCGAAATTCGTCTGTTTTAACTGTGATGGTGAAATGAGCGACTGGGCCCCTTTTATGGAGATAGGTGCAAAGGTGTCATTAATGGCGAGCGCTGGAATTAAAGCCCGGGTGCGCGAAGTGGGTGAGGGGCGCCGTTATTTTTCGTGGGCCGTGCGTAAAATCTCCCTTGGAGAACGCAACTCATCGTTTATTGGCCCAAGGTTTGTCCTTGCCTTTAATGAAATCTGCCTTGAAATCTGCGCAGTCATTTGCTTTTTAAAACGTGCGCCTTGAAGACGTCACCCGCCGCCACCTCGGCACGCGCCACGAGGTTTGTTATGCTTGGAAATTGTGTCGGGGACGATGGTCGCTCGAAACTGGGGGCGATTCCTGGAATCGCTGAAAAAATGGGCGAACTTGAGCTTTTGGCGTCTCGGCGAGCGACCGGCGTCCTTGGGGACTTAGAAAAATTTTAAACCTTGTTTCTTGCTTGAAGTCCCCACCTTGCCAAGGTTCGCTCGAAATGGGAGCGATGACCGTCGTCGCCTGAAAAATTGAGTGACCGCGGCAGTCGCAAGAGGAATGAGCGACGAGGGGAGGGTGATACTTAGAAAAAATTTCGCAATTTTTTAGCCTTCTTTAGCATTCGATCCGCCGAAGTTCGCTCAAAAAGTGAGCGATGACGAGCGTCGCCCGAAAAAACGGGCGACCACGGGAGTCGCTCCAAAATGGAGCGAACTCCGTCGTCTACACTTAGAATTTTTTCTTTCCTCGCGCCTTGGGTCCTGACGGCTGTCGCTCGAAAATGTGAGCGACTCCCGGCGTCGCTCAAAAAACGAGCGACCGCGGGTAGCGCTGCTTTTACACTTAGAAATTTTTAGCGTCTTTTCCCTGATGCGCGTCGCGCCAAACAGCCTGCGATTCCCGGAATCGCTGAAAAAATGAGCGATGGCCAGCTTAACGAAACTTTTTGAGCGACGGTTGTCTTTTCTCCTCTTTGGCCTGACTTTGGCGCTGCCTAGGATCTCCATTTTTCGAGGGCGACGACGGACATCGCCCGGAATCGGAGCGACTTCGAGCGCGGTTCCTTGCCTTAGCAAAATTTTTCTTTTTCCTCGGCGCTGAAGGTCGCTGAATTTTGGCGCGATGACGGTTGTCGCCGGCCGAATTGGGCGAACCTCAGCAACCTCCCTCGCGCGGACACTTGATGAAATTTTTTAGTTTTTTCTGCCCTCCTGCCTCCTTTTTCCTGAGTAACCCAGCAAAACCCTGCTTTTTTCCTTTGCTAATAGGCACTTCTACACAAGCACTTGGCTCATTTTCTTGAATTAAAAACAGAAAACTACCTCTACTGAAAGCAATATTTACATTCAGGAAAAGAAATAAACTTAAACTGCAGAAAGGGAGATATGTACAAGGGAAACCTCTGGAACTTCTCAATGGTGATAGGCTTTCAGATGAAAGCCATTAACTGGAATCGGGAGGATATGACCCTCCATGTCTCTCAGCACAAAGGAGTTGAACTGGTTCACCCGGGCAACCTGAAAGGGGCCTTCCCAGAAGGCATCAAATTTGTCATGGTTGCCTGGTTTTGCCTTCAAGGCATCCCATTTCAGCACTAGATCTCCAATCTTGAAGACTCGGGCCGTAGTTCCTTTTGAGAACCAGTTCCGTGTGGTTTCGGTGTGCTTCATAAAAGCTTCATAAGCTTTTTCTCTTTCCTCTTCGAGTTGCAGCAACTGAGCCAGCCGGGCATCAACAGGGTCCATGTCACCCTTTTCATCCTCTAACAGCCAGAGCGCGGGCATCTCGATATGGGTAGGCAAGACAGCCTCCTTCCCGTAAACTAGCGCATATGGCGACGTTTTGATTGATTTCTTGAAGGAGATACGGTCTGCCCACAGCGCTCGATCCAGGTATAGGTGCCACGACCTCTTGTTCCTCTCCAGAGTCTTCTTTATGATTTTCATCAGGTTCTTATTGGTAGACTCGGCTAGGCCGTTTCCCTGCGGGTAGTAGTTGGAGGACATCTTATGATAAATCCCGTATTTGTTGGTGAACTCTGTGAGTACAGCCCCAGCGAAACCTGGTCCGTTGTCTGTCACAATCGCTTCTGGGATCCCGAAGCGGGTGATTAGGCTTTCAAGGAAGGCGATGACCGTCTCCTGGTCGGCATGCTTGGTAGGTATCGCCTCTGCCCATCGGGTGAAGTAATCCGTGGCAGTCAGGATGAACTTATGCCCTGCCGAGGAATTAGGCGATATAGTCCCGATGAAATCGAGGCCCCATTGCTGGAACGGAGCCTCAGCCTGGATCGGCTGGAGGGGCATAGGTGCATTCCTGTTTCTGTCGGCGAACCTTTGACATTTCTCACATTTTTGGCAGACCGCATATGCATCTGCGAAGAGGGTGGGCCAATAATAGCCCGCTCTGATGATTTTTAAGGCCGTTGGCCTTCTTGAGTGATGTCCTCCCGACATTCCAGAATGGAATTCGCCTAGGACCTTCTGCTTATCGGATTCTTTGACGCATCGCAAGAGGATGCCGTCCACGTTCTTGAAATACAGCCCCTCGGGGCGCAGTACATACTTTAGAGCTTGGAGCCTGAATCTCCTTCTCTGACTTGCATTAAGGCGATCAGGGAGCCTCCCAGTGCTGAAGTACCAGATGATTTCATCTGCCCAGTCTCTGTCCTCTTCTGAAGAATTGGCAAAATTGCCCTCTAGGACTGGGTCATCCCATTGACAGGCAACGACTTCTGCAGCAACACTTCTTGCTAATTCTTGACATAGTGCCCGACCTCTGATCAGCTTGGTGGGTCGCACTTCTATGTCAAACTCCTGGATTTTGGCAATCCAACCCGCCCTTTTGTTGCCCAGCTCCCCCTGTATGATAAAATTTCTTACATCTGGGTGGACAACGAACACGGTCGTCCGACTCTGGGAAACAAAGTGTTTAAATTTTTTCAACGACCTCATGACAACATGCACTTGGCGTTCGATGAAATTATATCTTTCTTCATGGGGCTGGATCACCTGGCTCAGGAAGGCTATTGGTCGTTCTTCGCCGTCATCTCCTTTCTGAGTCAGAACTGCTGCATAACTTTCGGGTTCTCCTACCGCATAAAGGATGAAATCCTTAGAGTAGTCCGGGTTTATCAACACGGGCGCCTGAGCAATCCTAGCCTTGATCTCTTCAAAGGCCTGCTTTCTCTCCTCCGTCCAGACAAACTCAGCATCCTTTTTTAAGAGTTCGGCCATAGGCTTGATGACTTGAGCAAAGTCGGGCACGAACTTCCTCACGAAGTTGATTTGGCCAAAGAAGGACTGCAGCCCTTTCTTGTTAATTGGGATCGGCAATCGGAGAAGAGCCTCTGCTCTGTCAGGATCAACTGCAAGGCCTTTCTCGGAAATGACGTGGCCTAAGAGCTTCCCTTCCTTCACAGCAAAGACTGACTTCTTGGGATTGATGGATATGCCGAATTCACGGCACCTTTCAAACACTTGCCTTAGGTGGGAGGAGTGCTCTTCTCTCTTGTGTGAAAACACAGTCATGTCATCCAGGTAGATGACAATGATTTTGTTCAGCAGCTCACGGAATGCCAGGTCCATGGCTCTTTGGAACGTAGCCCCTGCATTGGACAGACCGAAGGGCATTCGCTGATAGGCGAACGTTCCCCATTTGGTGGTGAACGCCGTCTTGTGTTGATCTTCGTCCTTCACCCAGATCTGATTGTAGCCAGAGAATCCATCCAAGAGAGAGAACCGCTGAGCTCCTGCGACCACATGAAGAATTTGATCAATTTGCGGGAGCGGATAGTGGTCCTTCAGCGAGGCCTGGTTCAGATTGCGGAAATCCACGCAGAGGCGAATGTCTCCATTCTTCTTCCTGATCGGGAACCAGATTTGCGACCCAAGAAGAATGCTTGATAGGATAGATGATTTTTGCCTCCAGCATCTTCAAGAGTTCGGCTCTCATCAGAACCTCGATCTTCGGATTGACCGGTCTTTGCCTTTGTCTGCAGGGTTTCACACCTTCTTCCAGCTCTATGGTGTGTTGGATGATCTCTCTGTCGTACCCCTTTAAGTCCTGGTAACACCAAGCAACAATGTCTGGGTACTCCTTGCACAAGGCCCGAATCTGCTCCAACTCCTTTGGAGTGCAGTCTGTTCCGACTTTGATCACCTTTCCGGGCTCAAGCTCCAGGTCCATGTATTGCTTGGAGTCTACTTTGATCCGGTGAGATATTGCTCTGTCATTCTGATCAAATAGGCTCTCTAGGGTAATCAGTCCTTTTGGGACATGATTATTCTTCAACTGTATCAACCCCTCATACTGCTCGTCATCAGGGTCTCTACCTTCAATGGTGCTAGCTTCATGGATTAAAAAATTGACGATATCCTCGTCACAATCGAACACCTGCCAGTGGGTGTCCTTATCAGGCACAGAAGGCCTGTAAATAGTACGAACCGGCTTCGGCTTCTGGATAGTGTCATCAACCGGGACGTACCTGGCTCCAACAGACGCCAAGATGTCTGCATGTTTATTCTTCTCCCGGGAGATAGCTTTGACATTCAGGGAGTCGAATGACTCCATCAGGTCCCAGACACGGTTGCGGTATGCCTTGAGGTAATGCTTCTTGGAGGAGCACTTATTTGTTATCTGCTTGCACACTAGCTCTGAATCTCCAAAGATTTGCAGCTGCTTGATCCCCAGTCTCTCCGCTTTCTTCAAGCCTAAGCACAAGGCTTCATATTCGGCTGCATTGTTCGTGCAACTCCAGGCCAGCCTGTAGCAATAATCCTTTTGCTCTCCCGAGGGTGAGACTAGAAGGACCCCTGCTCCAGCGCCGTTCTTGCATCGGGCGCCGTCAAAATATAGCTTCCACAACTCATTTGGGGCAGGGCCTATGTCTTCTTTTGCTGTCTCCTTTGGCTTCTCGGGCTGGGTGATGGAGTAGCAGCCTATGTCTGATTCAATCATGGCGTTGAAGTCCAGCAGGGAGAACTCATCCTCCACTTGTAGCTGCTCTATGGCCTCTTCCACTAGGTCCACTTCTGCCAACTCTTCGGTCATCAGATGGACCGATTCATTTTGCTGCCCTTCCTCGGGTATCTTCTCAACTAGGAAAGTGGATGGTTTTTCATTGTATATTTTCACTTTCCTCCCTTTGAAAGGGACTTCCATGTGTGAGTAATCAAGGGACAAGTATCCGCCCAGCTTGGCGGTAAACTCCCTCGAGAGGCACATGCCGAAGTAGGGCTCCAAGTCCACGACCACAACCTCTTGAATCACCACGATCTCGGGCGCTTTGTGCAACTGGATAGGAATGTCTTTGATGACACCCACCGTTTTCACAGGAGTGCCATCTAGCTGCAAGACACCTTGACTGCTTCGCGTGTATTCCATGCCGATTTCTTCACAGACAGCCCTCGGCATGACGGTGGTTGATGCACCGGAATCAATCATGCAATTGTGTACCACATGCCCCTCCATCCGCAGAGACAGGTAGAAAGGCGGTGGTCTGTTCTTTCCGGTGATTGAAGTTGTCAAGGGCTGAGCTAACACGGGCTGTGGTGGCTTTCCTCCTTTAACGGTCTTCAGCGACTCTTGCAACAGGTCCACCTGACCAGGGAGCTGAAGGGCATCATACATGCTGATCTTCGTCGGGGTCTTCTTGAGCTCATCAACAATGTTGTAGGCCGAAGTAGATGGGCCCTCAGTTTCTTTCGCCGGCTCATACTTGGTGCGGTACTGCTGCGTTGCCTCAACCCTTTGCCGCTTTGTCAACGACGGGTACTTAAGCTTTTCTCGAGCCTGCTCTTTGGTTTCGGCCGGAGGTTGAGTCACAGGAGCCTTGGCTGGTGGTGCCTTCTCTTTGGCGGGTGGAGGCAAAGGTGCTTTGTCAGGAGCTTCCGCGGCAGGTTGCACCTTTTCTCTTCTGGTGTACACCTTCAAAGGCTGCATCTGGGCCGCATCCACCTCAATGGGCTTCTTTCCACCCTTGGTCAGAATTGACACAGGATCCTCCTCTGAGACCGCAAAGTTGCGCTCTTCTTCCCGAATCATATTAACTTGCTCCTCCGGGTTGCTGCTTGCCAGGGTTTGGACATAATGTTGATGCAGCATGCAGGTAGCTTCTCCGTGAGGGTCATTGCATGTGGAGCACCAGTGCACATTGTCTGGAGTGCTCGGTCCCGCATTGTTAGCAACATTTCTAGCCGGAGGCCTATTGGCCTGAGTTACTTGATCTCTTGTCAGTGCGGGAGGAGGATATGGTCTCCTAGGAATAAATTCCTGTTGGGCCTGCTTCTTCTTCATGATTGCCATGTCATTGGACGAGCGTTCGGCGGACGGAAGCAAGCGACTCTACCTTGCGAGAATCTTAGTCTGTATATCAATATTGGGTTGTGCTGACTGGGCCGGCGGAGGCAATGGTGCCAACGGCGGTGCTGGAGGCAATGCCGGGTATTGTGGAGGAGCGGGAAGTGATGGATATTGTGGGGTAGATGGGAGTTGAGGTGCCGGTGGCGTGGGAAAATGCACTTGAGGAGGACCAAATTGAGACACAACTGGTGCGGGATTCCATGGTGGATTTTGATATGCAGTAGACGAAGAAGGCGTTTGAGCAGACGCCGGTGGATATTGTGATTGAGGGAAATCGGGGTAAATTGGCGGCTGCATCTTGGGCGGGAGTCTACCTATGGCAATCATATCTAGCTCTGCCCTCTGAGCTATCTCATACAACTCGGGGAAAGTGTTAACGCGGGAAAACTTGATGACCAAACTGATGTCCGAGTTAAACGCTCTGAGGTAGTAGTGGGCAGCTTGTCCATCGGTGGGACGTAGCTCAATGGGCACTCTTTTCCAAGACCGCGCAAATCTTACATTGAAGTCTGATATCTCCTCTTGCGGATGTCGTTGAATGGTTTGAAACTGGTGCAACAACGAGGACGGATCTGCGGACTCATTGAACCCTTTGACTAGTTGTCCGGCCAGTTGGGCCCATCCCGTAATAGTGCCGTTCGGCAAGGATCTATACCAGTATAGGAGCTTCCCTCGCAGAGAGAGAGCCAACAACCGGGTCTTGATACTTTCATCGGTGATGGCATGAAGCGCAGCTAGGGCTAAGATATCTTGAATATGTTCATAGGCCGTCTTCCCGGTTCCATCATATGTGGGAATGGCCTTTAAAGCAGCAGCTGGAACAACATCTTGCCCAGCTAGGTTGAGGGGTCCAGTGGAGTCAACGGCTGGGAATAGCTCGGGAGCATTTGGTTGAGGATTTGCCATGTCTGCGTTTTGATCGGGCTGATCAGGATCGTGGTAGGCCTCGGTGCTATCTGAAGTTGTCTCCTCAGTTTCAGTTTCCTGTGCAAAAGCTTCGTCTTGATAGGCGTGGTAATCAATCAGCCTTGGGTGCTCTCCAGCAACGTTAATGTCAAGCTCATAAAACTCAGGCACCTCTTGTCCCGCGTTCCTAGCTCTCCATCTTGTATGCATGAAGGAGCTTTTGATATTGGACCAGTCTTCGAGACTCAGAGGGTATTCAGGTTCAACAGAGTCGCCAGGTGTTCAGATTTGACAGCACTGAAGCGAACACCGATACTTCAATACCGCTTATGAGGTGAGACACTCGGGTCCCACCGGGCGTGCCAGAGAAACTGTTGGTTACGAATCTGCCACTAGGAAAGGATTTAGATCTTTTGCGCCCTAGATTCGCCCAGCAGATTGAAAGGCCGGAAGGAAGGGATGCCTTCCGTGCCAATCTCCGGAGAAGGCCGGCTCCTATGCTAATCTACTTGATTTTTTAGATAAGGGAACAGGAAAGAGATTGTAAAATGCAGAAAGAAATGTAAATATCATGCGTTTCGGGTGGGAAAGAACAAGCAACACGATCACTAGCTAGTACACAAACCAACAACAATCAAAACAAAGCATGTAACAGAAACCATACTGCTATTTATAGCAGGAATTTCCCCCCAAATTACAATTGTGCACGGAATCCAAGAACTGACAAAAGCTGCCAGGATTAGACCTCTGTCGGCCGTAGGTGTACTTGCAATATGGCTCTTCTGAAATCCGTACGGGTTTGGTCAGATATGGTGGGCTGGAAAGTCAGGTCCGGTTAAATGCAGTAGATGTGGTACAGTTTGTCCTTCAATGTCCACCTACCCTGTACTCTGGCAGCACACCTTCTGTCTCATCTCGACAGGCGTGAATCCCGAAATCCTTGCGGCGTTGGAAACTGGGGGTTTTGACCAAAGTTGCAGATGAAAAATGGCGACCTTGGGAGTCGCTCCAGAATGGGGCGAACCCAAGATGCACTTCTCCTTGGAAAATATGCAATCTGGTCATCTTTCTCATATTTGCTGATGTGGGGGGAGAGACGACGGCGGTCGCTGAAAAAAGGCAGCGACAACGGGAGTCGCTCAAAAAATGAGCGACCGACGTCGGTCGCTACCTTGGTGCCTTAGCCAAATTTGCATTTTCTCTCCCGCTGTCGCTGAAAAATGGCAGCGACGCCCGGAATCGCTCCGAAACGGAGCGACCGGCGTCATCCTGAGTGCTGCCTTTGACGAAGTCTGCTTGGGCGACGACGAGCGGCTACGGGGATCGCTAGCAAAGTTGAGCGACGACGGGAGTCGCTCCAAAATGGAGCGATCGACGTCGGCTCAGCACTTAGTCTTTTTTCTTCATCTTTTCATCTTTTGCCCACGGTCGCTCAAAAAGGGGAGCGACGACGGTCGTCGCCCGAGAAATGAGCGACCGACGTCGGTCGCTCCCAGGCCAACACTTAGAATATTTTGCGCCTCCTGCTGAGGTTCGCTCCAAAAGTGAGCGACGACGAGCGTCGCCCGAAAGAGGGAGCGACTCCCGAAATCGCTCCAAAACGGAGCGACCAAGGGAATGCCCCAGACTTAGTCATTTTTTGGCCCTTTTTTCAAACTTGCCAGAACTGATGGAATACTTGGAAAACAAAGCATGAAAACAGAAAATGGAAGACATGAAACATGGAAACTGCATGAGCAAAACTGGAAAGAAAGGAGGGAGGGAGGCAGTAGCAATTTTACAAATGTTCAGAATCTTTACCCCTTTGCAAAATGTGACAACAGGAACCTAGAGCGCAAGTCCAATATTGTAAAGTATTTAGCGCCATGCAATTCATCCAACAAATCATCTATAACATGGATAAGAATCTTATCTTTGATGGTGATCTTGTTGGGAGTTTGAAAATTAGGAATCATGTGCCAAGAGTTGTCCTTGCATCACATCATAACCATCAGAGAGAAATAAGGACTGATGCTTGGACGAATGATTCCTTGCTCCAACATTTCCTGGATCAGCTTCTCACTCTCAGACTTTTGGGTCTGGGGATAGCGGTAAGGACGCACATTAGGAGGCTAAGTTCTTGAAATTAGGGGCATGATCATGTGTGCACTTAGGGGGAAGACCCATGGGCTCACCAAAGACATTTGCAGAACGATCCACAATATTTTGCAACTCTAAAGGAAGAGTTGGAAGAAGCAGCTCTGAAGACTGAACTTACATGCAATTGACCGAGGCAAAGAATCCACGATTGCCTTTCTTCAATATCTTTTTCATGCGGTGGGAACTAACCACCTTGGATGGAGGAGGTTGGATTCCTTGGAGACAAATGGTCTTTCCATTATCCGTCCATTTGACATATAGTCGTTGTAGATTAATAGTAACATCACCAAGCTGGGATAGCCATTATGCTCTCAAGATGATATCTGCACTTCCCAAATTCATGGCGAAGAGATTGCCAAATGAAGTATAATCACCCATATGGATGTTAACCTTAGGTGTTTGACCCACACATTGAGCGGTGCCCCCATTTGCAATCAATACTTGAAATTTGTCCTGGGTTGAAGTATTGATATACAATCCCAAAGACTTTGCTGTTTTGCTATCAATAAAGTTATGTATGCTACCTAAATCAATCAACACATTGACATGCTAGTGTTTGAAGTCATGCTGAGGTTGGGTATGGGGCACTTGGGGCTTCCTTTCTATCTCTTGGGCTACTTGTTAAGCTTCCTCAAGGGTGTATGGATCGAGCATGTTGACTTGTCGAATTTCATCCTTAAGGCCATGGCGAAAGGCTAAGACCACCACCGCTAGATCCAATTGATAGGTGTAGGTGGTTTCACTTGTGAACTCTGCACAATAATCCTCAATCAATCCTATTTGCTTGTTTGCATCAAATGGACCACAAATGATGTGGAAGATCCTTTGTCAAACTTATGGAGGAATAGCACTTTGAACGGGCCACAGAAGAGAGGTCCCATGTTGGCGGAGCTCCCATAACAACCATTGATGAGCATGGGTTCCCAACTTAGTAGTAGCTTATGTAACTCGACCTTCTTCAGGAACATGGTGTAGACGGATGATGCTATCCATCTTGGCTATCCACCCATGTGGATTGACACACTTAGAGGTTGGGATGTCGATGCGTGGAATAGGAACATCATGAGGCCAACAGAGGAAATTAAGCATCTCCATTGAGGGATCAAGATTAGAAGTAAGGCCTAGGTTAAAACCACCCATACATGGAAGAGCACCTCTGGTATTATAGGGAGTTGTGTGATTGCCATAGGAAATTGGAGGTTTGTGACCGGGTGGCGGTTGCTAATGGATGTTTTTGTCCTTTGGTTTTGGTGCCTATTGCATGCCTTGTGGTTGCTGCCCAATGACTTGTTGAAACTCTTAGTCAAGGGAATTAGCAGTGGGTGGAATACTAAGATAGCTTTGGATGACCGTTAAGGTCTTCTTTATTTCAACTTGAGAGTTTGAGATGGAGTTAACCACTTTTTCTTGTTTCTCAAGATAGGATTGCACGCTAGAATAATTTGTATTGGTAAGAGCATTACCAATTGAAGGAGTAATGGGAGGAGTGACAAGAGGAGTGTTGGGAGGAGGCAAAGACATGGTGTTTAAAGAAGAAAGGACGTGCTGGTCAAATCTAATGATTTTTGGTACCAAGATTTCTTGGTTGATGCTTCTTTCTACTCATGCACACATCCTTAGAATGACCGATGCTTTGCAATTGGCCGTTGATTCGTAACCAACTAGAAGAAGTAGCACTTTCATTCATACACTAGGGGCAAATGCAAAACTCGAAAAAATCCTTTGGAACATTTTTAAAAAAAATTGGGAGAATTACCCCATAGTTTGATTGGCTTGAAGAGACAAGTGTAATGAGATAAGTCTCCTGCAAGAGAATTACCCCTTAGTTGCTAGAGATACCCCTTATTTTGACTGGCTTGAAGAGACGATTGCAAGGGTCCTGGTGAATCTGATATATTTATTTATTTTCTTAATCAGGTTTGGGAAAAGGAAATAACAACAATGAACTCTTAATATTATAGGAAAAAAATGCATCGGAAGATTGAGCCCTCCCCCAAAAAAATTGTCAAAAGAGTACTAGATGACAAGAAACAAAATTCAGAGGCTTTGGGATGGTTTGCATACCCTTTTGCTGCACTTTTGCACCACTACAAGGAGCCAAAATCGATGCTCTAATACCACTTGTAATGAAACAGCTTCTAGAAATGCAGTAATAGCAGTGACAATTCAATAATGCGCAAGAGCAAACATCCATTGGAAACAATAATTCAGATTCAATATCAAAAAATCAGAAATGCAAGTAACCGATTCCAGATTCCTAGTCAATATAAATCCTAGTCACTTGGAGAGGGCAAAGTCTCTTAGCCACTTGGAGAGGGAAATGTCTTATATGCGCAACAAAGGTGACTAAGATTCGAATATGAAAGATGATTCCAACTACAACATAAATCTTCCTATTTATAAACTAAATATATATAAAGTCTAGCCCTAATGCTCAAGGGCCGACTACCATATCTAGGGCCAGAGCTAATAATAATAAAGGTAGTCGACATGGCTATATTGGAGCCGTTCCACAACTTGGCATTCATGATGTTGTTAATGTTGATCAGCTCACGCATATGAGCCATGTCATTGGAAGAGGATGTTTCTGTTGCTCATCTTGAAGATCCACTCCCAAAATTTCAGCATCCGTTGGTGGTTGATCCTCTGCTTAATGTTGCATTCACACTAACCATAAGAAGTAAGCTCCTACTTACTTGGATGGCTGCAAAGGCACCTTTCTAACATAGGCCAAGTGGTTCTTTGAGTCAGCCATTGCAGCAAAGTTAACTCATCTATTGTAGAAGATGGGGACAACTTCCACTAAGGAGGGAGGAAATGGTGAGATCAGAATGTTTGACTCTTTACAGTTGTATATTAGAATGTTTTTCTGCTTTGTAGCTTTCTATCCATGTAAATTAGCATCTTTCTAGTTAGAACTTTCTTTCTTTCTAATTAGAACTTTCTCTCTTTCTAATTAGAACTTTCCAGTTAGTATCTTTTGCATGTGCTTTGTTGCCTTATCCAGCAAGCACATCTTTATCCTTGTACATCTATATAATACATTCCAATATAGAGTGTAAATCATCAGTTTTGGCAGATATCTTCTCCCATTTGCTCCAGTTTGTGCTTTCTGCTGTTTGTATTCCAGTGAGTGCATGCTGTTATAATTTTACTGCAGGGACATATCATGGTTGGATGTGAGATATGTGTCCAACATGCACTGCCTTGTTTGCATTAATTGCGTAAGTGTTGGTGTCCAACATGTAAAGACAAGTGTCATATAAATCCATGTAATGTGTACTGTCTTATCGTAAAGTCTACACAAATTGAGGGAATGGAATTGTGTAATTGTGTTTTGTACTTGGCTCAAGGGGAACTGACAGTTTATAGCGGAGCTAAAAGACAACATTTCCAATGGTAAAGTTTGAAATCTTTGCTGTTTTAGACACTGGAAAATCCCTTCGTGGTGCTGTCTATATGGTCTGTATTGCTATTTGGATGATTACATAACAATTAATTACAGAGATCACCATGATAATTACTGTTTTTAGTGAATTTCTTTTGTTCTGTTTGATACCTAAGAGTTGAGATTTGATCTTGTTAGAATAATTGCTGTTGTTTTGAGTGTTGATAGCGATGATCTACTATTGCTTGAGAGCTGACAGTTGAGGATTAGATATTGTTAGAAATGTGAGAGTCAAGATTTGTTTTAAATCTTTCTTCTGATCAGTAGTGGTAGTGTCTGGTACCATTTTAAACACTTTTTTCTGAAAAAGTAATTCATCCTGAAAATCATGGGACATTGAAATACCAAATGAGAAATTTGTTAATGTTTAATGATTTATGGAGTCATGTGGATGGTATTGCTATACTCCTAGTTGGTCTTACAACTCAAATTGACTCTGATGCTAAAGCATGCATTGCTGTAGAACACATTCACTTATCAATGAAAGAAGTGCAATTGAGAAATTGGAAGATGCTCAAGACCTTGTTGAAGCCTGGAAGGCCATAGTTGTTTCATATACGCAGAAGCATGCTCTTGGAGTGTTCATGCTACACAATGAAACTTTACAATTTGAAGCGGAAAGACAACATGTCTAATTACATGTAAGAAATCAAGGGCATCAAGAACCAACTCACGAATATGGAGTAGGTTGTGGAAGACAAATAACTTATATCTGCAATATTAAAGAGTCTGCTATGCCAATATGAGAGCTTGATTATTGGTCTTAAAATTATTCGTAAGCTCAAAAATCTCAAGTTCAATAAGGTGAAGGGAATGATGCTACAACAATAGCAAATGATCAATATTGATGATGAAGAATAAATATCTAGTGCTTATGCGACAAAGCACAAATTCAGTTAAAGCTTGTTGGCCAAAAAAGCACATTTGTTCTGCAAAGGAATATTGAGGAGGATTGTAAAAGAAAGAAAAAGTTGACAGGCTATTACTATGCCTAGCCTGGCCACTTACATAATGATTGGCCCCAAAAGAAATCCGATTTCATGAAAGAAAACATGTCACTTTGCCCAAAACAAGAGGACCTACTATTTTTTGTTTTATAGGTGCAACATATGGAAGACAACAATGTCGTATGTGATTTTTTGTGGCACTTGTCATGTGATTGGAAAAGAGCAATGGCTCAGAATAATTTACCGAAGGAGGGTAGAACAATGACCTTTGAAAACGAAGGAGTTTTAGAAGTTAAGGAGTTGCAGAAACACGCATTTAAATGTCCAATGGTAATATAAGGAATGCACTTTTTGTATCAGGTACGAAGAACTTGATCTCAGTCAGACAAGTATAAAAGGAAGACAGAATTTCTCTTTGAAAGAGGAAAGTGTGCGATTAGGAATAATAAAAATCAAGTCGTAGCAGATGGAAAAGGATAAGGTAGTCTTTAAAGGTTGTTAGGCAATTCCAAGGGAAATAAAACCCTTATTGTTGGTGTGATGATAAAATATCAATCATGGCATGTAAGAATGAGTCATTTGAACTAGTTAATGGGGAAATTTAAGATGATGCATAAGCTTCCTAACATTAAGAAGTTCATATGGTACAGTCTAATTTTTTGGACCTGTGAAGACACTCTCAATAGGGGAAGTTATGCACTTCATCACTTTTATTGGTGATTACTCAAGAAAGTGTTGATACCTTTTCTGAAGAACAAGAGTGAAGCATTTGATGCATTCAAAGAATTTAAGGTTGTTGTTGAGTACAAGTCTGAAGATATATTTTTTTTCTTTTTTTGGTTGGGGAAGAGGACACATCTGATGTTTTCTACTAATTTTACAAGTTGTGTGGCAATAAAAAACATTACATAGTCCCATATAATCCATGATTGAATGATGTAGTTCAAAGAGTGAATAGAACATTTGTTCAAAGGGCCAAACCCATGAAGGCAGGAGATCTTGTTCCATCACTTTTGCGAGAAACTTTTTCAATTGTTTTATCTTTGAATAACAGAACAACAAAGGTTACCTGAAATATAAGTCCTAAGAAAGCTTGGTCAATAGTGAAGCCCACTTTTAGTCATCATTTTTCTGTGTGTTGCCTACATGCATGTGCCAAAGGGAAATTGCCAGAAGTTTGCTGATAAAATAAAAAAATGTATCTTCTTAGGCTATAGCAACGCAAACAAAGCTTATTAAGTGTATGATCCTTAGGCAAGAAATGTGCACATCACTCGAGATATTATATGTGATGAAGGGACACAAATGGGCATCCTGTCCGTTGAGTTACTGAGATCTAATTTAACAGAAAAAAAGAAGCAAAGTATTAAGGCTACATCTAATAGAGAAGCTTAGGAGATAAACAAGGAAAATGAATTGAAAGATGCAAGTGACTTGGATGTTTATGGGCTACAAGTGATTCCTTTAAAAGAGAAAAAATTGTGTAAGTGCACAATAAAAACCATTTCTGAAGCAAAAATGCTTGATCAGCTATGCAAGAGAATCCAAAATGAGAAAATACTTATCAACTCATCTTTCTCATCCATGGATGGCTCAAACTTTTTTACGAGATATACACTTTTGAAGAAACCAACAAAGAATCCAAACAATAAAATAACCATGCATGTAATTTGTCGAGGAGAATTATACTTTGGAATTGGTCTCATTGCCAAAGAGGAAGAAAGCAATTAGATATCAATAGGTTAACAAGATCAAGTTTACTGTAGATGGGTCAGTTGGAAATACCAAACAAAACTTGTGGCCAAGGGATATAACAAAAAAGAAGGCATTAATAATGAAGAGACCTTCGCATATATGACGAACATCTCCGTTAGAGCTGGTGCTTGCATTGATATGCCAGTTCAAATGAAGATCCATCAGTTGGATGTTAAGAGTGCATTCTTGAATGGAGACCTTACAGAAAAATAATATATGGAACAATTGTTTACGTATAAGAGAAAGGAGAATATCACCAAGTATACATACCAGATATAGATCTCCATGGGCTAAATCAATCCCCACAAGCTTAATATGCCAAGAGTGATCAATACTTTGTTAATCCTAGCTTTATTAATTCATCATTATACTCAAATCTATATCTCAAGGTCAAATATGGTAAGATTGCTGGTCTAGTTGTGGCCTATGTAGATGATTAGACTATAGTTGGAACTTGGGAGTGGTGACGGAATGATTAAAAATTTGAAGATAGAGACAAAAGAAAATTTATATATGACCAATCTAAAATCCACTCCTTTATTTTGTTAGAGTGGAAGTGCAACAAGATTTGGGAAGGATCTTCGTCTCTTAAGTGAGATATACTTGAAAAATCTTGAGAAAATTTAAAGTTTGGGATGGATATTTGCAAATCAGCTCTCACATCCAAGGAGATAGGAATGAAGTTGACCACTGATGAAGTTAGTAATCCATGTAATGAAACCGTATGTAGATGGTTGAGAGTTTAATTTACTTAACCACCACTTGTGTGGAAGTAGATATTCAACATGCAATAGGGATGCTTTCGAGATTTATGAGCAATCCAATGCAAAGCCATTAGAAACCAACCAAAATGATGCTGAGATACTTGCAGGGCACCATCACCTATAGTTTGGAGTATGTCCATAATGACAATTTCAGACTTGAAGGATTTTGACAGTCAAACTGGATTGGTTGTCAAGATTTGAGAAAGTCAACCTTGAGATACAACAATTTAGGATGTGCAACTGTCGTGAAATAAGTCTATTGTAATTTGTGAGTGCCACATGGGAAACTATTTAGCTAAGACAACTCCTTAATGATATTGGCCTTCCACAACATGGTCAGGCTAGGATTTATTGTGAGAATTAAAGTGAGTTGAAAATTGCCAAAAATAATTTCTTCCATGCATGCACCAACCATGTACACTGAGGTGCATCACCACTTGATATAGGAAGAGCTTCAAAAAGAACTACAGGAAGTTGGTTATAAATTTATAAGACATCAAATTGAAAACTTGGAGCTGTTTTTAACAAGCCTCTTGGTAGAGATCAGTTCAAACACTGAAAAGAGAATCTTGGGCACAATAGTAATGAAGTAAACATCAAGGAAGAGTGTTAGAATTAATGTCTACTTTGGTGTCTTACTACAATATACCTAATGCACCTTATGTTATTATGAGGGTCACAAGTTAATGTTGTGATACCAAGAGATGACTTAAGTGACTAGATATGAGATTTGCAAAGGTCACAACTTAAAATAAGTTAAATGTTATGACTTCTTACGAGCGTCACAACTTGATGTTTTAATATCGGGTGATAATCCATGTTGTTGCATTTGATATATTGCAAGGATAAAATTCAAAATTTGACAAGTTTGAAAGGAGACATAAGAAATTTGTTATGAATAAAGTCATCCTGAATTGAATGGCCATTCAAGTCTATGAATAGAAAAATATAGTGAAAAGAATACTAAAACTTGTCCTGGTTACCTTGTTAAGGTTTCAGCAGGTCAACGACCTCAACAACTCTAAATTTCTATGGAACTGTTTGTTTATCACAGATAATAATACCTGCCAGGTTTTTGTGTATAACTCGTTTTTTGGTCTATGAATCATCATGAACGACTCAGTTTGTGACTTGTTAGCTTCATATCATTAGGAATGGCTCAAAACTTTGCAATTGTTAGCCCAATCCTTGCCCTTCTTGTTTGGATTTAGTATCTCATTCTTGGATGTGGTTTGTCACAGGTGGTTGTTTAGAGGGGGTTGTGGATTCTCTCTTTCACAAGATTGGGTTTGAAGCCATGCCATAGATATTGTCCTTATTTATTTATTTATTAATCTTAATGCGGCTTGTTTTGGGGGCCACCCCCATCAAAATATCGAAACATTACATCTGCTATCGGTTCGATTAGACCACATCCAGGTTGTCTTTCTATCAAAGATATTTATCTCCGTTAAAACTGCTGCTTTTCCTCTTTTTCAATCCTTGATATCATTTTCATTAAGAGAGAGAATTTCTCTCGGCCAGATATCTTCTAAAATTTGAATTTTGCTAAGACGGAGATAACATTGTGATTGGACGAAAATTTTGCCACCTTGTTTCCTTCTCTATATAGATATTCTGGCATTTCATTGATGGACATAAAAAAATAATTCTATTGTTGGTCTAATCCATGTATCCATTTTTCTTGACAGCATTAATAATAAACAATGAATCGCCCTCAATTGAAATACATCTCCATCCTTTTTCAATGACAATCTTGATCCCTGTAAGAAGTGCCCTAGCTGCTGCATAATTGTTTGTTGAAGTTCCATATGATTTTGTGTAGGCGAGGAGAATTTTGTCTTTATTATTCCAAAATAACACCACCTCCACAAGCCACATTAAACACCCAAACCAACAGTGATGCTCAGGCCCTTGCCCATAGGCAAGCCACCTGGAAAATTGCTCTACACATTGGCCTGGCAAGCCACCTGGAAAATTGCTCTACACATTGGCCTGACACACCCAAACCAAATACCCTTCAACCAGTGCATTTGAGGTCCCATTACCACATGGAGTTCCAAGAACACAAATGCCACTTAGGCATGTTGTCTAACAGTTTATGTACAAAACAGCCAAAGCCAACATTTAGTGAGCAAAAACTGTAGCACACGCACAGCACCAGGTATCACCCCAAAATGCTACCTAGGAAAAGACACCTAAATCACAATAACATAAAAAAGCATGCAGCAAAGCATTAGCCTACTGAATCTTGGCCGCTTCCGCACAACACCCAAGAACTACTCCAACCCCCAAAAACGCCGACACAAACAGAGAGCCGAGCTAAAACACAGATCATCTGCACCTCTTCTCCACTATGATCAAATCATAGGCCACCTCTTATGAGAATGCGTCTGACTTCCTGCTGGAAAATCCCTCCATGATCGCCTCCTGTCCAAGGGCAACAACCTCCAGCACCATACCCTCCTGCCCCGATCAATATCCATGCTCTCACAGAAACATAAACCCTCTTGCAGTGCAACACTGTCTGAACCAAGGGTTTGGAAACCCTAGCGCTACCTATACAACCACAATCCCACTTCTCAAATATGTTGTCAAACAGCATATCAACCCAAATGAACACCTTGTGGATGCTGGCATAAAACCCCTGCAGATCCAACCTCACCAGGAAAAGAAGCAGATCCAGAACATTTAGAACATTCCCTAATATTCCATCTCAGCCATCAGGTCCTTGACTTCCAAACGAAGATTAGGGCAGGAGTTTCCTTACACGGCACCACCACTGCCCACTTCCTCTGCTCCATTTACCTAGAAATTGCCATCGCCGTCTGCACTAAAAAACAAGAAACAAAAACATCTCCGTATGGCTTCCTGTACTGGCCTGCAACTACTTCTTGATCTGCTGATCAACTCAAGGGCTGCCGCCATGGCTGGAAGTACTGCGGCGATGGCTTCGTACGCTGCAAATCCTCTGAATAAACTTTAGAATTTAAAAACAATCAAAATTTGATTATTTTATAAAAGTATACTATTAAATATGTATCTATATGATACCTATTTGAATTTTAAATGATGTTTTGGTTGATATATCAAAACGTTGAATGACTTGGACATTTTACTTTTATGTTTTAATTTTGATAGATGTTTTTGAAGTTTTTAGCTTTCTTATATAACATAACGATATCTAGAAAGGTGAAAATCTAAGATAAAAAGTAGTAAAAAAGTTTGTTGAATTTCATGATCAAATTCTTTGATGGTGAACTTTTTACTAATTCTATCATCATTGAATTCAAACCAGGCAATATAGGTTGTAGTTTAACAAAATGCAAGTTATCACTTATTGTTTCATTAGAGACAAGTGTCCAACATGCATTTCCCTATTTGTATGTGAGTGTGCAACGTGTAAAGTCTTAAGTTTTGTATAAATCCATGTAATCACTCAATGTACAGACTTAAAGACTTGAGGCATTTGAATGAAATGGGACTGATACTAACTAATTTCTTGTGTGATTGGTTTGTGTTCTTGGATCAAGTGGAAACAAAAATGGCAATGTGGAGATGGAAAAAGACACCATTGTTCAGAATTGGGTCAGACCTACATGCAAGGATGGTCAAGAATATTGGATGATTTGTTTCAAGAGGCATGCCTTGAACAAATCAAGTAGGATCCATAAAGACAACGTGTGACACCTTAACACTCATCTTCTTTCCAAATAAGCTTTTTGGGACCAAAAGCCTCTCCAGTGGGGAGGTATGATCTAAATAGATTGGACGATGTTTCCAAGCATGCAGAAACATTGATAATGTTAGCAAACATATTGAAATTTGTCCAAGCAGACCCTTGGATGAAGAATAGTTTTCAAGGCTTCATTGGTCAATACGACCGAGAAAACCAAGTGCGCACTAGGCACCAGGATGATATCAAGAAGGTGTGGAGTCCATTAGATTCAACAAAAAGTCAAACAGGAGAAAGTCTTTTTTTGAGCACGATAATGGCATAGTGTCTCCTAGTTTGTGTGGGGCAGCATAATTGTTATAACAGGCAATACAACTGTTTCAAGGGAGACAAGGCCAAGGCATGACATGTCCTCTATAGTCCTTGGCCTTCCAATAGCCTTCAGTAGGCATAGGTCGATTATTGGTTTCTGACTTAATGGTGAAACATTAACAAGAATTTAGTACAACCCTTGCACTTTGATTTAAAAGGGGTTATTTCAGTGGTTTAGTTCAGAGCAAGAGATTTGAAAGCATGGGAAAGCATTTTTGGTAGGTGTAAGTTGTAACAAACTGAAGAAAAGGTTCCATGGTGGCTATTTGCCTATGCTTTGTGCATTATAACCTTCATTATAGTAAAAGGAACTAATTTGTTTTTTTTTTTTCCTTTTGATTCCAAAGAATGTTTCTTCATGTAAATCTATGTGTTTCAGATTTGTGTATATGTTTCTTATTTATTTTCTGCCATAGCTTTGTTTTTTAGATAGGAAGCATTTATTACTGTATTTTTTGCACTTAAGAGGAGCAATTAGAGGTTCTCCATTGAGTAATTCGTCGAACAGTTGTGTGGAATTATGAATCATTGATAGTGGGAAAGTTCCCCAGCAGACTGTTAGAGAGGATAAAGTGGGGAAAACCCTTCCCAGTGGCTTCATACCAATTAAAATTGGAGGAAGAGGCAGCTACCTTAAATTTTAATTTGTCCCAGAAGAAACTCTGAAGTTAAAATTTGGTCTCAAAGGCTGCTTGAAGTCATGAATGGTTCTCTGGCTGAGAAAACCTTTTCTTGCAGATATCCAAAAATGAGCAGAATGATTTTTTTTGGTCTTTCTAAACACTTTTGGATTTGCATGAGTTAAGCCTCAGGACTCAGCAAGTCAAGGCCTGGTTTGCCTCCCGAAGCCGATGTTATGCATTCTTTTTGTATGAGTTGACAGAGACTCAAAAGTGTGGGTGGGCAAGACCCAAGCCCTGAGCATATAAATGTAGAATAAACAGGTGTGCATCTATGTGTTAGGCTCTAGTTTGATGATTGAATATCTGAACCTTTGTGATCCGCATATTTTTTTCTTTTTTCTTTTCCAATTTGTTATATGGGATTGAAACAGTCCCCACCCATATTACATAATTATAGCAGTGGTACTACAACAGCTTGGTAATTATCCATCTATCACCTTGGCAAGATTCGAAGATGTGTCTCCTCCTTGAAAGTCAAGGGATTTAACTGGTTGAGTTCATGCCATTTAATTGTGATGTATATATTTTTTCATTTGATTATAGGGGATTGAAATGGACCCCACACATATATTACATCATCACCACATAGTGGTATTACAACAAAGCTTGGATATTATCCATGTATCGTATGGCAAGATTTGAACCTTGGTCTTCTTCCTTACTGTTGAGGAATCTAACTGGTTGAGCTAATGCCATTTGATAGATTATGGTGTATATTTGAAGTCCATAGTACAAGTGAATATTGTATACTTCTAAATGGCTTGCCTTATTTGGACATGCACTTTTTGATTGCCTTGAACAGTCAATCTCTATGCATTATTTTTTCGGTATGACATTGCTTGACTTAGCCAGCCTTCTGGGAAAACATATTTGTTCCAACTAATACTGAGCAACTAATCAAATGAAAGAACATTATATTTGATACAAGTAATGGAAGTATCGTAAGCTGATGTGATCCAAATATGCTAAGATATGTATGAGACTTGTTATTTTTAATTTTACAGGTTTCAAAGATGATTTAAACTTGAAAATCTGCTTTAGCAAGATCTTGATATAGTGCTTTGTTAAACATGCATTTACATTAGGTATGAACTTAAGACACGTTTTTTAAGAACTTATCTGACTTGCCATGCAGGATCTTGTAAGCAATGGGAGCTCAGCAATCAAAAGATGAGCTGCTGTATAATACAGTTCAGAATGGGAATATTGAAAATGTCAAAGCCCTCCATCGCTCTGGAGCAGGATTGGAGGTGTGTTTTTTTTTTAAATTTTACTTCAAAGGCGCTTTTCAAGTATGTTGCTGCAGTCTATTTGTGATTTTATTGGAAACGATATATGCGATTTGCAGTTTGAGGTGACCTTCAGACTTTCCCAGAATGATAAATATTGTGATTGACTTGTGACTCTCTAAGAGAAACAACCGGGCATATTCCCCAAGTGCTTTACTAAGTGGCTTGGTAACAGTGGATGAATTTTTACACAAATTCTAACATTTGGCCATTCTATACAAGCAGTGTTAAACTCGTTCCTAGATATGCATGTCTTGGCATTCAGTGTCGTTAGGACACGGGGTCATCAATAAAAGCAATTATGTGACAAATGAAGATAACAGCAATATACTTGAGACTGTTAGTGACAGAATATACATACTAAATGGATGACAGTCATTCCATGCTTCCAGTATCTTATAATGGTGGTCATATAATTTGCTATTCTAGATGCTTGATGGGTTGGATTCGCTAAGGTCATAGTTTCCAAGAGACATTATTTGAACCATCTTGTGAGCAACTTGTCAGATATTAAAAACTAGCCGATGCAGATGATATGAGCTTATGTGGATAATAAAACATTTCTTTATGTAGCATAGCGTAAGCATATAATCATAGAATGAGTTTCATGGCTAATCAAGTGTGTGTATGTACATGCATATATACACACTCTATATATTGGATACTGCAAAAGATGGTTGCAGTTTAAGATGATGGACTGCTGTTGGTGGGATTGAGGATATCCCTTTACTGCATTTGACATCTATTGTTAAAATTAATAGCAAATGTGTCATGGTTTTATGATTCTTTTTTAAAGTCTTCAGTAGCATTTCCAGCCAACGATATCTAAAGATACAAATATTTACAGTGCTAGAAATAGCTAGAGACATCTAAGGGATTAATTATTAATATAATGTCTTCAGACTCTAAGGGAACATTATATCACTTAGACATAATTAATTGGCAATAGGGCCAATTTTTTTGAGCATGAATAATGCGCTTAAAATATGAGAATCCTATAAAACAGTAGAAGGTAAACAATAGCTGTGCCATCACTTGTTTTGGTATATCTGCCTTTCCATGGGATCTTGCTATCCTTCCAACTGGGAATATAGGTCCTGCGTTTGTTGATTCAAAATATTGTTTTCTTGAGCACTGTTTTAGTCAATATGGAGGTTTTCTTCTTTTTTGGTTGAAACAAGAAATTAAATTGCAGCCTTGCAGCAGAAAAGGATGACCCAAGACAAATCATTTTTTGTACTGACCAGGATCATCATGCTGCTTAAAAGCATCCTGTTAATTATTGCAATCAGTTATAAAATTCAAAGTATCTGATTATGGTTATATGATAAAAGCTTCCCATGCAAACCATTTTACTCATACAACACTCATGAGAAGAGATTAATTGTTTGGCTTTGTCTGATAGTGGACTGGAGGCCTTTGTTGGATGAGACAAGGACAAAGGGAATTAATAAAACAACATACTTAGCTAGAATGATACTGCAACAAAGTAAAAGAGATAGTTGTCATAGTAGTTGTTATATTTAAATTATTTCCAAGATTTTTGTTCTACAACAGACATGCAGATGAATATGGGACATTTATATCTAAATCCATATGGTGTCCAACTGAGAAGATGGAAGAAGGAGAGGAGGTGCACTTCACAAATGCAATGCCAATCAGGACCATGACATTTGTTGAATTTCTACATTCAACATGCATGAGATCTAAGTTTTAGCAGACTGTAGTCACGTGTGCTAATTGTAACATAATTATGCTATTACAAGTTGCAAGGTAGTCCACAATGGCTCCTATTGAAATATTGTAACTGTTGCCACATTTTGCACGGGGTGCAATGTTTTCAGTTTTGTAGCAGTGCTGCTCTTTCTTTCCCCTCTTCCTCTCTTTCCCTTTCTTCCTCTCTCCTTTTCTCTCTCTTTCCTACATTCTCTCTTTCCCCCCCTTTCTTGGAGCCCCTCAGTTGAATTTCAAAGTTGACAGCAGTTGCCCTGGAAAATGGCTAAGTGTTGGTGCGAAGTTCGCACTTCGCCCAGTTTTGGTGCGAAGTCCGACTTCGCCCCTCTTTCTGGGCGCACCTTGTAGCAGGCTGGCAGGTTGGCAGAAAAACGACTAAGTGCTGGAGCGAAGTCCGTACGGCGGCAGAGATCAGCTTTCACCTGTGCGCAGTCCGACTTCGCAGCGAAGTCGGAGTGCGCCCTTGACAGGTGCGCAGTAGGGAAACAAACCCGAAAATACACCCAAGGCATGAAGGCCTTCCCGACTGCGCTGTTTTCTGCCCGCGCAACCCGATGGCGCTCTGATCCCAGGCGAAGTTGGATAAACTGCCTTTCAAGGCAGACACGTGTCAAACAACATCATCCATCATCTGACAAGTGTCCAGCTTCGGGATTTGAGCCAAGACGTGCCGAGCAAAAGGACGAGCATGGGTTGCATTACCTATGCCAGTGGCCTCATTTAAAGCTGATTGGAGGTTCTACCCGCTCCAGCTACCCGCATTCTCGCCGAGAGGAAGTTCTGCCCAACACATCGCCACCTAGCTGTCCAGCTTCCAGGAAGACCATGCTTGCGGGTACAGTCCGGTCCGACAAAAGTTCAGCATTTGCAGCTCTTTCGCCGCTTTTGTCAACTATTGTTTGACTGGGACTTTGTGCCCATTAATGTAACGGGAGGGACTCGGGCTATATAAACCCACCATGATTTCATTGTAAAGGGTGGAAGGGGAATGTCTGTTAGGGAACCATTGTAACCGTGCTTCTGCTTATAAATATAATTTGTATGCCTGGTTCTGTTCTGCTGCTTTTATTTCTTTATGCTTATGCTTTACGCTTCCCTGTGTCACGGCTCGTTGATTCGTTTCAGCATTTGGTGGTCAGGCGCCTTTAGCATTGTTTGTGCCATGGCTTGTTGATTCTTTTCAGCATTTGGTGGCCAAGCACCTTTGAACTTCATAATAGATGTGGTAGCAGTTCCATCAGTTGTGTGTTACGTTGCTGTCCGTAGTGGTGATTGATGCGTTGCCGTGCTGTTAGTTATCCTTGTAGGGAGAATGTTTGCTAGGGGACCATTGTAGCTGTGCGTATAAATTCTCTGCATAACACATATACCTGGCTCTGACATCTCTTGGTTACTTTTTATATTTATGTTGTTGTACGTAGTGGTGATTGATGCATTGCCGTGCTGTTAGTTCTCCTTGTAGGGAGAATGTTTGCTAGGGGACCATTGTAGCTGTGCGTACAGGTCTTTATATAAAAAGTATACTTAGATTTTGCAGTTCTCAGTCATGCTTTGTATTTATGATGCAGTAAGCAATGGTGATTGATGTGTTGTCGTACTGTTAGTTCCCCCCACCAAACTCCAATCATATTTGTAAATTCTTTCCGTTTCTTTATCTCTTTCCTGCACTCTTAGCTTAAAACCCCCCAAAGGAGCCGGCCTTCTCCGGAGATTGGCACGGAAGGCATCTCTTCCTTCCGGCCTTTCATGCTGGTGGGCGAATCTGGGCGCATTAACCCAAAATCCTTTCCTCATGGCAGATTCGTAACCAACAGTTTCTGGCACGCCCGGTGGGACACTTGTCCCACATTTTAAGAAAGAATATCCGATCGGTCTCCACCTGGCGCAACAGTTTCTCTGGCACGCCCGGTGGGACCAGGGTCCCACACTTGAAGAGAGATTTTCTGATCAGTCTCCACCTGGCGCTGACAGTGGTTTCTGAGCACTTGGTGAGACAAGGAAGTTTCTCACCCCCAACAGAATCGAAGCACCGGTGTTCGCTTCATTGCTGTTCGAAATCTGAACACCTGGCGACTCTGCACGAACAAATCCTCTGAGTCCGAAAGACCGGTCCCAACACCTTCATGCAAACAAGAAGGTGGCGAGCAAGGGATCCGAGAAGCCCGCCCGACTTTTACGAACTGGACATCAACGCTCGAGGCGAAATTCCCAGGCTGGCTGATCCGCAAGCTCGTGTCGACGAAGCTGAGGCTGAAATTCAAGAAGAAGTCGAAGCTGAGGTCGGAGGAGCTGAATATGAAATAGAAGAGGCCGAGGAAGAAGAAGCACCTGCATCCTCGGAAAGTACCGACACTGAGTACACAACCGACGGAGGAGAAGAAGAAGAAATGGCTGCCCAGCAGCAAAATGACGATGATCTCTTCCCGGCGGTGGACTCTACAGGGCCCTTGGCCCTGGTCGGACAGCAAGCTGTGCCCCCTGCTGCTTTAAAGTCTATCCCTACATACGACGGCTACGACAAGACGGCGTACGAGCACATCCAGGACATCCTTGCCCTGGCCGCATTACATACCATTACCGATGAGAGTGTGAAGACCCGTCTGCTGGCCCTTTCCCTGAGGGGAAAGCTTCTCTACTGGTGGAGATCGCTGCCAGAGGGATCCATCACAGGGTGGCCCAGCTTGCCAGAAGGCTCGTGAAAGGATGCAACGAGTCTGCTGACCCTACTTCTCTGCTGCATCAGTTCCAAAGTATCCAGAGACACCCTCAAGAGGAGGTGTCTGACTTTAACATCAGGTTTGCGAGATCCTGGAAACGGGTACCTCGCGAACTTCGGCCTTCAGCTAGCATGGCTGCTCACTACTACCTGAGATCCTTCAACTCAGACATATGCCTGCTGCTGAAGATTGCCAGAATAGACGAGTTTCCTGCTCTGTACGAGGCTGCCCAGCAAGCTGAAGCTAACATTATTTCTATCGGCAGACTCCCGTCTAGGGTGTAGGAACCCATTCATCTCGACTTCCCCAGATCTCAGTATCCTCCTGCTTCTGGTGGTGCGCCGTCCACATCAGGGCAGCAACCCCAGCAGCAATGGAATCCGACGCCGGTCGTAACTCCTTACGGCCCGCCTCAATTGCATTATCCTCACCCGCCTCCTCCTGCTCTGCATTTTCCAGCACTTCCTGCTCACCCGCAGTACGCACCTTATTCTAATCCTCCTCCATTGGCCGCATTGCCTCCACCGGCACAGTTGCCGCCTCCTGACAGTAGCATTCAGAATACAATCCTCCAGGAGGTGTGGGCTTTGGCCTCAGGATATCATGCCATGTCCAATGACATGACCGCTCTGAAGAAGAAGCAGGCCCAGATGGACCTCGCTCCTAGGAGGCCATATGCGCCCCCGACGCTAACAAAAGACAAGCCCCCAGAGCACCAGTTGCAGAGGCGTCCGCCTCCGAGAAATGCTGCTATAGAAGACCCGCCTGGTCCTTCCGACCGAGTTAACTGGTGCACTACGTGCAATGACCCGCATTCGGAGGAAGACTGCACTTTGCACCAGCACTACATCCAGACCTTGGCCGGCAGCGCCATAGAAGACGATGAACTCTACATGATCCTGGACGGCGAAGCTAACTTTGCCCTCCCAGAGGAGAATCTATTTCCGCCTGCCAAGGAAGAAAAGAAAACCGCAGATGTTGCCAAGCCTTTGCAAGTTTATTCCAGAAGAGAAAAACTACAGCCAGACGGGCTGCCACCGTACAAACGGCTGTGGCCCTACACAGCCCAGGAGAAGGCATCCAAAGATAAAGCTCCAGCCAAGCCTTCTCCGGCAAAGGCTGCCCCTGTTCCAGCCAAGCCTCCTATAGCAAAAGCTCCAGTTCCGGCTAAAGCTCCCGTACCTCAGCCTCCAGCTGAAACCAAAGAACAAGCCCAGGAGAAGCTGAAGTACCCATCTCTGACCAAGAGACAGCGAGTTGAGGCTACCCAGCAATACCAGACGAAGTATGAGCCGAAAAAAGAAGCAGAAGGAGCTAGTACCTCGAGCTACAACATAGTAGACGAGTTGAAAAGAACACCTGCTAGAATCAGCATGTACGATGCTCTTTTGCTCCCAGGCCAAGTGGATCTGCTGCAAGAATCTCTGAAGAACATGAAAAGCGGCAAGCAGATACAGCCCGCTGTCCTGGTTCAACCTCTGACAGTCTCAGCCACTGGGAAGAACAGACCGCCTCCCTTTTATCTGTCTTTGCGGATGCAAGGGCACATAGTACACAACTGCATGGTGGACTCTGGTGCTTCCACGACCGTGATGCCAAAGGCCGTCTGCGACGAGATCGGGATGGAATACATACGTAGCAGCCAAGGCGTGCTGCAATTAGACGACACCCCTGTCAAGACAGTTGGTGTCATAAAGGACATCCCTATCCGGCTGCACAAGGCTCTCGACATCGTGGTCATCCAAGAGGTCGTGGTTGTTGACCTGGCTCCCTACTTCGGCATGTGTCTCTCCCGGGAGTTCACTGCGAAGTTGGGCGGGTACCTGTCTCTAGACTACTCACACATGGAAGTGCCCTTCAAAGGAAGGAGACTGAAAATTTTCAATGAGAAGCCTTCCACCTTCCTAGTCGAGAAGATACCCGGAGGAGAGTTGGACTGCATGGTCCAGTTGTCGGAGGAAGAGCTGGTGACGATGAGAGTCGATCGAGCAAGCCTTCGAAGTGCTACAGCTTGAAGACGAGTTCTCTTTGCGGGACTTCAACGCCGTAATTGAGACAGAGCAAGGCTGTTACTCCATTGTACATCCCGAAAGGCTTGACATGTCAGCTGCGAAAGAAGTGGGACCTGCACCTGAGAAGCTGTGGAAGCTTTTTTTTGACGGCGCGCGATGCAAAAATGGCGCCGGTGCAGGGGTACTTCTGGTTTCTCCGACCGGGATCCAGAAGGACTATACCTACAGGTTGGCTTGGAGCTGCACTAACAACTCGGCGGAGTACGAAGCCCTGTGCTTGGGTTTGCGAAAGGCGGAGAGGCTGGGGATTAAACACCTACAGATCTTTGGAGATTCAAAGCTGGTGTGTCACCAGGTTACAAACAAGTGCGCCTCCAAACAGCACTATCATAGGGCGTACCGCAACCGGGTGTGGGACCTGATGGAGTCGTTCGACTCGTTGAATGTCAAGGCGATATCGCGTGAGAAAAACAAACACGCTGACATTTTGGCGTCTGTTGGAGCCAGGTACGTTCCGGCTGATGACGTTGTCCAGAAACCGAAGCCGGTTCGCACTATTTACAGGCCTTCTGTGCCTGATAAGGACACCCACTGGCAGGTGTTCAGTTGTGACGAGGAGATCGTCACATTTTTGGTTAACGAAGTTGGCTTAATCGAAGGTAGAGACCCTGATGACGAGCAATATGAGGGGTTAATACAGTTAAAAAATAATCACGTCCCAAAAGGACTGATTACGTTGGAGAGTCTGTTTGATCAGAATGACAGAGCTATATCTCACAGGATCAAAGTAGACCCGAAGCTGTATGCCGACCTGGAACTCGAACCTGGTAAAACTATCAAGGTCGGAACAGACTGCACGTCGGAGGAACTTGAGCAGATCAGATCACTGTGCTAGGAGTTCCCCGACATCGTGGCCTGGTGCTACGAGGATTTGAGGGGGTATGACAGAAATGTCATCCAGCATACCATTGAGCTAGAGGATGGCGCCAAGCCATTCCGACAGAAGCAGAGGGCCGTAAATCCGAAGATCGAGGCCATGATGAAAGCCGAGCTCTTGAAGATGCTGGAGGCCAAGATCATCTACCCCATCAAACATTCATCCTGGGTCGCGAATTTGGTGCCCGTGAGGAAAAAGAATGGCGACATTCATCTCTGTGTCGACTTCAGAAACCTAAATCAAGCTTCCCTCAGGGACCACTATCCGCTTCCCCAAATCGACCAGATTCTACACATCGTTGCTGGAGCCCAGAGATTCTCACTTTTAGATGGATTTTCCGGCTACAACCAGATTTGGGTCAAAGATGAGGACCAGCATAAGACGGCGTTCACCACCAAGTGGGGGACGTTCGCCTATCAGCGCATGCCTTTCGGCTTATCCAATGCTGGTGCCACATTCCAAAGGGCCATGGACCTGGCCTTCCGAGAGCTGCTCAATAAAATCATTGTTATCTACCTTGATGACATGACCGTTTTCCTCACCAAAGAGGGGATCATGTTTCACACCTACGACAAATATTTGAGAGGTGTCGAGAATTCGGCATTTCTATAAACCCGAAGAAGTCTGTCTTCGCGGTAAAAGAAGGAAAGCTGCTGGGACATGTCATCTCCGAGGAAGGCCTCGCCATTGACCTTGACAGAGCAGAAGCCCCCCTTCGCTTGCCAGCCCCCATCGATAAAAAAGGGCTGCAGTCCTTCGGTCAGATTAACTTCGTGCGGAAGTTCATTCCGGACTTCGCACAGGTGATCAAGCCTATGGCCGAACTGCTAAAAAAAAATACAATTTACGAATGGACTGATGAGAGAGAGCAAGCCTTCGAGGAAATCAAGGCTCGAATTGCGCAAGCTCCGGTGTTGACAAACCCGGACTACTCCAAGGACTTCATCCTGTATGCAGTGGGAGAACCCGAAAGTTACACTGTAGTCCTAACTCAGAAGGGAGACGATGGCGAGGAGCGCCCCATAGCGTTCTCGAGCCAAGTGATTCAGCCGCATGAGGAAAAGTACAACTTTATAGAGCGGCGAGTTCACGCTGTTATGAAATCCCTCCGAAGTTCAGGCACTTTGTCTCCCAGAGCAAAACGACTGTCTTTGTGATTCACCCGGACGTTCGAAGCTTCATCATACAAGGAGAGCCGGGTCACAAGAGAGCAGGATGGATTGCAAAAATCTAGGAGTTCGACATCGAAGTGCGGCCCACCAAGCTTATCAGAGGCCGAGCCTTGTGTCAGGAATTGGCCCGAAGCGCTGTAGCCGGCATCTCCGCCTGTAAGTAGGAGGACACAGCGACACGCATCTACCTAGCCAACTCCTTATCGGAGGGGAGTAATTGGACAAATGAACTGGTGAGATACTTCTGCACCGGAAGATGTCCAGATCACCTGAATGCCTCACAATGAAGGAGATTTCGGCTAGGTGCACTTAAGTACACTCTTTGCCCCGAGGGGCTTTACTTCAAAAACATCGACGGCATCCTGTTGCGGTGCGTCAGAAAATCAGATCAGTCCAGGGTCCTCGGAGATTTTCATTCCGAGATGCCTGGGGGTCATCATTCTTCAAGGCCTACGGCCTTAAAAATAATTAGAGCTGGGTACTATTGGCCCACTCTATTTACATACGCTCATGCGGTCTGTTCCAAGTGTGATCAATGCCAGAGGTTTGTCGGCGAAACGAAAAGCACCCCCGCCCCTTCAACCGATTCGAGCCGAGACTCCGTTCCAAAGAATGGGATCTAGACTTCATTGGGGTGATCTCGCCTAATTCCTCTCGCCCGGACACAAGTTTATTCTTACGACCACCGATTACTTCACACGGTGGGCAGAGGCAATCCCGACCAAGAACGCAGACCAAGAAACGGTCATCAGGTTCATTGAGAGCCTGATTACCCGCTTCGGGGTTCCAGAGTCAATTGTGACAGACAATGGTCCGGGATTCGTAGGCGCTGTACTCACGGAGTACACTGGCAAACTTGGCATCTATCACAAGATGTCTTCTAATTACTACCCGCAGGGGAATGGCCTTGCCGAGTCTACTAACAAGAACCTCCTGAAAATCATTCGGAGGACCATTGACAGAAACAAGCGGACTTGGCACTTACTCCTGAACCGGGCGCTGTGGGCGGACAGAGTTTCATTCAATAAGTCCATTAGAACGTCCCCCTATGTGCTTGTCTATGGCAAAGAGGCTGTCATGCCATCCCACATTGAAATCCCTGCCCTATGGATGTTGGACGAAGACAAGAGCAGTGGAGACCCGGTGGACGACAGACTGTGCCAACTCCTGCAGTTGGAAGAAGATAGAGAAAAAGCATACTAGGCCTTCACTGATCATATTGCAGCCACTCAAGGCTGGTTTGCGAAAGGCACCACTACCCGAGTTTTTAAAATCGGGGACCTGGTGCTGAAGTGGGATTCATATAAGGCGAAGTCGGGCAATCACGGGAAGTTTGATGCTCTCTGGGAGGGCCTATATCAGATTGCCCGGGTCAACCAGTTCAATGCCTACGTACTTCGGGATATGGAGGGTCAGTTCCTACCTATCCCTGTTAACGGGTTCCACTTAAAATTCTACCGCTGCTGAAGGTGCCCGAGTGGCCCTTCTTTGTAAAAATTTCCCTTATGCATTTTTGTTTTCCAGCATGTACAGTTTCCAGCTTTCAGTTTTTTATTATTTTTTGAGCTAAACTGCGGCATGGGAGAGAATACAGACTTCGCAGCGAAGTCTGTTGTCGCCCCTCAGAAGGGGCGAAGTTCGTGAAGAGGCTGCTCGAACGAAGAAAGCAAAGCAAAAAACAGCTAAGTGTTGGCTGCTGCCCGACTTCGCAGCGAAGTCGGGCTGCGCGCCAGCCAAAGAGCGAAGCTCGAAGGGAGAAAAACTGTAAAGGCAAGACGCAATCGGACTGCGCTAAGTTTTGAGCGAAGTCCGACTTCGCGCGCGAAGTCCGACTTCGGCCGGCTTGCGTGCGAAGTACGAACTGTGCGCAGCTCGCGCGCGAAGTTCAAACTTCGCGCGAAGTTCGAACTTCGCCCGAATTTCGGGCGAAGTCCGAACGCGCTTCATTGTTTAAGCGCAGCTCGTGCGCCCGGTCCAAAGAGGCAGTAAAGTTCTAAGTGTTCGCCTCTCTTCCGAAGTCTGTAAAGGGCCGGACTGTGCTCAACCCTCGGGCGCAGTAAAGAAAAAGGAAAAGAAACAGTCTCAATGCGAGTCGCAGCTCGCGTGTGAAGTGCAAACTTCGCGTGAAGTTCGAACTTCGCCTGAATTTTGGGCGAAGTCCGACTGCGCTGGCGAAGTCGGATCGTGCCCAACTTTGGGCGAAGTTCGACTGTGCCTTGTTTTCTGGGCCAGCTTGGACAGTTGTTTAAAAAAATGAATAAAATATTCTAAAAGCTCCAAGCTGGGCCCAAGGCGCATTGCGACCGTTTTAAGATGGGTTTCCGCACCAAGGGATTTTTCTTGAGCAGTGTGCCCAGATTGCGGCAGTGACGTCAGCCATGGCGCGATGCTCAAGGTAAATTTAATGATTGCAAAGTCCTCAATGAAAAGTGCAATCAAAAAAGCATAGCACGGTAGCCGGAGTACCTTTTTGAAAACATTCTCCTGCGTAGCCACCCAAGAAACTTAACTCCTTCACTTGCCAGCCGACCTACCCCCTCCTGCGCGACATTAATGACGCTGTCATTATCTAGAAAAGGGGGTCAGACGCATTCAAACATGCCAAACTGCGCAGATTATTCCTGTGACTGCGAAATCTTCTGCAGACGCCCTGAATTTGTAATTATTGCTGTTTCGGAGAGATGGACAGAGGAAAGATGCCAATGCCAGCGCAATCCAGCGAAGGGTGCGAACCCGAAGATTTACCGCGGCCAGGTGTTTTCAGAAGCGAAACACCGCCGGAGCGAAAATTAAAGTCCCGGCCAAAGAAAGTACAGCGTGGGCAAGCCCCACCACCTCCGGTAAATTACCTGGCAGGATACAAGGACGGCTCGTTTTCTATGAGCCTGACTAAGCTGCGGACAAATGTGGAGAGTTGGGCTGACAAGGTTTCGCCCTCTCACCATTTCGGAGCGGCATACAAGTCCAACCTTTTCCGATTCTTGTGCCCTCCTGTCCATCAATGCCCGGAGCTGGTAGACCTGATTGTCAGACATTACAGACCAGTTACTCGGCAAATTTGCAGCTCCAGCGGTAAACCCTTGTTCGCGTTGCGCAGGGAGACTGTCCAGCCAGCTTTCGCCCCAGGGTTGGAGTATGACTCTAGCACAATCGTCAGAAAGATAAATCTGGGCGAGCAAGCGGGACGCTTCACACATACAAAACGGATGAGGGAATTCCTCAATTCAGAGCTGAACGCCCCGCTTGCAGCTGGACAGTGGCCAACCGGCCCCATGCCCTTGGCGAGGTTTCGAGCAAATATTTATACACCATTCTGGCATGGATCCTCGGCTGCGACTCTGATGAGCTGGTACAGCCATACCAGCTAGCGCTGGCAGAATGTCTCCTGTGTGGAGAATCCTATGAACCAGCAGTGCAGAGAAGTGGAAAGCACCCCATCTTTTTCGACTGGGCGGATTGGCTTGCATACGCCATCCACTCCAGCCTGGTGAAGATCCAGAAGAAGAAGTCCACTGAATTTCGGTTCAGTTCTGTCCTAGCTTGGCTATGTTTGTACCATTTGCACTCCTGGATGCCGATCCCGAACCTGAAGAAGGTCAACGAGAAGGGAGAGCCACAGCCCGTCTACGACTGGACAAATGACCTATACCGGAAAGGGTCTTACTACAAGTTTAACTTCAACTTTCTGGGATTGGTCATGTCAGTCTTCAGCGAAGGCGAGATCCCTCGCCCCCCGTGGGAAATGACAAACTCTTTGCTGAGTCAGAAGCTCGGGGACGTCTTTAGACTGACGCAGGGGATTGTGGTCAGAATCTACGGATTCAAGGGCAAACCTCATCTGCTGCCCTACTGGTGCACGGATCATCAGTTTGGGATGGAGGTTGCCCGTCAGATGGACTATGTTGAGGAGGAGTTCGGCCTGGGAAAGAAAAGAGGTCAGATTTTTCAATATCCTCTTTCCTGGGCGAACGTTGAGATTTCCGAGGTAGGACAACATGTCTACCTCGAGCGGGAGCTTTTTGACATTGGTCTGATTCTGCTGCCGCAGCGCTGGAAGTACGACCCGTACGGGATAAGGGGAAAGTTCACACATCTCTGCCCCCGGGCAGATATAATTGAAGACAGATGCGATGTGGTCCATGTTGACCTTGACTGGGAAATTGACTTGATGGAAGCTTCGCCTCCATGGCAGGATTTTTACTGCGAGGAGGTGACATATGACCCCAAGCGAAACCCGGACCACAAGTTTTCTTCTCCTGGGTTTAAAAAATTCATCTCCAAGATAGCAGGCCTTAACTGGCCAAAAGAAAAGATTATTGAATGCTGGAAGATGAGGTGCCGCACGCAGCACGACAAATCCACCAGGAGAAATCTGGCCGTTGATGACGACTTTTCAGTTCTATATGACCAGCACCATGACAGCTGGCGGCCGTTCGCATATCAAGATTACGTTCCCCGAGGTCCCTTTGAGGGTTATAAAGGAGGGTCTTCCTCCCAACAGTTGTACACTTCGGCAACTGCCAGCGCGGGCCCAGCAGACATCCAAGTGGACCCAATGCAGCCCGTGGCTTCCAAGGTGGTGCTCGAAAAGGCGCAGGCTGGCCAAGTCAACGCCTGAGGTGACCCTTCAGGCACAAAAGGCACCAAGCACCACCAGAGAGCAGACCGGTTGCGGCGGACCTTCTGCAAGTCAAACCCCGGTACAAGTTCACCGTGGGAACATCAGCGCTCGTCGCACTCGCTTCATCTCCTTCCCCCGATCCGGCCATTGCTCCAGAAGAGAAGAAGAGGAAGAGAGTTGAAAAGATCAGGCGACCTAGTCTAACAGTGCAACAGCCAGTTGCAGAGCCGCAGCCGCGTTCAGCTGCTCCAGAGCGTGTTTCTCTGGGCAGTCCCGAGCCAGCCGCCGGAACCAGAATCGTAGACATCCATCCAGCATCGGCTCAGGCGGAGCTCGCGAGTACGTTCTATCGCCCCACTCTCTCTTGGTCTCATCTAGCCCTACTCCTACTCCATCTCCCGCTCAATCCGAGCAAGCCATGGCCGCATCTTCCTCCCCGTCTCCACACCCTTCTAGCGGCCCCCATTCTTTTGACCAGTTTGCTCAGAACCCCAACGTTTCCCTATCTCTGAGTCAAACCCCAAACCCTTCACCTGTGGTTAGTGCTGAAGCCACGCATTCACCGTTACATCCACCGCCTCAGCCGCTTGAAACCCTTTCAGCGTCAGCCGCTCCCATTTCCACTCCCCGGTCGCCCTCAGAAGCGGCCGATCCTTCCAAAGTCCGTCCGGTTCCTCCTGATCCCATTCCCGCAGGAGAGACGTCTCAGCAGAACCCTAGGCTGGGGGAACCAGACTTCATGGACGACCTCTAGAATACGGACGACTTGCCTCTGGCAACGAGAGCTGTAGAGTACCCTATCTCTTTCCTCCAAAACCTGAAGCGGAGGAGACTTGAAGAGATAGCCGCCCTGATAAAGCGCACCAAGTTTAACTTCGAGAGGAGAGTGCTTACAACAGAGAAGATAATCCCGAAAGTGAAGAAGCCTCTCCGGGAAATGACCAGGGCGGACTACGAGCTCCAGACAAAGGAGAAGAGATTTGACGACATTGACAAGCAATACGAGATTCAGGGAATCATTCGTAAAGCTGACAATCTCCTTGTCAAGAGTCTGGAGGAACAGGAAGAGCTTTTCGGGTTGCAGGATAAAACAAGACAGCTTGAAGAGGACCTGTCTAGGTCCACTGAGCAGCTGGAAGCGGCGCAGCGAGAAATAGATGAACTAAAAGCCCAGCTGGCCGCTTCCCAGCAACAAGCCGCAACAGAAAAGCAGGCAGCCTTGGAGCAGATTTCTCAGCTCCAGGAGTCTTTGAAACAGGCGCAGTCGCAATCTGCAGAGAGAGCATCTCAAGCGACGGTCTTTTCGAAGAGCAAAGTTAAGGGGATGCGGGCTGATCTGCTGCGGGGATGCAAGCCCCACACGTATAAGGCGATGTCAGTTCTGGATTTCGCATCCAGAATTCAAGAGGTTTCTGCCCAGGGAAAGCCTGTGGTAGAGGAGGCCGAACGCCAGGCGAAGCAATGGCTGGACCCGGCAATAAATCTTCAGGAGCGCGAGTGCGATGGCCTCCAATTTTCCCCCATGTCCTCATTCGCTGCAGAATGGGCAGATGCAAGGGTAACCTTGCATAAATATTTTAAAAAAGTAGAAGAGGTGAGGGTTGCCAGACGAATGCTAGACAAATTCGAACATGAAAGAGACATTTGTATGGCTCCCTTTCACGCTCTTTCGGAACTTGGCTGCCCGGGCTTTGTTGAGAATGGCGAGTTTCTCACCCATGAGCAGGTGAAAAAGAATTGGCGGTCCTTTGAAGCAGATACAGCTGAAATTGATAGCTGGACTGAGCCAATTCAAGAAAGTCAGGTCACCCAGATGGTGTCCAAATGCTGCAAGATCAGCTCCTACTTCCAGGAGCTAGGAAAAAAATACGTCACCATCGACCTGCACGCGGTCGCTGCTTTCCACGCAGCACTAGAAGAAGTTGTTGACCGCCGGCCATTCGAAGCAGAAGCCTGGGGCCAAGCCCAGGCCGCATACAACCGCATCTGCGAGGCAGAAGCAAAAGCTGGAGAGCCTTCGGAAGATGGTTCTGAGGAGGCAACTGATGAAGGTGAATCTGAAGAACAGTTGCCGCGAGGAGAACAGCTAGAGCAGCAAAAGGCATGGGAAGCAAGTTCCTCTGCACCCAATGGATGAAGGCATGGATTCTTTGCGCCGAGGCGAGCTCGACACCCCGCGAGCCGCCAGAAATGTTGCCACATTTTGCACGGGGTGCAATGTTTTCAGTTTTGTAGCAGTGCTGCTCTTTCTTTCCCCTCTTCCTCTCTTTCCCTTTCTTCCTCTCTCCTTTTCTCTCTTTTTCCTACATTCTCTCTTTCCCCCCCTTTCTTGGAGCCCCTCAGTTGAATTTCAAAGTTGACAGCAGTTGCCCTGGAAAATGGCTAAGTGTTGGTGCGAAGTTCGCACTTCGCCCAGTTTTGGTGCGAAGTTCGCACTTCGCCCAAGTTTGGTGCGAAGTTCGCACTTCGCCCAGTGTTGGTGCGAAGTTCGCACTTCGCCCAGTTTTGGTGCGAAGTTCGACTTCGCCCCTCTTTCTGGGCGCACCTTGTAGTAGGCTGGCAGGTTGGCAGAAAAACGACTAAGTGCTGGAGCGAAGTCCGTACGGCGGCAGAGATCAGCTTTCACCTGTGCGCAGTCCAACTTCGCAGCGAAGTCGAAGTGCGCCCTTGACAGGTGCGCAGTAGGGAAACAAACCCGGAAATACACCCAAGGCATGAAGGCCTTCCCGACTGCGCTGTTTTCTGCCCGCGCAACCCGATGGCGCTCTGATCCCAGGCGAAGTTGGATAAACTGCCTTTCAAGGCAGACACGTGTCAAACAGCATCATCCATCATCTGACAAGTGTCCAGCTTCGGGATTTGAGCCAAGACGTGCCGAGCAAAAGGACGAGCATGGGTTGCATTACCTATGCCAGTGGCCTCATTTAAAGCTGATTGGAGGTTCTACCCGCTCCAGCTACCCGCATTCCTGCCGAGAGGAAGTTCTGCCCAACACACCGCCACCTAGCTGTCCAGCTTCCAGGAAGACCATGCTGCGGGTACAGTCCGGTCCGACAAAAGGTCAGCATTTGCAGCTCTTTCGCCGCTTTTGTCAGCTATTGTTTGACTGGGACTTTTGTGCCCATTAATGTAACGGGAGGGACTCGGGCTATATAAACCCACCATGATTTCATTGTAAAGGGTGGAAGGGGAATGTCTGTTAGGGAACCATTGTAACCGTGCTTCTGCTTATAAATATAATTTGTATGCCTGGTTCTGTTCTGCTGCTTTTATTTCTTTATGCTTATGCTTTACGCTTCCCTGTGTCACGGCTCGTTGATTCGTTTCAGCATTTGGTGGTCAGGCGCCTTTAGCATTGTTTGTGCCATGGCTTGTTGATTCTTTTCAGCATTTGGTGGCCAAGCACTTTTGAACTTCATAATAGATGTGGTAGCAGTTCCATCAGTTGTGTGTTACGTTGCTGTCCGTAGTGGTGATTGATGCGTTGTCGTGCTGTTAGTTCTCCTTGTAGGGAGAATGTTTGCTAGGGGACCATTGTAGATGTGCGTATAAATTCTCTGCATAACACATATACCTGGCTCTGACATCTCTTGGTTACTTTTTATATTTATGTTGCTGTACGTAGTGGTGATTGATGCATTGCCGTGTCGTTAGTTCTCCTTGTAGGGAGAATGTTTGCTAGGGGACCATTGTAGCTGTGCGTACAGGTCTTTATATAAAAAGTATACTTAGATTTTGCAGTTCTCAGTCATGCTTTGTATTTATGATGCAGTAAGCAATGGTGATTGATGTGTTGCTGTACTGTTAGTTCCCCCCACCAAACTCCAATCATATTTGTAAATTCTTTCCGTTTCTTTATCTCTTTCCTGCACTCTTAGCTTAAAACCCCCCAAAGGAGCCGGCCTTCTCCGGAGATTGGCACGGAAGGCATCTCTTCCTTCCGGCCTTTCATGCTGGTGGGCGAATCTGGGCGCATTAACCCAAAATCCTTTCCTCATGGCAGATTCGTAACCAACAGTAACATGTTACGAAAAGGATTCGTCACTTTGCAGTTAAATCACATTGTGATATCCAGTGATCAATTCATTGTTTGAGCGAAGACAACTTATAGAAAGTTACTTAAAAGGACGGTGTCAGTCCGCCATTAAAAAGTTTGTATAATCAAGGATTTATAATTGAAGTAGTCAATATGTAGAGTGGCTACATACAAACTTAATATGTTTATTCTTTGATGAGACCCACTTCAAATGCATTGTCAAAAAATGGACTAAATAAAAAATTCTTGAGCTACATGTTGGCTTAAAAGTTCTTAATAGAATTTACCAGCAGTAGAGCTACAATAGACTCTGTTTGAATCCTTTAGTTCCCCACTGCTCTTTTCCTCATTCAGCATTTTGGGCAATTGTTCGAATAGTTCCTTCCAAAGTTTACAGTGCTTGTTCATTTCAAGTATGTACATAATGGAATTTTATTGCCAACACAACTATTTTCAATGTGGGATTCTTAGGTGCTTTTATCTGAAAATAGCAGATTGGAGAGAGATAATTGATTCAATAATGTATAATACCTATATAGGTAAACCAATCCAATAACTTATAATACATGGTGACACGAGTAATTGCAATGCAGATACATCAAATGACATGAGCTCAATCGGTTAAATTCCTCGACTTTCAAGGAGGAGACCCAAGTTCGAATCTTGCCAAGCCATACATGCATAAATTGCCAAGCTGCTGTAATACCACTATATAGTCATGTTGTAATATTAGTGGGGCCTCCATAAAAGCTGGACAGCCTGCCCGGATTCGTAGCGGCTACCGATTCCACCATGTAAATTCAAAAAAAAAAAAAATATTAGTGGGGCCCATTTCAATCCCATATGACCAAAAAAAAAAAAGAATTGCAAGTCTGATATATTTTTGCTTCTGATAACAAAGGAAAAGAACCAGAGGTAATGGCATACATCTTCAGACTTGGTGCAACTTGACAGAACCAACATTTTCAGGACTATCAAAACATTTTCATCCATTGAAGAATGTTTGCTCTTTCTGCAATTACGTAATATGAAGAGATATTCTTCTGAACACAGCCTTGAAAAAATTCAGGACCTTCTACATAGACATGTTGACAAATGGCAACGCAAAGAAAGCTTCTAGAATGGGCCTGATGCACACATGGAAAAGAATTGAGAGTCTAACTTTGCAGCTTTGATAACAAGTGGAGGTTAAAGCTAAGCTATGCAAGAGTGAAGCACTCCGCAAAGGATGAGACCGAGGCAAACAATTTAGGTTGGTGTCCTTGTATCTAAATTTTTACAATAGTTTCGCTTGTAGATGAATCTGAATGTAGGGAAGCGAAGGTATTCGAAGGACAATCACTTGATTTAAAGTTTAAACCATACTTTTCATTTGCACCATATGATTTAATACAGGATTGAAAGAGTTTTATCAGTAACTTCCAATAATTTGACTGCTCCACAACAAAGTTATAGCAGTTTTATACAGCCTGGCAAGGTAACAGTCATAAGTCAACTCTAGTCGACCAATGGAGACATATACTCTGCTATTCATGAAGGTTTAAAAAAACCTTTTTGGGCAGTGAAAATTGCCTTCTTCCTCATTTTTTTTCATGAGGTCTATGGCTAGCCGCCACTAAGAATATGCTTCTAATTCTTTACTGTGGAGAAAGGATTTTCCTTTCCCTTTTGATTGTATCAAAGCAATAAGCATGAATACATGGTTGTAAAAAGAAATACTTAATTGTTTTCTATTGGGTATTTTCTCTCACTACAAGGATGCCTAATAGTAGACTTTAGCTCTTTTATATGACGGATGTTACAGCCCTCTTCGTTCATAGCATTTTTTTTGTTTTCTGTTCATGAATTCACTGAATCATGCTACAGTTTTGGTGGAGGAACTCATATTCAGAGTAAATTATATTTACTTCTGTACAAGTCGACATATGTGTGTGCGCACATGCCATATGTATCTTTTATTGAGATGGCTACCTTAGGCATGTGAGACTGGGGTCTAGGCCAATACCAAAACAAGGCTTGTGGACTTGCAAAAAATTCAATGATTTTTTTGCCTCATTTTAGTTGATGAATAGCAACTTTTATGGATGAGAGTGTAATGACCCTCCCCAAACTGAGTTTTGATGATTTGCACTGTTTTTGGGTTTTTTCGTATTTTTCTGATTTTTTTTGTATTTTTTGAGTTTTAACAGTTTCAAAACCCCTAACTTTGCACTTGAACAACTTTTAAACAAATAGAAGAAAAATTCTATAAAATTGGAAATAACAAGATAACACCTTTATCTAAACTTCTACCAAAGGAAATGTCAAATTACGATCATACCCAGAAGATACGATTTTTTGAAGTTGACAGAAAAAACACTGGTTATCAGAAACCCAAAAATTTGATTTTCATTGATATCTTCTATTACATCGCTTTCTCCACCATGAAATTGATACAAAATGATATAATGGAGCTGGGCGCCCCTGCTACACACAACAAACTAACCAAAATGCAAGAGACTGAATTATCTAAACCCACACCAGGCAAGCACAGGTACGGCCAAGTGCTGGAGTTGTACGACCAGCCTGAAAAACCACAATCTGAACACTAAATCCCAGGAAACTCTCCTCAATATGGTCGCTATGCATAGAAAGTGACTGTGCAAACCCTGAAATATCAAACCCTAACTGAAGATGCCACAAACTCTGAAATATAGAGGCCCAGAATGGTACGGCCTATTCTGGAGAGTGAATATAATATAATATCAACAAATAATACCACAATCACCTCCAAAAACCCAGTGATTTCTGAAAACAATGAAGCTCTATGCACCCTCTGTGCTAAAGATGCTCAAAATCACCCTGAGAGTATCTTTCAACTCCGAAGATGATGTTCTTGTAGGTGGTTTTCGTCACCAACAAGCTGAAAATCCCTGCAAGAAACCCTTCTGCAAGTCTTCTCCTCAAATCATCAATATCAATAGCCAAAAATATGATCTAAAATGAGCTCAAGACCCCTATTTAACTCCTTCAAAACTCACGATGGCTTTCTAGAAAGCTCCATCTTATTTAATTTTTTAATTGTTTCACTTTATGTCCCACAAGGGGGTCGTACCATGTCAAGCCCCTCTTAATTTGATTTATTATTTAATGCCCTTTCTTTTGAGTGGCTATAAGGCCCCTTTTTAACATAAAAATATGGAATTATAAAGTAATACTATGTTATATTAATTAAATATAACATAATAAACTTTACACATTAAAATCTCGGACCTCCACTGATCAAACCATCAAACCAAATATAGAAACGGATACCCATTTCGCCGAACTACTCAGTCGTAAAATCCGTTTCCCAAAATACTGACCCTGATTGACTTACTAAAAATAGTAAGTCCCTGCAATTATGCTCAAAACGGACCGAGAAACTGGCAATTTGAAGCACTGTCCGCCTTGACATCAACTGAACTATCCCAATGGGCTCCCCTACATCCGATTTAGCCTACGGGAGCTCATGTATAGGCTAATCTGCTCTGCACACTGACTGCCTAGAAAAAGGGGACATTATAGAGAGTCACAACAATTGGAAGCAAGAGGACATGAGCAACAGTGTTCTAATGACAGAAGACAAATAATAGAAAATGATTCACAATCAGATAATAGAAACAAGAATGGCATAAATGTGTAGTAAAATAAAAAGAGTAGTGACATGGGTGAGATGAGAGCAATATGGTAGAAAGAAAGATTGATGAGAGAACAGATGCCCAATCAAACTAAGTATTGATGTGTCATAGTTGAAGGATGATGAATGTTTAATTGTCAATCTAGATGACAATAATGAGATACTGAGAAAATGTAACTAAGATGTGACTATGGATACATGAGGCATGGGAATAAATTAACAAAACTTATTTAGGAGGGCACAGTAGAAAACAAGGTACAGATGATCACATGGAGAGTTTGTAAAATGGTAGGATTTCTTGAGGATTGGTCTCTGAGTTAAGGTTACGCTTACAAGGTATTGCACCTTGATGTGACTATGAATATATGATGTACAGGAACAAGTTAACAAAAGTTAGGCAGAATGGGACAGTTAAAAACCATGTACAGAAGATCATATGGAGAGTATATGTAAATTGTAGGATTTCTTGAGGACTGGTCTCTGAGTTTCAACTGGTTACACTTACAATGATTTGTACGTTGACGATCAGAACAGTAAGTATTATTATTTTGCTTCTCTAAAAATTCTTTTGAAAACCTCAGTTCAACATGAGTTTTGAAAAGCACTAACTTGAAATGACCAAGTAACAATTAATCTTTTGCTATAACCAAGTTAATTATTGTTTTCTGCCCTTATCCAACGATTTGAATTAGATTTAGTTTATCTGTATCAAAAGTTTAAGCATTATTGGTTTTTTTAATAATAATTTTTAAGAATGCGGTTATTAGTTAATCTATTTTTATTACTAAATAGTATTATCAAATGTCTTAGTTGGTAAACGAGGAATGCAGTTGTGTCCATTCTTCACATCATCAATGTCACTCTCCGAACCTATCAGGTAGAATCAATCCACACCTATTAGGATATTAGTATTATGGAATTGCATAAATCCTATTTAGGAAATGTTGATATATCATGTATCCAAGGGTAATGAAATGTGATATGTTGTGTTCAAATTAGAAAGCAAAAATTACCATGCATATGCAGGCTGACAAGCTTACATGAAAATGATCTGTATTCCTATAAAGCTGATAGAAAACTTGAACTTTAGGGTCTGATGGACATTAAATATTTTGTAGAGTGACTCCTTGTAGACTATATTCTAAAAAATTCTCTATACTATGTGGTTATGATGTAATACATCCATAATTATAAAGCTGTTCGTAGTACCATTATGTGGTTATGATGTAATACAGTGGGACCCTATTCAATCCCATATAACCGATTAAAAAAGACTGAAATGTCTAAATAAATGTTAATATAAATATGGATAAGAACTTCACATTTCATACAAGAATGAGGTTGAGTGGCAAATGCCTCTATGAATGAGTTGCCCCAAGATTGTTTTACCTTTTTTCCTTGTTCTTTTGTTTGCCTTTGATTGCTGTAGATGTGGAGTGGTGTCTGGTAGATTTGCAAATGAATTAAATAGCTTGTGGGGCATGAAGGTTCAGGTTTATTTTTTATTTTTTTAAATCTTGTTTCCCATTGATTTTTGTTTGTCCAAATTATGTTTGTCAAATTTGTTGATGTAAGGAAAAAATTGCCAAAAAAAAAATCCTTTTTAAGAAAATTTGGTGAAGTTAGTAACAGATGTTAAGAGTATAACCTCTGTTCAATCCCCTGTCGTCAACCATTTCTGCTTAGGTTGAATTCATATATCTGTCAATGCAAATTTAATGTTCTTTTAATACTCAATACTGAATATTGAGTGCCCTTTGCATATTAAAAGGATCCTTTTCACTGCTTTTTAATGGGTCATCATAGGTGTTCTGTGTTGTGATTGCTCTTGGAATACACTCAGAATGTTGATGATCATGTTAAAGAATTTGGTTATTTCCATGGTGTGATCTAAGAACATGGTGTCAGTTTGACATTATGCAAGCACAATAAAAACCGTTGTAACAAGATTCAGGAATTGAATCCATAAAGTATGAATTATGATAAACTTGAAGAACAATCGAATCAAATCAATTAAATTCATTTATCATGTTTGTCCTGCAAATGTGAACTCAAACACAATAAAATTTTCAGAACAAATTCTATTAAAGTTGTTGAAAATTTCTACAATCTGATGAAATTCATCGATGTGAAAAGGCAAGAAGTTTCAGTAATGAATTTTAGGTATAACTTATATGAGCGTATTTATATGGGGATAAATAAGGCATGTTTACATATATATATATTTGGTGTTTAAGTATTAAATTATTATTTTTGTTTAATTCTATAAAATTGTCAGACATTAGTGTGTTTTTAATATCTCAGATTGCATAAATTAATTATAAAAAATAACACATGTATCAGATTTTGTTCAAACTTCAAGCTTACCAAATACAAATTCAGATACAAATATTGTGACTACGATAAATACCACTATATAAGTATTCTTTACTGTTTTTAGAGTCCTCTATTTTCTTTTTTCTTTTTTCTTTGAAGGTGTTGAGCCATTATTTTGCAGATGAAGGATGTTTAATATATGTATGCTAGTTATGTGGTTTCTATTGGGGGCCACGTTCTGGAGTACATTTTTGGTGGGACGGCTAGAAGACAGCCCTAAATTTTGGGAAAAAGGAGACAGCTATATGATATATTAAAAAAATATAAAAAATTACAATTACTAATGGAAAACATTTTAAAATGCACAAACGTGAGTTAACCATTGGTGGATGAGAGACAGCAGTCATAGACAGAACCCTCACAGCAGGCCACAACAAAAGTGAGTGGCAAAGAATGATGGATGACAGAGGGTCAAGGCAAGAAGCATGGGAAGCCATAGGCAGTACTGCAAGAGGGAGTTCCTGCACAACATAATTGAGAAAATCGGAATCAAATTGGAATTGGCATGGAAAAAGAATCGGGAAAAATGGGGAATTGCCAAAAAAAAATTGGGAAAAAAAAACCTTGAAGAAAATGCAAATTTTCATTGAAAAAAAGCTTTTTTCAAGCATATCACAATGAATTAACATTATGCAAATCAAATAATAATAATGTGAGTGATACAAGCTTAAACTACACATGAAAGTGACAAGTGATACAAGCTTAAACTACACATGAAAGTGACAAGTGATACAAGCTTAAAGCTTTAAACTACACATGAAAGTGACAAAACACATCTTGTATTGCTTATAATATAAAAAGGTACAAATTATAAAATGTGTCATTAGTCATGACAAATACAATGCCCCAATGTCTTTGAATGCCTTTGCCCTTTGCCCTAGCAGAAGCTCTAGTCTCTCTTTGTCACTGTGCCCATGCCTCTTCTTGTGCCCGTGCCTCTTCTTGTGCCTTGGTTGCTATCTCCTCCGCTAGGTTTTCAAAGTTTTGTAATTCATCCAGAGAGAAGAGAGGCTCTTCCTGTTGCTCCTGTCGTGCATCTGTGATCCATTCACATGATGGATCATTCTCATCTAGGTCAATGGTCTCATTATTTTTTTTTGTAATTTTTTGAGGGTGGAGGCAAAGGTTGTAATGAACAAACACAAGATCATTCAACTTTTCTTGTGTAATCCTATTGCGCTTCTTGGAGCGTATGTGCTCAAACATACTCCAATTGTGCTCACATCTTGAAGCGTTGCAAGATTGAGATAAGACTTTGATGGCGAAGCACTACAGATTGGGGGTATATGCACCAAAGTCCTCCCACCATAAATCTAGAAACAACCAAGAAAAAAGAAATTTAATAATTTCCATGTAAAATCGTAAATTGAGATTATTTTTTAAAACAAAATCAAAAGACAAAATAAATAATAATTCGATGAGGGTTACGTGGACTCATATTTAACCTTAAGACCCAAGGAAAGGCTCTAATGACTACTGTTATGATATTTAATGTTTAGCGGTGTCACTTTTAATACATTAGAATTATTTCTAATGTGTGGAGTTTCCAAAGCACTTATTATTCTAGCCTAGGGTTGGCGGCTGTCTAAAAGGGGAGTTTTTGGAAGAAACACTCACGTCTTGGCATTTTAGAAAAACCCTATTCTACATTTTTCTTGGTAGTGGCTGTGTTCTAGCAGCAAGCTTGTGAAATTTCAGGATGAAAACCCACAAATTTTAGGATTAGAGGGCTTCATTATTTGATTTCAGTTGGTGGATATATACAGGGTAAGTACTTGGGCATTATGGCAGAGATTTAAAGCAGTTAGCTCTTCTTCCAGGACATCTTTGAGCATCTATTTGGAAGATCATGCACTGCCCTTTGTTTGGGTATTGATCATTTGGCAGAGGATGGGTATTGATCATTTGGCAGAGGATGGCTGTAATCTGGCTTAGAGAGTGGACCAACGCAGATTCAGTTGGAGTTTGTGGCTGATTGGATGGGGTTTGGCTTGGGAGGGTTGATGAGCAGATTGGTCTTGACTATCACTTCTTCGATTGTTCATCTCTCTCCATTTACACCTTATTTCGGGGTTCTTAAGTGCTATTAGTGAGTGGCCAACTCTTCCATTGTAATATTCAGTAAATGTGATTTCCATGTGCATTCCTCTCAGTTTATCATTCTATTTATATTTGTGTGAATTTCTAGGCATTTTTTCCTATTAAAAAAAAGTACTACTGTTTAGGGATTCTATGTGCTAGGAATACTGGTGTTTTGTTTTGGAATTTGTGAGTTTGTATTTTGGGTAGGGGATTTTACATCATTTGCCTTGGCAGTTGTAGACAATAGTTCTATTCTTTGGCATGAGAGGTTTGGTCACCTCAATTACAAGTATTTATCAATTCTCACTAACATGGTTCATGGATTGCCATCCATTCAAGAGCAACAACATTCGTGTGTAGGATGTCAACTTGGAAAACAGAGTCGTCAACTGTTTGAGACGGGTAAGTCTTGGTGTGCACAAGGTGTTTTGGATTTAGTGCATATTGATTTGTGTGGTCCAATGAATACACCTTTGGTTTGTGGTGCAAAATATTTTTTGTTGATGGTTGATGATTATTCAAGGAAGATGTGGGTATACTTCCTCAAGTATAAGTCAGAAATTTTTTCATGCTTTCAAGCTTTTAAGGCCCTTGCAAAAAGACAATCTAGAAAGCAAATTAGGGTTTTGAGGTTAGATAATGGAGGTGAGTTTACCTCACAGTTTCAAGATTTTTATAGGTATGAGGGTATACATAGGTAATATACAACTCCTTACACCGCAACAAAATGGGATAGTAGAGAGGAGGAACAAGACAATCATGGAGATGGCCAAATGCATGGTGCATAGCTGAAATGTACCAATTGTTACTGGGAAAAAGGAGTAAATACTGCAGTCTTCATTTTCAACAGGAGTCCATGTAAGGTTTTGCAGAATATTACTCCAAAAGAAGCTTGGTTTGGAAGAAAACCTTTAGTTAGTCATTTTGTATTTTTGGTTGTGTTGCTTCTGCGTTTAGTTCCTAAGGAGAAAAGAACCAAGTTGGATGCAAAAAAGTAAAAAGTTCATGTTTGTTGGCTATAGCGAATAATCCAAGGCATACAAATTGCTTGATGTCTCTACGAACAAGATTATAATTAATAGAGATATCATTGTACATGAGGAGACTTCTTTCTTCTCAGATGATGGTAAACCTATTGATATTTTTGTATGTTTTAGAACTATTGATGGTACTGCAATAGGTAGTGAAGTTCACTTGGATTCAGATACATGAGAGACTGATGATGAAAAGAAAGATATGAAGTCTCATTCACATTGCTATGTCAAATATCCACTTTGAGATGATCTTGGAGAAGAGAGCTTGACAGAGGTACACCTAAGTGAAGTTTACCAGCAACAAGAGCCATGCCAACGACCAAAATGGTATACATAGACAATGAAAGATGTCAAGGAGGATGAGAAAGCAGTAGTTGGGCGATCTAGGCAAGCTGGAAAAGAGCCTAGACAAATGAATGAGTAGGCAAATTTTGCTTTAGTTTCACATTTTTTTGAACCCAACAGATATGAAGAGTGTGGAGGTAAACTAGATTGGGAAACTGCCACGGGGGCAGAATTTGACTTATTGATGAAGAATAAAACATGGGAACTGTGTGAATTACCCATGGAAAGAAACCCATTGGATGTAAATGGATTTACAAGGTAAAATGTAAATCAGATGGTTCAATTGAAAAATTCAAAGCTTGTCTTTTCTCTAAAGGGTATGCACAACAAGAAGGTATAGACTATGGAGAGACATTTGCTCCAACTACAAAGATGGTGGTCTTTCGATTAGTTCTCTCCATTGCAGCACAATTTGGTTGGCAGGTATATCAGATGGATGTTAAGAGTGCCTTCTTGAATGGAGATTTGGAAGAGGTCTATATGGTGTAGCCACAAGGGTTTTAGGTAGTAGGAAAGGAACATCTAGTTTGTAGATTGATTAAGTCTCTATACAGACTTAAGTAGGCTCCCTAAGCCTGGTATTTCAAAATTGATCAACATCTTAGAGATTCATGTTTCAATCAGAGCTTTTCTGATCCTAATTCCTCTATCAAAACTACAAGTAATGACATTGTCATTCTCATTGTTTATGTTGATGACCTTGTTATTACTGGTAGTGGAGCCCACTTGATTCAACAAGTAAAATCTGATTTATTTTCAGTTTTTGATATGGCAGATTTAGTGCTCCTTCATTATTTGCGCGGGTGTAGAATTTTGGCAAGTTGATCATACTATAATTATATCACAAAGCAAGTATGCCTAAACACGTTTGGAAAGATTTTGGATGACAAATTGTAATCCAATATCTATACGTATGAAAGTTGGGCTGAAATTGTTAGCCTACTTTCATTCATCTCCGATAAATGAGTCTATATATTGTCAGTTGGTGGGCAAATTGATTTATCTTACAACCACTTGATTGGATTTATGTTTTGCAGCGAGTTATTTGTCTCATTTCATGTTAAATCCCCAAAGAGAGCATTGGTAAGCTGCATACCCTTGACTTTGGTATATTGTACCAACAATTTAATAATTTTCAGTTGGTTGGATACACTGATGCAAATTGGATAGGATCAATTGGTGATCATAAATCTACTATTGGCTATATGTTTACTCTTGGATTAGGGGCTATTTCTTGGCGGAGCAAACTTCAACATACAATTGGTTTGTCATCAATTGAAGCAAAATATAAGGCAACATGCAGTATAGGTTGTGAAGTTGTTTGGTTGAGACACATATTGTATGATCATCAGATTGATCAAAGAGCATCAACATCACTTCATTGTTATAATCAATGTGTGCTCGAGTTGGTGAAGAATCTAGTTTATCATGCCAAAACAAAATGTATTGAAGTTCATCATCACTATATCTTGTAGCTGGTGGAGCATGACTAAATTTGCCTTAATTATTGTCCAACTTCTGAACTGATTGCTGATGTAATGACTAAGGTAGAGAAAAAATTGTAGAATTAAGCTTGGATTGTATCCAGGTTAGTCATTAAGGGGGGTGTTAGAATAAATAGATATGATAGGGATTTATATTATTGTATTGTTTGTTACAACAACTTTTTAGGGATAACTTGTTAAGATTTGTAGGGATAAATTGTTGAGATTTGTAGGGATAAGTTGTAGGGTTTGTAGGGATAAATTGTTAGGATTTGGTTTTATCAGAACCAATTGATTACCAGATTGTAAATCATTATAAACTGGAGCTTAGAAATGCAAATAGAGCATCATGTGTTACATCCTTTCACCCATTGAAAAGCATTCGATATGATTTTGGGCTAGTAATATCCCACCCTCAAAATTTTGTGGGCGGTGGTATACGTTAAGTAATGGCCGCCTTCATCATGTTAATCTCACTTAATAGATAATCTATTTTCACTCCTTCTATGCATCTTAAGAGGACTCTATTGTACCCTCTTCAAAATAGGATGTTGTTCATCACACAGTAGCTCATTGCTCATCTCCTGAAATGTTTTCTTCCAATTCTCGTCTTGTCACTCGAGACTATGTTGGTTAGGAGGTATTCCATTAGATCACTCATCCATTTCGGTCTTTGTCCCACGGTTGTATGCCCCTTCAGTTGCTCAGGCTCATTTATAAATGCTAGTTGTTCCTTTACATAGGATCATGCCAATTTCTTGCACAAAGCTTTGCCCTTGATCAACTTGGTTTGATTTCAATGTCAAAATCTTGAATCTTGTTGATCCAACCAACTCTCTTTTCTCCTAATTCTCCTTGCAAGGTGGTGGATCTAACATTGGGATGGTCCACAAACACCGTGGTTTTACTTTGTGAAACTTAATATTTGAAGTTCCTTAGGGCCTTCATTGTTGCAAACACCTACTTTTCAATGGTGTACCTCTCCTCGTAATTGTGCAGGGTTTGAATCATGAAATATATAGGATACTCATCACCTTTGTTGTATTTCTATGTGAGAATTGCAACTATGCTAATGTCATGCGGAATACAGACAATGAAAATCTTTGAGAAATCTAGATTCACAAGAACTAGGGCCTTGGTGATTGCATCCTTGATGCTTTGGAACACCTGCTTGCCTTCTTTTGTCCAAGAGAAGTTAACATCCTTTTTCAACATTTTTGTTATTGGCTTGACCATCTAAGTGAAGTTTGTGATAAAGTGGGAAACAAATTGAATCTAACCCATGAAAGATTTGACCCCCTTCATTGACGATGGTAAAGGTAGTTGTTGTATGGCTTTGACCCTATTTGGATCGATAGCTGGTCCATCCCTTGTTACAACATGACCCAACAATTTTCCTTCGTAGACCAAGAAAATGGATTTCTTGGGGTTTAGCCAGATGCCAAACTCCTTGTAACATTCAAAAACGGTTTCCAAGTGTTTCAAATGCTTGCTCGTCTTTTGAGAAAAATCTCATGTCATTGAGGTATTTGAGATGATATCTTCCAACAGGCCTACAAAAGTAATGTCCATGGCTCTTTGAAAGGTGGCTTTTGCATTTGACAAGCTAAAAGACATTCTTTGATATGCAAATGTCCCCCATTTTTTTGTAAAAGCACCATTTTGTATTGATCCTCATCTCGTAGCCAAATTTTGTTGTATTTTGAGGATCCATCAAGCAGGGATAATATTTGCGACCCTACAACATTTTGTAAATTCTGTTCCATCAATGGTAGGGGGTAATGATCCTTCAATGAAACTTTATTCAAATTCTGGAAGTCGACACAATTGAATGTCAACGTTCTTCTTTCTAACCAAGACCAGGTTTGCCACCTAGGTGGAGTGTTTGATTGGAAAGATGATTTGTGCTTGTAGCAGCTTTAGCAACTCCCTTGTCATCATAACCTCATTTTTCGGGTTGACCGACCTTTGCTTTTGCTTGAATGGTTTGGCACTAGGTTCCAGGTCAATAGTGTGCTCGATCACATTCCTGGCATAAACGTTTAGGTCTTCATAACTCCATGCTATGACATCATTAAACTTGTCACACAATTCTATGAATAGGAATCTTTCTTGGTTTGTGCATTCTTTCCCAAGCAAGAGAGACTTCCCTTCATTGATCTAAACTAGTTGATAATCAAATGTCTTGACTTTGAGACTAGACTTCATCACATTGTCGTCTGGATTGAACAAACTCTCGAGGAACTTTTGGCAGTTGGTTGGTCTTTAGCTGAATGTTTCCGTCCTTGACATCGTCATCTAATTCATTCTTGTTTTTTGCATTCTAAGCTTCTTGAACCAAAAACTCGAAAATTTGTTCATTATTGTTAAATACTTGCCAATGATCTGAGTTGTCCGGAAGTACTGGCCTATATACTCCCCACTTCCCTAGGCTTGGTCCATATATTTGTTGAGGGGTCGAAACGGGCAGCCAAAGATGCCATTTCATCGGCCTTTGTGCTTTCCTCCTTGGGCACCGCTTGAATTTCATAGGTGTTAAACCTTTCTAATAGGTCCTAAATTGTGTGCTTGTATGCTTTCATTTACTTGTTCTTAGTAGCGCACTCAAAGTTAACTTGTCTGACCACCAATTCGGAGTCGCCTAAGATCTTCAAATGTTTGACCTTGAATTTCTCTGCTTTGTGTAGTCCTATACTCAGAGCTTCGTACTTAGCCGTGTTGTTAGTGCAGTTGAAGAGCAATCAACAGGCAAAACTAAGATATTCTCCTTGAGGACTTTTCAATTGAATCCTTGCACCAACACCATTTCGGGTCCTTTCTCCATCAAAATTCATGACCCAAGGCTGTCCTCTATCATGTAAATGCCCCTTGGTCAATGTTAGTAATTGTTTTGGCATTTTAAAATTAGGTAATTACCCATTTCCGTCTCTTCAAACAACTCCTCACTGTTCACTTCATTGCTGTCCTTGATCATGCCTATGATCATGTCTCGTTCGGAAATTAGCTCTCCTTTGTTAAGTTCCTCATCCACAAACTTAGGCAACTCATTCCAATTTATTGGCTCTTTGTCCTCTAGCTTATGTAACAAATAGTTATAGGGCTTATTCTTGATCTTGATTATTTTGCCATCCCTTGGCACTTTAATATGTGTGTAGTCCATAGCTAGGTACCCATTAAGTTACAACTTTTGTGTCCAATCTCTCAATAGGAGCATACCAACCTAAGGACGTAGGTCTACCACTACTTCCTATACCACCACTAGTTTTGGGTGTCAAGCTACTACCATGACTAAATATTTCAGGGTCCCTGCGACATTCACCTTGGTGCCATCCATCTAAATGGATGCTCTTGTGATAGTGGTATATGTTAGACCCAGCTCCTCGCAGAGTGCTTTCGACATTACTGTTACGGAAGCTCTTGAATCAACTATGCAGCTACGAAGAAGGTACCCTTCAATTTTCAAAGTGATGTAGAAGGGTAACGGTTTCATATCTTTAGGCTTTGGGGCATTAATTACATTTGCAACACTTGTATATCTGTTGGATTTCTTGCCACTTTTAAAAGAGAGGGGCCTCTCCTCTGATAAAAAGGGTAAACTCTGTTGTGACTGCGACAATAAGTTTTGTTCGTCAACAACCGTTGCTTGAGTCGGAGGTTGTCTCGCTTGTGTGGCTCTAGCCCTGGCATAGGCCTTTTCTTGCTCTTTTAGAGCTTCTTGTAGCAAATCCTTCTGAACAAGTAGTGATAGGGCTTCCAACATGCTTACTTTGGTGGGAGTCTTCCTTAGTTTGTCGGTGATGTTAAATCTAGACTCTGATTTGCCATATTTGGCCCCATATGCTCCATGTGTAAACCGTCTACACTGTTTTGTTATAACTGCCCTCCCCTCACTTGTCAATAAGGGGTATCTCGTGTCCCTCTCGTCTGCCCTCTTTGATTCTTTTATTGCTTTTTCTTTGTTTGCTTGAGCTCTATTTGCAGCCTTTTTAGGTCCTCCACTATTGGGCTCCTTGCTTTATAGTGCCACAATATTTGGTTAAGGAGGGCCTTCTCCTTGCTTCCTTTGTTGAGCCGATGATTTTAGGTCCTAACTTGGGGTTTGCAAAGACGTCTGGCCTTTCTTCAAGATTGTGGTTCCTGGAATTACTCTGGCACTTGCATTGGATTGTGGGGGTTGAGGAGGCCCTATTTTTGGTGGAAGTTCGATAGCCCTCCTCTTGTTGCATGGAATTGCATCTTGTTGTTGGTTCATCCAAAAGGCCTGCTTCTCAAAAGGGCAGAATTCCCCCTCTTCGAATGTTGTAAAATTGGTCAGTACAACATTATTGGCATTTAGAGTCACCTGCATCTAAGGTACACTTGTGATTTCTTGATTCGTCCATTGCTAGTTGATGACTTGTTGATTTATCCACTACTAATCAATGACTTGTTGACTTTCCATCAATGGATCAGCCGCAACGGGTGTGTTTTTCGTTACTTGGCCAGCCATCGTATTTTGTTGGGCTTGGCACTACTGATTGTAGATCATGTTTTGTACATTATGTATTGCAACAACATACTCAACTGGGTTATGCTCAACGTTATAGGTGAAGCACAAGGAATTAATATCAGGATCAACATTTACCATGTTATTTTGTGATTGATATACGACCGATCCACTAGCTCGTTGAGGCACTTGATCCATGGTCAGATAAGAAGCCCTCTATTGCTATTCCTATTTACCTTTGATTGATTGTCATTTTGTTGCTGAAGTCCATGACCACAACTTTTAATTCATTCATGTGCTCCATTATATTTGGCACACCTTTGACCTGTGGTTGGATCTAAAATCAGTAAGTAGGGTTAGGTGTAGATACGAGCAATATTACAGTTTGATTTGGGTAAACAACGAAGCTTAACGTGGATTGGCTCAGGTATGTGATGGTATATAGGGTGTTTGGTTGAGTTGTCGTCTGGGTGTTAGAGGAAAATGATGTAGCTTGAGAAGGTGGAATGATGGTCTAAGGTTGTTGGTAAGCTTGGGCCCAAGGTTGTTGATACATTTATAAATATGGAGAAATGGAACATGGACTAGTTGAGGAGGTGACAAGTATTGAGCCTATGGAGAAGCACTTGGGGTTGGATGTGTTCCATGAGTCATGGGGGAGTTGGTGGTAACTTACCAACTTGGATAAGAATCTCCTCAATGTGGGTGGCTTCTTCAAATGCCATGGCAAAAGTGATTGGATTTGCATTTCACTCCATCATAGCCAAGTCCAGATGCAAGGCCCTCACATAATAAACCAAGGATCTTTCATCTGACGGTCTAACATTGAACGCTATCAGCCGAATAGTACAGAGGAACCTTGTATTGAAGTTGTGAATGTTCTCATTTGGATACCTCACCATGTTATTCAGTTGAAGTAGGATTGAATATCCGTTGGATGGACCACCAAAACGCTTCATGAATGGTTTTGTGATCGAGGCCCAATTCAATACTGACGCATTGGGCAAGCTTCGGTACCATGTAACAAATTCGTCTCTAAGTGATCCAACCAGTTGATCATCACATCTTCATGGATTTGGTGTATTGACTTCAAGGTTGATAGATCATTAAGTGTTTGATTATCATTCCCTTGAAAGGGGGGGAGGAACTTAAGGGATGTGGTTGGAATGTGCAAATATAGTGGCGGATTAAGGGGCCCTTGGAAATTCCATTTAGGGAGATACTTTTGAGGTCTTGCTTGTGCTTGCATTGGGTAGAGCTATTGCCCTTGGCCGTACTGCATGAGTTGGTTTTGGCCATAAGGCACTATTGCTTGCTCGTAGGGCATTTGGTATATTGACTATCTTGGTTGTCCTTTGTAAATGTGCAATGGAAGGTTTAGTGGCATTTGAAAATTTTACCCAATGGGGTTCAAATTTTGGGGTTGTTGGTGAGGGTATTGAGCAAATTGTTGGGGCTCATTCTGCACGAACTGTTGTAGTTGGTTTTGAATACCCTATTGTGGTTGGTATTGCTGGAGAGAAGCAATTTGTGGGCGTTGACCCATTTGTATCTATGAATTCTGAGTAGCATTTGGTTCTGAAACGTCTGTTGAAGTTGCATTAGTGGATTTTGTTGATTGTTTTGAGCCATTGTTCTTGCAGATTCTGCATAACTTATTGCTACGTATTCTGAGGGGCTTAAGTTTTGGGCCATTGATTGTTGTAGGTTATGCGTAACTTGTTGTGATAGATTTTGTGCAATCTGTTGCTTAGGGTTTTGCACACCTTGTGGATGTTCAATAGTCACCTATTGCAAGTGTGGGGTCATGGGTCCTTGAGAGCTCTAAGGCATATGTTGTATCTGCCCCCCAAGGGCTTGTTGATTCTGCCCAATTGGCTTTTGCTGACCTTGCAACAATAGAGGGTTTTGAGATTCTTGTAATGCTTGTTGCGTGATATGCTACCCATGGGGTTGGAATTGAGGATTTTGGGGACTAGGCGACAGATTAGGTGCAACCTACGGCCCTTGTGTCACCTTTTGAGACATTTGTGTTTGCTGACCCGACAATACTATGTGATGTTGCGGCCTAATTTTGGTAGGTGTGCTTAAAAGTCAAGGAGGAAGATTGAGCTGGGGGTTTTGATTGCCTTCGTATCTAGTTAGTATTGTCACCCACTTGTTTGTCCTATCTGAGGGTAAGGTCGCACTTGTTCCACAACAATATCAGGGTTTTGCTCTTGTAAAATAACTTATACATGCATCGTGTCTGAGATTGATATTGTTTTTTCTTCCTCTAAGTCTGAATTAATTTCTTCCATCTGTGATTCCTCTAAGTGATGATTTGAGTCTTTTACCCAAATGGTTGTACCTGTCTTCTTCAAGTTCTTTTGGTAAGTGAGTAGTTTGACAAGGTCATTCCCTTTACGTATTAAATGTGATTTAGAACTTGTACTCATAAACAGAGCTAAAGAGATAACCTCAAAATTTACCGAAAAAACAATGAGGTAGCGTGTTTGATTGCATAGGTTCACACTCCAAGAACGGGGCTTTTTGGCTGAGTGCGTATTGTTCCTCCCTACAAAAGCGAGATTTTACAAATCAAGTTAGGCAAGATTCTAGATAAAAAACAGAGTCACCGTACGAAAAACTTGTAAGTTTTAATGCAAAATATTTGTGGGTTTCATGCATGTTAGTGTAATGCACAACCCTTTTCGTAGATCTGGAAGGATACAAAGTATACTCGTGCAAATCTGCAAAATTATGTGCGGCTAGGGTAAGATCGATTTCGTATTGAAATTGTACTTGTGTATCCCACCGAGCGTGCCAACATTGTTGAACTCATGTGCGGTGGGTGTGTCTTTGTGGGGAACTTGGATTCGTCCCATTGGGTGTGCCAAAAATGTTGAACAAGGAAATTGACAAGTATGATTTGCACCTGTGACTGTGGCTCAACAAATGGATGGGGAGGTTTTACTCTTGCCAACCTCTGGATCTCGTGTTGGTTCTTTTTTTTCACCTATCTAATGCTATAAATAAAGAAAGTAATTGATCTAAAACATGCAGAAAAACGAATAAGCAACTAATCTAGAGAATGCAAGAAAACAAATCTAATCTACTTCGTTTGAGGATTAAGGGTGAAAGAGAAAGAAAGTGCAAAAATACGACCAAAGCCATAGCGAGGTTTGGATCAGGTGTAGTTGGTGTTTTCAGCAAAAAACAAATAACTTCATTGCGTAAGATCTTCGAATACCTGCAACAACAATCAAAGAGAAGGACTAATAGGGGAAAGGAGGGCAGAGCCATTGATTCCACACATTCATCAAGCGAAAGGTTAGAGACATAGTCAAATATAAATGCCAGGCACAACTCTTTATTGATTCTGCAATATGAATGTTTTACAATTCTTACTTTGAAGAGTAGCTCTGGTATTGCTTCAAAGGCCAAAAGACCCTTACAATGAACATTCAACCCTTAGTTATGCTTGAACTTGTAGCCACGAAATGGACTAGATGCAATATACCTTGGTGATAATTACGAGGTGATTACTTCATCCTTATCGTGTTACTAAGAATGGACATGGAGTGAGGCACTCCAGGAGCAAGGTGCTCAACGAGTAAGACACTCTAGCAGTGGGGCGCTTTGGTGACAGGGCACTTCGGTGGCGGGGTGATCAACCGAGTGGGGCACTCTGGGAGCATGCAAGCTGGGCGCTCTAGGAGCATGGTACTTTGCAAGACTGTTTGCATGACAAAACTCATTTTGGAAGCAATGGTAGTAGTTAGCTACTACATGTGTTCACTGAGCTGAGTTTGCTGCAGAAATAATTAAGGAAATTGCAGTGGTGCTTGGACAACAACCGAGTATTGGGTTGAAGAGTACTTTAAAGGAACACAAAACATTCTTAAGGTGGAATTCAGGAGAGTGGAGCTGTTGTTCAAGGACGCTGTTGGAGATATGATGAAATTGCTTGCACTCCTTTAAAACTCTGAGGAAATTTAATCTGATTTAGGCAAACCACTAAAGGAAATCTGTCTTCTCCACTTCATCCTTCTCTTTCCTCAATTTGATAAAGAGAATGGGCATTTTACTTGAGGAAAAAGGATATCTGGCAAAAGAGGGAGTAGAAGCTATAGTTTCTGAAATATCTGCTAAAGTTGATAGCCTGGAAAATGAGGTTCACAGCTAGGATGTGATATTGGGAATGGTTGAATCAGTTCCAACATATCATGCAAATTCCTTGGACACCTTGCATGATGTTGTTAAGGAATGAGGGCAACATAGTTATGCTCTGCATGTAGCTTCTTTTTTCAACGAGTTTACACATGTTTTTATGAGGGGTCATGGTCCCCTCATACTGAGTGGGGTTTGAACCTTAGACCTCTCAAAGAGAGGCCAAAGCCCTTACCAATTCAGTAAGCTTGCAGCTATTCAATGAGTTTACACAGGTTTTTATGAGGGGTCCTGGCCCCCTTATACTGAGTGGGGTTTGAATCTTAGACCTCTCAAAGAAAGGCCAAAGCCCTTACCACTGCAGTAAGCTTGCAGCTGTAAAATTTAAGTTTACATAGGATTTTATGAGGGGTCCTAGTCCCCTCTTACTGGGGTTTGAACTTGGGTCTTCTGAGTGAAAACCCAAGGACTTACCACCACGGTATCCCTCACGGGTCTCTGCATGTAGCTTCTTTGAAATCTAAAGTGATTCACAATTTTACATTAATACATGGATGAGAGATGCTATCCTTACCATTCTTAGTATTATGAGAGAGATGTCAAACAAGGGTGCTTAGGAAATCAATCATTCTTATTTTCAGGCCAGGGTGCATGTACATAAAGCTGATAGACTGCCTACTCCCTCTCCTTGAGGGGGAAAATTTAATGCTATGAAGTCCTTCCAGTTCCAGGGAGCTGGTTAATGATTTATTGTGTTTTCTTTGCGTCTGGCAAAGAATAGTTTCTTGCTTTTTGTCTCATTGGGTATGTTCTAGGAATGGGTATCTGTGAAAAGGAATACGGTTAATTTGTAATACTTATGAACTTTGAGTCTAGATATGGAAGGCCTGAAATGGAAGGAAGTCTTATACAACCCCTATGGCAAATTGAATGGTTCAGAATTATAGATTTTGTTTGGATCTGGAAATTAAGCAGATCTGTATTTGCCAAGGTTCCATGAGCCTGGGGGACGGGGGGACGCGTTTCGGGGACAGCGGGGGACGGCAGGCTGATTTTAGGGGACAGCTGGGGGACGGCTGGTATAATACTATAAATTTTTTTAGAAATTTAGAATAATCTACAAATTCTACACACAACAAAAATGAAAAATACTAAAAACTTAAAAAGTATGCATGTTCTTAAAACATGTTTCAATCTGAAAGAACTCAGCTATTAGCCTATTACTAAGTGCCGCCATTTCAACAAATGTAACTTGAAGGTTCAGCCAAGGATATCAAGTGCAATCTCTAACAGTCAACCAAAATAGTTGCTATTGCACAAGTAATAAATGCCACACTGTTCAGCTTTTAACATTCAAACAATAACAATCATCATTTTTAAAGCCACCAATGTTCATGCAAAGAACAATTTTTAATTTTTTTTCAGTCACCAATGTTCAAACAAAGACAGTTCTCAGTTTTTACTTTTTGACCATCAATGTTCAAGCAAGATAGTCATTGGTTTTCACTTTTCTCTGTTCAGGCAAGATAGTTATCTATTTTTTCAGCCATCAATGGTCAATCAAGACAGTCATCAGTTTACAGCCCTCAATATAAATTATAAGTGCAAGACAGCTTTACTGTTCAGTCTCTAGCAATTCTGCACTGCTGTCCATTCATTAAAGTAATACTTAAACATTGACAACCATCATTGTTCAGTTCCACCATGTAAGCAATGACAGTTACTCCTAAACTGTTCAAATATGACACCCCTTTTTTTTAAATTTAAGTTTGTATCATTTTATTTTTTATTTTTTTGGGCATGAGACGCCCAGCCATGGGGGATGGCTGGGCGTCCCCGAGGACGTCCCTGGACGTCCCCTAAAAAGGGACGTCCTGGGGACGGCCACCTGGGATGGCTGCCCTGCCGTCCCCCAAAAGGGGGACGGGGGGAAACGTCCCCCATGCCGTCCCCTGTCCCCGGGGACGCAGGGGACGGGGGGACGTGTTCCCCAAGGGGGGGGGGATGCGTCCCCGTGGAACCCAGGTTTTTCCTGTTTGTTAATTATAATAGATTTTTTGTAATTGGTTAAGTTGGGGTTGAAACGGGCCCACCCATATTACCTTATCAATGGATTATCAGCGTATTTCAATGAATCACATTATTTTGGTATTACAACAAACCATATTGTGATGGGCTGCATTATTGTAAGTATAAAGAACATAAGGGTGGGCTTGGATCCATAATACGTTGCCATAAGTTTGACCTCTATCTCCAGGTTGCCTCATGGTCTACATGATGCGTTTCTATGGTCTTGGAACCTTGGGTTATGGAGTGAAACTTGTCACTCCTGACCACTTGATCCAAACACATTGGGCAAAATGTCAAGGTTTATGTGTATGTTAGGAACCTTGGCTTGTGGTGTGAAACTCTTTGCTTCCCACCACTTTTCCCACACCATTGGGCTAAAATGTTAAGTTGCACGCATGGGATTGAAACCTTGGTTCATTGTGTGAAACTTTTTGCTTTGTACTACTTGACCCAAACCCACTGGGCAATGTTAAGGTTCATCCATAGGATTGGAAGCTCCCCGCTTCCCATCACTTGCCCTAAACCTGATGGGCAAGTGTTAAGGTTCACGAATGGGATTGGAACCTTGGCTTATGATGTGAAATAGTTTTCTCCCTATTGCTTGCCTTAAACTCCATGGACAAATTTTAAGTTTCACCCTTGGGATTAGACCTTGGCTTATGGTGTGAAACTCCTCTCTTTCCACTGCTTGTCTCAGAGCTATTTGGATAAAACTGTTAAGGTTTACCCATGGCATTGGATTGTTGGTTTAGGGTGAAACTCTTTGCTCCTCATCTCTTGCCCCAAACCCCATTGGGCAAAAATGTTAAGGTTCACCCATTGGTTTGGAACCTTGGCTTACGGTTTTTGGATAAAACTGTTAAGGTTTACCCATGGCATTGGATTGTTGGTTTAGGGTGAAACTCTTTGCTCCTCATCTCTTGCCCCAAACCCCATTGGGCAAAAATGTTAAGGTTCACCCTTTGGTTTGGAACCTTGGCTTACGGTTATAAACTTCTCATTCCTCACCTCTTCCCCCACACAGATTAGGCTTATTATAAATTGATTATAATAGAACTTTACCCCCTCTCTCTTTCTCCCTCTTTTATCTGCCCAAAAAAGAGTGCGCTGCAGCACCGCTTTGTTATCCTTTGATTGTTATCAATCTGGGTATTTGTAATGGAGATCTGCTCAACTGCTTTTCATTGTTCTTGTGTTTGAGATATCTAGTTTTTGGCATGAAATATGATGAAATATTGTAGTGAGTTAATTGTTCTTTTAGTATGCATTTTGCTTGTGAACATTGTATATGATTTTGTAATTCTGTATTTGCAGTTTATACTTTTAATTGTATACTACTAGTCCAACAGATATTCATTATTTGAAGTCTTCTTACACAGTGGATGGATAAGGAAGGAAGAACACCTCTCATTCTTGCATGTACAAGAGGTGATTTACTGGAGATGGCTTTGACATTACTTGACTTAGGTGCCAATTTGAATGCATATAGACCTGGTATGGATTCTTGCACTTGATTCTTTAATTCTCTTTAAAAGAAAATGATTTTTTTGAGGGGAAGTAGACAAAGTTCTCTTTGGTATGTTAGATCAGATCCAAGTTCCAGCTCTCAAGACAACTGAATGAGCTGGAACCGTTTGAAGACCAATCATAGGGAGAAATCAGAACAAAATTTTAGAATGGCTGGAATGTCTTCAAAATTCCAGCTATGGTCAGATGCTAAATACAGGTCAAAACGTATGCATTATAAATAAAATACCCTAACATAGCATAACTGTTTGCTGTAGAAGAACTAAACTCCATCCTGAGAATCATGTTGTCCAATTCTGGGGAATTAGGGGCCCTTAGATCATCTAGCAGATTGATACCAAGATGCTGTGTCACAAACATCTGAATTGTTTGTGTGTCCCCAACCATGATTTAATCTTGTCCAACAGTACTAGGGAGGTAGTGGAACTGCCTCCAAGCATTGCTTGTTATCAATGATTGCAGGATGTGGGGAAGCACAGAGCTGCTTCCTGCTAGAAGTGCTTCTGTGGCAAGGTCATGGAAAAGGGCATGAATGTTCCTATGCTTTGAACTTACCCTGAATCTGAAATGAAAATGTGAACATTTTCCTCCAAGTTTGTTTCCTCCAAATAGTCTAGCTCACTGCTGGTCCTTCCTGTCACAGCTAACAATTTTTTGCTTGGGAACTTCAGATCTTGTTCAGGATTTCCATCTTGAAGTCTTCCTTGAGTCTATCTGCAGCCATATCCTGTACACAATGGATCAAAGGAAAAAAAAAAAATGTTGCCTTCTGGCGACCAGAGGTAGCAGAGTCTTTCCAGGTGCAGTTAAATGTAAAAACTCTTTTGGCATATGGCAGCCCTAAGTAAACCTTCTTTTCATTGCTGCCTTACAGGGTCAATTGGTGGAAGTCCTTTGTGGAATCCAGGGACAGTGCCTCTCACAGCCCCTACTCTCCATGCCCATCCATTCCGTCCTCTCCCCTCCTCCAAAAGGATAAAAAAGCTAAAGTATGCTTTGCTTTTGGTTCAACGCTAATGGAAATTCAAGTGAAAATGACCCGATGAGCCAATAGTTCAAAAGAGATGAAGGTCTAAAATTGACTAAATCCATCATCTGGCTTCAGCGTGCTTAACAATCCTTGTTGATGCAAGAAGGCAACTCAACACACTAGTTGGAATGCCATATCAGCATCATGTCAACATGTTCCAGTTGAAAAAAATGGTTCACTTTGTTAGAAATTGAAGGGATACCAATATAAGATGAGTAGAAGATCAGATAAGTAACACAGGAGATCTGTGTAGCAATTTTTATAATTGGAGAATTACAATATAATTGTTCTCGAGCATAGTTGCTGGTAGTGCATCTTTACTCCCTGGTACTTGTGTTGGACATGGAGACACATCTCAAAGACTCTTGAAACACAAGGACATTCCTTGTGGTGTCTCCAAGGCATTCTTGAGCATCTGTGAGATATCTTCTTTCTGGTGATGCTAAAATACTTTACAAAAATGGGGGTGCAATCCTCCTAAATCCCTAAGCCCCTTCTAAACCCTAAAATAAATTATTTTGACTCTTATTCAACCTTAGTTCACTTCTGAACTTGAGTGAGTCTTACTTCCTACTTGTACATCTCTTTTCACTATTCATGCCAACTTAATGGCATATTTTATATTAGTATGTGTAGATACTTGGGGGTAACCTTTGGCTTCGCTCCCATGATTGCAAGATATTGCCTCTGCTCAGACTTACTACTTGCCACGTCTATTGGGCTACATTGAATCCATATATGGATGAAGTAGTTAACCCAATCAATATTTCAACTTCCATGGTGACTATATGATTCTGCTTCTAATTTCACATATTGCCTGGGAATGGATGTTGGGTCTTCACTTTAAAACGTGCTTACTTCAACCACTTGATCTTATTCTATTTGATAAAATAACAATATGATGCACTTAAGCTATCTTTATATTAATATAATCTCTATTTTGGTATTTTCCTATAGTTTACTTAAGAGAATTAATAATATGTATTGTTGAATGTTAAATTTGTGAATATACACATAACTGTTTTGAACACCTTTCCGTGTAACTGCATAAAGTTTTCTAAAAGGAATAAAAACATTTCCAAATTCTCTGTAGATGTTTCTATGCCAAGAGGTTTTTCCTCGGTTAATTATTTGAGTCTTTTATATAGGTGCAGGATTTAAATTTCTTTTCAATATTTTGAAATTCTTTGTAGTTGCTTTCCTGCGCACAGAAAGTCGAGAATGCTGGATTCATCATGATAATTCTTCTTGTATTTTGAAAGCTCTGTTTGGTGAATTATGTCTGTTTGCAGTATAGCTGATTATGGATTATCTCGTTTTTGTCTTTGTGGTAACAAGTAGCAAAGGCATTCTCTGCATTGCTTGCCCAAACTCTCTTTATTTTCTTGTCTTCCCTTCAGCCGCCTATGCAATAACTTGAGTAACTGCAAGCAGTCTTTCAGTAGAGAAATGGTGAATGGGTCAGAAATAAATTAATAATAAATAACTTCATTTTCTGCATCCATTTGCTGGTGGTTTAACTGTCTTTTCAATCCACAAACTAAAAAGAAAAAAAACTGACCAAACTTTTTTTTGTGTGTTAATATTATCTTTGATATTCACATAATATGGAACATAAGGAGCTATTTCTAGAGCTCTAATTGGTAGTATTCTGCAGGCTGTCATGGAGGAACTCCTTTACATCATGCTGCGAAACGAGGTCATGACAAAACTGTAACAATGCTGCTTCATCGTGGAGGTGTGTTCTAAACTATTTTCTCTAGTGTTATGTATCAAGCAGATGTGATTTATACATAACTGCATTGAAATACAGTGGCTCATGCATATATTTGAGGATTTATACCAATGTATATTATGTATTCCAGTGATGATTAATGTACATATCCAAGGATTTGATGTATTTTCTTTTTCCAGCAAATCCTTTAGCAACCAATGATGATTGTGAGACTCCTCTTCAAATGGCAAGGGCTAAGGGCCATGTTACTGTGGTTCGGATGATTGAGGTAAAGCAAGACATTTGGTTCTTTCTACTGCCTTGCATGTCTTATGTGGCTTTCTTTGCTTTTCAACAGAGTCTTTAGGGAATAACCATTCAGAAAAATACTGCAATGAAGAGTGATCTAAAATGTATGTGTTTACATGGAAATACAGCCTATATATAGTATGCAATTCCATGCTATGATGATCAAATTATCTCAATGCATAGTTATAAAGTTTGGCTGAACTTGACATAAGTTCAGTCTGATCCAAATTTTTTGGATCGTCTGCAATGTTTTGGTCCTGTTGGAAATTTTTTATTTTTGACTTTTATTAAAGTATTCACATAATGGGGGAAAAATCCCACAGACCTTAAATTTCTATAGAACCTCAAGCCACTATACCTCTGAACATTTTCACCCTTCCATACCTTGTAACTACCTCTCAGTGTGTAATTGGATATTGTAGGAATGATGCAATGGTGTGCTGTAGGTCAATTCTTTGTGTAATCTGCCATGAAGGCTTTCCATTGAGCTTCTCTTTTATGTTTGCAATGATCTTATCTAACGAGTTATCGCTCTATTGGAATCCTTCTTATTTCATATATATTTGCTATTACTATGATTGAAAATGTAAAACAGGAATGGATTTCCCTTTTCCGTGGTATGATTCGAGAACTTTCTGGACCAGGCTTTTTGGAAGCATTAGCACCTCAGTGGATATCAAAGAAAATGTATGTACAAGTGATGAGTTTTATTGACAAGTAAAAAAACTTTAGTTAGAGTGCCTTTGTTTGCAAATTTATATGGCTCAGCTGGATTCATGCTATACTGCTTTCATATTTACTAACTGCTCTTCATCTTCAGAAAGTTGTGTCATTTGTGGATTTAATCAGTTTAATGGGTTCTGCTGGTGATCTTATAAAGCTTTTTTAAAAGATTGCAGCACATGACTATCGTAGAGTTTTGAACTTTCATGTGATCTTGCAGCTGGGCTGTAGTGTTGCCTTCTGCATCAAACAATCCTAGGAGGCCTCCAAGATTTGAGTTGGTTATTTATCCATCACCGAAGGTAGTTTGCTTGATCTGGGTTTTGGTATTCTTCAATCATGGCAATAAAAATGAAAGATTTCATATGTTTTTGCCATTACTTAAGATTTTTCTTTGAATTCTGCATCAAATATTTCCAAGTAAGTCAGGTACATTAGAAGGTCTTGTTCCTTGTTGTTTTTATTCATGAAGATGATGCTGTTGGTAATTTGAACGTTAGGTTTCACAACCAAGAACAATTGTTTTCCTGTCCAAGGTTGAAGTTGAAGAACCCAAATTCAGTTTGCCTGATCCTGTGCTTGTTCTATTGGACAAAGGCTCAAGTGAGTGTTTCTTACTCAATTATTAGGTCTTTCCCGACTTCAAAAAATGGAGTATGTTCATTGTTGCAAAATGTATATGTGATTAGTCCTTCAGTTTGCAATGGTCATATACTCTATAGATCTTTGTCAGTGCTAGCTAAATATTTGATGCTAAATATAATCACTTCTCTCTTTGTTCTGATTTCTGCATCTGTACTTCTATTCTATTTAGCTAATGGGTCATTGCTTTTAACAATTATTTATAACAGTATTTATTTCCTTTTCATATCTCAGAATGAAGATTTCTCTTTCTTAGCTTTCAATAGTTGTTTTCAGCTTAACATGTTTATATCTACTTCATCAATGTAATGAGTAAATGTTTTTCAACAATTCATTACGTTCTTAGTTTTTTATTTTTTATTTTTTGCATTGCACTTGTGAGGTAGTTTTTGTATTTTGCATGTATCATAACTAGGATTTACCTTTCCTAGCTTTCAAGGTAAAAGTTAAAATGGGCAAGTGGGTGCCTAAAGATAAGATAAGACAATTCTATTAATGTCCATGAAAGAGTAAAGTAGGTCAATGCAACTCACAATTACAATGCATTGTAGTAACCAGAAAAGCATCGACAAGATAAACAAACTAGAGTAAGCTACAGTAAAGTGAAATTACTGTGCAACCACCAATCATAGTCTTGAGAGTGGACCCATAAATGGATAAACCCTAAACATGTTGTAATTCAACAATCAAGAAAAAAGAGAGAAATAGAGGAGCTCAAGTGGTTCAACAACCAACTCTAATTAGTAGTGGAATGCAAAGTAGAATAGAGCCATCCTCATCACCAACTGCCCCAAAGGAGCCAACACTTGATCCAATGATGCTCCTAGGAGAGTGGCCAGTGTAGGTGGCATATTAAACATGGCTCTAGCTCGAGTCACCTAGTATGTGTCTATGACACGTATGAACATTTTGTATAGGTTGTCATGTGTGGATATGTGACACCTTTTTGTATAAATAAGGGGGTAAATCTTCATTTTTGGAGATATGGACACTGACGGGTGGTTGCTAGGTAGACAATTACCAATTGTCTACCTCATTCATCCTCTTGTTTATATACATCTTTTGCTTTCTTGATTGATAACAATTGTAGGTTGAGCTCTTGCAGACAATGGATATGTTGTACATTGTTGCATGATGCTTTGTTAATCTAATTTTCACATCATTTAGTGATTGTTGTGTGTATTGATGGATTGCCTGTGTGATTAATGTTAACATGTGTTTATAAACATTCATTCTTAGTAATTGCATGTTCTTTTGAATTGCATATGAAATAACAAACTAATGTGATACAATTGGCGCTATTGTCATAAGAAGTCTAGATCGAAAGATTGTGGTGACGAACATGAACATGACGAAAGAATTGGATGAATGATAATCCACAATGTATGCAATCTTGGATGCGAGCAATGACGAACAAGAGAGGAGCCTATACATAGGTCCAAGTGGATCTTGCAATGAACAACACAACCAAACAATGGACATGGTGAAGACCACTTGCGTGGGGATGTGCAACAAAGTGTGATGCAACCATAAGGAAGCGTCTTCTACATATGGTCAAAACTGTAGAAGGTGAATATTCTACATAGCCTCCTTGTGATGAGGGAAGAGAAAGTGTGCAAACAATTGTGTTTGTTCTTTTGGAACAAAGATGCACAAACAATAGCAATGACACCATCTTAACTTTCACGGTGATGGAGGAAGTTTTGTCACTGGAAATTGAACGAATTGGGTCCCCTTGAAATTAGACAAAAGAAACTATTTATGTCAAGTAGAGAAGTGTAAAACGAGAAGAGCAAATATGGTGGAGACATTGTTGCTATCCACAAAAAATGAACATACAACAAGCACTAAACACATTAAAGGAGATGCGTACGTAGAAGAGGATGTTTGCTCAAATGAAGGCAATGAAGTAATTTGCACAAGTGAACAAGGTGTGAGTGACCCCAATATTGACATAGATGCGGAAGGGAGTGTTTGGTCCGACACAAAATGAAAAAAGAGCATGTTAGGAAGTGGGTGGAGTTTTGGCACTGATCAAAGTCGACATGTCCGTATTCACAAAGGTCATGTAGTATCAACATGTCCATTGAAAGACGCTTAAGCTTTGGACAATCACTTGAAGGAAGGCCATCAACCGATAAGTAGATCCAACCAACAAGCATACCACCAACTCCTCCAAGCTTAGGACCATCACAACCACTAATAGCTACCACAGTAGTAGGCAAGCAAAAATGCTTGAAGTTTAAGGCAACGGGATAGAAGATCCCATTCGTCATATTGGTACTTGTGTTACGATATGGAAAATAAATGGAGTTATAAACGAAACGGTCTAGATGCAACTGTTCCTCTTGCAAGCTTTGTTTAATTTGTGGGATGAATTCAAGAGAGACTTTGAGATAGATTAGAATCTTATGTGATAATATGGAAACCATCGAAAGGTGTATATCACAAGACAAAAAAGATAAAAATGTCAAAGACTCAAATCATATAAGCGTTGTTTGAAGGAACTTATCAACAAAATGAAGCAACTTGTTGATGGGCTCCAAAAGAGGTGGTTTATGGATGAACAAGATGAAAGTTATGCCTCCAATGTCATACTAAGAGGCTTTTGACAAGGCGTTAATTTTGGAGAACGAGATGAAGACGGCGACAGTGGGAGGTTGTCAAAGTTGAGCTAAGAGTAGCTTCAAGTTTCAACAATTACGAAGGAGAAGAAAAGTGTAGCATGTCAATTAAAGAGCCAAAGAAGGACTCATTGCTGATGTGCAAATTGAAAGAAGAGAAGAAGAAAAAAGATAAACTTGTCATTTGCTGTTTGGAGTGTCAAACAAATGGATACAAGAAAGCCAATTGCCTGAAATGTTCTTGGTATGATATATGTAAGGTACACAAACATTTGGTGTTAGAATGTTCATTTAAATTAAAGAGTAAGAAGCATTAGATGTTGGCACTCCAAAAGGAAGTTGAGGAGAAACCAAGTACCTCAAAGAGTGGGGTGGTGCAATGATTGGAGGATACTGAAACAACTGTCAAGAAAGAAGTAATGGTGGTCAAATGGGTAACTAGTCAGATTGCAAAGAATGTGGACAACCATATTCAATATGACATGGCCAGAGGTTAATTGTTCAATTTCACAAATGCTGTGAGCATTGGTAAGCAAATGATGTGCAGGTGGGTTGAATCGAGCAACCATGGGGAAGATGATTGTCTAAAGAAAAAAGGGTGTAGTCAGAATGTCAACTTGCTTGACATCAAGAAAACAAATATGGGGACAAAGCAAGTCCTTGCCATGAATTGGGCATAGGTAAAGAAAAAGTTGAATATCTCGAATCAGCTGTGGAACAAAGGAGATTTCAGGAGGCCTGAATGCCAATCAAAGAGGATATGGGTAGAGAATTGGAAGATGAAGTTGACCAAGGGAGATAAACCACCATGCATCAGGACAGAGTTGTCATGTTGTAAAGCTTGACTACATGGTTGCTAGAGTCAAGCATACATGTCAAAGTGACAACACTATTTTGCTCATGGGAGAGGTCGTGCATAGGTCAAGAAAAAGAGAAGGGAACGTAGAAGTGTCATTGCCAAGGAAATGAATAAAAGACGAATATATCAACTTGACCGTGTTAATGATCGATGTCGAGAAGTGACCTATGCTGTTGCACATAGATGTAGTAGGTCACTCATTGATGCATGTAATGGTTAATAGCGATTCGAGCTTAAACTAGCTTCTAGAGAGAACGTGGAAGGTGTTTAGTGCTTCGACCTTATGGTTCCCAAATTTCAGTGCTTCGACCTTATGGTTCCCAAATTTCAATTGTTGGAAGCAAATCAGTATGAGATAAAGTTGAAGGGGGCATTAACTAAGCAGGTCACCATTTCAAAAAAAAAATGTTCTCACTATATTTTGTTTTGATCACATTACAAAATACTACTTATGATGGATTGCTAGTTCGTGGGTCGTTCCACATGTGAAAGTGGATCACAATTGAGAAAAGATTGAATCACATTCAATAAGGGACAAGACAAGTACATGATCAACTTGTAGTACTGGTTGGTGAGCAAGGACCTTGGGTCGCTGGATGAGTTAGATGTTTTTACATCCAACAAGAATAATAGACTAGAAGAACCAAAATGGAACTGAATGAAGACAATGCCCTAGAATTAGGAGAATGCATGGAAGGCAAAGGGCACTTTGATACTAGTCTCCTCCATTATTATTCTATCCAGTATGCTTATATGCCTAAATGTGGAGGAAGAACAAGGCATGCGAGACAAAGGGAAGATGGCAGTACGTGATGCCTTTGATGTGGGCGAGGTTAGTGGCACAACTAAAGTGAAGAAGAAGACAATGGACATGCACACAAATAAAGGAGATGAAAATATATAAATGAAAAGCCAACACACTAGTTCAACACAACAAAAGCAACCAAGGAACATCATGTCATCAAGTAGGAAGGACCATGCATGGTACAGGTCAGCCTAGAAGTAAACAAGGAAAAGATGATCTGCCATTGAGATGAATGGGATCAAGTTCTGGAGGCATTCACATTCAAAATATTCATGAAGTAAAAAAAGTATTTGTATGGACTTATAAGGAGCTCTAGGGAATGCCACCTAAGTTGTGCATCCATTGGATACCATTGGTTTTGGGAGCATAACCAGTGCAAAGGAGGCCATATTGTATGAACCTCAAGTATGCGGCATTAGTTAACACAGAGATACAAATAATGTTAGATGTTGACATTATCTTCAAAGTGATTGTGAGTGAATGGGTGTCCTCGTTCGTTATCAGTTTGAAGAAAGATAGCATGCAAACCAGAATTTGCATTGACTGCAAAAACCTGAACGCAATCACAATAAATGGTCCCTTTGCAATTCTGTTCACTGACACAATCTTGGAGGAGGTAGTTGGACAACAATTCTGTTCCTATCTGGATGGATTTTCCTATTACAGCCAAATCAACATCATGCAAAAGGATAAGTTTAAATCTACATATGTTGTCGAAAACGAGATTTATATGTAGAACCAAATGCCATTGGGGTTGTGTGTGCAATGCACTTGCACATTTCAATGCATCATCCTATATTTTTTCAAATACATGTTGAGTGGAAAGTTCAATGTCATCCTTAATAATTTGTTGTTGTGTGGATGAAAGGAAGAGCATTTGAAGCCATTAGAGGAATGCATGCAATTGTGCATGAATGCTTGCCTTTTGTTAAACCCCAAAATGTGCAAGTTGCTAGTACCACAAGGAAGCTATTTGGTCATGTTATTTGTTAGATTTGGATGAATATGGATCTAGATAAGATCCACATCATTGTAAGCATGGACGAAACTATTGAACATGGAATCAACAAGTGTTATTTGTGCTCTTGACCGTAGTTCAACAAATGAATGGGGAGGTTTCTACCCTCTCCAACCTCTGAATCTTGGGCCGATTCCCTTTACCTTCTATCTAATTAGAAAAATAAAAAAAGAAAACAAATCTAAAATATACAGAGAATGAATAAGCTAAAAAACAAGGAAAAAAAACCATTTTGAAAGTGCAGAAAACAAATCTGATCTACTTTTGTTTTGGGAGAAAAGGGTGCAAGAGAAAAGAAAATGAAAATACGGCCGAAGCCGTAGCAAGGTTCAGGTTTGGTGCAATTAGCAGTTCAATAGTGACCAAATAACTTCAGCGTGTGAGATCCTTGAATAATTTGCAACAACAATGAAAGAAAGGACTAACAAGGGAAAGGCGGACAGAGCCACTAATTTCACACATTTATGAAACAAGAAGTCAACGATACTTTTGAATCAAAATGCCACACAATTCTTTTATTAATGAAAATATGACTAAAGCCATTGCAAGGTTCAGGTTTGGTGCAATTAGCAGTTCAGCAGTGGTCGAATAACTTCAGTGTGTGAGATTCTGATATAATCTGCAACAACTATGAAAGAAAGGACTAACAGGGAAAAGGAGGGTAGAGCCACTAATTCCACATATTCATGAAACAAGAAGTCAACAATACTTTTGAATCAAAATGCCACACACAATTCTTTCATTGATTTGCATTGTTTGAATTATTTCTTACAATGTCACTCCACATAGTAGCTCTAGTATGTTTCAAAGGCCAAAAAACCCTTACAATGAGCATCAAGCTCTTATTTATACTTGAAAGTGCAACCACAAAATGGACTACATACAATGTATCTTGGTGATAATTACGAGGTGACACATCATCTTTATCCTTTTGCCAAAAATAGACACGGAGCGGGGCGCTTCAGAGCAAATGTTGCTGACCGAGACGTTCTTGAGGAAAACATGCATTGTTCAAGAGTGGGATGTGCCCAAAGTGAAGCATCTCTGAAGTCTTGACCTTGTCTCTTCACATCCTTCACCTTGTTTTGTGTGACAGGACTTGGTCTGGAAGCAATGGTAGTAGTCAAGTACTACAATTCCGACAACTTGCGGCGATGTCAATCTTGATTGACGAGAGATCCTAGATGGTGCCTTATCCATTGGTCCATGGAGTCTTCTGCTGGACTTTCTGTATCCTACCTACTTTGGTTGAATTATCGTTTGCTTGATTTCCTACTTTGTGTTAGAGGGAATGGAGGTTCCATTTAATGCATCAATGTTGTCGGTTAGTTCCTTATATGTATCTCTTTGAAGATCTTTCGCTTTTGTATCCAACTGTTTTATTTGTTCATGCAGTTCTTCAAGCCTGCTTGTAACTTCCTTTAAGTTATCTGGCTGAATATCCCTTTCTCTTTATTCTTCAATGATTTCAACAAGTTGCTTTGTCATGAACATGTTAAGATTTGGCAAGCCCTTTTCAATGATCTCGTTGATCTTCTTTTGTGCCTCACCAACCGCTTGTAATTTGGCGAGGTTCTCTTTGCAACTCACCAACTTGCTTAGCTTATAAGGGATGATCTTAAGTTGCTCGATAATGGTATCTTTGTTTGTTAGATCTTGCTGCTTCACTTGATGAACACTTATTCTTTGAACTTGTTTCATGATCTCATTGTGTCCCTTTCTTGCTTCTAGTTGTATCCTATTTTATTCTATAGTCAGGGCCACTTGGTCTATCAGCTCCTCACCCCCTTATGATAAAAGAGAAATACCCCTTTGGCACATTGAATATCTTCGTCAATTTCCTCCCAAAGGAATTGCACTTGTTTAGGTGCTAATGTTTGAGAATTCAACTCCGTTATCTTTGCCTCTGCCTCGGCCCATGCTTGTGTGAGCCTCTAAATTTCTTTATCTTTTTGCTCTTCTAGCTCTTGGACAATGGCTTTCGACTATTTTATCTCCTTTTGTAAAACACGCTCGTTTTTTGCTAGTTCTCGCATGGTAACAAGCTGTTGTTCCATCTATTCTTCCCTTGCCTTTAGTTCTCTTAGAATCTGAATTTGTTGTTTTGCTTCCTACCTCCCATGATTCCTCTCAACTTTCAGTTGCTTTTCAAGTTCTTCTTTCTCTTGTTTGAGCAGTTGCACTTGGTCCTAGTACTGTTTTTCTTGCTTTGCCTATTGTTTGACTTCTTTCTCTATTAGAGCAGTCTATTATTGGTCTCGTTGTTGAGCCACTTCTTCATGCTTGTGTTTAATGTTCATCTATAACTCGCGAACTTCTTCAATTTTCTCTTCGGCCTGCCCCCTATAATTTCTAGCTTCCTAGTTTTCTTACAACAATTTGACTTTCAAGATATCTAGGATGTCCATGGTTGAGATTTTGTCAAAGTTTGGACATCCAACTGGTGTTTATGATCCAGGTTGATGTGATGGGGTATCAGGGTTTATGTCAATAGGTACAATGGTTGTGGTGTGCAGACGGATTAGAGAGGTAGTGACGCAGAGATGGAAGGACAAGCAACTTGTTTAATTTGTGTGAAAACTTGTTCCATGCTAACACCAATGGCGGTTAATGTAGATTTAGGGAAAACAGGTTTCTTTGCCCATGTTACTTTGGGCTTTGAGGATGATGGTTGTACAACTGATGTATGTTTGTGTGGAGATGCATTTGGTCTACGTGATTCAGTTATGTGAATGACTGTGCTTAATTATGGTGGATAGAGGACAACAAAAGAAGGGGCATATTAGAAGAGGGGATTGAAGAAGAAGGTGGGAAATAATTATGGGAAATAAAAGAAGTGAATGGAGTAGGAACAAGGGGGTTGTGAGAAAAAAGGGTCAGGATAATTCTGAGCCTCTGAAACGGTTGTTCTTGCTTCAACCATTTCTTCATTAGCAAAACGATGTACAATTGTTTCTGTTTCAAGAGGATCCATACCTTGAAAGTAAGCATCGCTCATGTTTATTGAGTAAGCTCCTTGGTCCATTTCAACGTGTGCTTGTCGAGGTCCCTGAGGTATTTCTCCTTTAGATGTCTTTTCAGTCAGTTTTTGCTTTCTTTTTGCTTGGGTCTTCCGTTTTTGTGCACCTATTCATCTTTTTGCTTCTGGGCCATATTTAACTTGATTTTTATTTTTGTCAAAGCAACATCGCCCTTTGTCTTCTTGGATGTACTACTTTTTGGATGTATTCTTTGTTACTCTTCCAGGTGAATCTCCCCCTTCTAGTCCTTTCTCATTAGGGTGACCTTGATTCCAGATCAAAGAAAAAACTGGGTTTTCTTGATGTTTTTTTAGAATAGTATCAACTACATCAAGCTCGAAACGCATGTCTCCATGTGAGCATTTTCTCCAAGCTCCACTTGTGTTTCCCCATGAGGACCTTAAAAACTATGGAGTTGACCTTCACCTCTGGGTCAACCAATTTTGGCTCGCATATAGAAAGCATGCCATTTTGGTGGCTCTTTATACGGTCTTTCTAGTTCGTCCTTGTATGCCTTTTGAACCCTTGCGAGTTCTTCCTCCAAGTTTTATCAGCCTCCAGGTATGGCCTCCTTTTGTGGGTGTACTTTCTATTTATTCTACAACTCGCCAATATTTGCCTAAAAATAATATCTCGGCTGTAAGACCAAAACTTAGACATTTGTTTGTCTCAACTGTGTTAGCCTCACTTCTAGATGTAGATTACAATTTTTATGTTCTGCCTTGATTAATAGATATTTCCTCGACACTTTATACAAGGTTGTCTTTTTTTGTCCTTCAAATTTTTTTTGATGAGCACAGTCAAGCTGCCAGACCGCCTCAAGGTTGTAGATATATTTCGATACATATTTTGGTAACTCAATTGGCTGCCCTGAATATTCATATATCTAAATGAAAAATTGTCTCTCTCTTGGTAGAAATCATCCAATGGTCTTTCTCCTCAGGGTCCGAGCAAAGCCTTGGCAAATCTTGATAACCTAGGTACCTCCCCTTCCAATACTTGCACTATGGGGGTGTATATTTTAGCAAGAGTTCGTAGCAATCACGCTCTTCGCTCTTGACAAGAATGTTGGTCCAATTGCACACTAGTTGCGACCTCCCTGCAACAAACTAGTCTAGTTGAAGATCCAAGAACCATTTCCTTTTTTGTTGTATGATTAACCAAATCAGGTAAGATGAGTATCAAAAAGTGTACAAATTTTGGAAATTTTCGAACTGAACTCTTAGTTGTTGCGCATTGTACTTAACACAATCTATAGTATACGTAGACCAACGTATTCCTAAACCACACTTAGGATTGCTCCATGATCTTGCCACACCCTGTTATCATCATTTTGCCCCAGTAATGTAGCCATCCTCGATAGGGCCATGTGTGTGTCGACCTTTAGCTAGCCAATCCACAGTGGAAACTCAAATTGTTAAACCTATTTAGGTTTTTCTAGCTACGTCTTCAAGAACGTAGTATACTTTGTTCGATTGGGATTGAAAGGCTTCCATTTTCTATCTCTGGCTTCTACTTGATGGCCAATGTGGAAATATCATTTGGTACCTCGTGCTTATCTCTTGGGATTCTGATCATCTTATTTTCACTGTCATACTCTGGGTGCAATATTCTATGATTTCAGGGCACTCCCACACTTGAGGAATTAGGAGTTTTGCTATTTTGGAGGTACACAATTTGCTGATAGACCATGAATTGGTTTGTGGTTGAAATTATATTGCTTGAGAGCCTATTCCCTAACTGCACTAGGAGGCTCTCTATACCATCTTTCTAGTTCGTCCTTGTATGCCTTTTGAGCATTGAGTTTGGCCCTTGCGAGTTCTTCCTCCAAGTTTTTTCAGCCTCCAGGTGTGGCCTCCTTTCGTGGGTGTACTTTCTCTTTATCCTACAACTCGCCAATATTTGCCTAAAAACTGTATCTCGGCTGTAAGACCAAAACTTGGACATTTGTTTTAGTCTCAACTGTGTTAGCCTCACTTCTAGATGCGGATTATGGTTTTTATGTTATGCCTTGATTAATAGATATTTCCTCAACACTTTATACAGGGTCACCCTTTTTTGTCCTTTAAATTTTTTTTGATCAGCACTGTCAAGTTGCTAGACCGCCTCAAGGTTGCTATTGCTAGACCGCCTCAAGGTTGCAGATATAGTTGGATACATAGTTTGGTAATTCAATTGGCTGCCATGAATATTCGTATGTCCAATTCCAAGAACTATATCTTTCCTGATAGAAATCGCCCAATGGTCTTTCTCCTTGGGGTTTGAGCAAAGCCTTGGCAAATATTGATAACCTAGGTACCTCCCCTTCCAATCCTTGCACTATGGGGTGTATATTTTGGCAAGAACTCGTAACAATCACACTATTCACTCCTGACAAGAATTTTGGTCCAATTGCACACCAGTTGCGACCTCCCTTCAACAAATTGGTCTAGTTGAAGATCCAAGAACTATTCCCTTTTTTGTTGTATGATTAACCAAATTAGGTAAGATGAGTATCAAAAAGTGTATAACTTCTGGAAATTTTCCAACTGAACTCTTAGTTGTTGCACAATGTACTTCAACAATCTATAGTATAAGGTAGACCGGAGTATTCCTGAACCACACTTAGGATTGCTACATGATCCTACCACACCTTGCTATCATCGTACTACCCTAGTAACACAACCATCCTAGACATGGCCATCTGTGTGTCAACCTTTAGCTGGCCAATCCACAGTGGGAATTCAAACTGTTCAACCTATTCAGGTTTTTCCAGCTACGTCTTTAAGAACTCAACCCATCTCTCCTGACCATAACTCTTGTAGTATACTTTGTTTGATTGGGATTGAAAGGTAGTATACTTTGTTCGATTGGGATTGAAAGGCTTCCATTTTCCATCTTTGGCTTCGACACACATCATCTCCCTGATGGCCTATGTGGAAATATGATTTGGTACGTTGTGCTTATCTCCTAGGATTTTTATCATCTTATTTTCACTGTTGTACCTTGGGTGCAATATTCTGTGATTTCAAGGCACTCCCACACTTGAGGAATTAGGAATTTTGCCAGTTCAGAGGTCCACAATCAACTGATAGACCATGAATTAGTTTGTGGTTGAAATTATATTGCTTGAGAGCCTCTTCCCTAATTGCACTAGGAGGGTATCAATATTTCCCCTGATGGAAACTAGAGTATGGATCATGATATGTGTCCTCATGGGGTTTTTCTGTGGGTTCTCTTTTCTTGCTAATGTTTCTCTTTCTTTTTTTGCTCTCTTGGGGCTGACTCGGCTATGGTGGTTTGTACTCTTCATCTTTGTCATTGGTCTCCTTTTTGTGGTTTTCGCCTTTGACATACTTTGCAGTGCCTGTTCGATATTTTCGGCCAAGGAGTCATCACTCGCTATCATGGTTTCCAAAGAGTAGTGTAGGATCTTCCCAACGAGATATAATTGGTAGCTCATACATGTTCACAAGCAAAGCGAGGCGCACAAACGAGAGCGGGGCAGCCTGAGTGAGACGTTGTCGAGCAAGGTGTGTTGGAAGTGGGGTGCTCCAAGAGCGAGGTGCTCTATCGATCGGGGTGCTCTTGGAGTGGGGTTCTTTGCCAAGTGTGGTAGTCTCATGCGAGCCGGCCCGAGCAAGCGAAGCATTTTAGAAGCGAAACTGATGAAGTTTGTGCGTTCTTCCTCCATAAACTTGCAACTCTGAGATGTGAGAGCCTCGAATTGAGCTAGTTGTAGCCTTCCTTTTGCTTCATTGTACCCTTTGGAGAATTTTTTACCCCAAAAATGAAGCAATTGTTTTGAAAGGCTAAAATCCTTGTGCAACGAAAAAATACCATTTGGGAGTCCTTTTCCAAAAAGCTGAAACCATGGGCTGAATTGACTTTAAGACCATGATAGGCTATAGGGGCATTAGTGCCTTCTTCCTCTTCCCCACAAAAAACTACATGGCGTACATCCCTTCACCCATTGGAAAGTATTTGATATGATTGTGGGCCAATAATATCCTGCCCTCAATTTTGTGAGCATTGGAATATGTTGAGTAGTGTCCTTCCTCATGGTAGGATCTTAATAGATCGTTGACTTTTTCCCCTTTGACACATTTAAGAGGATGCCATCATACCATCTTTAAAACAAGATGTTGTATATAACTTAGTAGCTCGTCAATTGTCTCTTGGAACACTTCTTCTCACTTCTTGTTTGTCACCTAGGACGGTGTTGGTTAGGAGGTACTCCATTATATCACTCATCCATTTCGGCTTCCGTCTCACGGTTGTCTATCCCTTCGGTTGCTCAGGTTCATCTATAAATGCTATCTATTCCTCTACACAGGACAATGCCAGATTCTTGCAAGAAATTTGCCCTTGATCAACTGATTTGGTTTGATTTCAATGTTGAACTCTTGAATCTTGTTGATCCAACCAACTCTCTTATCTCCCTTTTCTCCTTGTAGGATAACCACAAACATTGTGGTTCTGCTCTATGAAATGTAATATTAAATATTTGAACTTCCTTAGGGCCTTCATCTTTGCAAACACCTGCTTTTCAATGAAGGTGTACCTCTCCTCATAGTTGTGTAGGGTTGGATTCATGAAAGATATAGGATGCTCATCCTCTTTGTCATATTTATGTGTGAGAACTACAACTATGCCAATGTCTATATCGGATACATTCGAGAAATTTAGATTCACAAGCACTGGGGCCTTGGTGATTGCATCCTTGATGCTTTGGAATGCTTGCTTTCCTTCTTCCGTCCAAGAAAGCATCCTTTTTCAGCAATTTTTGTTATTGGCCTAACAATCTTAGTGAAGTTTGTGACCCATGAAAGATATCATCCCCTTCATTGATGATGGTAAAGGTAGTTTTTGTATGGCTTTGACCCTATCCAGATTGATAGCCAGTCCATCCCTTGTTACAACACAACACAACTCAACAATTTTCCTTTGTGGACCAAGAAAATGGACTTCTTGGGGCTTAGCGAGATGTCAAATGTAGCGATCAAAAACAGTTTCCAAGTGTTTCAAATGCTTGTTCCTATATTTTGAGAAAACATTTATGGCATCGAGGTATATCAAGACAATATCTTTGAACAAGCTTGCAAAAGCAATGTCCATGGCTCTCTAAAAGGTGGCTTTTGCTTTGACAACCCAAAAGGCACTCTCTGATATGCAAATGTCCCCCATTTTGTGGTAAATGATGTTTTATATTGATCCTCACCTCAGAACCAAATTTGATTGTACCATGAGAATTCATTAAGTAGGGATAACACCTGTGAGCTTGCAACCTTCTGTAAAATTTGTTCCATCGGTGTAAGGGGGTAATGATCCTTCAATGAAGCTTTATTCAAATTCTGGAACTCTACATAGATCCAATCTTCTTTCTAACTTGCACCAAGTTTGCCACCCAAGTGGAGCGTTTGATTGGAAAGGTGATTTGCGCTTGTAGCAGCTTTAGCAACTACTTTTTCATCACAAGCTCAATTTTTCGTTGACCGGGCTCTGCTTTTGACAAAATGGTTAAGCCCCAAGTTCCAGGTCAATAGTGTGCTTGAACACATGCCTATCATAAACCTTTAGGTCTCCATAACTCCATGCTGTGACATAATTGTACTTGGTACATAATTATTTGAATAGGAGCTTTCCCTGGTTTGTACAATCTTTCCCTAGCAAGGGGGACTTCCCTTCATTGATCTCAATTGGTTAGTAATCCAATGTCTTCTTTGTCACACTCTCGTTTGGATTGAGGAAACTCTTGAGTGTAATTAGACCTTTTAATAGTTAGTTGGTCTTCAACTAATTGGTTCTATCTTGACATCATCATCATTTTCATTCTTGTTCTCAAACCAAAAACTCAACTATTATCATTATATACCTGCCAGTGATCTGAGTTCTCCGACATTGCTGGTCTATATACTATCTTTGCTTCCTTGGGCTTCGTCTACATGTTAGTCATGGGGTTGAATTTGGCAGCCAAAGATGCCAGTTCATCAATTTTTGTGTTTTCCTCCTTGTGCACCGCTTGAATTTCATAGGTGTTGAAGCTCTCTAGTAGGTCCCAAACTTTGTGATTGTACGCTTTCATTTTCTTGTTCTTAGTAGCACACACAAAGTTAACCTGTTGGACCATCAATTTGGAGTTGCTTAAGATCTTCAAATTCTTGACCCTTATTTATCTGCTTTGCATAGTCCTATACATAGAGCTTCTTACTTTTCCATGTTGTTAGTGCAGTTGGAGAGCAACTGACAGGAAAAACTAAGATATTATCCATGAGGACTTTTCAATTGAATCCTTGCACCAACACCATTTCAGGTCCTTGTTCCATTGAAATTCATGATCCAAGGTTGTGTTGTACCACGTATATGCCCCTTAGTAAATGCTAGTAATTGTTTTGGCTCTTGAAAAACTAGGTAATAACGCATTTCCATTTCTTCAAAGAACTTTTTTTTGTTCCCTTCATCGCTTTCTCTGTTCGTATCTCATTCGAATATTAACTCCCCTTCATGAACTTCCTCATCCATAAATTCAGGCAACTCGTTCTAGTTCACTGTCTCACTGTCATCCAACTTATGTAATAGATAGTTGTAGGGGGACTCATTGCCAATCCTGATTATATTTTCATCCCTTGGCACTTTCATATGTGTAATCCATAGCTAGGCACCTGCTATCTGATAACTTTTCCGTCCATTCTCCTAACAAGAGCATATTGAAATAACGAGGTAGGTCTACCACTAATACTTGTACCACCACTAGTTTTGGATGCCAGGCTATTGTCATGACTAAATTTTTCAAGGTTCTTGTGATGTTCACCTTGGTGCCATCCATATGAATGGGTTCTCTTGTGATAATGGTATACACTAGACCCATTTCCTTCCATATTGCTCTCAACATTATTGTCACAATAGATCTTGAGTTAACTATGCAGTTATGAATAAGGTTCCTTAAGATTTTGAAAGTGGAGGGTAAAGACGTCATGTCTTTGGGCTTGGGGGCATTAATAACATCCATAGCACTTACTGGTATGTCTATTGGATCTCCTGCCATGAGGTTTTGTTTGTCAAGTTCAATTGTTGTTGTTTGAGCTGGGGTTTGTCTTGTTTGTACAACTCTAGTTCTAGCATAAGTCATTTTATAATGTTTTAGAGATTCTTGTGGCAAATCTTTGTGATTGGGTTGTGATAATACTTCCAACATACTTACTTTGGCAGGAGTCTTCCTCAATTTGTTGGCGATGTTAACTCTTGATTTTTATTTTCCCTCTTTGGCCCTATATGCTCATGTGTGAATCGCCTATTCTACTTCGTTATAGCCTCCCTTCCTTTAGTTATCAACAAAGGGTATCTCGTACTCCTCTTGGCTGCCTGTTCAGTTCTTCCGTCGCTTTTCCTTTGTCCACTTAAGCCCTGTTTTTGGCCCCTTCAGATCCTCTAGTGCCCTTTTTTGTGGTATTGTAGCATTTGCCTCAGGGCCTCCTTTGCTTCCCCTGCTGTGCAAACAACGTTGGGTCTTGACCTGGGATCTTCACCAACATGTGGCCTCGCTTCAAGATTGTGGTTCCTGGACTTGCTTTGGCACTTGCATCGGATTGTGGGGGTTCAGGGAAAGGTCCAAGTCTTGGTGGACATTCGGTAGTCCTCATGTTGCATGAGACCGCATCCTGCTACTTGTTCATCCATAAGGCTTGCTCCTTAAAAGGGCAAAGTTCCTCCTCGAATTTTGTGAAATTTACTAGTACAATGTTATCCACATTCAAAGCTATCTGCATCAGAGGTACACCCGTGACTTCCTGAATTGTCCATTGCTGGTTAGTGGCTTGTTGATTGGTCCATTGCTAGTTAGCGACTTGTTGAATTGTCATTAATTGATTAGCCCCAACGGATGTATTTGTTGTCGCTTGACCAACCATTAAAACTTGTGGGGCTTGGCATTGCTGATTGTAAATCATGGCTTGCGTATAAGTTATAACATATTGCAACAACACACTCAACTGAGTTATGCCCAACATTATAGGTGAAGCACCATAGGGAACTAATCTGGGGATTGTTGTTTACCATGTTATTTTGTGATTTATTTACCATTGATCCACTTGTTTGTTGAGGTACTTGGTCCTTGGTTAGATATGTAGTTTTTATTGCCACCCTCTTGTTTGTTTGATCATCATTTTGTTTCTCAAGTCTCTGACCACAGATTTTAGTTCATTCATATATTCCATTATATTCAACACTTCTGCAACCTGTGATTGGCCCTGAGGTTGGTAAGTGGGGTTGGGGGTAGGTGTGGGCAATACCAAAGTCTGATTTGGGTGAACAATGGAACTTGGCATGGTCTGGCTTGGGTACGTGATGGTATATAGGGTGCTTGATTGAGCTTTCATTGAGGTGTTAAAGGAAAGCAATGTGACTTTGTTAGCTTTTGAAGCTATAAACTTGAAGGAAATGCAACCACAAGTAATGAAATAAGAAAGCTATGTTATATCTATGATAATGGCTACCTAATAAGCATGAAAATAACATGAGATACTTCTGAAATAACTCATGTAACAACCATTAATGAAAGCTCACGAAAATAGAAATTGGATACAATATCTCTCTACTGCTCTATTAGTGCATGCTATGGATAATGCATGCTTCATTACCAATTACAATGCTAAGTCACAAATATATACTAGTATGTGACTCTTCACTTTCCTACCCTAAGGACACGTGCATTCTGCATGATAGACACTTGTGCACATGCATTCATTGTACTATGCATGAAAAATCTTTTTCAATGAAAAATTTCTTTTTCTTCGGTTTTTTTTTTGCCGATTCTTTGCCAATTTTTCCCCCATTTTTTGCCGATTACCGATTTTTGCCAATTTTAAAAAATGCTGATTCTTTGCCGATTCCGATTTTCTCGACTATGGATCGGTGCATCTGGGTTAAAGTCATTTTTGACTTTATCATAAAATGAGAACCATGGAGGACGATTGTTATACCATTTGTTGAGCTTGTATTTGTATGCTTTTGGTGCATTCATCTTGGATTTGGTGAGCTCTTCATTCAAATTCCTCTTAGCCTTCAAATTGGGTCTCCTTTCATGCACATATTTATTCTTCACCCCTCTTGTCAAAAAGGATTCTACAAATATCACATCTCGATCATAGGACCAATAATTAGACAATTTTCTCAGTTCGAGGTTTTCAAGCCAGTTTGCAGGCTGTGGATTGCACTCCTTGTTTATCCTGTAAAAAGATGTCCTCGTCGAATCCTTAAAGAATAAATCTATGTAATGCATTTGCCTGATGTATTCAAGGCTAAGTAGATGTCTTGGTACATGCATAGTAGTTCAAAAGGGTTACCTAAGAATCCATACAACTTGAAAAGTGATTTATTCTTCCCTAGGTAGAAGTCGCCTTTTTGTTCACCATTGGTTGGCCCGATCGGTGCTTTACTCCTTTTGGATAGTTTGGGCATGTCTCCTTTTAGGCCTGTAATAATACGTTCATACATGTTAGTGTAGAACTCATAGTTCTTCCCTTTCTCTCGAAGAGGTACTTTTTTAAATTGCACATTGGTAGCAGTTTCCCCTCGTCTACCTTTTCTAGCTGCAACCTTGGGAACTAACTTTTCTGTTGATAAATGATTAACCACATAAGGTATGTAGGTGTAGATGAATGCTTTGGCCTTCTCAAAGTTCTTGAACTAGTGGTCCATTTGGTATTCTATGAATGTTGCACAGTCAAGTGATTAAAATATTCCAAGGTAATGTTGAACTACGTGTAGCAATGTTATGTGCTCCTCTTGTACCTTCTTGTCATCCTACCAACCTAGTTTTGCGGCCATTCCAGATATAATGTACTTACTTTGGGCTCAAATTGGCTACTCCATAGAGGGAGTTCAAAATTTGGAGCTTGCTTGGGTCTTATCAATTGTTCCTTTAAGAATTCAACCCATCTCTTTTTGTTGAACTTCTTGTAATAGGATAGCTTGATCGAGGGAAGGCATAAACCCATTCTCCTCTACTAGCTTCAACATCCATCATTGCCGTTATTGTGATAGTGGAAGTAGAAATTGGTTCTTCTTCTTATGATCTTGTGTTGATAGTTCTTGTTCTATTGTCATAGGCTTTTGCCCACAATTCTATTTGTTTTGGGCATTCCCAAACTTGTGGTACTGGACACATCCTGAGGCCCAAGGTTCACATTTTGCTGATGATCCACAAATCGGCCCTTGGTCCTAAGTTGAATCTTCTTAGGGCCTCTTTTCTTACGACACTATGTGTATGTTTGAATCTCCCTTCATTGATTCTATCATATATGGGTCTTTGTAAGTACTTTCATGGGTTCTTTTCCTCTTCTTAATTCCCTTTTGTATTTGAGATTTTTTTTGGTTTGCTTGTGCTTGTAAATGGCATTGTTCTTCTTCGCTTATGTCGATTTCTATCATTTCTATCACGTTCAATGCTTTTGATCCTGGTATTGCCATCATTGCTTGTTGAATACCCTTCATGGGTGTGTCATTACTCATTGCCGAAGATTCCATGGAAATCACCCTTGTTTGAGAATGTGGATCGTTCTGAAGGAGTAGGACAAGACGGGGCGCTCTTTTGAAAGATGAGGTGCACTTTAAAGAGTAGGGCACATGTAGACAGAAAGGGTCGCACTTGAAACTTAGACTTGTGGAAGGGGCACACTGCCTATGGGAGTGGGACACATGGCTGACTTAGATGCATGGATAGGGTCAACTGAGACATAGTTGAGGTGCACTTGGGACTTGGGCACAAAATGCGGTGCACAAGATTCTAGCGGGCATGCTACTGACTTAGGCATAGAATTGGGTGTATTGGATGACAAAGCGCACTCTCTAGGAGGACAAGGTGCACCTAAAAATTATTTACTTGGACAAGGCACACTCAGTAGGGGAGTGAGGCACACTTTAGACTTGGGAATAGAACAAGGCGCACAAGACTCGAGCAAGGTGCATTTTGAGCTTCACACGTAGAAACAGCGTGACAAGACGAGACATTTTCATTTTTGGGATGCTTGGTTTGGCCTCAACATGGTCTCAGGAAAGGTGAGATGCCTTGGGAAAGACGGGTTTTGCCTTTGGAAGACTAGGGCACACTTTCAGGGCAGCATAACGAGTTTCCTTTCTTTGGTGAAAGAAAAGTAAAATGCACCAAGAAACAAAATGGAATGAGCGTACTTGGAACTGCCTGTTTGGTGAAATGTGGCCCTCGGATTTGGAGACAAATCAATGCTGATTTCTAAAGGCAAAAGTATCTCGTATTTAGCAACACTTAAACTTTGCCCAACTTGCTCTTCCTCTGGTGTGTTTGGGTGCCCTGATTTCAGCTTTTTTTTTCAGAAAACTCAAACTCTGGTTTTCGTTCTTCTGCTGAAAACTGCTTGTGGAGGGCGTCTCTTGGAAAACAAAACCTTAAATCAGCTTGGCTTCACCTCTTCTCAAATGGGTTTTTTTCAGATTTGCATTTTGTTGGGCAGATTGATGGCTGCAATGGGTTTGGAGGGTTTTGGAAGCTCAAGATGATCTCATGAAAACATAAAACATAAAATGAATTCACTTTTTCTGTTCCTCCATTTTAAATAAAAGAATGAGTGCCTTTTGTTTGCTCCCTTTTATCTTGAAAATGAGCGTATTTTTCCCTTTATGCCTCGTTAAAATGGAGTTGGATATTCCTTTTTAATTCTTCATTCACTTTTAAATTTAAAAAATGAAGTCGAGGCACCCTTCTTTTGGTTACAACTTGTCCAAAAACAGACTGATTGGAATTGCGAGAAGCTGAAATAGAAGAGAGAAATTCAATACTTGTAGGGATTTTCGTTCGGGTGAAATGAGTCATTTGGGCGAGGTGCAATCCATGGGCAAGGCACACTCACTAGGAGAGCAAAGTGCACTCTTTGCCTTACACATTTTTTTATTTTATTTTGTTTTCTTTTATTACATGAGGAAATTTACATTGGTGATTGCCCTATGAAAATTTACTAGCAACTATTTCGGCAAGTGGAAGAATTCCATTAACAAGCTCTGCCAAATAGCTACCCTCACTCTTGATGCCAATGTTCCAACTAAGGGTCTTCCAATGCCTCTAGAGACATAATAAGTTGGATATCATATGCTATGTTTTGCGAAGCAGTCTTTCTCAATTTAGAGCTCCATGGATGTACTCTAGAAGATAGTATACTCCCTCATCAAAAGATTGTGTGGGTCTATAGGCAAAAGCCAATGTTTGAGAAGCTAAAATAACCTTTTATCTTCCAACTCCTTTCCGATCTAAGGCTTGATGTCAAACATATTGAAAAGGATATTCCTCTTTGGCCTTGAAGTGGTTGGGAACAAGGGTGGGTGCTTGAACTTTTGTTATCGCGATAGCTTCTTTCCCTCTAATCTCTTTCCATGGTGAACGCTTCTATCGACAACCAGTTTGGACCCCTGTATTTGTATGACCAAGTGATAGATCATTACTCAACAATCGTTCCTTCTTTTGCTGCTGCCTAACAAAACCACTATCATCCTTGAAAGCACAAAACTGTTGGAATGCAAGCCTTACCTCGGCTTTACTCCCCAAAATTGTAGGAAACTACGTCATTTTTAGAACAATGGCTTCTTTATTGCTTAATGCGTTCCCTTCATCTGAACTCATTTGAACAACTTTAGGAGTTGCTGGTGAATACTCCTCCATAAGTTGGATGATATCTGCTTTTGAAATTTATTTTTGAAAAAGTAACGTATCTTCATAAGAGGATGTTCACATGTAAGCCCCTCAAACCTTGCAAACTTTATTTCCTCCAAGATAAAGATAAATGTTTCATATTCAGGATGTACACTTGCCTTTATCACCTCCATTGGGTTCTCTTCCTCTAAAATAAACGCTTCATATTCTAGCTCCAAAATTTTTCCCATTCTTCTCTAACCTTAGACTCTTCAATTTTAGAATCTTTGCTTTTCATCTCAAGTTCTCTGTTTGGCTCATAGGGTATCCCATGAATCTGGTAGTCCTCTTTTGGAATTTCCTCTTTAGAGAAGTAAAATGCATTCATGAATGAGGATCCACATGTTAATTCTTCAAGCTTTGCAGGTTTTCTTCCTCTTCGTATTCGAGCTCAATTTTTCCTTCCATTGCTCTTGTAGGCTTTAGTATAAATGTCACATGATCTAGTTGTAGACTCGTCTACATTACCTCTATAGATTCTCCTCCTCCATCTAAGAAAACAAATACCTCACATTCTTCTACAGCTCAGATTCCTTGTCTTTAGAATATTTTCTTTTCATCTCAGGTCTTTCTTTGGACCATGGGAGATATGGCCCTTGATGAGAATATTGGAGCTCTATACAAGGAGTGTCAATCCATCATCATTTGAATCTTCCCTTATCATCTCAGGTTCTCTCTCTAGCTGAGGGAATTGCGAATCGTGGTGAGTAGGTAGAGGATTCTTTGGAGGAGTTGTTAATCTATCAAAATGGAGATTGTGCATGACAACACTTTGGATAATGAGATACATCTTTCCATGCTGGGAGTTTGATGAATTGTGTAGGCTTTTGCTATGTTAACTTGAGGTATGGCCACTTGACCTACCACTGGCTAGTCCATCGTGAGTTGATTAATCATTGGTTGATTGACCATAGTGGGTTAATTCACCATATTGTTCTGCACCTGATTGGGTATCTGTATGTTTCTTTGCTGGGAAATCTATTAGTCCCCCTATTTGAATGCATGATATTGTGCCATAGACGTGTTCCATGTATGGAAAAACTCATTAAAAGCTGAATATAGTTAATTCCATCCATCAACTTTTGGAGAGGTGGAAAGGGTCCTTGATTGAGTGAGAGTTGGTGTGTCTTGCTGTTGAACTATGGGCTATCAAGGCCTCTAAGGCCTTTGGTATGTTTCAGTGGGGAAGGGTAGATGGAGACAAGGTTGGCATTGGTTGTTGGTAGGTTTGTGCATCCTGGTATGAGGTCTTTGACAATTGGGTAATTTGCGGTGGGGAAGTGTATTAGAATTGTTGGATAGATTCTTGGTTCATATGAACTAGATATTCTTGTTGAATGAAAACCATGGGGTTGTTGAATGGATTGAGCCGACTGAGATGCTTGTTCGTACTGTATTGGCTGGCCATACTACCCCTGATCACACGACACTTGGTATATAGGTGGCCCTATAGGGACATAGGCTTGCTGGAAAATTTGAGGGTACAGTACCCATGATGTACTTTGCATCATTTGAGGGTTCCTTCCTAGTGGAGTCATCATAATGCTGACCAAAATCCGTATTAATTGGAGCTTTTTATCTTGTATTCATAGACACTTTGTAGGTTTCAGACGAACTTGAATGCTTTCAAATTTAAAGTTTTTTGGAAGTAGGTGTTAGGAGATGAAGTCACTATCCAGATCTCTATTGTTCTTTAGCAAAAGGTAGCCGCAGAGATCTTGCTGCAAACGTCTAGTTTGCAGACGTCTAGTTTGCAGACGTCTATCTGCAAACGTCCAGACGGGTAGCTGCAGATGTCTAGCTGTAGACGTCCAGACGGGTAGCTAGATGTCTAGCTGCAGACGTTAAGACAGGTAGTTGCAGACGTCCAGACAGGTAGCTGCAAATGTCTAGTTGCAGACGTCCAGATGGGTAGTTCCAGACGTCTAGCTCCAGACAAGTAGCTGCCAGACGTGTAGCTCTGGTAGAGGAAACAAACAGTTTTCAGAGTCTTCCTTTGGGAGAGGAAACAAATAGTTTTCAGAGCCTTCGTTCATTTATCTATAAAGTGGGAACGACCCCTTGCATGTAAACAAGTTGTGAGAATGTAAAGTTTGCTGAAATCAATAAAATAAAGAAGGTGCCATTGCCCCGTGGTTTTTCCTGCACATTGAAGGTTTCCATGTAAAATATCTATGTTACTGTCTTTTCTGTGTTTTTTGCTTGCAGGTGAAATTTTAAGTTTTAACTAACATATGGTATCAGAGCCTTAGGGGTTCGAGTGGGAGCTGAAACAATGACAGGACGTGTAACCAAGTTCGAGATTGAGAATTTTGATGGCAGTAACTTCGCTCTATGGAAGATGGTGGAAAATTTGCTAATTCAAAATGACCAAGCCCTAGCCTTGAAAGGGGTCGCGAGTAAACCAAGCAACATGAAATATGAGGAGTGGGCAACGCTGGACAGGTAGGCAGTTTCTGTTAGAATATTATTATTGTTATAATGTGCACTATGCCTATAATTGACAGGTTGACATTTGTCTTCTGCCACTTGTCCCTGTCTTCAGTTTGAGTTGGAGTGGTGTCTTCTGAAAGACACTTGGAGTGGAGCTTATGACACTTGTCATATCTCCCTCCTAAGCTTGATGCTTATATATTGTAAGATAACTTGTAAATAATGTGTGCCTTATTTTTCAGTCCCAACATCTGGTATCAGAGCGGTGAGATCCGCCTATGGGATATGGAGTCAGGGAGTATGCTCTCCACTCGTTGAGTGGATCAGAAACCAGAAGCTCCCTATTTGTTTTCTGGTTTTTTAGTTTCCCTATTTTAGAGGACAATCCTCGCCATCCGAGGACAAGCCTCAAATTTTAGGATTGAATTTTTTCTCCGAAGTATCCTCTTCACTTGCTAAGTTGATCCTGTGAATGAGAAACGGAGAGAATTTTTTAAGAGTTTTGGCGATTCTGGCAATGTGGGGCTGTTTTTTTTTGCAGGGTGAAGGCACATTTAAAAAAAAAAACGTCACATTTTGCAGCGGCGAATTTTTTTTTAGAGCAGTCATCTTCAGAATATGAGTACACCAGCACGTATATCAGGAGGAGTACTATAAAATCGAGTACTCACACGCAAAAATCCGACAAGAAATGAGCAAGATATGGTTGTTTGAAGATGGACTGTTGCAGCTATTTTTTTCCTGCGCGATTTTTTCCGAAACGGAAATTTTTTTATTAATTTTTTTAGCAGTCCTTTTCCTGATGTTTTTGCACCATCATATAGATTATGAGAAGTACTACAACATCAAGTACTCACTTGCTTAATTCGGTAATGTATTGAGCAAGTTACAACTGCTCAAAGTTGGTTGTTTGCAGCAGTTTTGGGGCTGCGGAAAATTTGTTTTTTTTTGTTAAGGCACATCAGTTGCCAATTGTTGGATTGAGAAACATCTACAGCTGTAGTAGGTAACAATAAGCTAGATTGCAAAATTTTCAGTCATTCCCTCCAAAATTTCCCGCTCGGTCATTTCAAAATTTTCCCACCGAAACAGTTTCAAGCCAAAATTTCAAATTTCAAATTTGTAGAGGGCAATCTGTCCTGTTTTTTGCCTCTAAGAAGTCTTGTTGTATTTTCTTAAAATCAAGGGTCAAATTGTAACCGACTATAGCCTTATATATAGTCGTTGGAAAGGATTTTTTGAGAGGAATCCATTGGTGCAGTTTATTTTCAGTTTTGAAATCATTTAATATGCTAAATTGAAGTTTGAAGTTGAAATTGTAATTTGGAGTGCATTTTCGGTAGTATCCGACACTCCTTGACAAAATATTTGGCAAACTTGTGGGAATCTCAATTTTAAGTCATTGGGGGGACATTAAGCCAAGTTATTCATTATATTTGGCAAAATTGGAGGCATTATCATCATTGGTGGCATTGAAATTGTATCACACTTCAAGGTATATTTGGGACTATTCTTGAGCCATCTTTCCTAATACAATCATCAACTCAAGGGGTGATTTAGGGCCCCTTGCCTCTTGCTTGTGGAGACCTTTTGTGGCACTCTCTTGGCCACTAGGTGTTTGTTGTTTGCATCTTCTATTTGGGCTTTGTCTACATTTTATGCTTGCTATTACCCTTGCATGACTTTGGGTTTTATAATTGTAATCAAGTGTAGTTTCATTTCATACACACTTGACACTAAGCCATATACAAGCAAGCAAACACATACAAGCAAATTCTTATAAAGCAATAATACATTGGCACATCTATTGTAACAATTCTACAAAAAGCAAGCATCACATTTTTATAACCGCCTATGTTCCACGTATCAACTGCTCAAATACTTATAGTCTCCCTCACGTAAGGGCGGGTATATTGAGTAGTTTGGTATAAAGGTCTGGCAGGTTATTCCCTTTTAGAATCGCCTATGTTCCACGTATCAACTGCTCAAATGCTTATAGTCTCCCTCACGTAAGGGCGGGTATATTGAAAAGTTTGGTATAAAGGTCTGGAAAAATTCTAATTCTTACTCTCTTTGGATAGAAAAAGGCACTTATGTTCAACTTAACCCTCCCATTGTTGGAATCACTTGAAGATTCAGAGTGGAAAAACTAGGCGAACCCTCCTCTGGATCTTCAGCGGTGTACCCTAGATTTTTTTGAGGGCTCTAATTTGGCATTTGTCATTCTCACTTCATCCTTTGTTGAGCTCCCTTTTTCTTTTGATCCTTTTCTAAATCATGGCTACTACAAATCTATTAAGTGGACTTACAAAGAAACTTGAAGGAGCACAAACTTTTGCAAATTGGAAGTATGAGATGGAATCAATATTAATGATGAATGACATGTGGGACTTTGTGAAAGATAGGCAGGCTAATAAAGACCCACTCACTGCACCTCTAGACCCTAAAGAAAAAGCACAATTTGAGAAGAATTCCAATATAGCTTTAAGTCTAATCAAGCTAGCTACAGGAATTCAATGCTAGAGAAACTGTAAGGGCTACAAAAACACCTAAACAAGCATGGGATGCTCTCAATAGATTGTTTGATAGGCCAAGTCAAGATAATATTTTGTATCTCAAACAAAAATTGCACAATCTATGTATGAAAGGCTCACTTACCGATTATCTTATGGAAGTGAAGTCTATTAAGAATGATTTCTTAGCTATTGGTAAAACCCTAGATGATAATGAGTTAATTCCAATAATGTTGCATGGTCTTCCTTCAAAGTTTCACTCCTATGCTACCATGTTAGACTTGAGTGGTAAAACAATGAATTCCACACTTGAGGATATTGAGATCCTACTTAAGAAACATGAGCAAGCCCTAATCAAAGATGAAGAAATTGAAGCCACATCAGCAGCTTTTGCCACCAAGGCAACTTTACAACCTAAACAAAACAAGGGTCAAAATCAGCATAATCAGAATCAAAGGGGTAGACAACATCAGAGATACACACAGTACCAGACAACAACCACATCAGCAATAGTACCAGCAACAACCAAATCAGCAGTACCATCATCAACCACATCAGCAATAGTACCAGCAACAACCAAGATGGCAAACAAGACCTCAAGGGGGTCAAAACAACAATCAACAAGGGTGTGAATATTGTGGAAAATGGAATCATAATGTTGCTAATTGCTATAAAAGGCAAAGAGAATAGGGAGAACCACAAAATAATAATCTGAACACATTGTATGCAGCCAACCAAGTTAATGTTGAAGATAAAGAATGTTGGTATATTGATTCTGGAGCAGCAAAGCACATGACAGGAAGGCAAGATTGGTTGACCAAGGTTCAGCCTACATCAAATCAATTCATTACTTTTGGTGATGAAAGTGCTCTACCCATTGAAGGTGTTGGGGAGGCACCACTTACTTTGCATGATGGTAATAATGTTCCTGCAACAGATGTTTTGTATGTGCCTGGTCTTAAAAGGAGTCTTCTTTCTATTGGACAACTTACAGATAAGGGCTATAATGTCTATTTTGAAAAAGACAAATGCTACATTAAGGAACCCAATGGCAATGTCAAGGCCATGGGAGTGAAAAATGATGGTGTTTACTACCTCCTTACAAAATCTGTAACACAAACATCTTTGCATACAACAACTACTTTCTCTTTGGAGTACATGTGGCATGAAAGATTGGGACATTTAAATTTTAATAATCTTCAAATGATGGCTACAAAAGGATTAGTTAAAGGACTTCCACATCTTAAGGAGTCAAAATGTTTTTGTGAGCCATGTGTAATAGCCAAACACCATAGGCAACCATTTGAAACAGGAAAGGCATGGAGAGCCAATAGACCTTTGCAATTGGTTCATTCAGACATTTGTGGGCCAATGTCTGTTCAATATTATATTGGGGCTAAATACTACATCACTTTCATTGATGATTACAGCAGAAAGGTATGGATCTACCTAATTCAATATAAGTGGCAAGCCCTTGATAAGTTCAAAGAATTCATCGCACTTGTTGAAAGAGAAAGTGGCTATCAAATCTCCACCTTAAGATCAGATAATGGTGGAGAATATGTCTCCAATGAATTCTTTAATTTTTGTAAGTATCATGGGATAAGGAGGCAATTCACAACCCCTTATACCCCGCAACAAAATGGAGTTGTTGAGAGGATGAATCAAACAATCACAAATAGGGCAAAATCAATGTTACATGTTGCTATATTACCTAACTCATTTTGGGGAGAAGTTGTTCTTACTGCTGCATACTTGACTAATAGGTCATACACAAAGGCCTTACATGAAAGAACACCTGAAGAAGCATGGAGTGGAAGGACGCCCTATGTGGGCCATTTGAGAATCTTTGGATGTGATGCCTATGCTCATATTCCTCATAAGAAAAGGAAGAAGTTTGATGATAAGAGCCAAAAATGCATCTTTGTTGGCTATAGTGATAGTGCCAATGCATATAAATTATATGAACCTATTTCCAAGAAAATCATTTTATCTAGGGATGTTACCTTTCATGAGTATCCCCCATCTAATCCTCCTAAGGCCCCCACTTTAGAAATAACTAATGAAATAGTTGCTCCATTCATGCATACAATATCATCTACTCCTTCTCCTTCACTCATAAATCAAGAAATTCATCCACAAGAAGAACTTCCTACAAATGATCCATGTCCTCCATCTCCTCCTCCTAATGATCAAGTAACATCATCCAATCCTTTACCCAAGTGGGTTCAAGCCACAATAGATGAAGCCCAAAATCATTTGCCCACCTATACAGGTAAAAGGCCTTCAGCCCTAAGACACCAAGTGAATTATGCCCTAATGGCCAAAGTCCTTAGCCAACCTGAACCTTCTAATGTCAAAGAAGCACTTGGTGATCCTAAATGGGTTCATGCCATGGATCAAGAATTAGATTCCATTGAAAAAAATCACACTTGGGAGTTAGTTGATTTACCCAAAGGAAAATATACCATTGGCACAAAATGGGTATACAAAGCAAAATATAAAGCAGATGGCTCACTAGATCGCTACAAGGCTCGCCTAGTAGCTCAAGGCTATAAGCAACAAGAGGGAATTGATTATGAGGAGACCTTTGCTCCTGTGGCTAAGATGACTACAATCAGGACAATTATTGCTATGGCAGCTCAAAAACATTGGCCAATATATCAAATGGATGTCAAAAGTGCATTTCTCAATGGTCATTTGAAGGAGGAAGTGTATGTGAAACAACCACCAGGGTACACAGTTGAAGGCCAAAACAACAAAGTCCTCGGATTAAAGAAAGCTCTATATGGGTTGAAGCAAGCACCCCGAGCTTGGTATGCAAAGATTGACTCCTATTTTCTCAACCTTGGTTTCACTAGATCTGCAGCAGAATCTACTCTCTATGTGAAACATTGGAGGAACCGCATCATTTTGGTTACATTGTATGTGGATGATCTTCTCATTACAGGTGATGACATAGAAGGAATAAGGTTGCTCAAGGAGGACTTATGCAAGAACTTTGAGATGACAGATTTAGGCCTCCTCCACTATTGCTTAGGAATAGAGGTATGGCAACAGCCTGGTAAGATTTTTATCTCACAGGCTAAGTACATTCAGTCTATTTTGGAGAGGTTTCACATGGAGGAGTGTAAGCCCTCTCTAACTCCCATGGAAACTAGATTGAAATTGGTAAATAATGATGAAGAAGAAAGGGTTGATGGTACACTTTATAGGCAACTAGTTGGAAGTTTGATCTACTTAACTTCAACTAGACCGGATATTTGCTATTCAGTTGGCCTTATTTCCAGATTCATGCAGGATCCTAAGAAGAGCCATTGGATAGCAGCTAAGAGGATTGTGAGATTCCTAAAGGCCACACCTCATCATGGCCTTATGTATAAATCAAGTGATAATTTTTCTTTGATTGGATACACAGATTCAGATTGGGCCGGTTGTCCTGAAACTAGAAGATCTACATCAGGTTATTGCTTTCAATTAGGCCAAGCCTCTATTTCATGGAGCACAAAGAAGCGGAACACAGTTTCACTATCTTCAGCAGAAGCAGAATATAGAGCAGCAGTTGAGGCAACTAAGGAGGCAATATGGTTGAGGCAATTAATTCAGGATATTGGGCTATTCATACATGGTCCAACATATATATATATATATATATATATATTGTGACAATCAAAGTACCATCAAGATGACCAAGAATCCAGTTTTCCATGCTAGAACAAAGCACATTGAGATCCATCATCACTTCATTAGAGAAATGGTCCAAGAAGACATTATACACATGGAGTATGTACCAACTCAATATCAAGTAGCGAGACATCTTCACCAAGTCACTTGGGAAAGACAAGTTTTCTCGGTTTAGCAATTTGCTATATCTATGTAAAAGAAGTCAACATTAAGGGGGAATGTTATCTAATGTTGACTTATCTTTTTAGGATAGTGCACATTAAGGGGGAATGTTAGAATATTATTATTGTTATAATGTGCACTATGCCTATAATTGACAGGTTGACATTTGTCTTCTGCCACTTGTCCCTGTCTTCAGTTTGAGTTGGAGTGGTGTCTTCTGAAAGACACTTGGAGTGGAGCTTATGACACTTGTCATATCTCCCTCCTAAGCTTGATGCTTATATATTGTAAGATAACTTGTAAATAAAGTGTGCCTTATTTATCAGTCCCAACAGTTTCTACAATCCGTAGGCCTAGTAGGGTTTGTCTTGTTCAATGTTGTTGAAGAAAAGACCGCGGAAGCCCTCTGGCAGAAGCTTGAAAAGTGGTATGAAACAAAATCAGCAACTAATAAGGTTTTTTCTGAAAAACAACTTTATAGCCTAAGGATGAAGGAAAGTTCATCTGTGGCAGATCATTTGAATGAGTTTAATACCCTTATCAGTAAACTGGTTTCAGTTAATGTGAAGATGGAGGATGAGGCTAGAGCTATCACCCTACTTTGTTCCCTCTCGGATTCCTGGGATCATATGGTGATGACCATCAGTAATACATGATTAGGAGCTCTAAAATTTGATGATGTGGTAGCCACTTTGTTGGTAGAAGAGTTGAGGCAAAAAACGTCTCTGGAACCCTCAACTAATGAAGCCCTATTTGTGAGAGGTCGATCTTTCGAGAGGAGTAAACAAGGTAGAAAACAGTCCAAATCTAAGTCTAAAGGATGCAAGCAAAAAGGGAAGTGCTGGCATTGTGGGAAGCCAGGGCACTCAAAGGACTGTTGGCAATTAAAAAAGGGAAAAAAAGTTGAAAACCAAATTTAGCCATCAGCTGAGGCCAATACAACAGATTCAGGAGAGACGACAATATGTGAGGCTTTCTGTATCAGCAACAACAGATCTGTTTTATATACCTGGGTTTTGGACTTGGGTGCATCTTTCCACATGCCTCCTCACAGAGACTGGTTTGACAAATATCAGCCATACTGTGGTGGGATGGTCTACTTAGGTGGTGATCATCCCTTAGAAATTGTGGGAAGAGGGGATATAAGGATCAGGCTGGAAGATGGTAGAGAAAGGATGTTATGTGATGTACAACATGTGCCTGATTTGTGGAAGAATCTGCTCTCAATCAAGATAATGGATAAGCTAGGGTATTCCGTCACTTTCGGTAACAACTACTGCAAAATTACTAGAGGAGATCTTGTAGTAGCAAAAAGAGAATCTTATGGGACCCTATACCGTTATGCGGTGATACGGTGACAAACCATGCAGCAACAACAAATTCCAGAAATGCTTAGGATGCTGTAATGCTATGGCATCAACGCCTAGGACATATGAGTGAAAAAGGCCTGAATCTGCATGACCGAGGTATGCTTTCTCGGATTAAGTCTTGTAATTTAGACTTGGGTGAGCACTGTATTTTTGGTAAACAAAAGAGGGTTCGGTTTACTGCAAGCCCTAGTAAGAGTTCTGATTTTCTGCAACTTATACATTCGGATATATTTGGACCAGTCCCCACTCGGTCCTTAAATGGTGCTATCTATTTTCTGACTTTTATAGATGATTATTCTAGGAGAGTGTGGGTTTATTTTCTAAAGAAGTCGGAAGCTTTGCAGAGAGTTCAAGGCACGGGTAGAGAAGAGTTTGGGCAAGTCAATTTTATGTCACAGGTTAGATAATGGGGGTGAATATTGCTTCAAGGAATTTGATAAATTTTGTATGCAGGAAGGTATTAAGCACCAAAATACTGTACCATATACTCCATAGCAAAATGGTGTGGTTGAGCGGATGAATCGCACAATCATGAAACGTTGAAGAAGCATGCTCAATGTAGCCATGTTGGATAAAAAGTTCTGGGCGGAGGCTGTTAATACAACTGTTTATCTTATTAACAGGTCACCTACAATTGCGTTGGATGGACAGATTCCAAAGGAGGTTTGGTGTTGTAAGCGAGTTGATTACTCTCATTTGCGTATTTTTGGCTGTGATGCGTTTGCCCATGTGCCTAAAGAAAAAAGGTCCAAACTTGACCCAAAGTCAAGCAAATGTGTTTTTCCCGGCTATGGAGATACAATGAAGGGGTATAGACTGTGGGATCCTATTGCCCATAAGGTAATTATTAGCCGAGATGTTATTTTTGATAAAAAATCCATGCAAAGGAAGGAGGTACAGCAAACTCCTAATGTTGTACCAGTGGAAGTAGATATGAACAAATATGAATATGAAAATTAACATGCTGACGTTTTTAATCAGCATGCAAAACAACAAGTAGAGCAGCCACAACGGTCACAAGACCAAGAGCCACAATCAACAGATCATTGTGTTAGAAGATCTACACGTCCACAAAAGTGTCCGGAAAGGTATTCTCCTGTTTATCAATCCTCTTTTGCTTTGTTAACTAATGATGGTGAACCTAGTTCATTTCAGGAAGCTAGAGAGTCTGAAAATGCAAAAAAGTGGAGGGGAAATCCATGGAGGAGGAAATTGAAGCACTTCGCAAGAATAAAACGTGGGAACTTATGGATCTCCCACCTGGAAGAAATACTGTTGGAAACGAGTGGGTGTACAAAGTGAAGAAGAACAACGATGGGTTGTTGCAACGCTATAAAGCTCGCTTGGTGGCAAAAGGCTATGTGCAGAAGTCAGGTATTGGCTTTAATGAAATTTTCTCTCTAGTTGTTAAGATGACTACTATTAGAGTTCTACTTGCACTTGAAGTTGCACAGGATTTAGAACTGGAGCAGCTTGATGTAAAGACTGCTTTCTTGCATGTTGATCTTGAGGATGAGATTTATATGGATCAGCCTGAGGGCTATGAAGAAAGAGGCAAAGAGCATTTGGTTTGCAGACTGAAGAAATCTTTGTATGGGTTGACACAGGCACCAAGGATGTGGTACAAGAAATTTGACACCTTCATGAAGAGCCAAGGTTCCAGCAGAAGTGAAGCTGACCACTGTGGATACTATAAGAGGTTTGATGATGGCAGTTTAATTATTTTGTTGTTGTATGTTGATGATATGCTGGTTGCAGGCCCCAACATGAAGAAAATCATTGATCTTAAGGCTCAGTTGGCTAGGACATTTGAAATGAAGGATTTAGGAGCAACAAACCAAATTTTAGGGATGAATATACATAGGGATAGAAAAGGAAGAAAGATCTGGTTAAGTCAAAAGTCATATATAGAAACGATTCTGCAGCGCTTCAATATGCAGAACGAAAAACCAGTTAGTACCCCACTTATTTCACACTTAAAATTGTCTTCCGAATCAGTGTCCTAGAACAGAAGCAGAGAAGACAAGCATGTCTCATGTACCGTATTCATCAGCAGTAGGAAGCCTCATGTATGACATGGTGAGCATCAGATTGGATATTGCCCTAGCAGTGGGAGTTGTCAGCCAGTACATGGCAAATCCTGGTAAGGAGGATTGGAATGCAATGAAGTGGATAATTAGATATTTAAGAGGCACTTCAGATGCTGCTATTTACTACGGATTGGATAATTTGCAAGTTATAGGTTTTGTGGATTCTAATTATGGTGGAGATAGAGATGGGAGAAAGTCCACTATAGGATATACTTTCACTCTTGTTGGTGGAGCTGTGAGTTGGACTTCTAAGTTGTAGTCTGTGGTGGCTTTATCAACCACTGAAGCAAAATATATTGCAGTGACTTAGGCCAGAAAAGAGGCAATTTGGCTAGAGTGATTGTTGGGTGACTTCAAGATAATGCAGGAGAAAATTACGTTGCATTGTCATAGCCATTGTGCTATTCAGCTAGTGAAGAACCCAACATTCCATGATCGCACGAAACATATTGATGTTAAGTACCATTTTATAAGAAATGTGGTGGAAGAAGGTAGGATCCTGTTGCAGAAAATCGACACAGAAGTGAATCCTGCAGATATGCCTACAAAGCCGGTCAAGATGGAGAAGTTTGAGTGGTGCAAAACATCTATGGGCTTGTTGAAAATGTAACAAGGGCAGCATTGGGCAATTGGCACTGTATGGAAAAACATAGGCATAGAATTTCTGTATACTAACTTCAAGTGGGAGAATGTTAGGAAATGAATTCGCTATCTAGATCTCTATTGTTCTTCAGAAAAAGGTATCTGCAGATGTCTAGCTGCAAATGTCTAGTCTGCAGACGTCTAATCTAAAAACGTCTATCTGCAGACGTCTGTAGACAAGCAAATTGATATGTCTGTATTTGGTGAACCAATTTTTGGGTATTTTGTGTTATTTTGTAGGTGTACGCAAAGTGTTTGATGAAATGTGCATACATATATTTAATTATGTTATAAAGTGCAATTTAATATTGTACGTAATAATAAAGTGATATTAAGTCATGTAAGTCGACAAAGTCATGTTATAAACTAGTTTGTCCTCTAGTGGGAAATGTCATGTAAATGCAAGATCAAATGCATATGAAATGTAATTTGGGGAAGTTATGAGGTAGTTGGAGGGTAACTACTTTTTGGGTGTATAAATAAGCCCTCCCCTCATTCATTCAAGTTGTTCATTCATTGAAGTGGTTCAAGGGTTCATTCATTCATTCAGCCAGGGCATTGAAGGCAGTCATGCAGGTTGGTGGATTAATGGAACAATATTGGTAGATGTGAGAGTGAAGATTGATGCATGTGCGTATGATGCAGTCTAGTCTTAATCCACCAAAGGGGAACGACAACAAACCAAACCAGTATGTCCCATACGCACAGACATAATATCCGATGGGACATACTGGTTTGGTTTGTTGAGAGAGGAAACATACAGTTTTTGAAGCCTTCCTTCATTTATCTATAAAAGGGGAACGACCCCTTGCATGTAAACAAGTTGTGAGAATGTAAAGTTTGCTGAAATTAATAAATTAAAGAAGCTACCATTGCCCCATGGTTTTTCTTGCACATTGCAGGTTTCCATGTAAAATTTTTGTGTTTGTCTATTATGTGTTATTGTGTTTTTTGCTTGCAGGTAATATTTTAAGTTTTAACTAATAGTAGGGTGCACTACTGAGAAGTGAGGCACACTATCCCCTTAGGAGCAAAATGCAACTCAACTCTGAGCGAGCGAGGCATATTGTTAGGAGTGGGGCACATTGTTGAGAGTGGGGTGCATTTTGCACAAGTGCAAAATGCACCTTTTAGGAACTAGGCACACTATTGAAGGATATGGCACACCGCATACTTAGGATGGAGCGCACTTCCAATTTTCATTGGCTCAAATGACAACATGCACCCAAAAGTTCGGATCATGCCATTGCAGTGTTGATAGTTTCAATTGCTTCTTGAAAAACATTTGAAGGGCAAAGTGGATATGTTGAGCAAACTTTACAAGTTTGATCAAAATTCTGAATCTAGGCAAATTCTTGGGTTTTCTTTAAAAACGAAGTTGCCATGTACATAAATATTTAACATTTGCAAATTCATGTAAAAGTTTGTGAGATCTAGAGATAGTAAGTTTGTGAGTGGGATTGGTCGATCTCATCAACAAACCAAACCAGTATGTCCCACCGGATGTGCCAAGAACTCTTGAATGGTGGAATTGTTTGTATGATTTGTGCCCGCGAAACTGCAGTTCACTAAATGGATGAGAAGGGATTACTCTTCTCAACCTTTATATTCGGGCCGACTCCCCGCTAAGCAAATCTAAACAAAGCAAATCTAATCTACTCTTGTGGGAAAAGGGTGCGAGAAGATGTAGACAGGCAAATTGATATGTCTGTAATTGGTGAATCAGTTTTGGTATTGTATGTTATTTTGTAATTGTACACAAAGTGTTTGTCAAAATGAGCGTACATATATTTAAAAATGTTATAAAGAGCGTATATATTTAATAATGTTATAAAGTGCAATTTAATATTGTACGTAATAATAAAGTGATATTAAGTCATGTAAGTCGACAAAGTCATGTTATAAACTAGTTTGTCCTCTAGTGGGAAATGTCATGTAAATGCAAGATCAAATGCATATGAAATGTAATTTGGGGAAGTTATGAGGTAGTTGGAGGGTAACTACTTTTTGGGTGTATAAATAAGCCCTCCCCTCATTCATTCAAGTTGTTCATTCATTGAAGTGGTTCAGTGGGTTCATTCATTCATCTAGGGCATTGAGGAGAGTCATGCAGGTTGATGGATTAATGGAACAACATTGGTACGTGTGAGAGTTGATGCATATGTGCGTAATGCAGTCACGTCTTGTATTCAGCCATGGAGAATATTCTGCATAGGGTTTGCAAATTGCTGATTGTAATGCTGTACTCTAAATGCCATTGTTAATATAAAACTGCTTATATTTACTGTTATTTACCATTGCTGCTGCTATTGCCATTGTTGTTGCTATTTCCTGTATATTGTACTACAATGACTGCAGATCTGTAAAATTATTTAAGTAGAAATGGAATTGTGTGTAAGCATGTTAAATTTCATTTCTACATTCTAGCGTCGTTGCTTGTACGAAGTTGGGTCTAATTTGGTGACATGGAGTTCCAAGAAGCAAAACCCTAGGGAAGATGCACAACACGAGCATTGGATTGTAGTCGGTGAAGATGCCGCAGATTTGTTTGTTGATGCAGATGAAGGGCCATCCAATGAAACGTGCATAACAGACGTGCAGACAGGATGCCAAAATGAAGATGAAGACTTTGCAGATCGAGGATTCGCAGACATAGAAGCTTCAATCACGAACGCAGAAATTTCAGTCACAAACATGCAAACCCCGAAGAGGTTTGCGCTAGCATCTCGGAACCGTCTAGATGTCTGCAGTCTAGACATCTGCAGAACCAGTCTAGATGTCTGCAGTCTAGACATTTGCAGCACCAGTCTAGACATCTACAACACTAGTCTAAGTGTTTGCAGCACTAGTCTAGACGTCTGTAGCAAAACTAGTCTAGATGTTTGCAAAACCAGTCTAGACATCTGCAACAAAACCAATCTAGACGTCTGTAGAACCAGTCTGGACGTCTGCAACACCAGTGTGGACACCGACAGGACTGATGGAACCAGTCTAGACGTCTCCAGGACTGGTGGAATCCGTTCAGAAGTCAACTCGATTGATGGCAAACGTGCAACTAGACGTCAGGATGATGGTAGAAGCATAATCAACGATCAAAATGACAGTAGAATAGGTAGACCAGTCAGTCATCAAGAAGACGACAGAACAAAAAGAGGAGCAGTCAATGCGAAGTTGCATGCCGATGAAGCTTGTTTGGTGTTGAAGCAATTGCAAGTTGTGGTGCATGATGGTGAGCGGGACACGAGTCCGACATCGGTGCAAAAGAAAAATGACATGTCCAACAATGCGCGAGATGGGAGTCCGACACTAGGGAAACTGCAGGTTAGTGTGCTCGATGGGGAGCGGGACGGGAGTCCGACATCGGAGCAACTGCAGGTTGGAATGTTTCATGGTACGAACGAGAGTACAACGGAAGAGCAATTGCAAGGTGATGCGCGTCAGGCTTCGCATAAGGGAGCAAAATGCCAAGAACCATTGTCAAGGTTAAGTCAACCTGTGAAACCGAAGGCCAATTTGGGCATACCGTGTAAGTGTCCACTATTTCATGGCGAATCAAGAGAAGACCCAGTAAGGCATTGGAGAATCTGTCGCATGATGTGGACAGCGATTGGACAAAATAATGAAGCAGATTGGAGGAGGTGGTTTCTTGCAACGTTTCGTGGATTCGCAATGGATTGGTACATGAAATTCTCTGCGAACAAGTACCAGACATGGGAAGAGTTGCGTGATGCCTTTGTGCAAGAATTTCAGTTGTTTGACAATGATGATGAGGTCATTACTGAAATCTATAGCCTAAAACAGGGTGAGAATGAGTCTGTTTGTTCCTATAACAGGAAGATGAGTGGGCTATTTGACCATTTTGAAAATGACCAATCAGACGCATTGAAGAGAAGATGGTTCATAGATGGACTTCTTCCTACATATCGAGAGAAGATGACAAGGATCCCTCCGATGTCATACCAAGAGGCTTTGAAATACGCCTTGATTTGGGAAAGTGATGCAAAAATATCGAAGTATTGGCATCATACCAATGAGAGTGATTTTGAGGATGAAAGCGATTCTGATATTGAGACTGATTCAGACATTGAGAGTGATGATTTTGGGGAGGAGAGTAGTTCATCGCTACAATATTGGGGTCGAGAAGTCAAGGAAGGAAGTGACTCCCAAGAGACGATTGATGACTCTGAGGACGAGTATGACTCAGAGAGTGCAAGATCATCACTATCGGTATATGCAACACCAAGGGAGATGGTACAACGAAGAGATACCACTAATGAACCAGTCTATAACAACCGTCAGAGAACTCGTCGACGGAGAATTCAATATGATAGTGAGGGAAGACCTATTGTGCAATGTTGGCAATGCCAATTGTGGGGGCATTTTGCACGTGATTGTCAAAGTACTGCAAAGCAAGATGAACCAGTGATTCATCAAGAGTTTGAAAAGTCAGAGGAGAGTTATAGCCCTTGCCAAGAAGTAGAGGTGGTGAAGCCAATTGCATTGGAGGAAGTGAACCTGCTTGAGATGGTTAACTTGATGAGCTTGATTCAAATTGAGCATGTGAATCTGATTTCAATTGATGACGGAGACTTTCAGCAAGAAGACCAAACGATAGAGTGTAGTCAGGAAGGAAGCTAGACGACAGGGCTTTGTTAGGAGATTGGTCAGATGGATGAGGCTAGGACGGCTAGAGAATGTAGTCAGATGGTAGAGGAGTCGTCTGAAGTGAAGATGTCTGAGGTGAGAATGTCTAAGCAAGAGCCATTTGAGGTGCAAATGTGTGAGCAAGAGTCGTTTGAAGTGAAGACGTTTGAGGTGAACCCGTCGAAGAACACGTTTGAGGTGAAGACGTCTGAGGCAAGCTGTCTGAAAAGGAGCCATCTAGAAGCTACACGTCTGGAAGGTATATGTTTAGTAGGTACGTCTAGCAGGTACACGTTTGGAGGGTACATGTCTGAAAGCTACACGTTTGGGAGCTACATGTATGGAAGCTACCCGTCTGGAATCTACCTGTCTGGAAGTTACCCGTCTGACTGGTTTCACGTCCGAGGAAGTCAGACGTCTGGCAAGCTACCCGTCTGAGGCGTACATATCTAGCAGTTACCTGTTTGAGGAAGTTAGACGTCTAACAAGCTACCCGTTTGATATGTCTAGCCGTCTACAGCAACCCGTTTGTGACGTCTGCAGTTACCCATCTGAGACTTCTAGCCGTCTGCAACAACTCGTCTGTGATGTCTGCACTTACCCGTCCGAGACGTCTAGTCGTCTGCAGCAACCCATTCGTGACATCTGCACTTACTCGTTTAAGATGTCTATTCGTTTGGCAAGCTACCTGTCTAAAACGTCTACACGTCTGGAAAGCTACCCGTCTAAGATGTTTACCCGTCTGGCAAGTTACCCGTCTAAGACGTCTACCCGTTTGGCAAGTTACCCATCTGAGACGTCTACCCGTTAGAGACGTCAACCCATCTACAGTTACCCATATGAGACATACACCCATTTACAATTACCTGTCTAACAGTCTACACATCTAAGTTGTCTACATGTTTGGGCAGGTTACCCCTCTGGAGTCCAACCCGTCTAGACCGTACACGTCGACTGGCAACCTGTCTAAGTTTGTACCCTTCAGGCTTCTCAATCCGTCTAGCCTAATTTGTCAGAGACTAAGCCGTCAAGGATTGTCATGGACATTGTCATCAGAGATGTTGTCGTCTGAGGCAGTGCAGTCAAAGCAATTGTCGTGAGAAGTACAATCCAACAAGGGAGATGTTTGTCAGAGGTTGATAAGAAGTCGGATCACGAAAGCAGTGAATTGGAGTTGGGAAGCAATTTCGATAGGTTGAGTGAAAGCTTCCAAATGGTTGATGAGGAAAAAAATTTCATTCAAACAGTGATGGTTTCAGTGGTTTTGCCGTTGAGGTTTTGGGGCACTACCCCGAACCCTGCGAGGGATATGCCCTTGCGAGGGTACGTGCGAAGGGCTCTGCCCCTCGCCCCCACAAGGGACGCTGTCCCTTGACCTTGCAAGGGGGCTCCCACCCCCTTGACCCCCGACATAGGTGGCGACGGTCGTTGCTCCTCATTTTCATGATGTTGATGATGTTGCTCATGCTGCTAATATGGCTTATTGCAAAAAGTGAAGTGCCTATTCAGAGAATACTGGTCATGCTGATCATGCTGATGTTACAACTGCTTGCAGCCAGTGGAGTGCACAATCGGAAAACAAGATGGTGTGAGCAGCAGTTTGAAGTGCAGGTTGTTGCAACAGATGTATGGAACAGGAGGAAATGGAAGGAGCGTGACAAGAGATTTTGTTACATTGTTCAGTACTTCTATTCCCAGTGTTTAGCTTGTGTCGTCGAGGACGCCGACCAGTTTAGAGGAGGGGATAGATGTAGACAGGCAAATTGATATGTCTGTAATTGGTGAATCAGTTTTGGTATTGTATGTTATTTTGTAATTGTACGCAAAGTGTTTGACAAAATGAGCGTACATATATTTAATAATGTTATAAAGTGCAATTTAATATTGTACGTAATAATAAAGTGATATTAAGTCATGTAAGTCGACAAAGTCATGTTATAAACTAGTTTGTCCTCTAGTGGGAAATGCCATGTAAATGCAAGATCAAATGCATATGAAATGTAATTTGGGGAAGTTATGAGGTAGTTGGAGGGTAACTACTTTTTGGGTGTATAAATAAGCCCTCCCCTCATTCATTCAAGTTGTTCATTCATTGAAGTGGTTCAGGGGTTCATTCATTCATCCAGGGCATTGAGGAGAGTCATGCAGGTTGATGGATTAATGGAACAGCATTGGTACGTGTGAGAGTTGATGCATATGTGCATAATGCAGTCACGTCTTGTATTCAGCCATGGAGAATATTCTGCATAGGGTTTGCAGACTGCAGATTGTAATGCTGTACTGTAAATGCCATTGTTAATATAAAACTGCTTGTATTTACTGTTATCTACCATTGCTGCTTCTATTGTTGTTGCTATTTCCTGTATATTGTACTACAATGACTGCAGATCTGTAAAATTATTTAAGTAGAAATGGAATTGTGTGTAAGCATGTTAAATTTCATTTCTACAGAATGTAGCAAAATGCTTAAACAAATACGGCTGAAATTGTAACAAGATTAGCATGGTCCAATGATAATCTGAACTTTAGTGAACCAGTCCAAAAATACCTGCAATGAATAAGAAGGAGGACTTATAGGAAGTGAAAGAGTAGAATCACTAACACAAATAACCCATGAATGAAGAGGTTGCATAACATGGTTGATCCATGAATGCCATGCTTAGTTTGTCATTAATTGTAGAATTTGAGTACAAAGTAGCAGCTGGTTACAAAGAGTAGCTCAAGCTTTCTTCAAAATGCCAAAGGGCCCTTACATTGAGTATGAAAGTCTTACTTATAAAAAAGCCTAGCCTACTCTACTTCTAATTGCAGTAAAAGGAAAAGTTAGCTCCTGGTTACATCATCTTGACACTAGAAGATAAATATGTTGCCATCATCTTTAAATGGTGGAGCAGATTGCTAAAAAAAGCAAGGCGTTGTCATCATGCCTTTGGAGCGGGGTGCACTTCAATCTCGAAGAGGGGCAAAATTCAGCCTTAGAGCAGGGTGCATGTCAGTCTCGAAGCAAGGTGCACTCATGAGTCAGAGCAGGGCAATCTACTGCATCAGAGTAGGGCACACTTCTGCCTTGGAGTGGGGCGCACTAACTCCTCAGAGTGGGGCACACTAATGCCTCAGAGTCGGGGACAATTTTAGTTAGAACGAGGCACTGTCTTTGCCTCGGAGAGAGGTATTGTTTGGTCTTGAGTTCCTTCAAGATTTGTTTTTATCCCCTTCTCCTCACTACTGTGATGATATCTTGTTCAGAGTGTGATGGTAGTAGCAGACTTCTAGAGAATCCATGCAATTTACCCTCTCTCTGTGTTGCATTGGTGCCAAAAGTTCTAAAGTAGCGAAGGAAATGGATATTTTTACAAAACTTTGCGAACAAACTCATAAAATTCAATCCATTCTTCTTCAGAAAAATTGCTTCTCCATTAGCAAGGGAATCACTGGAATAATCCATCACAAACAATTAATTAACCAAATCGATTGAATGTCAAAAGAGGAAAATATGATGAACTTGTTGGTGAAAATTTCTCTTGAGCTAGCCAACTATTGCGACATAGAGAATCTTCTAGACAAATATTCTGCAAACTGCTTTCAAACAATCCACATTGCCTCTAGAATCACAGTAGGAGAATGTATGCCAAAATTTGAGATTGTGTAATAGAGGTTCATGCCCACTCTGATATCATGTCAGATTCATCAATATTTTGAAGAATGGACAAAATCAACACATCACCTAGCAAAGAAAAGAAAAATATCAGATAAGCACAACACGATATGAAGGGTGCCCTTAGACACTGATTAATCTCACTAACGAAAGAATAAGCTTTGCAATCAATGAAGAAATACTGAAATTACAAGTGACCTTAGGTCGAGCTTAAAGAACCAACCTTATGGTTTATTATTACGATATTACAGGAAAACCACCTATATGAGGTGTACAATGGCCCATAGGGCAATACAATTGAATCCAATACAAAGGTCGGCCGTGATCTCAAGTGAAGATTAACACCATATATTCTAACACAATTTATTGTATATTAACAAATCTTCCTTGTTCTTCTGGTATTATGTTTAGTTGTATTATATTCAGCCTATGTGCTATCACTTTGGTGAATAATTTGTCATGTTGCATGGGTTTATTAACCTTGAAAAATTTTATCATGATTTTTTAGAAGGTAGGAAAGTGGTGTTGATTTCCTTTAAGAATCTTTCGATTAGCTTTAAACTTCTTAACTACTCACTTTATTGATAATATCCTAATATATCTGAAGAAATCTCTTTGAAAATCATCTGAATCCATGGATTTATCTTTCTGAAAAGAGAAAAATACCACTTTCACTTCCTTTTCTAATATAAGCTTCATCAAGTTACTATCTTTACGAAACAAGGATGAAAATTAGTAACTTCTCTCCTGTTGTCTCTTTGTTTTGCGGCCAATTGATATTTCTGATTGTGTTGACTTGTTTGAATATTAATTTTTTTTTAATTGGTTATATGGGATTGAATTGAGCCCTACCCATATTATCATGACCACGTTACCATGGTATTATAATATCTTGGCAATTCTGCATATATCGCTTGGCAAGTTTTTAACCTTGGTCTTCACCTTGAAAGTCAACGTATTTAACCAGTTGTGTTTATGCCATTTGAAAATGTTAAGTTTCATGAGATTTGAACCTTGGATTATGGAGTGAAAATATTCATTCAACCAATTGTTCCCAATCCGATGGGCTTATTTGTGTACCATTGTTGTTAAGTGAAAAACTTGGTATCTTTGTCTCTCTTTAACCATTTAGTTATGGATTTTTGCTTCCACAAAGTTATTCCATTTGAAGGATTTTATGGCATTTTACTTGGAGTAATTTCTCTACTTGATCAAGATTCTTGTGAGTCCCTTATTGACATTATTTCCTTGGATCGACATTATGCGGAATTCGACTTCTTCGTCAGTAATATTATCAAACTTTTCCGTATTCCATAGGCGGATTTTCCTCTTGATTCTCATCAGTTTTTGAGCAAGACTATACATATGAGGGTCTTGAGTTTATTCACTCCATTCTTTGACACATCTCTAAGAGATGGCTCTAGAGTCCATAAAAGTTTGAATTTGAAAGGATAATTCTTGGTCTGGTATTAGGTAACATTCTTAGACATTAGGATTATGGCTACTTCCTATCCAGGAAACAGTGGACTGATAGAGAGTGAGACTTTTATTCAACTATTCTACACTTGCTACAAATGAGTCCAACTTTTCAGCCACAAAACTAGTTCTTATTCTCCTGTTGGTCCATGCATATATGGATCCAATCAATTCTATAGCCCACCATCCCAGATTAAAGATAAAGTTGCTAAAATCAATATAGATTTGGAAGTAGAGAATATTTCACCTTGTTTCTCTATGATTGAAGAATAGCATTAAAATTTTCTGCATCAATCCATTTTGCTTTTGTCCAAAGTATTATCACTTCTTTTAAGGTGACCGTATACCTTTATCTTCCAAATCTTATTTGTTGACCCATACACATTAATTAGAACTGCATTGAGATTAAATGCATAACATTGAACTCTTATAGTAAATTTTTTGTTCAAAGAATCCAATATGGTGTTCTGAAGGAAATTTGGGTTTTGTAGCATTGTTAGACTACCCTCTGCACCATATGAAGGCATATCCTATATTTTCCATAGACTTTTATTTATTTTGGGATTGTGTAGCTCTCTAGTTTTGTTTCCTAAGTAAGGAACAAGTTTGGAGATTGCTTGGATATGGGTGCTCTTACAAACCTTTGTTTTTAGGAGCATTCAATTCTCTAACATTCAATGAAAGAAACTTCATTTCTTCAGCAGGTGGAGTGCTTAATCTCTCCCTTTGAAATAATCTCAGTCATCATAGCTGAACTCCCTTCAACGTTTATCTCTGGTAACATCAGGAGAGTTCCATTTTTTTTTTGCTCTTTTTACAAAACTTAGATCTGTTTTGTCTCCTCTTCTTTGTTGATTCCAATTGCACGTATGGGTGCTTTACCAATTAAGCTACACTGACCCTTTGATGTTAGATCTGTTTTGTCTCCTCTTCTTTGTTGAATCCAACTGCACATATGGGTGCTTTACCAATTAAGCTACTGACCCTTTGATGTTCGAGTGGCGTGTGTAGATTGACACAATTTTTAAAATTGTTTGCTTTGTTTTCCTTTCTTTGTTCTCTTCTTCCTCTTCTAGCATCAAATACTCATTTATTTGAGCTACATCTATTCCTTGCTTGTCATCATTTTCCATATTTTATTTTTGTGTGTTCTTTGGAACGATGGAGTTCTCACCACTTTTCATAGGTTTTGGATTTTCCTTGTGCAGGACAGGATTGTAATTATATCCTTATCTTTGTCTCATGCCTGGGCATAGTTATTCTACTAAATTTCTTTACTTGCCCTTAGAAGTGCATGGGTGCGTATTATTTATCTGATGTGTGACTAGATGGTTCTGTTGTTTGGAGATGTGACATCTTTTTTCAAGTTTAGGTTCCTATGCTTGCCTTTCCAGGGGGATTAGTTTATTCGTGACTTAATAGTGCCTACACCTAATTTGTTGATGGGTCTCCACACCCATTGCTGTCTACAAGAAACTTAAGTAACTAATCAAGTGGCAAATTCTCATAATCCACTGATTGTGATCATCTTTTAGTAGGCTTTGGCAGGGATTTATTTATTTTTCAATGTGTTATATGGGATTGAAACGGGCCCCACCTTTATTACATCATCACCACATAGTGGTATTACAACAAAGCTTGGATATTATCCATGTATCATTTGGCAAGATTCGAACCTGGGTTTCCTCCTTGAAATGTTGAGGAATTTAACCGGTTGAGCTAATGCCACTTGATAGCAAGGATTTATTGAAAACATTGACATTGTTTTTTGGGTGGATTGGAGCCTTTTCATTTTTCTAAAGATTGTTAATTAATATCTGCTTTCTTTAATTAAAATTGAAAAAGAGTTGAGAAGGAAATGTAATAATAGTATTAATTGTTTTAATGGTTAGTTTTGCTGATGATTAACATTGGCACCCATATATCGTTGTTGTCATCATTATTGAACCATTATGTCAGTTTGGACAAATGCTTGAACAAATATGGGCGTATAATTTTAATAATTTACATTTTTCTGAAGTTAACCAAATTGTTTAGAAAATACCAAACCTCTGAACTTTTCCCCCTTTCGTTTGGGCTGAACTTTTGTTACGAAACTTAATTAACATTAACAAGAATCATTAACCAATATGCAGAAATATCAAATCATTTTTCCACAAATAATTATCCACAATAACAATCCACAAATGAGAGAGAGATATAATACCCTTAAGGTAGGGAAACACCAATAATACTCCTTGAGGAAGGAATAACTCCACAAGATCTTCCAAGATGAGAGAGCCACTTAAGGAGGGCAAAGTCCCATAAGCCACTTCGTGGGCAAAGATGATTACATAAGATTCATCTCCATGATGATTACAATGACAAATATCTCTTCTTTATATACCCATCTTCTAATTCTACTTTGGGGAGCCTACTACTAGAAGAATATTATCATATAATATAATATAATATAATATAATATTATAATACATTCAACCTTGGGTTATGTGTGGCCCATGCCAACCCTTATACAATATAATAATATATCCCCAAATATCTATTTCTAGGTACCCTAACATGCCACCCTCCTTACAAATGTTTCGTCCTCGAAACATTTGAAGAAACAAGATAATATGATTTGCCAAGAAATGTTAGCAACTGGTACCAATCTCGATCATCCATCCATCCTAGTGAAACACGTTGATGCTGGTATGCCCTTTTGCCATTTGAGTATCCAAATCCACTTCGTTTGTTAGGAAAAACTTCAGATTTTATACCTGCAAGAGGAAACACAATAACAGAGAATAGAAAACAACAACACAAGTGACACAGAGATTTATGTGGAAACCTGCAATGTGCAGGAAAAACCATGGGGCAATGGCAACTTCTTTTTATTATTTTCAGCAAACTTTACATTCACGTATTTCAACATTTTCAACATTACATATGAAAGGGGTCACACCCTTTTTATAGAGCAGAAGGAAGACTCCAAACTGTTCATTTCCTCTCCCGACGGAAGCCTCCAAAAACTGTTCGTTTCCGCTCCCAAGGAAGGCGCCTGAACCTGTTCGTCTTCCGCGTTTAGACGTCTACTTGCTTAGACGTCTGACCAAGACATCTAGCGGCCTAGACGTCTGGCCAAGACGTCTGGTCTGCTGCCTAGACGTCTAGCCAAGAAGTCTAGTAGCCCAGACGTCTAGCAGGTTAGACGTCTAGCCTGTTGCCTAGACGTCTGACCCAAACGTTTAGTTTGCTGCAACTTCCGTTTTTGCCATCTGACCTGCATAGTGACTTCACTTCCTAAAATTCTCCCACTTGAAGTCAGTATTCAGGGATTCTTCTGCCAAAGATTTTCATCCAGTGCCAATTGCCCAATGCTGCCCTTGTTACTTTTTCAGCAAGCCCAGAGAAGTTCTGCACCACTCAAACTTCTCCACCTTGACCAGCTTTGTAACCATATCTACAGGATTCACTTCAGTGTCAATTTTCTGCAACAGGATCCTATCTTCTTCCACCACATTTCTGATAAAGTGGTACTTGAAATCAATGTGTTTTGTGCGATCATGGAATGTTGGATTCTTCACTAGCTAAATAGCACTCTGGCTATCACAATGCAGCGTAATTTTCTCTTGCATTACCTTGAAGTCACCCAACAATTGCTCTAGCCAAATTGCCTCTTTGCTGGTATGAGTTGCTGCAATGTATTCTGCTTCAGTGGTTGATAAAGCCACAATAGACTGCAACTTAGAAGCCCAACTCACCGCTCCACTAGCAAGAATGAAGGTATATCCTGTAGTGGATTTTCTCCCATCTCTATTTCCACCATAATCAGAATCCACAAAACCTTTAACTTGCAAATCTGCCAATCCAAAGTAGATGGCAACATCTGAAGTGGCTCTTAAATATCTGAATATCCACTTCACTGCATTCCAATGCTCCTTACCAGGATTTGCCATGTACCGACTGACTATTCCCATTGCTTGGGGAATATCCGGTCTGGTGCTCACCATGGCATACATGAGGCTTCCTACTGGTGATGAATACGGTACACGAGACATGCTTGTCTTATCTGCTTCCGCTCTAGGACACTAGTTGGAAGAAAACTTTAAGTGTGAAAGAAGTGGGGTACTAACTGGTTTTGCATTCTTCATATTGAAGCGCTGTAGAATCTTCTCTATATATGACTTTTGACTTAACCAGATCTTTCTTCCTTTTTTGTCCCTATGTATCTTCATCCCTAAAATTTGGTTTGTTGCTCCTAAATCCTTCATTTCAAATGTCCTAGCCAATTGAGCCTTAAGATCAATGATTTTCTTCATGTTGGGGCCTGCAACCAGCATATCATCAACATACAACAGCAAAATAATAAAACTGCCATCATCAAACCTCTTATAGTATGCACAATGGTCAGCTTCACTCCTCCTGAAACCTTGGCTCTTCATGAAGGTGTCAAATTTCTTGTACCACATCCTTGGCGCCTGTTTCAACCCGTACAGTGATTTCTTCAGTCTGCAAACCAAATGCTCTTTGCCTTTTGCTTCATAGCCCTCAGGCTGATCCATATATATTTCTTCTTCGAGATCACCATGCAAGAAAGCAGTCTTTACATCAAGCTGCTCCAGTTCTAAATCCTGTGCAGCTGCAAGTGCAAGTAGAACTCTAATAGTAGTCATCTTAACAACTAGAGAGAAAATTTCATTAAAGTCAATACCTGACTTCTGCACATAACCTTTTGCCACCAAACGAGCTTTATACCGTTCCAACAACCCATCGCCATTCTTCTTCACTTTGTACACCCACTCGTTTCCAACAGTCTTTCTTCCAGGTGGGAGATCCACAAGTTCCCACGTTTTATTCTTTCGAAGTGCCTCAATTTCCTCCTCCATGGATTTCCCCTCCACTTTTTTGCATTCTCAGACTCTCTAGCTTCCTGAAATGAACTAGGTTCACCATCATTAGTTAACAAAGCAAAAGAGGACTGATACGCATGAGAATACCTTTTGGGAAACTTTTGTGGACTTGTAGATCTTCTAACCCAATGATCTATCGATTGTGGAACTTGGTCTTGTGATCGTTGTGGCTGCTCTACTTGCTGTTCTGCATGATGTTCAAAAACTTCAGCATGTTCGTCTTCATTCAATTCTACTTCAACAGGTACAACATTAGGATTTTGCTGTACCTCCTTTGCATGGATTTTTCATCAACAATCATGTCCCGACTAATAGTTACCTTGTGGGCAGTAGGATCCCACAATCTATACCCATTTACTATATCTCCATAGCCGAGAAAAACACATTTGCTTGACTTTGGGTCAAGCTTGGACCTTCTTTTGGGTACATGGGCAAACGCATCATAGCCAAAGGTACGCAGATGAGAGTAATCAGTAATCAACTGGCTTACAACACCAAACCTCCTCCGAAATCTGTCCATCCAACGTAGTTGTAGGTGACCTGTTAATAAGGTAAACAATTGTATTAATGGCCTTTGCCCAAAACTTTTTCTCCAACATGGCTGCGCTAAGCATGCTTCTTGCACGTTCCATGATTGTGCGATTGATCCGCTCAGCCACACCATTTTGCTGTGGAGGTATGGTACAGTCTTCTAGTGCTTAATACCTTCCTGCATACAAAATTTATCAAATTCCTTGGAGCAATGTTCACCCCCATTGTTTGACCTGAGACATAAAATCGACTTGCCCAAACTCTTCTCTACCTGAGCTTTGAACTCTTTAAATTTCTGCAAAGCTTCCGACTTCTTCAAAAATTAAACCCACACTGTTAGGAAAATACTTAAAGATTTATCACCTGCAAGAGGAAGCACAATAAAAAAAATATAGAACACGGAAACAGTAACACAAGTGACACAGAGATTTACGTGGAAATTTGCAATGTGCAGGAAAAACCACGGGGCAATGGCAACTTTTCTTTTTATTATTTTCAGCAAAAGTTACATCCATGTTTTTCAATGTTTTCAACAACCTCTCTATCATATGCAAGGGGTCAAGTCCCTTTTATAGAGCAGAAGGAAGACTCCAAACTGTTTGTTTCCTCTTCCAACGGAAACCTCCAAAAGACTGTTTGTTTCCGCTCCCAAGATTGTTCGTCTTCCGCATTCATGTCGTCTACCTAGACGTTTGCTCCTATGACGTCTACTTGGCTTGACGTTAGGCTGGACGTCTACTAGCCTAGACGTCTGGCTGCCCAGACATCAGGCCCAGATGTCTGCCAACCTAGACGTCTGGCAGCCCAGACGTCAGGCCCAAACGTCTGCCAGCCTAGACGTCAGGCCCAAACGTCTGCCGGCCTAGACGTCTGGCAGCCCAAACGTCTGGCCTAGACGTCTAGCAGGTCAGACGTCTGGCCTGTTGCCTAGACGTCTGACCCAGACGTCTAGCTGACCTGCTTGCTGTATACTGTCTTCATGCCTAACATTCTCCCACTTGAAGTCAGTTTTCAAGAATTCTTCTACTCAAAAATTTTCATCTAGTGCCAATTGCCCAATGCTGCCCTTGTTACTTTTTCAGCAAGCCCAAAGAAGTTTTACACCATTCAAACTTCTCTACCTTGACCGACTTTGTAAGCATATCTGCAGGATTCACTTCAGTGTCGATTTTCTGCAACAGGATCCTACCTTCTTCCACCACATTTATGATAAAGTGGCACTTGACATCAATGTGTTTCGTGCGATCATGGAATGTTGGATTCTTCACTAGCTGAATAGCACTCTGGCTATCACAATGTAGCGTAATTTTCTCCTGCATTACCTTGAAGTCACCCAACAATCGCTCTAGCCAAATTGCCTCTTTGTTGGCATGAGTTGCTACAATGTATTCTGCTTCAATGGTTGATAAAGCCACAACAGACTGCAACTTTGAAGCCCAACTCACTGCTCCTGCAAGAGTGAAGGTATATCCTGTAGTGGATTTTCTCCCATCTCTATCTCCACCATAATCAAAATCCACAAAACCTGTAACTTGCAAATCTGCCGATCCAAAGTAAATGGCAACATCTGAAGTGGCTCTTAAATATCTGAATATCCACTTCACCGCATTCCAATGCTCCTTACCAGGATTTGCCATGTACCGGCTGACTACTCCCACTGCTTGGGCAATATCCGGTTTGGTGCTCACCATGGCATACATGAGGCTTCCTACTGCTGATGAATACGGTACACGAGACATGCTTGTCTTCTCTGCTTCCGTTCTAGGACATTGGTTGGAAGACAACTTTAAGTGTGGAAGAAGTGGGGTACTATCTAGTTTAGCATTCTGCATATTGAAGCGCTGCAGAATCTTTTCCACATGACTTTTGACTTAACCAAATCTTTCTTCCTTTTCTGTCCCTGTGTATCTTCATCCCTAAAATTTGGTTTGCTGCTCCTAAATCCTTCATTTCAAATGTCCTAGCCAATTGAGCCTTAAGATCAATGATTTTCTTCATGTTGGGGCCTACAACCAACATATCATCAACATACAACAACAAAATAATAAAACTGCCATCGTCAAACCTCTTATAGTATGGACAATGGTCAGCTTCACTCCTACTGAAACCTTGGCTCTTCATGAAGGTGTCAAATTTCCCGTACCACATCCTTGGCGCCCGTTTCAACCCGTACAGTGATTTCTTCAGTCTGCAAACCAAATGCTCTTTGCCTCTTTCTTCATAGCCCTCAGGCTGATCCATATATATCTCTTCCTTGAGATCACCATGCAAGAAAGCAGTTTTCACATAAAGCTGCTCCAGTTCCAAATCCTGTGCAGCTATAAGTGCAAGTAGAACTCTGATAGTAGTCATCTTCACAACTGGAGAGAAAATTTCATTAAAGTCAACAACTGACTTCTGCACATAGCCCTTTGCCACCAAGCAAGCTTTATAGCATTCCAACAACCCATCGTTGTTCTTCTTCACTTTGTACACCCACTTGTTTCCAACAATCTTTCTTCCGGGTGGGAGATCCACAAGTTCCCAAGTTTTATTCTTTCGAAGTGCCTCGATTTCCTCCTCCATGGATTTCCTCCACTTTCCTGCATTTTCAGACTCTCTAGCTTCCTAAAATGAACTAGGTTCACCATCATCATTTAACAAAGCAAAAGAGGATTGATACACATGAGAATACCTTTCCGGACACTTTTGTGGACGTGTAGATCTTCTAATCCAATGATCTGTCGGTTCTGGCGCTTGGTCTTGTGACCGTTATGGCTGCTCTACTTGCTGTTCTACTTGCTGTTCTACATGTTGATCAAAAACTTCAGCATGTTCATCTTCACTAAATTCTACTTCAACAGGTACAACATTAGGATTTTGCTGTACCTCCTTCCTTTGCATGGATTTTTCATCAACAATTACATCCCGGCTAATAATTACCTTGTGGGCAGTAGGATCCCACAGTCTATACCCCTTCACTATATCTCCATAGCCAAGAAAAACACATTTGCTTGACTTCGGGTCAAGCTTGGACCTTTTTTCTTTGGGTACATGGGCAAACGCATCACAAACAAAGGTGCGCAAATGAGAGTAATCAAATGGCTTACAACACCAAACCTCCTCCGGAATCTGTCCATCCAATGCAGCTGTAGGTGACCTGTTAATAAGATAAACAATTGTATTAACAGCCTCTGGCCAGAACTTTTTCTCCAACATGGCTGCGTTAAGCATGCTTCTTGCACATTCCATGATTGTGCGATTCATCCGCTCAGCCACACCATTTTGTTGTGGAGTGTATGGTACAGTCTTCTGGTGCTTAATACCTTCTTGCATACAAAATTTATCAAATTCCTTGGAGCAATATTCACCCCCATTATCTGACCTGAGACACAAAATTGACTTGCCCAAACTCTTTTCTACCCGTGCTTTGAACTCCTTAAATTTCTGCAAAGCTTCCGACTTCTTCTTCGTAAAGTAAACCCACGCTCTCCTAGAATAATCATCTATAAAAGTCAGAAAATAGATGGCGCCATTCAAGGACTGAGTGGGGACAGGTCCAAATATATCTGAATATATAAGTTGCAGAAAATTATAACTCTTACCAGGACTTGCAGTATACCGAACCCTCTTCTGTTTACCAAAAATACAGTGCTCACATAAGTCTAAATTGCAAGACTTAATCCCAGAAAGCATACCTTTGTCATGCAGAATATTCAGGCCTTTTTCACTCATATGGCCTAGGCGTTGATGCCATAGCATTACTGCATCCTGAACAGAAGTTGCTGCTCTTGCATGGTTTGTCACCGTATCACCGCATAAACGGTATAAAGTCCCATAAGATTCTCCCTTTGCTACTACAAGAGCTCCTCTGGTAATCTTGTAGTAGTTGTTACTGAAGGTGACAGAATACCCTAGCTTATCCATCATTTTGATTGAGAGCAAATTCTTCCTCAAATCGGGCACATGTCGCACATCACATAACATCCTTTCTCTACCATCGTCCAACCTGATCCTTATATCCCCTCTTCCCACAATTTCTAAAGGATGATCATCACCCAAATAGACCTTTCCACCACAGTATGGCTGATATTTGTCAAACCAGTCTCTGTGGGGAGACATGTGGAAGGATGCACCTGAGTCCAAAACCCAGGTATATAAAACAGATCTGTTGTTACTGATACAGAAGGCTTCACATGTTGCCGTCTCTCCTGAATCTGCTGCACTGGCTTCAGCGAATAGCTGATTTTGCTTTTCACCATTCTTTAATTGCCAACAATCCTTCTTGGAGTGTCCTGGCTTCCCACAATGCCAGCACTTCCCTTTCTGCTTACGTCCTTTAGACTTAGATCTGGATTGCTTTCTACCTTGTTTACTCCCCTCGAACGATCGACCTCTCACAGATAGGGCTTCATTGGTTGAGGGTTCCAGAGATGTTTTTCGCCTCAACTCTTCTGCCAACAAAGCGGCTACCACATCATCAAATTTGAGAGTTCCTGATGATGAATTACTGATGGTCATCACCATATGATCCCAAGTGTCCGGGAGGGAACAAAGTAGGGTGATAGCCCTATCTTCATCCTCCATATTCACATTAACTGAAACCAATTTACTGATCAGAGTATTAAACTCATTCAAATGATCTACCACGGATAAACTTTCCTTCATCCCCAAGCTATAAAGCTGCTTTTTTCAGAAAAACCTTGTTAGTTGTTGATTTTGTTTCATAAAAATTTTCAAGCTTTTGCCAAAGGGCTTCCGCGGTCTTCTCTTCAGCTACATTGAACAAGACGGAGTCCGCTAGGCAGAGACGGATTGTAGAAACCGCCTTCCTGTCAAGCGTTACCCACTCCTCATCTTTCATGTTGCTCGGTTTACTCGTGACCCCTTCCAAGGCTTGAGCTTGGTCATTCTGAACCAACAAATCCTCCACCTTCATCTTCCATAGAGTGAAGTTCCTACCATCAAATTTCTCAATCTCGAACTTGGTTACACCTTTTGTCATTGTTGCAGCTCCCACTCGCACAAAACCTTAGCTCTGATACTAGATGTTAGGAAAAAACTTAAAGATTTATCACCTGCAAGAGGAAGCACAATAACAAAAATATAGAACATGGAAACAATAACACAAGTGACACAGAGATTTACGTGGAAACCTGCAATGTGCAGGAAAAACCACGGGGCAATGGCAACTTCTCTTTTTATTATTTTCAGCAAAATTTACATCCATGTCTTTCAAGGTTTTCAACAACCTCTCTATCATATGCAAGGGGTCAAGTCCCTTTTATAGAGCAGAAGGAAGACTCCAAACTGTTCGTTTCCTCTTCCAACGGAAACCTCCAAAAGACTGTTTGTTTCCGCTTCCAAGACTGTTCATCTTCCGCATTCCCGTCGTCTACCTAGACGTCTGCTCCTATGACGTCTACTTGGCTTGATGTTAGGCTAGACGTCTACCAGCCTAGACGTTTGGCTGCCCAGACGTCAGGCCCAAATGTCTGCCAGCCCAGACGTCTGCTAGCCCAGACGTCTGCTAGCCCAAACGTCTACTAGCCTAGACGTTTGGCAGCCCAGTCGTCAGGCCTAGACGTCTGCCAGCCTAGACATCTGGCAACCCAAACATCTAGTAGGTCAGACGTCTGACCCAGACGTCTAGCAGGTCAGACGTCTAGCTGACCTACTTGCTGTATACTGTCTTCATACCTAACACACACTCTCCTAGAATAATCATCTATAAAAGTCAAAAAATAGATGGCGCCATTCAAGGACTAAGTGGGGACTGGTCCAAATATATCCGAATGTATAAGTTGCAGAAAATCAGAACTCTTATCAGGACTTGCAGTAAACCGAACCTCTTCTGTTTACCAAAAATACAGTGCTCACATAAGTCTAAATTACAAGACTTAATCCCAGAAAGCATACCTCTGTCATGCAGAATTTTCAGGCCTTTTTCACTCATATGGCCTAGGCGTTGATGCCATAGCATTACTGCATCCTGAATAGAATTTGTTGTTGTTGCATGGTTTGTCACCGTATCACCGCATAAATGGTATAAGGTCCCATAAGATTCTCCCTTTGCTATTACAAGAGCTCCTCTGGTAATCTTGCAATAGTTATTACTGAAAGTGATAGAACACTCTTAGCTTATCCATCATTTTGATTGAGAGAAAATTCTTCCTCAAATCGGGCACATGTCGCACATCACATAACATCTTTTCTCTACCATCGTCCAACCTGATCCTTATATCCCCTCTTCCCACAATTTCTAAAGGGTGATCATCACCCAAATAGACCTTTCCACCACAGTATGGCTGATATTTGTCAAACCAGTCTCTGTGGGGAGACATGGAAAGATGCACTCGAGTCCAAAACCCAGGTATATAATACATATTTGCTGTTATTGATACATAAGGCTTCACATGTTGCCGTCTCTCCTGAATCTGCTGCACTGGCCTTAGTTGATGGCTGATTTTGCTTTTCACCATTCTTTAATTGCCAACAATCCTTTGAGTGTCCTGGCTTCCCACAATGCCAACACTTTTCTTTTTGCTTACGTCCTTTAGATTTAGATCTGGACTGTTTTCTACCTTGTTTACTCCCCTCGAAGGATCAACCTCTCACAGATAGGGCTTCATTGGTCGAGGGTTCTAGGGACGTTTTTTGCCTCAACTCTTCTGCCAACAAAGCGGCTACCACATCATCAAATTTGAGAGTTCCTGATGATGAATTATTGATGGTCATCACCATATGATCTCAAGTGTTCGGGAGGGAACAAAGTAGGTTTATAGCTCGATCTTCATCCTCCATATTCACATTAATTGAAACCAGTTTATTGATAAGAGTATTAAACTCATTCAAATGATCTACAACGGATGAACTTTCCTTCATCCTCAAGCTATAAAGCTACTTTTTCAGAAAAACCTTATTTGTTGCTGATTTTGTTTCATACAACTTTTCAAGATTTTGCCAAAGGGCTTCCGCGGTCTTCTCTTCAGCTACATTGAACAAGACGGAGTCCGCTAGGCAAAGACGGATTGTAGAAACCGCCTTCCTGTCAAGCGTTGCCCACTCCTCATCTTTCATGCTGCTTGGTTTACTCGCTACCCCTTTCAAAGCTTGAGCTTGGTCATTCTGAACCAACAAATCCTCCACCTTCATCTTCCATAGAGCGAAGTTCCTGCCATCAAATTTCTCAATCTTGAACTTGGTTACACCTCTTGTCATTGTTGCAGCTCCCACTTGCACAAAACCTTAGCTATGATACCAGATGTTAGGAAAAACTTCAGAATTTATACCTGCAAGAGGAAACACAATAACAGAGAATAGAAAACAACACAAGTGACACAAAGATTTACGTGGAAACCTACAATGTGCAGGAAAAACCACGGGGCAATGGCAACTTCTCCTTTTATTATTTTTCAGCAAACTTTACATTCACGTCTTTCAACGTTTTCAACAACATTACATATGAAAGGGATCACACCCCTTTTATAGAGTAGAAGGAAGACTCAAACTGTTCGTTTCCTCTCCCGACGGAAGCCTCCAAAAACTGTTCGTTTTCGCTCCCAAGGAAGGCGCTTGAACCTGTTCATCTTCTGCGTTTAGACGTCTATTTGGACGTCTACTTGCGTAGATGTCTGACCAAGACGTTTGGCGGCCCAGACGTTTGGTCTGCTGCCTAGACTTCTGGCCAAGACGTTTGGCCTGCTGCCCAGATGTCCTGCCAAGACGTCTGGCCTGCTGCCTAGACATTTGACCCAGACGTCTAGTCTGCTGCAGCTTCTGTTTCTGCCGTCTGACCTGCATAGTGACTTCACTTCCTAACATCGTTGGCTCCATGCTTCTACTACTGTATTTTGATAATTTGAATGATGGGTCCACTTGTTTCTTGATACTAATGAACCACTCTGAAAACCAGGATTACTATGCTTTCTCTTCCAAACATTGCCATACTTGGTGCCCTTATGATTCCATGTAGAACCATAATATTGTTGCCTTGAGCCATGCCTCCAAGATTGTTGCCGCTCATGGTGGTGTGGATGGCGATAAGTTGCTACCTTCTTTGACTCCTCAACATTTGGCTCCACTGTTTTAAAATCTTCTACACATTGTTCTTTCATGTTCCCTTTGTTTGGTATGTCCTTGTGCTCTTCTATGAAAGCTTCCTTGGAATTTGCTACTGTTATTTCCATGGACTCAGTTGTTGCTGCTTCTTCCATAAACTTTGTTGATGCTACTGCATTCTTGGATTTTGTTTCAGGTTCTTCTATTTTTTTTTCAAGTTGTTCCTGTACAATCACTTCTTGTTTTTCGTTGGATCCTTGCTCCTTAAGCTGAGAAATATCCTGTAATGTTATCTTCTTTTTCTTGTACCATAACTTCATAAACTTCTTTTGCACATTAATGTTAACAGTACCCAAAGAATCTAACCAAGGATAACCAAGAACAATATCCTCACCATTCATCTCAATAGCATGACAATCTGAATGTAAAACATATTTATCTATGGGGATCTTCAAATCTTTAAAAATCTGAACATTCTCACCCTCTAGGTGTGTGTCCTTAATTTTTGTTGCTAGAACCTGCAACCTCTAAGCTAAAGCAATATTAATAAAATTATATCTGCTACCAGGGTCAGTGGAAATAATAACTTGTTCCTTTTGAATGTTTCCATGAACCTGCAAAATAGAACTTTTAGATGAATTTAAACCCTTTTGATCATTCTCTTGCTTTTGAAAATCCAAAGATGTGACTCATTCTTCTCACTATCTTCCTTGACATTTTCCTCTTTCTCCTTCTTGAGTAATTTTATTTCTTTTTCATAGTCTTCATTTTGTTTCTTGAAAACTTCCCATTCTCCTTTCATTTCATTCCACTCATTTTGAATTCCTTGTAGTTTCTTTTCAAGGTCTTTGATGACATCCATTAGGCTATCTATCTTTTTATCCCTTCCCTCAAGATCTCTTTTTAGTTCCTCTTGTTCTTCTTGAAGCATGTTTATTTCTTCTACATAATTTTTGAGTGTATCCTTCAAAGTAGCTATCTTTTTATAGGGGTTCCAATGACTTAAGAATGCATGCTCCTCTTCTTCCCAAGTGAAGTGATATTTATGGACACTATTAAAACTATAAAATCAAGAGAGAGCTTCTCCTCCAAGAAAACAAGGAAGCGTACTTTTCCAAAGAAGATAATGATGATACACGGATTTAAAAATTTTCCACAATCCCTAACATCAATATCATCTTCTACCGAAATTTGTTGTATCATCATAGTTGATACCCTAATGCAAACTAGGGTTTTTTGACAATATATCTTGGATACCAGATTGAATTACCTTTGTATCTGTAGTCAGCTTGTATAGAGCATAGACTTTGTCAGAGTTCCAAACTCAAGTGATTACTTTGAAGTTTTGAGCATATGCAAAAATGATTACGATAATAAGATGTCGATCTGTGGTAGTTCATGCATTAACTTATATTATAGGTGGGAGGTTAATTATTCATTTTTTTTCATTATTTGTTATTCATTTGATACTGAACGTTCGTACCTTGGCCAGTATAGAGAGCTAGGTGGCTAGACTGAACTGGCTTCTGCTGGGTGTGAATTAGCTTTTTCTTTCTAGAGCATAGACTTGAGTGATGCGTGGGTTTAGTCCATAATACACATCAAGAGTTCCTATTCCCTACTGTATCTAGTGACAAGTTATATGCATTGTCTTGATATTATTGTTAATTGTCATTTTGCCTCTGTGCTAAGCATTTTCTTACCATTGCCAGAGAAGGATCATAACATAAACCAGCAGAACAAGCATTCCAACCCCTTCTTTTCCATGACGAGCATAAAGATGGGATCTATGCAATATCTTTTCTTAATCTCTGTTGCTGTATTGTCAAATACAGCTCAAGGGGCTTTTGTGATGTATCTTACAGTTATTGCTTTAGAAACCATTGCTATTTGTTTCTTGTTAATCTGATTATCATTGATTTGAAAAACACAGTATTAAATGCATTACTTTAAAATGAGCAAGAGAGATTTTAAGATGAGATGTGGATGATGTTGATCTTGATCACAAAATGTTTTGATTCCCTCCTGTCTGTGTCTTTGAGCTGACTGTTTGTCATTTATGCCATAGAGACACGGTATAAGTTTCTTTCTGAAACTGAGGGTGACAAAGACCAATTACGAAGATTATATGAAGCTTGCAAAGGGACACGTCAGGTGTGCAAGAAAAGTTCCATGACTTTAATTCAAGTCTATACAGTGAATAATTCCTATCCAACATTATTTGGTTACAGAATACAGGAAATAATTCAATTGCTTGGGGATCGCCTGTTTTGCAGCAAAACATACCTGCAACAGCATCTCAAAATTTGCCTCTCCCAGAAGATACAGAACTTGCTATGGCAATAAATGCGTCACTGCAATCTTTATCACAGGAAAGTATTCCTCTCTCTATTGCTTCCCAACAAGGAACCCTAACAAGTGACTTAAGTGGCTGGGCAAGCATATCAGATGCCAGTTCCAGTGGCTGGGGGCACCCTGAGAGAATGGAGATGCCAGTGAACAATGATAAATTTGGTGGGTGGTCAAATAAGGTCAATTCTACTACTACTCACAATGGGTGGGATGCAGACGAAGCAGGACCTAGCAGTAGCAATGTTGCTGAGAGTGCAGTAGAAGAGCAAACACATCCTGTGTCTGGGTCATCAATTTCTGAAAATGCTTTCACTGCGCACTCAGCCATTTCTGCTCCTTCAGCTCCTCTCTTACCAGAAGACTACATCCCTAGTTCTAATGAGGGTCGAATTCTTTATCCATCAATTGATACCTCTCCAATTGAAGTTGATCTGCCTCATACAACAGAGCATGGTATACAATCCTCAACAAGTTCAAGCAAATCACAAGGCAATAGTTCTGGCACATGCGTGATTTGTTGGGATGCTCCAGCTGAGGCAGTTTGTATACCCTGTGGCCATCTTGCAGGTTGCATGGCATGCTTGAGTGAGATAAAAGGAAAGAACTGGGGATGTCCAGTATGTCGGGCTACCATTGAACAGATCATCAAAGTATATGCAGTTGGTTTAGATAATCCAAAACAATAAGAAAAATCAATAGACAACTAGTAATTTTGATGATTCAATTGCAGGATCAGTGGTCTTGGATTAAGTTAAAATTTGTCGATGTGTACATAAGATTGTGACATGATATTTGTTCCAAATTCAGCCAATGTGCATAGTGAACAGCTCCATGCTGAGTTCTAGGCAGTCAACTAAATTAGAGGGTTGCAGGCAGCTGTGTATCCATTTAAGTGCTTTTACTGTTTACATTTTGTATGAGCTCATGATTCTGCATTCGATGAAAATGGTTGTTATGGGCTGCAGAAATGCTATGCACATTCTGCACTTCCTTAAGTCAACCTGTGCAAAATGTTCTTAAGATTTTGCAAAGTGTTTCAAAAACAGGCTACTGAACATTGGGTAAATTATATCAAGAACTTATTTTTATTTAACTATAGCTTTACTATGTTGATACTCTATTTTTATTAGTTTCATTTTTCTGTACAGCTGTCAAATACAGGTTTTGCACGTTCCCTGTATGCAATAAATCAATTCACGGTTGTATGTTTTCATTCATGCAAAATTTAAAATTTTCTGTGTTCAAGCATATCTTGAAGTAGCTGCATTCCAAGATTAATTAAGGAAACTATATCCAAGAAACTCATTTAAGTATTCACATGATTGCTATCTTACCATCAATCAAGAACTTAAATTTACTTTTATCTAACTGTAGCTTTGCTATTTTGATTTAGTTTCATTTTTCTATACAATCACTTGTACCATGATCAAACACAGGTTTTGCACGTTCCCTGTATGCAATAAATCAAATCACAGTTGCATGTTTTCATTCATGCATAATGAAAAATTGTCTTAGTGTTCAAGCATATCTTGAAGTAGCTGCATTCCAGGGTTAATTAAGGAAACTATATCCAAGAAACTTATCTAAGTATTCACATGATTACTATCTTACGTGAATGGTTAGAATAGCTCAACATAACTTCTAAGTAACAATTAATGATTTTTGAAGTGTTGTGAAACCAGTAGCTAAGAAAGGTCTGGGAAAATAGTGTATTCCAACAAAATGAACATGGGAAGAAAGGTGATGAGTAGGATATGAAAAATCTACTTCTGCCAATTGTACTATATGATGAATGGGATTTCTACTGTTACCAATTGTACCAGATGGTAAATGGAAGCTTTCCAACAGAGACTGTAATAGGAAAATGCTTTACAATTTAATGATTAACATGTTATAATCTACTGTATGACAATTGCTCTCAAGCAACAATAACTAATCTAAGTTTGAATCGGTGTTAATGAAATGCATGGGTATTTCTTAGGAATGTCTCATGTATGGAATTGTAAAGGAAATGACATGAAACAATCAAGCTTGGCATATTTATGATTAGGTCAAACATGTCGTCACATGAGCCACTTAGTAAATGGGATTCAAAAATTTCCACTGTATTTTGAATCAACCATAAAATGGCACATTAAGTGCGATTCAAATAGTCCCAAGGTGTATTACATTATGAACACATTATGTGTTATTTCAACTAACCATAGTGGTATTTGAATATATTGCTTGGTGAGATTTGAACCTAGGCCTACACACTGGAAGCCCCTATTTTTAACCACTCCCAACCACTTGCATTGAAGCCCATGGGAAAAGATTAAGGTTCAACCATAAGATTGAAAGCTTGGTTAATGGTGTGAAATTCCTTGATTAGAAAATTGACAATTATGCATAAATTACTCAAAAAAGATTTGAATAGGGGACTTCACATTGGAAGCCCACATTTTAAACCACTTGAGCTCATGCCATTTGATTGATGTTAAGGTTTACCCATGGCATTGGAACTTTATCTACAGTGTGAAACTTCTCTCTCTTGCTTCCCACTCTGTGTTCCAATTCCAATGGTCTAGGCTAAGTTCACTCATAGAATTGAAACCTTGGCTTATAATGTGAAATTCTCAAATTTCCTACTGATTGCTTCAATCCCATAGGTAATCCCATAGGTAATGGTAAGGTTCATTCATGGGATTAGATCCTTAGTTTTTGGTGTGAAACTTTTCATTCCCCTTGCTTGCACAAACTTCATGGGCTTAAATGTTAGGGTTTCATTCATGGGATTGAAACCATGGGTTATGATGTGAAACTCATTCCTCACTATTTGCTCCAAATGCTATAGGATTTTGGTTCACCTATATGATTGGAATCTTGGTTTAAAGTGTGAAACTCTCAGGTTGGGGACCACTTGCCACAAATCCATTAGACAAAATACTAGGGTTCACCAATGGAAGTGAAATGTTGATCAATTACCCAAAAACCTCATAGACAGATTATTAGTATTATTCATTACATTGTTGGTTTATTTAGATAAGCTCCAATATTGGCTTTATCAATGGTTTTGCATATCTAAAATTGATATATCTATTTGAGTCAATCTTTAATTTGGGTCCCAACTCTATAATGGGAGGCCTTTAGTATCTCCAAAGACAATATTAAAAGAATTTAGGAATCTTGGTGTACCAATTTGCTTTTTCCCACTAGTTGGTATTTCAGTTCCATTTGTCAATACTTATGTTGTCCTTGGTGTTTATAATGTAACTCACTTTTGCAACCTTATCTACATCAAAACATGCATCTTGGCTTAGAAACAAGTCTTTAGGTCATGGTGAAAATTAGATTTCTTACTCTTCATTAAGCATAGGGATTCAAACAACTTCACATTCTCCACAATCTCAATGGTGTGTCTTCATGAAAGGTGGGAGATCGAACTCAAAAGCATTTCTTCTTGTACTTTGAAAATTCTAAAAAGAACCATGCCATAAGGGTTTCAACTTGTTATCAATTCCATGAATCTTTTCTTTTATCGAGGGCAACCATACTAGATCTCCAACTAGAAAAGCATGGTCAACTCTATGGTTGTCATCACTTGTCTTATACTTGGCTTGATCTTCTTCAAAGCTATTTTGAACTATTTGGTGATTCAACTTGATTCTATCAAAAAAATTATTTGTTTGATTTATATGGATATCTAAATATCCCATGATTAAAAAACAAATAAGATGATGAATTAGGAAGGTAACCATAACATGTTTCAAAAGTTGACCTAGATGAACCATGATTTAACGGAAGTGTCCACTAAAGCTTTTAGATTTGTTCAAGTATAAACCCAAGGAAAACTCAAATTTCTATTCACGACCTCTATATTTTCATTTGATAAGGATAACAAATTTATGGTCCTCTTCAACTTAATACCTGTCTTGTTCCACAAAATGGTCCAAAAGGTACAAAAACACTTGCTATCTTGTTTTGAAATAATGGAATTCACAATCCACATGGATATAAATCTTTATAAAAAACTTTTTGGTAGATTTATTATTGGAATAGTCTTCTTACAAGACACAAATACATGTTCTTTGCTAAATTGATAACCTATGACAAACAAATATTCATTTTTTGCCTTGTGGGCATCTCAATGAGACAATCTCCTAAATGGAATCCGTAGTTAGATGTAGAAAAACAACTCTTTGTTATTTCGTTTACAAATGTTGAACAAAATACAATCCATCACAAATTAGATAGTAACATCTTCCATTTTTGTCCAAAACACATTTTTGCATGTTAAAAATGGTCTTATTTGAACAAAAATGACCATCAACAAGAGAAATATGGATTTTTCTTACAATGTGCTCTTGAGCTACTCTTTTTGATACCTATAAAAGTAGATTAGATTTTGGTCATTGGTTTATATATTTTGCTTATTTTATTGCATATTTTACCTATAAAAGTAGATTAGATTTACTTTATTATAGTTATATTAGGGAGGAAACAACCCAAGTCTAGAGGTTGAGAAGGGTAATCCCTTCTCAACCCTTTATTGAACTACCTCTCTATGGGCACAATCATACAAATGATTGTATGAATCAAAGGGCCCACACAACTTTTGAAAGAATCATTTCATACATCTATAAGGTTCTTTGTAGGACCACTTACAAGCATTACTAATCATAGATTGTGGTTTTCACTATTTATCTTTTAGTTGTCAAAAATACTTTGCCATTTAGTACACTCAAAAATATCAAGCATCTTGAACCAATCCTTTAGGTCTATTACTTTTCTATCTAAAATTTGTAATTCCATAACTTCTCTAGTCATCAACAATCATCAAGCAATCTTAGCATTCCATCAATGTTTTCCATACAATGTCAAATCTACTCCTAGTTTTCTTTAGTGAAAACATTATTTCAAGTGCATCCATATGCTTCTTCCAAGTCTACATTTCAGATGTACCTCTTAATGGTTTTTCATAGTTTTATTTTGATACAAAATGTTATACTTAGATTTTATTCCCAAAATATAATTATTTTCATACATTTAGATCTATACATGGAAAAATCAAGAGGTTAATACATCTCATTCTACACAAATCAAATATGAAGTACCTTAAATTATATTTTACAAATAAAAAAAATAACTATGTTAATAAGTTTATGGAAGTGCTAATAGCAATTACATATCAAATGAAATATATCTTTGCATGTGTAATACATCAATATATTGCTACAAATATCAATACAAGTGTCACTATTGTTGAAATATTTGTAATATGAATTTATTAGGTTAAGTCTAATAATGGTGAAGTACCTAGGGGTGCTCTTGATATAAGCCTACAGGCAAGTGCTTTATAAGCATTTGAGCATCTTGATGTAAGATTTACGAGCATCTTTCTATGTAAGCCTAGGAGCATTCTTTTATGTAAGCCTGCACGCATCTATGTGTAAGCATTTATAAATAACCTTTATAAATGAACTTTTTCTTGTTTAATCCACCTTTATAAATAACCTTGCTTAAAGGGTAATTTATTATTATTTTATTGTAAGGTTAACCTCAAGGTTAAGTTAATATCAACCTAAGGTTAACCTCTCATTGGGGTTTTGGTATCACTATAAATACCCTCAATGAGCAATCATTTATACAATAGTGTGATATATGAAAAATATTGTGGGGGTGCCCATGGGCACCCACCCCTTATTCATTCTCTTATATCGTGTCATTTATCTTTTTCATCTATACGCTCTTCTTTTTCACTCTTTTTTATTTATTTTTGCATATGATTGTGGTGAATGGATGTTTCACGATGTTTCTAAAAAATATTGCAAATTCCAACTACCATGTATTTGAAAGTATAACCATATTGTTAATAATTTGTGTGGATGCTATTGCAGGCCAATCCCATTAAAATTACAAAACATTATATTGTTCTCATTACATTGCTATCGAGTAATTAAACCATATTCAACTTGTCTTTTTATCAAAGATATTTGTCATCTTTCTCAAACTATTACATTTTCGCAATCAACTCCTTGATATCATTTTTATTAAGAAATAAAATCTCACTCATCCAATTGCCTTCTAAAATTTGGCTTTTGTCAAGATGAAAATCAACATTGCAAATGACTAAAATATTTGTGACCCTATTTCTATTTCTATAAATATGTCATCTGTAACATGTCAATTCCCCAATATTTCTTTTTTCAGGGGTCTTATTCATACCCTTAATCTTCCAAGATGCCATTTTTATCATCACTTTTTATTTATGGTTTTAGCCCCACTTCTTGTTAACACTTACAGTATTTGCTTTTGTTTTCCCATATTAATATCCTCCAAGTTTCCTTTTATCTTTGTTTTTGTTTATTGGGTCTTTCTCTTTTTTTTTTTCATTTGCACCAACACTTTCATCTTTCTCAATCTCTTTGATTTTTTCATATTGCTCATAGTGACACTTATCATCTATATGTTTGTCTTGCTTTGAAAAATTCAAAGTGCAAGGAATAACCTCAAAATCACTTTCTTCTTTATGTTTCCCTAGAAAACTTAAAGTGTAAGGATGACCCTCCATAGCAATTACCTTCTTATGCTTCCCTCAAACCCTAAATTGCTATGGATTTCCTCCATCCTTGTTTCCTTATTATCCTGGTCTTGAAACCTTAAAATGTAAGGGATAACCTCCACACTTTCATTTCTGTTGCAATGAGAGGATTCTATACTAGACGGAAATAAAGATAATTTACCTAGAATAAATTTGACCTCTTTGATCATATTTACTTTAAAATTTTTCTCTACATCTTTACACCTTCAGTTCCTTCTGGAATTAAACTTGCACATTGTCTCTTTGTTTGGACTGGAATATCCTTGGTCTAATCCAACTTTTATTATAGTATAATCTCCTTGCTTTATCTTGAAGTTTGTCTAATGACCAAAATGTTATTGTCTCTTTCTTCATCATTTTTAGTTTATAATCTCTTGCCATGTATCCAATCTCATAACAATTGTGGCATCATAATGCAATGTTTTCAAATTCACTTGTTGATTTGATGTGGATCAAAGAAGATAACAAATGCATTACGCATGGTGCTTAAGCAATCACATAAAATTTATAATATGGATAACAATTATGCATCCAACAACATGCTAAACATAGCATAACAACTAGATATGATTCTAACCAACAAATAAACAGATCATGTTGTCATAACAAAATGAGCGAGCAAGAAGAATCCAACTACCTAGAAGCTAACAAACATAAGTTGTAAGAAGCTTCATGTAATACAAACATAGACTTAAACATATGAAGCCTAAAAATAATTAAGTTAACTACAACATAAAAATTAAGCCCAACTATTACATTCATATCAAGTGTGGTCCTCATCATCCCTCCCCACCATAGAAGCATTGGATCCCAATGCTTTCAAAAGAAAAGAAAAATTGCGAGACATCTGATGTTGTGATATCCAACAACCTAGTGTAGAAGCTAACTGCAATGGGCACAAGGTAGGAAGCGAAATATTCTTGTCATGTTTGATGAGTCTTTGTATAAAAAACGGTCTAAATCAAGCAAAAGTTGAATGTCAGGGACCACATTGGTAAGAAGGATGATGACTGGATTTGTCTCCAAAGTGGAATCATGGTATGATGACTGGATTTGTCTCCAAAGTGGAATCATGGTATGATGACTTCAAAATATCCACATTAACAACATCGTGAATGCCTAGATGAGTCAAAATATCAAGGTAGAATATATTCTTAGATATCTGCTGAAGAATGGTGTAAGCCAAACTTTATCTCCAATCCGAAAGGGATTAGGAACACGATGCTTATCCATAACTTGCTCATGTTGTTGTTGAGTCTTTTGCAAAATTTAAACCACTCTAGACTGAAGATTGCAAGTTCTGGGTGAAATATGTTGCCTTATCTTGCTCCTTTTGAATGTGAACAGTAGTAGAAAATAAATATAAAGGTAACTCATAGGGCACCAATGGTTGAAACCCAAGGCAAACCTCAAAGGGGGAGTGTCCAATGGATGTGTGAATGGATTTGTTGTAGGTGTGCTCAATGTGAATGAGGCTCAAATTCTACTTAGTTGAAGAAGTGTGATGATAAATCCTCAAACTCTAAAAAAGAGTATGATTAACCACTTCAGTCTACCTATTTGAATGTGGATGGAAATTCATGGAGAAATTAAGAGAAACTCCTAAAATATTCCATAATAACCTTCAAAAGTGACCCGAAAAACATGAATACCTATTAGATATAATTTTGGTGGGTAGATCAAAGGAATGTCATATTGTCTCAAAGAAAAGTTGTGCTAAGTCAAGTGTTGAATCGATCATTATGCATAAAATGAACTTAGCCATATTACTAAATCGATCCACAACCATAAACACACAATCATGCTATTGAACTATCATCGAGAAACCACTCAACAGGTCCATGGAAATACTTTTTCCAAGGATGAGAAGGAATGGACAATGGAACATTTAGACTCAATTTCCTATTTCTTGGTTTGAAGCGGCAACAAACAACACACTGCATCAAAAAATTTAATACACCTCGCTACATGTGAGGCCAGTAGAAAAATCGTTGCAAGTGATGAAGAGCCTTGTGTTTCCCAAAATGTCCACCATAGAGCGTAGAATGTGCCTATTTGAGAAGAGACAATCGATGTTATTAAGGTACATACAATTTATCCAACTTATACAACATTCCATCCTTCAAATGACAATCTTGAAAAAGACTTAGATTAGAAAAATGATGTAAAATATGGTAAATTTTACCAAAATATAAATCAAGAGGATATCGGGCAGGCCAACTCTGGAAACCAATGTGGGAAGTAGTCACAACTGTCAAAGCAGAAACTATTGGAGGATGACTCAAACAATTTGCTACAGTGTTACTAGTTCCTTTTTTGTACTTGATCACTAAATGAAACTGCTGCAAATAGGTTGTCCACTTTATGTGGCATGTTTCTTCAATAATGTTTTGAGATTATAGAAACTTAAGTGTAAGTTATCAATATGTACAATAGCCTCTTTACCAAGAAGGTAATGTCTCTAGTACTTATTAGTTTGCACCAAGGTATATAGCTCTTTATCATATGTGGAATAGTTTTGTATGGTAGTTGAGAATGTATCGAAATTAGAGGCCACTAGATGACCATTTTGCTTCAATATGGCTCTAAGGGTAAACTATGAGACATCTATCTCTATCTCAAAAGGTTGAGAAAGGTCAAGAGGACCGGGAAAAGGGTTGTACACAAATTGTGTTTCAATGTCTCAAAGACGCGAGCATGACCCTTTGTCCATTATAACATAACTTTGGATTTAGTCAAATGATACAATGAGGTTGCAATAGTGGAAAACCTAGGAATGAACTTGCGGTAAAAATTGGCAAGTCCAATAAAAATCCTTAATTCAATTATAGTAGTAGGCGAATGGAGGAATTTGACCTTGGTAGGATCCACTTGAATTCCTTGAGCATTAATAATAAAGCCAATATAAGAGATGGAGGATTGAGCAAAATAAAACTTTGGAAAGTTGGAATACAATTGTTTCTCTTAAATGGTGTTAAGAACCTATTCTAAGTGAGATAGATGAGCCTTCCAAGTAGGTGAGAAAACTAAGATATCATCAAGATAAATGGTCAAAAATTTGTTTAGGCTATCCCTGAACACCTTATTCATAAGCCTAATGAATGTAGCTAGAGCATTTATAAGACCAAAGGGTATAATAAACCACTCAAATAAGCCCAACTTGGTATTAAATGTTGTCTTCCATGTATCCTCTACCTAGACTCCGATCGGATGATACCCACTTTTTAGATCGATATTTGAAAATAACTTTACCCCTTGTAGCTGATTTAAAAGATTATCAATTCTAGGGAGTGGATACCTATTCTTAATGGTGATTTATTATTTGTATCAGAGAACTTTATATCGTGTTTTGGGTTGTTTATATCCATCACTTTGATCGTGTTGTGGGTTTTTTACATCCATCATGTAATTTAACTAAGAGTACCTCTAGACTCTCTCGGTGCAAGAATTGCCACAAGTAGCAAACGAGTTATGTTGCAATATGGTTTTTAACGTATCAAAACTGAATGACTTGGAATTAAAGAGAGCCTCACTATTGAGGATTCCAAGCTTGGTATTGAAGATACTAACAACCTCACTGAGTTTTAGGAGGAATAGGAAAAAGTTTCGAATGCATTTTTGGTCCTACACAACCCTTGGATGCTACTGCAACCCATGACACCCAACATAAATTTGGGTTTGATAATGGGCTGAAATCCATCCTTTTTTATATTAAATTCAATAGAGAAGCAAATAATAAGGAATCAATGAAGAATGAGAAGACCCTTTAGCCAAAGAAAAAGGAAGATGTTGCAGGTTACAAGGTAGAGAAAATGGGCCAATTGGATTGAGGGCATACAAGGCCCTAATATGAATTCTAAATGGCCTCCACTCACCATAGTCACACCACATATGTATTATGGTTTTCCTTTTGTGCTTACAAGGGTTCCTTCTGAGAAAATCTTCACAATTGCTCCTTCAAATCTTGGTGACCTATCTGCAAGCAAACGAATTGAATTTCAAATGCAAGCCATCCTTCAAAATATACGATGGATTTACTCCATCTTTTGGAAATTTTTACTAGAAAGATTATTGTTTTGGAACAATGTCACCATAGTTTACAATGGGCTTACCTCCTCATTGGCCTTCCATAGAGTAAAAAAAACATTTAGAGGCCTCCTGTTGCGTAGGCCACCCCCATGGACTCCTATTTGTCTAATTTGTTTCTAGGATTTGTTAAATAAGCATAAATATTTTGATGGCCAATCCATATTTATTTAGTTGGTTGCTTCTAATTTGGCATCCTCTGCGTCCAAAGAAAAATATAGAAAACTTGCTCTTTCCCTCTTAATTCCTGTGGAAGTTGTTTTGGCTCTCCTCTTTGTCGGGATTATTTTTCCATTCTATGGAGCATTTGGTCAAGTTTATTTGGGAAAACACAGATATGATTATGAGCGCTCAGTTACAGTAAAGAGGCTTCATACACATTATTTTGCCATGTCTACCACACTGGAGTGCATCATAAATTGCTCGTGCTCCTTAGCCAGTTGCAAACCCATCTAGATGATGATTTTTCGCAATGAAAATTTATTTTCTTGGCTCCACAATTGTCGTATCAACTACTATCCAAAATTGGGCAAGGCTATTTCAATTCATTTACAACCTTATACCTTAATTAATTAAGCAATTCACAAATTAATTACTTAATTAATTAATTATTAAACAATGCATGAAAATTTTAATTACTTAATTAATATCTTAATTATTAAACAATGCATGAAAATTTTAATTAATTAATTAATATCTTTTATAAAGTGCAATTTCATGCACTAAATTAATTAATTAATGAAAATATTTTATAAAATGCAATTTCATGCACTAAATTAATTAATTAATATTTTTTATAAAGTGCAATTTCATGTACTAAATTAATTAATTAATATATTTTATAAAGTGCAATTTCATGCACTAAAATTATTAATTAATTAATATCTTTTATAAAGTGCAATTTCATGCACTAATTAATTATTTAATTGTTTAAGTAATTAATTAATATGTTGTTTATGTGCATGACTTTGAAATTGTTACCAAGTACCTTTGTATGCACAAAACTTGTGCTTCACTTTGTATTTACTTGGTAAAATTGAAAGCTAGTGGTTTGGCTTGTTACCACAAATAGTTAGATAGTCCATCTAACTAATTAGGTGAGTTTGCATACCTCATCCAAATTGCATTACAAAACATAATGAAGTCCAATGCTTTTGTTGTTGGGATGTATGATGAGGATATCATGTGTTAGTCCTAGGATTATTTAGTCCTAAGCTTATTTTATTATTTTTATTATTCTTAGGATTATTTTATAGCTAGCATAAATTAATTTCTTGCTTTGCATGAGCTTTCATAGCTGGTAGGTTGTTAGGAAGCTTCCTTAGTGGGTAGTTTCCCTAGTGTTAATCTTACCTTGTTTGTTAAGATTAAGTTAGCTTGTGTCCTAAGTTATCTTGTTAGTTAGCTTAGGATTATCTTGTTATTTTTGGCTATCTCATCTCCAAATGAGATATGTCATCTTGCTTGTATATATTTCATGCATTTTTAATAAAATCTAGAGATGATTTTTGCATCCTTATTATGATCCCATTCTCTTGATTCAAATTTAACCTTAGTGGATTATGAAAAAGGATTTGAAATATCCATAGCAACACAAATCTAAGTTTATATAGCATGGTTTTGCTCCTTAGTAGGTGGTCCTTCCTTGATGAATTCCCCTAGGGTATTTTGAATATTCTTCAAAATATTCTTTTGAATATTCTTCAAAATATTCTTATTGATAAGCTGATATGAAAGTCCAAAAATCTTGATCCACACTAGAAGTTTCTTAATAATTTTAGTCTTGATAGAAAATTCTAACTCCATGGTCTTAAATTAATGGAATGTATCCCCCTAAACCATGGTCCACCATCCATTATTTTATCTCCAAATTCCAAACTAGAAAAGATGATGTGGAAAGAACCTTTAGGAAGAAAAGTTAACATAATTTAAATTCAATCCCCACTTCCACTTGATCCAATTTTGAATCTATGCAAACCCTCACCAATATCCATGAAACTTACATATTAAACATTTAATTTTAAGAACCATTATATCATGCTTGATTATCTCATCCTTAATAATCACTTCTAGTCTAACATATGTTCCCTAGATAAAAATTTCCATATATTCACTCATCCTCTTAACTCCAACTTGGACATCCATACTTCTAGGGAGGGTATCTTGACTTCCCATTAGAGCTTTCAAATATGAATTTCCTTTCATACTACTTAGTGGAGCTTGTTCTTGGCTCACACTCACTCTCGACTCATTACTATATCAATGAAAGTACAACCATATTAATCACCTATAATTAAACTATTCTCCAATAGGAGGATACAAAAGTTTTTTCTACTCCTTGTCCAAGGGTACTTGCAACTACAAAAAGTCAATAAAATAGATTCAGAAACCCACCAATTATAAATAATGACCATTCCACTTAACTCCTTCCACCTTGACGAGAAATAGCCTAATATTTAACAGATACATATGTCAACCACTTGGGATGTATATCATTGTGGCCAATAATATTTTAAAAAAATGTGAAAATTAATATTTTCCATTATTTCAAGAAACTTAGTCGTTATGAGCTTCTGCAAGGTAGTCCCTTTTTGTGGATGAGAGATGTGATCTTTAGAAGAAAAGAGCAAAAATATCTATTAACAAAATAAGTACACTGATACATCACCAAGACCTCCAAGGGGAAGTAACCCATTACATTTATTTAATTCAATCAAGCAAAAATATTTGTCAATGCAAATAATAAAGTTGAGATTCATTTTATCAAAGCCAAGGACAAAGTAGATGTAGAAAGATAGAGCTTAGGTTTTAATTGTACTCATAAGAAAAGAGAGCACATGGAGGATTTTTTTTTACTCCATGTTAATATTTATAGAATCTAAAGCATAAAGAGGGAAGTAGAACACAAGATTTAACTATAGTGGAATGCCTCTTTTACCCATTTTGGTATTGTATCATATATTAGTTGTGAAGAATAAAGAAGTCAAGAGGAAAATTTAGTTTTTATTGAATCAAAGAGTCACAAGGCCAAGTTTATCATGTTGTAGCTCACCCAATAATGCTTTAGTGTCAAACAAATATGACACATGGTATACATGTATATATAATCAAGGGTTGAACAAAACTTCTATCAAGAATTTCTATACATTACCTCAAATAGATGATCATTTAGACCAATTGAAGAATGCAAAATATTTCATCATGTTGGATTTGAACTCTACTTATAGTCAATTTCATAGGACAAGGATACTCAAGAGAATCTTAACGAAAAACAATATTTTTGAATGATTGGTGTTGCTTTTCAGTATATACAAGGCTCTTGTTATATTTATGAGGGTAATTAATATATCTTCTATTCACACAAAGTTCCATTTTCTCTTGTGTGTTTGAATGATATGTGGATATTTATCAAGAGATAGGACAAGAATATTAACCACTTGATGAAGGTATTAAACTTGATGCAATAAAACCAATAGTATCACACACCCTCAACAAGAGATAAGAAAAAAATCATCAGTAGGTGGTAGAGTGGAGCCACTAATATCACACACTCATGAAAGGTAGGTCACATAACACAATGGATACATGAATTGTTTTCTCATTAACTATAAAATTATGGTAATATTAGAAAGAGTAGCTTTAGCTCTCTCAAGTTTTTTAAAAGACCCTTCCAATGAGCATAAAACTCTTATTTATAAAAAAATTCTGGCCTACTCTACTTACAACTATAGTAATATAAATATAATCCCTAGTTACATAACTTGGCACTAGAAGATAAAATATCACCATCAAAAAATCATTCCCTTAAATTTTGTGCAATGGTTCTAAACAATATTATGGTCTGTATTTAACTCATGAAGCAAATCGTTTTTTCTAGAGGATGAAGTATTATCAAAAAGGGGTAGGGTACAATCATGACTTAGAGTGAGGCAATATCTTGCCTTAAAATGAGGTGTTTTTTGTCTTGCCTTAGAGTGAGACATTGTAAGGGCTTGGAGTGAGGTACTATCTTGAAGAGTGGGGTGTTGTCCTACATTAGGGAAAGGTACTATCTTGAAGAATGGGGCACTATCCTACCATAGAGTTAGGTGGTGTCTTACCTCATAGTGAGATGTTATAAGAACTTGAAACAAGACACTGGTGCTATCCTACCTTAGAGCAATGTAATGTTATAGAAGAGTGTGAGGCACTATTTTTACTTAGAGCAATATGTTGTAAGGACTTAGAGTGAGTTGCTACCATAAAATATCAAGGAGTTGTCTATAATGTTATAGAAGAGTGTGAGGCACTATTTTTCCTTAGGGTAAGGTGTTGTAAGGACTTGGAGTGAGATGCTATCATAGAATATCAAGGAGTTGTCTTGCCTAAGAGAGAGGCACTATATTTCCTTAGAGTGAGGCACTACAAGAACTTGGAGCAAAAGACTATCTTGAAGAGTTGGTTACTATCTTTCCTTATAGAAAGGCATTGTCTTACCTCTAGGTGAGCACTGTAAAGACATGGTTTAAGGCACTATTCATAAAACAACAAGGCATTATACTAGAAGAGTGGGGAACTATCCCAAAAGAGTGGGTGAAGCATGAGAAAGTGAAGGATGATTTGAAGGACTTGGGTGAAGCATTCATTTGAGTTTTATTGATTTCCTTCAACATTTATTTATTTTCATTTTCCTTACATGATAAAATTTTATTTAAAGCACATTGGTATTAGTAGGTTACTATAATTTTAGTGGCTCATGGAGATGTGAATCCACATGGAAGGCAAGACTATTAACATACCTTATTCTTTGGGCATGGAGCCTACAATATGGAGTCAATCAAAAGATAAAATTCTTGCAATTATGATGTCATATCTTGCTTACTTATATAAATTAATTTGGTAGTACAAGGCTGTACAAGACCTCCTAGTTAGTCTTGAAGAAATCTAAAATTTATCCAACATCAAGATGTCAAATACCAATTCATCATATTATCTCAAGGAGATCTACCTTGTCCACAACCTATTTATCTCTATTCAATAGCTCCTCAATTTTACATTTATATCAATAAAATAATATGTTTGAGCTTCCATTGTCTTATTTGATTACCCTATCTAATTAATCTAGTGTAAGAACATCTCCTTGGTATGAAAAGGATTAGGTATCAATTGTTCATCAATTATTGTACCTCATTTTGCATTTTTATTACCACCTCTTTTAGGGAACTAAGCATAATTTTTCAACCCTTCAATTTTTTCTATTTATCAAGGATGGTGTTAGTTGGGTGATGGTTGCCATTCTATTTGATAAACCAAGTTGCTTAAGCTAATATTTTATCATTTTGCATACTTGGAATACCACCTTAGCATGTATTTCCATAGCTTACAATTATATTCTTTCTTTGTCAATCATAGAGGTAGTTTGACTAACTAGTGCCTTGCACTCCTTTGAAGTTTTGAAGGCTCCAAATGAAGATTTGAAGGCTGAAACAGAGCACCAAAGTTCAACAATAGAGCACTGCAGTCACAATATGAAGGTCCAAATGAGATTAAAATGAGGTAAATGATATATGGATAGAAATATTATTCTGAGAGCTTTCCAACGGTGTAAAGAACATGCAAAACAAAGTTGTGAGTCAAAATTTATGAGCTCTACAAGGTAGCTGTACAGGGTCTGCCCAAGGCCTAGAAAAAGTGGACAAAACATGATTTTCAGAGGTGAAAGTAAGAACGAATACTGAATGAAATATGGAGTGTGATATATGGTTGGAAATATCTTGGAAAGGGCTTTCCAATGGTGTATTACTTGCAGAAAATGGATAAATGCAGCAGAAGTTATACACCTCCAAATTAGGTAGTTCAGGCTTTTCTGTAAAATCTGGACTGCAACATACAAGAAAATGCAGCAGGCTAAAAAAATGGATTTTTCACCTTTAATTCATGTTTTCTCACACACCAAACTTGTACAATGCAATAGTAATCATCTTAATCTATCTTGGAACTCAAACCTAAAGAATCTATGGCAGTTACAAACAAGGTAACAGTTCAAGACTGTTACAACTACAATATTCCTACACCTACACTTGTACAAAACTATTACAAAGTGGTTACATATTCTCTTGTGCCTTCTAATCCAAAAATGCACACATGTCAGCATCATTTTCCAACATTCTCCCCCTTGATGTTGAAAGGGATCACAAGACTATTTCTCAGTTTAAGAAATTGAGCCTTAGCAACACCTTTAGTGAAAACATCAGCCAACTGATCATGGGTGTTGCAATACCTCAACTCAACTAATTTATTTTCCACCATATCATGGATGAAATGGTACTTCATGTCAAAATTCTTAGATCTTCTATGGTGGATAGGGTTCTTTTCCAACTGTATGGCACTCATATTGTCACAAAAAATTGTAGTAGGACCACTTGGTTTCTCACCTATCTCCTCCAACACTTTCCTGAGCCATAAGGCTTGAGCACTGGCTGAAGTAACAACAATATATTCAGCCTCTATTGAAGAGAGTGCTACTGATCCTTGCTTCCTTGAGCTCCAAGTGATCAGCCCAGATCCAAGAGAAAAATAATTACCGGATGTAGACTTCCGGTCATCCAAGTTGCTGCCCCAATCTGAGTCACTAAAACCAACTAGCTCCATCTCTTCAACAGGATAGTAATGTATGCCAAAGTCAACAGTACCTTTAACATACCTCAAAATTCGCTTTGCAGCCTTCAAATGCAAGAGAGATGGCTCACTCATATACCTAGAAACAAGTGAGACAACATATGCAATATCTGGTCTAGTATTTGTGAGAAACATCAAGCTCCCAACAATGCTCCTATAATTGGTCACATTCACCTTTTCAGCCCCATCATCTTTGCATAGCAATTCACCATGAGCAATGGGAGTAGGGACTGGTTTGCAACTATCCATGTCATACTTTTTCAGCATATCCTTGGCATATTTAGTTTGAAAAATGAAGATTTTATCCTTACTTTGATGCACCTCCATGCCAAGAAAATAGTGCATCAATCCTAAATCCTTCATTTCAAACTCACTCATCATGGCAACCTTAAATTCATCTTTCAACTTGGAACTACTACCCATATAAATCAAATCATCAACATACAAACAAACAAGCAAAATATCATTACCTTCTTTCTTGAAGTATAGGGTAGGTTCACTTTTGCTTCTCTTGAAGCCACTCTGCTGAAAGTATCCATCAATCCTAGAGTACCATGCTCTAGGTGCTTGTTTAAGGCCATACAATGCCTTCTTCAACCTGTAGACATGTTCTTCTTTACCTTTCACCTCAAATCCTTGAGGTTGTTGTACATACACTTCCTCATCTAAGTACCCATTCAAGAAGGCACTTTTTACATCTAAGTGATGTACAATCCATTGCTTTTGGGCAGCCAAAGCAAGTACCATCCTTACTATTTCTTGTCTAGCTACAGGAGCAAAAGTTTCTTCATAGTCAATTCCATACCTTTGTGTGAAGCCTTTAGCCACAAGTCTAGCCTTGTGTCTTTCAATGCTGCCATCACTATTATACTTAGTCTTATAGACCCACTTAGAACCCACATGTTTCTTTCCCTTGGGCAGTTCTACAAGCTCCCAAGTGTCATTCTTCTCAATGGAATTGATCTCCTCTTGCATTGCTTGCATCCAAACACCATTAGTACAAGCTTCTTCATAACAAGAAGGTTCAAAATCAGCAATAGTCATCAAAGCATAATTAACAACATCTCCTTTTGGCTCACCTTCATCTTCATCACCATACATGTGCATCTTCTCAAGCCTTTGAACAACTTGGTCAATTTCTTGAGCTTGGCTTCTAGTAAGTCTTCTATGGAAATTGTTGTCCAAAACCTGAGTAGGAGGATGAATTTGAAGTGCCTTTTTCCCCCTTTTTGTCTTCATAACATCTAAAAATATGTTTGGAGAATCATCACTTGAAGAGGGACTAGAACTGCTTTGTTTGGGACTATTTGAAGAGTTGGTTGGTGGACTTGGTGGGACTGATTTTAAACTGGGCTGCACATTAGAAGAACTAGGCTGCACATTAGAAGAACTTCCACCACTACTGCCATCATCAACATAAAGTTTTTGATGACCATATACTCCCCCTTCATCAAAAATCACATCTCTAGACACCACCACTTTGTGAGTTTTTGGGTTATAAAGCCTATAGGCCTTAGTATTTTCATAGTAGCCAATAAATATACATGCTTCACTCTTAGGATCAAGCTTCTTCCTAAGTTCATCAGCCACATGAGCATAAGCCAAACAACCAAAAACTTTGAAGTGGTTAACATTGGGCCTCTTTTCATACCATACCTCATAAGGAGTCATCTTCTCCAATGAGCTAGTGGGACTCCTATTCAGTATGTAGACTATTGTATGGATTGCATCAGCCCAATACATATTGGTAAGTCTCTTAGTTTACAACATACTTCTTGCCATCTCAACAACTATCCTATTTTTCCTTTCTGCCACTCCATTCTACTGTGGAGTATAGGAAGTTGTGAATTACCTTTTAATGCCAACATTCTTGCAAAATTGTTTAAACTCATTAGAACAAAATTCACCACCATTATCTATCCTTAAAAATTTAATGTTGCAGCCACTCTGATTCTCAACAAAATATTTAAAATCTTTGAAACAAGAAAATGCTTCATCCTTATGCTTCAAAAAATACACCCAACACATTCTAGAAAAATCATCAATAAAGGTAAGAAAGTAAGAGTTGTTACCCAAGATTTTGGTTTGCATAGGCCCACAAATATCAGAATGGACCAATTGGAGTGGGTATGAGGCCCTCCATGCTTTCCCTTTAGGAAAATTCTATCTTGCATGCTTGCCCAATGCACACCCCTCACAAACACCTTTATGCTCCTCTACCTTTGGCAAACCATAAACCATCTCTTGAGAAGTTAGCAACCTCAAACTTACAAAATTCAAATGACCATACCTGAGATGCCACAACCAACTCTTGTTTTCAATAACAACATTAGCAAGGCTGCCCCCTTGTCCTCCAAACTTCAAAGGAAATAATTTGTTGCTGGTCATAGGAATTGTAGTAACAATCCTATTGCTATTGTTCTTATCATAGATGGTGCATTTCTTATCATCAAAGACTACCTTGTAGTTATTTTCACATAGCTGCCCTACACTTAACAAATTATGTTTCAAATTTGGTGTGTAATAGATATCATGAACATGTTTCTTACCTTATTTTGTGTTCACTTCCATTACACCTTTGGCAGCCACCTCCAAAGCCTTGTCATCTCCAAGTTTGATCTTGGACTTGAAGGACTCATCCATGGAAGCAAGAAGCTCCCCATTTCCTATCATATGATTTGAGCAACCAGAATCAAGTATCCAAGTCTCTTGAAGGTTTTGATCAGCCTTGTTGTAGGTCAAGAAGAGGTTGCTTGTAGTAGCCTCATTCTCATCAGCATAGTTGGCCCTCTTGCCTTCATTTCCTGCCTTCAACCTACACTCCTCATAATGTCCATACTTTTTGCAATGATAGCATTGTATGTTTCTTTTATCAAATTTACCTCTTCCTCTACCTGCTGCTCCTCCTCTTCTACCACCTCTTCCTCTTGAAGAATTCTGATTTTGGCCTCTTCCTTGGCCATTTCCATATCCACTAGAGCTTGCTCCATCACCCTTTGAAATTGTAGCTTTAGAAGCAAATGCCTTCTCATCAACTGTAGTAATAGTTTCCCTTAGCCTCTCCTCATGAGACATAAGAGATCCTATCAAATTATCAAACTCAAGAGTAGAAAAATATTTACTCTCCTCAATAATAATGGCTACATGATTCCACTTTGGGGTGAGAGTCCTCAAAACCTTCTTCACAATTACCTCTTTTTCTATCTTAACTCCAAGAGTTGCCATTTTATTGACAACTGCCTTCACCCTCACACAATAGTCACCAACATTCTCAGTTTCTTGCATTATGAGATTCTCAAACTCTCTCCTTAGAGTTTGCAATTTGACCTCTTTAACCTTGTCACTGCCTTGGTAGCCTTATTTTAAAGACTTCCATGCATCTTCAGTTGTCTTACAGTTAGCTATCCTTGGGAACAAACTCTTGTCCAAGGCTGATTGTATGTGGTAAAGGGCTAAGGAGTTTTTCATCTGTGCATCCTTCTTTGTTGTTCTATCTACTGGTTCTATGTACCCATATTCTACAATATCCCATAGACCTTTTCCCATCAGCAAGGTCTTCATCTTGATGCTCCAATATTCATAGTCATCTCCATTAAACTCAGGGATTGGCAATGAGTTAGTGTTGTTGGCCATTACACCCACACAACTATGAACCTGTAATAAACCTCACAAAACAACTTAAAAATTTGTTAGCAAGACCACAGGTGATTCTAACCCTCCAACCAAACAAATCTCTGATACCAAATGAAGTTTTGAAGGCTCCAAATGAAGATTTGAAGGCTGAAACAGAGCACCAAAGTTCAACAACAGAGCACTACAGTCACAATATGAAGGTCCAAATGAGATCAAAATGAGGCAAATGATATATGGATAGAAATATTATTCTGAGATCTTTCCAACGGTGTAAAGAACATGCAAAATAGAGTTGTGAGTCAAAAGTTATGAGCTCTGCAAGGTAGGTATACAGGGTCTGCCCAGGGCCTGGAAAAAGTGGACAAAACGTGATTTTCAGAGGTGAAAGTAAGAACGAATACTGAATGAAATATGGAGTGTGATATATGGTTGGAAATATCTTGGAAAGGGCTTTCCAATGGTGTATTACTTGCAGAAAATGGATAAATGCAGCAGAAGTTATACACCTCCAAATTAGGCAGTTCAGGCTTTTCTGTAAAATCTGGACTGCAACATACAAGAAAATGCAGCAGGCTGAAAAATGGATTTTTCACCTTTAATTCATGTTTTCTCACACACCAAACTTGTACAATGCAATAGTAATCATCTTAATCTATCTTGGAACTCAAACCTAAAGAATCTATGGCAGTTACAAACAAGGTAACAGTTCAAGACTGTTACAACTGCAATATTCCTACACCTACACTTGTACAAAACTGTTACAAAGTGGTTACATATTCTCTTGTGCCTTCTAATCCAAAAATGCACACATGTCAGCATCATTTTCCAACATCCTTGAGGTAAACCAAATATTCCTTATCAAATTTTACTTTAGCATGCATTTGATCCTAAAGTAACTTTTGATCTATTACCAATGTTTGAAATTCCATATCTTCCATTATTTTCTTCATATCCTCCCATGCTTGATTAAGTGCACAAATCTCTTGTTCTTATTGAATTTCATTTCCTACATGTTGAATTTGAGTTGATCTATATAGATTTTATTTTGATTGATTGGAAAGGGTTTTGAAAGGGACCCTGAACCTTTTACAAAGCATAAAAGTGAAACTGGGTAAATCAACAAGATTAACCCAAGAAGAAACAAAAAATGGAGCAACTAAAACAACATCTCAAACCAAACAGAGAGAGGAAATAAACCCAAATAAACCTAAGCGCAACCAGTTACAAGAACTACAAAAATATTGAAAGGATTCTTGCTCCTTAATAACATATTTTTCAATCATATGGATCTCCTCTCTTTTGGATTTATCCTTTAGGTTCTTTTTTTTTACTCCATCTATTTTTCAAACCATCCTTCTCTTGCTCAAGCTATTTGGTTAGCTTCTATTTTTTCCTTTACTTGCTTCTATTGATCGTACTTCTCTTATTATAGTTACACCTTTATATCATATTTTTATTTTTGTGCCATCTCCAAATGCTTCAATGAATTTTATAAGTCTCTTTCATTCAACAATATGGTCATATTTGGATTTGATATATGGCTGCAACTCATTTAGTGTCTTAAAAATTTTCTAGACCCGACTCTTGTAACCCTTTCCTTATTTTCTTGCATGAATTTGAGTGTTGTAATTTAATGCAACTAGCCTAACATATGCATAAGATCTAGGGTATGGCTTGGCTAATCCAATAGTCCAATGAGTGTCTATAAGCTAGAAGGATTAAGGATGGGAGATGGATCAATGCTAAAGTTGTGGGAGATGGATGGATATTAGGATGAGATAAATGATGGGATGGGTTGTATGGTGATGTGTGAGGTGGTTAGTGATGGAATGGTATATAATTGAGCAAAAATTATAACAATATGAATTACCATAAGAATGGTGGCACTATTGGGCCAATGGTGGCAGATGTAGAATAAGGTGATATGGATGGTGTGAATATACTAATTGTGTAGTTTGTATAGGAAAGTAAAAGGTCATCTCACTTTTACTATGATGGAAGTTGTGCTTAATTAAAATAGGATGTGTGCAATAGAATAAATAAGGAGAGTAGAAGAAGAGGGATAGATAATAATAAGAGTAGAAGGGGTGGATTAGTGATGATGGTGAGAGTTTTGGAATTAATGATAGAAAAAATTGGTCCTCTAAAATAATGATTTTTTCCCTTATTATTTCTTCCTAACAAAGCTGTCCTAGGTTAATTCTAGGCATTGACTACTAAATCCATCTATTTTTGGCTTTTATTGGTTTCAATATCCAAGGGTTGTTCACTATTTATTTCAATTTATTATTCCTAGGGGCCTTTTGATACTTTACATTCTTCTCCTATTTCCTTTATGCCCTTGGTTTCTCAAGGTTCAATATCAATATTTACCTCTTTCTTTTTGTTAGTCATGGAAATAAAAATGTCTTGTTTGCTTTGTCATACTAAGGTATATATGATCCTTATTTTAATGCTTGAATGAGTGGTACTAATAACCATTGTCCCTAGTGTGTAACCTTTCTTTATACTGTTATCTTTGCATTTTCTCTTTGGGATGGTACTTGTTCCAAATGGATGAGAATTTTATATCATGAGTATTATGAAGTATGGGAATCTAGATTATATCCAATTCATGCCTCATACACCTCCAATCTAGTACTTCTCTAGGTTCCATTTATGTTAATGCTAGAGAACCATTGATTGATTTATATAGGTTAAATCATTTATGAGTTTATATTGAGTTTAAAATGAGAACCATGGGGGAGGGTTATTGTACCATTTGTTACACCTATACTAATATGAATTGGGTGCATTAATTCTAGCCTTGGTGATATCCTTATTCAAATTCCTTTTACCCTCCATGTTAGATCTCTTTTTATGCACAATTTTTTTTGTCACCCCTATTGTTAGTAAGGATTCTAAGAATAATAAAATGGATCATAGGGCCAGTAGTCAAGCAACTTCCTTAGCTAAGTTCTTCCAACTTGAATTCTAGATATGAGTGTCATTATTTATTTATTGGTGTGATCATTAGGTACTTCTCTTCATGTATAAAAATGTTCTTCTTATTTAAGAAAATATTGATCTATATAAAACAACTACTTGATGTATTCTAGGTTAAAGAAGTGGTCAAACACATATATAGGTATCTCATAAGGATAACTAGAGAATTTGTACAAAATAAAAAATAATCTATGGTTTCCAAGGTAAAATGTGCTCTTGGTCATTATATGGACTAACAAACACCTTGATTTGTTTAGATAGTTTGAACATGCCCCCCTCAAGCCTTTGACAATGGGTTCATATGAATTGACATATAAATTATAGCTACTATTTCCTTTGTCTTTATGATGTACCTCTATGTAGTCACATATGGTCAATGGTTTCCTTCCCTTATCTATCTTTTTTTCTCTATATTATTGAGAATCAATCTCTCTTTTGATCAATGATTAAGCAGATTAAATAAAAATTAAATTTGACTACCTTATTTTTTTTAAATATTCTAAACTAATAGTCCATTTAGAATTCTTGGTATAAGAAAAAATTTAACAATTGAAAATCCTTAGGGAAGTGTTGAATTATGTATAATAATGTGATTTGTTCCTCACATAACCTTCAATAATTCTCACCATCTAGTATTGTGAGTACCCAAAAAATATGTACCTGAATGGTTTGAACTAGTTTCTTCTTAAATGGAGTTTAAAATATTGATCTAAGTTGAGTTTTATGAATTATTCCTCTAGGAATTTGGTCCACCTCTCCTTGTTAGAATGTCTATAATAGTATACATTGATTGAAGACAAGCATGAGATCCATTATCATCTACTAGCTTTGATTCCCATAATTATTTTTATCTTCTCAATAAAGATAAATATTATGTTTTGCTTGATGAGTTTACCTTGATGTTACTTGTGAAATTTTTATATGCCCTAGTACACATTTCCAAGATATTTGGGCACTCCCAAACTTGCAAAACCAAAAGCATCCCTAATATTGAGGTCCACATCCTACTAAAAGTATCTCAATCAGTCTTTGGTCCTATTTTAAATATCCTTAAAGCTTCCTTTCTCGTGATGTGGGTGCATATTTATATTTCCTTCCAATGACCTTGTAAAATTGCTTGTACATTATTTTAAGAGTTCTTTTTCTTTTCATATTCTCTCTTTGTATTTAAGCTTTTGATGGCCTTACCTATATTGTAGACTTTTCTATTCTTCTTTGTTCATATATATTTCTATCATCTCTATTTTAACCTATGCCTTTAATTCTAATGATACTACCACCATTCAATGAATGTCCCCTATGGGTGCATTATTATTTGCTACTTAAATTTCTATTTTATGTCTCAATATTTGTTGGAGAATTTAAGAAAACCACCTAGGTGCCTAGGAATATGATTAATTTTCAAGGATGTGTATAGTTTATTCTGAGGTATTATAGTATGAAAATGTTGGAGAATATTACATTATTTAGTACATGCTAATGTATCCCCATGGTACCTTCATGGTACACCTTGTAAATATTAGACTAGGGTTGAGTCTTAGATTAGAATGTGATTAAATATTTTATGTAATGTAATAATGTGCAAGAAATGCACAAATATAATGTAAATGAGTGTGCAAGTGTAATGCATGTAAATGTGCACAAGTTTCTTATATGTGTGTGTAAGTGTTCTTAGATTAGGGAGTGCTATGTTAAGAGTCAAGTCCAAGTGTGCATATAAGATAGAGTCATGTGTATGCAAGTGTCAAGAAGAGAATCCAAGAGTCATGCGACTTGGCATAAGGAAAGGAAGAGTAAAGTAACAAAAGAGTCATCTTAAAATGGCTATATATTACTCCATGGAGAGGCATAGAAGATATCACATACACAACTAGCATCTCATACATAGCAAGCATAGTGAGTATTATTATCCTTATAGTAACAAAGTTTTATGATACATTTTTAAGAGAAAGAGGAGTAATAAAGATTGCATACATTTGAGCAAATAATATTGTAAGTTGTGCTACATGCTTTGTACATGTATGATTCAAGCTATTACATTCATATATTTATGCTTATTAATAAAATTTAGTTGATATATTATAAGCATTGATTTACATATTAGTTGACTCATATTATATTGGTTACATCATTATCTTGATCCTATTATATTGTGACTACCATATATTTTATCCTATGGAAATTATCCAGTGAGATTTACATTATTATTAAGGCTTCAAAATCCATCAATGGTATTAAAGCTACAACAAAAAGTTTCTTTCATAGGATAAATTTGTTTAACTACATGTAAAAATATTTTTTTTCAATGTGACATAATTGGTTAGAGTTTGCCTACTTTAAAATGAGATAGACCTATACTCTATTGTAAAGGAAGCAAAAAGGCTAGAGTCTTTCCATAGTTGCAGGAACAACGAGTGAAGACTAAGACTCAACTATACTAGAGTATTTCCACTAGTTTTAAGGATAACCAGTGAATATGAGGACTCATTTTTGGCTAAATCAACTCGAAGATAATTGATTATTTAGGAAAATAGCCAACCATGACATTGATTTGAAGATTTACAGATTAAAGTATAAGGTAGAATCAAATCTCATGGTATTTTGTCATTCAAGAAAAATCTATCTTGACATTGGATTCTCTAGTAAGGAAGAGAATAATTGGAGTTCTTAAGCGTGACCTAAGACATTGCTACAACAAATATTAGTTATCAAAAGTGTAAAAATCTTCCTACAATAGATAGATAAGACTTTCATCTTCAAGTGCAAGAAGGCATAAAGCTTTCATCAAGCAGAAATTGATTTAAGTTGCAGGTTATTAAAGTTTTAGGTCATAGAGAAATTGACCTTGACATAAAGATTTTAGGTCTTGAAGGTAAACCTTGAAAAAATGAATTTCAGGTCTTGAAGACAGACCTTGACAAAAAAGGATTTAGGTCTTGAAGGTAAACCTTGATAAAATAAATTTTAGGTCTTGAAGATAGACCTTGACAAAGAAGGATTCAGGTCTTGAAGGTAGACCTTAACAGAAAAGGATTCAGGTCTTAAAGGTAGACTTGACAGAGAAAATGATTCAGGTCTTGAAGATAGACCTTGACATTTGGCTTGACATTGGTAGTAATATAAAATATTCAATAAATAAGTTTTCAAATATAGAGAAGATTTCAGGTCATTTAAAAATATCTTGATAGTACAAATTCAAGAGGAAGAGAGAACCTTCAAATAAAGAGCCCCATGATGAAGATTTGAGACCCTTATTAATTAAAGAGAATAGGTCATATACAATCTCCATATTAAAGGAAATAAAGGAGTCTTGAATATATAGATCCAAGGTGGATATCCTTTGAGAAAAGAGATCCAAGGAAATTTTCAAAGATATTGGAGTATCTATATATTGGCAGCCATATAGATATTTGGTGAAGAGTAAAATATTAATTGCAAAAAGTGATAATAAATATTGAAGAAAATGAGTGCAGAGAAATAAGCTTGACGTCACTATTACGAGAAAGGCAAGACCATGAAAGAGAAATATATTCATAATGAAGAAGTTAAAAAAGAGAATAGTTCTATTTGGATCTACAAAAGAAGAAAGAAGCTAGTGAAACAAAGAGAACCAAGTGGATGAAAAATATCAGGTGTTTTATACAACTAAGAACAACACTATCCTCCAAGCATGCTATTCAAGTAAGAGAAGAAATCTCTATTCATCTTACAAAAGAAAGAAGGTGTGAAGTACATTAGATACAAAATAAAGTTATTCAACTACAGAGAAAAGCCATTTAGTTAACTAGGATAAGAAATAATCTATTTTTTCAGTGAATAGAAAAAGTAATTTGGCCAGTGAATAGATGAAAAAAGACCCTAGATTGTAGGATAAGTTTCAACAAGACATCAAATGATCAATCTTGAAGTTAATAGAATAAAATGCAGCTGAAGATCAAAGTTTCAAGTTGCAATTACAAAGTTTAAATATTATGGTGCGGCTTGAGGTATAATATCTTAAGGTGCAATAAGAAGAGTGCAACCATTCTACGTCAATGTGAAAGTTTGAGGTAGAAGCATCATCACCATCCTACATGCTGGTTGACTTGAAAGCACAACAAAGTATTAACTTGAGTACGTGAGGAAGTAAACAAGAAGAAATGCAAGGAAGACTTAGCTAAGTCATGCCATTGATGGAAGCCATTATTATAGAAGGTGAAGCATCATTCTAAGCTCCATAGTTTTAGAAAGGAGAAGCATCATTCTAAGTCATTTTAAGCACCATAGTTGCATAAGTCAGCACCATTTAAAGCATCATTGGTGTAGTAGAAGAAATTCCATATTGAGCATCATTATTACAGTAGGAGAAGCATCGTTCCAAGCCCTAAAAATATCAAGCACCAAGGACGAGAGTTGTAGTCATGGTAAACTCAAAGAGACACAAACAAGGAAAAATAAATCAGTAGTGCATAGGAGAATAGCACCAAAGGTCATTCAAACACTATTCAAATATCTTTTGTAATGCCAAGGAAATGAGTGAATAGTCATAAGGAGGCATAAATATTTTGGTTAACCACTTGGAAAGGATATATCAATGAATATTGAGATACTCAATGTTCTTTCTACCCAAAATAGAAACGTTAGGAGCGTTACACTTCAAGCGAATATTGGATAATCAAATGCTATGCCTACCCAAATTGGAATGTCCATAAGGTGCATTACAGTCAAGACGATAAATCAAAGCCTGTTCGCATGATTGAGGAATCAAGTCAATAGGGATAACATAAGGCATTCACAGATTTGAAAATAGGAGTGCGTTTTCTTTGAAGGTAAAGATATTTAAGGTTGGGTAAAATATTTAATGCTTTATTAAGAGGTTTAATATTTTTATTAATTATTTAGGAGAGATAAGGTTGGAAATTTAATTTAATGTTTTATTAGTTGTTTGGAGTGATAAGGTTGAATAAATAAATTAATGCTTTATTAGGAGTGATAAGGAAAGTAAAGCTTTATTAATTCATTTAGTGTGATAGGTTTTTAGAATTTGTTTGAAAGCTTTAATATTTTTAGGAGTAATAAGGTTTTATATAAGGTTTGAAGATTTTTTGAATTTGAAGATTATTAGTTCAAATATTATAAATTTTTGCAAATTAATTATTTGGGAGTCAAAAGGCTTACAACATCAAATTTGGAAAAAAACATTAGATTTGCAAAATTCATATTTTCTTAGTTTCTAACAATTTGGGAGAAATAAGGTTTTCTACATCATAGGATTTGTAATTTAGAAACTTTGAGTTATTTAAGCATAGGAGGTATAAGGATGTCTACTTCAAAATATAACAATATGGAGTTCATAATTAGAAAATAAAAAGTACATGTCATAAAATCTGCGATCAAGAATTTGATTGAAAAATGTGAAGGAAAGATAGATCTAGTATCAAAGTTGATCTATAGTGAATCTATAGATGATAACTTTAAAATATTTAAATAATATTTACATGGAGGGATTGTTGAAGCAATTTATTATGGAAAAGATAGTATTATGATACCTTTAGATATTGGTAGCATAATGTATATGGCATTGCTTACACTTAGGTTTCATAAGAAGAAAATGTGAAACAAAATAAGTTGATTGAATCTCTCAAGAAGAAAGCAAAAGTAGATGAATCTTTTTTGGAAAAGTTATTTCATTATTCATGCAATATTGATATTCCAAGTTCATCTAACTCAAGATCCTATTATGATGCTTTAAGTGAATGTTCAAAAGTCTCTATATAGGAAAAAAGAGTCATATGATTCTAAGGACAAAGGCAATAGAAAAATTCTTATGCAAGAATCCAAAGATAATGAGAAAGTACAAGAAATTTGTAATTTTGAAGTTATAAAGACTAAGGAACATGAAGCTAAATACAAAGCCAATGATAAGCAAGGAGAAGAAGAATAACTTGATCAAGATGAAGGTCACATGTATTGTAAAGTCAATTGCAGGACACAGACTATGATTGAAGACTTTAGTATTCAATAACAAAATAATGTAATATAGGAGATGTTGGAGAATATTACATTATTTGGTACATCCTAATGTAACCCCATGGTACTTTCATGGTATTCTTTGTAAATATTAGACTAGGGTTGAATCTTAGATTAGAGTGTGAGTAAATATTTTATGTAATGTAATAATGTGCAGGAAATGCACAAGTATCATGTAAATGAGTGTGCAGGTGTAATGTGTGTAAATGTGCAAAAGTGTCTTATATGTAAGTGTGCACAAGTGTTCTTAGATTATGGAGTGCTATGTGAAGAGTCATGTCCAAGTGTGCATATAATATAGAGTCATGTGTATGCAAGTGTCAAGAAGAGAATCTAAGAGTCATGCGACTTGGCATAAGGAAAGGAAGAGTCAAGTAACCAAAGAGTCATCCTACAATGAATATATTACTCCATGGAGAGGTATAGTAGATATCACATACACAACTAACATCTCATACATAGAAAGCATAGTGAGTATTATTATCATTATAGTAATAGAGTTTTATGATACATTTGTAAGAGAAAGAGGAGTAATAAATATTGCATACATTTGAGCAACTAATATTGTAAGTTGTGCTACATGATTTGTACATGTATGATTCAGGCTATTACATTCATACATTTCTTATTAATGAATTTTATTTGATATATTATAAGCCTTTATTTACTTATTAGTTGGCTCATATTATTCTGGTTACATCATTGTCTTGATTTTATTATATTAAAACTATTATATATTTTATCTTGTGGAAATTATCTTGTAAGATTTAAATTATTATTAAGGCTTCAAAATACATCATAAAAGATAAGATGCACTCTTACTTAGAATAAAATTATGGGATTTACTATAAAAGACAAGGAGTAGTCAAGGGTGGACTAATCCTATCACTCTACAAGGTGCACTTGTCACTCAGATGAGACACAATCAAAACTTAGACCCAAGATGGAATTGGGTTAAAGAATGAGGTACACTTAGAGGATGAGGTATGCTTAATAGGATAGCTAACACACTTGACAATTGGAATTTCCATGCCTATAGTAAGGGATGATACACTTTAGAAGGATTGTACTCAATTATAGGGCATATTTTTAAGAATATAGGTAGATATGGTATTTTATTAGAAGCATGAAAGAGCAAAATATATCAAGTACAGAATAAAGAACATTTACCTAGACTTATCTAGTTTAATATGTATGCCCCTTGAGTTTATGAGAAAATTAATATTGAATTCTAGGGCAAAGCATCTGAAGAGTGTATCACTTCTATTCAAATTTGGTTGCACCCAAATTTCCTTCCATGTGCTTTTCTACTAATTTATTTTGAAGTGTGTGATGCCTTTGAACTCAACCTCATTCTATGGAAAGATCTAAACCCTCAAAATTTAATTATGAAGGGAATATTTTAAAAAATTTCTTTAGTAGATGATTTCAACTTTAGCTTTACTCAAAAGGATCTTCTTCAATTTTATATTTTATTGGTAAGATCAATGGCTATAAAAGTGTGATTTAATGGTGGACATGATGATTTTGATGGATTTAAAAGTGCTTTGTGTATAAATAAAATGAATTTGGAAACCTTTTTATCTTTCCATTTCTTAAAATTAATTTGGGGCACTTTATTTTCTTCCTTTTTCTTATTCTAAAGTTTGGGAATCTCCCTCCCTTTATATTTTTATGGCTACTCTAGTTTTTGAATCAGTTTGAATTTATGAAGTAGATAAGGAGGATTGGGTTTCAATCATCCATTTCATTATTTTTATTTGAACATGATAGGACAATTTTTATAAACTATTTCGTAGTCTATAAGAGTAAAATGATCTTATAAATAAGCAAGACACTCTAATAAAGGAGTAGAACACACTTTGACTTAATATATTTTAGATATTTTTTTATTTTATGTGTTTCACTTCATGCGGGATGGATACACTTGTACTTAGATGGTGCACAAATTTTCTTTGTATGAAGTGTACTATTGCCTCACACATTGTTTTAGAAAATAAAAAGGAATGATACTTTAAGAGAGAAAAAGGGATACACACACACATATATAAATTAAGGTTCTTTACCTCATCAAATATATCTTAGATGTTGCCTATTCACTGAAATAAATAGTGGACAACCATATATTATTGTTAATCTATTCATGTTGACCCCTCTTACTTGAATGAATTGGTATAGACTAGACCAAATAAAATCAAATTTTGTGTGCTTATTAAATTTGGCTTGATATTTATCCCCTTTCAACACTAGGTCACCCTTTTTGAACTCAATATATATGACCTTCTTATCAAACTACCTCTTTATTGTCACTTTATGGTAAATAAATTTTTTGAATTAAATATCTCTTATCCTCTAAGAATAGTTATGGGTTTAGTCTAGCTTGCATGCATTGTATATTTATGTCATCTAGCTTCAATTGTTGCAACACTTGAAGAGAAGAAGTTCAAGATTGACAGTAACATTGGAAAGGAATCAATGTTACTGTCAATCTTGAACTTCAAGCTTATATGGTGAATTCATTATATATTGTTTGGGGCTACTATGTCTACCCACAATGTCCTCTTCAATTGAGTATGTCAATATCTTTAAGGATCTACTATCATTCATTTAAGGATCCTAACCATATTTTTATTTATTGAATTTTCTAGGTCATTTCATTGAGAAAATAAGTTTGAGGATGTTTTAAATATAAATCCATTATTAATAGTGAACTAATTAAAATTACCCCAAGTGAAGTTAGTAGCATTATCCAAGATGAAAACTAATTGCACTGCATACAGAGTAACAATATCTTTCAATAGTTGTGTCACCACCTCTTAATGAGTATTATTTATTGACATGGATTCTACCCATCTTGTGAAGTAATCTATTTTGTTAAAATCCTTCAATATTTGATGCTAGAGAGTGGGTTAATTTTGCTAATAAAATTTAGTCCTCCCATTGAAACAACTAAAAAATGATTACCTATTATAGGGACATCAAGCACCATTTTTCTTTTGTCTATAAACATGTAGCAATATTTAGATATCTTAATGCATTCAAAGGGTTTGATATGATCGTAGGCTAGTAGTAACCCACTCTTAGAATATTATGTGTGATGGCATATGATAAATTATGTCCATATTTATCATGATATTCCTTAAATAGGTTATTCAACTTCAACAAACCTTAGAAAGATACAATCATATCTATTTTTGGAAACAATATAATTTTAGTATATCATAATATATTATCTTTCTTCTAAAGCATATTTTATCACTTGGGATAAAAATATCAAGGACTATGATACTTAGAATGTATTCTATAATATCCTTCATCCACCATAACCATATTCTATATTTGTAAAAAGAGAACTAACAACTAATTTGTAGGTGGTGGAGAGTTTCATCCTCCTAATATGAGATAAGGGTGAACTAGTTTTATTAGTCCTTGGGTAGGATGATGGTGATGCATATTAGTCAAAAGTTGTTTTTGGTAAGCTGGTTTTTATATTTATAAGTGGGTTTTTTAAGAGGATCCCAAAACCTTATAACAGTATAGGCCATGGCCTTCAACACCAAAGTGAGCCTCCTGGGTTGTTACAACAAAAAATTTCATAATAATTATCAAAATATCAAAGAAGGCCTCATGGGCTATAGGGGAGTCCATCCCATAGATGGAATGGTATGAGCTATATCAAAAAAATAACAGAAAAAACTATTTCAGGTCTAACACAAACATACACTTCCAAGGTTCCTCTATCATGCTTCAGGTTCCTCTTGGTCCTCTTGGGCCTACTGCCCCTTGTAGCATTTCAGGATCCTTACCATCACATTTTTAGCCACCAAGATGTTAGCTGTCGTATCTAGAAGAAGCTGATATGACAAAATTTTTGCTTCACTCTCTGTATCCAAACTGATCTGCTACGATGGGTTCTCTTTCTCGATCTTGACCTTCTTCAAGCATTGAGAGGCATGGGAAGGAGTAGGAATATCCCCAATCGCCCCACGCTTGGTTGGTCGGCTACAAGAGGGCCCTTTGAAAGGATACTGCTTATCATCTCTCGAAGAAGAGTTTCAGAATGGATTGAAAACCCGCTCCTCATGCCCAACTGAAGGGTTAGCCAGGGCCTAGCCTGCCAGATGTTGCACCACCTGGGGAGGACGGTTTGTAGAGACATAATGGTAAATTACAACTATAAAACCCTGGTGAATGGGCATGCAAGACGACTTCCTACTCTTTTCTATAGCCAAACCTGGGGAATACGCCAAGTAATCAGGGATACAAACTTGCTTGGCATCTCTGAGGTGGTTTACAAAGCTGATATGGAAACTTAGGAGAGGTTTGTTGGGATCGTCATAGGTTATATACTGCAATGCAAGAATCATGGCGAGGTTCCAAGGCTCTGAAATATTTGACCAAAATAGGGTAGACTTATCCCAACCTAAATTTTACCCTTTGTCTGGGAATTGGTCCAATTCCTCAGCCCAGTTATGGCTGTCACGTCGAATGATGTGACCAGTGGCCACCAGACCCATGACCTCACAAAGAAGTTCAACATAGATTCAAAAGTGTAATCCCCAGATAATGACTTCACCTTTATTCTAGGTATCCATAAAGGCTCGGGTAATTTCTTTCTCGAGTCCTTAGAATTTTTCAAGAAAGGAACCAGAACCTTGGCTTTCATAAAGGTCAACACTTCGTTACACAAGGAGAGCTCAACTATTTCAATGAAGTGAGTGGCCATGGTAATAGAAATTTTAGGTAGAGCCCCCAGCGAAAGGAAAGGATGACGCACCAGAGACAAAGTACTGAGAACACAGACACCAACAGTGAAAAAAGACCCGATGACAAGGGCAGTTAAAAATACCCTAGCCTTGGATGCTGAATGAGGATACATGTGATGGCATGCAGAGTAGCCCATAATTTTCCAAGGTGGTAATAAAACCAAAAATATGGCAGAGGAAAATGCTGAGATGGCACTCTTCTCATGCCGCTGCCACATATGCCCACAATCACTATGCTCGTTGATGATCTCACATGTGGGATTGTTGAAAAATGGGAACTAGAGCCACCTCCTAATGGGCCTAGAGACCTAACCAATGAGAATCCTCCCTTGGGCAAAAAAAATCTACTTAGGAATGCACAAATATTTGACAATCAAGTTGATGACAATACCTTTTGTGCCACATTTGGGGATATCATTTCTAAAAAATTTGGGCCATCCATCGATGAATCTTGGGACACATCTGTCATTATCACCCTTACCTGACTCAGTCTCACAAAGGCATCCAAATATAGATAAGATAGGTGGCATGGGGCGAGCTTTGCCACCTTCGATCACCATCAATTTCCTCCTAGGTGGCTTCATGAACACAATCTTGGCTGGAGGTCCTCTCCACGTCCGTCAGGAAATTTTGACGTCAAATGATGAGACAAGTGGATAGAAGCCATTTTTTTGCCATGTGGTCAGCAAGACCATTACCCTCCCTGAAAGTGTGTTAGACATGAAAGAAGTTACACCAGAGGAGGAGTTTTCTAGCCCCAGAGATGACGTTGGCCACCTTCCAGGATAAAATTTTGGAGTTAAACATGTAATTTATAATATTCATCGAGTCCCCTTCAATCCCTAGAGGATGAGGATCCTCCGAGATGATCTTAAGACCTCGTATGATCCCCCTAGATTCCACAACATGATTGGTATGGGTCCCCAAGGCTTCGCAATAGGTAAGGATTAGTCTCCCACTATGATATCTTACAACACCACCTACTCCCATTGGTCCTAGATTGCCTCTGGAAGCTCCATCAAAATTTAGCTTTAACCACCCTCTAGGAGGCCTGACCCATATAACCTCCTTCCTGGATGAAACCGGATCCTCTTGGGGATCAGGATCCCCATCAAGATTGAAAGTATTGAAGATATCTACCTCAAGACCACATTTAGGACTCGGACTGAGGATAAGCTTGGAGTTTTTGACAGCAAAGGCCATGGCTCTATGGGAAATGGAGGGAGGATCCCTAGGAGGACTTCCAAACACCCGACCATTTTGCTCCAACCAAATCTGCCATATGAAGTGGTGAAAATAAGCAATCCATAGAAAATGAAGCTTCAGATTCTGAAAGGGATTGGTCCATTGGAAAAGGCCTCCTTAATATAATTGGGAGAAATCCATTGAATCTGGAAGGTGGAAATAATGATGCCAATGACATAACTGGTGAAGGAGCAATGCAGGAAAAGGTGGTCAAAAGACTCATAGGCTAACTTACACATGTAACACCTATTTGGGATGGTGAAACCCCTTTTATGGAGGTTATCAATAGTGAGGGATTTTTTTTGGAAAGTGATCCAGGAGAAAAAAATTACCTTGGGGATCAAATATTTTCTCCAGACCAGCTTGCAGGGGAAATCCACCTTAGGACCAATACGCAGGAAGTCGTAAGCAGACTTGACTGAGAAAGCTCCGCTATCTGTTCCTCTCCAAATTATATGGTTAGGTCCTCAATTGGAAGGGATGATAGTTGCTTGGAGGATAGAGAAGAGAGCTATGACCTCCTTAATATGCCCACCCACATCGATGTTCCTCCACTATGGTGATCCGTTCCTCCAAACAATATAGTCAACCACCTTTTGCTCATAGTTGGGATCTATCTAGGCTCTAAGACAACCTAGATCTGCCTGCTGGATGAGAGGGTCCTTCGAGATCCATCTGTCCTTCCAAAAATTTATACTCTAATCATATCCAATGATCCACCTACCATCGTCCATAATCAGCTATCGCATTTGGATCAAGGCCTTCCAAAAAACTGACCCTCCCATGGGAATACCATCATTAAGAAGAGAATGGTTGGTCAGGTATTTCTTGTTGACAATTTTTATCCAATCCACTGTGTCATTAGTCATGATCCTCCAAGAATGCTTGGCAACCAGCACGAGGTTCATCATCCCCATCCTTCTTATGCCAACACCAACTTGTTATTTAATTTTGCACACCATTTCCCAGGCCACCAGGGGGATTCTAGACTTGTCATCGTTTCCTGACCATAGAATCGTCCTTTGAATCTGCTCAATATTATGGTGGACCGAGGCTGGAAACCTAAAAATAGACATGAAATAGGTCGAGATTCCTTGGAGGCAAGCCTTGGTGAGGGTAACCTTACCAGTTTGGGATAAAAACTTGCATTTCTAGGTGGATAATTTTTTATGGATGCGTTCCATAACCATGTTCCACATACCCTCCTTGGTCCTACCACAAAACAGGGGGAGGCCGAGATAGGTTGTAGGAAGAGAATCGATAGAGAAACCCAGGATCCTGGCTATTCGAACCTACCACCTCATTGGGGTGTTGATGAAGAAAAGCTTATTTTTAATGTAGTTCACCTTTTGACTAGCCATTCATTCATAGAGGGAGAGGATCCTATTGATGTATCTAGCTTGAGATATTGAAGCATTGGTGGACAAGAGAGTATCATCCATGAACTGCTGGTGGGTAATCGCTTCAATCCTCGAAGCGAGGAGGATGCCAGTTACCTTTCATCGTCGAAGCACCTCTTTGGGAGCTCTCCCTAGGACCTCTACCATAATGATGAAAAGAGTAGGGGACAAGGGGTCTCCTTGATGAAGGCCCTTGTCACTGTGGAAATATTTGGCTGGGGATCCATTAGCCAGGATGAAGAAACAGGGGGTAGAGATGCAGCTGTGGATGAGGTCAACCCAGAGAGGGTGAAAACCAAACTTCAGGATAATAACATAGAGGAACTCTCTATCCACTCTATCAAAGGCTTTATTCATATCAATATTGAGGAATAGGGCAGCATTTTTAACAATGGAGGCCGAGTGAAGGGTCTCATGAATCATAATAACCCCATCCAGGATGTTCCTGCCTTTCACCAAAATACCTTGTCATGGATAAATGATAAGAGTGAGGATGGAATTAATCCTATTAGCCATGACCTTGGTTAGAACTTTGTAGAAAACATTACAGAGGCTTATGGGTCTGTAGTCAGAAAAGGTTCTACAAACAAAGGATTTCATAATGAGATCCAAAAATATGGAATTGAAACTGCGATGGACAACTCTAGATGATTGAATCTCTCTGATGGCTTTACACACGTCCTCCCCTACTACAACCACATGGTTTGGTAAAAACAAGGTGGAAACCCATCCAACCCCAGGGCTTTGTCAGGTTGCATGGAGAAGAGGGCTTCCTTAATCTCCTTAGAGGAGAAAGGTTCCATGAGTTTGGTATTAGCCTCTTGAGAGACATTGCTTGGAATGTTGGCCAGGAGCTCAGCTTGGGCAAGCCGATTACTCTCGGGAGGGTTTTATAGTAAATCTTGGAATAAAGTCACCACATCGACCGTTATCCCTATAATTTCCTTTGTGGTGGATCCATTACTGTAGTCAACCTCTTTGATTTTGTTGGATCCTCTATGCCACATTGTGGAGGTATGGAAGAATCTAGTGTTAGAGTCACCTTCCTTGATCCAAATATCCCTAGACGTATACCTCCATAAGGTTTCTTTCCTTGCAATGATGTTATGATACTCTGCCAGGATGTTCCTCTCTTCTTCTCTGGTGGCCACATAGTTATCTCCAACTTTGATTATTTTTTCTATCTCTTGAAGACATTTTGAGATGGATTTTTTGCATTCAAAGATGTTTTCAAAGACTTCTTTGTTCCAGAATTTCAATTTTTCTTTTATTGTCTTGAAATTTTGGGCAAGTTGCAGCAACGACGCTGATCCCCCACCCTTCTACTGTTGCCACCAGGAAGTGATTTGACCTTTTAAATCCTTGTGAAGGATCCACATGGATTCAAACCCGAAGGGGGTTTTGAAAGAGGGAGCCTTATATGATTTGAGGATGATGGGATTATGATCTGATCCAATCCTGGGCAAGGCACACATCGTTACATCTCTAAAAGTGAATAGATTCTTGAGAAATGAAAAATCTATCTAGTTTCACCTGAATGAGCCCGTTGCCAATCCTCCTATTGCTCCAAGTGAAAGAGGACCCTATGAGCCTGATGTCCATGATATCGTTGGTGTTAACAAAGTTCTTGAAATCATCCATGCTTCTATTGCACATATCTAGTCCTCCTTTATTTTTAGATGGGTAAATATGACAGTTGAAATCCCTGCCTATAATCCACAAAATGGTGCTGAAATTGCCCCTCATTTGAGTTACAGTTTACCACATATCAACTTGCTCTACAGGAGAGTTTGAAGCATAGATGTTGGAGAGGATCCATGAATGATTACTAGTATTGGAGTGGAATAAAATTTTAAGGATTTTGTTTGAGGAAGACAATAATATTCCTTCAACTAGGGTAGGATCCTAAAGGCACATGAGCCCACCTGATGTACCTTGAGACAGACTGAAGAGAGCCTCCCCTTTGGCCCAAATGGCCTTAGATGCCTTCTTGGAGGAGAACTCATCACTTTTGGTTTCTTGAATGACAAAAATGGAGGGATTTGTCCTTTTCCTGAGGTCAGCAGCCACCCTCTATTTGGTTGCTCCATTAAGTCCTCTCACATTCCATGAGAGGACTTTCATATCAAAGGTTTAGAATTTTTCTTGCCTCCCTTCGCTATCTGGAAGGGGGGTTTGGATCCTTGTTTGTCATCCTTCTGAGTGTTGAACTCATTAGAAAATAGTTTTAGTTGAGTTTCGTTGGCGATATTCTCTACCGTTTCCTTATTTCTCTAATCATTACTAGAGAGTCTTCCTCTTTTTCGTTCACTGCCATAGTCGATAGCTTGATTTTTTCTTCTGGTGTTCCTAGGGCTTAGTTGCACAGATAGAGAAAGACCTCCTTTTTTAAAAACTGGAGATAAGGATGGATCACCCCTTTCCACGTAGGGTGGGGATTTCCTATTACCTACAAGATATTCCTCCAAGGCAGAGTTCGAGGCACCAAAATCAGGGAAGGTGTGAAACTGAGTAACAAGATCCTCTCCACGAGAACCGTTTTGAGGTGAGGATTTTGAGGAAACCTCTTGCTGCTTTTGGATCCATGAAAGAACTCTGTTGCGGGCCAAACAAGGTGAATGGTTTCCTACTTTTGTCACATGCCCGTGCATTTAATTATCAACCCAGGGAGCTTCGTAAACTTGCGAAGAGTCAGAATTAGGTTACTACAATACCACTGGAGGGTGAATCTGCTAATCCTACGTTTGGGGGGTGTTCTTGAGATGGTTGTCAATCATTCCCGCACTCCTCAATAAATTACGTAAGAAGAACAAAAATAAATCTATAGAAATAAATCAAATGCACATTCCTGGAAATAAACCTACTGCAAATACTGGAACTAGTAAATTAATGAACGTTTCTATGAAAGCAATAAACTGATAAATAAATAGAAAAGAAATGGGGAAGAAATACTGGCTTGGAGTGGGCCCAGGCTCCAGCAGATTCCTCCCGATCGAACACGCGCTTAGAACTTCTGGAACTAGAATATATTTATCAACGTATTACAATCTATCTTCTGCAATTCAAAATAGATCTTTATTAATTATTTCTATATATCTCTCTATATTTTTAGAATGATCTGCGTGTGTTTATATAACACACCCGTAGAACTTCTATTACAAAAGTGGTTACAACAGTCGATTCTTCCCAGACTAAATTAGAACAGTCTGGCGAATGCAATCGACGTCTGGCATTCTGTTCTGAAGGCGGCATGTTCGTTTCGGTTCGTGCTTTGCCTGGCATCGGTAAGACGTTTGGATACGTTGGTGCTATCTCCAAATTAGCTCTGCATGACGCAGAGCCGAAACTACACCAGCCGCTGCCGTCCACGTCGTTCAACTCTGGTCAACGGGCAAAGAATCAGTGGCGCCTTTCGGTTGTAGGGAGGCGCTTGCCTTCTATTAGCGCCTTTCGATTGTAGGGAGGCGCTTGCATTCAGATGGTGCCTTTCGACTACAAGGAGGCGCTTATGTTCAATCGGCGCCTTTCGACTGTAGGGAGGCGCTTGTATTCAATTGGTGCCTTCCAACTACAAGGAGGCGCTTGTTCCCTTGGCGCCTTCCGGTTGCAGGGAGGCGCCTATGTTCTCTTCATTGACTCCCGATGAAATAAAGTGCCAGGTCCATCAAAAGGACCTCGACCGTTCCAAATCTAACTAAATCAACTGCAATTCCACAAAACATACTAAAAGCACACAAATTAGATAACACGCATAATTATATCAAATATCTATATAATCATTCATAAAAGTATGCAATCCTTATTATACAGCCGCATATTGATCCAAGAAATATGTACAAAATATGAGCATTTCTGGTGCTCATCATCCCCCCACGCCTAACATATGCCACGCCCTCGTGGCATCCAAACTACAGGTAGCCCTCGGACTTTTCATCGTCGCCATCTCTTGGAGGATTCGGCTGCCCCTGCGGCCCGAGTCTATCTTTTCGTGCCGGCATGTGAAGGTGTGGTTCTCCTCTGCCTATGGGAAACTACGGCTGTTAATTGTCCCCTTCTTGTTCTGGCCGCCACTGGTGGTGGTATAGCCAGCGTTGTTCCTGCCGATTGAAATGCAGCTTCGACAGCTTGCCAGAGGTCGGCGTCTGGAGGTTTGGCCTCTGCCAGAGGGATATCTGAGTTATCCCCTCTGGAAGGCACTACTTGGGCCTTGTATAATCCGGCCACTTCAGGGGTAAGCCCTGCATTCTCCTTTGCAATTGCAGCGGTCTCCAATTGTGGGCCATATACTCCCCACCATTCCAAGTACCTCCTCATCATGGAAGGCCGCCCTCGGGATGAACCATAGATGTCCCAAAACTGGCTGTTTTCTATCGGATTGACGCAGATGCCAGAATCTCCTTTTATCCTCGAGGATGCCTTCCTGGCCGCCTTGGCTGCTTTCATTTCTTTGCACAGCTGCTCAAAATATTTTTGCCTTTCGACGAATGGTTGCATATCCCATTCGTCCTCCTCTGACTCGATGAAGGTCACTTTCGCCTTCTGTCGAGCCGTCCTGGGCCTCTTTGCCTTGGCCTCTGCAAAAAATGTGGCGGCTCGGACAGGGGTCTCTTCTTTCTCCTTTGGGGACTTCTCTTTACTCCGAAGGATCGGCTGTGCCGCTATCTCCGGGGGTGATCCTTCATCCTCCTGTCTTCCTGGTGTCGACCCCTCAGGCTCTTCTCCCTCTTCAGGCCTGGGGAGGTCCTCCGTATCCTCTGGTCTTATCTACTGTTGGAGGCCTTCGTCCTGCTCTGTGTCACTCAGGACAATGACAGGGGGCATCGTAGGACTTCTTTCATTGTCACCCCTAAAAATAGAGGAATCCTCCCCTGTCTCCAGGCTGCTCTGTCGGGCGTCCGATCGAATCTCCCCCGAAGAGAATACTCGTTCGACGGATGTGGGAGAGTTCGTCGGCACTGCTTCTGCCCAATCCGTCTGCGTGGATGCCTCCTGTCTTGCTGTTCTTCTACCCTGAAGTATTTGATTTTCCTCCTGCAACTGCCGGACCAGCTGCTCGAGCTGAGCGATTCTTCTATCCTTTTCCTCCAATTCCTTTTGATGCTGGTTCTGGAAATCCTCCAGAATCTGTTGTGCCATCCAACAATCAGTTTGCCAGTCGAGCGCCTCCTCCAAGGCCGCATTGATCTGGTCGTTGCTCCCAAAAGTTCCCTCATTTCGTGGGCTCTGGTTTGTTAATTCACGGAGGGTTTGGGCGGCGACGTCTATCTCTGTGTCACTCTGTTCTTCCTCTATCGAGAGGAATCACCGCAGACGTTTCCTCCTGGGAACTGGTTCGTCCTCACCACCAGCGAGTGGCGCTCCTTCCTCCTCATACTCGGGCACTAGGGAATGCCCTCTATCCTCTATGTCTTCGGGCACCGGTGACTGCTCTGCTCCTCCTGGAAAATAGGGCAATGCCAATTGCCCAATGTTTGCTATCTCCTCTGCAGGGGATGCTTCACCTTGCCCTAATTCGGCAACCGCATTGTGTTGCCCTATTTGGCCGCCATCTCCCTCTGCGTCGCGGTTCTATCCTTGTGCTTCTGCATGGCGGACCAATGCCGATATCAGCCCATGGTGGGCTAAGGCGGACGGTGCCCCTTTCTGGTACCGAGCCGCTTCATCTTTCAGAGCACTTGCCAGGTAGAAGGGTATATTCAATTTCCTCCCATGCACTAGGTGATTGAGGAAGTGCACATGATTAAGGTGCAGATGGGTATACTTCCCTGTGCATGTGAAGAATCGAGCAATCTGCTCGAACATCTTTCGCATATTCATGGGGAGGCTATTTTTGAGTAACCCCTCCTTGTCTACCTGCACATTTTCTCCCGGCAGTAGTATGTCGGCGTATACTTTTAATACTCCGCCCTTGTATATACATTCCCCCGTGAGAGGCAATCCAGTCGCCTGTGAGATGAACTCAGGGGTGACTGGAATTTCCATCCCTCGTACTTGGGCCGCATCGCCCCTCAAAGAGGTGGCAAATTCTCTAGCTGCCTCCATGTCCTGGCCCTGATCGACTAGGGTGCAGTATTCGAGCCACCCCTCGGCTTCGAATTGGGTCTTTACTGCCCCTCTGATCCCATCTGTGTCACTAGGCTCATTCTTCTTGATCGCGTGGTTCTTAGACCTTCCTCCCATGGCGCCTTCTGCTATTGTATATTTTTTTCTCTGTCCTTCCTTCTTCAGGAAGGCACCTTCTTATAGAAAAGGTGCCTAACCCTAGCAGTTATGGAAGGCGCCCTCTCATTGGCACGCGTTTTCGACTATGGGGGGTACGATCTCTATGACAGCTGTATTTTTTGGTACTGCGTATTTATAAACAATTATATAAAAGATTTGATTTAATATGCGCGTACCTGATTCGACGTTCCAGTTGTCGTGGTAGCCGTTGATTTGCTGACTTGTGACACGAGGGAAGGGTGTGGTCATTTGATGATGCTTATTCGTGCGATGCTTCGTTCCGCTCGAGGCATCCGATAGGTGTAAATGTTGCACGTGGGAGGCATTCTTTGGTACCTTCCCCATGTGGATGGTGTCCATGTAGCGCCTTCCCAACGTTGTCGGTGCTCGTCTTCGAACGAATGCGCCTTTCGGTGCCTTCTGATTGGTGGGAGGCGCTTTTCGACTGCATGCGTCTTCCCAATGTGGGGGGCGCCTCCTTCTGGTCCGTGCCTTCCCGATGTTGGAAGGCGTTCGTCTTGATGAATGCGCCTTCCTGATGTTGGAAGGCGTATTCGGCTGGATGAATGCGCCTTCCTGATGTTGGAAGGCGTATTCGGTTGACATTTTTTTTTTTTGGTGCCTTCCTGCCATGGAAGGCGCCTATATATATATATATATATATATTTTTGATGGGTGCTTTTGTATTTGATGGGCCTTTATAGCACCTTCTTTGTTTAGGCGCCTTCTTGGATGGGCACCTTTGACTAGTAAGGCACCTTCTTGGATGGGGGCCTTCGATGTAGTAAGGCGCCTTCTTCGGGATGGCGCCTTACTAGTAGTAAGGCACCTTCTATGGCTCCTTTATCCTATAAGGCGCCTTCTTCTGGCGGGCCTTTGACTGCAGTAAGGCACCTTCTTCTGGACTCGGCGCCTTCTGACTGCGGTAAGGCACCTTCTTCTTGACTTGGCGATTTGACTGAAAGAAGGGTGATCAAACCTTCCCAGTTTTTTCACGCTGCCCAGATTCTATCTACGAGCCGGTGTCGGAATGCTGAGCCGAATCAGGCCTGGTTTCCCAGATACCTATCCCTCGTGCTGTCAGGTCCTCCACCTACAAAAAGCAACCAAAAAAGAAAGGAAAATAAAGGCAGTTAGACGCGTTCCATGCCTGTTAGGCCCTGGATTAGGATGCCTGCAGCTTGCATGCGGGCGTCGTCCCTACAAAAAAACACACATTAAAAAAAACTATAACTAACTAAACAAATTGGGTGAGCACTTTCGTGCCCACCATTTCACCTGTGAGAGTTCGGTCCAGATCTAGCAAGATGGGGTCTCCCCCATGCCTACTCTGGATTCCACCTGTAATGTTTCGGACGTATTATAGGGGCGTAGTCGGTGGCCATTGACTGTGAACATGGTGTTGCTACCGTCAATTGTCTTAACGTGCACAACCCCGTTCCTAATGAGCTCTGCCACCTCATACGGCCCCATCCACCTCTGCATAAGTTTGCCCTTCCTTTCCTGGAATCGGGAATCGTACAACGAGTACCCATTCCCCTACCTGGAACTTCTTCAGCTTGATGTGGTTATCATGCCACTTCTTTCTCTGCTTCTGTATAATCTCTATCCTCTGCAAAGCATCCAGTCGGATTTCGTCCAGCTGATCTAGCTGGCGAATCCTCTATTTTTGAGCTTCATCCAAGCTCAAATTTAATTCTGAAGCTGTCCTCAGAGTTTTGATTTTGAACTCGATGGGCATCATCGCATTTTTTCCATAGACCAGTTGGAAAGGTGTGCATCCTGTGGTGGATTTCCACGTGGTGTTGTATGCCCAAACTGCCTCCGACAACCGTGTGGCCCAATATTTCTTGTGTTGCTGCACGATTTTGGTCAGGATGTTTTCTATCTCCCTGTTTGTCACTTCTACTTGCCCGTTCGCCTGCGGATGGTAGGGCGTGGTTTTGTTGTGCCGAACTCTATACTGCTCCATCAGCTCCTCAATCAATTTGGAGGTGAATTGGGGCCCTTGGTCTGTTGTTATCTCCCGAGGAACCCCAAATCGTGTGAAAATATGGGCAAATAAGAAATCGATGACCGTTCTTTCCTTTGAGTCCCTTAATGCCTGCACTTCCACCCATTTGGTGACGTAATCCGTGCAGACCAGAATAAACCTCCTTCCCATCGAAGGTGGATTAAATGGTCCCACGAAATCCATGCCCCATTTATCAAAAGGTTCCAGATGTACCTAGGGCTGCAGGGGCATTTCATCTCGGTGGGTTGGTCTACCCATCCTCTGGCACTCGTCACACTTGCTGGTATATGCTGCCGCGTCCTTGAACAGAGTGGGCCAAAAATACCCAGCCTGCAGGATTTTGTAGGCAGTTCGTTTCCCTGCAAAGTGTCCTCCGCATGGCTCATCGTGACATGCCTTGAGCACTTCTGAAAACTCCTGTTCTGCTACGCATCTTCTTATAATTTGGTCCCATCCTATTTTAAATAGGAGACCATCCATCCAAAGGAATGATGCGCTCTTCTCTATGACCGCCTGCTTTTCTCGATAGGAGAGAGCAGGTGAGGTCCTTCCGATGGCCAAGTAATTGGCTATGTCTGCATACCACGGAGTTTGTTCACTAATAGCGAATAGATGTTCATCCAAAAACTGATCTTCCACTGCTTGATGATCTGCTGGTATCAATCTGGACAGAAAATCTGCCACGACGTTGTCCTTGCCCGGTTTATCGACTATAGTGATGTCGAATTCCTGCAATAGCAATAGCCATCTGATAATTCTGCCACCAATGGCCGGCTTGCTCATCAGATACCTGATAGCCACGTGGTCCGTATGGACGAAGACCTTGTATCCCGTTATATAGTGACAGAATTTGTTTATTGCATGGACAACTACGAGGAATTCTTTTTCTATCACTGTATAGTTGAGCTCCGCTCCCGCCAAATTTTTACTGACATAATAGATGGCGTAGAATTCTTCATCGTCTTTCTACCCGAGGACTGCTCCGATCGCACCGTTAGATGCATCGTAGTAAATATGGAATGGTATGGCCCAATTCGGTCCTCTCAAGACCGATGCAGATATCAATTTTTCTTTCAACAATTGGAACGCTTCTTCGCAATCTCCCGTCCAATTGAACTCTACGTCCTTAGAAAGTAGGGTGTGCAGTGGTTTGGCAATCTTACTAAATTCGACGATAAATCATCGGTAGTACCCGGCTGATCCAAGGAAACTTCTTACCTCCCTCTGCGTTCTGGGGCTAGGTAGGTCTCTGATGACCTCGATCTTCCTCTTGTCTACTTTTATTCCTTCTGCAGAGAGGTGGTGTCCCAACACGATGCCTTCCTGCATCATCATAAAACATTTTTCATTACTTAGGGACAAATGATTTTCCTTGCTCCTGTCGAGCACTCTTTCCAGATTTGTCATTGCCTCCTCGAAGGTTTCTCCATAGGCGGTGAAGTCATCCATGTATACTTCCACCCCGTCTCCTATCATATCAGAGAATATGCTAAGCACCGCCCTTTGAAAGGTGGCCGATGCGTTGCACAGTCCAAAAGGCAATACCTTATAGGCAAACGTTCCCCATGGATAGGTGAACGTTGTTTTATCTTGATCTTCTTCCCCTATCAGGATCTGGTTGTAACCACTGAAACCATCCAGAAAGGAGAAGTATTTTCTTCCTGAGAGTGTGTCCAAGACCTGATCGATGAACGGGAGCGGGAAGTGGTCTTTCTTAGTCGCCTTGTTCAACGCCCGGTAGTCCACGCAGATCCGCCATTTCCCATTCTTTTTGGGGACCACCACTAATGGTGATACCCATTCACTGTCAAAAATTGGATATATGAATTCGACAGCCAGAAGTTTGTGCAGTTCTTCTCTGACAATGTCTTTCATTGCTGGGTTCATCCTTCTCTGTGGCTGTCGACTAGGAGTTGCCTGGTCATCTAAGTAAATCCGATGGGTACATATTTTTGGGCTGATGCCGTGCATATCTGCGTAGTCCCATGCAAATGCTTGCTGGTGTCTTACCATAAGCTCTTCCAACTTTTCTAGCTGTGTGGGCATCAACCTGCTGTTGACGTTTAATGTCCTTCCCGGCCCAACGTGTATTTGTTGGATGTGCTGATCTTGGGTGCCAGTCAACGGCGATCCAGGTGTGGAGGTGGATGATTCTCCATGGAGAAACTCCATGATAGCACCATCCTCATCCTCTTCTGCCACCTCCTCCAAGGTCATCATCGGCTGGATTATGGACAACTCCGTAGTTCCATGCTCGGTGATCCTGGGTTCTTCTACCGAGTCCATAGACTGAGCTGGCGGTGAAATGGTCAGCCTTTTGACATTTTGCCCATTGGAGATGGTCATTAGCCCATCCCGATAGCTGATGTAAGCGTCAGCTGTTGCCAGCCATGGCCTCCCCAAAATGAGCGGGTAACCGCCCAGCCTGGTCTTGGTTTGCAAAACTAGAAAGTCAGCTGGATATTCCCATGCACTAACTGTTACGATCACATCTTCCAGCATTCCTTTCGGCGACACGGTTGATCGATCGGCTAACTGTAGCACTATCATGGTTGGCTTCAGGTTCGTGAGCCGCAACCTCTGCATGGTCTCTTGAGGCATCACGTTGATGGCTGCCCCGAGGTCAACCAATGTGTTGGACAGGGAATGTCCTCCAATTTTTACGGTCAAGACTGGGCTGCCTGGGTCTGCATACTTCGGATGATGTGTTCTACCCATCATTAGATCTGCCAGTTTACCCACGACGTTGATAGTCTGGGTAACCTTTCATCCCGGTCTCCTTAGACACATTTCTCTAATTGCCTTGGTGTAAATGGGGACATCTCGAATTGCTTGAAATAATGGGATTGTCACCGTGAGATTCTTCAAGCTCGACAAGATGTCGAATTTTGGCTGTGTTGTTTTTCTTTGTTCCTACAGTCGGCTAGGAAATGGAGCCTCCGCTCTCTCAAGTGCTTTTCCTTCTTCTACCAGAGGTGTCTCCTCTATTTTTGCCTCCTCTTCTACCAGTGGAGGTATCTCTACCATTTCTTCCTCCTCTTCTACCAGAGGCGGAGTCTCTACTCCTAGCTGCCTACCTGATCTAAGCTGAATATTGTACATATGGTACATCTCACCTTCTACGTTGTATGCCGACTGATTTACTCTATTGTTCGGGTTTGCTGTCGGTTGTGCTGGTAGCTGCGCAGGTCTCACTGCTGGCAATGCTGGTAAGTTCTGTTGGATGTGAGCAGGAGCTACGTTCTATGGAGTCTGATTCCATGCATTGTGGCCTCTCCACTGCTGCCCAGGATATGGATATGGCATCCATGGCTGCTGATTCGGGAATGCTGCTGGGGGTGCGTTCGTCCAAGGTGACGGTCCCCACCACCCCATATTAGGTGGTTGAGGGGGTCCTTGGTGCATATATGACCCTCCCCCATATGATGGCATTTCGGTTGGTATATTCCCCATGGGGGGCTGTGGCCAACTCTTCCTATTGCCTATGAAGTAGGCCTCCGTGCTCTCAGCCGCTTCCTGGTTACTGGGCAGTTGTGGGCACAATCGAGTTTTATGATTCAGCCTGCAAACTGCGCATACTCTGACCTTGTTTTTTGGGCATGCATTCTTTGCGTGCCTTCCTCTGCATTTTGGGCAGAAATAGGCTAATGCTGCGTCATTTTCTTGTTTCTTCTTTTCTAACAGTAGCGTATCCATCTGCAGTGCTAGAGATGAGAGCATTTCGCTCTTCAAATCCTCCAGCATGTTGCCTATCTCTATTTTGGTGACTGAAGCAGTCGCCTTCATGGTCCTGGCGGTGATTTTGCCTCGCCTTCTCGAGTAGTTCCAGCATAATTTCCGGATGTCGTCTATGGCATGCTGATAGACATCACCTCCAGAGATCATGTTGAGAGCCTCCAGTGACTCATTGGTAAGTCCCCTCAAGAAGATGCTTTTGAGGGACTTATCAGATAGCTTCGAGTGAGGGGACCATTGAAGATTAAAGCTGAATCTCTCCCAATACTCCTCGAGAGACTCATCTTCTCTTTGTGTCATGCTCAGGACCTCCTCCCTGGAGTCTCTTGCTCTCCCGAAATCTTGATATTGCTCTAGAAAGAGCGTCTTCATCTGGTCCCAAGTGGTGATGTGTTTGTCTCCCAGACCGATGAACCATCGCAGAGCTGCATCGTCTAATGTAGAAGGAAATAATTTCAACTTCTGTGCATTTGATTTGTAATCCACAGACCTGCACAAAACATCAAACTTGAATAAAAATAGGTCAGGGTCCTTAGTCGGGTGTCCTTTGAAGGACGGGAGGTGAGCAGGGGATATATTTTTCATTTTGGTATCTCCTACTCCCTCCTCTATTGGGAAACTAAAGCCAGATGAGACTTCATCGTTATCTACCATTTTTTTGGGAAATGTGGTTTCTAATGCAGCGTTTATGGCCTTTCGATCGTTTAAAACTTTTTGAGTCAATGCTCTAAGGTTGTCTGGCGAGATCGTCTGATCCTCCATAGCCTTCCACAATAGGGCTTCCTCTAGAGGAGTCCTATTAAATAGGGGATTTGTGATGATTCATTCTTCCCCTTGTTGATGGGATGAGGCGGCACTTTGCACAAAGTGTGGTTCCTCACTCCAATGGATTGCTGGTAGGTCGGGCGAGTCTAACTCAAATCCAAAATGCTCGGCTGACTCAGGTCCTGATGGATTAGTTCTTATAAAGCGACCGTCAGGTCCTCTTCTTCTCGAAGAACTCATGCAAGGTCAGATGAAGGTTTCAGGGTATTGTAGGTAATCTAATTAAGATGCTTCCCCGACAACGGTGCCAAAATGTTGCGGGCCAAACAAGGTGAATGGTTTCCTATTTTTGTCACATGCCCGTGCATTTAATTATCAACCCAAGGAGCTTCGTAAACTTGCGAAGAGTCGGAATTAGGTTACTACAATACCACTGGAGGGTGAATCTGCTAATCCTACATTTGGGGGGTGTTCTTGAGATGGTTGTCAATCATTCCCGCACTCCTCAATAAATTACGTAAGAAGAACAAAAATAAATCTACAAAAATAAATCAAATGCACATTCCTGGAAATAAACCTACTACAAATACTGGAACTAGTAAATTAATGAACGTTTCTATGAAAGCAATAAACTGATAAATAAACAGAAAAGAAATGGGGAAGAAATACTGGCTTGGAGTGGGCCCAGGCTCCAGCAGATTCCTCCCGATCGAACACGCGCTTAGAACTTCTGGAACTAGAATATATTTATCAACGTATTACAATCTATCTTCTGTAATTCAAAATAGATCTTTATTAATTAATTCTATATATCTTTTAGAATGATCTGCGTGTGTTTATATAACACACCCATAGAACTTCTGTTACAGAAGTGGTTACAATAGTCGATTCTTCCCAGACTAAATTAGAATAGTCTGGTGAATGCAATCGACGTCTGGCATTCTGTTCTGAAGGCGGCATGTTCATTTCGGTTCATGCTTTGCCTAGCATCGGTAAGACATTTGGATACGTTGGTGCTATCTCCAAATTAGCTTTGCATGATGCAGAGCTAGAACTACACCACTGCCATCCACGTCGTTCAACTCTGGTCAACGGGCAAAGAATCAGTGGCGCCTTTCGGTTGTAGGGAGGCGCTTGCCTTCTATTAGCACCTTTCGGTTGTAGGGAGGCACTTGCATTATTAGCACCTTTCGGTTGTAGGGAGGCGCTTGCCTTTGGTTGGCACCTTTCGATTGCAGGGAGGCGCTTGCATTTAGATGACATCTTTCGACTGCAGGGAGGCGCTTATGTTCAATCGGTGCCTTCCGACTGTAGGGAGGCGCTTGTATTCACTTGGCGCCTTCTGACTATAGGGAGGCGCTTGTTCCCTTGGCGCCTTCCGGTTGCAGGGAGGCGCCTATGTTCTCTTCATTGACTCCCGATGAAATAAAGTGCCAGGTCCATCGAAAGGACCTCGACCGTTCCAAATCTAACTAAATCAACTGCAATTCCACAAAACATACTAAAAGCACACAAATTAGATAACACGCATAATTATATCAAATATCTATATAATCATTCATAAAAGTATGCAATCCTTATTATACAGCCGCATATTGATCCAAGAAATATGTACAAAATATGAGCATTTCTGGTGCTCATCAAACTCCTTCATAATATTGCTTAGGTTGAGCCGAATGTCCTTCTAGGCCCTCCTCCTGGGCTGCCTAAAGGGCAGGATTTCACATGATGTACCTAGGACCTATCGATGGTTGCTTATTGAGCGGAGGTTTCCCTTGGTTCCACTGTAGTACTTTATTCTACCCTTCCACTCTTTGATTCAAAGCCTTCAAGGCTGAACATTGGGTTTGGAGGTGTCCCTGAGTGCGAAAATGAGTACAAAATGCCAACTTGTTCTCATACTCAATAACTTACCTCGTGATGAGGGTTGATCCTCTGTAAAAATTAATGGTAGTAGGGAGCTCAGTGTACAGGTTGGCGGATACGCAGAACCTAGCTTGGACCATCCTAGAATGAACCTTGGTGGATGAATCAATGGCAACCATCTCCCCAATGGAGCGATCTATCCCTTTAATGAAATTATCATACCATCACTAGAAAGGAAGGTTTGGAAGACTTATCCAGATCGAAGCTATATTTATGTTATGGGTCTCCAGGTTGAAATCCTCTCCCCATATTTGGAGAAAAAGACTTTTGCACCCTAGAAATTAGGGTCCCCCAGCCAAAAATTTGTAGAAATCCTCTTGAGTGTTTAGTCAGATGGCAAAAAACCCCCAAGAGAGTGCCACAATCTCCATGGTTTTGTTGGTTCTCTGTTTGCCAAAGGCCCATTTTTGGATGGTCTCCATGTCTGGTCGCCTTCTTAGGAACTTGACAATCAGAGTAAAATTTTTGAGCTCCAGGAAACAATCAATGAGGTCTTTAGGGATGACAAGGTATTCGCTTGAAGGGATTAGCTCCTAGTTGAGGTGACTATCTAGGGTTCCTGGCCTCATCGCATGAGCATAGGAACCTTTTAGGGTTGCAGCTCCTAAAGAAACCCCTTTGTTAGGAGGATCTTTCCCTTACTCGCTACGCCCACCCTCCTGGGCCCCTACAACATCAGAGTCTGCCTCACTTGCACTTGTTCCACCTGGGGCCTCACCCATCATAGTCACCTTCATCCTACCGCCTCCTGTTGTTCGCTCACCTGCTTCTTGCTTCCCATCCTCGCCTACCTTCCCACCTCCCATCCTTCCATGCATTTTGTACCTCACCTAGTTTTATCATAACACACCTTGCTCTAGTCAAAGGTTTTGATTTCCTTATAAAGTCTCTATTTGTCACTCTTTTCCATCCTCTTCTAGCCATTTTACTTTCTTGGAATGTTTTCCCCTTTTCCATGATGTCATGTGTCACTTTTTTGCTAGTATTTTCAAAATCATGTAGATATGCCATAAAGGACTATGTTGAACCTTCCAAATCCAATGAAATATATTTTGAAGATCTTACAAATGAGAAATAGGATGGTAAATATCCCAAAAGGACTATGATTAACTTTATCAATATGATAAAATTTATTTAGGAGTTTTTATAGATGACAAAAAGGACAATAAAGATCCTATAAAGAACTATGATAAACTTTATTAATTTGATGAAATCTATTCTAGAGATATTATTTATGATGAAGATGATGAGGAAGATCCTAAAAAACCCATATAAATTCCCTTTCTATTTGCTTTATCAAAATACATCTTAAAATTTATGAATAATATGCAAAATTAACAAGTTTCTATGTAGCACCAACATGAGGCTCTAATTTAGTTTCAGCTTGTATTTGGTCCTGAATATTAGGATCTAGTTGAACACATGTTTATTCCTCATCCTTAGGATTTTAATGATCTTTCACTCCATATAATGCAATTTTCCATGAATGTTCTCAATAAGGATTCTAATGCTCAAACTTTGAGAACTCAATGGGTGTAAAAGTGAGGTGAGGCTCAAGATAAATCAATGATACAATTTCAAAAATGATAAATAATGAAAACCCAAAACCATGCAAGCTATTAGGCTTGAAACCTCTAAAATCTATATTATTCATGGAAGAGATTTTTTTTAACATATATTCAAATCAAAACATCAAATCTAAACTTCTGAACATTACACAACAACACCCTAGTTTTGAAAAAGTAAAATTTACTATTTTTTCTCCTAGTTGAATATGACAACTTTTTTTCTTTTCATGTGTAAAAAGCATCTAAATAACAAATAGCACTACAAAAAATACTAAACTTAACTGACCCTAACGACTTTTTAATTGTTATTAAATTTCTAGAACTCATCCATTCATAATTATGGGTATCATACATTGAGTTTACATCATGCAATTCATATGCATGCTCTCCAAAAATATAACTAGACTCAACTAAAGTTATTTCTAAAATAAGATAACTCAATTCCTAAGGTAACCCACCTTTTACATGTGATATTAACTAAAATTAAGAGAGAGAAAACTAATAAATATTCTTAATTAATTTATTATTATTATATTTTTAATTAATAACTAATCAATTTTACATCATGATGAGATAATTAGATTCAGTTTTTATAAAACAACAATCCAACTCATAATACAAGAACATAGAGAGTTGAAGGGAGAAAGACAACTGATGAAAGGAGTGGATGAAGAAGAAGGAAGGGCTATAGATGAAGCTAATATTCAAAGTAGAAAAAATAGTTGAGGAAATAAGGAATGGATGAGGAAGAAGGAAGGGCTATAGATAGAGCTAGAGGTAAAAATAATAGAAAAAAAACCTAACAAACAAAAACACATGGAGCGACACTAGAGGAGTGTCTAAGGAATAAGGAAGAGATATATATGGAGTTGAAGGAAAAAATAGAAGCCAAAATCCTAATAAACAATTTTTTTTTAAGGCGATGTCAAAGGAGTGGATAAGGAAGAAAGAATAATTATAGATAGAGTTGGAGGAAAAAATAGCTAAGGAAATGAGTGGTTGAGGAAGAAGGAAGATATTTAGATAGATCTAAAAGAAAAAGAAATAGACAAACACATGCAAAGTGATGTCAGAGGAGTGTCTAAGGAAGAAGGGTTGTAGATGGAGCTAAAGGAAAAAAATAGTTACCAAAAACCCTAATAGTAGACAAAAATATAAAGAGATAAAGGAAAACATAATTGAGGAAAAGTGACTAAGGAAGAAGTAATGGTTGTAGATGAAGCTAATATTTAAAGGACAAAAAAAACTAAGAAGATAAGGAGTGGTTGAGCAAGAATTAAGAGATATAGATGGAGATAGAGGGAAAACAACAAATAAAAACCCTAAAAACAAATAAAAATATGCAGAGTGACATCAAAGGAGTAGCTAAGAAATAAGGAAAGGCTATAGATAGAGTTGAAGGAAAAAATAGTAGCAAAAAACCCTACTAGTATATAGAAACACAAAGTAATGTTGAAGGAGTGGTTGTGGATGAAGGAAGGGCTATAGATAGAGCTAGAGAAAAAAATAGTTCAAAAAATAAGGAGTGGTTGAGCAAGAAGGAAGAGCTAAAAATAAAGCTAATATTCAAAGGGAAAAATAGTTGAGGTAATAAGGAATGATTGATTAAGAAGGAAGGATTGCAGATAAATTTGAAGGAAAATCCAGAAATCCTAACATCAGATAAAACACATAGATCAAAATTGAAGGACTAGTTAAGGAAGAAGAGCTATAGATAGAGTTGAAGAAAAATCTAAAATCCTCAATGGTGGACAAAAGCATGTAAAGATAACTAGGATTGTAGGAGATGAAACTATGATAGAAGCAAGGAAATTTGTGCCAACATCAAGAAAATAAATTAGTTTACCTTAGTTATTAGGATTTTTATATTTGCTATTAAATCTGATGAAGATGCATTTGCTACTAAATCAGACAAAAGCATATATTAAAATAGAATAATGCCATATTGAACATTGAATATTAGAGATAGCAAAATCTTTTCAATTTCAAAATTCTATATTTGTAGAAGGTGGAAAAGGAGTTGTAGGAAGAGAAAGCATGAGGCAATGATTGATTCGAGTTGAAAAGTGACATAGTAGGAGATGTAGATGAATTGATCAATGATAATGGAGCCAAAAACAAGCATGAATATGTAGATAGAAAGGGTAATGAGAGTCTTATTTTAGAAAAGGTTACTAACTTTGAGAAGGTCCCACATAATGGGATAGAATCAAGCTCTAGAAGAAGCCAAGAAGGTGACGAGGATAAAGAAGAAGAAGAGATGGTAGCAGGTGAACATGGATTAGAAAATATGATGAAATATTTGCTAGAAGGAATAATAAAGAGAAAGTATCATAAGTCATTCCAAGAAAGTAGAAACCGTTGAATGCTAAAAGAAAATATAAGAGAAGTTGGATTGAATAGATGAAGGGGAAGAAAAGAGTGGATGAGAAAAAATAGTGAATATTGATCTCCACTGAAATAATGAAGATGAAATATATCTAAATATACTAGATAAATTCTTTGAATGAGCACATCATAGGCTAAATGATACATTGATAGAAAATTTTATAGGTGCCAGACCAACTAGTAACCTGATCAGGAAGTGGGCATTTAATCAATGGATATTATGTAAATTTTTTCCTTTCAAAAGAATTTTTCCTAGATTTCTTCAACAATGAAGAAGAATGTCTTAATGCTCTTTAAGGATGCCCATGGTTCATGGGAAGATATAGACTATACCTTAATAAATGGACACTATAATTTAATCCATACACTAAGAAGATAAATGTGGCTCCAATTTGCATGAATCCCTGCTTTACCTATAGAATTTTATGAGTAAGAAATATTTGAAAGCATAGCTAATTTCTTTGGACAATTTCCTTCCATATATTATGTCACTAGGGAAAGAAAGAGGGAATTGTTTGCTAGAATGTGTGTAATGGTAGAATCAAGACATAAGATCCTAGATGAGATAAAGTTGGTTTCCAGGCAAGGAGTATGGAATAAAAATATTATTTATGAGAATGACCCCTTTAGCTATAGTATTTGTTCTAAAATGAGATATTTGGTGAAGGATTACCACAATAGATAGAGAAAAATCTACAAAGGAATCCATAGTAGTAATGAAGGTGGAAAGAAAGGGAAATTATGGAAAAATGAGAACTCTAAAAGCAATGAAAAAGTTCTTCAAAATAAAGAAGACAAAGTTATAAAAAAGTCAAATATAAGGGAGAAAACTCAAGGAAGTTGACAATGCTAAAGATTACAAGTAAACTATGAAAAATAAACATAAGGATGTGGAGATAGAAGAGGAAGAAATGTTGAAGAAAAACCCAAGTAAAAAAGGTTTTGGGGCCCTTTCAAAATCCAATTTTAATGAAATTTAACTTATTAAAAAATTAGCAGTGGGATGGACTAGATCCTCTAAACGAGAGAAGGAGATCCAATTGAAACTGCATACTATAATTGCATAAGAGGAAATTTATTGGAGATAAAATTCTAGAAATAAGTGGCTTATGAGAGGAGATAAAAACATATTTTTTTCATGTCTTGACCATAAAAAAGTGTTGTAAGGATCACCAAAATTCTACAAGAGAATAAAAGTAGTCAAATATGAAGGGGAGATAAGGCAAGGGGTAGTTGAATTCTTCAAATCACTACTAACGAAGGATAGGGAGGATGAACATGAATCTATAGAAGATATACTTCAACATATCCTGACATCGATGACAAGATATATGAATGCAAAGCTTGAGAAAAATATGACTAAAGAGGAGATGAAGGAAACAACCTTCTCCTTGGGAAAAGATAAAGCTTTAGGTATGGATAGATTCTAGGTAGGGTTCTTTTAGACATTTTGGAATATAGTGGAGGATGTGATAGTAGTTCAATAATCTCATCATTCAAGCAAAGTGGTATGAGAGTATAACACATATTTAGTGCTAATTCCTAAAAAATAGGGGTTGAAATGGTTTAAGGAATTTAGACCAATAAACCTATGTAATGCAATTTATAAGATCACATCTAAATTAATAGAATTAAGAATGAAATATGTCCTTCCAAAGATAATAGAACAAGAAGGGAATTTTATAAAGGGGAAGAAGACATTAGATGGAGTCATTACACTTCATAAAACTATGTACTCGATGGAAACTAGTAAGAGAGAAGGAATGATGCTCAAGTTAGACATGAATACAACATATGATAGGGTTTATTGGTACCTTTTGGATAAAATTATTGTTAAATTTAGGTTTAGTAGGAGATGGATAATATGGGTGAGTAATTATTAGGGAGGGCCAATATTCTCAATAATTCTAAATAACTCTTTGATAGAGTTCTTTGGGAGTAGTAGGGATCTAAGGCAAGGGGATGCACTATCATATTACCTCTTTATAATTATGGTAGAATATTTAGGTAGATTTATAGGCACAACACAACTTGCAGGTGCTTTAAATTGGATAAAGTACTCTATATCCTTAAGGGGTATCATTCACCAATAGTTTGTAGATGACACAATTCTACTTGAGAAATATTTGGTGGCATAAGCCAGAGAGTTCAAGAGGATTTAAAATCTATATGAAAAGGAATCCCAATAAATGATTAAGATGGAAAAGAGTAAAGTTTTCTTCATTAACACTTTAGATAATTGATAAATAAGGATAATAGAAGAACTTGGATGTAATATCTAAGATCTTGGTTGTTATAGATATTATTTACAACACTCTTCTCAGAATAATATTTGTTAGCAGTATTTTATAGCATAGTGGTAGTTATTAACCCTTCCATCTATATATTTAGGAATGTCAATGTTTACTGCATTGTGTGAAGATCAGGTTTAAGACACATTGATAGATAATTTTCAATTCAAGTTAGGAGGTTGGAAAGAAAATTTATTAATTTAAAAAGGTAAGCTTTAACTGCTAAAGAGAACTCTCCAAGCCATACTAGTATATCTTTTATCTATGTTTAAGATTCCATTTGAAGTTACAAATATAGTAGAAAGTATACAATTTTTTATTTATGGTCAGGATTTGAGAAGATTAGAATACCTCTTATTGCATGTAGACCAAAATTAAAAGGAAGATTAGGATTAAGAAGGATAAGAAACATAATTAAGGTCCTAGCCACAAAATTAGGATGGAGGATAATGAAGTAAGGACAGTCATTGTGGGATAGAATTCTAAATAATAATTACCTAGACAACTATGAAGAAATAAAATTCATAACTACATTAGATCCCTATAATAGCTCTTATGTATGGAACCATACACTAAAGGGAAGAGAGGTTATATGGAAAGGTGTTCAATGTAAAATTGGTAATGGTAGGTTTATTTACTCTTGGAAGGATGCATGGTTGGAGAACCACCCACTAATTAAGGATCTGAATATAGTCAAAGTATGAGAAGATCTAGAGCAAAGGTATGAAAGTTTAGTTTTAAATTACATGGACCAAGGAGATGGAGAGGTAAGGTAGAAGGAAATTATGAGAAATAACTAGAATGTGGAAGCATTAAGATCAAAACCAAACCAAGGACCTACCCTGTAAGTGTTAATATTGGGGAAGACACCATAGTATGGGGAGCAACTCAAGAAGGCTCCTTTAGTGTTAAATTGACCTATGAGTTACTAACATCAAAACTAGGAAGGGGATTTCAATGGGGAAGATTGTGGGGAAGGATGGCTACACCTAAGAAAGTTATGTTTCTATGGGTGGATATACAATAATAGATACTTATAGTCGATAACTTACATAATAGAGGGTTTCAATTTCTATATAAGTGTTACCTATGTGAAGCATAAGAAGAGATAATGAAGCACATAATGTTAGAGTGTAACTACTCCCTAAAGATACTTCAAGATTTAATCAAGGATATGGGGATTAAATGGGTAATACCAAATAATATGGTAGGGTGGAATAAGTAGTGGGAAAATCCCTTTAAGTGCACTAGGTTAAATTAGATATAATACTTGATTCCTTTTGACTATGGATGAGGTGTATGGTTGGAGAAAAATAGAATAATATTTAAAGGGAAAAAGAGAGCTACATATATAAATAGTCAAAAAATCTGAGTTGCTATATTGGAAAATGTGAAAACCATGAGGATAAAAGAAAACTAGATTCAGTAGAGGAAGCAAGAATAAGTGAACAAAGGTATCTAAGCCCAATAAGGGTGGATAATAATCTTGAAGTAGATCTAAGAAGTGTAGAAGAGTATCCACTGAGGGAAGGATGGCTAAAGCTCAATTTTAATGGAGCATCTAAAGGAAAGGTTTGGGGTGACAAGTGATAAGGGATAGTAAGGAAATCCTAATTGGAGTTGTTATTGAGTATTTAGGTACTATGATAAGTCATCAAAAAATATTTAGAGTGACATTGGTTGAACCAAAATTAATAAGACAATTAGGAGGGATAAAGTTGATAGTAGAGAGAGATTCACTTAACTTTACCAATTGTATTAATAAGAGGGCTATGATGAGTTGGCACTTTTCAAGTACAATAGTAGATACTCTTAGGATACTTAAGTCATTGGAGAATTTTGAAGTGGCCCATGTCGTTAGTGAAGGAAATGGGTTAGAAAATTGGTTAGCTAATTGGGGGCTCTTCATGAAGAGGACAAAATATGGACTCCTCTAGATACTATTCATCCAAATGTAAATCAACTAATAGAAAGAGAGATTTTATATCAAGGTGTAATATATGATAATATGAAAAAGGTTCTATAGGGGTTGTAGTCGAAGCTAAAGGAAAAAATAGCATACAAAAACATGCAAAGTGACATCAAAGGAGTGGCTAAGAAAGAAGGGTATAAATAAAGCTAAAGGAAAAAAAATAATGGTAAAAATCCTAACAATAGACAAAAATATAAAGATCTAAAGGAAAAAAATAATGGCAAAAAACCCTAACAATAGAAAAAAAATAAATAGCTAAAGGGAAAAAATAGCTAAGGAAAGGAGTGGTTAAGGAATAAGAAAGGGCATCCAATGGAGTTGATATTCAAAGGGGAAAAATAGTTGAGGAAATAAGGAATGACTAAGGAAGAAGGAAGGGATACAAGTGGAGCTAGAGAAAAAAACAACAAAAATCCCCATAATAGTAGACAAAAACATGTATAGTAGTGTCAAAGGAGTGGCTAAGAAAGAATAAAGGGTTGTAGATGGATTTGAAGGAAAAATAGTGGCTAAAAACCTAATAATAGATAAAAACATAAAGCTAAACTAAATTTTACTGGTGGAAGCACATCATAATATCTATAGTAGGAGTGAACCAGAATATCTATAATAGGAGTGTGATGGAATACATATAGTAGATCATGCCAAAATATTTACAATAGAGATGTGTCATAGTATGTTGTAGTGTTTATATGTTAAAATAAACTAAAGATTTGATGTGATAGAATGTATTAAAGTTTTGGTATTTTTGATATAGTTGAAATAAAAGTAATATTAGTTGTGGTCTATTACTGTAAGAATGTATTTGAATATTTTAGTATGTATTGAAATTTTTTGTAAGAGGACAAATGAAATGTAAGACTAGATAGACCATTCTAGGTTTATAATAGGGTTCATGCCCTTTCAAAAACCCTATTTTACCAATATCATTTTTTCTAATCATGATCTCCAACATTCCTCTCTTTTATGGACAATGAAGAAATGCCCAACTCCAATTTTGTATGGGTTTGTTTCAAAAGTCCCTTGGTCAATATGTCTTCCACTTGGTATTTAGATTTAACATAATGAACAACCATATTTTTCCTATACCATGCCTCTCATAAAGTGATGCTACAACTTAACGTGTTTTGTCCTTGCATAAAATACATGATTTTTGGAAATCTCAATTGCTCCTCCGTTATCTCAAAATATCTCTATTGGCCCATCCTAAGACTCTCTAAGATCCTCAAGAAATATTATCATCCACACTCCTTGTATACATGCTAAATCTAATGGTACATACTCTTCCTCTATAGAAGACAAAACAACTATGGTTTGTTTCTTAGAACTCCAAGAAATTAACTCACTACCAAAAGAGAAACAATGTCCTGATGTAGACTTTCTATCATCTGTTGATCCTTCACAATATGATTCTATGAATCTAATCAAGTTTGCATTATTGAATGATTTATAATGGATTCCATGCTCCTTGGTTACCTTCACACACCTACAAATCCTCTTCACTACTTGAAGATATCTATATATAGGGTCACTCATGAATCTAGATGTTAATGAGACTACAAAATTAATATATGGTCTAATAGTAGAAAGATACATCAAACTACCAACCATAATATTATATTTTATTTGAACAACCTTGGTACTACCATCATCCCTCATCAACTTCCCACCAAAATCTAGTGGAGTATTCGTAGTCTTGCAAACTTATAGTTTGAGTTTCTTCAACATGTCTTGGATATAATTGTATTGGCTAATGAAAATCTCACTATGTGATTGGTTAAGATCCATCCCAAGAAAATAATTCATCAAATCAATATCCTTCATCTCAAACTCAACCATCATTGTTTCCTTGAAGCTCTTCATCATGTCTCTTGAACTACTTGTATAAATCAAATCATCAACATACAAGCAAACATAAAGAACGTCATTACCTAAAGTTTGTATGTAAAGAGAGATAATTTTGCTTCTTATGAAATCTCTACGTAAGAACCATTTGTATATCCTATATTACTAATCCCTAGGGGCTTGCTTGATTCCATCTAGGGACTTCTTGAGCTTGTAGACCCAATCTCCCTTGTTTTTATTGTTAAATCCTAATGGTTAATCCATATAAACTTCCTCATAAATGAACCCACTTATAAATTCAATATTCACATCTAATTGATATGCTTTCTGTATCTTTTATGTTGACATGATCAAAAATAACCCTATGGTATCTTACCTTATGATAAAAGTGAAAGTATAATCATAATCCACACCATTATTTTGTGTAAAATCCTTTAGAACCAATATTACCTTGTGCTTGCTAATTGGTCCATCACTCTTGTATTTCATCTTGTAGATACACTTAGTACCATTGACATACTTATCACTTGGTGGATGAATCATTCTTTTCAATGGACTCCATCTCCTTTTCCATTACCTCAACCTAAACCTTATTTTTAGTTACCTCTTCATAGTTTCTAGGTTCACTAACAATACAATATGCTGGACAAAAAGTTAATTCTTCATCAATATCATTTTTAAGATTACCCCTTTTATTTTATATTGCTTGCATACTTGCCACTCTTCTATCAAATTTCTAGTTCACCATTTATTATGGTGGATGTGGGAGTAACAATATTTTATCTTTTCTACTTTAGTTGTTTGAGATGGTGTGACTTGTCCTATAGTGCTAGTAGATGGTGTGGGTTGTCCTAGAGTGTTTTCATTCTCCTCATATAAAATTTAATATTACCCCTTAAATTACAACTTCTTACTCTTTTGGTCTTCATAAATGCCACTCTCAACAAAAATACTATCCCTAGAAATAATAGATTTGTTTAACTGTGGGTTATAAAATTTGTATGCTTTGCTTTCTTCATTATAACTAGTAAGGATACAAATACACTTTTAGGGTCAAATTGTTTTATCTTATCATCACTAACATGCACATAATATAAATAAACAAAAAATTTCAAGTGAACCATGCTAGGTTTCTTACCATATCATGCTTCATATAGAATCTTGTTCTTCACTACAATAGTAGCACTTCTATTGAGAATATACACTGCTATCTTCATTGGGTTAGCCCAAAATTTATTTTCTAAATCCTTGGTTTCAAGCATAATTCTAGATAATACTAAATTTTTTCTATTCTTCCTTTTTGTCACTACATTTTGCTATGAAATATAAGGTTCTATAGGCTTCATTTTAATACCATTTGATAAAAAAAAATTCTAGAAATATTTGGAGCAAAACTCCACACCTCTATCTATTCTCAAAATTTTGATAGTTTTTCCACTTTCATTTTTAGCCATTGCTTTAATTATCTTAAAGGCTAAAAATTATTCATATTTACATTTAAAAAATAAAGCACACATAAATCTAGTTGCATCATCTAAAGAAAATGAAGTATAAGTCCATACCGATACTTGCACATGACATAGGACCACATATATTAGAGTGAACCAAATCCAATGGATTCTTTACTCTCCATATGATTGAATAAAACTTGAACCTATGTTTCTTTCCAAGTGCACACCCTTTTAACACTTTATTTCTCCTTGCATAAAATTTTGGAAGACCATGCACCACGCATTTCTTGTAAAAAATATGTAGGCTATCAAAGTTGAGGTGTACAAACTTTTCATACCATAACCAATTTGAGTTTTCAATGGTTGCATAACACACTTCTCATCCTAAAGTATCCAATATCAAATAAAATATATTTTTTCTTATCTTTAAAGATCTTTCAACTAGCTTCTCTCCTTGCTTCTTGTCATAATTCAAGCACTTCCTATTATAAAAAGTATGTTTGAAACTCTTTTCAAAGTTCTGACCCATGCTCATGAGTTTATGCCTCATATTGGGAGTAAGATAGACATCACAAATATATCCTTTTTCTTTCTTTGTGTTAAGATATAAATTCCTTTTATAACAACCTTCATAAGCTTGCCATTTCCCAACTAGACTTGGCTTTTGAAAATATCATCTAGTTTCACAAAAGCCTCCCTACAACTTGTCATATGGTTGGAGCAACAAGAGTTCAAGTACCATACCTTTCTTCCAAACAATTTTTTTTTGGTAAGTTAATAATTTTTCATTAAGGGGGCATTTGAAAGGTGCCCCAATGCCTTGATACAACCAAAAGGAAAGGGATGCAGAAGAAGCAAAAGTGCATCCTAGCGAAGTAGAAGAAAGAGAAGAGGATGCAAGGAAATCTCAAAATGCATCCTAAGAAAAAAGGAAAACATAGAAAGACAAATAGAGGAAAACCAGAAGGACAGGAAACCCCACAGGGTCAAAAATAGAAAATAGAGAGGAAATTACTCCAAAGGAGGTGCGACAATAGTTTCCTGTTCGCTTTCCTTGATTTCATCCTTGGGCACTTCCTTGAAGACCTCCTTAGCGATTTCAACAACATCATCCTCCTTTACTTCAAAAATGCCAATAGTAGCAGAGTTAGCAGGGACCTCCTCATCAAAGGTATCACAAAAAAACAATATATTTAATGCATTCCTCTAATCCTTTAATTTCAAAATGACATTTCCAAGATCCCATGTGAGCAATGGTCGTAGAGGTGGATTGGATGACCAGTTTATGCAGGTATTTCTCTACGGTGTCGTTGGAGTCATCCTCACCACCTTTTTTGGCCTTCTCAAGGCTTAGAGACACTTTTCCCTTAAGCCTTTGGGAACTCCTAGTGGGAGTAAAGTCCACCTTGACCTTTTTCTTTGTGCTAAGAGATCTCTGATATTTTTTAACCTTGCCCTTCCTTTTGGCCCCTCTCATCCTAGGGCCAAGTGTGGATGACATATCATCCTCTGTGTTTTCCTGAGCGATGATATTTCCTTTGGGAAAATTTTGCAGTAGATAAGCATACAAAATTTTGAATAGACCCTGATGGTAAGGCCAATCCTGCTCCTTCTTGGCATGGGTGGAAGTTATAGAGTAGTCCATGGACCAATAAAGGAATTCTGGTATGTTGAGGAATTTTATGTCTCTGAAGTGATTCACAAAGGAAAGATGAAAATTGCAAAGTTGGGGCTGGGGATCGTCAACCGTTATATATTGCATGATGGGTTTTGTTGGGCAAAACATTGGTTAGTTTTTCTATGGTTCAATTAATTGCCTCCATTTAATTGTCAACCCGGGGTAGCTCGTAGTCTTGTGAGCAGCCGTGCAAAATCTATGCTTGTAATTTCTCCTTCGGAGATGAGTCCCTTGGATTATGGTTTGGGGGGTGTTTAATGTTCATTGAAGTTTATGTTTAAACCAATAATCCTATGCTAAGTCTAAGAAACAGGACTAAAAACATTAAAACTCTAAATAACTACCTTGCTGGAAATTACAAAAAATAGGGAAAGTGCTGGAAATAAATTAATCTATTAAAATAATTACAAAAAATAAGGGAAATAGGGAAGAACTCTGTTGCAAGTGGGCCCACGCTTCCAGCAGGTTCTGCCCATGGTAGAATGTTCACCGGACGCTTAGAAGATGCTTTTTACAAGAACAATGCAGAGATTTTTATTAACAGTTTGCAACTGAGAAAATTACATAAAAAGTCTGAGGGGTCTTCTTCAGGGGTGGCCTACATATTTATAAAGTATGCGGCCAACCCTGTTACAATTTTTAGAATGAATCAACATGTGATTCTTTGTTACAGTTGGTTTCTTGAATCGGGCAAAATATCATGATTTTTCAGCGTATTCTATTTCTAGAATATGTTGATATTTGATTTGCCTGACTTACATAATTAATTTATGTAACAGCTAAAAAATAGGTGATGAATCACCTTTGACATTATCCCATGTTTGGTTATGATGCTAGAAATCCTTTCATGCTGGTTGTCGATGTGTTCGCTCTGTTTTTTTGACCACGTAACAAGAATCAGGCATCGTGGTTGAAGAAGTCAAGAAGTAGGTGCCTTTCATTCGCATAACGGGAAGTAGGTACCTTCCACCGTACAATGGGAAGTAGGCACCTTCCATCGTATAATGGGAAGTAGGCACCTTCCATCGTATAATGGGAAGCAAACGCCTAACAAAAATTAGGCGCCTATCAGTTAGGTGTCGAATGGAAGTCAGGCACTTCAAAGAACTTGGGCGCCTGACTTCATGCCTCTTTATCGATATTCTATAGATGTTTTCCCTTCATTAATTTGTAAGTGCTAGGTCCGAGTTGGACCTCGATGAAAATATGCCAAAATGCAATGATTTCCACTAAATCTACACAAATTACACTTAAAGACAAATATTAGAGAACATGCAAAATAAACTATCAATTATATATATAATTTCCATAAAACATTTATATCTACAAGAATATATGCCACACATTATGGGGAAAAGAGTACAAAAAATGAGCAATTATGTGGCTCATCATCCCCCCATGCTTAAGGGGTGGCACGTCCCTGTGCCACTTTGAACTGGTAATTACCAGTTCTGTTCACCTCATCCCAATAGGCCCGGTTGGTCTGTGTCCTCTTTCTCTTAGCGGCCTTGGCTTTCTCTTTATCCCAGGGCTTTCACCCCTTTGGTGTTGTGGGAGTTGCTGTCTCCTATCCCTGCTGCTTCTGGCGTTTGCTGCACCAAAGTGGTTCACTTGGCCCTACCCTCTTCTTGGGTGGTTCTCTGGTCCAGGCCACCTTGCCCTTATCAACATTCATATAAAAACTAGTGAAGCTGGTGGCATCCTTCTGGAATGCAGGCTCAACCATTTTCTAGTACTCATGGTGAAGTGGCAACTTCTCACCCTTAGGCACTGATTCCTTATCTCCAAATGGGATGCTAGATTCCTTAGCAACCCTGGCTGTGGGTAAATCTCCCCCTATTGGGTCAAGCTCAGGTTCAGCTTTAACCTCTATTTTTGGCATAGGGGGAGTTTTGCTGCTTGATGCCAGATCCTCTTTCTGTATAGGGCCTAGAAATCCCATCCACTTAAAATACTCCTGCATCCTCGAGGGCTTTCCATATTTTGACCCATACAAATGCTAGAACTGCTCAGGTTGAGCAACTAGAATATTCTTTCGAGGTCTGCCAGATTGTTTTTTGGCCTCCTTTTCTACTTCCTTGAGGGCTTTCTTGGAGGCCTTCTTCCAGTTCTTCTTATCTACCTTAATTTCCTCCTTGAGCTCCTCAAATTTCTATTTTTGGGTAGCAAACTGATTCTTTGCTGCCTCCCATTCCTCATCGGAATCCAACTCTGATTCTTTGTCAGATTCAATGCCTAGGGCCTTCAACTCTACAACTCTTGCTCTGGTTCTGGGTCAGTGTTGAGATGGCCTTATGACTTTTTATTTTGATCTCAGCTTGATACTCTGTACCCTAGGGTATGTTGGTGCAACTAGTATTTCTTGGTGTATAGGGGATGCAGGTTGTTGAACCTCCTGGTCCTCTATAACTACTTGCTGCACATCAGGGACTATTTCTTTTTCCTCTGTAGCTTCTTGTTGCACATAAGGGATGTTGCTTCTTCTTGAGGTTGAGCTACCCCTGTATTAATTGGAGAGTGCTCTGCCTCTCCCTCTATGTCTATAATTTGAGGCTCTTCGACCTCCATCTCCTTTTCTCCATCTTCTCCCCCTTTTTAGGCTGATCTGTATTTTGAGGTTCTTCAACTTCAACCTCATCCTCCTGAATTATCTGATCTAAAGAGGGGGATGTAGAGCAGGGTTGCTCTACTTCCATTGTAGTAGTGTCTCCCTGTTCTAGTTCCTTATCAGTAGGGGGCACTTCTGTTGCCCCATCGGTCTGCACTGCTACATCAACCCTGATCGCTCAACTATTTCTGGTCCACCCTACAACTACAATTGTCTTTGTAGTTGCTAAATTGTTTGATATAATTCATGCATTTTTAGGGTGGCCTCCTTTCTGGACTCTTCAAATAGAGCCTTTCCTCTTTGAATTTGGCTTCCCAAGTGGAAGCCTACTCTTTCAGAACCTATAGTACTATTGTAGATCCTCTTTTGAGCCCTCTGGTGGTACATCTACCATGGCTACCTCCTATTGAGGAGTTGGCCCAGGAAATGTTATAAAATATGGGCCATATAATCCTCCCTATTGAGCTCATCGATGGGTGTCTCCTCATTGGATGAGCTTGAAACCACCTTCGATGCCCTCATTCTTCTACTTCGCATCTTGGTGGAGATAGGCATGGAATCTTGCACTACCTCATCCTCAAATTGGGGTGTATAAGGGGATGGAGCCTACCTTGTTTCCTCCCTAAATTGGGGAAAATCAGGGAATGAGGTCTGTCCTACTTCCCCTGTATTTCCTGTAGGCTGGGATGTAGGCATCATCGTTTCTTGTTCTGTCACCTCTTGGGTTGATTGTTCATTTTGAATGGGCACCTCCTCCTCTACTTGTGCCCCTACTACTGCACTAGTGCCCATAACTTCCTCAATTGTCACATTTCTATGTGACTTTGCATATCTCACCAAGGTAGAAATTAGGCCATGGTGAGCTAGGGTAGAGATGGTGCCTGCCTGGTATCACTTGGCCTCATCTTTCAAGGTGCATGCAAGGTAGTGGGGGACATTGATTTTATCCCCATGCAGAATATGATTGAGGAAATAGAAGTGGTTGGCATTCAGGTGGGAGTACCTACTAGAGCATGTGAAGAAATGGGTGATCTATTCAAAAATGACCCTCTAGAGCTCGGGAATGTGTTATTTTGGCAAGCCAGCATGTCAGGTACTCTATTGGTGCTCCAAAAATCTCTGTGCATAGAGGGTAAGGTTATCCTCTTTGTACATGCGCTCCCCTATAAGAGGGAGGCCCATAACTCTAGTGATGTAGTCCTCAATGATTGGGATCTCTAGCCCTCACATGCGCATGACCCCCTCGCTCATCGATGTCACAAATTCATTTGCTACTACCGCATCTTAGCCCTGACTGACTAGTCGATAGTAGTCCATCCATTCTGTAGTATCCAACTATGTTTGGACATCTATAGAAATGCTCAAGCAATCGATCGACTCACTCTTCTTTAGGTCATGATTTTTTGACTTTCCCCCCATGCTTTACCTCTAATTCACAATTCACTCAACAATCTTACTGTCTCCCCTTCGAATTACCATTGTGCCTCACTATTCTATGTTTTTCTTACTAAATTTGGTTGCATAGTAGTTGGTAAATAACTTTTTAAAATAATTATGTTTATGCATGTAAGTGATTAATTACCATAATCAATAGTGATTATGGTTATCCATAGTAAATTTCCTTCGAGCATGTGCTCGATTGTGTGGAGATGATAACCATAAACTGTCGACCAATCAGAGGCGTGCCATGCAAAATTATGCTAAGTGGATTTGTTCAAGTGGTTAAGGTAATAATGGGGGGTTGTGCTGACACATTTCCATAGACACACATGTTCATGAAAATAATATAGACAAGAAACAAAAAATTTAAACATGCACCTAAATTTGTTCTGTGGGTGCATATGTGTAAATGTCTATGGTGCATCACTATTGGTTGGCGTTTGATGATGGGGTAAACTACAATAGATAATGATGGCCATGGTTCCCATGCAATGAATTTCCTTGGACGTGATTGGTTCTTGGTAGCTGCACTATGGGTTATTCAAGAAATCCTACAAAAATTAAAAATAAAAATTAGAAAAACATAGCACCTTGGGATGACAAACGTCCCCTCCTTGGAAATTGGTTGACGTCAAATTTTAATTTTGTCCATGGTGGAGTTGAATTTGCACGTGTAGGGGGTGCTGACATGGCTCGGGCCACATCCCAAGGTTGACGTGTTATTCTATCAAGGTAAAAAATGGTCGTAATAAATAAAAATTAGGCACCTTTTTGTATGGAAATCAGGCACCTTCTTTTTGAGTTATGGTGCGTAGGTACCTTGTAAACTAGAAATAGGCACCGTAGGAATCAGGTGCTTTGCTTACATGGGAAGTAGGTGCCTTAGCAATCAAGTGCTTATGTCTATCATGGGAAGCATGCACCTTTTTGCTAACTATTGGGTGTCGTACTTATAAAAAAACTTTATACAAATTTTTTTTAATGTATGCTAAGAAGATTTGGTGTCAGTTTCCAAAAATTGGTAGTCGATCGTTCTCCTAAAAAATTGGGAGTCAGGCATTGAACTATCAGCAAATGGGATGTAGGCACCATCTTCGTAACATACTGGGAGTTAGGCACCATGAAGCGTACAATGGGAAGTAGGCACCTTCCATCGTACAATGGAAAGTAGGCATCTTCCATCATACAATGGAAATTAGGCACCTTTCATCATACAATGGGAAGTAGTGCCTTCCATCGTACAATGGGAAGCAGGCACCTTTTTTGATAACTGGAAGCAGGTGCCTCCCCATAAAATACAAACACATGGCACTTTTATTTTATTCAATAGGTGTTGACTTGTCCTTGTATATGCATTGTCAGGTTGATCAGGCCTTTCAGTGCTTCTGATTGAAAAATAGGTACAAGATCAACATCTACCCCTGAACCAGTAGTTGAGTGTTTTATTGTCCAAAAAGACCAATCTAAACACTCTTGTGCAGGTTCAGGTTTAGTATTCCCCTTTCTGAATGGGGACTAACTACTCCTACTGCAAGCAAATTCTCCTAGAAATCTTGGAAAGTGCAGGTTCATGGATCCTGTGCTTGTTAGGCCTAGGTCTCCTAGGCTGCCTAATAGTTGCACAAAGGGCATTGTTCTTACAAAACAAAAACACAACTAAAAAAAAAATTTTAAAAGAATAATTGTCTTTGGGACTATGTGGACTAGGTCCACATCTCACTGACTCAAGATAAAATCAGAATCAACTAGGGTCTCCCCCATGCCTAATCTAGACTCAATCATGTATGCTTCAGACACATAGTATGGATGCAGGGTGGCCATTGACTATTAATGTAATGTTGCTACCATCTATTGTTCTAACTCTTACAACCCCATTATTGATGATTTCAATTACTTCATATGGCCCCATCCAACATTGCATGAGCTTGCCCTTCCTTTCCTAGAATCGAGAATCATAGAGTAATGCCCATTCTCCCACTTTAAGCTGCTTTGGCCTAGTGTGGCGGTCATGCCACTTGGCCCTTTGTTTTTGAATGATCTCTATTTTCTGTAGAGCCTCAAGGTGGTATTCATCCAGCTGATTAAGCTACTAAATTCTATATTTTTGTGCATCATCCAGATTGATATTCAATTCTACAGTAGTCCTAAGTGTTTTAACTTCAAACTCTATAGGCATCATGGTTGTTTTCCCATAGACTAACTGAAATGGTGTGAAACCAGTAGTAGTCTTCCAGGTGGTCCTGTAGGCCCACACTACTTCTGGTAATCTAGTAGCCCAGTCCTTCCTGTGTTGTTGTACTATCTTTGTCAGGATATTCTCCAATTCTCTATTGGTCACCTCAACTTGCCCATTTGCCTGTGGATGGTAGGGAGTGGTTTTGTTATGCCTGATTTTGTATTGTTGCATGAGTTCTTGGATCATCCTTGAAGTAAACTGAGGTCCTTGATCTATTGTGATCTCCCTTGGGACCCCAAATCTTGTAAAAATTGTTGAATACAAGAAGTCTGCTATAGTTTTCTCCTTTGAATCATGCAAAGCCTGTACTTCAACCCACTTTGTCACATAGTCAGTACAAACTAGGATATACCTCTTACCTCTTGACTATGGATTAATAGGTCCTACGAAGTCCATCCCCCATTTATCAAATGGTTCAATGTGAACATGTGGTTGGAGTGGCATCTCATCTCTGAGAGTAGGTCTGCCCATCCTCTGACATTGATCACACTAACTCACATGCTTGGTTGCATCTTTGAATAGTGAAGGCTAGTAATAACCATCCTACAACACTTTATATGCAGTCCTTTTTCCTACAAAATGGCCACCACAAGGTTCATCATGGCAAGCCTTTAGTATTTCAATTATTTCTTCTCCAGCAACACATCTCCTCATGATTTGATCAGGTCCTATTTTAAATAGGCACCCATCAATCCATGAGAAATCTACACTTTTCTCAATTAAAGTCTATTTTTCATGAGGTAAAAGTGTAGGGGATACTCTACTAGTGGCTAAATAATTAGCCATATCTATGTACCAAGGTATCTGATCATTTAGAGAAAACAAATGCTCATCTAGAAATTGGTCTTCTATAGTTGCATAGTCTGGAGGTGTCAATCTGGACAAGAAATCAGCTACCACATTGTCCTTTCCTAGCTTGTCTACTATTGTCACATCAAATTCCTACAAGAGCAACAACCATATGATAATTCTACCACTAATCCCAGGTTTGTTTGTCAAGTATCTGATTGTTGAGTGGTCAGTGTGTACAAATACCTGATAACCTGTAATATAATGATAAAATTTGTTAAGAGCATGTATTACTGCAAGAAACTCTTTCTCTGTGATAGTATAATTCAGTTCAACACCTATAAGGTTTTTACTAACATAATAGATGGCATAAAAATCATCACCATATTTCTATCCCAATATTGAGCCTATTGCATTGTTAGATGCATCAACATATATGTGAAAAGGTATGGTCCAATTTGGACCTCTCAACACTGGAGCAGTAATCAAATTTTCCTTCAAGGTGTTGAATGCTTGTTCACATTCTTCAGTCCAGATAAACTCTGCATCTTTTGTTAACAATGTGGTAAGAGGTTTAGCAGTTTTTCTAAAGTCTGATATAAACCTCCTATAATAATCGATTGATCCTAGGAAACTACGAATGTCCTTTTGTGTTTTGGGAGTAGGTAGAGTTTGGATGACTTCAATTTTCTTTCTGTCTACTTTGATCCCATCTGTAGAAAGGTGATGTCCTAAAACTATCCCTTCCTACATCAACATATAGCATTTCTCATTGCTTAAGGATATGTTAGTTTCCTCACAATGTTTAAGTGTCTTTTCCAGATTTTCTATGGCAATTTCAAAAGTCTCACCATATACAATGAAATCATCCATGTATACTTCCATAGTCTCTCCAATCATATCTGAAAAAATGCTAAGAACTACCCTCTAAAAGGTGGTAGGTGCATTGCATAGGCCAAATGGTAAGACTCGATAAGAAAATGTCCCCCATGGACAAGTGAATGTGGTTTTGTCTTGATCTTCCTCCCCTATTTGGATATGATTGTATCCACTGAACCCATCTAGGAAATAAAAGTACTTCTTGCCTGCTAAGGTGTCAAGGACCTGATCTATAAATGGTAAGGGGAAGTGGTCCTTTTTGGTTGCTTTGTTCAAAAACCTGTAATCAACACAAATTCTCCACTTTCCATTCTTCTTGGGCACCACCACTAATGGTGATACCCACTCACTATCTGAAATGGGGTAGATGAATCCAATTGTGAGGAGTTTTTGTAACTCTGTTTTAACAATTTCTTTCATGGCTGGGTTCATTCTCCTCTGTGGTTGTCTTATTGGTCTGACCTGGTCTTCCAGATATATTCTATGTGTACAGGTCTCAGGAGCTATTCCTCTCATGTCAGAATACTCCCAAGCAAAGGCATCTTGATGTTTTTCCAATGTTTGTTTTAGTTTGGTCTGTTGTTCGGTTGTCAACTTGTTATCTACATTCAACATTCTACCAGGTGCAACTTCTATTTGCTGAATATGGTGGTCTTTCACTCCTACTAATGGCAACTCAGGAGGAGGACAGGAAGGTTCTCCCTAAAAAAAGTGGGAGATCATCCTATCCTCATCATTTTCATCTTCCAACTCTTCAAGTGTCATCATAGGTTGGAGCATTGATAGACCATCAACATTTTGATTTTCATTCTCTAGGTTCTCCCAACAAATCTGCAGACTATGCAGGTGGATGTATGATCAGTTTCTTTATATTCTGACCATCTAAAATAGTCATTTTCCCATCTCTACAACTTATGTAGGCATCAACTATTGCCAGCCAAGGTCTACCTAAGATTAATGGGTATCCACCTAGTCTAGACTTAGATTGCAATACTAAAAAATCTGCTGGATACTCCCATGCATCTACTATAATAGTGATATCTTCTAGTATTCCATCAGGAAGTATTGTAGACCTATCTTCCAACTGCAACATAGTTTTAGTGGGCTTCAGGTTGGTCAATTTCAGTTTTTGCATGGTTTCCTAGGGCATGACATTGATGGCAGCCCCCAAATCTACTAGTGTGTTGGGTAAAATACAACCCTCTATTTTTATAGTTAGCACAGGGCTTCCTGGATCTGAATACTTCTGGTTGTAGGTATTTCCTAGCATAAGGTCAGCTAACTGACCTACCAAACTGATTGATTTAGCTGGTTTCCTCCCTGGTTTCTTGAGGCACAACTCTCTTATGGCCTTCCCATAGATAGGTATGTCTCTAATGGCCTGAAAGAGAGGAATTGTGATTGTTAAGTTCTTTAAACTGGAGAGGATATCAAACTCTATTTGTATTGGTTTCTTGGGTTCCTACAACCTTTGTGGAAAATGTGGAACCTCCTCTTTGTTATGTACAGGTGTTGATTCTTCTTCTACCTCTTCTATAAGGGGTGATTCCCCTTTCTCTATTTCTACTAGTTCCTCTTCTTCTACAAGAGGAGTGACTTCTACACCTACTTGCTTTCCTGACCTTAACTAGATAGGATCACAATCTACCTTGATATTATACATAGGGTACATCTCATTTTCCATATGATAGGTTGGCTGCTTGTTGTTTGGGTTTGTTGTTGGTTGTGTTGGTAATTGAGGAGTCCTTGGAGCAGGTAAAGTTGGTAGACTTGGCTGTAGTGGAGCTGGAGTAGTATGTTGTGGATATTGATTCCAAGCATTCTGATTTCTCCACTACTGCCTAGGTTGCTGATATTGGTTCCAAGGATAAGGGTTGTAAGGATTTTCTCCTTGGGGAAATGGATTCCAAGGTTGTTGACCATACCAACCCATGTTGGGTGGCTGGTTTTGACCTTGATTCTGGTAATTACTACCCCCATAGGATGACATTCTTGATTGCATATTGTTACCCATAGGAGACTATTGCTAGTTCCTCCTATTACCCATGAAGTATGCCTCGGCTACTTCAGGTTCCTCTTTAGATTTCATTAATTATGGACACAACTTCATTTTATGATCCTTCTTACAAACAACACATACACGAACTTTGTTTTCTGGGCACTCATTTTTAGGGTGTTTGCCTCTGCATTTAGGATAGAAGTAGGCCAATGCTACCTCATTCTCCTGCTTCTTTCTCTGAAGTAGAAGAGTATCCATTTGAAGAGCTAGATATGATAACATCTCGCTCTTAAGGTCTTCTAACATGTTGCCTATTTCTATTTTAGTGATAGTGGTTGACTGCTTAACATTTCTAGAGGTTAATTTACCCTTTCTTCTTGAGAAATTTTGACACAACTATTGAATATCATCCATTTGGTGTTGGTAAATGTCTCCCCCAGAGATCATGTTTAAAGCTTCCAAGGATTCATTTGTCAGTCCTTTCAGAAAAATACTTCTTAGGGACCTATCTCCTAGTTTTGAATGGGGTGATCTTTGCAAATTGAAGCTAAACCTATCCCAGTATTCTTCCATGGATTCCCCTTCCTTTTGGGTCATATCTAGGACTTCCTCTCTTGCATCTCTTGCTCTACCAAAATCTTGATACTGATCTAGGAAAATTTTCTTCAACTATTCCTAGGTAGTTATCCATTTATCCCCCAAGCTGATGAACCAGTACAAAGTTGAATCATCTAGGGTGGAAGGGAATAATTTTAGTTTTTGAGGATCTGTGGTGTAATCCACAGATCTACATAAAACATCAAATTTAAATAGAAATAGGTCTGGATCTTCTGTTGGTAGTCCTCTAAAATTTGGAAGGTGGGTAGGAGAGATGTGTTTCATCTTGTGATCTCCTCCTACCTCTCCTATTGGAAAACTAAAACTAGTAGATGTTTCCTCTAGATTTTCTACCATTCTACCTACTACTGGTGTTTCTACCCCTGCTTCATTCAAAGTAGTTGTCAATGCTTCTAATTCATTTCTTTTATCCTTCAGAAGGAGGGATAAGTCAGTGTTTGAGATAGTTCCATCTAACACTACTTGCCAACATTCAACATTCAGTAGATCCTCCTCATATTGAACTCTACTTATCTCTGATCCTGCTCTAGGATTCTGCTGAATTATTTTAGAGGGATCCTATGCAAATAGTGGGTGTTGCCACCAATGCATAGGTGGATATTGATATGGTGAGAGTTCAGTCTCAGGTTGAGGTTCTACTGAAGTAAAAGGATTTTGAGAAATAACTTCTTTATTTTTGATAAAATGATCATCTGGTCCCCTGTTCTTAGGTGGACTCATACAAAGTTTTAGATGAAGGTTTCTGAAGAAAACACTCTAGACTACTGTAACTATGCTTTCTTTAGAATAGGAAATTACAATGGCTACTCCCTAGAAATGGTACCAAAATGTTGGGCAAAATATTGGTTAGTTTTTCTATGGTTCAATTAATTACCTCCATTTAATTGTCAACCTGAGGTAGCTCGTAGTCTTGTGAGCAATCATGCAAAATCTATGCTTGTAATTTCTCCTTCGGATATGAGTCCCTTGGATTATGGTTTGGGGGGTGTTTAATGTTCATTGAAGTTTATGTTTAAACCAATAATCCTATGCTAAGTCTAAGAAATAGGACTAAAAACATTAAAACTCTAAATAACTACCTTGCTGGAAATTATAGAAAATAGGGAAAGTGTTGGAAATAAATTAATCTATTAAAATAATTATAAAAAATAAGGGAAATAGGGAAGAAATCTATTGTAAGTGGGCCCACGCTTCCATTAGGTTCTTCCCATGGTAGAATGTTCATCGGATGCTTAGAAGATACTTTTTACAAGAATAATGCAGAGATTTTTATTAATAGTTTGTAGTTGAGAAAATTACATAAAAAGTTTAGGGGTCTTCTTTAGGGGTGGCTTACATATTTATAAAGTATGTGGCCAACCCTATTACAATTTTTAGAATGAATCAACATGTGATTCGTTGTTACAGCTGGTTGCTTGAATCGGGCAAAATATCATGATTTTTCAGCGTATTCTATTTCTAGAATATGCTGATATTTGATTTGCTCAACTTATAAAATTAATTTATGTAATAGCTAAAAAATAGGTGATGAATCACCTTTGAAATTATCCCATGTTCGGTTATGATGCTAGAAATCCTTTCATGCTAGTTGTCGACGTGTTCGCTCTGTTCTACCGACCATAGAGTCATGCTGAAGTTTGATGCTAACGGGAATCAAGCATCACGGTTGAAGAAGTTGAGAAGTAGGCACCTTTCATTCGCATAATGGGAAGTAGGCACCTTCCACCATACAATGGGAAGTAGGTACCTTTCATCGTATAATGGGAAGTAGGCACCTTTCATCGTATAATGGGAAGTAGGTGCCTTCCATCGTACAATGGGAAGCAGGCGCCTAACGAAAATCAGGCGCCTAACAGTTAGGTGTCGAACGAAAGTCAGGCGCTTCAAAGGACTTGGGTGCCTGACTTCGTGCCTCTTTACCGATATTCTGTAGATGTTTTCCCTTCATTAATTTGTAAGTGCCAGGTCCGAGTTGGACCTCGACGAAAACATGCCAAAATGCAATGATTTCCACTAAATCTACACAAATTACACTTAAAGACAAATATTAGAGAACATGCAAAATAAACTGTCAATTATATATATAATTTCCATAAAATATTTATATCTACAAGAATATATGCCGCACATTATGGGGAAAAGAGTACAAAAAATGAGCAATTCTGTGGCTCATCGGGTTTCATTACCTCCTTCCAAGGAGTAGGCAGGTCCTTGCGAAACAAACCTTTCTTGTGGAGCTTCCTCAGTGGTGATGTAGCTTCAAATTGACTAAGCTCCACCTCCCAATGGTGTTTGTTCCTCCTCATAGTTTGGCCTTCTACACTCTGCCCAGTCACCTCTACAAGTAACTCTATAGATATCTAAAAATTGACTCCATGGATTATGACGACACCATTATCCCAAGTTGAGGTGAATGCCATACTGGCATCCCAATCGGTCCTAAAAAACATCTTGAAAAAGGGGATCAATTTTCTATCTTGGAGGATAGCTTCAATGATGGGATCAATGGAAAAGGTCTGGCTCGACAAACGTCATCCTAGCATCTTGTAGAGCCAAGGAACAAGGGTTTTTGAATAAGATGCAGAGGATCAGAGGAAAGACAATAAGACCAGAATAGAGCTTTAACATGGTTTATAGAGCACCAATGCGACATAAAATGACTCAGAAGACCTTTTGCCCAACTTCTCACACTAGTAATTCATCTAGGGAACATGAAATGCCAGACATAAGGGGTTAATTGGTTGCAGGGATAACAGAGAAGGATCATCCGATAGACATGATCACTGGTGAAACTAAAAATGCGTACCATGAACAGGGTTAATTGACTAAATGGGATGCTTGGGAATATGAGAATGGATGGAACAAGGAAATATTCAAAGCCCAAGGAATAGAAAGGCACAAAGGAGCAGATCTTGGGACTATGCGATTGGAATGACGAAAAAGGAAGGCTCTCAAATTGGTGGAAGGGGTGCATACATGGAACAAAAGCCTAAAATGATGAGAGGTGATAGAAGAAAAGGCTTTTGGCACAAATTTTTTTAAAGCCCCAATGACAACCAACGAAAAAGAGGTGGTGACATGAGTAAAAATCATGGGAAATAAGTACCACCTTGTGGAAATATGGTTCAGAAGTTGTATCGAGAAGAGGCTCCAAAAATGGGGAAGTCTAGGGAAAATAAAAATCTTAAAGAGGACTTTGGAAATTAAAATGGTTATAACAACCACCATCATCTTAGAGATATTGGGCCCAATAAAAATTCTTTTCCTTAGAGTCGAGGGCCAAATGTACAGAGGATCACATATGGAGAGAAATCGATTCATTTGGCCGAGAAAGATTTAGATCCAACCTGGCAATTTCGCTGACATCACGGGGAAGAGAGTCTATCCAGGTTAGCATTCTCGGGGCATAGGCACCAATATTCGTCAGCTTATCAGCAACAACATTGGCTTCCCTGAATGCATGTTGAACAATGACTTCCTGTTGGCTTTTGAGAATTTCCCTGGCTTCCTCAATTAGGTTCCTGATTTTCCAACCTAGAGATTTGGAGTTTTTTAGATAGTTAATGATATTTAAAGAATCTCCTTCGATGATGACTTTTCCTGGAACCTTTTTGATGAATTGTAAGCCTCTCCATAGAGCCCTAGCTTCAACATAATGGTTGGTAAGTTCCCCTAAAGGTTTAGCAAAAGCAAAAATGGAATTTCCTTGATGATCTCTGAGGATAGCTCCACCTCCAGCTCTACTAGGATTTCCTTTAGCAGCACCATAAAAATTGAATTTGACCCATCCCAAAGGAGGGGGATTCCATTTGATGTTGGTTTTGGAGCCATGAGGATTAGCAAGACAAGGATTTTCCAAGGAAATGTTAAAGGAATTAAGTAATGAAGCTTCAAAGGGGGAAATGGGTGAAAAATCAAAAGGGGCAATCAAAGCATTTTCCTTAGCAAAAAAGATAATTTTGTTGGAAATAAGATCAGCATCCCTGACATCCTTAAAGAAAACATACCTATTGCGCTCAAGCCAGATCTTCCATAAAAAGTGGTGAAGGCAAAAACCCCAGAAGCTTTTTAGGAAAGGATTTTTGAACGGGTTTGGCCATTGAATGAAAAGGTCAACAAGAGAAGAAGGAGGAGCCCAACTGATGTTAAACTTGAGGAAAATATTGCAGAGGATAGACCTAGAGTAGGGACAAAAAATAAAAATATGGGAAGTGGATTCCCAATCAGCCAAGCAAAGGATGCACCTGTTAGGGAGGGGAATACCATGTTTAATAAGGTTCTCAATCGAGAGGATTCTATCTTGAATGGCTAACCAAGAAAAAAGGCAACCTTAGGAGTTAAATGTTTAAGCCACACTAAATTGAAAGGAATGAGAACCTCAGAAGGAGATAAAGATAACAAATAAGCAGATTTAACAGAGAAATCACCTGAATCAGTGGGCTCCCAAATAGGACGATCACAAGAATCCATAGCAGGGATAGGAAAGGAAGATAAAAAAGCCTCAAGAGATGAAACTTCAGCTACCCGATTAGGAAGATGAATCCTTTTCCAAGATCTGATTCCATTGGAAGTGGTAAGGAAGTCTGCAACCTTGGGGCCAAAAAGAGTATCAGTGGATTCTTTAAGCATTCTAAATTCTAGAATTTGTATAAGTGGACAATTACCTATCCATTTATCTTCCAAAAAATGCATAGATTTCCCATCACAAATCTACCACCTTAAACCTTTTTTGATGAGTTTCCTAGTGGAATAGATGGATTTCCATAAGGTGGATCCAGATGGAGAAATGTCTTCATATAAAAAATCCGAATTTTGGAGGTATTTCCTTCTTGTAATTTTGACCCATTCTACAGGATCCCTTGAAATTAAACGCCAAGCTTGTTTGGCAAGAAGAGCAGAATTTAACATGTGTATTATGTTGTGGCTGTTCCACAACATACCCTAAATTGGGGACCCACTTTTTTTTTTTTTTTTGGTGTTTGGGAGTTTCCTTTGATTTTTCCATAATTGTTTCTTTTTTCCTTTTTTTTGGTTTTTTTTGTGTTTTTTTTTTTTTTTGTTTGTGTTGGTTTTTTTTTTTTTTTTTTTGGTTTTTTCCTTTTTTGGATTTTTTTTTTTTTTTTTTTTTTTTGTTTTTTGTTTTTGTTGGGTGGGGGGTTGGGGGGGGGGGGTTTTGGTGGGTGGGTGAGGTGATTGGGAGTCTTGAGGTCTTGTTGGGTTGGGGTGGGTGGGGGAATTGTGATGAAGGCGGATGGGGTGAATAGGTTGTGTGGATTTTGTAATGGGCGACTATAGGTTGGGTGTTTGGGGTTGTGTGTGGTTTGTTGGGGGGGGGGGGGGTGGGTTTTGGTTGGAATGAGTGGAGTTTGTGTTGGTTAACGTGGTAGGGAATTGTGGTAGTAGAGGGTTTATCTTGGGGGATAGATGAGGTGGAATTAGGGTATGTGGTTGGGGGTGGGGGTTTGGGGAATAACGGTGGGATTACTGGGGATTGGAGTTTGATGGGGTGGAATGTAGGTGGTAGTCGAGGATGTGGAGTGGGTTGCTCTGTGTGTGTAGTGTTGGGTTGATAGTGTAGAGAGTTTGTTAGTGACATTATAGTAGGGTTTAGGTGTTGAAGGAGGATGAAACGGTGAAAATATTTAGAGTATTGGCAAGATGGTGAATGATGTTGTTGTATATTTTTGGCTTGATTTGGGTGATGATCTATTGGTAAGGATGAAGTAGTGAATAGAGATGGACGGAGTTACTTTGATGGCGAATTGTTGGGTTTGGGTAACAAATTGATGAAAGAACAAACAGGATGGTTGGGCAGAGGTTATGGAATATGTTAGTACGTATGATTAACTGACCAGTATGAAAGGCGGGATATAGACAAGTGTTTTCGAGCCTTGTAAAAATTTAGTACATTACGGGAAAATAAGATGTAGACCTGGGGAATGTTTGGTGTTTAGCCGGACGTTATAATAGATTGGAGATTTACCTATAAGAGTGAGACATACAGGTTTATGGGTGTTTCATTATAGTCTTTTATTTGGTGAAGGGTGTGGTTGGGGGAATGGTTTGAGAAATATTTTTGTTGTATTATGTGGCCTTAAAGGTTAAATCAAAATAGGAAGCGTCCATATTGAAACGTGGTCAATGTATTTTTTTATAATAAAAAAAAGGGGGGGGGGGGGGGGGGGGGGAGGAGTAAAAGGGGGGGGGGCCAGGGGGGGGGGGGGGGGGGGTGGGGGGGCGGGGGGGGGGGGAGGGGGAGGGGTGGGTTTAAATATGCAAGGGAATGGGAAGAGGGCTGGGTCTCTTGGAGCCCCTGTGCTGGTGCTGGGTTGTGTTTTTTTTTGTGGGGTGTTGGATTTTTCGGGGTGTGTTGAGTGTTTGTTGTTTGTGTGGTTCTGTTTGGAGATGGGGGGGTTTTTTTTGAGTTTGCACATTTGTCTCGTGATGTGGTGGTGTTTTCTCTTTTTCGTTTTCTGTTTTTTTTTTCTTTTTTTTCTTTGGTGTTCTTGTTTTTTTTTTTTTTTCGTTTTTTTTGTTTTTTTGTTTGTTGTGTTTTGTTTGTTTTTTTTCTTTCTATTTTGGGTTTATTTTTTTTCTGTTTCATTTTTGTAGGCACTATTATGGTCTTGGGGCCAATTCTTACTTTTTTTATTCCCTTCTTTTGGATTCTTCTGAGTCCTATTCCCCCTTGATCCTTAGGTTTGCAAACTTTTTCCCAGGCAACCAGGTGAAACCTATTTTTATTTTCAGCTCCTGTCTAGAGGAAATGTTTTTGAATTTGTTCAATTTTCTGGTAGACTTTAGCAGGAGCTTTAAATAAGGAAAGGAAATAGACAGGAATGCTCTGTAAGTAGGCCATGGTTAAGACAACTTTGCTAGCCTGGGATAATAGATTACCTTTCCAAGTGGACAACTTTCTTTGAAATATTTCAATGATATTATCCCATAAGTGTTCATTGGCATTGCCCACAAACAAAGGTAAACCTAGATAAGTGGCAGGTAAGGAGGATATAGCACATCCTAGAATGTTGGCAATCTTAAGTTGTCTTCTCAAAGGGGTGTTAAGAAAATATAGTTTGCTTTTTTGGAAATTGACCTTTTTTCCAGCAACTTCTTCATAGAGAAGAAGGATTTGCTTAATAACTTTGGCTTCACAAACTGATGCAAATGTGGAAAGAAGAGTGTCATCAACAAATTGTTGATGAGTAACAGGTGTGGATTGAGAAGTAACCTTGATGCCAGTAATAAGACCTGACTGTCTGGCTGCATGAATAGATATGCCAAGAGCCTCTACTGCAATGATGAAGAGGAGGGGGGAAAGGGGGTATCCTTGCCTCAATCCTCTACTGCTAGTAAAGTATCCTACTGGAGAACCATTTATTAAAATAGAGAACCAGGCTAAAGAAATGCATCCTCTAATTAAGTTGATCCAATCCTGGTGGAATCCAAATTTGGATAAAACTGCCAAAAGGAAATTCTAGTTCAACCTATCATAAGCTTTATTCATATCTAATTTCAAAAGGAAAGCAACCTTTTTTGTGAAGGAAGTTGAGTGGAGGGCTTCATGAATAGAAATGATGCCATCAAGGATTGATCTACCCCAAACTGAACTTCCTTGACAATGATTAATAATGAGAGGCATGACTTCTCTCATCCTGTTAGCCAAGGCTTTAGTCAAAATTTTGTACACAACATTACAGAGACTGATTGGTCTAAAATCATTGAAATATTTGGCATTGGAGCTTTTTGGGATGAGGGCAATGAAAGTAGAGTTAAAACTATGAGGAATGATTTTAGAATTTTGCATTTCCTTGATGGCTGCACACACATCCGGACCAATGAAATCCCAAAATGCTTGGAAGAATCTAGGAGAGAAACCATCAGGGCCCAAAGCTTTATCTGGTTTCATAGAAAAAGAGCATGTTTGATTTCCTCATCAGAAAGGCCAACAACCAATTTGAAATTAATGTCCTCAGAAATGGAATGAGGAATAAATTGGAGAAGGAAATCCTTGGCAACACCCGAGTTAGCAGCTGGTAAATCTTCAAGTAATTGCATGAAATGAGAAACACCTTCAGCTCTAATCTCCTTAATATCAGAAGTAACTCTTCCATCTTGGCAAATAATTTCCTTTATTCTATTATTGCTTCTATTTCTCAGCATGGAGACATGAAAAAACTTGGTATTGGAGTCACCTTCCTTAAGCCAAATGGCCTAGGATTTTTGCCTCCAAAAATTTTCCTCACACTAGAGGATATTATGATATTGAGATAAGAGATCCCTTTCTTCTTTTCTTTGTTTAGCAGTACAAAATTGACCTTCTTGAATGTATTTCTCAATGGTAGCAAGATGATTTTTGATTTCATGCTTGTTTTGAAAAATATTTCCAAAGATGTCCCTGTTCCAGATCTTAAGGTTTTCTTTAATCGATTTGAGCTTTTGACTCAGCCTGAAAGAGGGTGATCCTTGAAATTCAGTTTGCCACCACTGAATGATTCTATCTCTGAAATCAGGATGTTGCATCCACATTGCTTCGAATCTGAATGGGATTCTAAATATTTTAGGATTGTTAGTATCCAGTAGGATGGGACTATGGTCAGACCCAATTTTGAGAAGTGATTGAAGATTAGCATCCCCCAAAATAGTCGTGGCTTCCTGAGAGAACAAAACTCTATCAAGTTTCACTTGAATGAGCTGAGAACCACTTCTTTTATTAGACCAAGTAAACTAATTTCCTTTAAGATTTACATCCATAAAATTGTTCTGATTTATGAAATCCTAAAAATCATCCATGCTTTTAGTAAAGGACCCTACCCCTCCTCTTTTTTCAAAGTGGAACAAAGGAGTGTTAAAGTATCCAACAAGGATCCAAGGAAGATTAGTAAAGGCATTCCTAACTGATGAAATAATTTCCCATAGCCTGGATCTTCCTGTAATAGAATTTGGGGCATATACATTGGTAAGGACCCAAGGGGAGTTGGAATCTTTGTCAAAAAAGAGAATACTAGCAGTTTCTTCATTGGAATGAATCAATCTACCCTCAAAGAGAGTAGGGTTCCAAAGACAAATAAGTCCTCTAGAAGCCCCCCTTGCATTGCAAAAAATGGATTCACTATTCTTCCATACATTGTTACAAACCTACTTAGCAAAAGTGTCTCCAATTTTGGTTTCTTGCAATAGAAAAATAGAAGGATTAATTTATTTTCTTAATGACTTGGCTAGCCTCTGTTTAGCCATGCCATTAAGACCTCTCACATTCCAAGAGAGGATTTTCATTTGGAAGATTTGATAACTCTTTTGCCTCCCTTTCCTTGAGGTTGGGGAGGTTTGGTGCATTTTGTATCATCTTTACTCAGGTTTATACCTGTGGAAAATAGGGTTTTTTGAATTCCATTAGCAATATCATCTTCAAGACCCTGCTTCCAGTGATCAGCATTAGAAGGTCTACCCTTATTTTTCTCACCACCACAGTCAATCGAATATTTTTTATGGCTTCTGGTATGCTTTGGACTGAAATTGTGGGGATTAATTTTTTGAATCACAGGACTAGAGGATTCAAAGAAGGAGGAAGGGATGACTACTTCATCAATGTGGTTCTGAGCACATATATCAGTAGAGCTTTCAGGAAAAATCTCATTAGATTTTACTAGGGAAACATGACTTGTAGTCCCATTTTTAGGGGAAAATTTGGGTATCCTATTAAGGGAATGAACAGGAGAAAGTTCCTATCGAATTTTAGGGACGAGGGTAGAAGAAGGATTTGAAATAGGGCCAGGGCTCTGAGCAACCAATTCAGTCTCATCATTCCCATATGGTAAGTTAGACAAGATTTGATATTTATTGGGGAGAGCAAAGAAGGAACTTACCTCTTTTTCTTGGATAGGAGATGAAACCTTTTTGCCTTTGTCAACAGTAGCAAGGGAATTGCCTCCTTGATGCTTCTAATTTTTTATTGGATGGAAGAAAACCCCTTTGGAAGGAGGATATATTTTTTCTCCACCTTGGAGAAAGGAATATTATCCTTTTGCTTTTCAGCAGCAACATCTTCCTGAGCCTTTAGAGAAGGGCATTGAGCTCTGAGGTGTCCTTGAGTTTGGCATTTTATGCAAAAAGGAGGCTTATTCTCATACTCAATGGCCTGATTCCTATAGAAAGACTCATATTCCAATTCCACAAAGGTAGGAAGAGCTGAGTCCAGATTAGCATTGACACAAAATCGAGCAGCAATCATCCTTGATATGGCAAGAGTAGCGTGGTCAATGGTCACTAAATCCCTAATAGTAGTGGCAATAGATTTGAGAATAGGTTCATGCCATAGATGCCAAGGAAGATTTGGGAGCCTGACCCAAATCAGAGCATAGTTTATGCTTTGAGTATCAGGATCAAATTCAGGAGTCCATTTCATGAGAAAAACACTTTTCTTGCCCAAAAACTAGGGACCTCCCATAAGGATTTGATTCACATCCTCTTGATTGTTGAGATGGATTCCAAAGAAACCATTGGAAAGCCCAATAATTTCCAAACAACCTTTGGCTTTCCATTTGGAAAAAGCCCACCTCCTTATAGAGTCTAAATCAGGCCTTCCACCCATGATTTTTTCAACAAGGGAAAAGGATTCCTGAGACAAATAATTGGAAGCTAAGCTCAAAAGAATATTAACTTTATTCCCAAGTTTTCCAAGGAGCAAGAATAGAGGTATTTATTCCAATAACACTTGCAAAGGAGGATTTTGGACCAGTGGTTCCCTCAACCAAGGGGGCCCAAGAGGAGATCCTTTTTCGGGTAAAGCGTCGACCCAAAAAGCAACATCTTTTTCAACATGTGAAGAAGACAGACCTACCTCAGGAACCACCGAAGGAGGCACAATATGACCATCCTCAAAAATATCCTTACATTAAAGAGAATAATTTGAACTTTCACCATTATGATTTACCTTAAAAATATATATTTTTTGATCATGTCCTTGATTGCCTTGAATCCTGTCTACCAGGATCCTATAATCCTTCTTCATATGGTCTCATTTTATACAATAGTAGAAGTAAATATTTTTCTTTCTCAACTTGCCTTTCCTCTTGGAGCTTGTATTTTATTATACCTTCTAATTTCAACCATCTAAAGAGTCATATCCTCTTAGTTGTTGTTGATTTAACTAATTTCCTCCTTGCGAACTTGATATTCTCAACTTGGATTCAAAAGCTTAATCTAAGTTTGGTGTGTATTATCTCATCTTGTATTAGTGGGATAAGAATATCTTCTACCTTTAGGGTCTTCACATATTTACACTCTTCTAATGTCACTACAATATGGAGCTATCTTGGAGTTAAAGATCTCAAAATTTTATTTACTACTACATTCTCTATAGTCTTTCCATATAAATGAATCTTGTTCACTATATCATTAATCCTAACATAATATTCCTTAAAAAATTCTCCCTCCTCTATTATCATATTTTTTATGGTCATCCAAAAGGTTTGTAGTTTGGTTGCCTTCACCTTCCCTATCCCATAATAGGAGATCTCTAAGGTTTTCAAAGCTTCACAAGAATTTTTGCAACCAACAATCCAATGGTAGATGCTAGAATCAATTTCACTTTAAATATAGAAAATACTTGTGCATCAATCTTATCTTCCTCTTTCTTCCTTACCATCACAACTTGAGCCAAAAAATTCCAATCTTGAGGAACCTCATAGCTTGTTGCTACAATCTCTCAAAATCCTTTTTGCACCAACATCATTCACAACTAATATTTCTAGTAGTCAATGTTCTCCCCTTTAAACAAAATAATATTAATTGGTGCACCATTAAGCACCATTACAACTCACATGATGAAGAGATATTATCTCTAAAAGCCTTGTCTATATTTTTGTTTAAGAAAAATCCAGAACAAATATTTCACTCGTAAACAATTTTTTCCTCCTCCAAGGAATGTCTATGGAGTGAAAGTGAGGTGAGGCTCAAGATAAAAAAATGATACAGATAAAATTATAAAAGAATAAAACCCAAAATTACACAAGTTGTTATGCTTGAAAACCTATGGAATTTGAAAACGATATGGAGAGCGGGAAAGGTAGCGATCGAGCGACGGATGGAGAGCGACCAGGAGGATACGACAGAAAGGAGGTAGGACGGTCAGGCGAGAGTCCAGGAGGGACCAGTCATGGCACGGTTGATGGGGCAGTGGTTGATGCATCAGGGACCCAGGCGGATGGGTCGGACAGGCATGGAAAAGACCCTCCTGACAAGGAGGGACAAAAGGGTGGGCTAAACCTAAACCAAAAAGGGTCCTACGCTCAGGTCCTGAGGCCAGGATCCTCAACAAAGCAACCCTCCCAGGAACTGCTTCCTTGTGGAACAGACCTGGTTATCCCTGAAGACCTAATGGATAGCTACATGGAGCTTGAGCATTTCACTCTGATTGGCAAGTTTGTAGGAGGGAGACCAGACATGGAGACCATTCAAAAATGGGCGTTTTCCAAGTGGAAAACCAGCGAAAACATGGAAATCGTTGCTCTCTCTCGAGGTTTCTTCGCCATCAGACTCAATACTCAGGAGGACTGCTGCAACATCTTAGCTGGGGGACCCTGGTTCCTCGGACGCAGGAGCCTCTTTCTCCGAAAGTGGGGGGATGATTTTAACCCCGAAACTCAAAACATAAACGTAGCTCCTCTGTGGGTTCGGTTGCCAAACCTCCCTTTCCAGTTCTGGCATGAGGATGTCATTCGAGGGATAGCCCGCTCCATAGGTGAGCTCATTGCCATCGATCCTTCCACCAAAGTCTGATCCAGGATGGTCCATGCCCGCTTCTGTGTCTCCGCTAACTTGGAAATAGAGCTACCCTCCTTCATCAATTTGTACAGAGGATCCCATATGGTCAGGAGGCAGCCCATCGAGTATGAAAACAAGCCTACCTTTTGTACTCACTGCTGCACCCAAGGTCATCTACCGAATCAGTGCCCTGGTTTGAGGACCCAAAACCAAAAGGTGGCAGGTCCAACCAAGGGCATGCAGAGGAACCAGGGTATCCCCCCTCTCAACAAGGAACCATCGGTAGGCCCGAAACACATCATGCGTAATCCTGCTCATCGAGCACCTCAGGAGGCTGGCCAGAGTGCCACTGTAGAACAAGGTAAGCAAACCAATGAGCAAGGAGAAGGATCCCTGCCAGGCCAAAAGGAGTAGGAGGCGCTCCCAAAATCTTTGGTTCTCACCAGTCCTAACATAGAGGATCCAACGGCCCAGGTACAACCCCCTCCCAAAATTGTTTTTCCAAATTCTTATATGGATGAGTACCTGGTGAGCAATAGAAAATCCCCAAATTGCTCGAATAGGGGAGAGGCACCCCCTTCTCCTTCATCTGAAAAATAAGGCCCATCTCTCTCGGGAAGGATCAGCCCCAGGAACACCAGGAGCAGGAAACAGGCAATAGACTATGGCAGTGAAAGGAAAAGAGGGAGACCCTCTGACAATGAGAAAAGAAACAAGGAAACAATGGAGGATATCGCAAATGGGACCCAGTCGACGCTTTTCTTCGATGAGTCCGACAACGACAAGCAAGGAACCAAACCCCCCTTCCAGCTGGTGAAGGGAGGCAGGAAAAACCCTAAACCCTTGAGATGAAGGTCCTCTCATGGAATGTGAGGGGCCTAAATGAGGCAGCCAAGCAGAGGTTGGTGGTTGACCTAAGGAAAAGGATCAATCCTTCCATATTCATTATGCAAGAAACCAAAATCGATGAATTCTATTCTCGAAAGGCTGCCAAGGCCATTTGGGCCAATGGAGATTGCCTTATCAGTCCTGCTCAAGGCACGTCGGGGGGCTTATGTGTCTTTGGGACCCTACCCTGGTCGAAGGAAGGCTTCTATCATCCTCGAATAGGATCCTAAACATTTTGTTTCATTCCAAGACCAGTAAGCAGTCTTGGATTCTATCAAATATTTACGCCCCAAACTCACCCATTGAGCGGGTCGCGATGTGGGAAACAATAACTCAAATGAGGACCACCTTTAACACTTTTCCTTGGATCTTAGTAGGGGACTTCAACAGTCCTTTGCATCCATCTAAAAAGAGAGGAGGCAACGACTCTTACAGTAGAAGCATGGAGGATTTCAGAGGGTTTGTCAATACCAATGAGCTCATGGATGTTCAGCTCAAAGGATCCTCTTTTACTTGGAGCAACAGGAGGATTGATAGCGGACTCATCCAGGTGAAGTTGGATAGGTTCCTAATTTCTCAAGAAGCTATCCCATGGTTTGGCGATGCCACTCTGCTGGCCTTACCTCGGATCGGATCAGACCACAATCCCATCCTCCTTGAATCTGGTAGGCCTCCCTCCTTCAAAACTCCTTTTCGTTTCGAAGCCATGTGGACCCAACACAAGGATTTCAAAAATCAAGTGTCCTCTTGGTGGCATCAAAATGTCAGAGGGTCTGCCACTTCTCAGTTGGCTCAAAAGCTGAAGATGGTCAAAGAAAACCTAAAAATCTGGAATAGGGAGGTCTTTGGCAACCTTTTTGCCAATAAGAAAGCTATTACTGAGAAACTTCAGGAGATAGAAAGGAGAATCGAAGCAGGGGATCACAACAACCCCACTAGGGAGGAGGAAAGGAACCTCCTAGCAGAATTCCATAATATCTTGGCTAGAGAGGAAACCTTCTGGAGGCAGAAGTCAAGAGACCTATGGGTCAAGGAAGGCGATGCCAATACAAGGTTCTTTCATGCCTCCACCATGCGGCACAGGGCATCCAACAAGATCAGGGAGATCATGTGCAACAACGGATCATCTTCCACTGACATTGTGGAGATCAGGACCGAAGCAGTGTCTTTCTTCCAGAACCTCTTGGGAAGTGCCTCGAAGGGTGACAGTCAAGCTCAGGATACTCTTCTTGCTAATATCCCCTGCATCGTTCCTCAGGACTTGAACTCCAGACTGGTGGATCCCTTCACCCGCGATGAAGTTAAAGAGGCCTTGTTTTCAATGCAACCCGATAAAGCCCCTGGACCGGATGGTTTCTCTCCAAGGTTCTTCCAAACTATGTGGGATGTGGTGGGGAATGATGTATGTAAGGCTATTAGAGAAATTTAGGAAACCAAAGTCGTCCCTCGTAGTTTCAATTCCACTTTCTTGGCCCTCATCCCGAAAGTCTCTGCTTGCAAATCCATCTCTGATTATAGGCCCATCAGCCTATGCAATGTCATCTACAAAGTTTTGACCAAGGTTATGGCCAACAGGTTGAAGGCCATACTTCCCCTCATCATTGATCAATCCCAAGGCAGCTCGATAAAAGGGAGGAACATCCTGGATGGGGTCATCTCGATCCATGAAACCCTGCATTCGACCTCAATGTCTAAGAAGGCTGCCCTGTTTCTTAAGCTGGATATGAACAAAGCCTTCGATAGGGTTGACAGATGTTTCCTCCAGAAGATCCTTCTCAAGTTTGGCTTCCACCCCCTGTGGGTCGATCTCATCCAGGGCTGCATTTCCTCTCCCTGGTTCTCGGTCCTAGTCAATGGCTCTCCCACCGGGTTCTTTCAGAGCTCAAGAGGTTTACGCCAAGGGGATCCTCTGTCCCCCATCCTTTTCATTATCCTTGCAGAAGCATTGGGAAGAGCTCTCAAGGATGGCCAACATCGAAAGAAGGTGACAGGTATCCTCCCTACCTCAGATATTGATGCGATCACCCATCAACAGTTTGTGGATGACACGCTTCTGTCCACCATTGCGTCAGTAGCTCAAGCTAAATCCATCAAACGAATCCTTGGACTCTATGAGAAGGTTGTCGACCAAAAAGTAAATTACATCAAAAGCAAGATCTTTTTCATCAACACCCCGACCAGGCATCAAGTTCAGATTGCAAGGATCCTGGGCTGCTCTATTGACTACCTTCCCACCACCTATCTTGGCCTCCCTCTTTTCTATGGGCGTGCAAAGGAAGGGATGTGGAATATGGTGATTGAGAGGATCCACAAAAAGTTGGCATCGTGGAAAGGCAAGCTCCTGTCCCAAGCTGCCAAGGCAACCCTTACCATGGCATGCCTCCAAGGGATTTCGACCTTCTTCATGTCTATTTTTAGATTGCCTGCCTCAGTTCTTCTCAAGATCGAGCAGGCTCAACGAAATTTCCTTTGGTCAGGCAATGAAGATAAGTCCAGGATTCCTCTGGTAGCCTGGGACAAAGTGTGCAGAAGCAAAAAGCAAGGTGGATTAGGGCTCAGAAGAATGGCCATGATGAACCTAGCGCTCATTGCCAAACACACTTGGAGGATCCTAGTCGAAGAACCGGTTGAATGGGTTAGGATTGTCAGGAGGAAATACCTCAACAACACTCCCCTTCTTGAGGGTGGAATTCCCATCGGGGGGTCAGCTTTTTGGAAAGCCATTGGCCAATCCAGATAGTTGATCCAAAATGGCATCAGGTGGATCCTTGGGGATGGTCAAAGTATAGACTTTTGGAAGGACAGTGGGCCCTAGAGGATCCTCTATCATAACAGATCGGCTGGTTCAACTTAAAAGTTTCCTGGATAACAATGTTGGGCAGAAGGTGGCCGATTTCATTGAATGGAGAAATGGCTCCCTGCAGTGGAAATTCATCAATGCAGAAGGGCTAGATATGGAGGTCGACTTCCTGTCCTCCATCCTCAAGGACATCATCATCCCCACTAGCAGAGGACCGGACAGATTGATATGGAGGGGGACCGATGATGGGGGTTTCTCTGTCAAAACTGCCTATGGTTTTCAGTGCAAAGGGCTAAATTCAGACTTTCCTTACAACGTGGTCTGGAGGAAAGGAGTGATCCCAAAGGTAAATTTCTTTTCTTGGATTGCTTTTCAGAACAAAGCCCTCACTATTGACAATCTTCACAAGAGGGGGTTTGCTTTGGCCAATAGATGCTACTTGTGCGAGTCTGCCTATGAGTCCTTTGACCATCTCTTCCTGCACTACGGCTACACTGGGTCGGTCCTTGGCGCCATCCTCTCCACCTTCCAGATCCAATGGGTTTCCCCCAAGACCATCAAGGAGGCCTTCTTCCAATGGGTCAATCCTTTTAAAAACCCTAAGCTCTGTTTCCTATGGAATGCTTGCTTCCACCACTTTCTATGGTAGGTATGGTTGGAACGCAATGGTCGGGTCTTCGGTCACCCCCCAGGGATCCTCCCTTAGTCGCTCATAGGGCCATCACCTTTGCCATTGAGAATGCCAAGCTTATCCCCAACCCTTGGCCCAAACATGTGTTCGAAGAAGGATTGTTCAAATCCTTGAAGCTATCCAGGGAGAGTAAGGAGCGGGAGGATCCACGGGTCTCCAGGAAGAACGTCAGGTGGGTCAGGCCTCCTCATGGGTGGTTGAAGCTAAATTTTGATGGGGCATCTCATGGCAACCCAGGGGCGGCCGCTGTGGGGGGTCAGTTCGAGATCACAATGGAAAGCTTGTTATGGCTTTCTGTGAAAACTTAGGGCATCAAACCAATCATGTCGCAGAGGCTAGAGGACTGCTGAGAGGACTCGAGCTCATGATGGAGGATCCCCATCCCTTGGTTGTTGAAGGGGACTCTTTGAACATCATCAAATACATGACGACTTCCAAGGATCCGACGTGGAAGGTTTACAATATCATCACTGAGGCCAGGAGCATCCTACTTCGGAGGAACCAGGTCCAGATCAAGCATACCTATAGGGAGGGCAATGGTCTAGCTGACCACTTAGCAAACAAAGGTTTAAAGTCCACATGTCTTGTGGTGTGGCGTCAGTGTTTCCCAGCGGACATTGAGAAGATCGCCAGCCAGGACATTATTAATGTCTCCACATAAGCGTGATGAAAGGACCGGGCCTAGGTGGATGGGCTCGGGGAGAGCCACGACACCTATGCCACCGGGTCCAATTGGCACATCCATCATGATGGTTCGTGGTAGGCATAACGAGAATGATCCTTTCCCAAAGGCCCTCGAAAGGTGGTCCAGCAGATCCCCGGTCCTGTCCCTCATGCTTGGCAGAGTTCGAAGATAGGTGGGTGCTTTTTCATCTCCCCTGCAGATATTTGGATGGGTCCGACGTGCCCAAGCGAAGATCACCATTGGCCCTCTCCCGGGCCACCTTGAGAGGATGCTCCGGCCCACCTCTCTAGACACAACTGCCAAAGGCGCCACTACCTCTGGCAATGCGTGGCACCTTCGGAGATTGCGTGTCCACCTCAACATCAATCCTTGCCACCACCCTGGATCTAACGCTATCTTTGGTAATGATGGCCCTCCCTGCATGCATGTGAGGCTCATCTCCAAAGAAAATCTATTTAATTTAGTGGTGTTTTGGGCGAGCCTTGTCTTTTTTGGTGTAAGGTGTCCCCTGGAGTGTGGTGCAGAGTCGTCTGGCTTCCCTGTCCTAGCTCCTGGCATGTGTTTTCCTGAATCCATGGCTTCTCCTTACGTCGAGCCGACTGAGCTTTCCCTGTGTGACGAAGCCATGATGTTTATGAAGGCCAAGGGTATGCTCCCTTTCCTCCAAAAATTCCAAGGGCCCGAAGATGATATCACCCACGCTTTTGTGGACTCCTGGAACCAGGGCGAGGTTGTGGTGAGGGGGCTAAATTTTAAAATCTCCATTGAGCTTCTGAGTGAGGTCACTGGGTTGCCGGTGGTAGGTCGTAACATTCGACGCGATCGTCACAATTGGGAAGAGGAATTGGAGCAATTCCCTGACAAAGGATGAAACCTTGGGTGGGATAAGTCGACCCTCCTTCGCTCTGCCCTCCCTGAACCTTGGAACCTTGCCATCATCCCTATCCTATAGTATGTTACTTGCGATGATCCCGACAAGCCTCTACGTAGTTTCCACATCAGTTTTGTGAACCATCTGAGGGATGCCAAGCAGGTCTGTATTCTCGACTATCTTGTCTACTCCCTTGGCCTCACTATCGAAAAGAGCAAGAAGTCGTCATACCCTCCCATCCACCAGGGGTTAATGAGCGTCATCTTTCGCCATGTCACTGCGAATCGTCCTCTGCCCTAGGCGGTCCATCCTATTGCTACCCAAGCCCCGGGTAGTCCTATGTTTGTTCAAGAGGATGGGACTTCCAGCCCTGTCCGAAGCAGCCCCCCTGAGGTGGCTAATCCTGCATCCCTCCAAAGAGTTTCCCATAGCAAGCCAGCCAAGAGAGGGCAGAGTGACGCCCCGACCCCATCCCGGTCGTCTCTGCGGCTCAAGAAGGTGAAGAAGGAGAAAGGGACTCCGTCGCAGCAAATCAACTCTGACACTGAGAGTGAGGCAGAGGGGTTGTCCCCCCAGTTCCTGTTAGACATGACGGCCAACATCCTCTCCTCTACCAATGCAATGGTGAGGATCCTCAAGCGCTTTAAGGGGCGTGAGGCCCAGGAGGATCAGGAGGATCCGGACGTGTAAGGGAGGTTCCTGGGACGTGATCCTTTTTGTCGTCTAGTGGCAGCGATCTATATAATGGATGCTTATGTGTTTTTTTATGTTTTTTTTAGTTGTTTTGACCTCCGTTGGGAGGGTTTGATGTAGCCCTCATGGGCATCACTATGGGTTTTTTTTTGGAAAGTTTTCATATGGTACCTAATGTATTAGCCCAAGGGGCTCCTTCTAATGGTAAAGGCTACGACCTCTCATGTTATAAGGTTTTGGGATCCTCTTAAAAAACCCGTTTTGTATATAAATTAATCTACTTACCAAAAAAAAAAACCTATGGAATTTGTATTATTCATGGAAGAGAAAATTATGTAACATATATTCAACTTAGAACATCAACTCTGAACTTATAAACATTACACAACAACACTCTAATTTTGAAAAAAGTAAAACTACTACTATTTTTCCTAGCTAAGCATAAAAATATTGTATCTTTTTATGCATAAGAAGCATCTAAACAAAAAATTTATACAAAACAACATACTAAAATTAATTGACCCTAACACATTTTTTATTGTTATTATATTTCTAGCACTCACCCATTCACAGTTATGGGCATCATACAGTGAGCTTACATCATGAAATTTATATCCATGCTCTCCAAAAATATAATTGGACTCAATTAAAGTTATTCCTAAAATAAGATAATTCCTAAATTATCTCACATTTTATATTTGCCTTCTTCAATTGGATTAGCAATGCATGCTTCTTGATGCTCTGTAAGCTTTTATTTTTTATGAAGAAATGTTTTGTGGTGTAGCCATATGAGAGTGTTTTTTGGCTGGGGGGGCTCACTAGAGTTCTATTTTTATTTATTGTATTAAGTTGTAGCTAGTTCACTTAGTGATGGGTGGCTAGTTGTAGTGCTTTATAGTTGTTCTTGTCCTTGTATTTCTAGTCTTAAGCCAAGTTTTTTAGGGCTTATCCTATTGTAAAAGGTTCGGGGACCCTTTCAAAACCCCTTCTATATGTAATAAAAAATATTTACTCCTAACTAAAAGTAAGACCCAATTATAAAAATAATCAATATTTTTAAATAATAAAATAAATAAATAATAATAATAATTTATCATTATTTTATTATTATTTATTTAACTAATAAATAATTAATAAAATTTGTATCACAATATTTAATACAAACCCTAGTTCCTCCATCTCATCATTGTGATTTTGATGACCCTCCTAGAAGGTAGGTTCCTATAAAAATATCTTTATTTTAAAACTTGAACGTAAAATCTATTGAATTGAAAATTATCATGCAAAATCCTTTGTATAAAAAAACAAATTTATAAGGTTATTTATATCCATCATTGTTAACATCTAAAAAAATATGTAGTTTAAAAAAGGGGTTCCAAATTCATCTATATGTGGAAGTTATGACCATAGGAAGTTTACCCCAAAAATTGAAATAGAGGAAATCTCTTCTTTGTAAAAATCCCTCTATTTTTATCCTCACAAGGACACCACAATAGTAAAAGGTATAGGGCAATGAACCAAGTTCAATTCATGGGGAGGGTTGCCCCCAATGTGCCTCTAACTTTTCAATCTATTCAAAAAATAAAAAAAATTATCTATTTTTTATCAAGAACATTGTCATAAAAATAAAGGCCTTTCTTAGTCTACTTATTTTTATGAGCCTCAATTTAATCAAGTTAATAATGATGAGAATAATAGTTGGCCCTTTTTAACCAAGCTCCATAAGGGTGTGGATATTAACTATCAATCTCTAGAACAATCAAGTGTCATTGAACCACCAAAGCATACGACCTAATCTGAGATATGGTCCTTCCAAAATTGTTATGTAGAAAAGGTATCTGATTGCTATATCAAATTAGAATCTACCTATCTTATTGCTCAAAACCTTGATGATTGTTTTATGCTAGAAACTACTATTTGCTCAAAAAATTCAAGATCATATTTTAAGGTGCCAAAATTACCACTAAAAGACGTGATCATCTTTCTAAAATTCTTTTTGGTTAGTCAATTTTTTTTTATGAGTATGTTCTCCCAAAAGTTACTATTTCCTCAAAAAAATTGGGATTGTGTTTAGAAGTGCTAAAATTGCCAATAAAAGAGGTCATATCAACTAAATTCTATTTTACTATTTTTTTGACCATGTCCTTATTCAATTTGAGTCTGATTTCACTATATCTAAGTTTTTTGACAATTATATGCTTCTAGACAACCTTGTTAAATCTCATAGATAAAAAAAATCCAACATATTTTTCTCAAATGCCAAAATTACCATAAAAGATGTGATCATAGTTAAGTATGATTTTTCTTATTTTTTTATTCTGTTTTTATTTAGTCTAAGTTTATTGATGATTTTTTAAATTCAAGACTATTTGTCAAATTAGATACATTAGATAATTCTAAAGTCTTTTTTAATAATAGTTCAATTGTTCAATCATTGTCTAATAATGATAAATTAAAATTTTTGGATCATAATTTTTTTTATTTATTGAAATTTGGATCATAATTTCTTATTAGATAGTCTTTTTAAATATAATAAATGAATAATTTTCATACTTCTTCTATAGATGTAGAGATCACAACTTAAAGGGGAAATTATGTCAATCACAAATCAATAAAATTTAGGGTTTTATGAAATTGTCTTTTTAGTTGAGTCATGTTATTTATTCTATTTTGAAATATTTTTTGTTTAGCCATCTAGAAGTACCATAAGACGTTGATTGATCTTATACGCTCTTATCTAGCTAGACACCTCATTGAAGCAAAGTTTTCTCCAAATTTTGAGGCTAGAATAGTTGTGGATTTTTGATGAAGATGTATGAGCAATTAGAGCCCTACCCTAACCCACATGTCCTTGTTATTCATACTTTTGATAATAACTCTAAAGCCCTATCTTAGTGAAAAGGTAAGGGATGATAAAATATGTTCTTTCTATCTCTCATGATGAAAATATCAATAGTTATTTATTAGTTCTATTTAAATATTTTTGGATACATAGAGGAATCAATAACTTCCCTTCATTTTCTACTACCAGACCTGGGTTCAAATTATTGAAACTACCACTATAACCCCTACCTCACCTTGTTATTAGTGAACCAATGTGAGGGAGACCACCAGTGGCTTGGGATTAAAATTACCATTTTTAGGCTAGCATGCACTCTACAGATTCAGGATAATCTATTACCTTTGCCTAAAATAGGATTACCTCCAAGGTTTGAACCTAGTTTTCCTCTTGATAAGAACCAAAACTTACCAATCCATCCAGTCCTTGCAACTAGGTCTATTTAAATAACATTAATATGTTAATAAAAAGAAAAAAAAAATCTATGAAAGAGTCTACCACTTAAAGTTGTATCTTGCATTGTAGGCATGACATAACAATATTTAAACACCCATAGGGACAACTCATTTTTTGTTGTTTTTGGTACTAAAGTTGTTTTACTTCTTGAGGTTAGAATTCTTTCTTTGTTTATTATTTGTAAAATTTTAATAAAATTAAAAATCTAATAAAATATTATGTTTCTTCCAATTTTGGCTTTGTTCATATGTTGCTTGGTGATTTTATCCATTGGTAACATTTTTTGATGACTACATTATTATTTTTGTATTTTATTTTCTTTTGTCATTCACCCTTTTCTAGCTATAGACACGAAAAAATTGACCCACTAAGGTGAGTAATTTTCCCTAGATCCCTTGTTTTCTCCTTGGAAAATAAGGGTCATATTTGAGCCAAATTTTCCCCTACCAAATCTTCTTCTTTCCCCTCAAATATTATATCATTGGATCGGGCTCAAAAAGAGCTTTCCAACGGTATATGATTTATCCCATTCTGACTCCGTTTGGTCCTCCAAAGTGCATTAAAACTGCATAGGGGTCTTGCTGTTGCGAAATCGCGGTCCACTTTTGAGGGGCGCGATTTCGCATTCCTAAGGTTTTCTAGTTGTTGCGAAATCACGGTCGGCCCTTACGGGGCACGATTTTGCATTTCTAGGGTTTTCTCTTAAGGAAACCCTAATTTTCAAAGTTGACATCGTTTTACATCGGCTTGTCTTAGTTTTCCCACCCATTCCTCTTTCAAATCCACTATAAAAGGAGGGTTTGAAGTCTTCTTTTCACCAAAGAAAGCTCATTTTTCTTCTCACACAAGTTCTTTCAATTCTAAAGTGCTCTCTAAGAATTTTTTTCTTCTTCTGCAAGCAAGCTAACTCGCAAGTGTGAAATATAATCTGTTGAAGCTCTATTTTCTATTGCATTGGATTGTGTCGTGGATCTTGGTGGACAAGTGTTGAAGCCCTAAGGAGAGATCGACTATTTGGAGGTCTTAACCCTTCTGCCTACTTTTTTGCTATCTTCCAGGTGTTTTTGCTTATCTGCATCTACATTTTAATTAGTTTTTCATTATGCATCTGTTAATTCGTATTTTCTGGAGTTTTCTCCTTGCTTCTGCGAAATCATGCTCGATCATTTCGAGGCACGATTTTTTGGTCTACGAAATCACGGTCACTTTGTGTAGGGCATGATTTCACACAAACCACATTTGGGGGCAACTTGCTACCCCCAAACCCTAGATCTATGTTATATGCTACATTTAGGCCATATTAGTGCATTTTGTGCTCTATTTTATCATTCTGTTCTATTGCATTTCATTGTGCATGTTCATCTTCCAAAGGTCAACTTTCACTTCTATTTTCAAAGGTTAGCTAAAAGGACCTAGGGGGCTTGATTTCTGCACCTCCAAGCATTGCTATACAGTGGCCTAAGTAGGCCCCCTAATGCTAATCATATTTTTCAAGTGTTTGCCAAGTTATTTTGTAGGAATAGAGATCATTGGATATCATTGGATAAAAGATAAAAGCTTGGATCAACCATCGGATAAGATAAGTGCCCTAATTAATCTTTAGGCTATTTGTTGAGTGTTTGTTATTTCTATTAAAACCCTAGATCTGATATAAAAGAAATATATTTAATCAATTTCTAGGCATTTGAAAGGTAAACAACATATAGTGTGCACTTAGGGTTTAATATTGTTTGTGCATCTTCTCTTGAACCCTTGCTCAAAAGGATTTTATTTTGCAACCCTAGGGTTAGAAATCATTCAAACAAAGAATCATTCTAGGGTTAGCTCTTGTTTTCTTGCATTCTATATTTCTGCATTGTCCTTTATCTTTCATAGCTTAGATCTAGAAAGGCCAAACATAGGTGATTGTCTTGAACTGAATACATCAAACATTCTTAAACCCCTGGACTTGGAGCGAGTCCTAAAACCATTCTTGGTGAACCCTTCCCCCTCTTTTACATTGAGGTGTAGAGAACAACATACCCCCATGGTCACCTTGGCTTTCTTGTGGATCCAACTGAGAATCGTACGTGGTAGGGTAGTTTCCCCCTCTACATTCTTTGGTGAACTTGATGTGAACACCTCCTTTTCTTTTAAAACTTTAAACAAGATCACTAATTTTATTTGTTTAGATCAAAAAATATTTAATAACTATCTTAAAATATTTTGCTTATTTTTGTTGGTCTTCTTCCTTTCCACTCTACCCTTCTTTCCTTTCCTAATGGCTTCCAACCTTGGGAATGGATGAAGGCTTTTAAGGTTTAATGAGATTTTCCAAGAGAATGATCATATTGATAGAGAAAATCATAATCTTGAGGAAGAGAAAAATGAAGAGATTGATAATAGTCTTGATCTTGTTAGGGGACCCAATGGGAACCTTACCTTCAAATATTTTGAACATATGTGGAGCTTTTACAAGTATCATAAGCATACCTTGGATATGGCTCTAGAAGAGGAAGCCCTACTCGAGGATGTTAGAACATCTCATCATCAAATTGTCCCTCCTTGAGATGTTCATAATAACTCCTTGAGTGAATATTTGAATCATGGTAATCTTGTCCATCATCCAACTTATGCCACTACTATAACCACCAATGTTGGAGGGAATCCACAAGATCCTCCAACTAGTAGTGTCACTCAAAATTATATTCAATTTCCTCCTCAATCCACTTATCTCAATAATTTTGCTTCTGTTCCACCAATTATTAATTATCCTCCCCAACAAGATACCACATATCACAATAATATCAATACTTCCAACTTGGGCCAAGTATCCCTTCAACAACCTCCCTTAGGGAATCTAGGGGCATTGCATAGAAATGATCCAGAGGTGCAGAACTTGACAAATATGGTAAAATAGTTAGTTTCAAAAGTGGAGATGATTCAACCTTCTAGTTTCACTTACAGTTATAAAGAGATGTGCAATCAACCATTGGATCCTATTGTTGCTGCTAGACCTTATCCTAAGCACTTTCCTATGCTAGTTTTACCTATATATAAGGGAAAAAAGATCCAATAGAGCATTTAAGAAGATTTAGAACAACATGCCATGATCTCATATATGATGACATGTTGTTACTAAAAACATTTCCTAAAAGTCTTGGTGGCATGGCATTGGAGTGGTACTATCGGTTACCTAATTATTCCTTGAGGAATTTTGAAGAAACAACAAAATTATTTGTTCAATAGTTTAGTGCTTATGTTGAGAAGGATGTGACCATGAAAGATGTTTATAATTTGAAACAAGGTAAAGAAGAGAGTTTTTCAAAATTTCTATCTCGTTGGAGAAGTCTAGTTGGATGCTTAAGATATACTTTACCTCCTCGAGATATGCTTGAAATATTTATTGGAAATTTGCAAGAACAATTATCCTATGCACTAGAAACAACTACTATCACATCCTTTGAACAAGCAATTGAGTTAGCAAAGAAAGTGGAACAAGCTCTTATCAGAAGAGGACAACTCAAAGTAAAAGAAGAAAAATCTACTAAGTCATAGTATAAGAATAAGCATGTGGTAGGTGATGGTGTAATGGATAGTAGACCTGTTAATAGCATTGCTAACACTCTACAAAATATAATACTTCAAAAACCTCCACAAAGGAATTTCACAAGACTTGGCATACCCATGGAAGTAGTTCTACAACAACTTTTGGAAGCTAATATGATTGAGTTACCTCCCATAAGGTAACCAGATACTACAACTAATTGGTACAAGGTAGGTCAACATTGTGCATATCATAGAGTAGAAGGACATTGGACAAATTCTTGTAAGAAGTTGAAACATGTGGTTCAAGATTTGATTGATGCAGGACGTCTTGATGTAGGAAGTTCTCAATCTTTAAATGGTCAACAAGGGTCCATGATTAATCAAAATGTACCTAAGCAAGGTCAATAGGTATCTAATCAAGTATCTTATAAGAATGTGCCACCTCCTTATGGTAATATGGTTGGTATGATAACAACTACTTCAGAATAGTAGGTGCAGAATCGATAGATCCAACGGTCTCAATAGGAGATGAGTTTTTCAACAAATATTTCTCTCTTAGAACTTTTGCAAACTTCTCCTACTCATGGAGAAGCCTTGCTAAATGTTCTAAAACAACAATCTATTCCCCTAGATATTTTCCCTAGTGATATGGCCAATATTGTAAGTTCTCTTGGGATACATCATATCACATTCTTGGATGATGATATTTCTTCCTCAGATTTGCAAGAAGATTCTTCCCTTTACATCACCGCATTTATTGGGGATACTTTTATCAAGAGAGTTATGATTGATAATGGTTCTTCCCTTAATTTATGCACATATCATTTTTTCAAAAGTTTGGATTAAAAGAGGAAGATTTAACTAAATCCAGTGACATCATTAAAACTTTCAACAATGAGTCCCAAGAAGCTTGTGGTACCATATCTCTTCCCCTTAAGGTTGGACCTAAGATTTTAGATACATTGTTCTATGTGGTATCTTGCCCTTCATATTTTAATCTACTTCTCGGATATCCTTGGATCCATGCAATGAAGGTCATCCCTTCCACCTTTCATCAATGTTTAAAATTTGAATTTAAAAATCAACTTGTTACTATTTTGGGTGATCCTCATCCATTTGAATATTTCTCACTAGATGATCTAGCTCAATTTCATTTATCATATTCCTCACCTAACATAACTAAGCAATTTGAAAATTTTAATGTAAGAGAGGAATCAATAACCAAAATCTCATCCTGGGATCAAGATAATCCTTCTCATTAGGAGCCTCTTCTAGATGAATCTCATCAAGGTTTAGAGTGGAGTGTTGAGGATGAGGGGCCACCCTCTCCTCCTTTGTTGGTCTCAATCCTAGAGTAGTATACCATATATGAGGATCTACCTCAGAATGATATCTGCTTTGATGGGTCTATCCCTTGTGCAATGTAGGTTGAGTCTTCTAGTTCTCAAGTGGACTTTGGTTCTATGTCTCTCGAGGACCTTGAGCAACTAGGAGTGATTCCTTCCCTACCTCCTCTTGAGGATGAGTTATCCATTCTCATTGAGGAGACCATAGATGTGAACATAGGTTTTGAGGAAGCCCCTAGAATCCTTAAGTTAGGTAAAGCCTTGTCCATGGATGAGTAGGAGCAATTGACCAATTTGTTAAAATAATTTCAAGATATTTTTGCTTGGTCATATGTCGACATGCTAGGGCTTGATCCCTCCCTTGTTATGCATCATTTGGTAGTTAAGCCTAGTGCCAAGCTTGTTAAGTAGAAACTTAGGAAGATGCATCCTAAGGTCACCCTTTTAGTCAAGGAGGAGCTCCAAAAACTCCTTGATATCGATTTTATAAAAGCCATCGACTATTCTGATTGGATCTCCAATATCGTTCCTGTAGCTAAGAAGGAAGGAACAATCAGAGTATGTATTAACTTTTAGGACATTAACTTAGCATGTCCCAAGGATGATTTTCCCTTGCCCAACATAGATCAGATCATAGATTTCACCACCAAATGTGGAATGCTTTCGCTCATGGATGGTTTCTCAGGATACAATCAGATCTTGATTACCCCTAAAGATCAGGCCAAGACAACATTCATCACTCCATGGGGTACCTTCTATTGGAAAGTCATGCCTTTTGGCTTGAAAAATGTAGGAGCTACCTATCAATGGGCCATGACTTATATTTTCCATGACATGATGCATGATATTCTCTAGGATTATGTGGATGATCTTTTAGGTCACTCCATAGAATGAAAGGATCATGTCCATGATTTAAGATAGATTTTTGAAAGGCTTCGATATTTCAAGGTTCATCTTAAACCCGCTAAGTGTGTGTTTGGAGTCACATCTGGCAAGTTGTTAGGCTTCATAGTTTCTAGGTGAGGCATTGAGGTGGACCCCACTAAGATAGCGACTATCATTGACATACCTCCTCCTTACACCCTGATCGAACTACGTAGCCTACAAGGTAAGCTTCAGGCTATTCATCGGTTCATTGCCTAGTTAGTCGATAAGTGTCAACCCTTTCTTAAGCTTCTTAAGAAAGATGTGGTCTTCTAGTGGGATTCTGAGTGTCAAAAATCTTTTGATAATCTCAAATAGTATCTCACTTCCTCACCTATCTTAGTTCCCCCTATGCCTGGTAGGCATTTGATGCTTTACATAGCAACTATTGCTCATGCTTTGGGAGCCATGCTGGCCCAACATGATGATCAAAATAAAGAGTGAGCTATCTACTATATCAGTAGAACTTTGGTTAGCTATGAAACCAGGTACACTCCCTTAGAGAAGCTTTGCCTTGTCATAGTGTTCGCTTCCTAGAAGTTAAGACACTACATGCTCAGCCATAAGATATTGGTAGTTGCAAAGTTTGACCCTTTGCGCTATTTGATGTCTAAGCCCCACCTTTCAGGTCGAGCTGCTAAGTGGGTGTTGGCCCTTAGTGAGTTTGACCTAACTTTCATAGGTCAGAAGGCTATCAAGGGTCAGGTAATTGCTGATCAGTTAGCCTTCGCTCCCCTAGAAGTTGCCCATCCTTTAGTCGTTGAGTTTCTTGATGAGTGCTTCAACATTGAAGTTGAAGAGTCTGAGTCTTGGACTTTATTTTTTGATGGAGCCCGATGCATGAAGGGCATTGGTGCTGGAGTCATTCTAGTCACCCCATAAAAACAACTCATCCCCTTGTCCTTCAAACTTTATTTCTCTTGCACAAACAATACTATAGAGTATGAAGCTTTGATCCTTGGCCTTAGAGCAGCCTTAGCTTTGTAGGTTAGAGTCCTCTCGATCTTTGGTGACTCTCAACTTGTGGTCAATCAGATCAATGATGTTTATCAGACTCGAGATGATAAACTTAAGCCCTACAAGGATATTATCACCAAGTTGTTGTCCTCATTCGATCGAGTAACCATAGAGTCTATCCCTAGATCCTCAAACTACCATGTGGATGCCATGGCTACTACTGCATCCTTGTTCCCTTTAGAGTTGGAAGATGATCAAGCATCGATTATCATTAGACAACTCTAGGAGCCCACATCACTTGGTTCTTGTCTTGTTCTATTAGATTGTTTGACCATCGAAGATTCCCCATCTGAGCCATGGTATACCGACATATTTAATTTCCTTAAGGATGGTTTGATACCTGATGGTTTAGATCACAATCAGCATAAGATTTTATGTAAAAGAGCATGTTGATTCATCATAATCAACAATACTTTGTATCGATATTCTTTTGAAGGTATCCTCTTGTGATGTCTTAACTCTGATGAAGCCTAACTTGCTCTTAGTGAGGCTCATGAAGGTTCATGTGGAGGTCATTTTAGCGGTAATGCTATTGCCAAAAAGCTCCTTCGGATGGGGTACTATTGGCCTTCCATGGAGAAATATGCATGTGACTATGTTTGATGCTATGACAAGTGTCAATGCCATGACCATCTTGTTCATGCTCCTTCTCAAGACCTTCAGGTTATCTCTTCCCCTTGGCCATTTTCCATGTGGGGATTGGACATTATAGGGAAGGTTAACCTAGTGTCATCTGATGGTCATAAGTTTATCATTATAGTGATTGAGTACTTCACTAAATGGGTCGAAGCCATACCCCTAGCTATGGTGATTGGAGCTCAAGTTTCTAAGTTCATCTTCAACCAGATTCTTTGTAGGTTTAAGATTCCTTCGATGATTATTTCTGATAATGACACTCCTTTCAAGAATAAGGATGTCCATAATATTTGTGCTAAGTACAAGATTCAACATAAGTGGTCAACTCCTTATTACCCTTAGGGTAATGGATAAGTCGAAGCATCCAATAAGTCCTTGATCAAGATCTTGAAAAAGTTGGTTAGTAAGACCGATCATGACTAGCATATCCAACTTTATCCTACCTTGTGGGCCTATCACACTAGTGTGCATACTCCCATAGGTGCCTCACCATATGTCTTGGTATATGGGTCTGAGGTAGTGTTTCCTTTTGAGCTTGAGGTTCCCTCATTGCGCATCTTGTTGCAAGATGCCTCGATCGATGATGAGTATCATGTATACCATTTGCACGTGAAATTCATGCCTTAGAGCATTTGTGAGCCTATCAGGATAGGCTCTAATGATATTACTCTAAGAAAGTTTGTAATTATTCTTTTGAGGTTGGGGACCTTGTCCTCAAGGAAAACTAGAAGAACACTAATGCTCATGTTGATATTTGAGGTAAGTTTTAGCCCAATTGGTTAGGGCCCTTTGTCATAATGACCAAGTTTGGCTCAGGTGCCTATCATTTAGCTTCTCTGGATGGTAAAGAACTTAAAGAACCAATGAATATAATGCATCTCAAAATATATTATGCATGATTCATCATTTTCATTACATTTTGCATTTAGCTTAGATCATACTACATTCAGTTTGCTTGCTCATATTGCATGATTGCCTATCATATTTTGCATGGTTGCTTGACATTTTATTTCTCTTGCATTTTTGCTTGTCATAATTGCATGGCTGCTTGTTCATGACTGCTTGATCATATAGCTTTTAGGATTTAGATAATGGCAAGTGATGACACCTAGTTAGGTCATAGCTCACATGCATTGCACTCTCACTAGGGCTCTGATGCCTAGCAAAGCCCCAACCTAGGGCCCCTGCATTTTCATCCCTTCTTCTCTTTCTTCCTCTTTTCTTCTCTTCTCCTTCTTCTTGTATTCCTTGACTTTGAAAGTTTTTCAAATGACCATCAATTCTCCCCAAATTCAAGGAATACAATCCTCTTTTGGTATATCCTTGTCCTTTGCATGATTCTTCTTTCTCCTCTATTTTTTTTTAAAAGGATATACATTCTCTTCTCTTCTTTGTTTGCACACTTCCTCCCTCTTGAATTTTCAATAATTGAAACTTCAAGTAGGGGGTACACATGCACAATTCTTTGCTCCTCTTTTCTTCCTCTTATTTCTTCTAGCACATGCACACACTCACATGGTGTTATGCTCAGATTTCTTGGTTCATACATATTCTTACACACCCCTATCGAGGGTAGCACTTGCTAATTCATCATTCATATCAGCAATAACATTACACCCCTATCGGGTTACACTCCTCTTGACTTAGTGGGTACTACACCCCATTATAGGATAAGCTCCATGGCCATTTTAGTAGGTCATAACATACATCCTAGTGGGTAATCACCCCATAGTAGTCACTAGTGAGCAACCACCCATAGTGGGTCATACTCCATCATTTGATCATTTTAGCGAGCAATCACCCATAGTGGGTTATGCTCCATCATTTATCCATCTTAGTGAGTGCTACACCCATAGTGGGTTTTCACTCCATATTTGGCCATCCTTTTGAGTATAACACCCTTCATCCAAGGTTTTTGATCAGTTTCTCTCACTTTCTATCTCGTTGACCTTCTTTGGAGATGTTCTTCTTCTTCTTCTTCTTCTTCTCTTCCCTTCTTCTTTCTTTCCCTTTCTTCTATTCATCCTTGCATTTCATATTAGATAGATTGCATTTCATTCTAGTTGCATCAGATTCATGTTGTACCCAGTAATCCTTGCCATGTTGTTGCTTGCTTATGTTTTCTTGTGTTTTTGTGTTTTGCTTTCTTTCTTTGCTTTTTTCAGTTTCTTAAGGAATTTTTCATTCCTTCTAAAACTTGAGGGGGCATCCTAGCCTTAGAGGCATTAATGGTAGTAATGTCTCACCTTGTGTGCAAAATTCTAGAGTATCCATCGTGATACCCCTTTTGCACCACCCCTTTGTCCAAACCTAGCCACCCCTTTTCTGTGTTTGTTGCCTTCTTTCCCATAGGAGTCTACATATTTCTTTGATGCATTTACTTGGCCTTAAATGCATCAAAGAGGGGGTAAAATGTAGACATGAAAATTGACCCACTAAGGTGAGTAATTTTCCCTAGATCCCTTGTTTTCTCCTTGGAAAAGAAGGGTCATATTTGACCTAAATTTTCCCCTACCAAATCTTCTTCTTTTCCCTTAAATATTATATCATTGGATCGGGCTTAAAAAGAGCTTTCCAATAGTATATGATTTGTCCTATTCTGACTTCGTTTGGTCCTCCAAAGTGCATTAAAATTGCATAGGGGTCTTGCTATTGTGAAATCATGGTCCACTTTTGAGGGACACGATTTCGCATTCCTAAGGTTTTCTAGCTGTTGTAAAATCGTGGTCGGCCCTTATGGGGTACGATTTCATATTTCTAGGGTTTTCTCTTAAGGAAACCTAATTTTCAAAGTTGACATCATTTTACGTCAGCTTGTCTTGGGTTTTCCCACCCATTCCTCTTTCAAATCCGCTATAAAAGGAGGGTTTGAAGTCTTCTTTTCGTAAAGCAAGCTCATTTTCATTCTCATGCAAGTTATTTGAATTCTAAAGTGCTCTCTAAGTGATCTATTTTCTTCTTCTACAAGCAAGCTAACTCACAAGTGTGAAATATAGTCTGTTGAAGCTCTATTTTTTGCTGCATTGGATTGTGTGTCACGGATCTTGGTGGACAAGTGTTGAAGCCCTAAGGAGAGATCAACTATTTGGAGGTCTTAACCCTTCTGCCTACTTTTTGCTATCTACTAGGTGTTTTCACTTATCTACATCTACATTTTAATTAGGTTTTTCATTACGCATCTATTAATTCATATTTTTTAGAGTTTTCTCCTCGCTTCTACAAAATCATGCACTTAATCATTTTAGGGCATGATTTTGTTGGTCTGCAAAATCCTGGTCGCTCCATGTGGGGCACAATTTTGCACAGACCATATTTGGGGGCAACCTACTACCCCCAAACCCTAGATCTATGTTATATACTATATTTAGACCATATTAGTGCATTATGTGCTCTGTTTTATCAATCTATTTTGTTGCATTTCATTGTGCATGTTCATCTTCCAAAGGTCAACTTTCACTTCTATTTTCAAAGGTCAGCTAAAAGGACCTAGGGGGCTTGACTGTTGCACCTCCAAGCATTGCTATACAATGGCCTAAGTAGGCCCCCTAACGCTAATCATATTTTTCAAGTGTTTGCCAAGTTATTTTGCAGGAATATGAGATCATTGGATATCGTTGGATAAAAGATAAAAGCTTGGATCAACCATCCGGATAAGATAAGTGCCCTAATTAATCTTTAGGCTATTTGTTGAGTGTTTGTTATTTCTGTTAAAACCCTAGATCTAATATAAAAGGAATATATTTAATCAATTTCTAGGCATTTGAAAGGAAAACAACATATAGTGTGCACTTAGGGTTTTAATATTGTTTGTGCATCTTCTCTTGAACCCTTGCTCAAAAGGATTTCATTTTGCAACCCTAGGGTTAGAAATCATTCAAGCAAAGAATCATTCTAGGGTTAGCTCTTATCTTCTTGCATTCTGTATTTTTGCATTATCCTTTATCTTTCATAGCTTAGATCTAGAAAGGCCAAACATAGGTGATTGTCTTGAAACTGAATACATCAAACATTCTAAAACCCCCAGACTTGGAGCGAGTCCTAAAACCATTCCTGGTGAACCCTTCCCCCTATTTTTACACCGAGGTGTAGAGAACAACATACCCCCATGGTCACCTTGGCTTCCTTGTGGATCCAACCGAGAATCGTACGTGGTAGGGTAGTTTACCCCCTCTACACTAACAAGGGGTATCATAATTTCCTTTGTTTTAATTGTCTTAATATTTTTTTTTATTTGCAAGAAGTACCATGCTTTTTTCTTATCACTTTACTTTCATCTTCCTTTTATTGTACTTTATTTTTGTGTTAGTACCAATTGCTTTAAATTCCATAAAACAAACTACCTTATTCTAGGTTCATGATATCTTCCATATGGTATGGAATAATAATACTAAAGCAACATTCCAAGAATCTCAAAAAAAAAAAAAAATCACCCACGACAGTGAGGCAAGATATAAAAAAGGCCACCCTTTTAACAATTCAAGGAAAATAACCAAGTAAATATCAAGTAACTTTTTCTCTATTTTCCCATTATTTGCTATGTTTTTGGACTTTTGTAATGTTTATTTTATTTTTTGTATTTTACATTGACAATAGGATCAAAAAAATATTCTTTTGTTTTTGCATTGTAGCATAGCATTTCATTTATGTTGCTTTGGCTATTGCATATTGCTATCTTTTATTTTTTCCGAATGACTCATGATTGGCTATCCCTTCTAGTTTTGCTTATGATCCTTAGGGAGGATCAATATGTATTTGTAAAAAGAGCATTAAAAACTTATTTGTAGGTTGTGGAGAGCTTCGTCCTCCTAATATAGGCGAGGGGTGCATTAATTTTATTAGTCCTTGGGTAGGATGGTGGTGATTTATGTTGGCCAAATATTTTGATTCCATTCTAAAGTCCATGTTTGTTGCTTTTTTACATCTACTTCTAGCCATTTTCCTTCATTGAACCTTTCCCCCTTTCCCATGGTACCGTATTTTTATGAATCTTGGTGTTAGGATTGAGTAGTTGGAGATAGTTATAATTAAGATAAAAAAATTCAACATATTTTCTCAAATGAAAAGGTTACCATAAAAGATGCAATCATAATTAAATTTATTTTTTCTATTTTTTCAGTTATATTCCCATTTAGTCTAAGTTTATTGATGATTTCTTGATCTCATTACTATTTTTCAAATTAGATACGTTACATAATTTCAAATTTTCTATGATAATTTAATTGTTTATTCTTTCTTTGATTATGATAAATTTAAATTTCTTGATCACAATTTCCTATTACATAGTCCTATTAAATCTAATAAATAAACAATTTCTATATTTCTTCCATAGATATTGAGATCAAAACTTAAAGGGACAATTGTAGCAATCACAAATCAACAAAATTTAGGGTTTGATGAAATTGTCTTTTAAATTGAGTCATGTTATTTAATCTATTTAGAAATAGTTTTTATTCATTTATCTAGTCGAACAAGTGGCATAAGATGTTGATTGATCTTACATCCTCTTATCTATATATACCTTATTGAGATAATTTTTTCTCTAGAATTTGAGGCTATGATAGTCATGGCTTATTTGATGAAGGTGCACAAGCAATTAGAGTCTTATTCTTGCCCACATATCCTTGTTATTCATACTTTTTAGAAGCACTCTAAATACCTATGTACATGGATAGGTAAATGATAAATAAATATTCTCTCTCTCTAATGATGAAGATAGTGATAATTACTTATTAGGTCTATTTAAATTTTACATATCATTAATATGTTAAAAAGAAAAAGAAAACAAAAAAACTATGAAAGAGTCTACCACTTAAAGTTGTATATTGCATTATAGGCATGGCATAATAGTATTTGATCATCCATAGAGATATGTTTTTATTTTTTATGGTACTAAATCTATTTTACTTATTGAGGTTAGAAATATTTGTTTGTGTATTTATTTATAAAATGATAATAAAATTAAAAACATGATAACATATTGTTTTCTTTTACTTTTGTCTTGTTCATTGCTTGGTGATTTTATCTGTTGCTGACCTTGATTACATTATTTTTTTTTTATATTTTATTTACTTTTGTCATGTTCCCTTTGCTAACAAGGGGCATCAGAATTTTCTATATTTTCATTGTGTCAATGTTGTGCCTTATTTGTAAGGGACAACCTGTTTTTTTTCTTATCACTTCGTTTTCATCTTCCTTTTATTGTACGTGCCTTTTGTGTTAGTACCAATTGCTTTTTTGTCATACAAAAAAAACCTTAGTTTAGGTTCATACTATATTCCATATGGTATGAAATAATAATAATAAGGCAACATTCCAGGAATAAAAAAAAGGGTCATTCTTATACAACAATTTATGTTAGCCCAAGTCTATTGCTATTGTTTTTCTGTCTTGTCCAAATGTTGTGAGCAACAAAGAAACATCTATGTATGGAAAAAGGTCATTTGAAGAAGAAGGTAAAAAAAGATCTAACAAAAAGTGTTTTCTTTTGAAGATCAGAGAGTTGTGGTTATAAAGATATTTTTTTGGAGCTAGGGTTTTAGAAGCTATGAAGTTGTGACTATGGAGAGCTTTAAGAGATGTGGCTATGGAGGTTTTTTTGGAGCTAAGGTTTTTGAATTTATGAAGTTGTGACTATGGAGAGCTTTTAGAGTTATGGTTGTGGATGTTTTTGAAGCTAGGGTTTTAAGAGCTACAATTGTGGAGAGCTTTTAGAGCTACGACTATGGAGGTTTTTTTGGAGCTAGGGTTTTTAGAGCTACAACTATGGAGAGATTTCAGATCTATGGTTGTGGAGGTTTTTTTTGGAGCTAGGGTTTTTGAAGCTGTGAAGCTATGACTGTGGACAGCTTTTAGATCTATGACTATGGAGTTTTTTTTGGAGCTAGGTTTTTCAAAGCTACAAAGTTGTGACTATTGCAAGATTTTAGAGTTGTGGCTATGTATGTTTTCTTGAGCTAGGGTTTTTAGAGCTACGACTATGGAATACCTAAATAATAAGCAATATTTGAGTATGGAGTGGAGGTTCTAAGGGAGGAACAAGATCTGACCAATGATATAAAAGGTGCTTGGATTGAAGGTTCCATAGGAGGAGTGAGATATAAGTAGTTATGTCAAATGTGCATGGAGTGGAGGTTCATAGGAGGAGTGATATCTGAACAACAATGTTAGAGGTACATGGAGTGGAGGTACAAGGGTTCAATGGAGGAGTGAGATAAAATTTGAATGGTGGTGATCAATATGGGAAAGGGTGGGAGTGAAAGACTTTGAATCTAATTTGCATGGGTTTTTGGAAGGGTAGTGGAATCTCTCAAAAGATGTGGAGGTGGTGTTTGGCATGGATGTGAATGTGGTAATTTTAGGTTGGCCATATGGTGTGTCTATAGGAGGTCTCAATATTGGCTTCATGGGTTATTTGGGAACCCATGAGCCATAAAATGATAAGTTGGAGGTTGGATCCCATTCTCATGGTCCATAATTTTTCTCTAAAAATTAAAGCCTTGGCATTTTTATGCTATGATGACATCTAAAGGTGTGAGGGAAAACTTCTCAAAAACTATTTGCAACATATCCCCTATAGGAAATACCATTAGCATCCTAAGTGAAATGGTTAAGTTCACCATGGATGATGGCATTTGTGATCTCATGGGAAATTTCTAGGGGTGAGGCCAGATTGGATTCAATTCAAATATGGGCACTAGAAAAGTGGAAACCTCTAGGATCCATGGAATTTGTAGTGGCCCCTAAAAACTTTTTTTATATCATATTAAACTGCATGGAAGATGCAAATTGTATCCTAGAGGGAGACCCTAGTTCTATGGCAAAAGAGGTATATTTTTATGGAAGCTAGAACCTAATTTTAATCCTCATACATAAAGGGTTAACTTTGTGCCTCTGTGGGTTTATCTACCTACCCTTCCTTACTATATTTATCATGAATATGTGTTGAGAGGTGTGGCCAAGAATGTGGGGGATCTCCTTCTTATATATTTGATAATCAAAGACAAATTGAGAATGGTGTATACAAGAATATGTTATGGCATATCTGAAGGTGGATCTTCCCTCTTCTATAAATATTATCTCATTCTTGGGTGCTTGGGACCAACCCATTATTTACAAAAATAGCCTAACCCATATCCCCTCAAGGCATAAGCAGATAAGGAAAAGAGATCTATAATAATGGAATCAATCCAAAAAGAGAACTCAAGTTGAGTCCCCTCGAAGGATTCGGATGGTAATTTCTCAAAGGTAAGGGAAGGAGAATATCAACCCTTTATGGATGAGATTCAAAAGCTAAAGGCTCTAGTAGAGGAGATTTCACAACCCTTAGAATTGACCCTAACCAACCTAGTGGTGATTGAGAAGGCATATAAGTAGAATAACATAGACTCAAAGCTTAGTGTTACTAAGGTATGTCATTTAGATATTATTTTTGAAACATTTTTTTCTAAGGATCTTCTTCATAATTCCTTTTATGGGCTTTGTATTGGTTCTTCTCTTGAGGAGCCTATGATTTAGTTGGTGACCCTTGAGGTAGGGTCTTTGATTAGTTCCCTAAAGACCTATCTAGAGAAAGGTTCTCTAGGTCCTTAAAGCTAAAGATAAAGAAATGGCAATGTGTATTTGGGTGTTGATAAGAAGTTAGTAAAGACCCCTAACAAGTTTATGAAAAATAGGGAAACACATTCTATGATCATGAATGGATCTCAAGCTCTACTCAAACTTGAAAAATGGAAGGCTATAGGAGTTATATAACTAAATCTAGAATATTTCTTCTACAGTAATAATGGGGTGTCTAGGGGAAAGAAATGTAATTCCAAATATTGTAAATGAAGTGCCTCTCTTGGAATTTTATGGGCCTAAATGGGCTTTCTAAAAAATGGGTGGTTGCTTCCTTGTGTAAAGAATTTTTTTTTGATATTTTTTTTCTTGCGAGAAACCAAGTTGTATGGTCAGGATATAGAACCTGTTAGAAGAAGGATTTGTAAAGAATCTCATTTTACTGCAAGCCCAAAAATGGTTCCTCTAAGGGACTCCTTTGTCTCTAGGATTCCAACAATTTTGAGGGCTTTATAATTTCTTCCTCGAATAGGATTTTTTAAATTTTCTTCTACAATAGAGAAAGTAATAAAAGGTGGATTATGATTAATATGTATATGCCAAACTCTAGGTCTAATAGAAAATTGTTGTAGCAAACTCTAAGTTCCATGAGAAGGATTTTTACTCAAGAATATTGGTGCCTAGTAGGAGATTTTAATTACCCTCTATTGTTTTTGGATAAAAAAGGAGGGAACTCCACAATCTCAAAAATCATGGAAGAGAGCAAATTTTGTGAATGTCAATGAGCTATTGGATATTAAGATGAAGGGTTTAAGGTATACTTAGAAAAATAAGAGAGTGGGTAACCAACTCATCCAAATTAGGTTGGATAGGGTTATTGTCTCCAAGAAGTGCCTTTTACTATTTGGAAATTTATATCTTCATTCTCTACCCAAAATTATATCCAGCCATAACCCATTCTGTTTTGAAGTTCATTAGGAAGAAACCAAAATCCCTACGCCATTTATGTTTGAGGCAATGTGGTGCCTTCATCCTTAGTTGGAAGCTAAAATAAAAAATTGGTGTTCGACAAGGGTCTAAGGCTTCGACCTTTCCAAAATTGTGATGAAGCTTAGAGTTGTTAAAAGCAGTCTTAAAGAATTAAATAAAAGGGTTTTTGGGAATATTTTGCAAAATAAGAAAGACTTAAAAAATCAACTGAAAGCTATTGAATATGAGATAGAACTTGGAAATAAATCTCAAGAGATCAGATACAGAGAAAAGAGGTGCTAGCCAAATTTCTTAACACTATTGCTAAAGAGGAAATTTTGTGGAAATAAAATTCCATGGCACTTTGGCTAAAGGAGAGAGATACAAACTCCAATTTTTTTTACATCATGGCTTTAAAGCATAGAAGCACCAACAAGATTAGAGAAATTTAAAAAGCTAATGGGTCTAGTGCTACTCACATTGAGGTTATAAGAGCTGAGTCTATGGTTATTTTTAGAAATATCATTGGGGTGGAAGAGGTTTGTAATGAGGAAGCCCAAAATAAGATACTTGGTAGTATTCCCAACCTTGTCATGGCTAATATGAACCAATCCCTTGTCTCTCTCTTCAATAATAAGGAATTCAAAGTTGTTATCTTTGCGATGGAAGGAATGAAGGCTCCAATTCATGATGGTTTCCCCTCTATTTTTCCAAAAGTATTGGCATATTATGGGGAAGGATATTACTATTGCCCTTTGGGAGGTCCAAACCACCAATCATATCCCATTCAAAGTGAATTCTACTTTTTTTAACTTTGATCCCCAAGACTGTTGGTGCAAAGGACTTGGGTGACTTTAGACCCATCAACTTATGTAACACTACTTATAAAATTTTGAAAAATGCCTTTGTTAACAGATCAAAACATTTTATTTCAACCTTGATTGATTTAGTCCAAAGTGGATTCATGCTAGGAAGATAGATCCTGGATAGTATCATAGCTATCCATGAAATCCTTCATTCAACTGATAAAAGTGGTAGAGCTAATATCCTCCTCAAATTAGACATGAAAAAGGCTTATGATAGGGTTTTTTGGGCCTTTTTGTTAAAGGTTTTGGGAAAATTTAGTTTTTACCAAAGTTGGATATAACTTGTCAATGCTTTTATATCTTTTGCCAAGTTTTGGTCTTAATAAATGGATCCCCAATAGGTTATTTTTCAAGTTTGAGAGGCATTCACCAAGGGGACCCCTTGTCTCCTTACCTCTATATATTAGTGGTGAAAGCTTTGTGTAGGGCTATCAATTTAGAACTCTTTATGAAGGGCATAAAGCTTACTTTTCCAGTGGATCCAATTTCTCATCACCAATTTGCAAATGATGTTCTACTCTCCCTCCTTGCTTTTATTTCCCATGTAAATATGCTAAAAGGAATATTGGAGGTATTTGAAATTTTAGTTGTACAAAAGATAAACTATATAAAAAGCAAAATCTTATTTTTGAATACCCCTTAGTGAGGCAGAGGATAATTGCTCACATACTGTGTTGAGAGGTGGCTTCCCTCCCATCTCTTTACCTTGGAACGCCTTTGTTTAAATATAGGATCCAAGATTCACTTTGGAAACCTATGGTGGAAAGATTGCAAAGGAAGTTGGTCGAGTGGAAAAGATCCCTCCTTAGTGAAGCCAAAAATTCCACCCTAGTAAATTTTACTCTTCAAAGCATTTCAACCTTCTTATTATCTATGTTCAAAATTCCTAACAAGGATTTATCAAATATTGAAAATATTCAAAAGTCATTTCTTTGGTTTGGGTTTGATGAGAAGAAAAAATTTCACTTGGTTGGGAGCAAGTCTGCAAACCTAAAAAGGATGGTGGATTAGGTCTTCATAACATCAGGTAGATGAAAAAGGCTCTAGTTGTAAAATAGGAATGGAAGTTGGTAAATCAAATTGAAACTATCTGGGTCAACATTATGTCAACCAAATACTTGAGACAGGAGAATTTTTTGCTTGTCAATCCTCTGCCAGCTTTTGGTTTAGCCTTTTGGTAGAGTTTACAAAATTTAAGGGTGCTAGTCTCCAAAGGTTGTAGGTGGAGGTTGGGTGATGGAATCAAGATTGATTTCTAGAAATATATTTGGTTTATGGACCAACCCCTTGCATAGATTCCAAATCTAAGATGTTTGGATCCTAGGACCATATTGATATTTGGGTCTAAGGTGACTAACTTTATCGAGGTGGTCAATGGGCTGAAGGTTTGAAAATTGTTAGACCAGTCTATTCTCAACAATGTTGAACTTGAATCTTGGATTCTAATTACTAATAATTTGAATTTTTAGGTCATTAAATGGAGAAATGAAGATGATGAGATCTTTTAGGTAGTGGAAAATAACAAATCCTTTTCAGTCAAATCCACCTACAATCTATTGGCTATCAGGACTCCTCCATGGATCCCACATTTTAAGGTATGATTTAAGGGCATAACACCAAAGGTGAATATATTTTTCTATTTGGAAACTCTTAATAATATTTTGACCATTTAAAATCTAAAAAAATAGGTTGGTCTATGCCAAACAAATGCTACCTCTATGGTGCTTGGTGAGTAGAAATTGATTTTTTTTTAAATAATTATTTTGGTTCCATTTAATTTATCAATATGGGAGTTCATTAACTTGCTAAGTACCTATGCAAAATATATGCATGTAGCATTTGGGAAGATGATTTCTATGTGTCACTTGGTTTAGGAGGTGTATGTTGTTCATGTAGTTCAATTCATTCAAACCAAAAATAATTAAATGCAAGAAAATAAATACTAACTGAAACTGTAGGAAAATTAAACTAAATTATCATTATCAAACACATGAATGAAAGGAAATTTACAAAAATTAAACACACAACTGTAATTAAAATTGCAAAAAATAAACTCACTTGCAGAAATAAATTAAACAAGAAAATAAACACACTTGTTGAAATAAATTAAACAGGAAAATAAACACACTTGCTAAAATAAATAAAAGCAAAAACAGGGGAGGAAAATTGCCTAGAGTAGGCCTAGGCTACTATAGATGTCCACCTAGATAATTCACACAATCACTCTTCTAAACACATAAAAATACCACTCAAGAATTTTATTAAAATAATGTAGTAAAAAATAATAGTTAGGTTTGGGATCATTTGCTTTAGGTGTGGCCTGCATTTTATACAAAACACGATTGTCCCCTGTTACAGTTCTAATTTAATCACTTCATATGATTCACCACAGTTTGATTGTGCATAGTTTTATTTGGTATCTAATAAAAGAGTGGATATGCTAAAATTAATATTTTTAAGTTAACAATAACACTCCCTAAGTTTGTACAATAATTTATTTCTAAACTTACACATGGTCTTCAAGTTAAATAGTCAATGTGCACTTTATTTCATCAGATATAAATACTTAATGGCTTGTCATTGGAATATATGCACCTTTCCAGCCTATCACCAGGATAAAGGCACTGCATATATCCCCTTTTCATTTCTTTGAGAGTTGTTATTCTTTTCAATCATCAAAAGATAGGTACACACTCTATCATCAGAAGACATGTGCCTTTTGGCCTATTTTTGGAAGATAGGTGCTTTTTCTATTGTTGAAAGATAGATACCTTCTAGCCTATTTCTAGAAGACATATGCTTGTTCTAACATTGGAAGACACAAAATTTCCATTTTGCAAGAAGATTGGCACCTTTTGGCCTATGGTTAGGATATAGGCACCATACCTTTGAAAAATTAGATGCCTTTTTCCAACACTACTATCTCTATCAAGCCTCACATTGTTTCATAAGCACATTTACACTTGTCAGCCAATGCTAGGTCTATGTGGGACCTTGACTAAAATCTGTGAAAAAAGCAACAAAGTATTGCATCTACACGCATTTGCCACTAAAAACACCAGTTAAGTATAATATATCAATTTCTATTAAATACATGCAATAATTTCATAAAAATACATCTCTAATGTTAATAATATCGCATAAAACCCCATTAAAACATGTACAAAAAATGAGTAATTTTGGTGCTCATCATCCCTCCATGACTAAATATTACCACATCCTTGTGGAACCTATTTCTGATAATCCCCTATTTTAGCAACAACCTTCTAATAATCCCTATTCTAATGTTTCCTTTCTTGAGTTATGGATTTCTTATTATCTTTGTCTCATTTACGGTTGCCATGCTACTTGGGTTGGCTGGGACCTTCCTCCATTTACCATGCTTTATTACACTGACTCCATATTATGGGCGGGATGGGTCCTACCTCTATTTTAGGCTTCATCTTAGATCGACCCTATCTACTTGTGTTCTCTTCTCCATGTAGTCCAACAAATGTGGTTGCATTTTGAAATGTTGGTTCAACTTGCTTCTAGTAGAAATGATCTACAAGAAGTCATTTTGCAGTGGCAATTACTGGCATATTCCATAGAAGAAATAAAGATGTATTAAATACATGGGATTTTGGTAGTCATGCTATCTCTGGTTCAAGCATCACCTCATATGTATTATTCTCTTCTTCCTTATCAAATGCAAATGTTCATGTACTCTGACTGGTGATGGTATCATTGGCTCCTTGTCATATATCCTCGTATTCTAAAAATAGTCATGCATCTTCGATGGATGTCCATCAAAAAAACCATATAGGGCCTAAAATTGTTTTATCTTGGTAGGATTAACACGGATGCCTGGATCCCTAGTAATCCATTTGTGGTCTTTTCATTATTTCTTTACCTTTTTCAAGATTTCTTTGAGCTCTTCCATCTGCTATTGTTAGCTTACAAAGGATTTCATTGATGTAGCCCATTCATAATTAGATTTGGGGTCCTGCTATACCTTCTTTTATTTTTGTGGTGGTCTCTTGGCCTTAGCCTTTGATCTCCTCTGGGTTGACTAATTTGTATTATATTTTGGCCAAAGTTTCTTTGTAGGTATTAGGGCTTCTACATCAACTATTAGTACCGAGATACCAATCATCACTTTCTTCTATGGAGGTGATATTCCTTGGATATATGATAACTCTACTTCCTACATACCTTGGTCTAGTGGTGTGCCAACAAGAGGCTCAGCCTCTGGCTACTTATCATACGGACTAGTCATGGTTTAGTCAACTAGTGGTTGACCAGTTGACTATGCAACCATGGAGGTATCAATCAATTCCTTTGATTGACCCACATCATCCTACTCCTTTGGTCCCTCAACTAATTGGGCAATAGGATCATGTTCAATAAATTATCTAGTTGTCATAGTAGTATCCATATGTATTATGGACTCCCCAACTGACTAAGCAATCCTCATTCAGTCAACTACAAGTTGACTAGTTGATTGGGTAGCCATAGAGGTTTTGGCTAACTCAACAACCTCACTATCCATAATTTTGATCATAGGGAGCCCACTTTGTGAAACATGGCTCCCTTATTTTTGGGTAGCATTCATCACAAGATCTTATGATTGGTCCCTTGCATCAAACATTTGGGTATCTAATGCCCTCCTGGAATTAGAATGGAACACCCCTGAAGACACCACTTTATCCTTTGAATCGATAGATGAGATTTTTGGATTCATGAACCAGTCGATCTATATAGTGATATCAACATGATCTACTATGGAATCCAACAATTATTGTAATTGTTGAACCTTGTTCTCCAAATACTACACTATCTCTTGTATCTATCACATGGTGTTGTTAAATTCTTGATGCTTTTTAGTTGTAGCTCATCGGGACTCCTAGAATTTAAATTTATTCTAGAGGTCTTCCTCCAGAGCATCATGGTAGGGGGCTTCATCAAAGGCCATACCCTACAACAACTGGGTGGCCAATTCGTATATAGCTTAGGGACATTGTTTTGGCAACTAAACTACATCAACTACGTAGTGGTTTACCCAAAAAATATTTGTGTGAAATGCTCAATACTATCATCCTTATATGTCTAGTATCTTGTGCATTGGAGGTTGGTAACCTTTGCAATGTACTCCTTCATGACTGGTATGACAAGTTCATGCATCCTCACAACACCATAATCCATGGAGGCTATTAATTCTTACATCACCACTAAATCCTAATCTTGGATAAATAGGAAACAATAATATATCCACTCAACAACCTCAAACTATTCCTGGACGAAACCATCCCTGGGCTCATTCTTCTTTAGGGTATGATTGCTTTAAGGTCCTCCCATGGTATCGTTTTCTTTTGGTTTTTATCTAGTTGCAAATAGGTGCTTTTATTTATTTTTAAACATATCGAAGCATGCAACTGTATTTGTATATACAAGGCATCTATCTTCCCATAATCAGTAGTAATTACAAAATCTATGTAATTAACTCTTTAAATCATGTGCCAGATTTAGGTGGATATAGTTATAACCTCATCCCTTATGCTTTAATGGTGCCACATGGTAGATTGTATATTTGGGGGTTGCATTATTGGACAATAGTTTCTTGGGGCATATGCTAGCACATTACACAAATGTTTTTTTATGATAACTATGCATACATGTAACAAAAAAATTAGTACATACCTGGGTGGTTTTTTGTGAATCATGATATGTAAATGTTTGGTGGTAAAACTTGATTTGATCAAAGTGTGATGACAATGGACCAGGGTGAATCAATGGTGTGTATTTCTTTGTGCGTGATGATATTGTTATTGGATAATGCATTTTTATTAGTCTTGATATCTTGTGTGAAAAATAAAGATAAACATGATTATTTTATTTTACCACGGGATGACACACATCCCCTTTAGAAACTAATTTATTTGTGTCTCAAGAGTATGCATGTGTTACCTATGAGAATACATGGACTCCAATGGTCAAAGACCAGGAAGCAAGTGGATTCCATCATCAAAAAAATAGGTATACTCTGTTCCATGAAAATATTGACTTTATTGACTGTGCATGAATATTGGTACCTTTGTTAGATATAGGTACCCACTACTTCTGGATACAAGTGCATTGTCTATATTTCAGTATGTAGGCACATTGTGGATAAAGGCACCCTGTGTTGGGAATACAGGTACATTTTCTTTGTTTTGTGTATTGTGGATGCAAGTTCCTATTGTGTGTTTGAAGATAGGAATCTTATGTGGAATATATGCATCCTATGGATTTTGCAGATATAGGCACCTTCTACAGTTTTATAATATAGTTGCCTTCTTTGTGTTGAAGACAAGTACACACTGCTTTAGGAATACAAGCACCTTATTTTTATTTATTTATTATTATTTTTTTTGGCACCACCTCTTTATTTTTGACCTGAATATAGGTGTGTTCTTTTTGGTAGGAAATAGACACCTGTACACAAGTTTGATCATATACGATGCGCATCCAACGAAATTTGGCACCCTCTCCACACTACTATACTTATTGAAAATAGAAAACATAGGGCAACATGGCTTGTGCCTGATAGGCCTAGTTTGACTCGATTACCTATAGATTACATCTGAGTCCATGTGTCCTACAAAAACAAACATACAAAAAGTAAAACAAAAACAGGGATCATGGCCTTGTGCCTGAGTTACCCAAATACCTACAGATTGCATCTAAGGCCACGTAACCTTGCAAAACAGAAAAAATAAAATAAAGAAAAATAATAATAATGTTTTTTCATGAATGCATAAGCATTCGTTAAACTACTAAAATATTTTTATCCAATGGGGTCTCCTCCATGCCTATGCTTGAGTTGATCACATGGATTGGAGGTGCATGATACAAATGTAAGTGGTGGTCATTGATTGTTAATATTATGCCACTACCATCAATGGTTTTGACATGGAAAAAATTACTATTAATGAATTAAATCACTTAATACGGTCCCATCCACCTCTGCATGAGTTTTTCCTTGTGCTCCTAGAATTGAGAATCATAAAGCAATGTCCAATCTCCTTCCTTAAATTATTTTGGTCATATATGGTGGTCATTCCACATGGACATCTACTTTTGCATAATTTCTTGTGCACTACAGTGCATCTTGTCGGTATTCATCTAGTTGGTTTATTTGGTGAATTCATTCCTTTTACACATCTAGATTTAGGTTCAGATTTGCTACAATCCACAAGTTTTTAACTTCAAACTTGATCGACATCATGGTGTTATTTCCATACACCAATTTAAATGGTGTAAATATCATAGTGGTTTTCCAGGTAGTGTGATATGCCCATACTACTTTTGGTAGGCAATTTTTCCATTCCTTCTTGTGTTGCTATAGCGTTATGGTGAGAATGTTCTCCAACTTGATTTGTGACCTCCACTTACCCATTTGCTAGTGGATGATAGGGGTGGTCTTGTTGTGCCAGATTTGATACTACTTCCTCAACTCCTATATCATATTCGAGGTGAACTGGACCCCCTTATCAGTGGTAATTTCCATGGGAACATCAAACTTGGTGAAGATTAATTCATACATAAAGTTTGCTACGATGTATTTATTTGCGTTTTGTAGTGCCTACACCTCAATACACTTAGTCACATAGTCAGTACAAACTAAGATATACCTTTTTTTACTTGACTGTGGATTGATTGACCCAAAAAAATCCATTCCCCATTTATCAAATGGTTCAATATGCACATGGGGATGAAGTGGAATCTCATCCCATAGATTTGGTCTACCCATACTTTGATAACATATTTGACTACATATTTAAATAAAGAAGGCCAGTACTACCCAACCTGCAAAATTTTAAATGCACTTATCTTCCCTGCATAGTGTCCACCACATGGGTCATCATGATAAACCTTTAGGTTTTTTGTGATTTTATTTTTTACAACACACCTACGCAGGAGTTGATTAGACCTGGTTTTAAATAGGCAACCATCAACCTATGAGAAGGCTGCACTCTTCTCAATCAAATTTTTAGTTTCTCGGGGTGAGAGTGTAGGAGATATTTTATTGGTGGCTAAGTAATTATCCATATTCACATACCATGGTATTTTTTCATCAAGAGCAAAGAGATGCTCATCCAAAAATTGGTCTTCAGTGGTAGTGTGGTCATGAGAGATTAACCTGGAGAGAAAATTTACAACATCATCCCTGCTGAGTTTATCAATAATGGTTACATCAAATTCCTATAGAAGTAAAAGCCACCTAATATTTTACCACTCACCATAAGCTTATTCATCAGATATCTGATGTTTGTATGATCTATGTGCAAAAATATTTTATAACCTATGATATAGTGGTAAAATTTATTTACAGCATGAACTACTACAAGGAACTCTTTATCGATGACAGTGTAGTTGAAATCAACACCCATAAAATATTTATTAACATAATAGATGGCATAAAATTCATCTCCATACTTCTATCCTAGTGCTACCCCTATAGTTTTGTTAGATGCATCAGCATAAATATGAAAGGGGAGATCCCAATTTGGACCTCTCAACATAGGAGCAATTGTCAGTTTTTCCTTTAAAATTTGGAATGCTTGCTCACACTCATTAGTCCAAACAAACTCAACATTTTTGATCAATAGTGTATGCAGTGGTTTGGTAATTTTGCTAAAATATTGTATAAACTACCTATAATATCCAACAAAGCCTATAAACTATGGACATATCTCTATGTTTAGGGAGTAGGTAGATTTTTAATCACTTCAATTTTGTTTATCTACTTTAATCTCTTTAGAGAGATATGGTGTCCTAACACTAACCCATATTGCAACAACATGAAACATTTTTAATTACTAAGGGACATGTTTGTTTCCTAACAATGTTGGAGTACTTTCTCCAGTTTAGTTGTAGCTTCTTCAAAAGTTCCACTATAAATGGTGAAATCATCCATATAGACTTCTACAATCTCTCCAACCATGTTTGAAAAGATGCTAAGCACCACCCGTTGGAAAGTGGTAGGTGCATTACATAACCCAAATGGTAAGACTCGATAAGCAAAAGTACCCCACGGATAGGTAAAAGTTTTTTTGTCTTGGTCTTCATCCCTTATTTGAATTTGATTATATCCATTAAACCTATCAAGAAACAGAAAATTTATCCATCCTATCAAGGTGTCAAGGACTTGGTCAATGAATGGTAGGGATAAATGTTCTTTCCTAGTGGCTTTATTTAACATTTTGTAATCCACACAAATCTTCCACTTACCATTTTTATTAGGCACTACCACTAAAGGTGGTACCCATTGACTATCTGATATAGGATAAATAAATCCAAGTAGCAAAATTTTTTGTAATTCAGCTTTAACTATTTCCTTCATTGTTGGATTAATCCTCCTTTGAGGCTATCTTACCGGTATTATGTTATCTTCCAAATAAATTCTATGCATGCAAACTTCGGGTGCAATCCCCCTCATGTCTTTGTAGTCCAACTCAAAATCAATTTGATGTTTGACTAGTATTTCTTTCAACTTGTCCTCTTGAATAGTTGACAACACATGGTCAATGTTCAACCTTCTACCAGGTGCTACCACTATTTGTTTGACATGAGTTTCCTTGCTACCTACAAGTGGATATTCTATTAGAATATGTGAGGATTATCCTTGGAAAAAGTGTGTTAAGTTTCATCCTCTATCTCATATAGGGCCATTAATTTTTGAAGCAATGACAAGGTATCAAAATTTAAAACTTTATAATTTGGTTCTCCCAACATATCAATGGACTGTGCAAGAGGATAGATGACTAAGTTTTTTATATCCTGTCCATATTAGATTGTCATTTATCCTATCCTAAAACTTATGTAAGTGTCAACTATGGCCAACCAAGAATAACCTAATATAAGTGGATAACCACCCAATCCAGATCTATATTGTAAGACTAGAAAATCTATTGGATACTCTCATGCATCTACTATTACAATAACATATTTTAGCATTCCCTCTAGGAGTACTATAGATTTATCAGCCAATTGTAGAACTATTTTGGTTGGACTCATATTTATGAGTTGCAATTTTTGCATTGTTTCTTAGAGCATGATATTTATAGCAACTCCTAGATCTACTAATGTGTTGGGTAACCTTAAGCCTACAATTTGAATTATTAAAATTGGGCTTCCTGGATCAGAGTACTTGGGGTGGTAAGTGTTTCCTAACATTAAATCAGCCAACTAACCTACCACATTAACTGCTTTTGATGGTTTCCTTTCGGGTTTCTTAAGACATAACTCTCTAATAGTCTATGTAGATTGGCACATCTCTTATGGCTTGATAAAGGGGAATCATGACTGTGAGGTTTTTCAACCCTTTCATGATGTCAAATTATGTCTGCATTGGCTTTCTAGGTTCTTGTAATCTCTTGGGGAAGGGTGGAACCCCTTAATTTTTGTTTTTTTAGCAATTATATTTTCTTCCACCTCCTCTATCGAAGGTGGTTGCTCTTCTACCTCTACTTCTACATCCTCTTCCTCCACTACTACAGGTTTTGGATCTACTCCTAATTGCCTACTTGATCTAAGTTATAAAACATTGCAATCTACACTAATATGATACATGGGGAACATCTCTGCATCTACCTGATATGTGGGCTGATTTATCTTATTGTTTGGATTTGGAGTTGGTTGTACAGGTAGATAATTTGGCCTGGAAGTAGGAGGTGCCAACAAACTAGGCTGCAGTGGGGTTTATGTTGTGGTTTATGAAGGTGAAGTCAATGTATTTTAATTCCACCATTGTGGTCCAGCTTTCAAGTATGGCATCCATGGATAAGGTGTGAAAGGAGTAGACCCTTGGGTGGAATTCATCCAAGGTGATTGAACCCACCATCCCATGTTGGGTGGTTGAGTTTTCCCTTGGTTCATAAAATTGGATCCCCCATAGGGTGGTCCTCCTCCTAGCATACTATTTCCCATAGGAAACTATTTCTAGTTTCTCCTATTACCCCTAAAATAAGTTTTTGCTACTTTAGGTTCCTCTTTTATGTTTGTTATTTGTGGGCACAACCTCATTTTGTGATCCTTTTGATAAATGGCACACACTCTCATTTTATTTTTTTGATACTCATTCTTGGAGTGTTTTCTTCTATATCTTGGGAAGAAAAAGGCTAGTGTTGCTTTATTTTCCTTCTTCTTTTTCTAAAGTAGGATTGTGTCTAATTGAAGTGCAAGATATGATAGCATATCACTCTTCATGTCTTCCAGCATATTACCTATTTTTGCCTTGGTTATGGAGGTTGTGGTTTTTATTCCTTGGTTGATGGGTTTACCCTTTCTTCTTGAATAATTTTGACATAACTATCAAATATCTGGTATTTGGTGTTGGTAAATTTCACCTCCCAATAAAAAATTTAAGGCCTCTAAGGATTCATTTGTGAGCCCCCTTAATAATATGCTTCTCAAGGATTTCTCACCTAGTTTTGCATGGGGTGATCGTTGAAGATTGAAATTAAATCTATCCCAATAATCTTCCAATGACTCTTCCTCTCTTTGGGACATATCTAGGACTTCTTCCCTAGCATCTCGTGTCCAACCAAAATCTTGGTATTGTTCTAGGAAAAAAAAAGCATGTCCTCCTAGGTGGTAATGTGTTTGTTCCCCAAACTAATAAACCAATGTAATGTTGAATCATCTTGTGCAGAAGGAAACAATTTTAGTTATTGGACATCAAATTTATAGTCCACTGATCTGCAAAGTACATAAAATTTGAAAACAAATAGATCAGGTTCCTTAGGTGGTAGTCCTCTAAATGTAGTAAGATGTGTGGGAGAGATGTGTTTCATTTTGGTCTCTCCTCTTTATTCCTTAGTTGGAAAATAAAAATTGGTTGAAGCTGCTTCATTTTCAACCATAGTTCTAGGTAATGTAGGGTCTATCCTAGCTACTTCTAAGGCAACTAACAAGGCATCACACTCATTTTTCTTGTATTCTAACAATAGTCCTAAATATAAATATGAAATAGTTTTGTCTTCAACTACCTTCCACCATTGGGTAGTCAATAAATCCCTCTCGACTCTTATGTTTTCTAACAAAGATCCTAAATCAAAACTTGAAGCAAATCCCTCTTCAAGATATTTCCCCCTTAGATTGGTTTTAAAGGAAATTTTGTCTAGCTATTGGATTAATATGCCAAGGTATCTTAGGTGGAGATGATGGTGCAACTTTAGGAAGTGTTTTAGATGCTTCAGAAGGAATATTAGAAGATATTTTAGGTGGTTATGGGGTGACCTCTACCCTTTTAATAAAACATCCATCTGGTCCTCTTAATCATGGTGGACTCATACATTATAAGGTAATGGATCTATGGGTAAGGTAACCTGAATGGTTATTTTCTGGTTGATTGACCTATAGATCTTAAATACTATAGTTGGTACTCCTTGACAATGGTGCCAAAATGGTGAGCAAAAATTGATGTTTCTAAAAATAGTTATTTTGCTTCCATTTAATTTATCAATCTAGGAGTTTGTAAACTTGTTGAGTACCTATGCAAAATATATGCCTATAGAATTTGGGAAGATGAGTCCTATGTGTCACTTGGTTTGGGGGGTGTATGTTGTTCGTGTAGTTCAATTCATCCAAACCAACAATAAGTAAATATAGGAAAATAAATACTAACTAAAACTATAGGAAAAGTAAACTAAATTATCATTATCAAACACATGATTGAAAGGAAATTTATAGAAAGCAAACACACAACTGTAATTGAAATTGTAGAAAATAAACTCACTTGCAAAAATAAATTAAATAAGAAAATAAACACACTTGCTGAAATAAATTGAACAAGAAAATAAACACACTTTCTAAAATAAATGAATGTAAAAACAGGGGAGGAATACTTCCTGGACTGGATCTAGGTTCCTCTAGACATCCGCCCAACTAATTCACACAATTGTTGTTCTGAACATGTAAATACAAATAACACTCGAGAATTTTATTAAAATATTGCAGTACAAAATAACAGTCAGGTTCAGGATCCTTCGCTTTAGGGGTGGCCTATGTTTTATATAGAATGCAACCATCCCTTGTTACAGAATTAGACTTTTCTAATTAATCATTTCACATGATTCGCTATGGCTAGTTTGTGCATAGTTTTATTTGGCATCTAATATAAGAGCAACTATGCTAAAATTAATATTTTTGAGTTAACAATAGCGCTCCCTAAGTTTGTACAACAATTTATTTCTAAACTTATGCATATTATTCAATTCAAATAGTCAACACTCACTTTATTTTGTCAGATATAAGTATTTATTAGCCTATCGCTAGAATACAGACAACTTTTCAACCTATCACCAGGATAAAGGCACCGCATAAAGCCCCTTTCCATTTCTCTAAGATTTATTATTCTTTTTAGTCATCAAAATATAGGTACACGATCTATCATCAAAATATAAGCATCTTCTGACTTGTTTCTAGAAGATAGGTGCTTGTTCTATCATTGGAATATAGGCATCATCTAGCCTATGACTGGGAGATAGGTACTTTTTCTATTGCTAGAAGATAGATGCTTTCCCTTTCACAAGAAGATAGATGTCTTTCAGCCTATGGTTGGGATACAAGCCCCATATCTTAGAAAAATTAGATACCTTTTTCCAACACTGATATCCACGTCAAGCATCACATTGTTCCGTAAGTGCATTTACATATGTCATCCAATGCCAGGTCCATGTGGGGCCTTGACTAAAAGGTGTAAAAAACAAAAAAGTATTGCATCTACACACATTTGCCACTAAAAAACTAGTTAAGTATAATACATCAATTTCTATTAAATGCATGCAATAATTTCATAAAAATACATCTCTAGTTTTAATAATTTCATACAAAATCCCATTAAAATATGTATGAACAATGAGCAATTTTGGTGGTCATCAGTGCTAATGATGAACAAACAAGCCATCTATTCTTTCAATGCTTGTTCTCTATGAAAGTTCTTAACTCTATTTTTTATTTTTTGGAACTGAGTTAGGTCGTACCGAGTTTTCTTGTTGATGTTTGCACTCAATGGTCATCTCCTTTTTACTCTTCAAGGTTGAAATGTTTTTGGGATTTATTTTTGCCACATCTTTTCTGGTAGGAATAGAAGGAGAGGAATAGTAGAATTTTTAAAAACTTCAAAAGATATCCTACCTTTTTTTGTGCTAGAGCCTTGGATTCCCCCCTAGAGAATATGTCCTCTTTGGATTTGGATGAGGGTATATTTTAGGAGGCTAAGCTTAAAATAAAAATTAACTTTCAATTTAGCAATAGGGTTTTTGGTATTCCTGGTCCTAATCCGCATGCCCTTGTGAGGTGGGAACCTCCTTCTTCGAGGTTTGGGTTAAACTAAACTTTGATGGAGCTTCAAAGGGTAATCCTGGTAATGCTAGTACTGGTGGGGTGCTTAGGGATGATAGAGGTGGGCTTCTACTGGCATATGCCAAATTCTTAGATATCCAAACTTACCATGTTGTAGAGGCCAGAGCTCTTTACCAAGATATCCTACTTGTGGAGAATATGGGGTACCAAAAAGTTTACATTTAAGAAGACTCACTTAATATAATAAACTTGGTCAAAGGTGATTCAATCTCCGATAGGAATATTGAGGTTGTGATTATGAAATCTAGGCAGCTTCTTCAGGCTACAGAGTATAGGGAGATAAATCATATCTTTTAAGAAGGAAATTGCCATGCTGAATTTATGGTAAAATTGGGTATAAGTCTCAATGGTTTGTCTATTTGGAGAGATAATTTTCTTGAAGGCCTTCTTCAATTGGATTTAGTGATGCATGCTTCTTGATGCTTTGTAATATTTTACTATTTATAAAGAAAGGTTTTATACGCAACCATGTGGGAGTGTAGGTTTGCTTGGAAGCTTGTCTACGTTATTTTAATTTATTTCTTGTAACAAGTTGTAGCTGGTTCACTTGGTGATGGGTGTCCAGTTGTAGTACTTTATAGTTATTTTTGTCCATGTGTTGCTAGTCTTAGACCAAGTTTTGCAGGGCTTCTTCTATTTTAAAAGGTTTGGGGACCCTTTCAAAACCCCTTCTATATCTAATCAAAAAATGGGTCACTCGTAACAGTGCATAAGGCAAGAAATATAAGCCACCAATTCAACAATTCAAGAAAAATAACTAGGTAAGTATCAGGTAATTTTTTTCTATATTTTTACATTATTTGCAATGTTTTTGTACTTTTCTAATGTTTTTTTTTTGTATTTTGCATCAACAATAGGTCCAAACCAACATTTTTTAATTTTTTTTTTAATTTTTATCATAGTGTTTCATTTATGTTGTGTTGGCTATTGCATATTGCTATTTTTATTTTTTCCTAAGGACTCATGACTAACTATCCCTTTTACCATTGCTTACTTTTTTCAGGGAGGGTCAATATGTATTTGTAAAAAAATATTCAAAACTTATTTTTAGGTGGTGGAGAGCTCCGTCCTCCTAATATAGGTTAGGGATTGACTAAATAGTCCTTGGGTAGGATGGTGGTGAGCCATGTTGGCCAAATATTTTGATTCCCTTCTAAAGTCCATTTTTATTGCTTTTTGCCATCTTCTTCTAGATATTTTCCTTCATTGGACTTTTTTTCCTTTCCTATGATGTGATGTTGTTATAAATCTTGGCGTTAGGATTAGGTAGTTAGATATAGTTGTAACCAAGATAAAATAATTCATATTTTTCTCAAATTCTAAAATTACCATAAAATATGTGAATAGTTAAATATGATTTTTCTATTTTTTTATTCTCTTTTTATTAAGTCTAACTTTGTTGATGAATGTTTTATCTCAAGATAGTTTGTAAAATTATATATGTTAGATAATTTTAAATTTTTAATCATAATTCAATTGTTCGATATTTTTTTGATTATGATAAATTTAAATTTCATGATCACAATTTCCCATTTTGTAGTATTGTTAAATATAATAAAGCAACAATTTCCACCATAGACATTAAGATCACAACTTAAGGGGGCAATTGCAGAAATCACAAATCAATAAAATTTAGGGTTTGATGAAAGTGTCATTTTAGTTGACTCATGTTCTTTATTCTATTTTGAAATATATTACTATTTAGTTAACCATTTAGACAAGTGGCATAAGATGTTGATTGATGTTACACCTTATTATCTAGCTAGACATATTTTTGAGACAAAGTTTTCTCTAAAATTTGAGGCTGGGATAGTCATGACTTTTTTTGTTGAAGGTGTAGTAGCAATTAGAGCTCCATCCTAGCCCACATGTCCTTGTTATTCATACTTTTAAGAATTACTCTAAAGCCCTATCTTACTGGAAAGTTAAGGGATAAGAAAATATTTTGTTTCCCTGTATAATGATGATGATATTAATAGTTACTTATTAGATCTGTTTAAAATTAAAATATCATTAATTTGTTTTAAAATAAGAAAAAAAATCAAGTGGCATTAGCTCAACCAGTTAGATTCCTCAATGTTTAAAGAGGATACCAAGGTTCAAATCTTTCCAAACAATATATGGATAATATCCAAGCTTTGTTGTAATACCACTATGTGGTGATGATGTAATACAGGTGAAGCCCATTTCAATCCCATGTAACCAATTGAAAAAAAGAATAAAAGCAAAACAAAAAACTATTAAAGAGTCTACCACTTAAAGTTATATCTTGTATTGTAGGCATGACATAACAATACCATCACTAATATTCTAGTCTAGTGGAAAATATTACAACCAAAGGATGCCACATGGAAATCGCTTCATCATATACAATAGTAGTTTCCTCCTCTCAAGATTTGAGGGAAAATATTCTTAAAGGAGAAGGGTATGTTAGGACCCCATCCTAACCTTATTATATAATAGGTTTTTTTGTACATCCATAGAGACAACTTATTTTTCTGCTTTTTATGGTATTAAAGCTATTTTAATTTTTGAGGTTAGAATTCTTTCTTTATGTATTTCTTTGAAAAATGGTAATAAAACTAAAAATATGATAAAATATTAATTTTATTCTATTTTTGACTTATTCATATGTTGCTTGGTGATTTTTTCCATTGCTATCCTTTTCTAATTATTACATTATTCTTTTTGTATTTTTTTATTTTATCATGTGCCATTTGCTAATAAGGGGTATCCTAATTTCCTATATTTTCATTGTCTCAATGTTGTGCCTTATTTGCAAGGGGTACCATACCATGATTTTTTTTATCATTGTGATTTCATCTTCCTTTTATTGTACTTGCATTTTTTGTGGTAGTACCAATTACTTAAAGTGTCATAAAAAACTACCTTAGCTTAGGTTCATGCTATCTTCCATATGGTATACAACAAGAATACTAAGGCAACATTCCAAGAATCTCAAAAAAAAGAAAAATAAAAAATGAATATCACTTGTGACTATGCATAGGGCAAGAAATAAAGAAGGCCACCCATTCAACAATTCAAGTAAAATAGGGAGTGAGTGCAGATGAAAGTGAGTGTGAGTGCGAGCGAAGAGTGAGTGCAACCAAAAGCAAGTGTGAGTGTGAGATGGGAGTGAGTGCAATCGAAAGTGAGTGTGAGTGTGATCCAAGAGTGAGTGTAGCTAAAAGTGAGTGTGGGCATGAGATAAAGTAAGGAGGAAGTGTGAGTAGGAAATAAAGAAGTAGAAAGCAAAGTGTGATCAAGGAACAGATGCTACTTCATTTTCTAGATCTTAGGAGAATTTAAAGGATTCATTTGAAGAAAATCTATGTAACATGGAAATAAATTTATTTGTGAAAGTCCTTATTAAAATTATGGATGTCCAAGTTGAAAATATGGATTCCCTAGATAGAAATAATAGGAAGAGTGAATCTATGGGAAACCCAGTCCAAGTAGTAAATTTACACCAAAAGTGATTATCAAGGATGAGATGATTGAGCATGATATAATGGTTCTTAAAACCAGAGGGTTAATATGTAATTTTTATGGATACTAGCTATGTTTTTTGAGATTCAAAATTGGATCAAGTGGAAGTGGAGATTAAATTCGAACTACTTCATGAATTTTCTTCCAAAAGGATTTTTCCTCATTATTTTCTTTAGTTCAAAAAGAAGGGATAAAATAATGGATGAAGGTCTATGGTTTAAGATCAAAGATGCATTATATTTGAGACCTTGGAGTGAGAATTTTTTGAATATACAAAAACTATTAAAAGGTTTATGATATGGATTAGGCTTTTTGGACTTCCTTATCAACTCATCAATAAGGAGGTTTTGAAAAATATTGGTAATACTCTAGGTGAATTTATCTAGGAGGGACCAATTACTAAGGAGATAAGGCATGCTATATACACTTGAATATGTGTTACCAAACCTTTACTATAATCAATTGTGATTAAATAAAAATCAAGATAATGTGATCAACAAGTGGATTATGAAAACATTGTATTTCAATGTCGTAAATATCATGAAACCAGGCACATGGCAAGAGATTGCAAAGTGAAAATAATGGAGGAAGAGATAGAAATGTTTGGGCATGAGGGTAGCTTCAATTTGAAACAAGGAGATCACATCACAGAAGAAGCTAGGTCAAATCAAGGATTTTCCACTCCCAAGAAAGTGGGTAGAAAAATTCCTTTACATCATCATATGGCAAAGGCCATTACAGTTCACTCAAATAAGCCATTATAAGAAAAAATGATATGGGATATGAGGAAGTATATTGTGCAGGTTAAAATATAGTAGCTAAAGGTGTGAAGGAAGAGAGGAAGCCAAATTTTAAAGCAAAGGAATATGGGGAGGAAGTTTTTAGAGCAAATGAGGTGAAGGAAGTCAAGCTTAATCCAGGTAAATCACCTTTATTATCCTCAAGTAGCATAAACTTCTCCTTACAATAAAATGAAAGTAGTGCAATTGTATTCCTTGCACTTTAGGATTTCAAGAGCAGTATAGTAAAGAAAATATTATGGAGGATATCCAAGGAAATTTAGGGTTTCCAGGACAACATAAGAAAGTAATGACTATGGAGGATCATCTATGTAGTTTAGATTTTTTAGGGTAACATAAAAAAATGCTAATGAGGCAACATAAATATTTAGAAGATAAGTCTCATTATGAACAATATGAAAAATAGAAAAAATAGAATAGATTGATGAAGATGAGAGTGTTGGTGGGAATGGAAGAAGGAGAGGAAGACCATCAAATTAGGAAAAAAGAGAAAAATAAACTCAAAAGGATATTGATATGGAAAGCCAAATAAAAATATCACAGGTGTTAACAAGAAGTGGGACTAAGCCCACTAATAAAAGTCAAAAGTATTGATGATGAAAATGATATAATGGAATATTAGGAATATGAATAAAACCCTTAAAAAAGAGTTATTAAGAAATTAATAGGTTGTTATAGTCCTGAGTTTATTTTAATACAAGAAAAAAATTAAGCAGTGAGGAATGTAAGGATGCTTTTAAGAAGATTTGAAAGATGGATTATTGATTAGCAGTTTCTTCTATATAAGTTTCATGTAGTATTGCAATAATATGGGACAAATACAAATGGGATGGACAACTATTAGAAGTTGCTAGATTATTTTGTATAAAAGAGGAAAACATAAAAGTTGGGGTTATAAATGTATATGCTCCAACTATAGTTACTCCTCATTAAAGATGTTGGAAGGACCTTAGCATATTTTTATCAAATATAATGATGATTCATTGTGATCTATGGATTCTTTGGGTAATTTTAATATCGTTCTATCTCATTTGGAAAAGAAGGTTGGCATTCCAGTATGGTCTAAATCCATGCAAAATTTTGCTTCATTTGTCAAGTCAAATGAACTTTGGGATGTTACTACCTCAAGTTTTCAATACACATGGGATATTAGATGAATTAGGAAAAATCATATAACAAAAATACTGGATAGATTCTTGCTATCCAATAAGTGGCTACAAAAAAGTATACAATCTCTTCAGATATTTTATTGTGAGTAGGATAAGATCACAAACCCATTCTTTTGACTTGTGAGTTACCTAATAATGGTCATCCAAAGCCATTTTGCTTCCAATCTATGTGGCTTCAAGACCCTGATTTTTTCTAGATGGTTATGTTATGGTGGGATGAATCAAAATTTGAAGGATCGTGTATGTACACGTTTATTGAAAAGTTGAAATATTTAAAGTTGCAAATGAATATATGGAATGCTAAATATTTTGGTAACATTTTTAAAGAGGGAGGCAGGATACCTCCTTCTCTAGGCGAGAGGCCACCGGTTCAAAATTACTTCTCTCCCTTGCTTCCTTTAAGGTGATCCTGGGTGGATTCCCTTCTTGGCTTCCTTGGAGGTGTCCTTGGATAGATTTACTCATTTTTATCCCTATTTTTTGGTGTTGGCTGGGCTAGAGTGCATGGGCTTCTTTGATGCAGATCAATAGTGCCTATTTGGTGGTGGTTAATCCTTTGCTTGTTGTTGCATGAGGTGGTTCAGTGGGCCTTTTCTCCATGTTTTTGGGTGGTATTTAGGGTGTGGCCAAGCACTTTATTGATGTGGAGGAGGATTTTTTTGGATGACCTCCTGGTCTAGCAACAGTGGAAAAGGGTAGTGCGACCCTGTGTTATCTATTTGTGAGGCAATTGATAGACCTCTTTCTTCATGATTTTTTATGGTCTTTGGAGGGGGACGAGGAGATTTATCATTGCCCATAGAGGAGGGTTTTTGGAGATCACATTTTAGTTTGATAGCCTTGAGCCTTTGTTCATTTGGTGAGGAAGCCTCTACGAGCATCTCTTTTGTCTTGGTTGGGATAGACCTTGTACTTTTTTTATGGTCATAGCTAAGATATTCTTTGTTGGCTTCTTAAGCATGTCCTTGGGTGATCGAGGGTCTCTATTTTATATGAATTGGATCATGATCCTTTGAACCCTATCTCCTACAGTTTTTGAGGTCTTGGTTGGGGACCTAGTGCTTCCACATTGACTTTATGGGAGGTTTCTTGGGTTGGCTTCTAGATAAGATGTTTAGAGGGGTCCCAATATGTGGTGGTTCTAGTGGTTTGCATCTTCCAAGTTATTATTCATAGTTGATTATTTTTTTAGCTTCCCTAGCTCTATGTTCTAGCAGATGATCATGTGGAGTGTTGTTCTGCTTGTCAAATATTTCGTGTTTGTGTGGTTTCTCCTAAGTGGGAAAAGCTATTTTAATTTTTCTATGTTTAGGGAGACCTATCTCTATGGATGTAATGTTTTCTCCTGGGTGAGAAAAATATTTTCAAACTATTGTGTACAGTGAGGCTCATCTCTGTGGTTGTGATCCTTGGACAAGATAACCTATTTTAAATTTTAGGTGGTGTGGGGTTTTCTTGGTTTTTTTGGAATCCTAAGGTTTTATCCTAGGAAGGAAAACCCTTTTCAAATTATTATGTGCAAAGAGTTTTGTCTCTATGATAGTGAAGGTTTTCTTGGGTGAGAAAATCTATTTCAAATTTCTAGTGGCACAAGTTTTTCCTGGTTTGTTGGAAAATCAAAATTTTCATTTCGATTTTTGTTCAGAGTTAGTTTTGAGGAGATCATCTCTAGTTTTTTGAGGCCTTATATGGAGATAATCACCCTATTATTTCTTAACACTAGGAGGCTATTCCTTTTGTATTTCCTCTTTTTAAAAGGTTTGGGGGCCCTTTCAAAACCCCTTCTTTAAACCAATAAAAAAACATTTTAAAGAAAAGAAAGAATTTGAATCTAAGCTCAAAATTTTACAAGAGATAGTAGAAATTAATGGAATTAATTAGGATTCTTATGTGAATGAAAAATAATTACTTTCTAATTATCATAATGCATTGAAAAAGGAGTTATATTGGTTCCAAAAATCTATAGAGAAATGGCTCAAGGAAGGAGATAGAAATACATTTTTTTCATGCTATAGAAAAAAAAAATATTTTTTGTTCATCATATCAAAAATATTATAACTCTGATCAAGTGGTATTAGCTCAACTGGTTAGATTTATCAACACTTAATGAGGTGATCAAGGTTCAAATATTGCCAAACAATACATGAATAATATCTAAGCTTTGTTGTAATACCACTATATGGTCATGATGTAATATGGGTGGGGCCTGTTTTAATCCCATATAACCAATTAAAATAAAATAATAAGTGACATCAATGCTACTTTTATTACCTTGGTTCCCAAGAAAGGTGACACAAAATATTTTGATAATTTTCATCCAATAAGGTAATATGATTTATAAGATCATTTTAAAAATTATGGTAAATAGGTTGAGGGGCATTCTAGGGTATCTTATCTCAGAGGAATAAGGCATCTTTGTTCATAATAAAAAATTCTTGATGGTATAATTATTGCACAAGAGGACATACATTATATTCATTCCATGGAAAAATTGGTTATGCTTTTGAAAAATTAGATATGAAAAAAGCATATGATAGGGTTTATTAGAATTTTTTACACGCTATTCTAAGAAAATTTGGATTTTATTATAGTTGGTGTGAGTAGATTAAATGTTGTTATAGCACTGCAATATTTTTTATTTTGATTAATGGTTCTCCTACTAGTTACTTCAATTCATCTTATGGACTTCATCAAGGTGATCCACTTTCTCCTTATCTATTAATTATTCTGGTGGAAGCATTAAAGAGAGCCTTTTAAAAGGTAAAAATAGAAGGAAAGATAAAGTGTATTCAAGTTGCAAAAAATGGTCCCTTCGAATATCATCTCCAATTTGTTGATGATTTTTTTTTTTGGCCATCCCTCAATCAATGAGGCCATGAAGTTTAAATCAATATTATCATGCTATGAGAAGGCTACTAGACAATTGGTAAATGCTACAAAATCTAGTATTTTTCATTAATATTGCCCTTTATTTACAACAGATTATTATGAATATTTTAGGGTTTAAAATTGAAAAATTCCTATCAAACTAATTGGGTATTCCTTTGTCTCATAAAGGAAATAAAAAGGAGCAGGTTACAAAGGTAAGTTCTTTTTTGGATAGAATGAAAGCTTACTTGGCAAGTTAGAAAGGTAAGTTCTTAACTATTACATGAAGGCTACAACTCATAAAGACTACATTTCAATTCATTCATGTTTATAAGATGTCACTTTCAAGACTTCCAACAAGTATTGCATCAGAAATTGATAAAATTCAAAACGACTTTCTATGGAAAGGTTGTGAGGAAAAATTTAGGTTTCCTCTTTATAAGTGGGATAGGGTTTACAAAGGAAAGAATATTGGAGGAGTAGGATTGTGAAATTGTAGACTTATAAATTTGGCATTAGGAGCAAATATTGGGTGGAGATTATTTAGAGATCAAAGAAAGAATTGGGTAAAAATATTACTTTAAAAATATATAGGTTCTCTTGATGCAATGAAATTATTTAGGAAAATAACTCTACCCAAAGAATCGTCAACATGAAAATTCATATTAGAGAGTTTGCAATTGCTAAAGAAACACATTATATGGCCAGTCAATGAGGGGAGTTATGCAAATTTCTGGTATGATGCTTGGTTGAAGCCTTATCCTCTTATCTATGGCTCAAAATGGCAACCATTGGCTCAAGAATATCTAGTATGTAAAGGTCCAAATGTTAAAGACTATATTATCATGACCAAAAAATCCAGATCATAGATTTATTATAGTAACTTAGTTGAAGGAGAGGATCTCAAACAAATTGCATATGAACTTCAAAATATGTTTCAAGAGTTTTATTTACCATTTTGTACACAAAATGATGAGTTGATTTGGAATTTATCAAAGGATGGTGGATACACGATCAAGTTGGGATATAAGGATTTAGAATAATAAAAATTTCATTCTCCTAAATTTTTTCTTGGAAGAATGTTTGGTCATAAGAGGCTTTCCTAAAGGTCTCAACATTTATTTGGTTAGTAGGTCAAAGTAATATTCTTACAGGAGAGTATACAGAGAAGAGGATAGAAGAGGATATTATGGACCCTTCAAATGTGTCTTGTGTGAGAAGGATTTAGAAACATCAAACCATTTACTTCTTCATTGTCCATTTGCTCACACCATTTGGGGTTATGGGGTAGCTCCATCAACATTGAAAGAGTTGATACAAGTTTGGATTACTTATTTCAAAGCTAAAGCATTATGTATTCTTTGGAGGATTGGCCATTTTATTATTTGTTGGAATTTATGGATTGAAAGGAATAACATAATTAAAAAAATAAATCTCAAACTCATGCTTAAGTTTGGAATTGTATTATTGCCTCTCTTGCATAATGTCTAAAAATATGGTTCTCATCATAAGAAGTCTCAATTACAGAAAAAGAGGTGCTAATAACTTGGATATAAGATCTGGACATACATGGAAGATTCATTTGTGACAATAGAACTAAAACAAAGGATCTACTTTGATCTATGGTAAAATGTAATGTTCAAAAACTGGGGTTATCAAAATTAATTTTGATGGTGCTTCTAAAGGAAATCTAGGAAAATTTGGTGGAGGTGGTGTTTTTAGAAATAGTGAAGGAAAAATTCTTCTCACTTATTCAAAATCATATGGAACTTCAACTAACAACTATGTAGAGGCTAGGACACTTCTTACAAGGATTAAAATTGTAGTAGAAAAAGGATGGAAATATATTTCAATTGAGGGGGACTCATAAATTATCATCAATGTTATTAACAAAAATGGATGTGAAGACTAGATAAAAAATAATATTATTGTTGTTCATTACCTATTACTAGCAACAATCTCTTGGAAGTGTGAGCATATTTATAGAGAAGGAAATTAGGTAGTAGATAAAATTAGTGAATTGAGGTGTTGATTTTCATCCTGATGAAATTTATATTATAGAATAAAACTGGCTAAGTGTGATTTTATATCTTAATAAAAATAATGTTAAGAAACTGATTGTGGAAACACAGCACTTTGAGGAAGTTGAATATATTTAAGAGAAAAAAAATGAAAAAATTGTGATAAAAAGGTATGCTGCAACAAATGTAATATTTTGGTATTTTGATGGGAGTGGCCCCCAATAGAAGCCACATATAACTAACTTATTAAAAAACAATTCAAGTAAAATAAATAGGTAAGTATCGAGTAAGTTTTTCTCTATTTTTATATTATTTGCTATGTTTTTGTACTTTTATGATGTCTATTTTATTTTAGGATAGGTTCAAACCAACATTTTTTTTTTTACTTTTGCATTGTAGCATAACATTTTGTTTATGTTGCTTTGGCTATTTCATATTGCTATTTTTTATTTTCTAAGGACTTGTGATTAGAGATCACTTCTATTGTTGCTTATGATCCTTAGGGATGGTCAATATATATTTATAAAAAAGCATTAAAATTTTATTTGTAGGTGGTGGACAACTTTGTCCTCCTAATATAGGATAGGGGTGGACTAATTTTATTAGTCCTTGGGTAAGATGGCGGTGAGAAATGTTGGCCAAATATTTTTATTCCCTTCTAAAGTCCATGTTTGTCACTTTTTGCCATCCTTTTCTAGCCATTTCCCTTCATTGGATTTTTTCCCTTTCCCATGATATAATGTTGTTGTGAATCTTGATATTAAGATTAGGTAGTTGTAGATAGCTGTAACCAAGATAAAAACTTCAACATATTTTTTCTCAAATTCCAAAATTACCATAAAAGATGTGATCATGATTAAATATAATTTTTCTATTTTTTATTCTCTTTTTATTAGTATAAGTTTATTGATTATTGTGTGATCTCAAGACTATTTATCAAATTGGATAAGTTAAATAATTTAAATGTTCAATCTTTGTCTAATTATGTTAAATTTAAATTTCTTGATCACGATTTTTTATTAGGTCTTGTTAAATCTAATAAATCAACAATTTCCATATTTCTTTCATAGATGTCAAGATCAGAACTTAAAGTGTCAATTGTGGAAATCACAAATCTATAAAATTTAGGGTTTGATGAAAGTGTATTTTTATTTGAATCATATATTTATTTTTATTTGAAATATTTTTCTATTTACTTATGAGGCAAATAGGTGGCATAAGATGTTGATTGATCTTACATCATCTTATCTAGCTAGACACCTTATTGAGGCAATTTTTTCTCTAGAATTTGAGGTTAGGATATTCATGCCTTCTTTGATTAAGGTGTACACACAATTAGAGCCTTATCTTGGCCCATATATCCTTGTTATTCATACATTTTAGAATCACTCTAAAGCCCTATATTAATGGAAATGCAAGGGATAGGGAACTATGCTCTTTCTCTTTAATGATAAAGATATTAATAGTTACTTTATAGGTTTGTTTAAATTTAAAACATCATTAAAATATTAAAAAACAAAAAGACTATGAAAGAGTGTAGACATGGAAAATTGACCCACTAATATGAGTTATTTTTCCTTAGTTTTTTGATGATATAAATTTTATCTCATTCTGACATTGTTTGGTCCCCCAAACTACAAAAAAAACTGCACATGGGTCTAGCTATCTCAAAATCATGATCGACCCTTGTGGGGTGCAATTTTGGCAAGTTAGGATTTTCAAAAAACCCTAACTTGCCAAAATTGCATCCCACAAGAGTTGATCATAGGAAAACCCTAAATTTTAGGATGACTTCTCTAGGGTTTTCCCGCCATTTTCTTTTTCTTCTTCCAAGACTCTTATAAATAAAGGGGTTTGGATCCCTTTTTGGACACATTATGCTCAAAATATCCTAGAAATATAATATTTGTGACCTCTTATATGTTCAATATTATCTCTTCTACTTGCGAGCTCTCCATGACTTTGTTTTCTTTTCTCCATATTTATCTTGTGTGATCTTGGGCTTAGCTATTAGTGGAAAGCAAGTGACAATAGATCGTGCACAAAGGAAATACTCTTTAGCTCCATCAACACCAAAGGAGAGAGGCTTGCCCTTTGGGTTCTTTGGCTTCAACCTTTTTGCTTCTCCATTTTTGCTATAGCTTAAGTATTTAAGTTTTAGTATTGCATTTATTTTCTATCCATTACTATTTTAGATAGGGTTTTATTTTATTATCTACATTTACATTTGTTGTAGAATACATTCTTGTGCATTCTTGGGAAGTTAGTTTATTTACTTCTATTTTAGATAGGGTTTTAGTTTATTTTTGGCATTCATTTTTTGTGTTATAGAATACATTTTAGATTTATTTTGTGCATTTTTGCTGCACTAGAATCCATTTTTGTACATTTATTTTAGTTTAATATTTTATGTAAACTTCTTTTGCATGTTATTTCTTGTGTTTTTCATTTATTTAAAATAATTGCATTTCTATTATTTATTTATTTTTGGTAATTATTTTAATACATTAACAGTGGGTTTTTATAGAGGATCCCAAAACCTTATGTACAAAATTAGCCATATTTCTAATGATGCATCATACCTCTTGGTTGTAACAATAAGCCTAATTGCAAGTAAAACCATCCTAATGCTAAAGACTTGGAAACTATAAAAAGGGCTTTTAGGCCTGGAAACCCAACGAAAAATAAACAGGACAAAACCGAAGGAACACCAAGTAGAGCCCGAAGCAATGAAATGAGGAAAGAAAAACAGACAAGACACCATGGAGAACTAAGTAGACAAAATTGCCATGCCACACCAAAACTTGTCGGAGGGGGCTTTACAAAAATTGCGCAAGGAAAGCATCATGAATGGATGTCTGCTCTGGCCAACCTTTCCACCTCGGATGGGAAGCAAGACCGCCACACGACCAAACACGTGGTCATGAGCCCTTTTTTGGCCATGTGGTCAGCCACGCGATTACCTTCTCTCAAAGTATGATTTGCTTTCCACCTACCACGATAGGAGAGAAGCATTCTTGCCTCGAGGATGATGTTGTAGACTTTCCAAGATGGATTTTTGGTTCCAAGAAGGTAATTCACGATGTTGAGTGAGTCACCCTCAATAATAAGAGGTCGAGGATCCTCATAGAGTATCTGAATACCTTTCAGAGTGCCTCAGGCTTCGGCATAGTGATTTGTCTAGGAGCCCAAATCTTCACAATAGGCCATCACAAGATTCCCATCATGATCTCTGACAACACCCCCAGCACCAGCGGGCCCAGGATTCCACTTAGCCGCTCCATAAAATTTTAATTTAATCCACCCCACGGGGGGTTTTGTCCAAACAATATTCCTTCGATAGGGCCCTTTAACAACCTCCAAAAATGGCTAGAGATTCATCATTTTAAGAATCGCTTCTTCGCTCGAAAGGTAGGGACGAGGACTGGGAACAGTAATAGAATTCTCGATGGCATAGGACAACATCCTTTGAGCAACAGAAGGGGGCCCTCTAGGAGCTCTACCAAAGATTCTGGCATTCCTCTCTAACCAAATTTGCCAAATTGAATGATGGAAGGAGGCCTTGAGGAGGAAGCGAAGTTTGGGATTCTTGAAAGTAGTAGGCCATTGGTGGAAAGCATCTCTGAGGGAACAGGAAGAGCACCATAGGATTTGGAAGGAGGATAGGACAATACTAAGAATAGAGTGGGAAAACAGGCAATGCAAGAATAAATGATCCCTTGTCTCGTAATCTGCAAGACACAAGTAACACCTGTTGGGGAAGGAAAAACCTCTCTTGTGAAGGTTGTCAATTGTTAATGCTTTATTGTGGAAAGCAATCCATGCAAAGAAGTTGATTTTAGGGATGACTCCTTTCCTCCACACATTATTCCACCTGTAGTCCAGAGAAGTCTTGGTGGTAAGAAACTCATAAGCTGATTTAACAAAAAAAGCCCATCCTCCGTACCACTCTAGATGATTCTGTCATTCCTCCTGGCAGAAGGAATTAAAATTGACTGAAGGATATTTGCAAGAAAGGTAACATCATTATTAAACCCCTCCACAACTGGAATCTTCCACCGAGGAAAACGGGTGCTCCGATCTATGAACTCTGCCACCCTGAGTTGGGAGTTAGGGTCAGTCAAACCTCTCAGCCCAGCGAGATCTACCCTTGACCCAAGGGCTTCTTCAGTAACCCACCTATCCTTCCAAAAGAAAATGAGGTTGCCATCACCCAAAATCTAACGAGCTCCCAAGCTGATCAAATTCTGGGTTTGGAGCACAGATTTCCAAAAGGTCGATGCCACGAAGGAGGTCTCAGCATCCAAGAAGGAAATGGGGCCAAGATACTTCTTTTTAACCAGCTTAACCCACTCCATCGGGTTGCTAGATAGAATCATCCAAGCATGCTTCGCTATCAGAGCCAAATTCATAATTCTTGATCTTCTCAACCCAGATCGCCTTGGTCTATCCTCGAACACACCTTGTCCCAGGAAACAAAGGGGAGTCTAGATTTCTCTTCGTTGCCAGACCATAGAAAGGTCCTCTGAATCTTCTCAATTTTGGATTGAACTGCAATCGAAAGCATGAACACCAACATGAAGTAGGTCGGGATCCCCTGAAGACAAGCTTTGGTAAGGGTGGCTTTTCTAGCTTGCGATAGGAGTTTGCCCTTCCAAGTTTTGATTTTCTTGTGAAGGCGCTCAAGAATCATGTTCCACATATCCCCACTCGCCTGCCCACTATAATATAGAGGCAACCCTAGATAGGATGTAGGCAGGGAATCAATAGTGCATTCAAGAATTCTAGCAATCCGAAGTTGCCTGCGTAGGGGAGTGTTAATAAAATAGATTTTGCTCTTGATGTAATTGACCTTTTGCCCTGCAGCTTGCTCATAATAGGACAGGATCCGCTTGAGTGATTTGGCTTGGGCAATGGATGCCCTAGTGGAGATGAGGGTGTCGTCCACAAATTTTTGATGAGTGATAGGATCAACTCTAGAAGTCGACAAAATGCCAAAAATCTTGTTCTGATGAAGAGCCTCTTTCATGGACCAACTCAGAACCTCCGCCAAAAGAATGAAAAGGATGGGGGATAAAGAATCACCCTGTCTGAGGCCTCTAGCACTTTGGAAATACCTAGCTAGGGACCCATTGACTAGGATAGAAAAAAAGGGAGTGGATATACAACTGTAGACAAGGTCAATCCAGTGGGGATGAAAGTCGAACTTGAGGAGGACTGCACACAAAAAAATTTAATCAACCCGATAAAAGGCTTTGTTCATGTTGAGCTTAAGAAATAGAGCAGCATTCTTGGAGTGGTAAGTGGAATTAAGGGTCTCATGGAAAGTGATGACACCATCAATAATGTTTCTACCTTTAACAGTGCTTCCCTGACAAGGATCAATCAAGATGGGGAGGACTGTTTTGAGTCTATTGGCTATAGACTTGGTAAGAATCTTGTAAAAAACATTGCACGAGCTGATGGGCCGATAGTTAGAGAAACTTTTGCAGGCAGGAGACTTAGGAATGAGGGCAAGAAAGGTGGAATTGAGTTTCGGGTGGATGGATCTGGAAGCTTGAATAACCTGAATAGCATCGCACACATTCAGACCCTCGACCTCCCACATGACTTGGAAGAATGGGGGGGGGGAACCATCGGGGCCAAGGGCCTTATATGGTTGCATGGAGAAAAATGCTTCCTTAATCTCGGATGAGGAAAAAGGTTCCAGAAGCTTAATGCTTACCTCATGGGGGACTTTAGTCGAAATATTGGCGAACAGAGATTTCTGGACCTGAAGGTTGCTATCCGGAGGAGTGCCAAGAAAATCCTAAAAAAAGTCAACCGCTTCGCTCCTGATTTCCTCTATCTCCATGGTAATGCACCCATCATTACAAGCCACTTCTATGATCTTGTTGGCCCCTCTATGCCTCATAGTAGACGTGTGGAAAAACCTCGTGTTGGTGTCTCCATTCTTCAACCAAAGGTCACGAGATTTCTAGCGCTAGAACGTTTCCTCCCTAGCGAGAATAGAATGAAAGTCCACCAAAATATTTCGCTCTTCCTCCCTGAGACCCTCAGTGTAACCTTCGAGTTCCATCCTTTCCTCCAAAACCTTCAGGTTCTCAGAGATGGATTTTTTGGACTCAAAAATATTGCCGAAAACCTCTTTCTTCCAAACTTTCAGCTTTTCTTTGACCATTTTGAGCTTTAGAGCTACCCTCTTAGGAGCATTTCCTTCCACCTTCAATTGCCACCATGTTGAAACCAAACCTTTGAAGTCCTTGTGGGATATCCACATGGATTCAAATATAAAGGGGGTTTTAAAAACAGGCCCATCATCCGCCTCCAAGAAAACAGGGTTATGGTCAGACCCAATCCTTGGAAGAGTCGAAAGGATAGCCCCGCCAAGGATAGGAATGGCTTCTTGGGACATAAAAAATCTGTCGAGCTTGACTTGAATAAAATCGCTCCCAATCCTTCTATTACTCCAAGTGAAGGAAGCCCCTTTGAGTTCGATGTCGAGCAAGCCATTAGTAGAGACAAAATCCCTGAAGTCCTCCAAACTGCAGCTGAAGTGGTCAGATCCTCATTTTTTTTTTGAAGGATGAAGGGGATAATTGAAGTCACCCCCTAAAGGAAAATTACTAAAATTCTCCCTCATCTCAGAGATAGCTTTCCACATTTTTGCTTCTCTGTGGCAGAATTTGAAGCATAAACGTTGGACAAAATCTAGGAAAAATTGGTGGTTTTGGACTGGAATAGTACATTGATGATTCTGTTGGAAGTTGATAGCAGGCTACCCTCAAACCTTGAAGGGTCCCATAGAACCATGAGTCCTCTTGTTGTTCCCACTGTAGGGCTAGATAGACAATTTACCTTAGCCCAAATGGCCTTTGCAACTTTATCAGAGGAGATAGCATCGACCTTGGTGCATGCGCTTTGTCTGTCTGAGTGCCACAGTCATCCAGAACCAGCAAACACTGGGTTCCATTTGCAACGTTATTTACTGTCTCTTTGTCCCATCTATCTTTGTTAGGAGGACAGCCCTACTTCCTCTCACTACCAAAATCCACACTTTGCTTTCGGCTCCTCGTGTTTTAGGGGCTAATGTGACCGAATTGTTCACCCCTCCTTCCTAAGAGATAATATTCTAGCATCGTCTGCAACTGGTTTAAATTGGGATGACCCATATCTTGGGGCAGAGAAATAGTCAGAGTCACAATTTGGTATGGGGTCCGTTCCTTCTTTTCCTACGATTCACTTTCCAAGTGGGAATCTGCTCCTTGCTGATTGTCAGCCTCAAGTTGCTCGGGGTTTGATTGGAGAGTGGGATTCTCTTTAGGCTGAGAGAGTCCGATGCAGACTTTAGAGGGGCTTGGAGATTCATGACCCTTCGCATCTGGAAGATTTGATTGCTTTGCTTGACCTTCCCCATGCTCCAAGGGGTTTTCGTTTTCATGCTTCTACTTACCCGATTTTTGAAGAGGACACTGGGATTGGAGGTGCCCTTGGGACTGACACTGGGGGCAAAAATCTAGTCTATTTTCATAGACAATAGCTTGTTTATGAAGAAAGGTACCTTCATATCGAAGAGTGATGAAAGTTGGGAGTTTCGCCTCCAAATCTTCCAGAACGCAAAAACGGGCTTGGAAAAACCTTGTTCGAGCTCGGGTGGGTGGGTCAATGGTGACCAACTCCCCAATGGAGCGTGCAATACCCCTTATGACATTTTCATGCCAGCTAAAGAGGGGAAGATTCGGGAGCCTAACCCATATTGGGGTAATGTTGATGTTCTGGGTATCAGGACTAAAATCCATGTCCCACTTCCTAAGGAATAAACTTCTGAGGCCCAGAAACCATGGCCCACCAACCAAAATTTTATAGTAATCCTCCTTATTGTTTAGTATAATGGCAAAAAAACCTCGGGATAGGGCCGCTAGCTCCATATGACCAGAAGTCTTCCATTTTCTTGCTGCCCACTTTCGGATAGTTTCCATGTCAGGACGGCCGCCAATGTATTTATCTATGAGGGTAAATTTCTCAAACTCCATGAAGCTTGAAAGAACTTCCACCGGGATGTCCAGCTCATCCCCAACCGAAAACAAATCTTTGGTAAAAAACTCATTTAGGGTTTCTGAGGCCGCTGCCTAGGCATAAGACTTTTGAGCCCCACCACCCCCTTTGTCTGGTGGGTCCTTACCCCAACTGACATTGTCAATAGCCCGGTCTTCTTCAATGGGTCCAGACGCTTCCGCACCTCTAGATCCCTGGTGCCCTTCGATTGCTCCATTGCATCCAAGACACGAACCGTAGCCGCTTTCGGGCTCCCTTGCAGATGACTTCTTGCCCATCGACATCTCCTCCTTCCCTGCACTTGGAGACTACTGCTCCACTCTCCGACTGTTTGTGGCTACTGGTTTTACCCTTCTGCTACTCTGCTGGTCGAAACCCTAGCTCTGACATTTCTATTATTTATATTTGTATTATTGTTTTTACATTTTAATTGCATATAAAATAATTGCTTTTTGTTATTTACATTTGCATTATTGTCTTTATATTTTAATTACATTTAAAATAATTATATTATGTTATTTACATTTGCATTATTTTTTGATAGATTGAAAAGGGGGTTTTGAAAGGGACCCCAAATATTTTATAAAGGAACAACAAACTACAAAGGATCAATCCAAAAGGAGGTCATCTCATCAGAGATGACTTCAATAGACCAAAAGGAGTCAGTCTCAATAGAGACAACCTCAATGAAATAGAAAATAAAGGATACCACTAAGATAAAACAACTCATCACCATGGGATGCAGACAAAAAGAGTTAAGAGCACTGAAGAGACACACAACTTCAACAAAAAAATTCACTAACTTAGAAAACCAGGCTACTCAAAAGTTTTAGGATGATCTTGCTTAGTAGATTCAACACTGTGCTTGGCATCCAAAGCCTATGATTTTTCATTTTTTGGTTTTTGATGGTGCTAAGCATCTTACCAGCCTTAAGGAGCATTGTTGAAGCAGAGCTAAAAAGTTCCCCCATGTTGGCCAAGGTATCAGGATTGAATTTTTGCTAGGACTTCATGACTTTCAGAGAACAAAGCCATTTAAGAACATCCTCAAACTTGAATTTTTTAAAATTCATAGGAGTCTTCTCAGTAGCATCCTCATCTTGATCGATGATAATGAGTTTTTTGTGCTTCCCTCTAGAAGCCTTACTCCTTCACAAGCATCGACATGATTTAGATTTGTTAGGAGATAGAGTATCGATAGAAAAATTGAAGGGATTATTTTTGCCTTTGATAGCACCAACAAAGCCTTTCTTTGAATCATCATCACTAGGGTCCAAGCTAGAGGGAAGCTCTACAAGGCTACCAACAATGGCAAGGGTTTCCTTCTCAACCTCATTTTGAACAACATGGTTGTACATGATCAAATGGAGGCCCTAATGTCTTGGGTGGGTTGAAGAGCCATCCTTGATGCTTGAAATTAATAATTCAAAAGATCTAAAAAGGTACTCAGGGATGTTAAGTTCCTTAATAGCATGCATGTGATTCAAGAACACCATGTGGAAACTTTTGAGCAATGAATTGATCTTGGACATTTGCATTATTGTTTTCACATTTTTAAATGCATTTAAAGTAATTGTAGTTCATTAGTTGCATTTGCATTATTGTTTTCATATTTTTAATTGCATTATGCTTGCTTGTTTTTCAAAATCATATTAGACTGGGGGCAACCATTTGTCCCCAAAACCCTAGTTTCAAAATTACATTTTGTTTAAGCCTTGTATTCATTCCATTTTACATTGTGTTTACTATTTCATGCTTGTGTATCTCATTGTGTTTATTCCAAAAGGTCAAAATAATTTTTGCTTTTGAAAGGTCAGCTAAAAGGACCTAGGGGGCTTGATTGTTGTGCCTTTGAGTACACTCATACAATGATCCAAGTAGGCCATCTAACGTTGATCACCATTTTTAGTGTTTTTGTGAATTTGTCTTGCATGTTAAAGCTATTGGGTATTTTGGGCACTAGTAAAAGCTAAGATCAAACTTCAAAACATGTAAGTGTCCTATACAATATTTTAGGTTGTTTGTTGTTTTTTTATTGTTAATTTCTATTTCAAGTTCAAAATAAATAAAAACATAAAAATAAAGTAAAGGAAAGAATGAAAATATTTTAAATTTTTGTTTTAGGCATCTAAAAGTGAAGAGCATATAGTCTTGCATCTAGATTCTTATCTGGTTTGTTAAATTCTCTTGGACCCTTGCCATAAAGATAAATATTTATTTTCTTACAAGCTAGGGTTAGAATTCATTGAATTGAAAATCATATTAGGGTAGTCCTTGTATTATTGCATATTATGTGTTTTGCATTGCACTTTATTTTTGTAGTTTCGATAATTTTAGAAGGACCAAATAACATAGGTGTTTCTTAATCAACACATTAAACATTCCCACCCCCAAACTTGGAATGAGTCCTAAAACCATTCTTGGTGAACCCCTTTTTCCTTTTTTCCATCGAGTGTAGAGACATAATAACCATCGCGATCACCTTGGGTCTTCCCAATGGATCCAACCCTGAGAATCATATGCGGTGTGTCATTTTTCCCCCTCTATATATTTGGTGAACCCAACATGAATGTGCATCTATAGTGGCTAAAATAGGAAGCCTTTTTCTTTTTTTTTCTTTTATTGTGAATTCTTTAAACAAGACCACTAATTTTTTTTTCTTAGATTAAAAAATATAAAAATAAAATTTTAAAATCTTGTTTGATTCACATTTTTTTTTTTAATATCCTTAAAAATAGCGCATATGATGTCTTATTCCATAGCCTATCCTTATGGCAAGGTGTCACTTTGGTGGTCAAAAAGCTACATATAAGGCCCTATGATTCAAAACTGGTCTGGACCTAATGAAAATACACAGTGCCATACCCATAAACCTTCAAAAAGAGATTATCCTTTTACCTATGCTTGGAAACTAAGATTTTTTAATCAATATTAAAATTAAGCTGGTCCAATATCTATCATAGTTGTGGAATAGATCATGTATTTCTCTTTGGAGAGTATATCATTGACCATGGTAAATTGGGTGAGGATTGGTAGGACTTGGGCTCCATCACGGCTTGGATTTCATCACCAAGTGTCTATATGCGGACATCCAAGTGAAGACCCTAATATAAGACAAGTTCACTATACCTCTCCAACTTTTTAACCCTATCTCATACTTTGTATTTTAGTTGTATAAAATATTTTAATATTTTTATTTTATTTTTCTCTCTCCTATCCTTTTTCTTAGTCCTAATAACTCTTAGTCTTAGGAATAAGCAAAATCTTTTAGAGATTGGTCATATTTTCCAAGAATATAACTAGGTTGATAGGGAGGACCCCAATTTAGAAGAGGAAAAGAATGTAGAAACAAAATATGAGGTTTATCTTATTGAGGGGCCCTATGAACACCCCACCTTCAAATATTTTGATCAAATGTGGGGTTTTTATAAGAAATATAAATCTACTTTGGACAAGATTTTAGAGGTGGAACAACAACTTGAAGAGGGTGGGACCTCCCATCATCAGAATTTTCCACCCCAAAATGTTCACGTTAACCCCTTTTTCAAATATACCCCTAATATAAATCATTTTCATCAACCTACCTATGCCACTACTACAACCACCAACATTGGGAGGACTCCACTTGTTCCTCCAACTAGTAGTGCATCTCAAAACTATTTTCAATTTCCTCTTCATCTTACCCATCTCAACATTCTTGCTTCTATTTTAATGTCAACTATTGTCAATACCCAGATACCACCTATCACAACCCATTCCATAACAATATCAATATCTCCAACATTGACCAAATTTATTACCAAAAACCTACCTATACCCCTCCCTTAGGGAACTTAGGGGCATTGCATGACAATAATCCTAAAATGCAGAGCTTAGAAAATGTGGTGAAACAACTAGTTTCAATAATGGACATGATTCAACCCCCAAGTTTCACCTATAATTATAGAGAAATGTGCAGTCAGCCCCTAGACCCTATTGTTACCTCTAGGCCTTATCCCAAGAATTTTTCCATGCTAGTTTTTCCTATCTATAAGGGAACAAAAGATCCAATTGAACATTTAAGAATATTTAGGACAACATGTCATGATATCATATATGATGACATGTTGCTCCTAAAAATATTCCCTAAGAGTCTTGGTGGCATGGCATTAGAGTGGTATTATCAATTGCCCAATCATTATTTGAGGAACTTTTAAGAGACAATAGAAATGTTTGTCCAATAATTTGGGGCTTATTTTTAAAGGAATGTGTCAATGAAGCATTCTTACATGCTCAAAATAGGATAAAGAAGATTTTTTTTTATTTCTTATCATCTTGAAGGAGTTTAGTTGAATTATTAAGATACTCTACCTCCTCGATATGTGCTTGAAATATTTATTTAAAATTTACAAGAACAAACTTATGAATTGGAGACCACAACTATCACATATTTTGACCAAGCAATAGACTTATCAAGAAGGGTAGATCAAGCCCTTTTCCAAAGAGGTAAACTCAAGATAAAATAAGATAGAACCACTAAGTCACAATATAAGAACAAGCACATGGTAGGTGATGGGGTAACAAATAGTAGGCCCATTAACAATATTGTTAACTCCCTAAAAAATATGGTGCTAAACCAACCCCAAAAACCTCCACCAAGGAATTTCATAAAACTCAACTTACCTATGATGGTGGTTCTAAAACAACTTGTGGAAGCCAACATGATTGAGTTACCTCCCATAAGGCAACTAGACACTACAACTACTTGGTACAAACTATGACAACATTGTGACTATCATAGGGTGTATGGGCACATGAAAAATTCATGTAGGAGATTGAAACATGTGGTTCAGGACCTAATCAATGAAGGTCACTTAATTTTGGAAGGTCCTCAACCAAATCCTCCAACAATCAATCAACCTCCTATGCAACAAAAACCCACAACAAACCAAGACATGGGGATTTTTCAAGATCCCCTCCCTAATCATGGTCAGTTCAACAACCAATAAAGTATCATTTAATAAATTCCCCCCTCCTTGTGACCATATGGTTGGTATGGTAGTTATGACCACAAGGAAAAAATTAAAGATGCAATTGACTCAACATTCTCAATAGGAGATGACTTAACTTACCTTCAAAACCCACCTTAGTTTTGAAGAACCCTTCAAAAAGGAGCACGAGCATAGAATACCTACCATTAGTGTTAAAACCTCAACCTAAAGTCTTCTTAGACATCCAACAAAAATTATTTAGTACCCCAGCTAAGATATCCCTTTTAGATCTTTTAAAAACTTCCCCTATTCATAGGGAAGCTTTGTTGGATATTCTAAAAAAAAAATTGTCCCTAAAGATATTTCCCCTAGTGCTATAGCTAATATTTTACGCTCACTTAGGAAGGATCACATCACATTTTTGGATGATGATATGCCTTCCTCTAACCTATTATGGGACTCTTCCATCTACATCACTGCATTTATTGGAGAAACTTTTGTCAAGCAAATCTTGATTGACAATGGATCTTCCCTTATTTATGTACATATCAATTTTTCCAAAGATTTGGACTAAAAGAGGGAGACTTAACTAAATCTATTGTTATCATAAAAGCATTCAACAATGAGTCCAAATAGGCTTATGACATTATATCCCTCCCCCTTAGGGTTAGACCTAAGATTTTAGATACCTTGTTCTATGTGGTGTATTGCCTTGCATATTTAAATATTCTTCTTGGATGCCCTTGGATCCATGCGATGAGAGCTATCCCTTACAATTATCATCAATTTTTGAAGTTCAAATTTAGAAATCAACTTATCACCATTATGGGTAATCCTCATCCATTTGAATATTGTTCATTGGTTGAGAAAGCTCAATCTGGTCTCAATCTATATTCTTCGGTCTCTATTTCCTCTTATCTTGCTTATCCTTCCTCACAAATCATTGAGCAACTTGAAAATTAAAATTAAGTGAGGAACCACTCATCAATATTTTATCACATGATCAAACCAATATGTTTCTTCAAGAACCTCTTCTAGATCTTGCTCAGCTACCACCTTCACCAAGGACTATGGGTTTACCCTATAAGAAAGGTGAATTTGTACACATTGGTATGTGTACCTTTGTCTTCACAGGAATTTCCCTCAAATAAAATATTTATTGTAGCAATATTGTTCTCCTAGAGCATTATTTTACCCATTGTTACTTATCCAATGATTACCCACTTCGCAAGAAAATCCTATCTAGTATGGGATTGAGACAAAAATATATTCAAGAACCTTTGGAAGTTGAGCCTTGACCTGGGAGATGTGGCATAGGCTAAATAACTACTAAAAAATAATATTTAACATTCAATGATAATGATCACCTTATTACTTATATCGAATACTTAGATCATCAAGGCTTGGAGTGGGGTGATGAGGATGAGGAACCGTCTTTTCCCTCTGACATTCTATTTTGCAATGTCATAACTTTGGTACACCCTAATCTAGTGCCTTGGATGGTAAAGAACTTAAACGACCCATGAAAATAATGCACCTAAAAATATACCATGCATAATTCATCATCATTTATCATATTGCATTTAGCTTAGTGATCATATTACATTTTGATTATCCATTCATACTGCATACTTGCTTGACATAGATTGCATGACTCGATTGATATTTTATCCATTTTGCATTTTTCTTGTCATAATTGCATTTTTTATTGCACATGACTACTTGATCATATAGATATTTGGAATTTTTTCACCAATAACAAGTGATGACACCTAGTTAGGTCATACCTCACATGCATTGCACTCTCACTAGGCTTTGATGCCTAGCGAAGTCCCCAACCTAGGGCCCATGCATAACTTCTATTTTCTTCTTCTATTCTTTGACCTTGAAATTTTTTACAATGACCATAAATTTCTCTCCAAAGTCAAGGAATATTATTCTCCTTCATGTATATCCTTGTCTTGTTCATATTTTTAAAATATTTTTCTCTCATCAAGACAAGGATATACGTCCTTTTATCTACGCATCTTGTTTGTTCACACTTTCCTTCTTGATATTTTAATTATTAAGGGATCCTCATGAGATAGGATAGATACCATATGAATACGCTTTTTGTGCTTATACAACTACTGACTATCTTACGCACATCTATTAACTGTTAAACTTTCAAAAAGGAACACACACACAATTCTTTAATTATCCTTATTTTTGCTATCTTTCTTTTGACATATTACACACAAATCTATGCTTTGCTTCACTCACATATTGCACACACCACACCCCTATTATGTTACATTTCCATTGACTCAATGGGCACCACACCCCATTATAGGATACACTCCATGACCATTCAACGGTCATACACACCACACATCCTAGTGGGTAATCACCCCATAGTAGTCACTAGTGAGCACCACCCATAGCGGGTTTTTCACTCATCTCTTGGTCACTAGCGAGCACACACCCATAGTGGGTATCACTCCACCTATATATTTTCATGGACACTACACCTCATTATAGGATCAGATCCATGTATATTCTTGCAGTCAAACACAACACACATCCTAGTAGGTAATATCCCCACAATAGTTTCTAGTGAGCACACATCTATAGCGGGTATCACTCCACTTGACCATTTTTTTTAGCATAACACCCTTTATGGATAGCTTCATGGCCACACATGAGAGACAACCTCCATCTTTGTCATTTGTGAGTATACATCCTTATAGGGTTTCACTCTTTTTCTTTTTTTTTTGCTTTCTTTATTTTGACCTTTTGGAGCTTTGTTTCCCCCTTCTTCTCTCATCTTCCACTCTTCTTTTTTTACTGTTCTTATTTATTATTTACATCCATGCATTTCATCTTAGGTATATTGCATTTCATGTATTAGTTAGATTCATTTTGTACTCAGTTACCATTTTCATGCTTTTTATTTTCTTGCTCTATTTTCTTTTGTTTTTTTATTTGCTTTATTTCTTTACCTTTTTTGAGTTTCTTAAGGAATTTTGCATTCCTTTTGAAACTCAAGGAGGCATCCCAACCTTAGGGGTATTAATGGTATTAATGTCTTGCTTTGTGTGCATAAATTTAAAGTGTCCATAGTGATACTTTTTTGTACCACCCCTTTGTCTAAACTCGACCACCCTTTTTTTGTGTTTTCCCATAGGTGTCTACATCTTTATTTGATCCATTTATTTGGCCATAAATGCATCAAAGAGAGGGGGAAATGTAGCTATGGAAAATTGATCCATTAATATGAGTTATTTTTCCTTATTTTTCCCCTCAAGTTTCTAAAGGTCAAATGTTAGAGTATATTACATCATTGGGGTCATGTAAATGTACCACACTTAGTACATAACTAGAGTAGTAGAGTACTTTAGGGGATAGTTAGTTTCTTCAAGCAATATAATAAATGCACAAGTGTCTATGTGTAAGTTGTAAATGTATAAGGTGTCCCCTTGTATAACTAGATAGAGTGTTGGCCAACCAATCCATATTTATATATAAAGGGCCTCATAGTGAGTGATTATATATCGTTGTAGGTAGTAGTAGGTTTACTGTGTGCATAACCACATAGATTGGTAATGGGATACATTGTAGTTATTTAGAATCTGTTCTAGAGTGTTCACTTCTTCCATATTGCATTATATCATTTTTATCACTTTCCATTAATAGCATATTATCAACATCTTACATTCCTACATAGTTCATATCTTGTGGTTGTATTCTCCCTTGGCATACACAATAAAAAGCTAATAGTGGTATTAGAGCTATGATATATCAAGTTAGAAATGAGGAGAGCCACTAGAGACCACCATTACTAATATAAATTTGAACTCTTCTGCATCTTTGCACACCATATATGCCATTGTGTATCAATGTATGCAAACATAATTGTAAGAAATTATTAAATAGGAAAGTCACAAGAGAGATTTTGAGGAGGAGAAATATCAATTCTAGAATTTTTGAGATTGCATTTGACTAGAGTCTTTTCACAAAGTTGTAGAAAAACTCATGAATACTAGGACTCAGTATTTGTTCCACTAGATTGACAAATATACTAGTGAAGATTCATCATTGATAAAACTTATGATCATTTTACTATTATCTTGTTGTAGAAAAAATAAACTAAAATAAGCCTTGTTGCAGACTTGCATATTGCATAAGAGAAGGTCATAAAAGCCTCACTCCAGAATAAAAGGCCACAAAAGCCTTATTGAATAAGGAAAGGCCACATAAGACTTACCAAATAAGGAAAGGCCACAACTACCTTATTGAAGAAGGAAATGCCACAACCTTATTGAAGAAGAAAAAGCTATAATAGCCTTATTGAAGAAGAAAAATCCATAGCAACCTTATTGAAGAAAAGGCCATAGAAGCCTTGAACTTGAAGAAGACTCCAGAGAAGAGTTCATGAGAAATAGAAGAAAGGAGATTGGTGATCTCCATTGAAGACTATGAATTGCAGATTAGCTAGATTATTTCCACAATATTGTGAAGACTAGGACTCATCACATAACTCATACCACTAGTTTCAAGAATAACTAGTGAATTTAAAAAGGTTAGATAAGATACCTCACTGGAAACAACAAGCTAAAGATATATTCCAGAAGAATCTAAAGAAGACCCACAAAATATCTCATTGAAGAACTTCCAATATTAGAATATTGAAGGACTAGAAAGGTCTTATACCTAACTTTAGAAGTAGCAAACTTCAAATATCCAAGAAGATCTCATTGCCAACACTTTAATAGTAAAAGGTTGAAGGAAAGGTCTCATTGAGAAGACAAAATAAGCTATAAGAATGAATTTATTGGAGAGGTCTCAAGGAGAAACAAGGAAAAGGCTTGGATAACCTTATTGCAAAAAAAAAATGAAGCTAGAAAAGAAGTTCCTAGAATAACTCATTGTAAAAATTCACTACAAAGATAGTGAAAGATTTGGGACAATTATCACTATCCAAAAACAAGCCCAAAAGAAGAAGAATTTATCAAGGAGTTCCAAATCCCAAAGAATAATATTGAAGACCTCAATATCTTTAGATTCTTGAGAAGAAAGTTATGTTTGCAGAAGATCTCAGATAGAAGAAACCTACCAAATTTGAGAAGATATGAAGATTTTACTTCATAGCTAAAGAAGGCACATTTCAAAGAAAGAGATTTGCTATATTTACAAAAAAATAATAAAATTTTTCTAGAAGGACAAAATTTCAATGAATAGATTGACTGTTAGACAACAACAATCAAGAAAGCATTACTAGATATAATACTTCAAAGTACCAATCCAGATCCTGAAGGAGAAGCTGAAATCATCTACTATAATTTTAAAGTAGAAGATTAGAAGCATTCATAGCTACAAGCAACCACCATTCCAAACAATAGATTTGGCAAATAAATTCATCAAGATATTCATAATCAAACGTAATCAACTTAGGTGCAAAAAGGTTCATTACTTGAACACTTAATTCAGATTACTACTTAACTTCATTTAAGCACCTTATTAGAATTCAAAAAGTTGCAAATTAGAAGGTTGCATTTTAAGTCCTCAAAAGTGCAAAATATAGCTTCTATTAAGATTCATTACCTACACATTAATAGGAGTTAGAGATGTCCATTTGAATCTACTTTGAGAGATTATTGAGAAATTGACTATATTAAAAAATTAGTAGTGATGTCCATTTGAATCTACTTTGAGAGATTATTTATAGGATAAATAAGGTAAGATTGTTTTTATCTTTAAGGTGCAGTAAGTTGAATGTATTATTGATTCATTGCACTATACTAGTTGTTCATTAACTAGTTACTCTCATAGGGTTATTTTGTGTTATTGATTGTTAATATCAAGGGCACAAAAACCAACATATTATCAAGTGTCTAGAGACACTATTTGGTGCACAAAACCTATAACACTTCATGGCCAAAAGAATCCATAAAAGAGTGGAGAAGAAATCCACCATTAAAATCCTTGAAGGAAGCTTAAAAATTGAGACTTGGTGAGTCTCAGATTCAAGGAACATATAAGGATTTCATTTAAAAGTAAGTGCAAAAAACTTACTTCAAAAGGAGCATATTATGTGCATATTATTAGCTTGGATCTATTCTTAATAAACTATCCAAGAAAAAGGATTAGCACAGGAAAGGAGCAGCCTCATCAAAATAAAAAGGGCATTTCAGAAAATAGAGACATTCGGTCCATCATATTGGTGCAAATATAACCATTACAAGCACCACTTTTGTTCCTCTAATAAGTGCAAAAGATATCATATTGCAGAAAAAGCTCAATTGTCATCCCAACATGTATAAGGTTAATATTTAAGCAAGAGAAGAGAGCCACCAAAGAGCTCATATTTCTTAATATTCAAGGTTCCTAAAGACACCATTACTCCATGTCAAATCAAGTGACCAGAAGCAAACATCCACCTGCAATATTACAACCAATACAAGAAGGCTATCACTTATCGTTATCTACGTGGAGAAAGGATAGCATTAGGGCACATATGAAGGTGCATATCTACATAAATAAGCATCAAGATAGATGTCTATCTATGTGGATAGAACAACATAATTAATCCAAGTTCAAGGATCCATCACAAAGGTGTATCTACATCAAAGAAACAACACTCAATTTGCACATTGGAAGCATAAAATAACAAGTAAAAATGTGTTATACCTAAAGCTATAGCTTGAATAAGAACATCCACTGAGGAGAAACACTCATACCACCATTCATATCTCCATAGAACCTCAAAGGATCATAGCTATATCCACTCATCATATTCATCAAAACAACATGAAAAAAAGAATATTACTTGCTATCCAAGAAACGAAGCAAGACAAAAAATAACTTGAATGTTATAACATTCATCCTTGGAGCATTTAATAAAATATCTACATGAAAATACCATGAATTCCACTTGGCACAAATATTCTAAACACCATCTTGATCCTCAATGCTCAAGGAATAATCTAGCACCTACTTTGTGGAGTTACAAAATCATCAGGGAGGAACATTGAAGGAATCTCAACACTTATCATCATTGTAACTCCTAGGACACTTATCCAACATCAAGTGATATCTATTCTATTTAAGGCATCAAAGCTCAAGGAGAACAATGTATTCACAACAAGGAATAGAGCACAATATTTAAGAGGAGATAAGAGCATTAAAATCTCATGTTTAGGGAAAGTCAAAGAAGCATAGATTGAGGCATTCGATATCCATAATTGTAGTCAAAGCCTACAACAATTATCCATAATAGTGACAATACCCACTAATTGAAGTGAAGCATTAAAACCTACTATCATCACAGACATCCATACGATGAAGATCATAGTGCCATAGAGTGAAGAACATAGTGCACATATGATTGGATAATACAATGCTTACAGTATCCATACGTTGAAGAATACAATGCTCATATTATTGGAGAATACAATATTCATACATTGGAGATCATAGTGCTCATACATCGAAGATGATAGTGCCCATTTGCAGCATTATAAAGGTAAGGATTTACCCTAATAAATTTACTTTCATTAAGGAGTTATAAGGGGTATATTATAAGGTTGAAATCATAGCAAAATCAACCTTATTTGAAAGAAGTATCTATACATCTATATAGATCAATATTTACAATTTATAACATAGGAGATATAAGGATTTCCACTTGGAAAATTAAAATTTTATTTGCAAATATTATTTTTTTCTTATATTCTAAAAAATAGGGAGATATAAGGTATAATACTTCAAACCATATACATATTATAGGAATTTATAAACATGAAAATATCAAATGAGGTTCATTAAGAAATGTCAAGAGTTGGAAATTAATTTGTATACTTATCTCAAAACCACATTAAAGGGACAAAATAAATCCAACCAATATAACCTCATCAAATTATAAAGTTCTTAATTTCAATAGGAGTAATAAGGTGTAATAGAGATTGATTTTTTCTATTTACAAAACATTACAAAATCAACCCAAAATTGAACTACTATTCTCAAAAGCACTTTATTGATCATAAAGTATACTCCATTAAGAAATATTAGGTAAAATTGAAAGCTGATTATTCTCAAAACATGACAAAATCAACTTAGAAGGTGAACTAAACAATAGGAAGATATAAGGAAGCCTACAAAACCTAATTCTAAGAAGGTTTTATCAAATTAGTTCACATTCTTTAACCAGGGAGATATAAGGAATTCTACATAAAGCTAAAACTTGAATAATTCTATCAAACACACTCACGTATTTTACTTAGAGAGTTATAAGGTAAACTACTCATAATACTCTCAAATCTCTAGATCAATCAAACATGGATGAAATACTAAGAAATTCTTTTAACAATGAAGAACTATTCCATGAAATAGAGTTCTATTATCAAAACCTAATAGATACTCTTGAAGGATATGAGAAATTTATCTACTAGTGAAAAAGAAATATTTTCATTATTCTTTGAGGCAAAATATGGAACATTAATTGGATATATTCATGAAGCTCTCTTCACAGCATGGTGGAATTCACAAAAATTGGTCATATTTACATCAGAGGAATGTTTGATGATTTACCTATCATTAATTGTTTTTGTACTTACCCAACACATGAAGCGAACTAGAAATACATATTATTGTGATGATAGACTAACTCATCATGAAACAAAGATTCCACAAATTTCAATATAGAATCATAGGAGAATAAGGAGAATGAGAAATAAAAGGCACACTAAGAAATATCATAGTAATGAAGGCATGAATAGAGAAGAAACCACAAAGACATAACTAGATATACATGATTAGGCTCTAGCATTGGAATAGTTTTCAGCCAAAGCATTGTTGGTCTTGTGCGAAGATGCAAATTACTTACCTAGATAGGTTCTTGCAGAAGAAGAACCAGTTGAAGCCAAAGGCTACTCAAGAGAAGATCAATAGTGAAGACTAAAGTCTTCAATAACCAGATAATGTAATACAAGGGGGTGTTAGAGTATATTACATCATTTGGATCATGTAAATGTACCACATTTGGTACATAACTATAGTAGTAGATTACTTTAGGGGATAGTTAGTTAGTTTCTTCAAGTAATATAATAAATGCACAAGTGTTTGTGTGCAAGGTGTCCCCTTGTACAACTAGAAAGAGTGTTGTCCAAGTGTAGGCCCAAAAGGCCACATCCTTAGAAAACATTGAAAATTTTATCTAAGGTATGAAGTTTTGATTTCGCACAATTTTTAGTGCATTTTGGAGCGGATCCGCAACAGAGGGTTTTCTAATCCACCAAACACTTAGTGTATTTTTCACTTGGAGAAATTCTGCACAATTTATAATGTATTTGGCAGCAAACTGACGACGCGTTCCGATTTTGCAAAATTTTTGGGTAAAGATGACATCAGCGCAAAGAGAAGTGTGGAATAGCAATTGCTTGTTTGTTTCGATATCCTCCAAGCGGCTAAGTGTCAAAGAGACCAATTCTAGTGAGCTTATAGAGTATTTTATTCCAGAATGGTGATGAAGAGGTGAAAATTTATAGAAGAAGTGTGGATTGGCGACAAAGAAGCATTTTGAACAGACTTCCTTTCTAGATTGGAGACAAGGATGCATTTTACACTAACTCTAGTGCGGAATGGAGGAAAATCTATTTTACACTATGGAAAGTGCAGATTGGAGATAAGGGAAGATTTACGCTTGCCCAAGTGCGGATTCCCAATTCTGCAAAAGTTTTTAGCAAAGATGACATCAACAAATTTTGTAATGCAGATTTTTGGTTGCTTCTAAGTTCCAAGAAGAAAAAGGAAGATTGACAAGTGGATTTCATCCCGCTTAATTCTTAGTGTATTTTATGTCGGATTGGCATTCCGTAGATTCAAAGATATAAAGGTGACATCATCAACTTAAAGAAGTAGAATGGTGCTTTGGTCTTTCCCCACCATTGTACAAAATATGTTCCAGATCAAATCATAGTCGTACGATGGGGAAGATCAATGGTCGATAACTTGTTGATGATTTTGAAGTATTTAAAGGCTTTTTCTCATTGGATTCAAACATAGTCAGTTGGGAGACTAGAATCTGAAGCGTCGAAGGGTTTCAAGAAATAAGAACCAGAGGTAGTTGTAGATCGACGATGATGCGAGCTTCCAAGAAAATTTCATGGAGTAGATGCAGTCTCTAATAGCCTAAAATCCAACTGGTATCAACCAACCAGCATGTTGCAGAAGCTCTGAGCTATCATGGTGGTCTACTTGTAATGGATTTCTTAGAGGCCAAACCAGTAAGAAAATGCCAACAAAAACTCTCTATTGAGCTGTTAAAAAGCAAATATTTGTAATGTTCCTTATTATTATTTAATTTTCAAACTATAAGTAGAGGTCAAACCCTCATTTTTTGGGGTCGGCTCTAGTGTGTTTGCCTGCACTATTGTAAATATTCTTGTGAGCTAATGAAAGGAGCATTACATTGATTTTCGCCTCAAATTTGTGTCTTCATCATCTCGTATCGGAGGTTCAAAATCTGGAGTTGCATTTCTATCAATATTCGAATGGTTAGTTTTTACTAGTTTATTGGATTACTAACTGCTAGGGTAATTGAAATATGCTTTTGATTAGATCTATATTGGTAGGGAGTGCATTTCTATAAAATCTAAGTGTTGACTAATCTGTTATTTGGCTTATCAGTGTTTGGATATTGAATTTGTTGTCTTCAATATTTCTCTATTGTGTTTTAATGTATGAAGATTCATTTGATTTGAGATAATGTTGATCTAAAGTAATGGGTACCTTGAGATAGTTTATGGGAGATTTTTGTTGTAGTGACATTGTTGTTAGCCTATCCAGCCACTATTTCTTTATAATATTTCTAACCCTAAACATTTTCTAACCCTAATATCAAAACCCTATTGGAGCTTTAATTGAGTCAACACCATTTTAAGTTGACAAGGAACCAACCTACTCTGGAGGTTGGATTGAAGTTTACTTTGACCCATCCAATGCTTGAGTGTCGAGTTGCGACTATCGGGTGCATGCCTGGATAGAAAATTGGAAGATAGATAGTTGCAGTGTCAAGTAAAGCTTGATGACATTTTGGTGCCCAACAATTTTTGGCATGCTCGGTGGGACCAGTTCACAAGGAACACGAAAACCCATCATATGAGTTATTATTTTATCTCTACCCGAAGGAATCAAGATTTGGTGAATTATCTTGACCTTGTTAAGTGGAGAATAGCAAATTCACCTGGTGACTCCCTGGTCTTTAAACCCAAAAAAGAATCACCCCTGTAGACCAGTGTCCTTTCATGTATACCAGGTCTTTCAAAAGGAATAACCCTAACTCCTATTTCTATTGTGAGCTACCTTATAGAGGGTCTACTATTATCAAAAGTTTGAATCAATATTTCCTCTCAGAAGAAGAGCTTCCTAAGGAAAATCCTACAGTTAATCCAATAGCCCCTCTAGCAAGACATACACCTAGAAATATGGTAGGAAATGCAGCCCAAAATCAGGGGAATGTGGCCCCTAATCAGCCATTATAGAAGTACCCTAGCTGGAACACAACTGGTCCCCTTAGGTTAGCCCATATGAATACCATTCCCTAGGCTATGTCCAAGGCTATTCCCACTTATGATGGATCTAGGAAGACAACATATGAGCACTGTCAGGATATTTTGAATCTAGCAACAATCCACAACATAAAATAGGAGGATATTATATAGCCTACCTCAAAGAAATATCTGAGAAATTGAGGTGGAAACTTTTCCACAAGTTTATAATGTAGTAGTTCATGCAAGAGAATATCTTAATTAATGTGGGGAGGTTACCTCCCAAAGTTGTGCTACCTTATAGTTTAGAAACCACTAATGGCCAAAGCCAAGCTACAAACTCATCTTACATGGATCCCCCTTCCTTATCATCCCCATATCTACAAATGAATCCTATCCCTCAGTCGAAAGCATCATCTACTATAGTTCCTTTCCCTCCCCTTCCTTCTCAAGCATCTCAAGAGTTTTTTGCTATTCTTGATATACAAAATACTCTAAAAACTCTGAGTAATAGAATGAATTCAATGGAAAAGAGAGATTAGGAAAGGTCACAATAAAGGATATTTCCATATGTGAACAAAGATCAGAGACTTGGTCCTAGTAATAGTACTAGGGATCAGAGTAAATGCAGCATATGAAGAGCCTGAGTGTTCTTCAGAGACAAGTCTGGTTAATATCTAGTGTCTGGTATGTAATGATCCCCATGATTCATAGTCTTGTATCATGTACCAACACCATGTTCAACAAGCTATGGATCAAGCTAAAAGAAATCAAAAGGGAAGAGTAAGTATGTTATGGTAGCCTGACCAAATCATGGTTGGGAAAGAGTTGGATGAGGATAGCCCAATTGTTGTTATGACAAGGTCTAGAAAGAAAACCTTGCAAGTAGATCCCCAAAATATGGGGCAATTCCAAGTTCCTTCTCAAAAAATAAATGACCCACTTCCCCAAAGTAGTGATACTTTTCCTATTCCCCAGGCTAAAGGGAAAGAGAAGACAAACAGTCTCCCCAAGAGATTCGAGAGAGAAACTGAAGGAGACCAAATGAAGTCTAAATATGAGGCTCAAGAGAGGCTTAGATTCCCCTCTATTACCAAAAGATAAATAATAGAAGCCACTCAGTAGTATAAAAGAAAATATGGTGAGCCAGAAAGAAGGCCTAAGAGGACCACCCTGGCTAAGTCTGAGTATAATATTGTAGAAGAGATGAAAAGGATTCCATAAAAATCTAGTTTATATGATACTCTTTTCATCCCTGGCCAAATAGACTTGCTTAAGGCTTCTCTCAACAAGTACCCACAAGATAAGCAGACCACTACAATCCTTAGTATGCCATCAGAGAAGAAAGAAATATCCCCTACTATTTTAAAAAATAAACCCCCTCCTTTCTATATCTCCCTAAGAATGGAAGGATGGGTGGTCCAAAATTGTATGATAGACTCAGGAGCATCAACTACAGTCATGCCTAAGGCAGTCTGTGAAGAGATGGGTATGGAGTATACCCGATCCTACCCAGGAGTATTACAATTGGATGGAACACCAGTGAAAATAGTGGGAGTCATAAAGGATGTCTTAATGAGGTTACATAGAGCTCCTGAGGTGATGATAGTGCAAGAGATAGTAGTGGTCGATCTTGAGCCTTACTTTGGATTATGCCTTTCAAGGGAATTTACTACAAAACTAGGTGGATGCATGTATATGGATTATTCCAGTATGGTAATTCCTTTCAAAGGAAGGAGAATCAGGATAACACCTAAAAATCCAATGTCTTATCATATTGAAAATATTGAGGAAGACATGTGCAATCTTACTCCCCTGGAGGAATTTGAGTTGGTCGATAATTTTGAGGAATTGGATATTGAGGATGAGTTGCCCTTCAGAGAGGATTACAGTCAGTTTGGAACTAGTATGGGGACATATAGTATTTTAGTTGAATCAGAGAAGAAGATCCCTGCTATATCCAATCAATCTCTGAGAGAAAAGGAAACATGGATCATGCACTTTGATGGTGCTAAATGCAGAAATGGTGCAGGAGCTGGTGTGGTGCTACAATCCCAATCAGAGGGGACAAAGAGTTTTGCCTACAGACTAACATGGTCATGTACAAATAATGCTGCAGAATATGAGGCCCTATGCCTCAGACTGATATAGGTAGAAAGCATGGGCATTAATATTCTAAACATATATGGCGACTCTGAGTTAATCATCCATCAGGTAAGGAAAAGGTGCAGTAGTAAGCACCATTACCTAAAAGCATACATAAATAGGGTATGGGATCTGATGGAATCCTTTGATGCCCTAAATATAAGTTTTATTCCTAGAGAAAAGAACACTTTGGCAGATTCCTTAGCAATGAAGGGAGCTAACTTCAACCCTTCTGCAGACTATGGAATCAAGAAAGACAAGGGAATCAAAATGATTTTTAGACCTGCAATACCAGATAAGCAATTTTTTTGGCAGGTTTTTGAAAGTGATGAGCAGATAATTGATTTTATGGTAAGAGAAGCATGTCTCTCCACTATCCAAGAAGAAAATCTAGAAGAAATTGATCAACAAGATGTTATTCAATTGAGGAACAATCACATTCCTAGAGGGTTGGTCACCCTAGAGAGCTTGTTTGACAATGAGGACAGAAAAAAGACCAGAGCCATGAAAGTCAATGAAAATATTTATAAAGAAGTTGAAGTCAGTACTAAAAGGAAGCTCAATGTTGGAGTTCGATGTTCACCAGAGGAGGCAGAAGATATCAAAGCCTTATGCCTAAAATACCAAGACATTGTGGCTTGGTCATATGAAGACCTCAAGGTTTATGACAAAAGGATTATCCAACATACTTTTGAGCTAGAGCCTGGTGCGAAGCCTTTTAGGTAGAAGCAAAGGCCTATAAATCCAAGGATCGAAGCCATTATGAGAGAGGAGCTCTTAAAGTTGTTAAAGGCTAAGATCATCTATCCAATAAAACATTCAACCTGGGTAGCCAACTTGGTACCTGTGAGAAAAAAGAATGGTGATATTCGTTTGTGTGTAGATTTCAAAAATCTTAACCAAGCATCTCTTAAGGATCACTATCCCCTCCCACAGATTGATCAAATATTACAAATAGTGGTAGGGACAAAAAGGTTCTTATTTTTAGATGGCTTCTCTGGATACAATCAGATTTGGGTGAAAGATGAAGATCAGTATAAAACAACATTCACCACAAAATGGGGCACATTTGCCTACCAGAGAATGCCTTTTGGGTTGTCCAATGCGGGAGCCACATTTCAGAGAGCCATGGATTATGCCTTTGGGGAACTTATCAATAAAGTCATTCTGATCTATTTGGATGACATGACTATGTTTTCCCATGATAAGCATGACCACCTAGCACACCTTGAGCAAGTTTTTCAAAAATGTAAAGAATTTGGTATTTCACTCAATCCTAAGAAATCATTCTTTGCAGTTCATGAAGGAAAATTGCTAGGTCATGTGGTCTCAAAAGAAGGTATGGCCATAGATCCAGATAGAATCAAGTCCATTCTTGCTCTCCCATTACCTACAAACAAGAAGGCCTTACAGTCCTTTTTGGGTCAGATAAACTTTGTCAGGAAATTTATTTTTGACTTTGCACAAAAAGTGAGGCCCATATCTGAGTTACTCAAGAAGAATGTCGAGTTTAAATGGATTGAAGTTAGAAAATAAGCTTTTGAGATAATCAAGCAGTCCATTGCAACAACCCTAATGTTGGTAAACCCAGATTTTAGTAAATATTTTATCCTTTATGCTTATGGAGCTGAAGAGAGTTATGCCTCAGTGCTCACTCAAAAAGATGATCAAGGTGAGGAACACCCTATATTATTTTGGATCCAGACTCTTCATGACTACCAGGTCAAATATAACTTTATTGAAAGACAAGTATTTGTTGTAATGAAGTCACTGAAGAAATTTAGGCAGTACTTGGTTTAGAGTAAAACCCTGGTATATGTTGTTCATCTAGATGTAAGAAGCTTTATTCTGCAGGGTGAACTAGGAGATAAAAGGGCTGGTTGGATTACTAAGATCCAAGAATATGATGTAGAAATACATCCCACCAAGTTGGTGAGAGGTAGGACCCTATGCCAAGGTCTAACAGAGGCAACAACATTAGCAGAAATAACAGCTTTTCCGGTAGTAGAAGATGATCATATTGAAGGAATACAATTGAGAAACTCTGATTGGGTAGACCATATGATCAATTACTTTCAAACTGGAGTATGCCCTCTTGATCTTAATGCATCACAAAGAAGAAGATACAGGATATAGGCCTTGAAGTATGTATTACTACCAGAAGGGCTATACAAAAGGAACCTTGATGGAGTCCTCCTGAAATGCTTGAAATATGATCAACAATAGAGGGTTATTGAGGAGTTTCATGGAGGGCCATCTGGAGGACATTTCTCAGGAAGGGTCACAACTTTGAAAATCATAAGAGTAGGCTATTATTGGCCCACTATATTTGTTGATACTTTCAAAATCACTAGAGCTTGTGACAAGTGCTAGAGACATGTAGGGAGAACAAGGATTGCATCATTTCCCCTCAGGCCAATATAGGTAGAAGAACCATTTCAGCAATGGGGGTTAGATTTCATAGGTGTCATAAATCCAAATTCTTCATCTGAGCACAAGTATATTCTAACTACCATAGACTACCTCACCAGATGGGTAGAAGCTATCCCTACCAAGAAATCAGATCAAGAAGTAGTGATCAATTTTATGGAAAGTTTGATTTCAAGGTTTGGAGTTCTAGAAGCCTTGGTGAGTGATAATGGGCCAACTTTCATAGGAGCCAAGTATATTGAATTTTCTAACAAGTATGGCATAACCATTAAGAATACTTCAAATTATTACCCTCAAGGGAATGGACTTGCAGAGTCTACCAACAAAAATCTGTTAAGGATTTTGAGGAGATCACTAGAAGGAAATAAAAGAAGTTGGCACCTAATGCTAGAATAAGCTTTGTGGGTAGACAGGATTACCATCAAGAAGTCCATCAAGACTTCCCCCTATGCTCTGGTATATGGCAAGGAGGTAGTGCTACCTATCCATTTAGAAATTCCAGCACTCAAACTGATAAATTTAGAAGAAGAATTAGAGGAAAATCTAGTGGATACAAGGTTAACACACCTACTGTAGTTGGAAGAGAATAGAGCTCAGGCATATGAGAACTTTTAGAAGCATTATGTGGACATTAAGGTATGGTTTGATAAAAATGCTAGATTCAAAAAATTCTAGGTTGGAGATTCAGTCCTAAGGTGGAATGTTGAAAGAGCAAAACTAGGTCACCATCAGAAGTTTGACTCCTTCTGGGATGGCCCTTTCAAGATAGTAGAGGTCAAGGAGACAAATGTTTTCCAACTTGAAGATCTAGAAGGAAACATACAACCAATTCTGGTTAATGGTTTTCATCTCAAACTCTACTTTGATTGAAATATAAGCTCATTGTAATATATGTATATACATTGTATCATATCCCCTTTCTTTCTGCACTTTGTATCAAGTTTCGTTTTAATAGTATGTTGTGCAAAATGTATAAAAAAAGAGAAAAGAAAGAGAAAATTTGGCAAAATTTGGCTAAGTGTTCCTATAGGATGCAGTAACTCCTATTCCACACTCAAATACTCTATAAGTGTGAAGTATAATATTGTTGGACTCCAATCTGCATGCAAAAGAATCATCACACTAGCGGAGTAAAGAGTGGATTCCAATCCACACCTAAATGAGCTACATTTTAGTGGAATGTGATATGCACTATTTATCCACACCCAAATGAACCACAATGCTAGTGGAGTGAAGAGCGGGTTCCAATCCATCAGGTTTCTAGACTTGTAAGGTACAGAATGAGGAAGGGCCTAATCCACTGCAATCCAGAGTTAAGTGTTGTAGAAAATAAGGTGTCGCTAATCCACCATTTTATTTTAAGTCTACATTTTAAGCGGGGTAGTATTTTTACATCTTATCACTTAAAGAAGGGTAAAATGTCCATAATAAATGCTAAATTTTCCCATGCTTGAAGGAGAGGATAAAGCGATGCCACAAGGGTAAAGCATGTTTGAATTTTGACCAATCAAAAGTCATAATGCCACCTCTAAGCTACCAAAATGGATAAAGTGCTAGTTGAGAAGCGTGCCAATGGGTAGGTCATGTAGTAGCTACATTAATGGTGGAAGATGTGCATGTAACATTAATTGGAAGAACAAAGCACATAGTCTTGTTCATTTGACAAGAGCAACATTTGTTAAGCGGAGGAGAGTAGAACATTAGCAGAAGAATTACCTGCAACTTCAATAGAGAAATCTAGGGCATTACGAATGGATATGGCTTTCGAAGATTCCCAAGAGACCAAAAAATCAGCAAAGAAGGTAGTAAGCCAGTACATCGACAAAGCAAAAGTTGTGGCGGATACCAAGTTGGTCCAAATAGAGAGGTCAAAGCTCAGGAGAAACATCAATGATAGATACAAGGTAGGAGCGGCCCTATCGGTTGAAGGTAGATGTGTTGTGCTCTCATATCTATATTTTTATATTTGTGATTTCATCCATCCTTGCCCTAAATTAATTGTGGCTATCATTAAGTTTTATGACCCAATAGCGAAAGTAGTGAAGACTGCTAAAGGCAAGATCCTATTTAACATTACGACTACAAACTATAATAAGTTTTTTGCCATAGAAGTAGAGCCACTGGTAAAACCAAAGGAGTTTAGAACCACTACCCAGGCTGGATATTATTCCCTAGAAAAGAGAGCTAATGATGGTGAGTCTTTCAGAAAGTGGGTATACAAACAACTCAAAGACACTAGACCCAAAAAAGGATTACCTCGGGTCCCAATTTCTATTGAACATTTTGAACACCTAGAGCTTTATTCTATGTTAGCCTGTATGGATGGTCTAGATTCTGATAAAATGGTGTAGGGTTGGCAAATAGTTGTTGCATACTATATTTCCAATGAGAGGATGTACGAGAAAGGCATGGCTAAAAAGGGTATCAAGGTTATCTATTTTGATTGGCCGACTTTCCTTGCCCAAAGAATACATGAGCAGTTGGTAACTTTGAAAAGAAGCTCTGATGCACCTAGTTTTAGGTATTGCTCAAGCCTAATCTGGATGTTTTTCATTGCTGTGAAGGATATGATGCCTTGGATTCCAATTAAAGATAAGACCAATGAAGGAGAACCCATGCCAGTCTATTACTGGACTAAGCATCTTAGAAGTACTGAGTCTTTTTACAAGTTCAATTTGGAATTTTTAGGGCCAACATTGAAAATAATGTATGGAGTTTGCCCTAGGATACCACTGCTAGTTGAGAAAATATTGAGAATAGAGGGTGTAGAGGAAGGAGACTGGTATCTCCTAATAGAGGGCATAGTCATTAGACTGTATGGCTTCCAAGGCAAGCCTTTTCTGCTACCTCACTTTGTCACTGAAAGGCTATTTACCTTAGAATATCTGAGACAAGCAGAATCTATTGATTTGAACTATGGTTCTGGGAGGAAGAGGAAATCTATGTTGACCTACCAGAATGTTAGTGATATAACTATTACAAAGAAGTGGTAGGGTGAAAATATTGACCAATACCTAGATAGGTTGGGTCTATTCTATATTCCTCAGCGTTGGAGTTATGATCCAGATGACATATTCCGCAAAAGAAATATTGACTTAAATGGGGAAAAGGCCTACAAATTTGAAAAGAAATCTAGGCCCCATTTTGAGCAAGGTAGAAACAACAAAGAAACTAAGATTTTGGAATGGAATGTTTCTAAAATGGATCAACTTCCCCCATGGTTGGACTTTTATGAGCAAATTGTGGATTTTGACCCGAACAACAATGTAAAACATCAGTTGAAAGAGTCTACAATTAAGGATATTGAGAGAAAAATAGAAAAGAAAGAAGACTCTCAATCTCAAGAGCCTGATGATGAAAATCTAGAGCATAAAGGGAAATGGAATGAGGTCAAAATATCATATTGGTGGAGGATGAGAGTTGAGACTAGTAAAACAAAGTCCAAATTTGGGACTAAAATGGATATTGCATTTTCTAAATTATATGACAATAATCTTCAAACTTGGAGGCCCAAAGACACAAGGAATATAGTGCTCATATATGGCAAGTGACAATATAGGCCTGACTCTCCATCCCCACAAGAAGAAGAAGAGGATTCTGATACTCCATTAACCATTGCTAAAGTCTTGAAGCCTTTTCAGCCTTCAACCAAACAGATAGAACAATTTCCAAAAGGAGCACGGTTGATGAGTAAAATGCACTATTCTGAGGAGAGGACTATCAACACACCAGTTATAGAAATAAAAAATAGGCCTAAACACCTAGCCCTGGGTGCTCAATCTCCAGATATAGATGTTAACTAGAAGGAAAAATATGAGAGATTCAAGTTTACACCTCTGAATTTCACTACCATAATGATAGTGGAGTTAAATCCTATTTTTGAGTAGGTATTACTAGAGGAAATAGTACAGGAAGGACTGTCTGAGGAAGACATGGAAGCTAAGAAAGTTACCTATCAGGTTTTTCAAAGAAAGGCCAAAAGGACCTTAGAAAGAGTTGAGAAGGAGATCTCAAAGAAACAAAGGTTGGATAAAGAGGATGTAATTGAGAAAACAATTGTTTCAGCTGTTGAAGAATCGATACAACAAGAACAACAGTAGATCACAGAGACAACTCTAGAAAACCCTACTTCAGTAGGCGAAGGTATGGTCTCTAATCCCTCTTCTCCTCTTCCTCCTCTAGAGTCCCCAAGGAAATCTCCTTCCCTTTCTGAACAAGAGGTTGTAATGAAGGTATCTTCCCCACCCCATAGTTCACCTCTTGTTTCATCAGTCTCTACTGAGGTGCAAGCTAATCCATCTCCCCCAAGGTCATCACAAATTCCTTCTTCATCACCTCAAGTCCCTGTTTCATTATCTAAGGTTCCACCTTTATCATCCAAAGTTCCAAACTCATCAGCTGAGGTTCCACTCTCATCATCCCCCATAGTTTCAACTTCACCATTACCACCACCATCCTCTGAGAAATAAACTATTTCTAGTTCACCCCCTCACCCATCTGTGAGTCTTCCTTCATTATCCATAGGTTTGCCAATTGCAACAATAATAGTGGTCATAGATTCCACTATGGTCATAGAGTCTGCTGTAAAAACTTCTGGACAATTAGCATCAATGGTTGTTTCTGCTCTTTCATTACTTACATCTTCTTCTCCTCTTGCTACAAGTTACCCTACCTAGGCAATTCTACAGAAGGAGCAAGGGGCTACATAGAAAATCAATGATTTTTGGGTAGAAAAAACTATCTAAGCCTTCTAATAGGATGGCTACCAGGAGAAGAAGCATGATTGTTGATCCGGTTTCAAGGCAAAGAACTTCTAGGATCATGGTTCCCTTGGTAAGCAAGCCTAAAACTAAGATGACAATTCAAGATTATCGTATTGAAGAGCATATTGAAGACATTGAGAAGTTTCCTAATGAAGATGAATTGGTAGTAGCCAGAGCCCACTTGGATACTTTTTATGTGAAGAATGATATATTTAAATAAAATGTGGGCAAGCTAGAAAAACAAATTGAAAAGCTTCATAAAATTGTTAGCAATAAGAAAGAAGTGGAGAAAGCTTTGAAAAAGGAAGCTAAGAGCTGGCAAGAAAAGTTTCAAGAAGCCAATAAGCTCAAGGAGCAGCTAATAGAGCAAAAAAAGTTGAATGATGAGCAGGCTAAAGAAATTCAAAGTTTGAAGTAACAACTTCAGATTGAGAGAGCTAAATCTTCTAGTTTTTCCAAATATGGATTAAATAAAGTAAGAAAAGAACTGCTCTCTGAAGTCTAGGAAAAATGCTCAGGGCTCCAACTTATTATTGATTACCTAGATGATGCCAACTGCTTACTCTAGAGCATTCAAAAGGATTTGGATAAAATCACTGGAGAACTACAACCTATGGTAATTCTAGTAGAGCAAATTTATAGGTTGGTGGATAGTAGACTCAGTGAGTCTACCAAGCCAATCCCTAATAAAGAATGGAACATTGCTAGAGTTGCTGCCAAGATTGTAGTAAAGAAGCATAGAGCACTTTAGAGGGCTTGGTTATTGTATGATAAAATTGAAGGGATAATCAAGGATGTAGTGGATGTGAACAAGGAAATGATACAAATTGGTTTTAGAGGTTTGTGGATGGAAGATCACAACTTGCTATCAGTTGAAGAGATTAAGAAAAGTACTGGAGAGACCTTACAGGATGAATCTAAGATTGACTCTCTAGAAGAGCCACTGGACCAAGAGCAAGCTTCACAAATGATCATTGATTTCACCAGATTGAGAGACCTCATGGAAGATCTGATAAACAGAGGGAATGCTACTAATTATGAAGATATTGGTGAACTCTAGTATATTTACAAGCAGCTAAGAGAGACTTCCAATCCCTTAGAGGTAACCTAGAAATAGGCCTTACAAAATTTGAAGTTAATGGTGCAATTGTTTGGTGATGATGCTAGAGAGAAAAATCAAGAGCAATCTTCTCCTGAAGAAGAAGCTAAGGTAGAAGCTAAAGAGGAAGCTGAAGAAGAGGCTCAGCAGGAAGAAGAGCCGGATCGAACCACTACAGGCCCTGAAGGGGCACAAACTTAGCCATTTTTTCTTTGTACATATATAGTCATAAGTTTTGTATTTTTTCTTGATTCATTTTTACTCTGACATGGTCAGAAAGAAACAATAAAAGCATGAGTCTAGAGAGAGAAAAAAATAGTAAGTTTTGTGTGAAGGTATTTTTATCATGAATTGTAAAAAGGGCTTTATAAGGAGAACATGGTTGTGTTTCTTTTTGCTAGAGTAGTGAGGCAGTTTTGCTAGGATGGCTAGACATTAATGCTTATGGCATATTCTCCATATGAACCGTTATCCTCTAGTATGTATGAAGCATGGTCTCGATATGAACGTTTATCCTCGAAGATGACCATAAAATTTTTAGAGGGTAGTGTTCATATGGATGTTATTCTTTAAAGCATTTTTGAAGAGAAGCATTTTTGACTCCTGATGCCCAATGGATAAGACTCTGAGTTTGATGGCTTTACGAGCAAATCCACCCAGGAGGCGCCAGAATGTAGGCCCAAAAAGGCCACATCCTTAGAAAATATTGAAAATTTTATCTAAGGTATGAAGTTTTGATTCCACACAATTTTTAGTGCATTTTGGAGTGGATCCACAATAGGAGTTTTCTAATCCACCAAACACTTAGTGTATTTTTCACTTGGAGAAATTCCACATAATTTATAATGTATTTGGCAGTGGACTGGTGACGCGTTCCGATTTTATAAAATTTTTGGGTGAAGATGATGTCAGTGCAAGGAGAAGTGCGGAATAGCAATTGCTTGTTTGTTTTGATATCCTCCAAGTGGCTAAGTGTCGAAGAGACCAATTCCGGTGAGCTTATAGAGTATTTTGTTTTGGAATGGTGATGAAGAGGTGAAAAGTTATAGAAGAAGTGTGGATTGGTGACAAAGAAGCATTTTGAACAGACTTCTTTTTGGATTGGAGACAAGGATGCATTTTACACTAACTCTAGTGCGGAATGGAGGAAAAGCTATTTTACACTATGGCAAGTGTGGATTGGAGATAAGGGAAGATTTACACTTGCCCAAGTGCGGATTCCTGATTCTATAAAATTTTTAGCAAAGATGATGTCAACAACTTTTGTAATGTGGATTTTTGGTTGCTTCTAAGTTCCAAGAAGAAAAAGGAAGGTTGATGAGCGGATTTCATCCTACTTAATTCTTAGTGTATTTTATGCCAGATTGGCGTTCCATAGATTCAAAGATAAAAAGGTGACATCATCAACTTAAAGAAGTGGAATGGTGCTTTGGTCTTTCCCTGCCATTGTACAGAATATGTTCCAGATCAAATCATAGCCGTGCGATGGGGAAGATCAATGGTCAAGAACTTGCTGATGATTTTGAAGTATTTAAAGGCTTTTTCTCATCGGATTCAAACATAGTCAGTTGGGAGACTAGAAGCCAAAGCGTCGGAGGGTTTCAAGAAACAAGAACCAGAGGTAGTTGCAGATCGACGGTGATGCGAGCTTCCAAGAAAAGTTCATGGAGCAGATGCAGTCTCTAACGGCCTGAACTCCAACTAACGTCAACCAACCAACGAGTTGCAGAAGCTCTGAGCTGCCATGGCGGTCTACTTGCAGTGGATTTCCTAGAGGCCGAACCAGTAAGAAAATGCTAGCAAGAACTCTCTGCTGAGCTATTAAAAAGCAAATCTTTGTAATGTTCCTTATTATTCTTTAATTTTCAAACTATAAATAGAGGTCGAACCCTCATTTTTTGAGGTCGGCTCTAGTGTGTTTGCCTGCACTATTGTAAATATTCCTGTGAGCTAATGAAAGGAGCATTACATTGATTTTCACCTCAAATTTGTGTCTTCATCATCTCGTATCGGAGGTTCAAAATCTGGAGTTGCATTTCTATCAATATTCGAATGGTTAGTTTTTGCCAGTTTATTGGATTACTAACTACTAGGGTAATTGAAATCTACTTTTGATTAGATCTATATTGGTAGAGAGTGCATTTCTATAAAATTTGAGTGTTGATTAATTCTGTTATTTGGATTATCATTGTTTGGATATTGAAATTGTTGTCTTCAATATTTCTCTGTTGTGCTTTAATATATGAAGGTTCATTTGATTTGAGATAATGTTGATCTGAAGTAATGGGTACCTTGAGATAGTTTATGGGAGCTTTTTGCCGTAGTGACATTGTTGTTAGCCTATCCATCCACTATTTCTTTATAACATTTCTAACCCTAAACCTTTTCTAACCCTAATCTCAAAACCCTATTGGAGCTTTAATTGTGTCAACACCATTTTAAGTTGACAAGGAACCAACCTACTCTAGAGGTTGGATTGAAGTTTACTTTGACCCATCCAATGCTTGAGTGTCGAGTTGTGACTATCGGGTGCATGCCTGGATAGAAAATTGGAAGATAGACAGTTGTAGTGTCAAGTAAAGCTTGATGACATTTCGGTGCCCAACACTAAGCAATCCATATTTCTATATAAAGGGCCTCATAGTGAGTGATTATATATCATTGTAGGTAGTAGTAGGTTTACTGTGTGCATCACCATATAGATTGGTTATGGGATACATTGTAGTTCTTTAGCATCTATTCTAGAGTGTTCACTTCCTCCATATTGCATTGTATCATTTTCATCACTTTTCATTAATAGTATATTTTTAGCATCTTACATTCCTACATATTTCATATCACGTGATTATATTCTCCTTTGACATACACCTTCAAAAGCTAACATCATCTTTGAGCCAACATTTTCCCCACCAAATCCTTTTCATTCCACCCAAAACCTATACCATTGGATCAAGCTCAAAAAGGATTTTTGAAGGTATAATTTTTGTTCCATTCTGACATCGTTTAGTCCCCTAAATAATAGAAGAACTACACATGGGTCTAGCTGTGTTGAAATCATGATCGGCCCTTGTGGGGTGATATTTTGGAAAGTTAAATTTTTATTTTAGAAAACCCTAAATTTTGGGATGTCTTCTTTAGGGTTTTCTTGCCCTTTTATTTTTCTTCTTCCAAACCTCTTATAAATAAAGGGGTTTGGATCCCTTTTTGGACACATGATGATGCTCAAAATATCCTAGAAAGATTTTATTTGTGACCTCCTATATGTTCGATCTTCTCTCTTCTACTTGCGATCTCTCCATGACTTTCTTTTCTTTTCTCCATATTTCTCTTGTGTGATCTTAGGCTTAGCTATGAGTGGAAATCAAGTGACAATGGATCGTGTGCAAAGGAAATACTCTTTAGCTTTGTCAGCACCAAAGGAGAGAGGCTTGCCCTTTGGGTTCTTTGGCTTCAACCTTTTTGCTTCTCTATTTTTTCTATAGCTTAAGTATTTAAGTTTTAGTGTTACATTTTTTCTATCCATTACTATTTTAGATAGGGTTTTATTTTATTATTTGCATTTAAATTTTTTGTAGAATACATTATTGTGCATTCCTGGGAAGTTAGTTTATTTACTTCTATTTTAGATAGGGTTTTAGTTTATTTTCAGCATTCATTTTTTGTGTTATAGAATACATTTTAGATTTATTTTGTGCATTTTTGCTACACTAGAATCTATTTTTGTATATTTACTGTAGTTTAATATTTTATGTAAACTTTCTTTTGCATGTTATTGCTTGTGTTTTTCATTTATTTAGAATAATTACATTTCTGTTATTTACATTTGCATTATTGTTTTTACATTTTAATTGTATTTAAAATAATTGCTTTCTGTTATTTACATCCACATTATTGTCTTTACATTTTAATTGCATTTAAAATAATTGCATTATGTTATTTACATTTGCATTATTATATTCACATTTTTAATTGCTTTTAAAGTAATTGCAGTCCATTAGTTGTATTTGCATTATTATTTTTATATTTTTAATAGCATTATGTTTGCTTGTTTTTCAAAATCATATTAGGTTGGGGACAACCATTTGTTTCCAAAACCCTAGTTTCAAAATTATATTTTGCTTAAGCTTTGTATTCATTCATTTTTGCATTGCACTTATTGTTTCATGCTTGTGTGTATCGTTGTGTTTATTCCAAAAAGTCAAAATCATTTTTGAAAGGTTAGCTAAAATGACCTAGGGGCTTGACTGTTGCGCCTCTAAGTACACTCATACAATGGCCCAACTAGGCCCCCTAACGTTGATTACCATTTTTAGTGTTTTTGTAAAGTTGTCATGTAGGTTGAAGCTATTGGGTATTCTGGACACCAGTAAAAGCTAAGGTCAATCTTCAAAACAAGTAAGTGTTTTGTACAAGCTTTTAGGTTGTTTGTTGTTTGTTTATTGTTCATTTCTATTTCAATTTTAAAATAAATAAAAACATAAAAAATAAAAATAAATAAATAAAGTAAAGGATAGATAAAATATTTTAAATTTTTGTTTTAGACATCTAGATTTTTAGCTTGTTTGTTACATTCTCTTGGACCCTTGCCATAAATATAGATATGTATTTTCTTACAATCTAGGGATAGACTTTATTGAATTGAAAATCATATTAGGGTAGTTGTATTATTGCATATTATGTGTTTTGCATTGCACTTTATTTTTACAGTTTCGATAATTTCAGAAGGACCAAATAACATAGGTGTTTCTTAATCAACACATTAAACATTCCCACCTCCAAACTTGGAACAAGTCCTAAAACCATTCTTAGTGAATCCCTTTTTCATTTTTTCCATCAAGTGTAGAGACATAACAACTACCGTGGTCACTTTGGGTCTTCCCAATGGATCCAACCCTGATAATCGTATGCAGTGTGCCATTTTTCCTCTTCTATATCTTTGATGAATTCGACGTAAATGTGTGTCTATAGTGGTCAAAATAGGAAGCCTTTTATTTTATTTTCTTTTATTGTGAAAACTTGAAACAAGATCACTAAAATTTATTTTCTTAAATTAAAAAATATAAAACAAAAATTTTAAAATCTTGTTCGATTCACATTTTACTTTTTTAACATTGTTTGAAAAGAACACATCTGACATCTTATTCCATAGCCTAGCCTTGTGATAGGGTGGCACTTTGGTGGTGGAAAAGACACATTAAAGGCCTTGTGAGTCAAAGTTGGTTTGGACCTAACAAGAATTCATAGTTAAGGGGGTTATTCATACCCACACACCTTCAAAAAGGAATTATCCTTTTGCCTATGCTTGAAAAACTAATTTTTTAAAATCAAGATTAAAATTAAGCTGGTCCAATATCCGTCATAGTTGTGGAATAGAGCATATTTTTCTCTTTCAATAGTATATCATTGACCATAGTTAATTTGGTGAGGACTGGTAGGACTTGGGCTCCATCATGGCTTGGATTTCATCACCAAGTGTCTATATGCGGGCATCTAGGTGAAGGCCCTAATTTAAGACAAGTTAAATATACCTCTCCAACTTTTTTTAATATTTTTCTTTTATTTTTCTCTCTCATATCTTTTTTCTTAGTCCTAATGTATCCTAGTATTAGAAATAAGTGAATGATTTTAAATTATGATTATATTTTCCAATAATATGACCAGGTTGACAAGGACCCCAATTTAGAAGTGGAAGAGAATGTAGAAATGAAAAATGAAGTTGATCCTAATGAGGGACCCAATGGACACCTCACCTTCAAATATTTTGATTAAATGTGGGGTTTCTATAAGAAACATTTTTTTTTAGTTTTTGCATTGTAGCATAGCATTTCATTTATTTTGCTATGGCTATTGTATATTGTTATTTATTATTTTTTCTAAGGAATCAGGATTGGTTATCCCTTCTAGTGTTTCTTACAATCCTTTAGGAGGGTCAATATGTATTTGTAAAAAAAACATTCAAAACTTTTTTGTAGATGGTGGAGAGCTCAATCCTCCTAATATAAGCTAGGGGTCGACTAACTTTAGTAGTCCATAGGTACGATGGTGGTGAGCCATGCTAGCCAAATATTTGTATTCCCTTCTAAAGTCCATATATTTTTTCTTTTGCCATCTTCTTCTAGACATTTTCCTTCATTGGATCTTGTTGGGGAAATATATTGTATCCTTAAGAATGTGTTATGCTACAAGAATTTTTTATTCCAGTCAGTATTGCTGACTCTGGTGGATCAACCATTTTCATTCAATAAAATATTATCTAATTGACTCTAAACAAATTGAATATGGTTGGGATACCCTATAAGCGAGTTCATAATATTATTTTATATATTCATGTTCATCTAGATAAATAAAATCTGGTAGTACATCTCCATCTAACCAATTGCTTATATGCCCTCCTTCACCTATTGAAGATCCTCCTAAAGCATTATAATCCCTTGATCATGTTGACCACTTGTGATAATGGTCATCCTCTCTGCTCATACTTGTTGCCTCTCCTAGTCTAGTCAGTCCACCTCTCCTCTCAATTGATCTACCTCAGCTCTTGTTGTGTCTCACTCTATCCTCAGCTGGTCCTTCTCTCTTGCCACTCAATATTTCTTAATGATGATCTCATCCATTGCTCCTCTCAATATTAAGAGCATATGAGCCCCATCCTAATGGAGTAGGTCCATCTTCCTTTGTAATTGATAATCCTCTACTCATAGAGCCTATCCTTAATTTGGTTATCCTAACCCACTATCCCATTAGGACGTACCTCTATATCCCTAGGGACAACTCTTGGTGCCCCCTCTCCTACCATCATCATTTCAATAACCATAAAATATCCTCTAATAGTAGTGAGGGTCACTATCCTCACCTCTACTTAAGTCTACCTTAGTTGTCCCACCCCTATCTAGCACCACTTCACTATCCATTGTGTGGTCTCTTAGAATACCTATAGCATCCCTTGCTCCATCACCTAAAACCTCTAGATCAATATCATTTGTAAAATACTTACTGACATGATGCTCTTGTATCATCAGTGGCATCCTAGGGCCACTCTAATATCATCCTTCCCTAGCACAATATATAGTAGATCATCAATATCCTCATCAAAAAAACTACTAGGATCAAGTCACTCACCTACTTCTATTGGGTCTTTATATACCCTCTAATACCATATGCACACTCTCTTTTGTATCTACTAAACAAACCCAAACTATCTATACACCTAGTCAAAATGGTATAGCTCCCATTCATCCTGATCAATACATATTTAGTGAATCTATTATACCTAAGATAACTCTATCTCATATTCAATATACCTTGGGTGTCAATGCCATGGCTACCAGATCATCTTCTTGAGTTGTATCTTATCTATAATCATCCTCCCTAATACTAAGGATTTGACAAAATTTTACTGCACATGCTCAAAGTGGTGCACCCATCAGTATGTTACTAGTCTCTCTAGACTCGGTAGTGGCCCTAGAAATCCCTAATGTCACCACACACAAATTTTTCCCCAACACCATACTTATAGGAGGGTTGCACATGCAAAACTATAACCCCCTTGTACACAACATTATACAATATCTTGTACAATCTTGCCAAGACTAGTGATCCCGATGTAAACCTTGTCTACTTATATCTCATGTCCACCACTACCCTACTAGTACCCATGGTATGTATCTCCTACTAGTATAACACACTAGTAACCCTACCACCCTTCATAGAGCAAACAAGTGAGTTTTAATATGCCATAACACTCTATCATCTCATCCACATGTAGACCACTGCTCTAGACCTCATGATATGGATCCCTTGATAGCCTTTGTAATTTCTTGTACAACCTCAAGGTCCATAGACCTCCCTACCCCTTATTTAGATCCTCAAAATTTGATATATGTCCTCTATGGTAATGGCAGCCTCCCCTCTTAATAGCCTAAGTATTGATCATTTAGATACCACCTCTCCATCAACACTATCATAAGTTCCTATCACACTCTACCCTAGGAATCTCTTCTATGTGTAGCAATCCCACTACCTCTAAAAACCCTTTTTATATGGCTATTAACTCTCTCATACATATCTCTAATTATTGTGGCCTCCCCTCCTTGGAATTTAAAACATCTAACTACGAAATACAACAAAAGGTATTTATTAGTACTCCATCTCATGAAAATAAACCATAAATATTAACCTTCATTATTCATCTTAATCATTCTATAAATTACTCCTATCACATGCATCACACTCTACTTTCCCCATTCTACTTTTTTCTTTTTCTTCCTATCTTTATCCTTCTATTTCCTCTTTTCTTTCTTCTTATGTGATTTCATAACATGCTTTTACAAAGCATTAAATCATGAATTTGCACCTTGCATTCATGGGCCAATTTTTTTTTTATCACTAGCCACATGATTTTATGGACCCCCCTCATGATTTTACAAATATCTCCAATCTTGTAGGAGGCCCTGCAAATTTATGCCGTGGTTTATGGAAAGTTTTCAAAAGAAATTAAAAATTTCACAAAAATTAAAATCTACTCTAAATCTACTTGCTATTCCTAGTCTATCAGGAAATATTCAATTCTTATCCAAGCCCTCACCTTTGGTACACCTACTTTACCCCCAAACATTGCTACATGGTGTGTTGGTAGTGTCATCTCCTCTACAAAGCTCCTTTTCTCCTTTTTCGCATAGTGAAAATAATTATATTTTTCACCCTTCCCTCATATTTACCCCTCCCTTCTCTTTCTCTTTTTTCCTTCTTCCCATTTCATCCTTCTCAACTTTATTTCTTCTTCATTTTGATTTTCTTGAGAAATATTGTCTTCCCTTTGAAAATCGAGGTGGTACCCCAACCTTAAGGGTAGTGATGTCATCAATGCCCTATAAAGCATGCAAAATATCTGAAGTGTTTAGAATCACATAATTTTTGCACCACCCCTCTGTCTAATTTGTTTACCTCCTTTAGTACCCTTGTTTTCAAATTCAAAGGTATCTACAACTTTCTTTGATGCATTTATTATACCATAAATACATCAAAGAGAGGGTAAAATGTAAACACTAAAAATTTACCCAACCAAATGAGTCAATTTTCCCTTAAAAGTTTAAGTAACCCTTCAAGATTGTCAAATATAATTTTAATACCTTTTAAACCTTAATATTTATATTTTTCATTCTTAAAAATTTCATGCTCCTCCTTGACATACCACAAAATAATATCTTAGCCTATTACCACCCAGTTCTCAAAAAGCCATTTAGCATAATTTTGCATCACTTGATGTGACCCCCAATGGTTGTATAAACAAATTTGTGATCGACCAAGACCAACTATGAAATCACATCCTTGAGGTCAAATCCAAAATATTGGACTCTCTATCTACCTAGTCATTTTGGGTCATTTATGGTACCATCCCTTGGATATCCCCACTTTATTTCCAACTTCTAGGTGCCTCCCCCTTACCTTGGTGGATTTCAAATTCACTGACCTCCTCCTATTTGCAATCAGTGCTCTTCCCTTTCTCCCTTCATGCACCAAAATTCTATAAATTGAGGTATTGGGCCTTCATTTTCATAACACTCTCTCATGGTAACAAAACTCTTATGATTCAAAGACTTCTAGAAACAAGTGCACTTGGTTTTTAGAGAGCTTTTAGAGGGGTCTACTTGATCAAGCCTTAGGGGAATTGCTCCTCTATTGGTTCTAAGGATTCACTATCAAACTTTCTAGGGCACAAAATAATGTTTGTTGTCAAGATCTATAGGGTGTGAAATCATGGCAACCGCTAGATAAGGTCATAGCCCTTGTTAGTCTTGTTAGTAAATTTATTTACATTCTATTTTGTATTGTTTTTTGTCCTCTAGTATTTGTAAAAACAAATAAAGGTGAAAAAGAGATAAAAATAACTTTAGTTATTTTCAAATTCTAAATCACAAAATAAAAGGACAATCAAAATAATCTTGTTTTATATGATTTGTTTATCTCTTCTCATCCTTTAGGCAATAAATCTTGAATGGCATATATTTTACATTTAGGATAACTTGTATGTTGAATCCTCTTGCTCCCTTTCTTGAAAAATAAAGATTTACTTTCTTGTACCTTAGGATTAGTTTTCATTCAAATAAAGAAATAATTTCTAGGTTATCTCTTGTATTTTTAATCATTTGTTTTATGCATATTTATATTCTAGCCTATTTCGTAGTCTTAGCACATAGTCTTTGAAAACCAAAACTTATGTGTTTTCTAAAATACAAATCAAACAAAGGATTTGTTGTGAATCCTTATAACACTCCTAGTGGACCCCTCAACATATCATACATTAAACCCAAACATAGTAGTTAAGGTGAGGACAACCCTGTAGGGATTTAAGCCCAACAAATCCACTAGGATTTTTTTGAGACCTCCCCACAATAGTCAAAATATTTTTTTAGATATGAGAGACATGATTCTATTTGTGATGAATTAAGGTATAAAAAAGAATCAGAATGATGAATCTTAATACAGAAATGAGGATCCTAAGAATAAATATGGGTTACAAAAATAGGTAACAATAGCTAGAAAGGAGAACAAGAGGCACACATTTTCCTCCAATATTCTAGCCATAATTTTATTGCTTGATAGAACAATACATAATTCCACTTGAAAAAAAAATATTATAGAGGAAGGGCCCAAATAACACTTCCAACTTGGTCAATCAAAGCAACAAGGTTTGACAAAACTATTCTCTACAATTGTAAAAAGAGCAACAACATGTTAAGATACCTAAAATTCTAAGCTCATGAAAGCATAAATAAAATTAAAAATAAGATGCTAGTTGATCAAAATAAAATGATAATTAGTGGAGGAAGGATAACATCTAAGGAGAGATATTTCTTTCCTAACTTGTCAAGATCTCCAATTCTTCAAGCAAGAGTACCATGCAAACAAGAGATCAAGTTGAGGAAACAAAGAGCTAAATTTTCATTAGCTAAAGAGTGTTTGCTTGAAATGAAACCCTAAGGACTCATTTTATAGATTTTTAAGCCTTGGGAATGGAACTTGGAGTATTCATAACTGATGGGAGAGGTAGGTAAGGGTATATTAATTAAAATCTTTGAATGGTAAGGCAAATCTAAAAATGGTTGCTTATGGAGATGAGTGTAGGTGGCATGTACTCAAGAGGGATGGTGCCAAAAACTACCCAAATATCTGGGGGACAAAGGATCCAAGATTTCTAGTTCTTAGCCTTAGAGCATGGAATTATGAGTTAAGTTTTGCTATCCTAATTTTATATATGTGACCATTTAGGGTCACTTGGGTGGGGAGGGAGGATTTTTTCAAAATATGCAGGGGAATATTTTGGATATAGAATCACACCTTTGCTCAAAAGGCCATGATTATATCTAAATAGAAAAAAACCATTGAGAAATAAGGTTGGAATGGTTTGTAAACACCTAAAAAATCTCACATTATCTCTCATTTCATCATAATGGAATATTAATTTGCAAAATCCCTTTAATTTTGAATTATTTTCCTAAATATACTATTCATCATCCTAAGCCACCTTTTCCACTTAAGCCCTTTCCTACACTTATCCCCTGGCCACCATGCAACCACCCATTTAGACTAATATAGGGATACCTCACCCTATTATACCCTTTGACTAGCCTAGCTTCCACCTAAGCCTAGTTCACCCTAGCCTAACCTTGGTCAAACTCCACATCATAGTCAAACCTAAACCCATGGTCAAACTTAACTCATGGTCAACCTCACTTGACTCTAGCCTCCACCTCACCCTTTTTCAAACCTAAATCCATGGTTATCCTAACTATTAACCATGGTTAACATTGACCCTTGCTCCACACATGTTTCTATGCACATTCCTATGTCATAAATAACATTTGAAGACTTTTGCACAATCAAATACATTTTAAAACATAGTCACACTCCACCTCAACATGCCATAAAATCTATTTTGATACTTTCCTCCACCCATGAATATATGAGGGATGGCTCACCCATGCCCATTTATGAGGAATCCCCATACCACCTTAGAGATGTTGAGCAAAGTGCAGCAATAGTATTGTCATTGTTGTCAACACAGTCAGACAGATCGGTTGATGTTCAGATAGATCGATTGATGCAGTGGACAAAAGTTCAGTGATACAGTGGATAGGAGTTTAGAGGTTACTCAGAGTATGTGCAGTGCTATTAAATTCTTATGAGGATGTTTTTGATGTTTGGGTGAAGTTGCTACAGGTTGTCCAAGAAGACCGAAGTGGCCCATATGCTAAAAATCAAAAGAAAATTTGTCCAACAAGACCGAAGTGGCCCATATGCTAAATATTCTAAAAATCAAAAGAAAATCACAAGGAAGAAAACTGTCGTGATATCGCGACATGTTGAGAAGAAAGAAAAACTATCACGATATCGCGACATGTTGAGAAGAAAGAAAAATTGTCGCAATATCGCGACATGTTGAGAAGAAAGAAAAATTGTCATGATTTCGTGACATGTTCGGAGAGAAAGTGCAAGCAAGCAAAACTATCACGATTTTGCGACATGTTCGAAGAGAAAGCGCAAGCAAGAAAAACTATCACGATTTTGTGACATGTTCGAAGAGAAAGTGCAAGCAAGCAAAACTATCATGATTTTGCGACATGTTCGAGGAGAAGGTGCAAGCAAGAAAAACTATCACGATTTCACGACATGTTCGAAGAGAAAGCACAAGCAGGAAAAACTATCACGATTTCATGACATGTTGGAAGAGAGATTGTATGAAGAAAAAGTGTCATGATTTCATGACATATTGCAAGAGAGATTGTACGGAAGAAAAAGTGTCATGATTTCGCGACATGTTGGAAGAGAAAAAGGCAAGTAGAAAAAGTGTCACGATTTCGTGACATATTGCAAGAGAGATAGTACGGAAGAAAAAGTGTCGCGATTTCACGACATGTTGGAAGAGAAAAAGGCAAGTAGAAAAAGTGTCACGATTTTGCGACATATTGCAAGAGAGATTGTACGGAAGAAAAAGTGTCATGATTTCGCGACATGTTGGAAGAGAAAAAGGCAAGTAGAAAAAGTGTCACGATTTCGCAACATATTGCAAGAGAGATTGTACGAAAGAAAAAGTGTCGTGATTTCGTGACATGTAGCATTTTCGTGGGCCAAAGGAAAGAGAAATAGCAAGGAGAAAAAGTGTCACGATTTCGTGACATGTTGTATTTTTGCGGGCCAAGGAGAGAGAAAAAGCAAAGAGAAAAAAGTGTCGCGATATCGCGACATGTTGCATTTTCGCGGTCCAAAGCGAAGAGAAAATGCAAGGAGGAAAAAGTGTCGCGATATCGCGACATGTTGCATTTTTGCGGTCCGAAGCGAAGAGAAAATGCAAAGAGGAAAAAGTGTCGCGATATCGAGACATGTCGCATTTTCGTGACTCGAAAAGGGCAGGAAGGAAGAGAAAGAAAAAGTGTCACGATATCATGACATGTCGCATTTTTGCGACTTGAAAAGAGCAGGAAGGCCGAGAAGGAAAAGTGTCATGATATCGTGACATGTCGCATTTTTGCGACTTGAAAAGAGTAGGAAGGCAGAGAAGGAAAAGTGTCGCGATATCGCGACATGTCACATTTTTGCGACTAAAGGAGAGAGAAAGTAAGAAGGCAGAAGTGTCATGATATCACGACAAAAGTAAAAAGGAAGAGTACGGAGGTGAAAGTGTCACGATATCGTGACATGTTGTGTTTTTGTGGGTACAAGCAAACAGAAGAAGCAAGGAGGCAAAAGTGTCACGATATCGTGACATGTGTTTTCATGGGTACAAGCAAAGAAAAGAAGCAAGGAGGCGAAAGTGTCATGATATCACGACATGTTGTGTTTTTGTGAGCTAAGAAGAGAACCCAACCGAAATAAGATATGTGATAGTTAACTAATTTTGGTATGACAGTTATAGGTGCAGTTACAGAAGAAGTCGATACGACAGTTACAGGTGCAGTTATAGAAGAAGTCGGTATGACAGTTACAGGTGCAGTTATAGAGAAAAATTCATGCAGCTAAAATAAGAAGAGTTAACAAAAGTCGATACGATAGTTACAGGTGCAGTTATAGAGAAATATCATGCAGCTAAAATAAGAACAGTGAACTAAATTCAGTACGACAGTTACAAGGGCAGTTATGGGTTGCATGCAAAAATATGGAAGTTAAAAATAGAGTCAGAACTTTGTTATAAAAGGAGGTCTACGTGGAGAATTAAAGTGCTGCTAAAAAAGAGAGAAAGCGCTCGGGATTAAAGCGAGGTGGATTTAATCTTGCGAAGAGAGCAAGAGGAGAGCGAGCAGGGTGTGTGTTGTGTGAAGAGTGGGCAATGTTGAGAAAGCAATAGACCAGTCAGGGTCTTGTAAAAGTGAAGGCATCTTTATGTCAATATTCTAGTTTTAGAATAGAAGTCCAAGTTGGTGCTTGGCATCAGGGGTTGGTGCTCCTTCCAGTTGGTGCTGGTAAATTAGGGGTTGGTGCTCCTTTCTATTGGTGCAGATAAATCAGGGGTTGGTGCTCCTTTTTGTTGTTGTAGATAAATCAGGGGTTGGTGCTCCTTCCAGTGGGTGTTGGTAAATTGATTGTAAAATTGGTATTTTGCAAAGGCTGGATTTGGATGGGAGTCCAAACAGTCAATTTTGAGGAGTAGCCAAAATTGGTGAACCTCGGTACATCTTGTGTTGTGTGATGCTCTTTTGGTATATTTGCTTTATTGAGTTTTAAGCTTTCATTGTTTATGCATTAAGAATTGAAGATTTAAGTTTTTAAGAGCTACACCGATTCACCCCCCCTCTCGGTGTCATTGTGAGACTAACAATTGGTATCAGAGCCAGTTTCCCTTGTCAGGCTAAATCAGCTAGGGTTGATCTTGGATTAGTACGCAATGGGTAAGAAGAATAGATCCTCCTCAAATAAGGCATCTCAATCAGTTTCAGTTCCTGTGGAAGAGAAAATTGAACTAGAAAAGATAGAAGGAGTGAATTCTAAAAATATAGGAGTGAATTCTAAAGTATGTGATGAAAACCTTGAGGGTGAAGTATATCTAGAAGGTGAGTTGATCGCTGCACTTGAAGAGTTGAATATAGAAAGGAAAAAGAACAAAATACTGTCCAAGAAGTTGGAAGAATATGGGGATAAGATTGAAGATCTCTTCTTACAAATTCATAAATCCAAGAAAATAGAAGAAGCCTTGAAGTCACACATGGATGATAAAGTCGATGTATGTAGCAAACGTGAAGAGGAATCTAACAAAGTTATTAGTGATCTAAAGCTGCAAGAAGAAGAGTCCAAAAGGATTGAAGAAACTCTCAGGTCACAGATCAATAAGAAAGAGATTGTTTGCTGCAAACAAGAAGAGGAGATTGTTTTATTGAAGAAACAACTAGAAGAGGCCAATACAAATCTCAAATTTGAGAAGAGCATAGAGTTGCTAGATGAAATGATAAGGCAACAAAGAAGCCCCATGTCTAAGCTTGGTCTTGGATGTAAAGCTAAACAACCTTCATCTTCCAAATATGCAGAGAAGAAGAAGTTCACTATTGAAGGATCGAAGCAAGAAAAGTCTGAAGTTGAATCTTCAAAAGGAAGAAAATATCAAAGGAGATCTACAACAAAGCAACCACAACAAAAGAGGTTCTATCACTCTCACTCTATTCATAATAATGCTTTTAATGGCTATTGTTTTAGATGCAACCATTATGGTCACAAGGCAATTTATTGTGGATTGAATAATAGATCAAAGAGTTATGATGATAGAAATACATCTACTTTTTCGATTGAACACCATGTGCAATGTTTTAAATGTAATGGTCATGGGCACATAGCAAGGTTTTGTCCAAGAACTTTTGTATCTAATCTAAGGCAAGACAGCAGATTTCATCAGTCACAAAGAATGAAACACAGACAGGGAAGAAATCATGTGCATCAAAGAAAGGAAAATAATCATCCATCAAGGATGCACAAGAGACAACCACCCAAGAGAAATGTTCAAGTTCACAAAAAGGTTCAAAATAGGGATGCAGTTGAAAAACTCAAGCCCAAGTTCAAGAAAGGTTGGAGAAAGAAAGAAGAGAGGAAATCGTGTCTCCTTGGATTGAAGGAGATTACTCCTCTATTGCACTAAGCAGCTCCAGGTAGCACATCCTCAAGGGGAGCAATCTTAAAGTTTTATTTTAATGCTCCTATGTTGTTTGGTTATCTGAGGATGAAATGCAAGTAGTCAGGGGGAGTTGTCGTATAGTTGTCAAAATGTGTTTCAGTTCATGTAGTTGTTTGTGGAGGTAATAAGTAGGAGCATGAGACGTTGGCTTGACAGAGCCAGTTTTTTTATTATTGTGAAATCTCTCTGGTGATGGCGGTTACAATAGCAGATAGTGTCAAATTGATGTGCTTCAGCAGAACAACATGGTGAATAGCTAGGTTTTCGATGCAAGCAGCTGATAGGAGTTATCTGAGATAGAACATGCAGCATAGGTCGTCGTGTCATGGAAGCATAAGCTGGCAGGTGCTGGTTTTGAAGCCTGTAACATTCCCAATCTATAGATAACATAGAATCCATGTTGTGAGTACGTCTCGATTCATCTACCAATATCGAGGGAGGACTATAGTAAAGCTCTTCATGATCATTATGAAAATTACTGCCAACGTGTAGCTGGGAAGGCATGTGTTTCTTAACCAAAAATACAACACTTCATTTGGTATAAGAGAGCATCAATTTTCTCTAAAGAAGTAGCCATTATCAAAGAGATGCTAGAGTCAAAGCAAACAATAGCACTAGCACCCAGTTCGTCAAGAGTGCCAAGTGGCACATGCAAGGTAGAGACGTTGAGAGAATAGCGCCCAGGTGGTGAAGCGCCAAGGAGGACAAGATGCCTATGCACCTAAGAAAGTCTTGCATTATTTGAGGAATGCGAGATATTGCCCGAGGAATCCCTTGATCACAGTAAGGAGAAATGCTCCCTGGAATCACATGAAGAACGTTCGCCTAAGACATTGAGTAGCCCTGACATATGCCCTAGCCGCATATATGTGTTTCGATAAAAGTAGTGTATATTTGAACTACACATTGACGTGAAGATTGTTAGAGCTTTTATGATGTTGTGGTGAAAAATATTGAAGTCTGATCATTGATTCATGTTTAGCTCATCAAGATGAGCAACTTTGCTTTGTGAATCATACCTATCCGAGGTCCAGAAGTATGAGTTTGAGTAAGGTGCACTATAGTTGGCCATGAAGCATTTAACAAAATATTGTCTCCTGATTCGAACAGTTGAAAGTAAGGTGTGACCAGCGGTGACTGTAGAAAACATAGACCAAGTTGAAAATGTAAGAAGGGATTTGGTTGGTGTTGTGGTATTGTGTTTGATGCTTGCACAGAGTTGGCAGTAAAATTGCAGTGTTGGTACAATGTTGGACAAAAATTGGTACAAGTGTGAGTCACTTGTCAATTTTGTTGACAGATGTGAAATCAGCATTTTTGAATGGGAAGCTTGAAGAAGAGGTTTATATTGAGCAGCCAGATGGTTTCCATCTTGGTGATGATTGGTTGAGTTGATTTTATTGAGCCTAGTCAAGTTATGTGTGAAGTGATTTTTAAAGTTCTATGAAATAAATTATTCCATCATTCTATGTTGAGTTGAGATTGAGGTTAGAAGATATTAAGTCTCTAACAATTCTCTTTATGCTTCTATGAAGTGGATTTGATTTGAGATTGTCATTCATTGTTGAGTTCATTTTGAGTACTACTTGAGCATGATTGATTGAGCCTTTGAGAAGGCCTTTGGGAAATATTTGAGGACAATGTTGGGACAGACTTTTAGAGAAGATTTCGGACAGGTTCTTAGTGAGCTTGTTGGAGCATATTTGGACAGTTTTTGTGTGAGCTTGTTAAGCAGGTTTTGTGTGAGCCTATTGACAGAGTACAGAGAACAGAGTCTCAATGGATAGAGATCCAGCAACCAACACAATTGAAGATAGATCTAAGTGAGGATTCTTCAAGTGGAGAGAGGTCCACCAGTTAGTGCAGCAGAGAGACAAAGTCTTCTATAATATAACAATTGGAGAGAGGTCCACCAGTCAGTAGCGGATACCTTCGTAATAAATTGGGAGTGGTCATGCTTCCCAAGAATTGACTAGCTATCGGGACCACATTCTCAGGGGGAGCATTTATATATTTGATTATCTTTTTGCTCATGTTTGTAATTTTTGCTAACTGTAATAATTTGTGCTTGAGAATGTTGTGCATGGACTCAAGGGGAGTCTGCAGCAACCCTTTGGTATTATTGTCAAAGGGGGAGAAGAATTATAAGAAATTGCATGTGTGTTGCCAACAATTCCAAAGGGGGAGATTGTTGAGCAAGGTGCAGCAACAGTATTGTCATTGTTGTCAACACAGTCAGACATATTGGTTGATGCTCAAACAGATCGGTTGATGCAGTGGATAGGAGTTCAATGATGTAGTGGACAGGAGTTCAGAGGTTACTCAGAGTATGTGCAGTGCTGTTAAATTCTTATGAGGATGTTTCTAATGTTTGGGTGAAGTTGCTACAGGTTGTCCAAGAAGACCGAAGTGGCCCATATGCTAAAAATCAAAAGAAAATTTGTCCAAGAAGACCGAAGTGGCCCATATGCTAAATATGCTAAAAATCAAAAGAAAATCACAAGGAAGAAAACTATCGCGATATCGCGACATGTTGAGAAGAAAGAAAAACTGTCGTGATATCGCAACATGTTGAGAAGAAAGAAAAACTATCGCGATATCGCGACATGTTGAGAAGAAAGCAAAACTGTCATGATTTCGTGACATGTTTAGAGAGAAAGCGCAAGCAAGAAAAACTATCACGATTTCGTGACATGTTCGAAGAGAAAGTGCAAGCAAGAAAAACTATCATGATTTCGTGACATGTTCGAAGAGAAAGCACAAGCAAGCAAAACTATCGTGATTTTGTGACATGTTCGGAGAGAAGGCGCAAGCAAGAAAAACTGTCACGATTTCGTGACATGTTCGAAGAGAAAGTGCAAGTAGGAAAAACTATCACGATTTCGTGACATGTTGCAAGAGAAATTGTACGGATGAAAAAGTGTCATGATTTCGTGACATATTGCAAGAGAGATTGTATGGAAGAAAAAGTGTCACGATTTCGCGACATGTTGGAAGAGAAAAAGGCAAGTAGAAAAAGTGTCGTGATTTCATGACATATTGCAAGAGAGATAGTACGGAAGAAAAAGTGTCACGATTTCACGACATGTTGGAAGAGAAAAAGGCAAGTAGAAAAAGTGTCATGATTTCGTGACATATTGCAAGAGAGATTGTACGGAAGAAAAAGTGTCACGATTTCGTGACATGTTGGAAGAGAAAAAGGCAAGTAGAAAAAGTGTCGCGATTTCATGACATATTGCAAGAGATATTGTACGGAAGAAAAAGTGTCGCGATTTTGTGACATGTAGCATTTTCACGGGCCAAAGGAAAGAGAAAGAGCAAGGAGAAAAAGTGTCACGATTTTGCGACATGTTGCATTTTCGCAGGCCAAGGAGAGAGAAAAAGCAAAGAGAAAAAAGTGTCGCGATATCACGACATGTTGCATTTTCATGGTCCAAAGCGAAGAGAAAATGCAAGGAGGAAAAAGTGTCACAATATCTCGACATGTTGCATTTTCACGGTCCGAAGTGAAGAGAAACTCCAAAGAGGAAAAAGTGTCGCGATATCGCGACATGTCTCATTTTCATGACTCGAAAAGTGCAAAAAGGAAGAGAAAGAAAAAGTGTCACGATATTGCGACATGTTTCATTTTCGTGACTTTAAAAGAGTAGGAAGGCCGAGAAGGAAAAGTGTCGTGATATCGTGACATGTCGCATTTTTACAACTTGAAAAGAGCAGGAAGGTAGAGAAGGAAAAGTGTCGCGATATCGCGACATGTCGCATTTTCATGACTAAAGGACGAGAGAGAAAGTAAGAAGGCAGAAGTGTCGTGATATCATGACAAAAGTAAAAAGTAAGAGTACAGAGGTGAAAGTGTCACGATATCATGACATGTTGTGTTTTTGTGGGTACAAGAAAATAGAAGAAGCAAGGAGGCGAAAGTGTCGCGATATCGCGACATGTTGTTTTCGTGGGTACAAGCCGAGAAAAGAAGCAAGGAGGCGAAAGTGTCACGATTTCATGATATGTCGCGTTGTCATGAGCTAAGAAGAGAACCCATCCAAAATAAGATATGTGATAGTTAACTAAAGTCGATACGACAGTTACAGGTGTAGTTACAGAAGAAGTCGATATGACAGTTATAGGTGCAGTTACAGAAGAAGTCGATACGACAGTTACAGGTGCAGTTATAGAGAAAAATTCATGCAGCTAAAATAAGAAGAGTTAACAAAAGTTAGTACGATAGTTACAGGTGTAGTTACAGAGAAATATCATGCAGCTAAAATAAGAACAGTGAACTAAAGTTAGTACGATAGTTACAGGGGTAGTTACGGGTTGCATGCAAAAATATGGAAGTTAAAAATAGAGTCAAAACTTTGTTATAAAAGGAGGTCTGCGTGGAGAATTAAAGTGTTGCTGAAAAGAGTGAAAGCGCTCGGGATTAAAGCGAGGCAGATTTAATCTTGCGAAGAGAGCAAGAGGAGAGCGAGCAAGGTGTGTGTTGTGTGAAGAGTGGGCAATGTTGAGAAAGCAATAGACCAGTCAGGGTCTTGTAAAAGTGAAGGCATCTTTATGTCAATCTTCTAGTTTTAGAATAGAAGTCCAAGTTGGTGCTTGGCATCAGGGGTTGGTGCTCCTTCCAGTTGGTGCTTGGTAAATCAGGGGTTGGTGCTCCTTTCTATTGGTGCCGATAAATCGGGGGTTGGTGCTCCTTTCTGTTGTTGTAGATAAATCAAGGGTTGGTGCTCCTTCCAGTGGGTGCTGGTAAATTGATTGTAAAATTGGTATTTTGCAAAGGTTGGATTTGGATGGGAGTCCAAATAGTCAATTTTGAGGAGTAGCCAAAACTGGTGAACCTCGGTACATCTTGTGTTGTGTGATGCTCTTTTGGTATATTTTCTTTATTGAGTTTTAAGCTTTCATTGTTTAGGCATTAAGAATTGAAGATTTAAGTTTTTAAGAGCTACACTGATTCACCCCCCCTCTCAGTGTCATTGTGAGACTAACAAGAGAATACCTCATAGGACACCTTTTATAAATAGAAGGCCATTTTCACCATTTGAAATAATCACTCACTCACATACCCAAACTCTGTAGAAATTACCCTAGATCTCAAAGTGCATCCAACCATAACTCACCATCAATGACCATGGAGGCCCCCATGAGCTTATCAAAATCCCCATTTTCTTTGTTATTTGCTCTTGTTTGCAAGTGTAGAAGACCATTCGATACAAACCTATAGCTGCAACAACATCAGAAGAACTATTGCAACATAACAACATTTTCCATGGTTACTACAAAGGGGTTCATAGGGTAGGGTATGAAATAAAGGTTCACACCCTAGGGTATGTACTAGTCTAGATATAGATTTCATTCTAGAAAATCTATAGTAGATCATAAAGCTCAGAAAATATGACTATTTTACTATTTATGTCACTTTCAGTCAATTTCATCATGTAATAGACTTGTTTCTTTTGGAATTTTTATTTGTTATTACAAGGGTTGTGATTGAGATAGGCCCCCAAATATTTCTAACTATTTTTGTAGGGTTATGTAGGTTTAGAGGATCTACATGACTAACAGTGGCCCACATGCAGTAAGTCGACTCCCCTTTGAGTAACACAAAGAAGACATTTACAAATGCTTCAGTTTCATTGAAAGAGGGCTTCCTTGTGGAAGACTTATATTGCAGCCTTCAAAGGCAAAACTTGTAAAAGGGAAATTCTTGTAACCCCCATTTGAATATCAATTTAAAATTAGTAGTTTTCTTGTCATTCATTATGGCAACATGGTGGGACTCACCCACTTTAGTTACTATTTTGTCTAACTCTTTAGCTAATTAATTGACATCTTTTTCATATTCTATATTTTTGGGTAACCCAAAAACCAGCACAAAACACTCCAATACCTTGAAACCCACCTCAAGTTCAAGACAAAATCCTTTCTAGTCTATGAGCTAGGTTCGTATGGGCCCATACAAACTCTTAAAGTGCTCCAAAAACTAGGTACCTAACTACAAGGTATCCATTTCTAGATAGCCCACAATAATTGCACTATTGTAGGTAAATTGGGGATAGATTTTTCCTAGATATTGCTATCTCAATCATCCTCTTACCTTCATAGACCAAACCACCTTCTCCAATGGCATCCCTAAGTTGGAGTCGCTCACTTCCACTCTACCTTTACTTGTCATAAAACTTGGTTGCACACCATATTTTGATTTATCTTAGTTAAATTGGTTATTTCTTGCTTGTATATTGCTTTTGGATAAAAATATAACTTTCTATCTTTCTTGATTCTAGGAATTTTATAAAATCTAATTTTGCAACACACAGGCCACACATCGCCTATAAAACTACAAGAAAATCATCCTTGCTCTAATTTGTAGGTTTGGTAAAGGTTCATACCCTAGGGTATGAACTAGTCTAAAACATAATTTAAATGTTTATAGCATTCAAAAAATATTCTAGAGGTTAGAGATCATAGGTAATCACAAAAAAAAACTATTATTCAGTTGAAATTACATCATTTTCTCTTTTAATTTCAAAATATTTAAGTTTCAATTTTTTATTTTCCACTTTACATAAACCCCAAATTTATTTGGGAATATTTAAAAATCACATTATTTATGTTTTAAAGCTTTACAAAACACACCAATATCACTTTGGTAATTAGTTTAGAAGTTTTTAAAAGCAAATTCCTTTCATAAATGTTTTAATTCATAGTTAGTTCTACATTGCATTCCTAATTAGTCTAGCATACTACACTTGCATAAGGAACAATAAAAACAGAAAATTTCTTTTTCTAATTGATCTAAGAATAGATCTCAATCTATCTCATACATAAATATCTCATAATACATCTAGCCATAGCCTTAACAGGTCTATATTTGTCAGTGTAGATAGACTTGTGACCAGGAAAATCTTAGAATAGCTTTCGTTCAAAGCATGTGATAGGTCTTTTATTATCGAAATAAAAATTCTATTGCATATGTATATAGTGAAATTTGACCCGTGACAAATTCCCTCTCCCTCCTAAACATATTTTCCCACCTTTTTTAAAATTTGAAAGTATTTTCCTTGCATGTACCAACTAGCTTGACATGTTTTCCTTAATTTCCATGATTACGCATCCTAGCGGCTAGGACGTGTATTCATGAAATCCAAAAAATTACTTCCTACCAAAACGACCGTTCAGATTCTATTCCAAAATTGGCCAACGGTCTGATTCTAGCAAATATGCGTCCTAACGACTAGGACACATACTCGTCAAATTATGCAAAACACCAAATTTTTTTGATGTGATCCACTTTAGACTCCCAAATTTCACATCCATCAGCCTTATTTGGTACCTTGTGAAGACATTAAAACACAAATTCAATATTTTAATGAGATTGGATGCTAAGTGGAGGAGGAGATATTGAGAGCAATATTGTTTTTCTAAGCCAAAGAGAAATATCTAACAGTTTTTGTTACAGGTTTGATAAATTGTAATGGAGTTTTTGAATGCTATGGAGGTTCCATGCAAGGAAAAACTTACTTCAAGTTAGATTTATTACTTCTACACCACCCTTCATATTATTGTTAATCCAAAATTTCATCAAAAGCACTGTAAAGTCATTATATTATCTCTTATATCAGTTTAAATTATTATAACTTGCACTATTTTTCTCTGTTTCTTGGATCCCATGATTTCACGTCCTATCTGGTAGTGAATACATGAGGTACGTATTTGCATCCAGGTCACAAATCCATAAATTTATAGATTTGGAGGCAAATCCATACAGCAAAATGCATAAATGATAGATTTTATTCATCATAGATGATTCATGCACTTAGTATGTCCTAGTTATTTTTGTACTTTATCTATTTTCTCAATCAATGTTCAATTGTATATGCATTTTTGTTGATCATATTTTGAAACAAGGTTGTTTAAAATGCCTAGGGATCTGACTGCTACACCATTGAGAAATTAAATTTATAGTGGCTTAAGTATATCCTCAAACCCTAATGTCCAAATTTTAAGTCATGTGTGCAAAAATCTCTTACAGTCTTCCAAAGGCACAAATTTGTGAGCTGGCCGATAGGATGTGTATTCGCTCTAGGATGCATATTCGTTCTACAGGATGTGTATTTGCTCTGTCAGACGCGTATTCACCTACAATAGATATCCAGAGTAGGTAAGTGAAATAAATATTATTCTATGATTTGCTTTTGATTATTTTATACTTGTCTCAATTCTATTTTTTGCACATAAGTCATCTGCATAGAAAATATTAAGGCAAAAGGAAAAGATTAAAGTTAGAAGGCAAATAGTTCATTGCATTAATTTGTAGTATCTTTTACTATAAAAAAAGAACAAAATTACATAAGTCATTCATATTTATCTATATTAGTTTCATCACCTAAAAATAAAAGAAAACAAAAACAAAAACATAAAAGTTAGTCGCATTGCTTTATATTAATTTTACTATTTGAAAAGACAAAAAAAAAAAAAGGAAAAATATACATATTTATTCATACTTGTTTGTATTAGTCTTGTAATATGGAAAAAGAAAGAAAAAATATATACATATGCATATGATGACATAGATTTTTTCTTTTTACTTTGAGCATCCATAAAGATCATTGCATTATAGTTAATTTTAAAAAGCTTTCTGGTTAAATTGTATGTTGTTGCTTTCATGAAATCTGAAGTGCATATAGTTAGACATAGTTGCACTCTTTCCAAACTTCGGGTATGTGCTTAAAATAACACATTAAAATATCCCTCACCTAGGCGTGGAAACCACCACTAAGTGTTTCCTGGTGAACCCCACTATTAATTCATCGATAAACACCAAGGAGAGCACAACTCAAGTGCTTCTCATTTGTAACAACCCTCAATTGAGTATCTATATAGTTGTCTGCTTTGTTCGTAAGAATGTGGTACTGTTGATCTTCTTGTGGTTGCAGGTGCTAGTGTCACAAGTAAAAAGAGCAGTCTAGCAAAAGTGTACCTCATTTTGATGGCAGACAAAGAGCTCCGATGGAAGGTAAGTAGGGGATGTGATGAGCGGTGAGGTCTATATCATTAATAGGGTCTAAGAACCCTACTGACAGTACGCCCGCAAGTGTTCCATGTAATTGCATCCATGTAGCTGTATTTAGGGATTTTGTATTCTTTGGAACTTAACATATTCAATTATTTAAAATATATATAGCAAAATATATAGTAAAAATAATAAAGAAATAATATGTTAATAAATATATATATATATATATATATATATATAATATTAAATTATTATAATGGTTATAATTTTTAAAAGAAATAATAAAAATATAATAAATATAATATTAATTTAAATTATTAAAACATATTTATCATGAAAAATATTCCGTTACACACCTGGCTTAATTTTTAAGAAATCACTTGCATATGACTATACAAGTGTCACTTTTTTCTCATAAGGACTATCTATTTAAGAAAATGAAGGGATTCAAAAAAAATAGGTGTGAAAAGGCATAGAGAGGAGTATTGTGGGGCATGAGGAAAATTTCGTCAACAAAGGAAGTAGAAGGACTTGTTGCTACTTCAACAAGTTGGCCTTTTAATTACTTTCTATTTCTCTCGTTGTTGAATTCAACAAGATTGTAATTAATATTGTTGGACTTCTACATGTAATTTATTATTTAATTTTGGGATAGTAGTGTATGAATTATTTCTAGGGTGGATTGAAAGTAGTTCATAAGTGTGTGGAATTTAATCTTAAATCATGGTTGTGTTTTATACAAGTTGATTGCAATTACTATGATAGATGCATTAGATTATTCGCATGATAGGGTAGAATGCATACAAATAGAATTTTGGTCATTCTGATTCCCTAGTGAAGCCATTTTTGACATCATGGTCAACAAAATATGATGTAAATCTTGTGATATCCTATAACTTAAGTTTGACTTCAGCATATATTATGTACGAATAGTTATTGTGTGATTGTAAATTTCAAGCATAGCATAGTGACAGTAGCTGACTGTTTTGGTAAGTCTGTTGTCACTCTGAAAGAGATGTCCTAATTTTTAAGACCAAAATTATTTTGGCTATTTTTTGGTGTGGGGAATTCATGTCGTGATTATTTTTAAGTCTATCCGCTAGAGTATATAGTGTATATTTAAAAAAAAAATTATTATCGAAATACTATGCGTTGTTTACATAATTTAAATTTGTTAATTGTTGCGGAAAAGGCCAACTCTATGTTTAGTTTTTATGGAAGGTTTTTGTTATTTGTCGGTGTTTTATAATTTGATTCTTCTCATTTAATAAATTTTTGAGATAATTGTGGTTAAGCTTTGCAGTAAACGTTGTTGTGATGATATGATAAATGTATTTAGAGAACAACCTAACCGGGAATGGCACCAAATATATGGTAGCGAACAACCTCCTTGTTTGTAATTATGCTTAAAAAGACAATTAACACACAGATAGAGAAAGTTTGGAATGATGCCATAGTTGGGACTATACTAAGTAATGTTTAGTTGAAAGCGTATTGATAGAGCAAACCCCGTGTGCATTGCATTGGTTGTTTGACTATCCTTTATGTATTCATTATTGTGTTATTCATGTGTTACAAAACCCTAGAGAACTAAAGTAGAATGCTTAGTGGTGCTTAACCTGGCCTCAGGGTATACTTTAAAAAGGACTTGTTTATCATTTTATGTACCCTATATATATTTGTACAAACTAGACACAGAATACAGCTAGAGTCATCCTCTCATAGCCAAATTGGAAAACCAATGCAATACAAGCAAACATGATTAATAATTACCAGAGTTTGGGTTATGTGCATTATGTTAGGAGAATTTCCAAATCATAGCTGATGTGGAAATCAAGACCACCTTTTGTTAGGATCCACCAGGATAAAAAAGCAAAAAATTATTCTAAGAGTTTATAATAAAATAGTTAGTCGCTAAAGGTTCAATAGTACAGGTTTTGGTTTAAAGACGTAGTTTCCAAAAGAGCTTTCCTTTTGATTTGATGCAACTTGGGGCACCGTCACTTGGGGGTAATTTTATATTGAAGATTTTATGAGGCACAATATTGGGTTCTAACCTAGAAGGAAAAATATTATTAATATACAAACTAGCAACATTCAAAAAAAAATCCAAATTGTTTGAGCTAAGTTCGGACTTCGAAAACGCATTGAAAGAATGATTAAATTTAAACCTCATTGAGTTGGTATATGGACTTTTGGTTTTTATTATTTATTTTAAAAATATCTTATCTTAGGAGGAATAGACAATTATATGAATCAATTTGGTATTTATATGATATGTATATTTTTTTTTGGTAAATAAAAGTCTTCATTAATTATCGGGTTTTGCAGGTTAACCCAAAACCTATTACAATATCCAACCTTCTACTAAGATTGCAGATCCTAGTCATCTTTGAAAATTTCTTACCAAAAATTGTGTTGAATCCCCAACAACACCTTACTAACAAAGCACACCCATACCTAAACATAATTGTAAACATTACTTAAATTGATAGGAATTGAAGTTTGGAACTTTACACTTGTGAAACCTGTTGCTTGCCCATTTCCTATTCTCTGTCGGAATCTTCCAAGGCTTACACCCTGTTACCTTCATTTCCAATTTGGTATGATTTAGAGGGAAACCCCATAGTTATTACTAGCTCCATGGAGAAAGAACACCCATTCATATTTCTCCTTAACGGGTAGGTTTCTTTTCATGACTAATAATATTTTCCACTTCACGTGGCACACCTTGTGTCCATGTCACCAAACTACCAACATCAACACCTATGTTGGCTAATTTTTCAGCTGACTTGTTGGCCTCACAGTACATGTGACGAGCCCTCCTATTCTGTCTTACCGCAAAAAGGATCCTCACTTCATGGATGACTCCCTTGATTCTCCATGGAGGTTTTTTTCCATTGGTTAACAGGTTGATGATGTTCATAGAAACACCTTCAATCATCAAGTTACCTTGAGTTTCTTGGGCTACTTGCAAACCTCTCCAAAGGGCTCTAGCTTCTGCTTCGTTATTAGTTCTGATTCCCAATGGTTCAGTGAAGGCCTTGACCATATTTCCTTGATGATCCCTGATTATTCCTCTAGCTCCAGCTCTTCCCAGGTTCTCCTTGGATGCACCATCAAAATTTAGTTTAAACCAACCCTGGGGGGTGGCTCCCAAGAAATCCCATTTTTGTGATTGGGCAAAGGAATGGAATTTTTGTCCTCAATACCTAAGGCTTGAGCTAATTATTTTTCTTGGGGAAGAATTGAGTGGTTCTCATCCACTAAGGTGCTAAGGTTTTCTTTCGCAAAGACAATAATCTTGTTGAGGATGGTTTTTGGGTTGTGAATGGTATCCTTAAAGGATCTATGGTTCCTTTCTAGCCAAATCTACCAGAGAAAATGATGCCAATAGATTTTCCATAGGTACTTAAGTTTTAGGCTAACAAGTACCATAGGTATATGATATGTATATGATCTCTAATTATATATATATATATATATATATTCAACTTATAGGGAGAAAAATCATCTAAAATATTTGTATACGAGTAAGATTTATTTTCAAACAAGTACCATGATTGTTGTAGTTATAAAGTAACTTTATAATTTTATGACCAGAATAGTTATTGTTATATGTTGTTTAGTTATGTGGAAATTATAAGAACAGTAGTATTTTAGACTTACCACTATTAACACTGGATTATATTGTTCCAATATTTATATATTGTATAACTAGAATAATATAAAATAGTAGTTTATTTTTATATGTTAGTTTAGAGTGATATTTAAATGTGTACTTTGTACAAGTATGTAATTTGGCTAATAATTTATAAATAGGTTTTACCATTTTAGAATACAAATGAAGTAATACTTAGAATTTTATATATTAGCTTGCATATTGTTAAAGCGATAATAAATAATTTAATATTTTTCTTTAAAAGAATATTATATATAAATTAAAGTTATCTTAAAGGGGAAAACATCTTGACCACTTTAATTTAGCAAAACCTTTATAAATCTAGTGAGTCCGTCGGGAAGGATGGAAGGAAAAATAAAGCTAATCTTAAGTGGTAAATGAGGGAAGGTCAATTATCGCTAAACAGGGACAATTGCACTTCTGACGAGAAGGGTCAAGACAGGAGGTAAAGGAGGATGAAATGGGCATCTCTCCTAGGTTAATCCTTGATAGTAAGGAGAGGTATTTCTTGAATGATGAACGATTGAGGGGTATCCAATGATAAGATGGAATGGGACATCAGGTAGTCAATCAGATCAAGTCAAGCAGCACTAGGTCTCTTACTAGGATAATGGTGGACCATAGATAAGCTCTAGGTTAGGTGTTTGCTCATCTAGTTTAGGCATGTACATGCTATTTCTTACATGACTTAAGATCATGTCAAGATTTGAAGAAATACATGTCCATCCTCTAGGTGAAATGGGCCCTAGAGGAGAAACCCCTACCAGAACTTGAGTTCTCAGGATGAGAGGGAAGTTCATTGATGGTCATAAATAGCAAGACCTGACAAGTATCGATCTCTTGGGTATTTCAATTGTAGCAGAATGGGTATCCAAGAAGAATTAACATACCGCGTACTAAGATAAATACCAAGTTTGGTTGAAAAATTTTACCTTGTGATCTAAATAAGGGACAACCAAGTGAGTAGGACTTGGGATGTTACATCATTTGAAGTGTAGGCACTTTATTTTCCCTCTCCCTTTCAGGAAAGGATTCATTAGCCTAAAGGAAATGGATACAACAATTTTAGGTCTACATTCTTTGGTGAAATTGATGTGAAACACACCACCACTTTGATTTTATTTTTTTCTTTTGTTTTAAAAAAACTAAAAAGACCAATAAAATTTTGCTTATCTTAGATTAAGTCACATAAAAATATAATTTTCAATTAAAATGATTCACACTCTTTTATTTTTACATCATTGTCCTAAAAATAATCACATCCGACATGCTTTTCTGCAGCTTTGATTGGTCTAAACACAACAAGAACACACAGCGAAGACCTACAAACCTTCAAAAAGGGATTATCCTTTCGCTTGTGCCCAAAAAACATAAAACTCTAATAAATATTTAAAATTTGATTGGTCTAACAACCGTCATAGTCATGGAAAATTTATACCTCATACTAAAATAAATACTAAGTTTGGTTGAAAAATTTTACCTTGTGAGCTGAATAAGGGAAAACCAAGTGGGTAGGACTTGGGTTGTTACAGTTGGTATCATATCCCTAGGTTGTGAACTCCTAAGCAATGAAACTTTAGGAAAACCTATGCTAGACATAATTTCTAGGAAAATTTGTGATGAATTTTGAAAACTTAAACCAAAATTAACAAAGCTCTTCTCTAGACAAGCGATGGCATCTGGCATGAAAGCTAGCTCCTCGAAGAGACCTATGGTGGTTTAGCAGGAAGGGTTGACTGATAATACAAAGAGAGTCCTTCGAAGGATAGTGAGGACAATAGCCTCAAAATAAGCCACAAAATCTCCTCTAATACTTAGAAAATAAAAATAACTAACACAAAAATAAGATAAGATAGTGAAAATACTGCAATTAATGCAAGAACAAATGAGCCAACAGAAAGAGAATATGGATCTATAACGATATCATATGGCTGAGCATATGGAACGAAAAAAGGCTCAAATTTTAGAACACATGAAATAGTAAAAATCTCAGTTGACTCAACAACAAGAGATGATCTCCCAACAACAGAAAATAATAGAAAAATTGTCCAAAGGAAAAGAACCAAAGGTAGTTGAGGAAGAAATGTCTATTGATCCTGGGAGAAAACAAGTAGGTTCTGAGTTAGATAAAGATATGCAAAGAATTGACATAGCCAAATTCGATGGTAAAGGTGATGGAGAAGAAGTAGAGAGATGATTGAATAATATAGAGGCATATTTTACCATTAGAACCCTCTCTTCTAAATCAAAAACTTCATGGATGGTTTTTCATCTGACTGGAGTAGTTGCAGATTGGTGGGACACCTATAGGAAAATCCATAATGTGGAGGCTATAGATGTGCACTGGGAAACATTTGTGAAGGAAATTAAAGAGAAGTTCCTGACATAGCAATTTTACCTTGAAAAGACTGCAAAATTTTCAAGGTTAACTCAAGGTAGCATGATCGTCGTTGAGTACTAACAATGGTTTGTGCAACTGCTCAAATATATGCCTAAGTATGAGTAGCAGACTAAAATTAAAGTCCAAAAATTTCTCTTGGGACCACACCCAAAGATTGGTCACCTGATTCTTATGCTAAAGCCTACAACTCTTATTGTTGCTTGTGATTTGGCTCGACAAGAAGAGGACAATAATAATGCCAAGAAGGCCTACTATCAAAAATCCTCCGAAAGAGAAGAACCACGAAAGAAAAATGATGGCTCAATGAGTAGGGAAAAGGATTTGAATAAAATAAATTGAGGTAGAGATAGATCCTGATTTGATAAAAATAGTAGTAGATACCAAAGAAACCGAGGCTATCAAGATAGGAGAAATTATGGGGAAATATAAGATCAAAGAATTCCTGTACAAGGAGTGAGCACCCAATACTGTAATGCTAGTGAGAAAAGATAAAATGCTCCACGTGATGGATGTTATTATCGTCGAGGAGCTCGTTATGTAGATAAATGCTCAAAAAGGGAGAATAGAAGAAAAGAACTTGAGAAACCAGAACATAATATTTATGTTGCTACAGATGCCCAGTCGTCACCACATTAAGAACCACCCCATCAAAATTTGAACTAATCAAGCTGAAGGAAAATTAATAGTGTTATGTCTAGTAGGACCATTAAGAAATATGTTGTTCAAAAATAATTTTCAATTTTGTTTGAACAATGATATAATAACATTAATGGTTTGTGAAAAGTATATATACTCTTATTATGTATGTATACTTGCTATTTCTACTATGATTAAGCTTAAGTATTGACTATATAATTTGTTACTGTACATTGTTTACTTTTTTGAGCAATGTAAACACAGATATTGTGTTTAATATTAGAGGGAGAGTATGTAACAACCCTCAGTTGAGTAACTATTTAGTTGTCTACTTTTTTCGTAAGAAAGTAGTACTACTGATCTTCTTGTGGTTGCAGGTGTAGGTATCACAAGTAAAAAGAGCAGTCTAGCAAAAGTGTACCTCCTTCTTATGGCAGACAAAGAGCTATGATGAAAGTAGGGGATGCGATGAGTGACGGGGTATATATCATTATTAGGGTCTAAGAACCCTACTGACAATACGCCTGCCAGTGGTCCATGTATTTGCATCCATGTAGCCGCATTTAGGGATTCTGTATTCATTGGCACTTAACATATTCAATTATTTAAAATATATAGTAAAAATAATATGTTAATAAATATATATATATAATTATTATTATTAAATTATTATAATGGTTATAGTTTTTAAAATAAATAATAAAAATATAATAAATATAATATTAATTTAAATTATTAGAACATATTTATCATGAAAAATATTCCGTTACACACCTGGCTTAATTTTTAAGAAAGCACTTGCATATTAATGTACAAGTGTCACTTATTTTCTCATAAGGACTATCTATTTAAGAAAATGAAGGGATTCAAAAAAAAGAGGTATGAAAAGGCATGGGGAGGAAAGTCTAGTATTGTGGGACGTGAGGAAAATTTCGTCAACAGAGGAAGTAGAAGGAATTGTTGCTACTATTGCATTTTGGCCTTTTAATTACTTTTTGTTTCTCTTGTTGTTGAATTCGACAAGACTGTAATCAATATTGTTGGACTTCTGAATGTAATTCATTATTTAATTTTGAGATAGTAGTGTATGAATTATTGGTAGGGTGGATTGAAAGTAGTTCATAAGTGTGTGGAATTTAAGCTTAAATCGTGGTTGTGTTTTATACAAGTTGATTGCAATTACTATGATAGATGCATTAGATTGTTTGCATAATAGGGTAGAATGCATACAAATGGACTTTTGGCTACTCTGATTCCCTGGTGAAGATGTTTTTGACATCATGGTCAATAGAATATGACGTGAAGCTTGTGATATCATGTAACTTAAGTTTGAATTCAGCATATATTATATAGGAATGGTTATTGTATGATTGTAAACGTCAAGCATGGCAAAGTGACAATAGCTAACTATTTTGGTAAGCCTGTTGTCACTCTCAAAGAGATGTCCTAATTTTTAAGAACAAAACTATTCTGGCTATTTTTTGGTGTGGAAAATTCATGTCATGATTATTTGTAAGTCTATCCGCTAGAGTATATGGTGTATATTCCTAAAAAAAAAAATTATCAAAATATTGTGCATTGTTTTACATAATTTAAATTTGTTAATTGTTGCAGAAAAGGCCAACTCTTTATTTTTTATGGAAGGTTTCTATTATTTGCCAATGTTTTATAATTTGATTCTTCTCATTTAATAAAGTTTGGATATAAGTTTGGTTAAGCTTTGCAGTAGACGCTGTTGTGATGATATGATAAATATATTTAGAGAACAATATAACCAGGAATGGCACCAAACATGTGGTAGCGAACAACCTCCTTGTTTGTAATTATGCTTAAAAAGATAATTAACACACAAATAGGGAAAATTTGGAATGATGCCATATTTGGGACTACAGTAGGTAATGTTTAGTTGAGAGCATAGTGATAGAGAAAACCCCATGGGCATAGCATTGGCTGTCTGACTATCCTCTATGTATTATTTATTATGTTATTCATGTGTTTTGAAACCCTAGAGAACTAAAGCAGAATGCTTAGTGGTACTTAACCTGGCCTTTGGGTATACTTTAACAGGGATTTGTTTATCATTTTATGTACCCTATAAATATTTGTACAAACTAGACACAGAATGCAGCTAGAGTCGTCCTCTCATAGCCATATTGGAAAACCAATGCAAGACAAGCAAACATGATTAGTAATTACTAGAGTTTGGGTTACGTGCATTTTTTTAGGATAATTTCCAAATCATAGCTGATGTGGGAATCAAGACCACCTTTTGTTAGGATCCATCGGCATAAATAGGTGAAAACTTATTCTAAAATTTTATAATAAAATAGTTAGTCGCTAAAGGTTCAATGGTACAGGTCTTGGTTTAAAGACGTAGTTTCCAAAAGAGATTTCCTTTTGATTTGATGCAACTTGACACACCGTCACTTGGGGGGTAATTTTATATTGAAGATTTATGAGGCACAATATTGGGTTCTAACCTAGAAGGGAAAAATATTATTAATATAGAAACTAGCAACATTTGAAAATGTTTCCAAATTGTTTGAGCTAATTTTGGACTTTGAAAACACATTGTCAAATGTAGAAAGAATGATTAAATTTAAACCTCATTGAGTTGGTATATGGACTTGTGGTTTTTATTATTTATTTTAAAAAATATATTATCTTAGTAAGAATAGACAATTATATGAATCAATTTGGTATGTATATGATATGTATATGATCTCTAAATATATATATATATATGCTTCTCTTCAATGGAAATTATATTTTTCCAAAATTTATCTTAATTTTTGGACTATTTCTTCTTCTGATGACTGATTTAATCTCTGATCAAAAAGATACAGCTTGGTTCTATTTCATCTCTTTAACAAGTCTAGTACTGAGAATAGCAATATTGCTATTCCAATGGGGAGAAGAACCTATGATCAGCTTTTTGGGTAATTTCCAAACGAAAAATTTCAAAAAATATTTCAATTTCTAATTTTACTATGTTCAACTCTATGTATTCCTCTATCTATCAGCTTCTAGGGAGAAAATTCATCTAAAATATTTGTATACGAGTAAGATTTATTTTCAAACAAGTACCATGGTTGTTGTAGTTTTAAAGTAACTTTGTAAGTTTATGATCATAATAGTTATTGTTATATGTTATTTAGTTATGTGATATTTATAAGAACAATAGTATTTGAGACTTACCACTATTAACACTGGATTATATTGTTCCAATATTTATATATTGTATAACTAAAATAATATAAATTAGTAGTTTATTTTTAGATGTTAGTTTAGAGTGAGATTTAAATGTGTACTTTGTACAAGTATGTAATTTGGATAGTAATTTATAAATAGGTTTTACCATATTAGAATACAATTGAAGTAATACTTAGAATTTTATATATTAGCTTGCATATTGTTAAAGCGATAATAAACAATTTAATGTTTTTATTTAAAATAATATTATATATAAATTGAATTTATCTTAAAGGGGCAAACATCTTGACCACTTTAATTTAGCAAAACCTTTGGAAATCTAGCGAGTAGATCGGGAAGTATGGAAGGAAAAAAAAAAGCTAATCTTAAGTGGTAAATGACGGAAGGTTAGTTACTGCTAAATAGGAACAACTGCACTTCTGACGGTAAGGGTCAGTACGAGAGGTAAATGAGGATGAAATGGGTGTCTCTCCTAGGTTAATCCTTGATAGTACGAAGATATACTTATTGAATGATGAACGATTGAGGGGTATCCAACAACAAGATGGAATGGGACATCAAGTTGTCAATCAGTTCAAGTCAAGCAACACTAGGCCTCTTACCAGGATAATGGTGGACCCTAGATGAGCTCTAGGGTAGGTGGTTGCTCGTCTAGCTCAGGCATGCACATGTTATTTCTTACATGACTTAATATCATGACAAGATCTAGGGAAATACATGTCTAACCTCTAGGTGAAATGGGTTCTAGAGGAGAAACCCCTGCCATAACTTGGGTTCTCAGTATGAGAGGGAAGTTCACTAATAGTAATAAATAGTATGACCTAGCCAGTCTCGATCTTTTAGGTATTTCAACTACAACAGAAAGGGTATCCAAGAAGAATTAGCATACCTCATACTAAGATAAATACCAAGTTTGGTTGAAAATTTTTACCTTTTTATATGAATAATGGATAACCAAGTGGGTAGTACTTGGGTTGTTACATCATCTGAGGTGTAGGCACTTTATTTTCCCTCCCCCTTTCAGGCATGGATCCATTAGCCTGAAGGAAAGGGGTGCAAAAATTTTGGGTCTACATTCTTTGGTGAACCCGACGTGAACCACACCATCACTTTGATTTTATTGCTTTTCTTTGTTTTCAAAAAAAACTAAAAATATCATTAAAAATTTGTTGTCTTAGATTAAGCCACATAAAAATATAATTTTTAATTGAACTAATTCACACTCTTTTATTTTCTTTACATCATTGTCCTAAAAAGAATCACATCCGATGTGCTTTTCCACAGCTTCGATTGGTCTGGACATAACGGGAACATACAGTGAAGGCTTACGAACCTTCAGAAAGGGATTATCCTTTCACTTGTACCTAAAAAACTTAAAACTCTAATCAAGATTTTAAAATTTGGCTGGTCCAACAACCGTCATAGCCATGGAAAATAGCATGCATCTCTTTGAGGTGTATCACTACCCATGGTGAACTGGGTGAGGACTGGTAGGACTTGGGCTTCATCATGGCTTGGACTTCATCACCAAGCATCTGCATGTGGGCATCCAGGTGAAATCCTAAATTGAAAACAAGACAACTTGGCCTACAACTTTCAAAATGGTTCGAAAAGAAACCTTTAGTTAGAAGAAAATTTTTTGTTTTGTTTTAAGCTTATCTTTTTCACTTTTTACTTTGTTTTTCTAAAATAAAAAATATATATAAATAAAATATATTTAAATGGTGGACAATAGTGCTAGGGATTCTGCACTTATAGACCTTAGGAAGGAATTTATAGAACAGGAAGTCGATATCCTTTTTAGAAGCAACAGAGAACATTGGGGTGATTTGTGGTAAAACTTTGATCTCGTTAAGAGTAGGTCTGAAGAATTAAAACAAATCAAGAGGATTGATATAACAAAAGCCTTAGGTGCAGATTATTACTCCCCTTACTTCGATATTAAAAGGAGTTGTGAGCGTTGGTTAGCAAACAAGAGGGCTAGTGTTCATTCAATAGTTTACCCTTGGGAAAGCTATTTTGAAGAATCATTAACTATTCACAAATTTCTAGCATACCTAGAAGATAAGGAAGTAACCTTCGAGAAAAATAGATGATATCATAAGGCACCTAGAGTAGTACTCTTTCGAGATTTTTACCATGAACTTCAATTCCAACCCCCTACTTCTGGTACTAAAAATCTTACTCTTGTTCATTTCATTCTCCTTTTGAAAAAGGATTTTGTTTTTGAAGAAGAGCATTTTATGAACCTAGAAGACTTAGAGCCTATCAACGACATCCATAAACTCTTTCAAGAGGATTAAATCACCTAGCTTCATTATTTGAAGTTTTTGTAAATATTTAGTAAGAAAGCTTTTTAATTTAATCTAAAAAAAAACTTAGGAGTAGCATCGATAAAAGATGCCTAAAACTTTAAGGAATGGTAAACAGGTGGCAACCAGCTCTAAAGAGGAGTTGGATACTAAAAATCCTAATGACCAAAATATTGAAATAGAGATAGAAGAAACCAAGAAGAACAAGTAGCACAAGTAGAACAAAATGAAGAAGAAGAAACAATCGACCCTTTTGAACCTAAAATGGGACCTCAAGGGGATATCCATTTTGAATCTGTGCAACATTTCTATGAATTTTTAACTCATAATCGACCTACTCTCACTAATGTCTTTGAAATAGAAGATCAACTTAAGAGGGGTGATTTTTCAATTGAAGCAACTTTGGAAGAAGCTTTTCAACTTCACCCACAACTAGAGACATATGCGAGTGATACTTCATATAATCCTCCTCCATTACAACATGTCACCCATAATGATCATTCCTTTGGTACCACCCAAATTACACCCTCTCAAGATATTCACTCTCAAATTCAAGCATCCGTAGCACCACAACACAAACCTATTTTTGTTGCCACTACAACTACTTCCACTCAAAAACAACCCTCTTCCTCCACCAATAATAATTTTCTTTCTCAATATTTCAACAATCGATTTGCTCAAGCTTCTACATCTCAAAGAAATCAAAATGTGCATTCACAAATTCCTACTTCTTCTCAACCAACCTCTCAACAAAATACATTTCCTTATAAGTACACCAATCCTCCTACTTCAAATCCTATGCACAATAGTATTACCATTCCAACTCCTTATTCGGCAGCACAAGCTACATATTACCCTCCTTATGCAAACATAGTGGCACAAAATATGCACAATGGACAACCACATCATCTTGAAGCTATAGTCAAACAATTAGCTTCATGATTAGACCACATAGATCCTTATCATCCTACATATAGTTATAAGGAAATGTGTAACCAACCATTGGATCCTATTGTTACCGCTAGACCATATCCTAAACATTTCCCCATGCCAGTTCTTCCAATTTATAAGGGGATTGAAGATCCAATTGAACATCTTCGTATGTTTAGGATAACATGTCATGATATTTCTTATGATGATATGTTGTTAAAAATATTTCCTAAAATCTTAGGAGGTATGGCTTTGGAATGGTATTATCAATTGCCAACACATTCCTTAAGAAACTTTGAAGAAACTACAGAGTTATTTGTGCATCAATTTGGTGCCTACATAGAAATGCATGTCACGATTAAAGACTTGTATAACTTAAAATAAGGAAAAGAAGAAGGTTTCATAGAATTTCTAGTTCTATGGAGAAAACTCTTGGGTAAATTACATTTTTCTCTACCTCCAAGAGAAATGCTAGAAATATTCATTGGAAACCTACAAGAACAATTATCCTATGAGTTAGCAACTGCCACTATAACCTCTTTTGATCAAGCTATTGATTTAGCAAGAAGGGTAGAAGAAGCCCTTATTATAAGAGGACAACTTAAAAGGAAATATGAGGATAAATCATCTAAAAATCAATATAAGAATAAGCATGTGGTAGGATATGGGGTCACAGATAATAGACCTCCTACAAATGTTAATGTTGTAGAGACTACAAAGAAGTTTGTATTAAAAGCACCTCAAAAACCTCCACTATAGAATTTCACAAAGTTGAATCAACCTTTGACAATGGTCTTACCACAATTGGTGGAAAGAGGTTTGATAAAATTGCTAGAGATACGACAACCAGACACCTCCCAGCCTTGGTATAGACCAGATCAACATTGTGATTTCCATCAAGTTGATGGTCATCCAACCAACACTTGTAGAAGACTAAAACATTTGGTGCAAGATCTAATTGACAATGGAAAGTTGGAAGTGGAAAGTCCTCCACAAAATCCTAATCCTCCAACAAATGCACAAAAACAACAGGCACAAAATGTTAATCAAAATTTAGACATCTTCCAAAACCCATTACCCAATCGTGGTAAGGAAGTTGTGAATCAACTAGATTATAAGAATGTGCCTCATCCAACATGTTATGTGGGAATGATTAGTAATCACCTACCATCACAACTTCCACAAACTATATTTGTGCCTACCCAATCCATAGTTACAATTGAGAAGTTTCAAGAAAAAGAGTTACAATCTTCATCTTTTGAACATACAGAAAGTGAATCAGAATCAGAGGTAGATATTAGTTCTCTTCATTCTAATAGCTCAGAATATGAATTAGGACCAATCCTACCTATTATATATTTGTTAGTTCTAGAGGAACCATTTTTGATAATGTTAACAACTCATCCTTCTTCACAATAATTACTTTCTATAGAACAAGCATCAACTACCAGATCTCACCCTATTCAGTTTAATTCATCCAATCCATTTGTTATCCCATAATCACCACATCAATCAAGTAATATTGTAGGTACAATTGGAGCCATCACTAGGCAACAAGCTCAAGCTCAAACTTCTCAACCTCAACTATCTACAACTCAACCAAATGATATGGCTCAACCACCTTTTTTCCTAAAGGCACCACATAAGGGGAATAATCTAGTTTGACCTCAACAGAAGACCCTTTTGATATCAATGAACAACTAGCTAATACAACAACTAGAATTTCTCTTCTTGATCTCCTTAGAACTTCACCTATTCATAGGGAAGAATTAATGAATACCCTAAGTCAAATGTTGGTACCTCAGGATATAGAGCCAACTATCGTAGTTAATGTTGTGGCCTCTCATGGAATAGACTACATTGATTTTCATGATAAAGATATTCCTCCTCAGAGTATGCATAGGGATAATCCTCTATATATAACAACATTAATTGGAGATGTGTGTGTTAAAAGGGTGTTGATTGATAATGGATCATCTTTGAACATTTGTACTTATGACTTTTTCAAGAGGTTTGGATTTAGAAATGAGGATTTAAGAAGAACTGAAATGATTATTAAAGCCTTTAATGATGAGACCCAAGAAGCTTGTGGTGTGATGTCCATTCCATTACAAGTTGGTCCTAGGATTTTGGACACTTCCATTTTTGTTGTATCTTGTTCAACATCATACAACATTCTTCTAGGATATCCTTGGATCAATGCAATGAGGGTAGTCCCCTCTACCTTACATCAATGTGTAAAATTTGAATTTAAAAATCAATTGGTCACTATTCATGGAGATCCTAGACCTTTTGAAATGTGTGCAATGATAAAACCCATTGATGTTCCATTTTGTCCAGCTCTATCATCATTAGCACCTATTTCTCCTAAGTCCTCCCTACCAACACTTGATCCACCACCTTCTTCTGACACACCTATACCTTCTAGTGCAAATGATCCTTCTACATCGTACCCTCTTACAGATGAAGTTCTACCAGATTTATCCACCATATTAGCCCCGATTGAACATGCTAATTTTGTTGTACAAGACTCCATTATCTTGTCTCAATTACCACCATCCTCATGCACAATAGGTTTACCTCACAAAAAGAGGAATATATATCATGTTGGAAATTGTACCTTTATTTTTGTAGGATGTTCCCTAGATAAAATTAACATTAAGCAAATGAGCTTTATCTTTGATGAAAATAGTTTTGCTCAATGTTATTTCTCAAATAAGTATATAAAATCTAAGCAAATTATGTGTGATATGGGGTATAAGGGTAAAGGTTTAGGTCATTTTGAAAATGACATACACGAACCTTTTGAGGTTGAGGAATGGCCTACCCGATGTGGTATAGGCTATATCCCTACAAAATCTTAGCCTTTCCCCTTCGATGAGGATGATCACCTAATCACATATAGTGAATATTTAGAAAATCAAAAGCATTTAATAGATATTAAAAAGAGAAAGAAATCTCATCTTTTCTCTTACAATATGCTTTCGGTGGTCCATCCAAAAATAATTGCCACTCCAGATGAGTGTGTAGAAGGAGATGTCTTTTATGATATCCCTCATGAAGAAATCATGTAGAATAGTTTCTTCTTTGATGGGTCCATCCCATGCATAGCACATGTTCAAACAACAACTACACAAGATGAATTAGCCAAACTATCCCTAGAAGAACTCTAGGAAATGGGTGTTTCACCCACTCCTCCCAAATTTGAAAGGGATTTGAGCATTGTGGTAGAAGATATTTTGAAAATTAATATTGGAATAGAAACCAATCCTCACATGGTTAAAATAGGAGCTACTTTGAGCAAAGAAGAACAAATTAGATATATAAAACTTCTTGTAGAATACCCTGACATATTTGCATGGACATATGCAGATATGCCTGGCTTGGATCCTTCTGTAGTCATGCACCATTTGGTGGTTCATCCTGATGCTAAACCTATAAAACAAAAACTTAGAAAAATGCATCCTAAAATAGCCTTGTTGGTTAAAGAGGAATTACAAAAGCTTTTAGATGTCGATTTCATTCAAGCTATCGACTATTCTGATTGGATATCTAATGTTGTTCCAATATCCAAAAAAGAGGCTACCAAAATCAGAGTATGTACTGATTTTAGGGACATCAATGTTGCATGTCCCAAGGATGACTTCCCTCTTCCTAACATGGATCAAATTATTGACTTCATGGTAGGAAGTGGGATGTTATCCCTTATGGATGGATTTTTAGGATATAATCAAATTTGTATAGCACTAGAGGATCAACCCAAAACTACCTTCATTACACCATGGGGAACTTTCTATTGGAAAGTAATGCCCTTTGGTTTAAAGAATGTAGGGGAAACTTATCAATGAGCTATGACATATGTGTTTCATGACATGATGTATGAAATTTTGCATGATTATGTTGATGACATCATAGCTCGGTCTATTAAGGAGGAAGATCACATTCCTAACTTACGATGAGTGTTTAATAGGCTCCATGAATACAAAGTCCATTTAAACCTAGATAAATGTGTTTTTGGGGTAAAATATGGTAAATTGTTAGGATTTATTGTATCTATGTGAGGTATAGAGATAGATCCTATTAAAATCAATGCTATTATCAATATGCCACCACCAAAAACTTTGATAGAGCTTAGAAGTTTACAAGGTAAACTTCAATCCATTCATCATTTCATTGATAAATTAGTAGATAAATGTCAACCCTTTCTTAAGCTACTTAAGAAAGATACCCTTTTTAATTGGGATGATGAATGTCAAGAAGCCTTTGAAGCTCTCAAAAAATATTTTCTTACACCACTAGTGCTTGTTCCTCCTAGACCAGAACATCCTTTCATTTTATATATTTCTACCTTAAAACTTGTGTTAGGAGCAATGTTAGCACAACATGATGAGGATAAGAAAGAATGAGCCATTTATTACATAAGTAGAACTTTGGTAAGCTATGAAATTCGTTATACACCCTTAGAAAATCTTTTCTTAGCTGTTGTGTTCTCTACACAAAAATTATGCCATTATATGCTTAGTCAAAAAATATTTGTCATAGCAAAATTTGACCCATTACGATATTTGATGAGTAGACCTTACTTATCAGGATGAGCAATAAAATGGGTTCTTGCTTTGAGTGAGTTTGACCTAACCTTTATTGGTCAGAATTCCATTAAAGGATAAGTTATAGTAGACCAACTCATTATTGCCCCTCTTGAATCTACTCATCCCTTAAAAATAGAATTTCTAGATGAATGCCTTAATTTAGAAGATGATCATTCAGACTCTTGGTCTCTATTTTTTGATGGAGCCCATTGCATGAGTGGTGTAGGTGCAAGCATTATATTGGTGTCTCCACACAAACAAATTATTCCATTATCTTTCAAACTCCAATTTTCTTGTACAAATAACATAATAGAATATGAGGCCTTGATTCTTGGTTTACGAGCAACTTTAGCTTTGAATATCAAAATCCTATCAATTTTTGGAGACTCGCAACTCATGGTAAACCAAATTAATAATGTCTACCAAACTCGAGATGAGAAACTCCATCCTTATAAAGAATTTATCTTAAAACTTATGTCTTTATTTGAGAAAGTTACTATCGAAGCTATCCCTCGTACTAGTAATCATTCTGTGGATGCTATGGCAGCAATTACTTCTCTCATTCCTTTAGAGTTGGATGATGATCATGCTACTATCATCATTCACCAACTTCGGGAACCTACTTCACTAGAATCTTGCCTAGCACCCTTGGATGTCTTCACAATTGAAGAAACATCCTCAGAACCATGGTATGAGGATATCTTTAACTTTCTTCAAAATGGCTCATTCCTGGATGGTCTAGATAGGAATCAATGTAGACTTTTGCGTAAATGAGTTGTTCATTTCGTAATCATCGGAAGTACATTGTATAAAAGATCTTTTGAAGGTATCCTTCTAAGATGCCTCAACCTAGATGAATCCAAAAAGGCACTAAGTGAAGTGCATGATGGATCTTGTGGAGGCCATTTTAGTGGTAGTGCCATAGCCAAAAAACTCCTATGAATGGGATATTTTTGGCCCTCCATGGAAAAGGATGCTAATGATTATGTGCATCGATGTGACAAATATTAGTGACATGTAAATCTTGTTCATGCTCCTACTCAAGAGCTTCAAGCCATTTCTTCCCCTTGGCCTTTTTCAAAATGGGGCCTAGACATCATTGGGAAGATTAATCCGATCTCATTTGATGGTCATAAGTTCATCATAATAGCAACTGAATACTTTACAAAGTGGGTAGAAGCCATGCCATTGGCTTCTTGCATAGGAACCCAAGTCTCTAAATTTATCTTTAATCAAATCATCTATAGATTTGGGATTCCCTCTACACTTGTCTCTGATAATGGAACTTGCTTCAAAAATAAATATATACAAAATCTTTGTATAAAATATAAAATCCAGCATAGATGGTCTACTCCTTACTATCCACAAGGAAATGGCCAAGCTGAAGCATCTAATAAAACTTTAATTAAAATCTTAAAAATGTTGGTTAATAAGTTAGGTCGAGATTGGCATATTCAATTATATCTAGCCTTATGGGCTTATCGGACTAGTGTTCGAACCCCTATAGGTGCTTCTCCCTTTGTCTTGGTATATGGTATCGAAGTTGTATTTCCTTTTGAGCTTGAAGTACCTTCTTTAGGAATTTTACTTCAAGATGCTGAAGTAGGAGATGAATATCATGTTGGATGACTAAGCCAACTTGAATTATTATATGAAAAGTGCATAAACTCTTTAGAGCATCTTCATGCTTATCAAGACAAACTCAAAATATCATACTCAAAGAAAGTTCATACTAGATATTTTGAGGTTGGTGATCTAGTTCTTAAAGAAAATAAAAAAAACACCAATGCTCGAACAGATCTTAAAGGAAAATTTCAACCAAATTGGTTAGGTCCATTTATCATAACTACTAAATTTGGATCAGGTGCATATCGTTTGGCTACCTTAGATGGAAAAGATCTTAAGGAACCAATGAATATAATGCACCTTAAAATATATTATGCATAAAATCATGTTTCACCATTGTACATAGTCATCATATATTTTGTACATACAACATTTGTTGCATGTAGTTTAATTTATAATCATAACCATCTCATATAAATCATCTTTCATATAGTTGCATTTATCCTATATCTTTCATGAGTTTTGGTCCAATTGCATATGGCATATAGTCACATCCAATTATTATATTATTTAAATATTAGACCGATGTTATCAAGATTCATAGTCAATCTTGGTTTTCTTTGAAGAAATTCAGAGTTTATCTTGAACCACTCACAGGATTCACATTTTAATAAAATCTTGATTCTTGATATTGATTAAAAATCTCTCTTGAACCAAAATCACTATTTCTCATTAAGAAAATTTTGAGTTTTGGGAATCGATTCTACCACTTTTTGAACCAAAACACACTTACACATTTTAAAAATGATTTTTGCACTAGGAAATATGATGCTACATAGTAGTCCTAGCTCCTTAAGTGAAAGGTTTCCCTTGCTATCCTATTATGTGCATGGTCTAGAATGTTGAGAATTGGCAAAAGGACAAGCTCCCCCTACCCAAAGCAATAAAATCCCTTGCTCTTCCACTAAAATGAGCAAGTATCCCTTGAAAAAAAAGTAAAAGAAGAAAATGATTTTACTACAAAGAAAATAAAAATCCCCTTGTTCAAAAAATGAGCAAGAATCCCTATCTAAAGAAATCAAAAGAAAATAAGGGGGTAATGAGCTTGAATCCCTAGAATTCCTTAGTTATTCAAAATTCATGGGGTGATCCCCATTACAATAATGGGTTGAATGAAACCCACCTGGAAATGGGGTAGTCTTACGCATGGTGATATGTCTATCACATTAGCGACCTTATTTTGTATAGACCAATGTCCACTTATGGATAAGCTAGCTTTTGGTGGCTTGTATTACAAAGTAGTTAAGTCTAACCATGTATAAAATCATGGTAAATGAATTCATCATTTGCACACACAATGGTTCTTAAAGTTGGTTTGCATCATTACCTTACTCAAAATTGGTAAATGAACTTCATAAGCACACACATTTGATCCTTGAGATATTTTGTATCATAATTAAGATCAATATGGAAAATGAATACACAAATCACACACTGGTTCTTGATAAACTTGATTTCATCTTAGAAATGACCAAGATTCTCCTTGAGTTTTGATTAGTTGAAGTCACTATATCCTCATGGATTTGTATGACTGTTAGCATAAGCAATTGGCCCTAAAACCAATTAATCTTGCATCTCATATCTACCACCTAGTATAATGCATTCATTTCATCATATTGCATGATTGCTTGCCATATATAAAAATTTGCATTGATCATACATAATTTCTTGGTCATGTAGTTGCATATAGACTTCGTGATGATGGCATGAGATAATCCTAATAAAATCTCTCCATTTACTTCACACTAGGAATATTATGCCTAGCGCAAGTCCTCTATCCCATTTTTCATGCTTAATCACCTATATTACACCATACTTCTCTTAATTTTAAATCAAAATTAATCTTAATATCACACATTACTTATCATCAATTATATCACTTTCAATCAACAAATCTCAAACTACTTTTGGATCATAACCCTTCGATGTCAGCATAACAACAAAACCTCACACAGGATCCACTTCATGACCAATGCGAGGGGTAGCCTCCATAAATGGTCATATACAAGCACACATCCTCGAGGTCTATTATTGATTGATCAAAATTGTAAGGGTATATTTCTCAACAAAAATTTCTTCTACAAAATTCATTAAATCACACTACATTACAAAATATCAATTACATCAAATCACACTTCACTCTTCTACAATGATATCTTGATTAAGCATGATAAAAAGTACATTAGAAATCAAAACATGACCATAAGCATGATTATGTAGAATCATAAAAAACAAAAAATATATTTTGCATTTTGCATAACACATAAAAACAAAAACCAAAATAAAAATAGTAGTATAGTATTACTCTCAAAAAAAGGTACATAAAGTACATAAGATCGACTGGTATGCCATAATCAAAATTGGTATACTCAATCACTAGGGAAGTATACCATAAAAATAAACCTCGGTATATCATCCCCTAGAACCTCTAGAACTCTGACTATCATCAGGAGGTGGCCTAGGCACATGAAATTGAGGAATCCTAGACACCATCTTAGAAGCTGATCTAGAGTGACTCGAAGCAGCTAACTCTAGGGGTAATGGAGCCCTCTGACCCTTAGGAACTAACTAAAAGTATAATATCTGATAGAAAGTCACTCATTGTGATGCCAATGTCACCTCTACCTACATCGCTAACAATAAACTTTGTAGAAATCTACTACCTATAGATTGGCCTGAGGCTACACTCCTTATCTAAAATGACTGTGACTATACCTAGTGTGACTATGACTATATCTATGCAAGTTGTGCCTACACCTATGCTATCTAAGCCTAATTCTATCCTAGTAGAGCTTGAGACTAAGAAAGCTGAGCCTCTAATGACTGAATCTGACTAGCCTATATCCCCACCTGGCTCTTCATCCTAGCATTCTCTACTCATAGTGTAGAAACCTCTCAAACACTACTCAACTCTCCAATATCCATATCAATTCCCTTCTTGAGTGAGTCCTATAATTGTAATGATGATACCTCTCACTATGGAGATAGAACATCCTATTGAGATGGTGACACCTATCACTATGGAGATAATGCCTATTGTGATGGTGCATGCTACTGTTGAATAGCACCTTATGATGACTATGAGGCACGATCCTATCGAGAGTTATATCTCCTCTCCTACATACCCCTAGACACCCATCCTCCTCTAGTTTAAGGTCCTCTTGACCATCCATGATGAGGAACCTCACCTAGTCTAGGATCACCTCTCTGAGCCTCCCACTAGTGAGCCATCACTCTAGCCACCTGTATCAACCCAGGATTTCCCACTAGGTGAATGTCAGTGATCCTTGAAGGATGGATCCCATCATACCACTGGTCATAGCTAGCCTCAACTCCCACATCATCCACCCTAGGATTAGGATAGATAGGATCATCTACCTCTGGCTCCCTGAAGTGGACTAGGTCTGGATATCCTCCCACAATAGTTGGATCTCTAGTCACTCATTTATAGGAGATATCCCCTATCTCAAGAATCTCCTAGCTCAATCCACACTATTATTGCACCTGATAAAAATTATGCAGCTCCAACTTCCCCTTCTCCATATACAACCACTAGATTCATCACACTCAAGCCACCTCTACATGATCCTCATCCCAATATGGCACCATCCTCCATGGTCACTAGGTAATATGATGAGGCAGAAGCTCATCTAATGCCCACCTCATAGAATCCAAGCCACCTATCCGAGTACTTCGCTCTCCCATCATCGATGCCCATCTAAAAACTATTGGTCACTCTACCTCTAGCTCTCCCCAAGGAAGCCCATGTGGCCTCTACACAACAATGTGCTCCCAGCTCCACACCTAGAGCAATGTAGTCATAACAATACAAGTATGTTTCTTATACACAATGTTCCATAGTGTCCTATATAACCAACATAAAACTAGTGACCCCTAAGAAAATCGATGACCATCGTCTCTCATGTCACTGACTACTCTGATAAGAGCCCATGGCAAGTATCATCTGCTCATATGGCCAATCAAGTCTCTAGCCACTATGCAACTCAATACTACTATCAACCTCAAGATAGTCTATCTCTCACCCATATCACTAACACTGATGCCACTCTAAGAAACTTAAAAGCTAGCATCCCCTATCAATCTCTCCACCACTATCATCTGTACCCCTAACTGGTACACTCCCATTCCCCTAATGGGAATCCTGAGGATCCTCCAAACATCCTCAAGGGTAATAGTCATCTCCCCTGTAGGTAATCAAAAGGTAGATGACTCTAGATACCATCACTCTACCAAGGCTATAAGCATAGTAGTATCAACCTTAACCTGAGGCATCTCCGCTATGTGAAGGAGTCCTACTATCCCTAGTTACCTCCTCTCACCATCATCAAGAGCTTGCATCCATCTTGCAAACATCCTGGACCTCCACTCTCGATTTTTGAGAGTGCTAAACTACAATCACAAATAAACATAATTATACATCAATAATTAAATAAACACATGAATAAAGCAAGAAAAAAAAATTCTCTTAAATGTTAACTGTATCTACAAATTGCCTTATTTTTGGAAAATTCACATCCTGAACGTAAATTCGCATCTTGATCGCAAATTTGCATCCCAAGTAGATCTATTCCAATGAAATGCGTATTCACATCGTAGGATGCGAATTCTCAGTATGGGTTTCATGTGATGAATCCACCCTAAAATCCAAAAAAATCTAGCAAAATGGAGAATCTAAATGAACAAAAATTGATAAAAAGAGTAATGCTACTTACCCGCATGCTCGGTTCTACTTCCTCACCCCTCGATCGCACCAAATCTGCTTGATGTGTGGGAAGCCCCATTTTCTCTAGAGCTCTCCTCTCCTCAAATGTGTAGTGGAATAATGAATTAGGGTTTGCCCTAATTTACCTTTTAAACCCTCAATTTTAGCTAAATTTACATTTCACTTTTACAATTTCGAGTTCCATGAGGAATTGGGCATTCCTCACGAAACTCGAGGGGGCACCTTAACTAGAAAAATTAAAAAAATTAATTTTTCTGATGCCCCTACTTTTTCTAAAATAATAATAAAATATTTAAATAAATTAATAAAACCTTCAAACAAGTTTAATGATTAGCCTTTCGACAAAAATTGCCCACCCCTTTTTCGTTAAAAGTTATCTACAACTTCTTTGATGCATTTTTTCATAAATGCACCAAAGAGGGGGAAAAATGTAGATAGGGAAATTTGACCCATGTCAAATTCCCTCTCCCTCCTAAACATGTTTTCCCACTATTTTTCAAATTTGAAAGCCTTTGCCCCGCATGTGCCAACTAGCTTGACACATTTTCTTGATTTTTGCGATTACGCATCCTAGCGGCTAGGATGTGTATTCGTGAAATACAAAAAATCACTTCCTATCGAAACAACCATTCGGATTCCATCCCAAAATCAGCCAATGGTCTGATTCTAGTGAATATACATCCTAGCGGCTAGGATGCATATTCATCAAATTTGGTGAAACATCAAATTTATCTGATTTGATCCACTTTAGACTCCTAGATCTCACATCCCTCGACCTTATTTGGTACCCTACAAAGACATTAAAGTATAGATTCAAAATTTTAATGAGATTGGATGGAAAGTGAAGTAGAGAGGAAGAGGAGAGATTGAGAGCAATATTATTTTTCTGAGCTAAAGAGAGAGATCTAACAGTTTGTGTTGTAGGTTTGATAAATTGCAATGGAATTTTTGAATGCTATGGAGGTTCCTTGCAAGGAAAAACTTGCTTCACGTTAGATCTACTACTTCTACACCATCCTTCAAGTTTCTACTGATCCGATCTATCATCAAAAGCACTATAAATTTATTAGATTATCTCTTAGATCATTTTAAATTATTGTAATTTGCATTATTTTATTTTGTTTCTTGGATTCCATGATTTTACGTCCTATCTGGAAATGAATACACGAGATGCGTATTCATGTCCAGGTCACAAATCCATAGATTCATAGGTCTGGGAGAAATTCATACAACTAAATGCATAAATAATAGATTCTTATTCATCATAGATGATTCATGCACTTAGTATGTCCTAGCTATTCCTATATTTCATCTATATGCTCAATTGATGTTCAATTTTATATGTGTTTTCATTGATCATATTTTGAAACAAGGTTGTTTAAAAGGCCTAGGGATCTGACTGCTGCACCATCAAGAAATCCAATTTACAATGGCTTAAGCAGATCCCCAAACCCTAATGTCCAAATTTTAAGTTTTGTGTGTAGAAGTCCCTTGCAGATCTTCCAAAGATGTGAATTCGCGAGCTAGTCGATAAGATGTGTATTCGCTCTACAAGACATGTATTCACTTTTTTAGACGTGTATTCACCTACAACATATATCTAGAGTAGGTAAGTGCAATAAATTTTATTCTATGATTTGTTTTTGATTGTTTTATACTTGTTTCAATTTTATTCTCTACATATAAGTCATCTGCACAGAGAAGATTAAGGCAAAAGGAAAAATATTAAATTCAAAAGGTAAATAGTTAATTGCATTAGTTTGTAGTATCTCTTATTATTTGAAAAAAAAAAGAACAAAATTACATAGTCATTCATATTTATTTGCATTAGTTTCATCACCTGAAAAGAAAAGAAAAGAAAAATGGAAACATAAAAGTTAGTTGCATTGCTTTTGCATTAATTTTACTATTTGAAAAGACAAAAAAAAAGAAAAATATACATATTTATTCATACTTGTTTGTATTAGTCTTATTATCTAGAAAAAGAAAGAATATATATATATTTATTTATTTATTTATTTATTTATTTATTTATTTATTTATATTTATATACACATATATATACATATGCATATGATGACATAGATTTTTTTCTTTTTACTTTGAGCATCCATAAAGATCATTGCATTATAGTCAATTTTAAAAGGCTTTCTGGTTAAATTGTATGTTGTTGCTTTCATGGAAATTTGAAGTGCATATAGTTAGACATAGTTGCACTCTTGCCAAAATTTAGGTGTATGCTTAAAAGAACACATTACTCTCTCTCTCACCTAGGCATGGAAACCACCACTAAAGTGTTTCCTAGTGAAGCCTTGTTGGTCCGGCTTTCATACGCACCCCGCGAAGGATGAGCAGGAAGCTCCGGAGACACCCACGGGACGAATCCCACTCACTTTAGGATCTAGCTGGTTATCCAAGGTGCGAGTTACAAAGTCGGGTCGAATGTCTATTCACTCTTTTCCGCTTCTGGAATAGATTTCAATATGGACTGTCTGTTACCTTACAGGGGGTTCCTGAACTTGTTCAGTAGTTGCAAAGTTGTTACTTGTTAACAATCATATTTAACTTGATTCTTGATCTAGCTCTCATGGGTCAGCAGATTCAAATAAAAGGCAAATAAAGAAAATAAAAATGGATCATTTCACCGAAAACAAAGAGAGGGTAGGGTAGGGCAGAAAGAGAAGTTTATCAAACTTTAAACTGTAAAACTTAAACTATCAATTTTATCTATGCTACTAGCTTCACAACAGAACAAATCCAAGAAGAAAGTGTCCAGATTTCTAAGATCACTTTCAACTAGGAGCACAAGGCAAAGTGGAACAGATCTAGCAAAAAATTATAAATCCAAGGGCAGCTGGTTAAAACTGGTATCTTTCACCGAAGCCTAGCTCACACAGTGAAGACAGAGCAATTAGAACAAACTTAACCTCAAATCTGTAATTTCCCCTAGCAGACAATGGAACAACCGAAGCCTAACAAGGATATTTAAACTTGATAATGGCAGATTTACAGAGATATATCTAACAAACTTTAATGGAACGGATAACGTAAGAAGATACACTTATCACAGATCAGTAAAATATTAGGCTCCTGGCCATGCTACCACAGAAAACAACAAAAGCACATCAACTCCCAGTCCAGAAAACAAAGGATTTCACAAAATTTGCAAGAAATTGCTTATAAGCCTTTTATTTCTAAGTCTCCGCCTCCCGCGATTACATTGAGAAGAAGTATTTATAGACTCAGGATAGACCCTGATCTTTTCAAAAATATCTTCTTCCCCAAACTGCAAATCTTATCTTTTTAAACCCTAGGACCCGGGTTTTACAATATAAAGCCATTAAAACAAAGTCGTGGATAGAACTTAACCATTCTGCAAATCTGTGCAGTAAGCTGCCATAAATGGAGAAGATAGAGTTGAATGCCACTTGCATTCATCCGCAACTGCAAATGAATGCTCTCATTAATTTCTGTTGGTGAGCCGGATGAGTCACCACCTCTCTCAGATCTGATCTCCGTAAAGCCATCCCCGTGTTGAAATTGTCTTCATGCTATTAATTCTGCCATAAATTTGTCATTGAATGCCCTCACCGGCATCTTCTCTTCTAGCATGGCGGTCCTTGACTAAATCCGCACTTTAACTTTGCCTTTATGGTCTTTTTCAGTTGTCCCGTAAGTGCCAGATGGATTCCTGCATGAAAGACAAAAGATTAATTAGCTCTTTAATAAAACATAAAATCAAAGCTTAAAGGATAAAACAGATTAAAATCCTGAATTTAAACTTGCATGTCGGCCTCTGTTTGTCTGTTACGCGCTTTGACACGTGTCGCTATCCCAGGAAACCTTCTGTTTACAACTGGAATGCACTTCAGGCCCTTTGGGGAACTTTCTCTCTCCTATCGCGATTCTGCGACATGTCGCGATTTCACGACGTCCCTGGCGCTAGCGGCTCTTCTTCTCAACTTGGTCGCGAAAATGCGACATGTCGCGATTTCGCGACATGTCGCGAAATCGCGACATCCTTCCCTGCCAACTGCGCTTCCTGTTCCAACAGCTGCGAAAACGCGACATGTCACGATTTCGCGACATGTCGCAAAATCGCGCCTCTCGCTGGCCGTCGTACATCTTCCTTGCTTCCTGTCGCGATTTCGCGACCCTTCCAGACACTTAACATTTTCTCAAATTCTTCTCACCATGCCGCTATTTCGCTGCATACTTGTTTTGCAAGACTTCTTAAAAGGTGCAGCATCGCTACCACTCCCCCTCGATTTAAACACGCACCGCTAGTTCAACACTTAACCCTTTTTCTTTGACGCCTTAAGTCTTTGAAACATCTCAGACTTAAAAAATTTAAATCGGAAAACGTGCAGCGCATCGCTACACTTTTGGTTTAGAGCCTTCTTCGACAAATGCCCCGCGATTTTGGAACATGTCGTCGCCGCAAGTTTCTACTTGAACTCCCTTCTCCAAAACATGCAGCGCATCGCTAGCTTTTAGCACTTAAGCTCTTTTAGTTGATTTTTCTCTTGCACTCCGAAATGCGACATGTCACGATATCGCGACATGTCGCCAAATCGCGCCCCTCCGTACAACTTTCTTCTCTCTCCTCCGACCGACAGCGATTTTGCGACACTTTCCAAAAATGGAAATGTCGCGATATCGCGACACTTCCAAAATGGAAAGTGTCGCGATTTCGCTACACATTTGCGACTTAGCCGATTTTCTGAAAACCTGTCGCGATTTCGCGACATTTCCATAAATGGAAGTGTCGCGATTTCGCGACATTACTAAAAAAGGAAAGATTTGATTTTTCATGTATTTATCTGATTGTTTTCTGGATTTTCTTGGTGCCGGTGCAGGATTTGGCTTAAGCATGAATGATTTCTAGCATGTAAAAGCTAAGTCCAAGAAAACACAAGCTAGAAAGACAGGAAAAGCACAACCTAAAAAGGAAACAAGCAAAACTGGATTAAGACTGAAAAACATCTAGAGGGTCCCTACTGCAAAAATGAAAGTTCAGAATTTTCAGAGGGTGAAATTGATTTTTTTTCAGTGGGGGTGTGTTGCTTCTCAACAAATGGCGATATCTACGGGTAAAATAGTAGCACTATTTTAGAACCCAAGACTCTGGTTTCAAAACAAAAAGACCATGCATCATGCCTTGCCACAGACATTCTTCGCAATAAATTGACTGTTAACTGCTAGCTGTTAAAATTTCCCAAGGACATACTAGGCTGGATTACTTCAAGGAAGATTTCTGATGTGCAATTTCAAAGGGTATAAACTTTCTTCAAGGATGACTGAATCGAATGTTGAACTCTGGACTGATCAACTTCTCTAGATCATAAAAAGGGGAAACCGAGTAGAGCTCTGTTTACTAGTTTAGCCTTTTACAGCCTAGACAGAGTTACCCTTTAGATTTACACGACCCAAATTTACAACTGTAAGGAAGGATCTTCAACTTGGTAAAAGAAAAATAGCTTTTGGAATCTGGCTGCCTCTCTCTCATATAACTCTTTTTTCTTTTTTTTTCTTCTTCTCTCTTTTTTTTTTGAAATATATCAATATCTGAAAGGCCTTAGGGAAATCACAATTTTCTTTTAACACTTGATCAATCTGGAACTGTTTCAGTCTAGGCACTGATAGCCTCTGTGGATACCCAAATAATTGCATGAACCATAGTCCCCTCTTATAACCAGCTTTTCTTGGATTCCCCGGGAGTTCCTCCAACTAAACAACATAGCAGCTTCTCTATAATTAAAACAACTGTGGCAAGCAAGACACAAGATCCAATCATCTCTCTACCTTCATCCTGAATAGCAAAATAGTTCCACAGTTCAGAGTAAGCAGACTATCTCAATTAGAATAATGAACAGAATGGGGCACTAGATTGTGGATTTATCAGCTCAGAATAAAACAATTTTTAGCAGGCTGACTTTTCATTGATGCTCAGACAAAGGCAAAGAACAGAGACCTTTAGAAGCTAAAGGACTTTGCATAGACTTTCAAGGACAGACAGGCCTTGAAGCAAAACAAGATAAAACTGGCCTTAAAGCAAAACAAAATAAAACTGGCCTTAAAGCAAAACAAAATAAAACTGTACAGACTAAAACACTGAACTGTACAGGAAGCAAAGAAAAAAGAAGCAAAGCAACTAAAACTGAAACAAAAGACTGTACAAACTTAAATAAAAGCAAGGATTAACTAAAAACACAACAACTAAAAACTGTACAGGCAACTAAGAAGAAACATAAAACTAAAAACTATTGAAGCAACTGCACAAGAAAACTAGAACTATACTAAAGCAAAATAAACTTGCAGAGCTATTTACAATATGTACACATATTACAACTTCTTTATGACTTCATTCAAATGATAGATTGGATGGAACAGCAGAGAAATAATGTTTCAAGTATTGACCATTAACAGGGAGGTCCAGAAAATTACCATCCAGATCTTGTAAACGGAATGCATTGTTACCCAATATCTCAGCAATTTGGTAGGGGCCTATCCACAGTGGCTGCAACTTTGTATGCTTACCCTTCTTCTCATGAGCCTTGTCCCACAGAGCACCAAGTCTCGCCATCGAAAGCTTTCACTTTGGCCCTCTTGTCAAACCACCTTTTGACAGGTTTCTTGATGCCTACTGAAGTGCTCCAGGGCTTGGAGTCTTTCATCCTGCAAGTTAGTGAGATCTAAAACACGGGCTTCAGCATCATCATGATCCTCAAAATAATCTAAGGCAAATTGGTAGGTAGGCAACTTGAGAGAGATGGGAACAATTGGTCGGGTACCATACAAAGAAAGCAAAGGGAGAAGTCTTAAGAGCAACCTTATGTTTTATCCTGTCAGCCCACGGTGCATATTTCAACAATGTATGCCACTGCCTGGGTTTATCTGCTGCAGACTTTTTGATGGCATTCATTAAGTTCTTGTTTGTGGACTCAGCCAATCCATTGCCTTGGGGATAGTAGTTGGATGAGAATCTGATAACTATCCCCATCTGGTATGCCCAATCTGCAAACTCCAATGATTGGAAGGCTGGTCCATTATCACATACCAAATTCAGGGGAACCCCAAATCTAGTTATGACATTTGATTCAAGAAATTCAATGACTTCCTGGGCTGTACTTCTTGTGGTGGTCGCCGCTTCAACCCACCTTGTGCAATAGTCGTAGGTCATCGAGACATATTTATGTCCTGCTGAGGAATTTGGATTGATCACCCCCACAAAATCAAGTCCCCACTGCATGAAAGGTTTGTTTATCACAACTGGTTGCAATGGCAGAGCCCGGTTAGCCTCTTTGGCTGCAAAATTCTGGCACTGATGGCAGGTTCTGACATGCTGATGTGCATCCTTAAAAAGTGTAGGCCAATAATAACCTGCTCTTAATATTTTATGTGCTGTAGCAGATCCTGATGAATGCCCTGCCCCTAGTTTTTCATGAAAACTAGCCATGACTTCACTGACTTCACTGGGAGAAATGCACCTTAGAAAGATGCCAGCATAATTCTCCCTGTACATAGTACCTGCCTTGAGGAGATAATGAGCAGCTTTTAACTTTAATGCTCTCCTTTGAGTTCTGTTCAAATGGGATGGGCAAATTCCAAACTATAGCAGATGAATGATATCTCCATACCAATCATCAGATTCAAAATTCAACTGATTAACTTCTTCCTGTGGAGGCACTTCAAGAATGTGTCTGGACAAGCCAAGTCCTCTGATCAGTTTAGCAGGCCTAATCTCCAAGTCATACTCTTGCAACCTGGTAACCCAATTGCCCCTCAGTTCACCCAACTCATTTTGACTTAGAAGGTACTTCACAGCTGGGTCTGGCACTATGGCATGAGTTTTGCTTCTGAGTATATAATGTCTGAACTGTTTCACTGCTCTTACTAAAGCATAAGCTTGTTTGTCTAATCTAGAATATTTTAGTTCAGCTCCCTTCAAATTAGTGCTCTTAAAAGCAATTGGATGTTCTCCGGTTTCTCTTCGTTGGGTCAGAACTGCAGCAAGTGTATGTTCAGAAGAGAAAGTGTACAGATAAAAATCTGCACTGAAGTCTGGGCTTACCAGAACTGGAGCTTGTTTAATAGCTGTCTTAATCTCTTGGAAGGCTGCCTTAGCCTCTGGGGTCCAGACAATCTGGGCAGATTGCTTTAACATGTCATTCATTGGCTTAACTATCTCTGCAAAGCCAGAGATAAACTTCCCGACAAAGTTTATCTTTCCAAAGAATGACCTCAACTCTTTCTTGGAGTTGGGAAATGGTATGCCGGATATGGCCTCAACTCGCCTCGGATCCATAGAAATGCCATCCTTTGTGACTAAATGCCCCAGGAGCTTCCCTTCCGTTACACCAAAAATGCATTTCTTTGGATTGAGAGAAATGCCAAACTCCCTACACTTGTTAAACACAGACTCTAAGTGCTTGACATGGTCAAATCTGGATTTGGAGAAGACCCGTTAAATCATCCATGTACACAACAATACATTTGCCCATAAGCCCCTTGAAGGCATGATCCATTGCTCTCTGAAATGTTGCTCCCGCATTTATTAAACCAAATGGCATTCTCTTGTAAGCAAAAGTACCCCACTTAGTTGTAAAGGCAGTCTTCATTCTATCTTCTTTCTCAACCAATATCTGGTTGTACCCTGAGAAGCCATCCAAGAAAGACATCATCTCTGATCCATTGACAATTTGCAGGACTTCATCCATAGAAGGCATGGGATAGTTGTCCTTTTCAGAAGCCTTATTTAAATTCCTAAAATCCACACACAGGCGGATCTCCCCATTTTTCTTCCCCGATCGGCACCAGATTTGCCACCCAAGTAGAATGCCTGATAGGAAAAATAATTGCTGCACTCAAGAGCTTCTCCACTTCTTTCTGAATAAGAGGTTCTAACAGAGCATTAACATGCCTCTGTTTTTGTCTGAAAGGCTTGCAAGATTCTTTTAAAGGTATGATGTGGGTGTAAACTTTTGGGTCAAACACCTTTAAATCCTTGTATGACCAGGCCATTACATCCTTAGACCTGTGCAGGAAATCAATCATATTTCTCTTTATTTCTGGGTCACAATCCTTTGCCAACTTGATGTTCTTTGGATCCTCCTCAGTGCCTACATTCAAATTTTCAGTCTCATTGTCTGTGGTGCCCACATAATCTTCAGAATTCACCCTCTGCCTGATCTTGTCAACATCAAATAGCCTCTCCAGCTCCACCATTCCCTTTGGGATTCTGTTGTCCTTCAATCTCATGATTCCCCTGTCATCATCTAACTGTTCCATCAGGGTATCCCTTTGGCCTTCATCAATTATAGCATTCTCAAAGGTGTTGGTACTCTGTAAGAAGTTCACAATCTGTTGATCATCTGAGAAAACTTGAAAGCTGTCTATATTGTTTGGAACCGAAGGACAGGGGACTAATTCAATTGAAAACTTATCCCATTTGAATTCCTCCAATGGCTTTAAACTTGCAGCTGAAGATGCCAAGACATCTGCATGTGAATTTTGTTCCCTGGGTATATGTGTTAAGTTAAATGCATCAAAGCCTTCCACAAGATCCCAAGCTCCGTGCTTGTATCCTTTCGAATAAGAGGCTTTGCACCGAAACTTACCCCCGACTTGGCTTGCCACTAATTCCGAATCGCTGAAAACTTGAATGTTTTTCACATTTTTATCCAATGCAAATTTTAAACCTAAAATCGTAGCTTCATACTCGCTAAATTATTAGTACATGGGAACTGCGGCGGTAAGACATAAAAAATGTCTGACTTTGAGGTCCTTTGAGGACTGCCCCTGTTCCAGATCCCTGTTTACATCTGGCTCCATCCACATGAAGTGTCCAAACTTCATTAGTATGTACAGGATGAGCTTTATTAAACTGGTTACTCTGTCCAGTTGTTAAATTGTAGACACCAATATCTACCTCTGCAATATTGACAGTTTCATTAGCTGCATTGTACTCTGTAATGGTGTGCTTGTACCTGGGTTCTCTGTCAACCCGCAACTGATTTGCCACTCCCTTCCATGGCAACCACATGTGTGAAAAATCTGTGGCTAAATATCCATTCAAGGACCTAGACCAATCCCTACTCAACAACATCCCATATCCCACTGGGATATCCACAACTTGGATTTCAATCTTATGCTGAGCCCTAGGCTCAGAGGCTAATTGGATATGAATGTTTTGAAGCTCTCCAACAACTTTAACTTCTGACTTGTCCAATTGGACAACTCTTCTTTCAGATTTCATTGGGGTCAACCCCAATTGCTGACAAATGGCCAATGGCATAACATTAGCAGATGCACCTGAATCTACCAAACAATTATGTAAGTTCTTCCCAAAAATTCTGACAGTCAGTAAAAGGGGGGAACTTCAGTTTTTTCTTTGTACATGGCTAGATTGGCATTTGCTATTTTCTTTCCCTTGTCTACAGGTTTAGCAAATAGGGCTGAGTATGTCTTTATCAAGTTGTCTCTCTACTCTGAAATCTGTGCCAGCTCATGCAGAGTAATGTTGGCCTTAATCTTTTTCATATCCTCCACTATGTTATATCCTTTGTTAAGTGGAGGAACAACAACATCTGGTACTCTCTGAGCTCCTCCCTTTGGTGGAGGTGGATTATTGCTTGGAGAGGGGTCCAGAGGAATATTGTGAGAGTTGTCAGGAGGAGTTGATGTGGTATTTGGCTCAGGATTCCTGTTCCTCAGGTTGTAGCTATCTCTTCTGTACTGCTGGAAAGCCTGTACTTCATCTATAGGCATTTCAACTACATTCTCATATTCATCCGGGAAAGAAAAGGAATCCAGGACCATGGCCGCACTGTGGCCAGATGAACTTGGGCCATCAGCAGTTCTTTGATTTTCAGGGGAGATCAGATCACTAGACAAGGCTTCAAATGCATTGCAAAATTCTAGATAGTCTAACTCCCCATGTTGAGAAGTGGCATGTATTCTGCACCATTTGGGCAGAGCTAAATCACAAATGTTCACATCATGAGTTTTACCCTTGTAATCTTTATTAGGTTCATATGGGGGCCTATTAAATCTGTTTGGTTGATATGAATATCTGTTGGGATTGTCTCCAGTAGAAGTTTGTCTTTTAAAACTCAAAAATCATTGGCCAGCTTTTGAACAATCTTTGAGACTTCTTCAATCCTTGCATTGTCAGCCTCTTTTACCGGGTTCTGTACATTCTCAACAGGTGCAGCAGTTGATGGACTTGTCGATGGTAGAGTCTCGATAGACCGGCAAGATCATCTGATGTGGAATGGGATTGAACATAGGAGCAGCTTGAGTGATCAGAGGAGTTTGCTGAGCATTTAAAGGCTGGGGTCCCAACTGTCTTTCTAGAATCAAAGCTTCTTTGTAAGCTTCTGTCAAATTGGTAATAGTGGCATCTCTCTTCAAGAAGACAGAGGTCATGGGATCTAGGGAATTTCTAAAAATCTCTAATGCCAAGTCTGCATTAGGTACATAATACCCAGTAAGTCTACCATAGGCTTTCTGGAATCTGACATTATAGGATCTGATAGATTCACTTAATTCCCTTTTGATGCTAGAAAACTGCTGATATAAAATACTGGGGTCTATCACTTCCCCGAACTGTGACACAAAAACTTTCTCTAAATCATTCCAACTGGTGATAGAATCATTGGTGAGGTTTAAAAACCAATCATAAGCTCCCTCCTGGAGAGTGAATGGGAAGAGTCTACAGGCAACATCCTCATGCTGTACATTTAATAACTTCAGTGCATTCTTGAATGCAACCAAGTGTTCTTCTGCAGTTCTTGTCCCATCATGTTTGTACCTGGGGAGATATCTTTCTGGATTTCTGGGCAAGTCATGGGCTATACCCGAAATGTTCAAAGCTGTGGAGCCCAACCAATTTGCCATAGCTAATGGATTGACAGGAATATTCTGAGCTCTGGTTGGAGTGACTATCAATGGTGATAAAACTGTCTGTGATAGAGATGTGGCCCTTCTGTGGCTACTTCTTCTCGGAGTTTCTAATTCAGGAACAAGGAGCTCTCCAACTTGGGTGGGACCTTGTTACCCCGTATGTAGAATCCAGCTTCACAAGCACTTATAACTTTGCAGTTCTCAACAAGTTCTGTATTTGGCAATTTAAAACACCGCACCGACAACTTACAAAAATTGTACTGACAATTTATAAAACTGAGCCACTTTTAAATGTTAAAATGCCAGACTCTGGATAAAATACAGTATTTGTCAAGCACCACATACAGTCGGATTTCCCAACTCAAGTGCACTAAGAACAGATGTTCTATGCCCTCCTTCTAGCGCCAATTAGATGTTGGTCCGACTTTCATACACACCCCGCGAAGGATGAGCAGGAAGCTCCGGAGACACCCACGGGACGAATCCCACTCACTTTAGGATCTAGCTGGTTATCCAAGGTGCGAGTTACAGAGTCGGGTCGAATGTCTATTCACTCTTTTCCGCTTCCGGAATAGATTTCAATATGGACCGTCTCGTTACCTTACAGGGGGTTCCCGAACTTGTTCAGTAGTTGCAGAAGTTGTTACTTGTTAACAATCATATTTAACTTGATTCTTGATCTAGCTCTCATGGGTCAGCAGATTCAAATAAAGACAAATAAAGAAAATAAAAATGGATCATTTCACCGTAAGCAAAGAGAGGGTAGGGTAAGGCGTAAAGGAGAAGTTTATCAAACTTTAAACTCGTAAAACTTAAACTATCAATTTTATCTATGCTACTAGCTTCACAACATAACAAATCCAAGAAGAAAGTGTCCAGATTTCTAAGATCACTTTCAACTAGGAGCACAAGGCAAAGTGGAACAGATCTAGCAAAAAATTATAAATCCAAGGGCAGTCTGGTTAAAATCGGTATCTTTCACCGGCAACTCTAGCTCACACAAAGGAAGACAGAGCAATTAGAACAAACTTAACCTCAAATCTGTAATTTCCCTAGCATACAATAGAACAACCGAAGCCTAACAACGATATTTAAACTTGATAATGGCAGATTTACAGAGATATATCTAACAAACTTTAATGGAACGGATAACGTAAGAAGATACACTTATCACAGATCTGTAAAATATTAGGCTCCCTGGCCATGCTACCACAGAAAATAGCAAAAGCACATCAACTCCCAGTCCGTAAAACAAAGGATTTCACAAAATTTGCAAGAAATTGCTTATAAGCCTTTTATTTCTAAGTCTCCGCCTCCCGCAATTACATTGAGAAGAAGTATTTATAGACTCAGAGAGACCCCGATCTTTTCAAAAATATCTTCTTCTCCCCCAAACCGCAAATCTTATCTTTCTTTTAAACCCTAGGACCCGGGTTTTACAATATAAAGCCATTAAAACAAAATTGTGGATAGAACTTAACCATTCTAGAAATCTGTGCAGTCAACTGCCATAAATGGAGAAGATAGAGTTGAATGCCACTTGCATTCATCCGCAACTGCAAATGAATGCTCTCATTAATTTTTCGTTGGTGAGCCGGATGAGTCACCACCTCTCTCAGATCCGATCTCCGTAAAGCCATCCCCGTGTTGAAATTGTCTTCATGCTATTAATTCTCGCCATAAATTTGTCATTGAATGCCCTCACCGGCATCTTCTCTTCTAGCATGGCGGTCCTTGACTAAATCCGCACTTTAACTTTGCCTTTATGGTCTTTTTCAGCTTGTCCCGTAAGTGCCGGATGGATTCCCGCATGAAAGACAAAAGATTAATTAGCTCTTTAATAAAACATAAAATCAAAGCTTAAAGGATAAAACAGATTAAAATCCTGAATTTAAACTTGCATGTCAGCCTCTGTTTGTCTGTTACGCGCTTTGACACGTGTCGCTATCCCAGGAAACCTTCTGTTTACAACTGGAATGCACTTCAGGCCCTTTGGGGAACTTTCTCTCTCCTGTCGCGATTCTGCGACATGTCACGATTTCGCGACATGTCGCGAAATCGCGACGTCCCCGGCGCTAGCGGCTCTTCTTCTCAACTTGGTCGCAAAAATGCGACATTTTTTCAAATCGCGACACCCTTCCCCGCCAACCGCGCTTCTCGTTCCAACTCGCGAAAACGCGACATGTCGCGATTTCGCGACATGTCGCAAAATCGCGCCTCTCGCTGGCCGCCGTACATCTTCCTTGCTTCCTGTCGCGATTTCGCGACCCTTCTGGCACTTAACATTTTCTCAAATTCTTCTCACCATGCCGCTATTTCGTTGCATACTTGTTTTGCAAGACTTCCTTAAAACGTGCAGCGCATCGCTACCACTCTCACCCCTGATTTCGAAACACGCAGCGCGTCGCCGTAGCTTCAACACTTAACCCTTTTTCTTTGACGCCTTAAGTCTTTGAAACATCTCACCTTAAAACATTTCACAACTGGAAAACGTGCAGCGCATCGCTACACTTTTTGGTTTAGAGCCTTCTTCGACAAATGCCCCGCGATTTTGGAACATGTCAGCGCGTCGCCAAGTTTCTACTTGAACTCCCTTCTCCAAAACGTGCAGCGCATCGCTGCAGTTTTTAGCACTTAAGCTCTTTTAGTTGATTTTTCTCTTGCACTCAGCGGAAATGCGACATGTCGCGATATCGCGACATGTCGCCAAATCGCGCTCCTCCGTACAACTTTCTTCTCTCTCCTCCGACCGACAGCGATTTTGCGACACTTTCCAAAAATGGAAATGTCGCGATATCGCGACACTTCCCAAAATGGAAAGTGTCGCGATTTCGCTACACATTTGCGACTTAGCCGATTTTCTGAAAACCTGTCGCGATTTCGCTGACATTTCCATAAATGGAAGTGTCGCGATTTCGTGACATTACTAAAAAAGGAAAGATTTGATTTTTCATGTATTTATCTGACTGTTTTTTGGATTTTCTTGGTGCCGGTGCAGGATTTGGCTTAAGCATGAATGATTTCTAGCATGTAAAAGCTAAGTCCAAGAAAACACAAGCTAGAAAGACAGGAAAAGCACAACCTAAAAAGGAAACAAGCAAAACCGGATTAAGACTGAAAAACATCTAGAGGGTCCCTACTGCAAAAATGAAAGTTCAAAATTTTCAGAGGGTGAAATTGATTTTTTTTTAGTGGGGGTGTGTTGCTTCTCAACAAAGCCCACCATTAATTCATCGAAAAACACCAAGGAGAGCACAACTCAAGTGCTTCTCATTTGAGGTGTTAGCCTAAAGGTAAGGGATGCAAAAATTTTGGGTCTACAACATGCATAGTGTAGACTTTTCTTTCAAAATATACTTTATTTTAAAATTCAAGAGGCATTTTTCTGTATCGTTTAACTAGATTAATTTTTCTTCTGCATCTTGGCTTCAAAGTAAAATCAACCCACACACTTGTACATATTTTATACATTGGTTTGGTTGGATTTCATCAATAACCCCCAATCAAGACTAGTGATGTTGAATTTCATCTACAACCATTGAATCACTCCCTAGAAACCATAGTAGCCCCCATGAGTTATTTTTTGGACTTCATCACTAGAATTTCCCCTACCCGTGAAAGGACCTAAGGGTAGGTTAGAATTATATGCCTTTGTTCGTAGGGATTTATATAACTAGTGAGTGTGCAACTATTTCTAGTGACTAAGCCTAACCAAGGATGAAGTGGAAGCTAGATAGACTATGTAGGTCTGAGATAGTGTCACCTCTTTCATAAGAGATTTTATATTTCCTCCTTTTGGTTACCTTGAGCCATATCCCCCATTAGGAGCTATTCACCTATTATTGCATGTCTTCCTAGCATACTTTTGGATTTTGTGGAAAAATGTGCATCGATGCACCTCCATAGCATACACCCATCACCCATTTTCTTTTTTTTAGGATTTTCAAAAGCATACACACATAAAAAACCAACAAAAAATTACAATCATAAAACACACAAAAACATAATCCAATTGCTACAAGTTCTCAAAACTCTCTGGTTTCTATGTCTATCACTTTTTTGACCCTAAAACCTACATTTCATTGGTTTATATAGACAAGTACAAACCTTTGGTTCTCATAGATGGGTATAAAATTTCATACTATAATACAAATAAATCTAGAGGTTCCAAAACCCCTCAAACAACCACCCTGCCTTACAAAACTTTATTGTAGCTTGATTTTTCAACCTACCATATACTAAACATGGTCCTTACCCATAGCTAAGTGTGATAATAAGAGCTTCTCACCATGGAATCTTCTCAGGTGATCCCTCCCACCTCCACTCAAATGCCAAACCAATTAGAAGCAGTTATCTCCACTTTAGTTCCAAACCCACCCTCCTACTTAGATGGCCAACATCAACCCAATCCCACCTTTTGAAATCCCTCATTATATAGCCCCTTATCCTAATATATTTTTGGGTGTCATATAATTTGTACCTGGTGACTTTGAACCATCCATGTTCCATGAGGAACATCATTCCCCTCCTTCATCTCATTCTACACACCTATTTTTATTCCCTTCTTCTCAATCACTCTTAGACATTGAGGATTCCAGTCTCTCTTAGGTTCACAAGGATTCTAGTGCTACATCCCAAACTGTAACTATGGTATTTGCCACCTCCACATATCCTAATACCCAGGGGTCTTCCTATTCCAATATTGCTTCCTCCTCATGAAATCCTCCTCAAATTCCACCTTCCTCTACACTCTCAAATTTTGATCTCTTCTTCAATCCTCAAACAAAAACTTCTTTTTCTTATAATTATTTTATTACACACAACATATTATCCACTAAATTTCTATTTTCAAAGTAACCTTCTTAATATCACCTCTCCTCCCTATATTTCTCATCCACATATATATTATGCAACCCCATATGCCCCTTCTCTTCAATATATCCAACTTCCTTTCCTCCTACCTCCTTCACACTTCCACAACCTCCTTCTTATTGACCACCTTCTTCCAACCAACAAGTTCCTTCTAATCCTTAATTTCCACCATACCTTCATAATCCCCTCACCGATTCATATCATAATCAAATCCCACCACAATATTCTCATTCTCAACATCTTTTGCATTCTTGGGTTAGCTCCTTCACATATCACCTCACTCTCCATACCTCAAGGTATAATACCTCTCTTCCTCTAACTTAAAGGGCTTTATACCTCTCCACCCACATAGACTTAAACCATACCTGAAACATCCTTTTTCATCCTCCAACTCCATCACCTTATGAATGGTCATCCACACATCACCAAATGCTAAATCAAGTACATAGTCACCTCCTCAACCAATATTATGGTTAGAACCTCAATCAAGCACATACATAAGTTCCAACTCAACACAATCAACAAGCATCACCTTTGGAACATAAAAAAATCTCCTCCCACATGTAGCATCCAATAGGCTACCAAATCCCAATAAATCTAAATTTGTTTTCAATTGCCCAACCAAATAAATGGGTGGCCCAACAACAAAAATAGCAAAGCCCCATTTATTCCTCTTCTTATCCTTCTCATATCACTTCCTCTTCAACTCTTTTGCTACCTACTTCTTTTGCTCAAATATACCCTAAACCTCATCATACCCAACCTCCTCCTACCTATTATACACACCCACCACCATACCATTATAATTATCTCTATGATTATTATCTTGAGTGACCTATTAGGGAGCCACCAGTCTACCCCACCCATACATCGCATGTATCCTTTGATGAAATCCAAATCATGAGGGAGAAACTTAAGAATATATAGTTGCACATTAGTGTTTATGGTTTACAAAAACCATTTAAAGCCAAATGTGTAATGATCCCATTCATCCCTCGGTGGTCCTCCATCCCTATCTGCACAAATACAAGATACCCATGTTTGAAATATTTAGGGGTAAGGAGGATTCTCAGGAGCACTTGTAAAATTATTGATACACTTACCTCCTAATTCAAGGTAATGAACCCCTCATGCCTTGCACTTTTCCCTTATCTCTTAGGGGTCAAGCCTTGTACTAATTCAATAATATCCATCAACATAGATTGTTCACCTTTGATAAATTGGTCAATGCATTCTTGTAACATTTCTCTCTTAACATCAAAAATAAAATATAACTACCCAATCTCTATAGATTATGATAATTTTATGATGATACCATCAATTATTATATTGCTAGCTGGAATGGGGTCATCCATGATTTAAAATTCTTGATCCCACCCTAGAGTTGGTGAAAATATTTACCAAGAGTTGTGTCAAATATATATCAACTATACTCCAAATACAACACCGCTCCTTCGAAGATGTCATTGCTCAGGCTAAGGTGATTGAGGACATATGAATTTAGAAAAGAGAATTCAATATCTACAATAATATTGAATATACTTCAAACACTCGCTTCAATAGGGTTAGATCCAACAAAAATCCTTTGAGACCATCCCAAACCAACTAGGTCATGTTAAGTGCCACATCTGCCCCACCACAACAATAACATCAATAATAGAAACAATGGTATCAGCAACCTAGACCTCCTCCCCCATTTAATCAACCTCACACTCACCAATCACATCCTTTGCATCCACCTCATGATTGGACCCCTCTTTATGAACTACTCCCTAACATCTTCCAAAGGTTATATGACATCAGACACATTGCTTTACTAGAAGTGCATCCAAATGACCCAAATTAGCCTAGGCCAAAATGGTAGAATGGGCATGTATTCCATAAATATAATCAGTAATGGGGACATGATATAAATAAGTATCACTTCTTTTAGCACTTTGTTCAAGATCTTATCAATCGATGTGTCATTCAAGTTGACAACCCATTGGTCCCAACCACCCAAAACTTTGGTATTTCTAGTATTCCTTTGCCTGAACATGGAATGCAATAAATTCAAGCCAACACTTCAATAATGAAACCCCTATGATGGCAAATAAACCATTTCAATTATGTCCCATCTCAATAAAATTTTATGGGCATGATTAATGTTACCACATGAAACTAACGCTACATTGCACAACCCAATTCACTATCTAATACTCTCAATATACCACCTTCTTCTATGGCATCTCCTATACAAGATCCTCCTCCTCTTGTACCTCATAATATTGTAACCTTAAAAAGCATCCTCACACATAAAATGTGCATCGCACTATCCAAGTTATCTATCTATGACCTTTTACAACAATCACAACTTCATCATGAGGTCTTGAATGATATTTTAAGGTCTATAGATTTGGAAACTCATGACCGTAATGATTTCACCAATTTTATTGGTAGTGTGCGAACATGCATACACCCTTTGATTGTTTTATAATATCATAATATGACAATCCTTGATAGGGTAGGGGCCAATCCTCCTATGTGCATAATGGTATGGTTTGATGGAATAACATTTAAGCATATCCTAATTGACATAGGTTCCTCCATCAATATCATTTCTACCACTACCCTCCAACACCTAAACCTTCCTTCTAGCTATATTTCCACTTCCTCCATCAACTTGTGGGCATTCAATGATGATATTTTCACTGTTGTGGGTACCATCATCCTACCTATTCAAGTGGTAATTAAGACACTAACCATATTGTGCCATGTAATAGAAGGTGAAATGCAATACAACCTTCTCCTAGGTAGACCATGGATTTGTGACATGCAATGTGTTCCTTCAATAATTCATCATTGTTTGAAATTTCTTCATGAAGGAAAAGTGCATTGCATTTCTATATACAATGATCCTTTTTGATTTTATAATATGGTCACTTTACCACAAGGTCCCTCTCTTCCAACCATCCATCTTGACACCACTATTTCTCAATCCATTGAACCTACACAACCAATGCAATCTACCTCAACTCAACCTATTTCTACAATAGCAACCCACTCTTCTCCACTTCCTCCAACACAAATTTCCACTAACCAAGTAATCCTCTCACAGCCCAATATCTAGCCACCACCTAATTTTCCACTGACAATAGACCCGTCACCCTCTCTATATAAGGCTCACTTGCCTTCACACCACCCACCTTCTCAAAATAGGAGTAACACTCTTTATACTACCTCACCTCCCATTCTTCCTACACCACCTAACACTACTCCTAATAAAACAACATTTCCTACCACCTTTGGCCCTCGTCATCCACCTATTTTTATTTCTTAAATGAATACTCCATAATTCTCCCATGATTATCATCTCTTTTCACCCACTCTTGATGAATTTCATTCATAGGAGCATTGTGATGCTTGACATGATGCATGACTCACAATGCTAGTTCTATTCATTGCTTCTAAACCGGTCCACATCCTTTTATCATCACAATTATCATTGTCCTCTCTAACATATATGAGCTAGAAGATTAAGGGAGTGTTCCACTACATGAACACCGAGTAACACCCCATGTTTTAATTTTTATGCCCAATCCTGGTCTAGGAGAGTACACTGTACATAATGTATGTATCTCCCCCCTTAATATCTAGACTATTAGAAATTTTGATCATCCCCTTAATGCCTTGCTAGCTATCAATGTAGTCATCCCTATTAGTCCATACATGAATCACATAAATTTTTCTATGGGAGTATTGACATTGCATCTGAGAATCCTACATCCAAAGATCCCAAAGTGCAATTTTCTAAAAATCTTGATTACTTATCCATTCTTTCCTTTTCCATGCACTACTTTCAATGCTTCAAGTGGCATGGGTTTGATCTAGGAATATACGAGTAGGGGTCTAGAACCCTCATTAACCCTCATATGAATAACCATGATATAGATCTAGTCTTGGCTTCCCTCACACCCACACAGATGTCCTTATATAGGAACTTAATAGCCTCACTCTTGACCCTCCAATTGATGACTTTGATGAGCACTTCTAACTAGAATTTGATACCCCCAATGAGATTTCCTCTCCAAATTCTATAGTGGATATTATTTCCATATTTTTCCATGCACCTTCACATGGCATTTCTTCCATTGATACCTTGGATGATGAGCTTTTCCCTATAATTAGCAATCTCCCAATCTTTGATGATATCATGATTAATGTAGATAGTTTTTCTAACACATCTTCTTACACCAATAATCTCAATAAAATCTAACCAACATCTTTTACCATTTCTTCCTCATCCATTCCCCATAATATTGTGTGTGAATGCAAATCGAACAACACCAAACAATGAACTATAAATTTAAATAAGCAATGTGGCACATAAAACTACACAATGAAATACAATTTTATTATAACATTGATGGATCTTCAATGTTATAATAAAATGTACCCCAAATGTGGGGTTACAAAGCTTATTATTCTTGATATAATTATTACAATACACTAGGGTTCTTCAAAATCCTAGTAAATAAATATTGGTGGTGTCTTCATGTTTGATATGATCCTAATAGAGGTGAGTGGTATTTTTGATATCCTATGCAGGACCACTCCAGCTTCACAAGCTACCAATGATATGATCCATGCACCTACAAACAATAGACAAAATACAAATAGTCAATACTACATGTGAGTGATCCATTGCGTGAGACCCTCTAAAAATATGATTACTAACCCTAGATGTTGTAGAATAATATTGAAAGCAATAATACAAGAATGAAATAAATACACACAATTATTTACCTTGTCTCACATTGACTTGTTATATTTTGATCTTTATTGTTTTTGTAGAAAATAGTGCGTAGATGCCCTAGCGACACTCGAGGGGTAGTAGGACTATAAAACTAGGGTTGTGAATGCCCGTGGGTACTCAATGATGACAAGAGATTCCCAGAGGTGCTCATTTATGGCAAGAGGTACCCAAAGGTGCTTGGTGATGGTAGGAGGTACCCAAAGATGCTCGATGATGGTAGAAGGTGCCCCTAGAGGTGCTCGATGATGGTAGAAGGTGCCTAAAGGCACTCGAGGAACTCGAAGGGGCATTATGGGAGTGAAACACAATTTGTAGAAGTAGATCTAGTTCGTGCAAGGTGGGTGATGATGGATGCGAAAGTGACGGTGAGCGATGGAAGATGGTAATGGTGAGGGGGCTTGGATACTTGATGACTTTGGGGATTCAGGACCTCAAAAACATAGTGAAACATATTAGGGATTAGAACTTAGTTGGTAGTATCAAAATGACTCCTCTTTATAATCTCTCCTATGGCACATTAGGGTTTCAACGACACAATTTGTGTGGTCAAGAATAAAACATGATGGAGGATGGAGATTAAATCTGGGCATGTGGTATAGATTAAGTCAGATGAATGGCTAGGGTTAGATCATGATGGATGGCTGGGATTAATTCATATAAATATACATATATTTATTAAATATATAAATAAAAAATATATTAAAAATATATATATAAATAATGGGTAAAAGTGGTGGGAACTATGGATGGATGATAAGAGACTAGATTTTTGTGTCTCCAAATGCTCCTTTTTGTACCATGTTGCATGAAACACAATATGGTTTAAAAATACAAGACACCTAGTTTGGCTTGATGCAAAACCAACGTTTTCTTGTTGGAATGCAAATATGAACTTGAAGACAAAATAATTTTGATTGTGTAGCTTACCCCCTCAATTGGTGAATGAGTGATGGATGCATCTCACAAGCCAATTGAAATATTTGTGCATATGATTGTGTGAAATGCATGGTGCAATTGTGGATGATATGAATGATGTAAATGTGGTACCATTTTTGCCCCAATGGTGGGAGGGGGTTGTTGAAATATGCAAGTTATTGATTTTATTTTTTCCCTAATAGAGAAAGGGATTTTTACCAAGTGTAGATGCCATGATCATGTAACATGTATCTCATTATGGAAAAATCAAATCCAAATATGGTTGCCCCAAGTATTGGGATGATTCCATGCTTTTGAAGAATATGCCTTTCAATGTCATTGATATGCAATGTGATGAAAAATGCAACAAAAATAAAAAGAATCAACCTTGGAGGGCCTCCTAGTGTCTGTCAGATAATTCCCACAATTGGAGCCAATCACCCTATCTAGTGCCTATCTCTATGATGACTGTCATAAAAAGGAATGATGAGTTATGATTTTGTCCATGTTTCAAGCCCCATGAACTAGGCCATCAATGACAATTGGAGAGCAAATTGGTCTTGGCATAGTTTCACTCAAACGGTGAAGTACCAAAATTGATTTTGTTTTTCAATTAATGAGATATTGGATGATGAAAATGGCCAAGTTTCCTTATGGTGATTTATTCATCTTATCGAATTGCATGGATGCAAGTCACTGCAATCTCCAAGGAGATAGAATAGACCACTAGATATGAGGTTCACTTGAAATTTGTGAACTTGGAAAATGTATGAATGCAATGATTGGAAGATGATGTGTTAATGAGTGCAATGATGGAATTGAGGATGAAAATGGTCGTTTTATGAAAATTTGGACCGTTTTGGAGCATTTTGTAACTTGTAATGTGATTTTGCGACTTTTGGTTACAAGCAAAAATTATGACTCCAAATCAATTTTGGTTTTCACAAAACATGATATTATGATGATTTTGATGTATGGATGCAATTTGGAATGATGTGATGGAGGTAAGCTACCTTTTTGGTTCTATTTGTTCTTTTTGTCAATGTTGACACCAAACACCGATGGGCACAAATTTTATTGCTTGCACAAATTCCTGCTAGAGTTTGGTGCTTTCCAAATGTATGGAGGTACCTCAATGCACCAGGAAGCACCCATGGGCATTTCAGTGCACCTAAAATAGCTATAAAATGCCTATAGACAGAAAATCAAGCTCATTTATGTGTTCACAAATTTTGGAAGTTGTGTCTAAGGGAGTGGAGTGAAGCTACGAAAGTGATGATAGCAGTGGAGGGAGTAGATGCAAGAGCAGGTGTGTGCTTTTCCAAGGTAAGTGCCTTTGACTTTCTTTTATTTTTGTGCAAATTTTTCTTTTTTTTGTTGAAATAATATAATGTATTTGACATGAATGCTTTGTGTTGTGTTGTAGGTGAATATTTTGGAGGCTCAGCATATGGTTCTCACCTCTCATCCTTGGGGTGAGGAAGGTGCTATGGGAGGACGAGTGGGATTGGTTGGAGGCTATTGGGCTGGCTAGGGAAGCTAAGATAGATGTGGTGAGGGCTTATGAGGGGTATCTCTCTACCTTGGTAGAGAGATGAGATCCATATAGGGGGATGTTTTAGATCCCTACTAGAGAGGTGACTATGACACTTGAGGATGTATACCGCATCCTCAAGTTGCTAGTGGAGGGCTTGTGTGTCGAGGTTGGACACGATAAGAAGCATGATTTGAGCCGCATGTTTGGATATGGGTGGAAGGATGTGGAGGTGATAGGTGGAGGGATAACATACTTATCCATGTATGTGGACAAGAAGTTAGATGCCCTACCCACATTGGTGATATTCATGTTGGCCAACATAGTGGCCCTGAATAGTACTAGTTTTCAATTCTCATGGAACCTTATCGGGTTGGTGTGTGAAATAATCACTACACCTCAAGTGTATTCATGGGCTACTGTCTTATTGGTATAGTTGTAATAGGAGCTATATGAGGTAAGGAGGTGGAGGTGCTAGGGACTAGGTTGCACTTTGCTACTTTAAGAATGGGGTTGGGAGCACTTCAATGTGGCTCAACCTATGGGTTTACCAACTAGAGGATGGGATAGGGGGTAGCCCTATGCGATGAGGTGGCCAGTGGTAGAGGAGGTGCAGCCAAGTCATCTTATTTGAATGAGGTAGTGGTACAAGGAATTATGGGCTAGATTGACAGTGGCTCAAGTGATATGGAGGCCATGGTGAGGTGCCATGTGGATAGGTGATGGGGAGAATCTGTGGTGGGTGTGGTAGGCTAGATGGGTGGTTGGGAGGCACATGAAGGAGATGTAGCTAATACTATTCTCAGGGTGCTACAATAGTTTGGTTTGAGGTAGGGTGTTTTTGAGGCACCCACACTCGATAGGCATCATTGGGATGAGATGGGTCTCCCTTGTGTCGAGGCATGGAGGTCTACTTATGAGGATGATGAGGAGATGGATCTCCCTAATGTGGGTGATGCGGGGACTACTGAGGAGTATGATGCATGGTTCACGACTCAACTGCCATGGGTACCTATTCTGGTAGTAGATGGGGGGAATGGGGATGGGGATGAGTCCGAGGATGCCGATGAGGCTCCTAAGAGCTGGAGGCACCTTCGAGCTAGTAGTCTAAGGAGGTAGACTAGGAGGAAAACAGAGCAAGCTCTAGAGTTTTGAGGGTATGGAGATGGTGGAGATGGCATGGAGGATAGGGAGGAGATTTTGGATGGACCTCCTTATCAAAGTGAGGATGATCGGGTGAGGTTGGAGAATCTAGTAGCAGAGAAATATGCTATGATAGCAGATTGGGATACAGAGATAGCTCAACTACAAGATAGGGATATGGCTCAATAGGTAGATATAACTCAGTTACAAACAAATCTAGAAGCATGACCGATTGTAGGTGAAGGTGAGGATAGGATCATGAGGCTCTAGATAGAGTTGCTAGAGGAGCATTGTAGGTAGAGACATGATGTACATCACATTTAGGATCATGATGGGTATATCAAATCATCGGAGGATCAGTTGATGGATCATGATATTTGGCTTCCAGAACCACCCTCCTCATATATATTTGGGTCTTCTAGGACTAGTGATTCTAGGCATAGCTCTAGGTCTAGGGATCCTTCAGGGTCATAAGGGTCCTCTTATAGTCATTAGCTAGTGCTTAGATACACTTTTTGTATATGAGCCTTGGTGCTCCATTGTATGTAGCCTTTTGGCACTCATTGTACATGTGATATATATATATATATATATATATATACATGGCTTTTAATTTTTGTGTTATGATTTTGTGTGAATGCTTTTGTGTGGATGCATGTGTATATGAATGAATAATGCAAGTGGAATAATGCAAGTGTATATGGATGATTAAATCCAAAAAAAAATGTATGTATATGGATGATAAGCAAGATGGAATGCAAATGTTCTAAATGATCATTCATAATTTAGATTTTGCTTGGCCATGTTTTAGCATTATTTTTTAATTAGGGACACCAGATTTGTGGCAGGTGGGGTGAAAAGACTCATGAAATGACATGGATGTTGATATGGAAGAAGATATGGATGTTGATATGGAAGAAGATATGGATGATATGGAATACTAATTGTTTTTTATAGACTCGGGCATACTAGTGATATCAAACAAAATCACTAAACACTGCCTAAATTATCTAAGACCAAATGTGTGTGCAATGAATTCATTTACCAAATCAAAAGCACAGTAATTACTTGAGGCAATAAAGAACTAGTGAGTGTGCAAGTGAGTTCATTAACTCATCTTGAGTAAATTGGGTGAAAACCTGTTATGGATGAGACCAAAAAGCTAGGTTGTTCATATGTGTGGTTAGATATATCTTTAAAAGAGACGTGTCACCATACATGAGCATACTCCACTACCATTCAAGAATCTATAGTTTTGATTGAGGCAAGCTCCTGTTGGGTGGTAATTTTTCCCAAAAACAAAACCACACTCACAGTTAGGATTTTGATTAGAAAACCCTCTCTTGCAAAGAAATAAACATTTCTCCAAGGTTCCTTTTACTTTAATGTGTGCATGTATGCTTGTCAAATGAGTGCATGGAATACCTTAGTGCTCTACAAAATAACTATTAACAAGGGGCCTATGTTGGGGTTACTTTAGTATGTTATGCTATTATTGTTCATGAAACTTAAAAGGAGAAGAAATGTGATTGGCCCTCATATGACCATGATGTAGAATTGAAATTCATTTTATCTTGAAGTGTTTTTAGATAGATTTTACCTTTCTTGTTAAAAAAAATTTAACCAATTTTGTCCTTTTATTAAACCTTGCTTTAAGCACGAAATAAAAGATTAAAATCTACCTCTAAAATATGAATCTAAAAATGACTAGTGGATTCATTTTATGTTGCTTTGAGCATGAAAGAAAGTCAATGTGCATGAGCAAATTTCCAAATTTGATGGCCTTTGACATGCCAAATAAATTACCCCCTTTTGTATGAAATTAAGATTTTCATAAAAGGAAACTAATTTATTACTTTAAAGAAAATAGCCTTTTAAAAACACCTCATAAATCATTCCCCTTTAATGAAATTGAGGTTTTCATAAAGGAGAAATAACTTATTGCTTGAAAATAAAAAATTAAATCTTGAAATCCAAATCTCATTTTGAAATGTGAAAACATGTAAAATTGGAAATTGCAAAATTCCTTTAAAAACTACAAACTTTGAATAATTTTGGAATTTTACATTTGCCTTAAAACAAATTTGAACTTGCTTTAAATTAAATTTTAAAGCTTATTCTCTGAATCTATGCTTCTATTTTTGGATTTTTTATATTTTTTATTTTATTTTGAAAACATTAAAAAAAATGAAAAAGACAAGGTTAGAAAAATAAAAATAAAATGAAACTGAAATAACATAAAATACTGCAACTCAAAATCTTCCATAGACTTTGCAAATGTAAGTATTTTGCATGAAAACCAACATTAAGGTGATCTAAATTCATGCAATATAGCCTATAATGTGGTGCAATATCCTAAGGATAAGGTGCAATACAATAATAATGACATACAAGTAACCATTATCATGCATAAACTTGATTTCAATGTATTGACACAAAATAGATTTTCAATAAGCTCAAAAATGTAGAATACAACTCATATTCGGAATCAATGGTGAGACTACAGTCCAGTGAAATGGAAAGAAAAATTCAGACTTATCCATCTCTAAAGCTCCTGCCTTCATTATTGCAACCTAATCCAAACGTTTCCAACCCTTGTAATTGCCTTTCGAACTACCTTTTAAAGCTTTCTCCTTTCGACTCTTTGCTTTGCTCTTTCACTATTATGATAACGCTTAACCATAGGGAATTATCTTACTTTTAATTAAAATGTATTTCTATTGGAGACCGCATGAGTTTTCCCTTTGAAACGTCCCTCTTTTTCTAAAAATCATCTTCTTTTCGTAATGTCTCTGCCAAAGTAACCACATCACCGTTTTATTTTTGTTTTAATGTCTATTTAGGCTTTATATTTTAAACACGTTTGTCCATAATAAATTGCACGTGCTTTGGATATACATGTGGAATGTAGCCCGCTAGGCTCTCTTTTCTTTTTTGAATAAGAATTTTTTTTTATCCAGAGACATTACGACTATGCAGTAGAAATAATCCTTTTTTAATGTAGATACTTTTCTACCATCCCTATAGTAACAGATCCATTATATCTTACCATGAATCCATCTATGCACTAGTGATGGTCTTCACTGGATTGGTTTGAGAGCATGAGTTCCACGTAATCTAATTGAAATTCACTCTACTAACTCGGCTACCATAGCACGTCTGAATTATCATCTAAAATACCCATCTGATGTCCACTACATATATAAATTATTCACAAAAACTTGTCTACGTTCATCCACAATATAACCCTATTGAAACTCATCATTTTTTTACCCATGATTGGTGTTGTGACATTCGATTGTTGAATTTTTTGATTAAGCCTTTAAAATGTTTAACATCTCTTGGTCCATGCCCGCATCAGCTTTTCAACCCAATCACCTTGACAAGCAAGGTCTCCACTTCATGGGTTTTTATCCATGAGTTTAGATCGATCTTTGCCCATCGTTGTTTCACTCTTATTCTTCTCAAAATTGTTGTCATGTTGTCCCCCAACATATCATCAGTGTCTATGGAATTCACCGGCTACACCTCCTTCCTCTATCGAGCAATGTGGATTTCTTCGCTTATGGATACAATAATATTTTGAGCTCTTCCCTAGTATTCAATGAGTCTTACTCATCTGATAATGCTTGGATGCCATCTACACAACTTAACATCAGGTCCCAATGTCTATCTCACCATCTACATAGGTCCATCGTGATCTGGTGTCTGTCCATTCGTATGAGTTGGAATTCCTCCATGTATTATGCTATCATATAATAATTTTGGTCTACCACATCAACGAGTGGTGAGTCATCCATTGTGTACGCCATCATCCATCTCTCAGGAGCTGCATAACTTTGTTGTGGTTGTCAATGATGAACTTTTATCCAAGGTGGACGTGGACTCCATAAGCCTTATTTCCATGAGTGCACTTCCACATCCTCCATTGGACCCTACATTAACACACAATGTTAGTTAAAATGTACACCAACTACCACCCTAGGTACTAAAAGCAAAACAAACCACTAAAAACTACTCTACCACAAATAATTAAAGAAAAACAAAACATACCAACTTTATACTAAAAGCTAAATGACTAAAGAAAGCATAAAACAATAAGCCTACCAATCAAATGAAAATAAAAAAAGGAATACAATGAGACACATGCTATTTTTTTATTTTTTTATTTTTAGTATATTATTATTATATGTATAATAATAATATATTTGTTATTTTTTATTTTTAAATTTAATCTTAACTAAACCATTTGGACTAAAAACTGAGATTAAAATCTTAACTAATACTATAATTAAAGAAAACTAAACACTATAAACTTACACCAAAACCAAAGGTACTCCAACAAAACTATCCATAAATAAGTCTTAGAAGCTACATCACAAAAACATGGGTAGGAATCTCTCAACTGAATATTCAGAAACAATCAAAATCCCAAAAAATACAAAAAAAAAAATTAAGGTGGATCCCCAAATTTGGGCCTAGTTATGGAATGGCCTTAACAGCTCCATAGTCCAAGAATTTAATATTTAGGCTTTGGGGATGACTACCTAACCATCTAATAGGAAATGTAGTACTATTCTTATAGCTTGAGGATTTGTGGTGTGTGATGAAATATTTAGAGCTTTGGAGAATTGAATTCTCAACCTAAGTGTGATGAGAATTGTACCCTATCCTTACTACTCTGTCTTTTGTATTTGGAAGCAACTATGATAGTGGTGAAAACCACTATTTTTGTGGACTATGTTGCATGATAGGACAAGCAAGGACTACCCTTTTCACTTCAAGATTCAAACCAAGTATGGTGTTATCTCTCTTTGACACAATATGTTTTTAATATGTGAAATTGTGTTTGGTTCAATAATGTTTTGGATTCAATTCCCATAACTCAATATTTTCTTAGTGAAAATTGTGTTTTGGTCCTAAAGAAAACTCAACATGCATTTGGAGGTTGCTTAGAACATTAGGAGTGGCTGAGTGACCAAAAAAACCTAGTAATTATGAGCATGTAACTTTGCTAATGACAATTTGGCTTTATGAAATGATGTAATAAAATGGATGATGTTTGAAGGTGCCCCTGATTAAAGCAACATGACTTTTTTGGACCAATTAATATCTAAACTAAATATATGATCCTTAATATGAAATGTGGAATGTTTTAAAGTGATAGTGCAACTGCAATGAATGAAATGTGAGTTGTGAAGTGAAATGTATGCCAATGAAATGTATGAAAATGAAATGTGTGTAATGCAATTTATGTAATGCAATGTGTGAAATAAAATATATGAAATGCATTATTGTTTTTGTGTAATAACCATGTATATATACATATATAAATCACATTATGCATAGAATGTTCTCAAGTGTATAACATTAAGTGGTTTGGGCTCTTCAACTCCATCTATATTGGCAAGCCTATAAGTTACTTTACCCACTTTTTTAGTAACGGTGTATGGACCTAACCAATTAGCCATGAATTTATCATGAAGATGCGGTAAAGCATTGGTTTTTTGTTGATTCTCTTTAAGAATAAGATATCCAACTTGGAATTCATGTAGATGATTATTGGTATTATAAGCACACTTTAGGCGGTCTTGATATACTCGTAAATGCTCTAAAGCATTAACTCACCTCTCATCAAGAAGTGTAAGTTGATCAAGATGTGCTTGTCTAGCAGTATCATCATCTATTAATTCCTGTAATGAACTTCGCAAGGATGGGATCTCGATCTCAAGAGGCATGATTGCTTTGGATCCATAGACAAATGAAAATGGTGTTGCCCCTATAGACATGTGAATGCTTGTTCTATAATCCCATAATGCCAGGGGAATTTGTGTATGCCAATATCTATAATTTTCTTTAACAAGTTTATTAAGAATAGCAATTAAGGTTGTTGGGGCAAAAACATTGGTTAATTTCTACGTTGTTGTCATAGCCCTTTCACTTAATTGTCAACCCAGGGATTTCGTAAGCTTGCGATGTACCTGATAGAGATGTGATTACAATGCCTCTGAGGTGAGTCCACCTAAATTCTACAGTTTGGGGGTGTTGTTCATATAACATTCATTCAATCCAAACCTCTTTAATTCTTAGAAAGTAAATAACTAGAAAGGAAATCAAACCACACTTGCAAAAAATAAATAAAGCAGTAAATAAATCAATTTGTAGGAAATAACCAAATATAGGAAAACAAAACTAAAACTAAAATGAAATTGCAGGAAAAATAAAGGAGAGGGGAGGAATACTGGCTAGGAGTGGGCCCAGGCTCCAGCAGATTCTTCTCGATCAACTATGTATGCAGAACGCTAAGTAAGAGAACTCCGAATGAATTTATTGCATAAAAATGAATTACAATATAGTTCGATGATTCTACTATTTTTCTCCTCTTCTTTCTTGGAGAAGTCCTGTGCATTTATATAATCACATAGACCTCTCTATTACAATGTTGTTATAGCTACAGATATGATTACAATGACTGCATGCCAAATTGAGGCAATTCGAGCATGCTCGGAGCACTCTTACACTACGTATTTTGTTCGTGGTTTACCAGCTTATCGTTCATCTTTCATCTTTGCTAGAAATAGTAGATTCTCTATTACATCTCATCATCATTATCCATGTTCTTTGTACCAGAAATTGTTACTCTATTTCATGTGGAAATAGGGTAGCTGACATGTTATGTTATTAATGGGAGTTAGGCACCTGCTATTATGAGTTAGGCGCTTCATTCCACTTACGTGGAGTCAACTACCTTTGACTACATCACAGGGAGTAAGGCGCTTCATTCATCGCAAGATGGGAGTAAGGCACCTTCCATAAAAATATGGGAGTAAGGCGCCTTTCCATCGAAAGATGAGAGTAAGGTGCCTTCCCATTGGAATATGGGAGTAAGGCACCTTCCCGTTAGAATACGAGAGTAAGGCACCTTCCCGTCGGAATATGGGAGTAAGGCACCTTCCCCTTAAGACCATACTCCTTTCTCAACTCCTTCGAAAATAGATCATGCCAGGTCCAGAAGGGACCTCGATGTAATTTATGCAAAAATCGATGAAAATAGTTAAATCTACACACAAAACATGCTTTTCACACAAGTTAGGCAATATACACAATTTACCATTAAATACATATAAATATTCATAAGAAGTACAAATCTGATATAACAATGCCGTGCAAAATGTTAGACATATATGCAAAAATATGAGCATTTTTTGTGCTCATCATCCCCCCATGCCTAAGGATTATCACGTCCTCATGGCACCTTGTATTGGTAGTCCTCGATTCTATCCACGGCCTCCTAGTAGGCTTTATTCCTCTACTTCCTCTTCTTGGTAGTGGCCTTGTCTCTCTCTTTATCCTAGGGCTTCCTTTTCTTGGTTGTTATGTGGGGCACTCGGTCTCTTGCTGCAGCTTCTGTTGCGTGTGGGCTATGCCTAACTATTTTGCTAGGCCCGACACTTGTGCTTGGTGGCTTTGTGATGTATGTTTTTTGGCCTACCTTTTCCTGCATGTAATACCTTGTAAAGGTAGTGGTCCCTTTATGAAATATAGGCTCTACCTCCTTCCAGAGCTCATGATATTGCGGTAAGAGCTGTGTCTGGGATACTTGATTTTTCCCAAAAAGGGATTTGGGATTCCTCCACTATTTTGACCTTCTGTGATTGGGCCACTTTAGGAGGAAGCTTAACATCTTTAGGTGGTTTTGTACTTCCTTCAACAAGTGGCTTCTTATTGTCTATTTTGTCCTGGGTTGTATCTATTACTGGGCCCATTACCCCCATTTCCTATAGGTATCTCTTCATCTTGGAGGGTTGGTCTCCAATGGACCCATATATCTCCTAGAACTACTTCTTAGGAGCAGGATTCACACTAATCCTAGGCTCTCTGGTTATCTTCTTGAAAGCCTTCCTTGCCATATTTGCCTCCTTGAGCTCTGTTCGAAGCTTATTAAATTGCTCCTGTTGTTTGGAAAAATCTTTTAAGGACCTAACCCATTCTTCATCTGAATCAGGGGTTGGCTGGGCCTTTACTTTTATTCTGCTAGCCCTGGTTCTATGCTTCTGTACTTCTATAGTTCTGGTCCCTTTCTTAGGCTTTTGTGCCTTTATGGTTCTAGCCCTAGTTCTATGATTATTTTGGGATGTCCTTGTTGCTTTCCTCTTGGACCTCAGTTGCACTGAGTGTTCCAAGGTTTTTGTGTGTGAGGGAATTTCATCCTCAAGTGCAAGTTCTTGATCCCCTAGTTTTACCTTAGTAGGCACATCTTTAGCTTCTTGATTGACTGTTGGTGTTTCTTCGATAGGTATTTCTAGCTCTTCCTACTCTATTTCTTTTTAGTCAGGTCGTTGGTTATGGTGTGGTTGCTTAGATCTCTCTTCCAATTTTTTTGTTGTGAGCTTATTGCTCACCCTCATCGTCTACAACCTCAATTATCGAGGGCTCTTTTCATAACATGGGGTCCTCCTTCTTGTCTTCAAATGCTCTAGCAAAGGTGGATGTTGCCTCTACTTCCTTCTTTCTAGAATCCAACTTGAATGGGCCAAAAGAAATAACTTTCTCCATAGAGTCTGGAGAAGTTGTGGGCACTTCCATTGCCTAGTTTTTTTGGGTGGTAATGTCCACCTTTGTTTTTTGGCCAACCTTCAACTATTGATTCTCCTGTTTAAGCCATTGCATAGCTTGCAACAACTAGTGTATGGTGTTACCCAGTTCTAGTTGCTTTTCTACAACTACTTTCTTGGATACTTTAAAAAGTGTCTCCTTTGTCTTGAATTTCCCTTCCCATATGAAGACATGTTGCCTTATCTTCTGTAGTTGTTCTTGCAGATTTCTTTGAATTTATTGAAAATAATTCTCACCACTAGACATATTTTCTAGCACCTGGGCCACAGTTTCTTTTGCAATAATCTCAACTTCCTTGCCATCACTAGATGAGTTTTGGATGACCAAGGTTGACAACTGCTTCATCCTACTCTTGGTTATTGGGTAGTCAACTGACCCAACAGGCCTAGGGATTCTCTACTTGACCATATTTTTTTGTGGAGAAGTAGATGATAAGTCTTGTCCTTCTTCCCCTTTGACTAGATCATCCTGGAAGCTAGGTGTTTGTTCTACTATAGGCTTTTCTATGGTCGATGACTCTTGGAAGTTGGGAGCATATTATATTGTTGGTTCCTCTATAGCTGGCTATTTCTAGGAGTTATGCGCCTCTACCCTATTCTCCTCTACCCCCAGAACTTCTTTGTGTGCCTCTATAGCCAACTATTAATTGGAGTTAGGTGCCTCGACCTTCTCCTTCTCTGATTTTGGTTCTTCTCTGTGTGTTCCTATTCTTGTGCCTCTGCATGTCGAATTAGGGTTGTAATTAGCCTGTGGTGTGCTAGGGTAGAGGCTATCCCTACTTGGTACCTCTTGGCCTCATCTCGTAATGCATAGGCTAGGTAGAATGGGATATTGATTTTTACTCCATGCAGTAGGTGGCTCAGGAACCACATGTGATTGGTATTCAGGTGGGTATACTTACCTGTGCAAGTAAAGAATCTAGCCACCTGGTCAAAAATCTACTACTAGAGTTCTGGGAGGTAATGCTTTGATAACCTCGAGCATGTTAATTCCATCGGTAGGTGCTCGAGGAGTTGTTCTGCACACTCAACCGATGATTCTTCCTTGTAGATATGGTCCCTTATTTGAGGGAGACCAATAATGGCTACAACAAACTCCTCTATGACTAGGATTTCCAGTCCGTGTAGTCGAGTGATGTCCTCATTCATAGATATAGTAAATTCCTTGGTTGCATCCAAGTCCTGGTTTTGGCTGACTAGGCGGCAATAGCCCATCCACCCAATAGCTTCAAATTGCGCTCAAACCTCCTCGTTCATTCCTACCACATTGTAGGGTTTGCTCTTCTTCTTACTGTGGTTTGTTGATCTTCCTCCCATTATGGAATTTTTGGTTTGTGTCTACCTCTACAACCTTTCTCAATTGTCTGTAACAAGTTTATTGTCTCTCAGTCCTGACTGTAACTTCCTGAAGGTGCCTATTTGTGGAGGTAGGTGCATTTATAGTTTGCATTGGGGATTGTGAGGGTGGTCTTTCCCAACCGTTGCTTGACATGTCACACCAGATAGAGCGGGTACATGATGGTTGGATGTTTTTGCCAATATTGCGATGACACTATTTCCAAAAATGTTCTAATTATGAATGTCATATGCATCTAACATAAAATTGTATACATACCTTATTGGTGATCCATGCATGCTAGGCATGATGATGATCATGGAGTGCTCTAGTTCATTATTTCATGACAACTAGAGTGATTGCATATTCCCCATGTGAGAATTTTCTTTAGAACTATTTTCCTTGGATAGTGCAATAATATTCATTTGAAGTCTCATGCTAAAAAATATGAAATATCAATGGTCTGTATGGGTCGGCACACATCCCTATACTGATTGCTTTGAAATATGTTGAAATCCTCCACATGACTTCGTAATAATTTCTCATGAATGATCTATCCTTTTTGTCATGTGGGATGCTGATGTGGCTTTAGCCACTTCCTAATGCTACCAAATTATTTATGTCACATATAGGTGCTTAAATGGAAGGTAGGCACCTTTTCATTGAGAAATAGGCACCTTTAATTGGAATGCAGATGAGCACCCTTCTTTGAATATATGGGAGTTAGGTACCTTTCTAATGGGAGTTAGGCACCTTGCTCTGAATACATGGGAGTTAGGCACCTTCCTAATGGGAGTTAGGTACCTTTTAATACATGGGAGTTAGGTACCTTCCTAATGGGAGTTAGGTGCCTCGCTCCAAATACATGGGAGTTAGGCACCTTCCTAATGGGAGTTAGGCACCTTCTTCCAATGTACTTCTACATGATTTTCCAATAGGAGTTAGGCACCCTTGAGATACTCAAAAGTTAGGCACCTCCCTACTATTGAGAAATTGGCTTCTACTGATGTATCCGTAGTTGGTGCTTCCTGGTTGATCAGACCCCTCAATGCTTCCTCCTTTCGAACCTTGTCAATAGCTACACATTCGAACATGCAGGTGGGCATTTTCCTCTATGAATATTTGATACCCATGTACGTATTCAGATTGTGATTATTCCCTCTGGATGGGAGCAATCAAGTTCTACTTCTAGAAAGTTGAATAACTATGCAGGTTTATGGATCTTGTGCCTATTAGGCCTAGGTTTCCCTCGTTGCCTACAACATGCACTTAGGGCATCATACCTGCAAAAGCAAAAAATAAAAACTAAAAAGCAGTAAAAATGTAGGTTAGTGGAATCTATGCCTGATAGGCCTAGGTTTCCTAGGCTACCTATAGGTTGCACTTAGAGCACCATACCTGCAAAACAAAAACACAAGCAAAGAAAAGAAAAATAAAAGAATAAATTATCTTTTTGGTGGACACCATTGTGTCCACCGTTCTACTGAGAAATTTTAAAAATGTTTAATCAAATGGGGTCTCCCCCATGCCTATCTTTGACTCCATCACTATATTTGTAGATATGTGGTAAGGTCGTAGTCTATGATCATTGACTATCAATATGGTGTTACTACCATCAATAGTCTTGATACACACAACACCATTGTTGATCAGCTCGATCACTTCGTATGGGCCCATCCAGCATTGCATCAACTTACCTTTCCACTCCTAGAAATAGGAATCATACAACAACACCCATTCCCCTACCTTGAACTACTTCAACCTGATGTGGTGGTCATGCCACTATGTTCTCTACCTCTGGATGACCTCTATTCTGTGCAAGGCATCTAATCGATGTTCATCCAACTAGTTCAATTGTTGAATCCATTCTTTCTGTGCATCATCCAGGCTCAAGTTTAATTCTACTGTAGTCCTAAGGGTTTTGATTTTGAATTTGATGGGCATCATTGCACTCTTCCCATACACCAGCTGGAAAGGTGTAAAACCAGTGGTGGTTTTCCATGTAGTTCTGTAGGCCCATACTGCCTCTAGTAACCTCATGGTCCAATCCTTCCTGTGCTACTGTACCATATTTGTGAGTATATTTTCCAACTCTCAATTGGTAACCTCAACTTGGCCATTTTCCTATGGGTGATATAGGGTGGTCTTGTTGTGTCTGATCCTATACTATTGCATGATCTCCTAGATCAACCTTGAAGTGAATTGGGGCCCTTGATCAGTGGTGATCTCTCTAGGCACCCCAAACCTCATGAAAATGTGTGAGAATAGGAAGTCTGCTATAGTCTTCTCCTTGGAGTCTCTCAATGCCTAGACCTCAACCCACTTAGTAACATAATTAGTACATACCAAAATGTACCTCTTACCTACTGATGGTGGGTTGATTGGCCCTACAAAGTCCATTCCCCATTTTTCGAATGGCTCAATGTGAACATGCGGCTAGAGGGGTATCTCATCTCTCAGAGTTGGCCTACCCATCCATTGATATTGATCACACTGATTGGCATGTTTAGCTACATATTTGAATAATGAAGGCTAGTAATATCTAGCCTACAATATTTTGAATGCAATTATTTTCCCTACAAAATGGCCATCGTAGGGTTCATCATGGCAAGCTTTCAAGATTTCAAGAAATTCATGCTCAACAACACACCTTCTCATAATCTGATCAGGCCCTATTTTGAATAGGCAACCATCGATCCATGAGAAGGTTGCACTCTTCTCTATCAATGTCTTCCTTTCATGGGGTGAGAGTGTAGGAGATACTTTACCAGTGGCTAGATAGTTAGCCATATCCGCATACCATGGTACTTGTTCATTCAGAGAAAATAGGTGTTCATCTAGAAAATGGTCCTCCATGGCCGAATGATCTAGGGGTGTCAACCTGGATAGAAAATCTACCACTACATTGTCCTTTCCAGGTTTATCAACAATGGTGACATCAAACTCTTGCAGGAGTAGAAGCCACCTGATAATCCTACCACTAATTGTAGGCTTGTTCATCAGATATATGATGGTTGCATGATCAGTGTGTACAAAAACCTTGTACCCTATAATATAGTGGTAGAATTTGTTGATTGCATGGATGACAACAAGGAATTCCTTTTCTATTACAGTGTAGTTGAGCTCAACCCTAGTGAGGTGCTTGCTGATGTAGTAAATGGTATAGAATTCTTTACCATCCTTCTGATCTAGAACTACCCCTATGGTATTATTGGATGCATCAAAATAGATATGGAAGGGGATGGCCCAATTTGGGCCTCTCAGTACTGGAGCAGTTATCAACTTCTCTTTCAGAATCTGAAAGGCTTGTTTGCATTCCTCTATCCAAATGAATTCCACATTTTTAGATAGGAGGGCATGCAAGGGCTTGGCAATCTTGCTAAAATATTCAATAAATCTTTGGTAGTACCCAATGGAGCCAAGGAAACTCTTAACATCCCTCTACATTATGGGATTGGGTAGATCCTTAATGACTTTGATCTTTCTCTTATCCACCTTTATCCCTTCTATCGAGATGTGATGTCCCAGAACTATCCCTTCCTGCATCATCATAAAATATTTTTTATTGCTCAAGGATAGGTTGGTTTCCTCACACCACTGGAGCACACGTTCTAGGTTTACCATGGATTTTTTGAAGGTCTCACCATAAATAGTGAAGTCATCCATGTACACCTCCACTACTTCTCCCATCATATCAAAAAAATGCTTAGTACTACCCTCTGAAAGGTGGTTGGTGCATTGCACAGTCTGAAGGGTAGGACTCTGTAAGTGAACGTACCCCATGGACAAGTGAATGTTGTCTTGTCCTGATCCTCTTCTCCAATATGGATTTGATTATATCCATTGAATCCATCTAGAAAGGAGAAGTATTTCCTCCCTGCCAGTGTGTCAAGAACCTGGTCAATGAATGGCAGTGGAAAGTGATCCTTTTTTGTTGCTTTATTCAACGACCTGTAATCAATGCAGATTCTCCATTTCCCATTATTTTTGGGTACCACTACTAGAGGTGATACCCACTCACTATCAGATATAGGATAGATAAATCCTACTGATAGGAGCTTTTGTAATTCTACCTTGACTATCTCTTTCATTGCGGGGTTCATTCTTCTTTGTGGTTGCCTACTCGGACTTACCTGTTCCTCCAAGTAAATTCGATGGGTATAAACTTTTGAAGTGATTCCTCTCATGTCTGAGTAGTCCCAAGAAAAGGCCTACTAATGTCTAGCTAGGATATCCTTCAGTGTAGTGAGCTGAATAGGTGTCAACTTACTACTAATATTCAATATTTTTCTAGGCTCAATTTGAATCTATCTGATGTGGTGGTCTTGGTTGTCTACCAATGGTGATTCTGGAGTGATGTGAGAAGAATCTCCATGAAGGAAATATATGATAATCCTATCCTCATCCACCTCCTTTTCCAATTCAATTAGTGCCATTATGGGTTGTATCATGGATAGTGCTCTATCATCCTAATTTTCCTGATCAGGCTCCCCCAACGTATTGATAGACTACACAGGTGGAGATATGGTTAGTTGTTTGACATTTTAACCATATAAAATGGTCATCTATCCATTTTGGTAGCTTATGTAAGCATCAACTATTGCCATCCATGGCCTTCCTAGGATGAGCGGATAGCCTCCTAGGCTAGACTTTGATTGTAACACCAAGAAGTCTGTTAGGTACTCCCAAGCATCCACCATCATGATGATGTCTTCCAACATTCCATCTAGTGAGATTGTTGATCTATCGGCTAGTTACAGAATAGTCTTGGTGGGCTTCAGGCCTGTGAGCCTAAGCTTCTACATGGTCTCTTTTGGCATGACATTGATAGTTGCTCCCAGGTCCACTAAAGTGTTGGCCAATGAGTGGCCACCAATATTTACTATCAAGATCGGGCTACCTAGGTCTGCATACTTGAGGTGGTAGGTCCTTCCAAGCATCAAATCTACCAATTTCCCCACCACATTGATTGTCTAGGTAGGCTTGCGGCCTGGCCTTCTCAAACATAACTCTCTGATGGCCTTGGTGTAAATTGGGACATCTCTTATGGCTTGAAATAATGGAATTGTTATAGTCAAATTTTTTAGACTTGACAAGATGTCAAACTTTGGCTGCACTAGCTTCCTCTGCTCTTGTAACCTTTTGGGAAATGGAGGAGCTTCTTCTTCTATTTTCTTAGTAGTTGTTCCTTCCTCCACCTCTTCTATCAGAGGTGATCCTCCTATTGAAATATGTACATCCTCCTCCTCTTCTATCATAGGAGGAGCCTCTACTCCTATCTGTCTACCTGACCTCAATTGTACAGGATTACAATTCCTAATATTGTACATAGGAAACACCTCACCTTCCAATTGGTAGGCTTGTTGGTTTATCTTGTTGTTGTTGGGATTGATAGTGGGTTGTGTTAGGAGTTGCGTAGGTCTCACTACAGGGGGGGTTTGTAAGCTTTACCACAGTGGAGCCTGGGCTGCATTTGGTGGAACTGCATTCCATAGACTATAGTTTCTCCATTGCTGCCCTAGTTGTTGATATGGCATCCATGGGTACTGGTTGGGGAATGCAGCTCCTTGGGAAGTATTTATCTAGGGTGGTTGTCCCCACCATCCCATATTGGGTGGTTGGACCTACCCTTGTGGCATGTAATTTCCCCCTCCGTAAGGTGGCATTCCTGCTGGCATATTCCCCATAGGGGGTTGCTACCAGTTTCTTTGATTCCCCACAAAATAAGCTTCTGAAACTTCAACATTTTCCTTGGTGGTCGATAGCTATGGGCATAGTCTGGTCTTATGATTATTTTGACAAATAGCGCATACCCTGACCTTATCTTCAGGATAGGAGTTCTTTGCATGCTTTCCTCTACATTTTGGATAGAAGTAGGCCAATGTTGCTTCATTCTCTTGTTTCTTTTTTTGCTAGTAGGAGCGTGTCCATTTGTAGTGCTAGGGATGAAAGCATCTCACTTTTTAGGTCCTCCAACATGTGGCCTATCTCTATTTTTGTGATTGAGGCTATCGACTTCATGGCTCTGAGGGTTGGTTTACCTTTTCTCTATGAATAATTCTGACATAACTATCAGATGTCTAACATCTAGTGCTAGTAAATGTCTCCTCTAGAGATCATATTTAATACTTCAAGAGACTCATTGGTCAGTCCCCTTAAGAAAATACTTTTGAGGGACTTGTCACTCAACTTTGCATGGGGAGATCTCTATAGGTTGAAACTGAATCTATCCCAGTATTCCTCCAAGGATTCATCCTCTTTCTATGTCATATTTAGGACCTCCTCTTTGGAATCCCAAGCCCTACCGAAGTCTTGGTATTGCTCTAGGAAGAGATTTTTCATCTCCTCCTAGGTGGTAATCTACTTGTTCCCTAGGTTGATGAACCAATGCAAGGTTGAATCATCCAACATTGATGGAAATAACTTCAACTTTTGGGCATCTAATTTGTAATCCATAGACCTACACAAAACATCAAACTTGAATAAAAATAGGTTAGGGTCTTCTATTGGGCATCCTTTAAAGGTAGGAATATGGGTAGGGGATATGTTTTTCATTTTAGTGTCTCCCCTAGCCTCTTCTATGGGAAAGCTAAAGTTGGTTGATGTCTCTTCTCCCTCAACCATTTTTTTAGGAAATGTGGTCTCTGTTGTCCTTGAAATAGTTTCTAAGGCCTTATAGTCATTCTGAGTTTTCTGCACAAGAGTCTTTAGGTCAGCTAGTGGAATGGTTCCATCTTCAACAACTTCCCATAATAGATCCTCTTCTGATTGTGTTCTCCTAAACAAAGGATTCAGTATGATCTGCCCTTCTCTTGGGTCTAGGTACTTAGGTGTGGAAGATTTTTGTGCAAAAATTGGGTGTTCAGACTAGTGCACGATTGGGGGTGATCGAGGGGATACTACCTTAGGTTCAGAATTTCTAGCTAGCTCAAACTCAGTTTGTGGGTCTTTCCCCTTCATAAAATGATCGTCTGGTCCTCTTTTTCTTGGTGGACTCATGCAAGATCATATGGAAAAGGTTCTGTAGACTGGATCAAATTTTTTGTAGAACTAGGTATTGTAACTATATCTACTATAGGCACATCCTTGACAATGGTACCAAAATATTGGGGTAAGAACATTGGTTAATTTCTACGTTGTTGTCACAACCCTTTCACTTAATTGTCAACCCAAGGATTTTGTAAGCTTGTGATGTACCTGATAGAGATGTGATTACAATACCTCTGAGGTGAGTCCACCTAAATTCTATAGTTTGGGGGTGTTTTTCGTATAGCATTCATTCAATCCAAACCTCTTTAATTCTCAGAAAGTAAATAACCAGAAAGGAAATCAAACCACACTTGTAAAAAATAAATAAAGTAGTAAATAAATCAATTTGTAGGAAATAACCAAATACAAGAAAATAGAACTAAAACTGAAATGAAATTGTAGGAAAAATAAAGGAGATGGGAGGAATACTAGCTAGGAGTGGGCCTAAGCTCCAGCATATTCTTCCCGATCAACTATGTATGTAGAATGCTAAGTAAGAGAACTCCGAATGAATTTATTGCATAAAAATGAATTACAATACAGTTCGATGATTCTGCTATTTTTCTCCTCCTCTTTCTTGGAGAAGTCCTATGCATTTATATAATCACACAGACCTCTCTGTTATAATGTTGTTATAGCTATAGATATGATTATAATGATTGCATGCCAAATTGAGGTAATTCGAGCATGCTCGGAGCACTCTTACACTACGTATTTTATCCGTGGTTTACCAACTTATCATTCATCTTTCATATTTTCTAGAAATAGTAGATTCTTCATTACATCTCATCATCATTATCCATGTTCTTCATACTAGAAATTGTTACTCTATTTTATGTGGAAATAGGGTAGCTGACATGTTCTGTTATTAATGGGAGTTATGCACCTATTATTCTGGAGTTAGGTACTTCATTCCACTTACGTGGAGTCAACTACCTTTGACTACATCATAGGGAGTAAGGCACTTCATTCATCACAATATGGGAGTAAGGCGCCTTCCATCAAAAGACAAGAGTAAGGCACCTTTCCATCGGAAGATGGGAGTAAGGCACCTTCCCATCGAAATATGGGAGTAAGGTGCCTTCCCATCGAAATATGGGAGTAAGGCGCCTTCCCATCGGAAGATGGGAGTAAGGCACCTTCCCCTTAAGACCATACTCCTTTCTCAACTCCTTCAAAAATAGATCATGCCAGGTCTAGAAGGGACCTCGACGTAATTTATGCAAAAATCGACGAAAATAGTTAAATCTACACACAAAACATGCTTTTCACACAAGTTAGGCAATATACACAATTTACCATTAAATACATATAAATATTCATAAGAAGTACAAATCTGATATAACAATGCCGCACAAAATGTTAGACATATATGCAAAAATATGAGCATTTATGGTGCTCATCAAAGGTCTTTTTAGTAGCCTCAACTTATCCATTTGCTTTTGGGTAATAAGGAGTCAATAAGTTGTGTTGGATATTATATTTCTTGCAAAGTGCTTGAACATCCTTGTTCTTGAAAGACACCATTACCAGAAATGATTTTAGAGGGAATACCAAAATGACAAATGATATGATAAAGTATAAAATCCATAATTCTAGGTCCTATCGTACTAGTTGCCTCAACCCACTTTGTGAAGTATTCAGTGGCTGTGATGATAAATATATGTTATCTTGAGGAAGGAGGCAAAAATTTACGAATTAGATCTAGACCCCATTATGAAAAGGGCCAAAGGCTTTGAATAGGTTGTAATGCTTGTGATGGTACATGAGATAAATTAGCATGCTCTTGACATTGCTTACAATGTTTGACATATGTGCAACAATCTCATTCCATTGTGTGTCAATAATAACCCATGCGTAAAATACACTTTACAATGGCTATTCCACTAAAATGACCACCACAAGTACCATAAAGAGCTTCAGTTATGGATCTTTGTGCTTCATTATACTTGAGACAATGAAGGAGGACTCTATCATAACCATGTTTATACAACACGTCCTCCAAGAGAGTAAAATGAGCTACCTTTTGCTTGAAATTATGTTTAGAAGTCCATGGCATATCTTATGGGAGTGTTCTAAACTTGAGAATGACTATTATTTGGTTTGACCAAGTCTCATATGATTCAAAATGGATAAAGCAAACATCCTTTTCATCCTTAAATTTAGTACGGACAATTGCAGATTTAGAGATCATTGTGATAATGAGGGGTTGTACCTCTCCTAAGGTATCCTTTAGAATTAATGATCCAAGAGAGGCCATCGCATCTGTAAATCTATTAGTTGAATATGTCAAAAAATTAATTTCATACCAATCAAACTTAGAGAGCAATTTCATTGCTACTTCATGGTAAAGTTTAATGGTAGGTTCTTTGCATTGGTATTCTCCTATTACCTATTTGACAACAAGTTGAGAATCACAAAATATCCTAATACACTTAATACCCATAGCTATAGCTGCTTGAAGAACCAAAATTAAGGCTTCATAATCTGTATTGTTGTTTGTGCTTTGGAAGTCCAATTTGAATTATAAGGGGATAGGCACCCCCTGGGGTGTATGAAACATGACTCTAGCACCTTGACCTTTTTTACACTTATAACCATCAAAGAATAGTGTGATATCGATGTCTTTCTCAAGAATGACATCTTCTTCTTGTTCAATAATAGTAAATACCAAATCATTTGGGAGCTCAATAATCAAAGGATGATCACTAGGTAGTAGAGCTTTCACAAAGTGATAGGCTATAACCTAACCTTTAATGGAATTTTGGCTGATGAACTCAAGATTGAATTCAATGAGAAGCATTATCCATTTAGCGGTATGAGTGTTATTGTAAGTGTGAGATATCTTATAACGTAGAGGATTTTCTCTAGCTATGACATATATGGTGTGATTAAGCATGTACTGTCAGAGTTTATTAGTGGCAAAAACCACTGCTAAGTATAATTTTTCCACGTAAGCGTATCTAGTTTCATAGCTTATCAATGTTCGACTAATATAATAGACAACTTGCTCTTGATTGTTTTCATTCTTTTGTGTAAGCATTGTTCCTAATGCAAAGTTCATTGCTAAAACATAAAGATAAAAGGGAATCCTCATATGAGTAGAAGCTAAGACTGGTGGAGAAGCCAAGTATTGCTTAATGTCATCAAAGGCTTTTTGGTATTCATATATCCATAAAAATGGCACCCCCTTTTGTAACAGGTGATTGAATGGCCTGCATTTATCATAAAGTTATGCAATGAAACAACATATTGATTGAATTTTTTCTTGTAAACTATGTAATTTCTTTAAATTTGTTGGGGGAGTCATCTCCATGATGGCTTTGACTTTGATTGGATCCACCTCAATGCCTCTTTTGTAGATAATTAACCCTAGTAGTTTTCTAGAGGTAACACCAAAGACACATTTTGTGGGGTTCAACCTTACATTATGCTCTAGAATTCGATCAAAAACTTTTTCTAATACACCAATGTGTTCTTGTAAAGTTTTGGATTTTTCCAAGAAATCATCCACATAATCTTCAAAAATCTTATGCATGTAATCATGGAAGATGTATGTCATGACATGTTGATAAGTGGAACCTACACTTTTAAGGCCAAAGGGCATCACCTTATAACAAAAATTCCCCCAAGGTGTAGTGAATGTTGTTTTCTGTTGGTCATCAGGATTTATTCAAATTTTTTTGTATCCTAAAAAACCATCCATGATAGAAATAATTTCATGGCCAACATAGGTGTTGACACAAGTATCAATGTTTAGAAGAGGAAATTCATCCTTAGGACATGCTTTTTAAGATCTCGAAAGTTAGTGCAAACTTGTATCGTCCTGTTAGGCTTGCAAATAGATACCATGTTTGAGAGCCACTTAGGATAATCAATAGAAACTATTAAGTTCATGTCTAATAGCTTTTGAAGCTCTTCTTTGACCAAGAGGGCAATATTTGTTTGATCGACTTAGCATCAAAGTTTAAGGTGAGATTGTGGACAACCAAATTAGAGTCAAGGTTAGATATGTCTTTATAATACCATGCAAAAATTCCCTTCTTCCTCTTGAGGAGAGCAATTAATTTCTCTTGTTCATCTTTGGATAATATTTTGCTAAGTTTGACAATTTGGGGATTGTCTACATCTGAACTAAGATTCACATCGATAGTATATTCAATATGCATGTGAGAACCTTCCTCAAGTTGATGGGGATTTGGGATCAAATGAATGTCATCTATTAGGTCATCAAACTCTTCTAACTTATCTTCATCTATGTTTTCTTGGAAAACCTCAGGATCTAAAGGTGAAGGTGAAGGTGTAGATGGGGGTAACGAAGGAATGTAGTTGGCTAAGGCCCTTAACAATTCCTCAGATAAGACAAACTCAAAAAAGTAATATGGTGAGGAAATATGGTCTATATCAATAAGACTCATGTCAATATGAATTGGCTTTGCCAAATCATATGGATTACGAGGTGGGGTGAATAAGTCAATAGGATTCATGTTGACTTAAAGGAAAATGGATGGCGAAGACAAGGGTAAATGGATGGGCTGATCCTGTTGGCTAGAACCAATGCTAGAACTTTGTTAAACCTAAACAATAGCAATAAACATAAATAAATGCAATGTACATGCAAAATGTTTTATTTTTTTCTTTTTTCTTTTTTTGAAATTTATTTTTATTTTTTATTTTTTTTAAATTTGTTATGTACATATATTACAAAATGGTCAATGATATGGATTAATGGAATGGAGGTGGTGGTTCATCAGTTGGGTTGGCTCACTCTTGTGGAAGAAGCAAGCGAAATATGAGTTGATGGATGGAGAACATTCTAAGGTAAAACTCATATTGTTTAGTATGTGGAATGATGGGGTTTCATTCCTCTTTAGATTCATTAGAAGCTATCGATATAATATTGAATTCTTCATAAAATATCATCTTTGGGGTTATCTATGTGATGGATATCTTCTTCTGAATTTAAATTTAGGCTTTAGAAAGCTTGTTCAAGAGAAGAAGTGGATGAAAGTGGATGATACGCTAAACCTAAATGGTCATGCATTTCTCTATATGAAACATTGATGATTTCATGCATTTCCTATTCATGCCATCCTAGGCCATGTCCTTTTCAATTAATAATATGGAAATATCGAGATTAAAAACCCAACATATGTTGTATATTGGCCAATGTTGGTGATTTGGGTTCATATGGGGTAGCTAAATTGAATGATGAATCAAGTCTCCCATACATAAAATCAATGCTATTAAAAACTAAACCCATGTTGTATATCGCTCCTATAGATAAGGGTGATTCACATGGGTAACCTTAGTCCTTAGCAGTTTGAACGTTGAGCAGTGTGATTGTAATGTCTTGGGCCACATATTCACCAATACCATAATTAGTGAGGTGGGCCTCAACTTGGCATGATGTGGATGGATTGGATGTGGATGGAACTGACTCGTGGTTGGTTGATGGCATCTCACAATCTATTATTTTGACTTGTGAGACATTGGATGATGTGGATGAATATGGATTTGGTTGGGTGGATTGTTGAATTGGCAATTATGTGAAAGGAGTGGTTGAGGATGTTGATTATGTAGCAAATGTAGATTGAGTTTCACCACATATACATGTAGTTAATGGTGATGAATATGGGGGTATGGAAGTGGATGCTTGATATGAATTGGTGATTGGAAGCTCCTAAAAAATAGGGGATTTAGATGATGATATGGATGGGGTGGATGATGAAGTGGTTGATGAAGTGAGGAATATATGAGTGGAAGGTAACATGGACTCATAGGGGTTTGAGATAAAATTGTAAAACTTAAACGGTTTAACATCTGCTAGTATGTAATGTACTTATCCCTCATGTACGTATTTCAAGCATTGATGTAATATGGAGGGGACACATCTCATTTCCCTCATCCAAGATCATCCAAGGAGTACATTATATTTCATGGACCCTTCTAAGATGTGGAATATAGTATACAATATTTTGACCCCCACTTCAATGGGCAAAACAATAGTGTCGACTATGGAGTAGAGAGCATCGTTAAATGCTTTCAATATGAATGAGGATTTTGTGATGTGGTATGGTGTAAATTTAAGATTTTGAAGGGTGGATGTGGTGATGATATTTATGGAGGGTCTGGTATCAATTAGAAATCTTTTGAAAGGCTCCCTGTCAATTTGAGCCATGATGTGTAATGGAGGGTCCACTTATTTTGATGATATTGATTTGATTTCAAAATTATAGAAAGTTATAGAAGGATCCATACACATTTGAATATTCCCCACAAAATTATTAAATGCATTAGCATTTTAAAGTTCAATATGTGGAGGAGATTGTTGGATTAGCTCATATATGGATAGTTTGGCTAAAGCCATTTTTAAGCTTGTGGTTAGTCGGCTACTCAATGAGATGATTGGCATAGATGGATGATTGGAAGGATGAATGGGTTGAGATGGATGGGCCAAAATATGGATTGGCTAAGAGGGATTGGCAAAAAAATATATGGGAGATGATGATGTGGTGGGTTGAGACACACTTTCCTATGGAAGTATGGGTGGATGACTAGACTATTGTTGGGCATTTTTTTGATTGAAGTGTTGTTAACCTCGGGTTACCACATGAATAGCACCCAAAAAAACTTGGTATTATTGAATATGATTAACCTGATTAGGAGGAGTCTTGGTATTTGATCCTCCTATTGTTAGTTGTGCTTCCACATGATGAGGAAGTGGTGTTTGAAAAATCTTAAGATTTTTATTTTGTTGAGCTAGAGGACTATCAAGTTTGATAGCCCCTAACTCAATAAGGTCTTGCACTCTATATTTGAATTGATGGTTTTCATTGATTTCATGCCCATTTTGTCTATGATAAGGACAAAACAAGTACTCCCTGTAGTCTTTACCATATTTAGCAAGATCATCAGGTCTGACCTCAGACAAGGAAAGTTTATTTGTGTCATATAACCTATGTAAAATGGAGGTATAATATTCATCCAATGAGATATATTGATAGGATTTTCAAACAGATTGTCAATATGGTTGGTTGTCCACAAATGGCACTGTATTTTGACTTGATTGAGTAGTAGATGGAACCACATGATATTCAATTTTTCAAGGTTGTTGTTGACCCATTACTGGTTGGCTCATGACCACTTGATTTACTTGATTGAATGAATTGATTGGATTTTGACTTTCCTTTAAATTGGCCCTTTTTTACCATTCTTTCTTCTTAGGCTTAAGCACTCCTTGGGTTTTTATCTCCTCAATTGTGTTGGCCTGGGTAATATCTTCATCAAATGATATGTGTTGTAATTGCAATAGCCAAGAGATGGGTTTTAAGCAACTCTTAGTGAACAATCAGGTTAGATCCTCCGTTGGTAGGGCAAATGGAAATTTGGTGATAATGGCCCTCCAACAGTTACCAAAGTGATAATGATTTGAATATCATTTTCATCCAATCCGAACCTCATGAACCTTAATTTTTCCAAATCAAGGAATACATCAAATTAGGTATCCTTCCTATATATTTTCCTAATGTTCACAAGCACACCTTCAAACATAAGTCTACTAGATACACCCTACTAGAGGACATACTCTACAAACACATATATGATGAAATTCTTCTTCATTTTTTAGAGCCATATGAGGTTAATCATATCATCTCTGTAGCTCATGATGGTACGTGTGGTGGTCACTTTAGTGGAATGACCATCACTAAGTGTATTCAATGCATGGGTTATTACTGGACCACCATGGAACATGACTTGCATCCTATGTCAATAGATGTTTTAAATGTCAATAGCATGCTAATTTAACCCACTTACCATCCCAAGAATTGTATCCCATTCAATAAATGTGGCCATTTTCTCAATGGGGCTTAGATTTTATAGGTAAAATCATGTTTACCTCATTAGGTAAACATAAATTCATTATTACTACCATGTAATGCTTCACCAAATGGATGGAATTCATCCCTCTTATCCAAAAAATTAGGTCCAAAATCATTGAGTTTATCATGCAACACCTCATATGTTATTTTAGCATTCCTTCTCGAATCATTTCAAACAATGACACATTGTTAAAAAAAAAAAACTCATGCACTGTATGAAAAATATAACATCCAACACAGTTTCTCAACTCCTTATTACCCTCAAGGCAATGCCTACATTGAATCAACTAAAAAAACCATTTGTACCATTCTTTGCAAAATGATCACCAAATTGTATCATGATTGGTACAACCAAATTACTTTAACACTTTGGGTATACCAAACAAGCATTAGAACATCCACTGGGGAAACTCCATTTTCACTTGTCTATGGCACTAAGGCCATTGTGCCCCTAGAGTTGGAAATCCCCTCTTTATGAATATCATTGCAAGAATTCATTGACGATGACACTGCTCACCAATCTCATTTAGACTAGCTTACACTTCTTTATGAGTGTCAAATAAATACCATTGATCATCTTTTTGTTTACCAAGATCATGTCAGGCATGTATACAATAACAATGTTCATCAAACATAAATTTCAAATTGGATATCTTGTGCTAAATAAAAACCAATAGAACCTAAATCAACCACGCCACTTGCATGATAAATTCACGTCTAACTAGTTGGGCCCATACATTATCAAACACAAATATGATTCATGAGCTTAACGACTTTCCAATATAGAAGTAATAGAGGAACCCACACCCCTCAACATCATCCATCTCCATGCATTCTATACCTAATTTCATAAATCGATGCTCTTACACTCTTGTACATTCTATATTTATAAACAAAATCAATAACAACAATAATCAAAAATATGTATTTAATGACAATGTTCCACTTCATTCATCCACTTTCCTTCTTTTACCACTTAATGCAAGTGATTCATAAATTCAATAATTCAATTCCATATTTCCTCCCAGCTTCTTCTACCATTCATAGTTTATCCTTTGCCTTATTCATTACCTCTATTCCATTCTCATACATGTTGTATGGTCATGCACACCCATATACATACCTTGGACTAATTCTATTCTTCCCCTTCCTATTATCATTCCACCCTTTCTTCTCAAATTCTTACTTTTCTTTATTCTTCTTCGGTTACCATCAATATTGTATGGTCATGCACTAGTGGCTACATACCTTTGGTTGATTTCCTTCTCCTTCCTCCTACATTTCTCTCTTCTTTTCTCTCTTTCCTCCTCTCGTTCTCCTTTTATTATTCATTCATGTTTATACCACCAAATATTATCATTCAACTCATTCATGATATTCATACATGGATTAAACATATCCTCCCATTGAGCTAACAATATCAAAATTTTGGATATATGCATGCATGTTAACACATCACACATGGTTTACTTATGCAACAACACACTAGTCACATATATTTTTTTACATCCATAAGTATTGCATCATATCACATAGTCATGCATATCATTATGTTGCATTGCTTCTTGTCATACGGTCATTTCATGTTAATTATACATATACATCCATTTTTTTGCATACACTGCGCAAGGAGATTACGTTAAATTTGGCATGTCAAATATTGATTACCGATGCAAAAGTTGGCATGTATTTACTTGATATGGGAAAAACTTCCATTCATGAATCCCATGATGAAGGAGAGGATAATATAAAATAAGGTCCACCTATAGAAACTAAAGTGACAAAGGACCAACTACCAAATATTTTTTTACATGCCTTAGTAGGAATTTCCACTTTTCAAACTATGAAAGTGGAAGGGTATTTCAAGGGTCAACACATCATAATCCTCATTGATTCAAAAATTACACAGAATTTGACTGATCCTCGAATGGCCAAATGAGTAAACTTTTACATATACTCATGCAATTGTTTTAAATTCATGGTATCCAATGAGCTAGTCCTACCTTGTAAAGGAAAATATAAAAATTCAAAGGTTAGATGGATGACTACAATCTCAATATAGACATGTTTACCCTTCCTTTGGGGGGTTGTGATATAGATTAGTAAATTAGTGGATTCATATGTTGGCTTTGATAGTCTAGGATTTTTTTAAACTTTGGATGTAATTCATCGAGTAGGGAAAATAGTACACTCTCCATAGTATGTCCATTGATACTACCTAACCTATCAGTTCCTATCAAAAAAAAAACTTTTTAAGAAGTTATCTCAAAGGGCCAAGGTACAACTATTTGGAATATAGGCCTAGACTACCATTGATATAGTTTAGCCATCCAAATTATAAATACTTGTAGAAACAAATAAATTTGTGTTTGTTGAACCATAAGGATTACTACCATAACATATTCCTATTCTAGAAAATATTGGGATGGATATTTCTAGGAATTTTATTGAAGGGCTTCCAAACTTTGGAGGTAAAATAATCATTTTGGAGGTGCTATATTTTATCTCTTAGTATGTTCATTTTTTTTCTCTAGCTTAAGCCTAAAAGTCCCCTACGGTTGCCCACATATCCTTAGAATCCATTTTTCACCTTCATTACATGCCCAACTCCATTGTTTTTCCCAAATAATTATTCATTTTGGTAGGGACTATTCAAACTATAGGAAACACACCTCAAAAGGATATTTATATACTATCCCCAAAAATATGAGCACATATAATTTTTAAACAAGTGCTTGGAACTAGTTTCTAAACATCCTTCCCCATCATTTTCATCCTACATTCCAACTAGTTTTAAAGTTCTAGTAGAATATTCCATCTTTTAGGAGAATGAATTACTTCTTCAATTCCTCATAGACAATTTAGTGATGGTTTAGAACCATATGTGGTAGAAATATTATCAGCACCACTCATAGCATGGGTTTAATGTGTTACAATGCATTGGTCTCATAACCTACAATCTCACATTACCACCCTTCTCTTAGATACATCCAATTTGTTAATGTCTCCTCCTTTAAGAATGGTTTGTGGTAGTTATCTATAGGTTCAAATAATACTTCTAGTTTGAATATAGAAAAATCATTCATCTTAGAGCTTAAATGTATTTTGGATCAATAGACACATACATATTGAAAGATGCTACTCCAACTCTAGTAGCAATTTTCTCAAGCTTTGAGGATAAATCTTCTTGAAGGGGAAGGGCATGTTAGGATCCTATCCTAATATCATTTAGTATTTTTTATCTTTATTATACATGAGATAATATAATATAATTGATATTTATTAATAAAGATATAACCCTTTCTTTTATAAATAGTTATTAGCTCAGATCCTTCACTTGCATGTGGACTGACCCTTGAGATTTAGCATTAGAGAAAGGTAAAATAGAATGTATCAAGTCTATTTTCTCAAATTGTAAAAGAGCTCTGCTTCTCAGGAGGTTGACCCTTGAAGAGGCTTGTGATTTTATTTTTGTGATTAATAAAGTTGCTACTATTCTATTTTAGTATTTTTCAAGCCCTTTTATTATCTTTTGTTGTATTTCTAGTAAATTTTACAATTAACATTGTGAATGTGCTTATTTTAACTAGAGGTTCCTAACACTTACTTTACAAATTCCTTGGATTAATTATTATTATTTACTTTTCTTTATTTGCTTGTATGGTCAATTGCTTTACCTTCCTTTGCTATGGTCTATTTTCTATCTTAGAACACCAATTGTTTAGTTTTTATGTATTTGTGTTATATCTATCTTCTATTCTTTCTTACACTTATTTGTCTAGATTTCTCTTCTAGAACACCTTCTACCTTGATGTCAACTTGGCTATACCAAAATTTTACCCTTTGTTAAACCTTATTGTGAATACACCCTTTTAAATTTTTATCAAGGTTTGGATTTTCTAAGTTTTGGTAAATCACTTACTATGCAAGAAATAATAAAAGATGATGCATTCCTTTGATGGTGTAATTTTCCATGGTAAAATTACTTTATCATTGTCAACTTCTATTAAAGAATTTAGTTGCTATAAAATGTACATGGTTGACCATATATGAGATAAATTCATTAGTGTCTGGTTATTTTGAGAGGATATTTATACTTTAATTACACATACAACAAGAACTTAAAAAAATGGTAAAGTGATTTTTAATGTCCACAAAAGACATATAAGATGACCCTCATGGAGGATGTTTTTTACTCAATATATGGTTATCCAACCATACTATGATTACTAAAGCATGGTGTACAACCCTAGCCCCATAGGATTCAAACCTTAGACCTCTATTCAAAGTTCTAAAGTCTCAACTATTAGGCTACCTAGGATGTATGTGCATAGAGTTAACTACAATCATATAAAATGTGTCCTTTTCTTTTACTTGTAAATGATTTATTGTTCCAAACTTATCAACATATAATATGAACTAAATATTTTTCAAACCTATAGCATGATTATTACTAGATGTAGTCATGTAACCTATAGCATGATGATTATTTGTTATATTCAATTTACCAAGCAGTATTATAAATACTTAAAAAGTTGAAATGTTATAACATTAATAAAAGTAGCTACTTGAGTGTAATATGGTCAAGAATAGTTGATTAAACTACATGACATGGAGTTTAGTCTTGTAGTTTCTCATTGTTTATATTCTTTTTTATTATGTGGTAGAAGGGGTTTTGAAAGAGACCCCAAACCTTTTACAAAAAGGATCCAACAGACCTTCTCATAGAATCTAGGAAGGTATAAACATAAACAAAACAAAACCTAAACCTTCCATCTTGAAAACTAGTAATTTCCACGGATACGCAAACACAATAACCTGACGCAAAAACACTAGGACCTAGATCGATGCACAAATAACAAGCATGTTGGACATTTTGAGTCCTTAAGTCAATATTTTCATTGATTTCACCATTGATGCCACCAGATGAAGTCATCAGTAATACCAATATTTTTAGCAGGAGATAGAGGGGATAAATATGGTTATCAGAAGAATGTTTTAATCACCCCAAAAGAAAAGTCTAAAGGACATAAGGGTGTAAGCTATTTAAATTATTTTTAATAATTTAAAATTAAATATTTTAAATTTTAAATATACTATACTCCCACCGAATATTTTTGTTTGGAGATTTAACCAAACACCGCGCTAACGTCATCCTTCAATTTATGGACAAGAGATTTAACCAAACACTACATCGACGTCATCATTCGATTTATGGACATATATAAAGAAAGCAAGGGCTTTAAATTAAATTGCACGATGTTAAAAAGGAGATATATTTCGAAGAGTGCTCATTAGGAGGTAAAGATACACGTCAGGAAAAAAAAGAAATATTGTGCGCAGATCAAGGGAACAAAAAGGGGTTTGCAAAACCCGTGAGGAATTGATGGCAAGTGATTCATGAGAACTTACGAAAACACTTGGTGTTGAAGGTAAATCGCTATAGCATGGAAATCAAGGAGAAGAGCAGCATGTTATGCACAATGTTCGGAGAGCAGTGACTCAGAAGTACTGGTTGCATGATAATCGAGGAACAAGGTTCATTCGACACACAGGTGTCAAGGTCTGAGTATTGGTCAGAGGTCAAAGTGGGAGTACGTGCTTCTTTAGAAGCAAGGAAGGTGTGTAGTTGTGCAATAATTAAGGTGTGGTCAAGGGCACCGGGTCAAAGTTCCTGGATTGTTGCCAGAGAAAAGGGATAAGTTAAACAGGAGACATATTGTGATTAAACCTTGAATTTCAAAACTCGTAGGCATCATATCGGGTAATATTATTTTTGCTTCGATAACTGTATTTAATTTTGTAGAAGGGTCTGAAAGTTAGTCGGAGGTATAAGGTTCATTTTTAAAAATTGAATAAATTATATGGTGTGTGCATTAGGAGTCATAAGGGTTTGATATTATTTGTATAATTAAATCCTAGGGAGATATAAGGGGTGTAATATAAAAAATGTAAAGTTTGTTTAAAGCATAAGGTTGTTTGATTGTTGCTTTATCATAAAGTTTGGGGAGAAATAAGGGTTGTGCTAAGCCCTAGAAAATTGAGATATTTATGATGATTTTATTTTTGGAAGGGTAGCATATTATATATCGATGGAAAGCATTTTTCAAGGGCTATTTTATTAACTTGCTTAGAGGGAGAAATAAGGTGTGTGTAAGGAGATATTTCTGGTTTTGTCAAAGAGTTTCAAAAGTAAGTTTGATTCATTCTTTTGAGGGTTTATTACTTGCATAAGAGGATAATGGTGCATTTTGTTGAGTAGGAGTAATAAGGTGTTATTTGGATATTATTGTTGTGTTATTACTCAAGACCTCTAACCCTTGTTGATATTGGAAAAAGAAAATGTGTTGAGTGTGGCAGATTTTGTGGACAACTCCTAAGACATAAAAAAGGTATGGGTAATATTCTTCATTAACTTGTTTGGGTGATTGATTTTTGAAAATATATTTGGAGTGAAAAGGATTGATTGTGGTTTCCTTTTAGAAAGTGGTTGAGTTAATGCTTCAAGGTTTTATGGATTGTGATTTGTGATTAAACCTTGTTTTATAAGCATTGTCGTGCAAAGAACTTGAACTTGAGCTAAAAATAACATGAGTATCATTTTTATGTAAGAGTTGTTGAGTATTATTGTTTGAGTTGGTTGATTCATGCTCAGACTAGGGTTTGTGAGAAAGAGTCGTTCCTTGTGGTGATTGGTTGAGTAGAGTTGTTTGAGCCTAGTCAAGAGATTGTGTGAAGTGGTTGTTCAAGTTCCACAAAACAAACTATTCTATATTCTGATTTGATTTGAGTTGATATTGGGATTTGAGTATAGAACATATTGAGTCTCTAAAAATTATCTTTATGCTTCTATGATATTGTTGAGTTGAGATTGATTTGAGTTGAGATTGGGATTTGTGTATAGAACATATTGAGTCTCTAAAAATTCTCTTTATGCTTCTATGATATTGCTGAGTTTAGATTGATTTGATTTGAGTATAGAACATATTGAGTCTAACAATTCTCTTTATGCTTCTATGAGATTGAGTTGAGATTTTGTTGAGCTAATTTGAGGCAAGTCTTTGAGAAGGCTTGTGGACTGATTTTGAGTAAGCTTTTATGAAAGCTTGCTATGCATATTTGAGCAAGTCCTAGAGAGGACTTATTGAGTAGATTTGGAAAATTTCTGAGTGAGCTTGTTGAGCAGATTTGAGTAGGTTCTAAGTGAACCTATTGAGTAGATTTGAGTGGGTTATGGGTGATCATATTGAGCATATTTGAGCAGGTTCTAAGTGAGCCTATTGAGCATATTTGATCAGGTTCTGAGTGAGCCTATTGAGCAGATTTGAGGAGGTTCTGAGTGAACATATTAACAGAGCTTTGAAGGTAACAAAGTACAAATGACAGAGTCTCAGTGGATAGAGATCCAACAGCCAAGACAACTGAAGACATATCTGAGTGAGGAGTTTTCCAGTGGAGATAGATCCACCAGTCAGTGCAGCAGAGATAGAGTCTTCTAGAAGATCACTAGCCAGAGCAGAAGGGGAAAGAGTTCTCCTGTGGAAGAGATCCACGAACTTGAGATTAGGGGATCAGCATCTCCTTTGGACAGAGGTCCATAAACATTGTAATTGTGAAGGATTCCCATGAGATTATTCGAGAAATATTTAGAAGAAATATTTTCTCTGTGGAGGTAGCCCACATTGGGTGAACCACGATAAAATTGGTGTCTCTATTGTGTGTGATGATTTGTGCATTGCTTTGGTTATTGATATTGATACTACCATTGATTATATTGATTAATACTATTTTGTAAAGAAAAGTAAAAAGTGATCTTATATTGTTCACCCCTCCCTCTCAGTATAAGCTTGTGTTCTTCAAAATAGACCTCCCACATAGGGGAAGGGAAACCCGCTAAATACCTAACACTAGGATAACACCGGCTAGTAGAAACATAGACAAGGATGCCCGAAATCAAATTTTCATATTTCTAGGCCTAGCACCATTTTCATATTCTTTGTCTTTCACCCCCCACTACTCCTAGTCCATAATAATTAGTATTTCTTCTGCATAGGAGATAGTTGTTTGCATGGATTCGATTAGAGATTTATGTAGCTTTAGAAGCATCCGCTTGAGCAACTTGGGGGCAGAGCCCAAAGACTGGACTTGGGATTCTAGCACCTTATTGGCACTACCCACACCCAACATCAACTTTGCTTTATTGATTGGTTGGTTGAATTCCTTTGAATTTGAATCTTCGATGCATAGAGGTGCTTTTCCAAGATTTTTCCTCTTAGCCACCAAGCACTTAGATTACCTATTCCTTTCTTCACTTTCTTCCATCCCCTTTAGGGGATAATATATCACCTTGGCTCTAGACCCCAAAATAGGGGTAACATTGATAGCTTCATGGATCATAGAAACAATATATTTCGAGTTGGAACAATTTGGATAATCCATAATAGGGGTTAGCACCCTTGCAATGGAAATTAGGATGTCTTTCCCTGACAGACCTCTTAACTTGACCACATGGTTGAATAGCATTTTTACCAATCCTTGGTGAATTGGAAAAGGAATTAAGGGATGTTCATCCACCTCTTATGACAAAGATAATTCAAAACATGAAATGAAATATTTTGAGAATTTCTTGATTCTCATCAAGCATAAAGTATTGCATTACAACCAACACCACTTTGTCCCAGGGTGTTTTCAATGAGGTTCTCTTGAACCCATTTTGAATTCTTACAAGCTCTTCTTCCTTATCCAAAAGGATTTGGGATTCCCTGTCAAGAGAATATTTATCTCTATTATGCACGAAGTCATCCATAATCAAGCCTATCACCTCAATGATAAGAAAAATATTGACTTCAAATTTGAGGGTTCTAACCTCAATCGCCCCGTTATGCCATAATAGACCATATTCTTAGTCATATTACTATGATGTCCATTGAATTTCATCAGACATTCCAAAATATTTCCTTTCTTGAGGGTTTTCCTAATATACTCATCCACTATCAATGAGCCTGGCTCCAAAATTAAGGATGCCATTCTTACGAGGGAACTCCTGACATAGGTTTTAGACACTCTAAAACAAAATCACACCACCAACCATAGCACCACCACTCATGATACTTATGCTTGAAATGGGAGATCACTTGAGGGAAATAAATAAATCTAACATGGATTGTAATTGGGACCATCCCCAACATCTCGTAGCCTCAGATACACGTGAAAGATCTAAAGACGAAGGAAATAGGGTATTTTCCCAACCAATTAGCTAGTTGGGATGGTAGGGACTACTATACCCAAAGCATCCAATTGCTCGCATGCCACCTTAACTCCAACTCTCACACTAGGAGTTGCACCATATAAAAAATACCAAGGTAACCTTTCCAAATTATTGAGATCCTTAAAAACATAGAAATGAATGTTATGGAGTCTTGGCACCCTACATTAAGTAGAATAGTGGTGATAATCATGGATCAATAATACAACTCCCTACACATGATTGTAGAATACTAGCTAGACCCAAGCGTTGCACAAGCACCATGTTGCCACATTAGCTTGTATAAAACCATTGAGGAAAGACACCTCCCCTCTAGCCCAACCAATTTGGACCAAATTGTAACCAATTTCACCACCCAAAGCCTCTCAATAAAATGATAATTGATGCATCTTTCTCCACCTATTCTTGAGATACTAACATGCACCTCAAAAAATGATTTACATAGGTAAACGAACCATATAAGGTGAGGATGGTTCTTTCTCAAATATTCTTTGGTTTTGAATGTGATCTGAAGACCAATCAAAATTTTCCACCCATGAAATCTCCACCTCAGACCCAAATATTTGTTCTTAGTGGCAAAGATTTAGACAAAAATTAATGTAAATGAGTAGTATGAATGAAAAATATGAGTTGGATCCCACTTAATTTTCCTTACCTTTCTAGTGAATAAGATATACCACCTATTCTTTTACCACCCTTGACCTCAACCCCCCCTTTAGAGGGCATGAACTAGGTTCAAATTTAAATTTAAATTGTGAGGGCAATTTAGGTCTATAAATTGGACGATTCCTTTTGAAAACCCAACAAACTAAAGCCCAACTTCTTCTTGCAAAGTAGGAGCTATAAATGAAATTACCTATTTGGTTTCATTTTCAATGTTATTCAACCCAACTAGAAACTCTTCCCACCAAGTAGTGATGTTTTCTTGAGATAGGCCTAGGTTAGCCAAAAAGTCTGTTGATTTGTTTCCTTCCCTAAATACATGCTTTATTACAACTACTTCTAGGGCTTGGGTTAATATTTGAGCTTCTACTAACAGGTTTGTGATGGTCTAAGAAGGGTTCTAAGAACCTTTGAACATATTGATAATATTGAGAGTTACCTTCTATAATTACCTTACTACAATCCAATGACTCCAACTAAAAAACACCTTGGAAAAGTGCTTGAGCTTTCATGAAATGGTTGGTCTAGAAATTCACATTTTTAGCAAAGGTTAGGAAAATATCACTATTTAATTTTTTGATAATACCACCCACTCCAATCGACCTAGGATTACCTTTAGATGCACCATAAAAATTCAACTTAATCCATCCATTGGGGGGGTCTCAAACAGTACTATTTCTTGCATTGGACCCTAGATAGGGTAAGGGAATAAGTTTATCTTTGAAACCAAGATATGACTCCAACTCTTTGTCTTTATCCAGGGCTAAAACTCCTTCTAGGGGAAGGTTCAACACATTCTCAACCATGGCAACTAAGGCACACTAAGCCACATACTATACTAATCGAGAATTTTTTTGAAGGCCCGATATTTTCTCTCCTTACAAATGCACCATAGAATATGGGGTAAACCTAAGGTCCAAAAGGAGTGGAGGTGAAGGGAAAAAATGGGGAAATCCATTACTCCACCAAATCATTCAAGGAAATAGAGGACACCTAGTCAACTCCAATTGAATGTAGAAATAAATATAAGGCCTCACAAGAAAAGGGACACCTAGACAAAATATGTTCCAGGGATTGCTCCATGAGGTTGCACAGGTATCATCTATTCAAAAGAGGTATACCTCTCTTCTATAGATAATCTAACATGAGAACCTTACCCTGGATCGCTAACCAAAAAAATGTTAATTTTTTGGGTAAGACCCTTAAGCCAAATCTTGTGGGATGGGAACCAAGGATTAGTGATCCCATATAGGAGAAAATAATTTGATCTGACCGAAAACATCCCATCACTCTCTAAACCCCAAACCAACTTGTTTGGAGCATCTTTATTTAAAAAACATGTAGTTTTAGAAGGTCATATAGGGAATTGAAAACCTCCTTTTTAGCATGTGACAACTTAGGGATGGTAAAGGATTTCCTCTATTTTTGACCATTGATGAGTTCAATGAATTCATACACCTTTGAGCTAAAGCCTTTTCTAGTAATAGGTTTTACTAGACTTAGTGTTGGGTAGGACTCTAGTGGATGATCAGCTATCCACGGGTCCCTCCAGAAGTCAATGCAAATATATTTTATTATATAATAAAATATGGATGCTTTGATTAGATTCAACTTTATGACTTGTTGCTTAGATATTATAGTTTGGAGTATGACTCGTATTATCTCTCTAATAAGACTAAGATATTGAAATTAGACTTGAATTCCAATTTATAAATTATAAAACATAATAAATTAAAGTTAGTGTACTCCTCATGTACTATAAGTTCAATTATGGAATTTGAAGTAGAAACCTATTAATACATCTATTATAATGACTTGTTATTCCTACAACATATAGTTATTAGCCAAGAACACTTTGTTAAACTCAAAGTATAAACTTCTAGAATAGTTATGTATTATATATTCTTTTGATTGTGAATTGTTTATGAAGATTGCTATATAGAGTTTTAAGTAGACATCTCTTACATAACTATGGCTTGCAACACTTCCTATTGTAATATGGTGTTAGTAAAAGGGTAAATTTTTATTTACAAACTCCATGTTAATTATTTTATGGTGAGAATAGGGGCAAAACTAACAAGGACTCTCTAAAATTTAAAATTTATAAGAAATGATTTTTTTCTTACTAAAACTTTATAGGAGTTGGACATTTTAAAATTCAAACACATTATGGTCAGTATATTAGAAAGTGAAAGTCATTATTCAAGCTTATGGTCATAAATATTTAAAGGTCACACATGTGTGCAAATCTTCTAATCATTATAGTTTTAATTAATTATAATTGATACCACATTTTCTCCACCTTATGGAGCATCATCCAATCAATTTATTTTGAATAATTTTGATTGACTCATGTCTACAGAACATTCATAATATTTAATCCTATTATAAATAATTAAGAATAACATTTTCCTTTATCAAAGCAATTTATTGGCATGTAAATTCACAACTATAATAACATTTACCATTTTTCAAAGTTGATTGGTTGGAACAAAAATATTTTATATAGTTTGTATCAACAAAGATGCATAAACATATATCCAAAAGTATTATATTTTAAATTGGTTTCAACTTACTTTACTATCGTTAAAATTGAACTTATAGTGGTAGATAATCTTTGTATAACATTATATTATAGACATAGTAGAGCACAATTTTAAATATTTTCTAATCTCTTTTGTTTAGTGCTACCCAATTGGCTCATTTATTAATACATTATATAATTTATTTTATTCTTAGAATATTTGAGAAACTTGCTTTAAAGGTAAACACAAAATAAAAATACATGAGATTAAGACTTTGCATTTTGGAAGAACTGGGCTAATCTTGACATGTAATATAAGTTTTAAATATGATAAATAACATAAAATAATAATTTTAAATGTAATAACTTATCCTTTTACATGTCAAATCATTCATTTAATATATTTTAACCTATCTTATTTTGATACAATAAAGTGTTGGATTTTACACCTATTTCCAAAAGTGAATGTAAGCAAACCTTTCCCTCAAATCTTATATAGAAAGCATAAATGGATGACAAGAAAATAGAGAGAAACATAAATTGTGGGTTCCCTTGAGCACTACAAATAATCATTGTATTATCAATGGATAAGGATCACAACACTTCAATATAATGGATGGAGTGGTGGGGGTATTTATACTGGTACCAAAACCCCAATTACATAAATGAGTTTAAACTATGCCAACATAACAAGAGGGTTTAAGGTTTATTACAAGTTATAAGGTGGGTTTACACAAAAAATTTAACTACATCCCATAGGGATTACATAATAAAATATTACAATAAATTAAATACCATACCTGCTATAATACCATGTTTGATTTTGTACATATTTTCATAAATAAACACACCCAACTCATTTAAACCTTAATAGAAAGCATAAAAGGATGAAAAGAAAAACATGAGACAAAAAAAATTGTGGGTCCCCTCGAGCACCATAAATAATCACTATATAATATGTGGATAAGGACCACTACACTTTTATACAATGGATGGAGTGGTGGGGGTATTTATACCAATACCAAAACCCCCAATTACATAATTGAGTTTAACATAAACCAACATAATAATAGGGCTTAAGGTTAATTACAATATAAGGTGGTTTCAACCATAACAATGTTAACTGCATCCTAGAAGGATTATATAATAAAATAGTATAATAAATTAAATATCACTGTAGAATGATTACTTGTAGGCATATAAAATATTACATCATATAATTTCAACCTTGACCATAAGTCAGATTACACTTTCAACACTCCTTCATAATATAAATTGAGTGGTTAAGAAGAGAATATATTAGTGATAATAATATTTCCTTCACCCTCATGATTAATGCTCTAGTAGAATTCTATAGTTGAGAAATATCCTTTTAAATCCTCCTCATTTTATGGGAGTCAATCACCCATTTTCAAGAACTCAACTTCAATCCTTTGTAATTTTAGCAAGCAATTTTTTGTTGGGTATCCTTCCTTATTGCAATATCCATAAATGGTCTTCTATTTATTTGAAGACTTAGCCTAGCCCTTGGTCCTTGGGTCTTAATCTCCTTAGGTTTGAATTCCTTTGCATGAACTTGTACTTGTAAAATACCATCACAATTCCTCATTGCTTCTTGAAAGTGAGCTAAGATATAAAAAAGTTGAAGAGAAAGATTTTTTTGTTTTTCCAAGAACATAGGGATCACATGAACCATGAGGTTCAACATATAAAAAGAAGGCCAATTGGATAGAATAATTTTCACACATCATGCATCATCTTTCTTTTTACTTTTAGAAGATGCAATTGATCTACTCTCAACGTCTTGAACCTCATAATATAGTCCTCAAAATTATGAAACTCAGTCAATTTTAGAGAAGAAAGCTCTAATTCCAAGCCCCAAGCTTAGAATTAAAATTAAATATAGAATTAAAATGCATAAATAAATATATAGAAAGTAAATTCATGAATTTTAGAGTGCGAGAGATGAAAGCAAATATAATTATTACAATGTAGTGAGGATAGAAAGTGATCAATAATTCATTTGATTATGAAATTGATAAGCAAATGACAATATGGGCTAGAAGGGCAATACCCAACCACCATTTATTTGAAAAACCATGAGGCAACACCTTTAATGGGATGCACAAAGACTTACCAAATTCTTATAACCTCATGAAACTGCCAAGATTTTCCTTAATGGACCTCAAAAAATAAAAATTAAATCCCCAAATCTTAAAGATGCATTAACCAACAATATCTTGCCACTCAGTGGTGTCTTTGATTTGCTAGTTCCACTATTTTTTTACCACTTCAAAAAATCTCTTGTTGTCCAACTAAGTATCGTGCATGGTGACAATAAAGGAATTAGATCTTCCATAGAAGGGACTCATTTGTTTGATTGTTCTAAAAAAGAGAGAAGCAATTTGAACTCTCATTCTTCTCTCTCCCATGCATAGTCCAAACTAATTTGCTATGCTAGCAATTGAGTTGCAAGGAATGACTTCAAAAAAAAATTTCATCATCTCAATCTTAATAACAAAAGGGATGATGTCCTCTTCAAACACAAAAACATTCTTTAGATTTCTAAATCAAACTCCTGGTGAGTTAAAGGCTTAATGACCACTTCTCTAGCCACAACGACCACCTTGTCATCTACATAGGGGTGTGCCCCTTCTACTTGAAGAAGTATACCATGCACTTTTATTCATTGGGGCACCAAGCCAAAGCCAAAGGATGAGAAACAAACCTTTTTGAATTCAAATTTTGGTGTGCATAAATCAACCTCAAAGGATATTTGAAATCTATAAATTTTAAACAATAATAGATCGTAATCATTCTTCTTTTAAATTCTAAAAACGTCTTTCAAAAGAAAAATAGGATTTTTGTCCATTACTCTAAACAATACAAAGGAAAAAGATAAGATTAAACTTCCTTTTTGTACTTTATTTGAATATAAATTTAAATAGAAAATCATCTTAAAGATGCAAAAAAATTAGTGGCTTTGAGTAGCTTTTCTATTTTAATGAGGTCGTTTCACACTCATTATAATACCATCTTAGATTTTACAACTCTTGTTAAAAACAAACAGAAGCAAATAGATGTAGTGGTAGGAGACCATTGTGGGTCCCCTCGAGCACTTTGAGTAGCTTTTCTATTTTAATGAGGTCGTTTCACTCTTGGATAAGGACCACTACCTATACGAAAGCATAAATAAACAAAAAAAATCGAAAAACATAGAAATTATAAGTGACTTTGAGAACCATAAATAATTATTGTATTATTCGTGCATAAGGATCACACCACTCTTATACAAGAGATGGAATGACGAAGGATTTAACCTTAGCCAACATAACAAGAGAGATTTAAGTAACCACTAGCTAATGGTATAATAATGACCAACAGTAAGGGCTAGACATTCCCATCCCACCATAACCTCTCATAAGGGTGATAGTTAAACTTATCAACAAGGACCAAACACACAACCATACACACACTCTCTCACACACTCGCCCACATGCTATTTGAACCTTGGACCACGTAAAGAAGAGTCAAAGCCTGAACCATCCAAGATCACATCTACAATATTAAAAATAACATTAAAATTATTTTACATACAATATTAAAAAATAACATTTTATGTTAAACTTTGAAATAAAATTATAAAAATATTTTACCTGTAAAATTGTAAAGTTTTAAAGCACAATAACTATACTTATTAAAAATAATTTGAAATTAAAAAAATTTCAACTCTGTTTATTTAAAATAAAATAAAAAAACAAATGTAAACAACAATCTTACAATACATTATTTAAGTAGGAGAAGTATTAAAATGAAACGTTTAAAAATATTCTATTAAAAATAAACTGTTTATATTGAAAACAACATCACATAACCCCGTAGTGAATAGAGAGGAATTAAAATCTCGGGTCCCAAAAGTAGTGCAGTATCCCATTAGACTAAAGCCTTATGTCAGGTCTTGGTTGGAAGGCCACCAGCTTTCCGACCAACGTCGTAGAAAACGTCGCAAGTTCAATAGGACACCTTGGCAGCCATGCCCACTCACATTGCTTTATATTCGATACAGCAATATCTTCACTCCTGGCATTCCTGAAGCACAAGTAATCTCCTACTCCCGTGCACTCACAAGCCATGGCTTCAAAAAAATCATAAATATACCCAGGCATTCTTGTAATCTCCCTCCACTCATAATTATTATTGCAATGAAATTGAAGCTCCCAAATGATAATACTGTCAGTTTCATCTGCCTGGCCCTTCCGCTCATCTGCTGTGAATACTACGGAGGAACCGCAACAAACGAGCCTCGACCATTTCACTTCCGTTGTGTGAGGGAGAGCTATAAAATTCATGTTGTGATCTCGAAAATTACAAACTACAATCCCAGAGGGTTTTTCCGCATGTACAAAGAGATAATCATTAACAGATATTATATCACTCCAAGAAGAAACACTTCTCAACCAGTCTTGCAAAACAAGGGCATTACTCCATGATTTGTCGGAAGGATCGTAAATTTCTAAGTTCCAGTAATTTTTGTCATCTTTTAAAAGAAGCACAACCTTGTAGTTTCCCAGTACAGCTATGTGCATGTGAGCAGACACAGGCGGGCAGGACGTTACTGGAGGAAGCTGAACAATTTTTTCGTAAAGGGGATTAGTGAGATAGAGTGTTCGGATAAAACCTTGGGATTTAACGACTTCAGTGAGTCCCAACAGTAGGCCACCAGCTGATCCTTGGCAACGAAAGGAACCCACTTTCACTTTTGGCATCGGCTTCCATTTCCGTGTGGAAAAACAATAAGCCACGTTATGGTCGCCCACGCTAACGTTTTGATCCTGAGTCCAATAGTAAAGAAGATAGGGATTCCTGTTGGGAGCTCGACTCCAGTTATAAACGAATTTCGAAGATTTTAAAAAGAGGTTCCAGTCGCGACACACTCGACGAAAACGAAGCACGTCTTCAAGGGGGAGGCACCCTAATACTGACTCCTTTACATGCTGTGGCAATTGGCAGACGCCTGTTAGATATCTAACTGATTCTTCCCCTGACTCTGGCTCCGGCTTCTGTCGTTTCATTGTTTATATTTAAATCGCACGGCCCACCTGCTCCTTCCTATGGTGAGGGATGATCGGCCTTGGATTAAGATAAGTACTTCTCAAATTCTACCATTTCTTATAAATAGTTCTTTTCAAGGCCATGATCTTTATCACTATGGTTTGAGCGCCGACGTTATGGTTTAGTTGAATCATCCACCTATGATTTTTCTATCTTCTTATTTTATGATTCATGTATACATGGATTACTTTAGATCATCAAGTATTTTGTACATTCTAATACTTGTACATTTATACTCAAATCTTAATTTAAAAAAAACTCCTAATCTAAAGATATACTCATGATGGTACATTAGCATGTACCAAATAATGTAATATATTCCAACATTCACACAAGAGGGTCTAAAACCCTAAAAACAGAGATAAAAACAAATGCAAACAAAATCACAATCCAATTATAAAATTAGTGAATACAAAGAACCAACCTCGCAATTGCATGGAAGGAGCAATAGTAAAGGTGGAAGTTCTCTCCTCCTCCAAGAAGACAAAAACTATCGTCAAGGTCTCCTCCACTTGCAGATCACAAGGAACACACCAATAGTAGAACACCAAAGCACCAAGAGCACCAGAAGACAAGAGAACTCTAATTTTGCATGAACTTTCTCAAATTGTTAGCTTGTAATCTCAAGAACATAATTTGGGTTCTTAGTTTTTTTTTTTTACGTGGTGGAATCGGTAGCTGCCACGAATCCGGATAGGCTGTCCAGCTTTTATGGCCGCCACAGTATTCTGCGTTGTCCATCCCAAAAGCCACCACACAAATATTCGCGCAGTCCACCTCTATAACCGCCATGCCACAATCATTTTAAACATTTTAGACTGCTGAAAGCAGCAGGAAAGGGACAAGCGTTCAGTCTAGCGAGGCCCGAGATTTGAACCTTGGACCTCCACCCCCCTTATGGGGTTTGGATGAACCAATCGGTCTACACCTCAGACCTTGGGTTCTTAGTTTTAAGAAGGGGATCCAATCCCTTTATTTATAAGGGTTTGGAGGGCTAAAAGATGGGAGAATGAAATTTAACCTTGATTAAGCCAACACCCCAAAAGGATCAACCTAAAAATTAGGTTTTTGAAGAAAAATCCTAAACTTACCAAATCTACACCCCATAATTTATCAAGCGCGGATTCGGTCAAGGTTAACAAAAGCAAGGTAAAACACAAGAAAAAGGGACCAAAAGGAAACCAAGGAAAAGTGACTCATTCGGTCTAGGAAAGAGCATGGAAATGAGTTCACAATAGAACATGGTTGAAAAAGGGAGTTCAACCTCTCTATTTATAGAGGGTTTGGAGGAATTAGGCAGAAAAACAAAAATTTAAAAAATATATATTAGGGCTAAGGCAACCACTAGGGTTTTGGGAGCCAAAACGACCTAGAACCTTTGGAAATTGTGCAATCACAACAACTAGACCCATGTGTAATTTTTGAATTTTTGGGGGACCAAATGATGTTAAAATGGGATAAAATTATACTCGTTGGAAAGATATTTTTGAGTTGATCCAATGGCAGTGGTTTTGGAAGGAATGGATAAGACCTAATGAATATATGACCTTACTTTTTGAAGCAATAAATGCTCAATTTTAGGTCTCTAAAAGGTGAATTTTGCTTGGTTGGTTAGAGGGTTGATACATGAGGATGAATTGATGAAAAATGATGAAAAGTGGGTCAATTTTTTATGTCTATATTTTTTCCCCTTTTTGATGTATTCATTGTGCAATGAATGCATAAAAAATAGTTGTGCACCAATTTTGATGGTGGGAAGATTTTGGCTACTTGAAAAGCCAATGTAGAGTGGATGGTGTGAAAAATGATTGCTCATACATAAATTGTATGCATGTATACCCCTAGCCTAGGGTGCCTCCTCAAGTTTTAGAGGGGAAACCCAGTTGAACTGATATAACTAGATTAGGCTGGGGTTGAGGAAGAAAGACTTGATGAAGATTGAGAAGGATTATATATGATTAAATTAACCCAAGATCAAGAGAAATGGAAGATGAAATGATAAGGAGAGATAAATAAATTAGATGAATGATTGAAAACTTTCAAAGGACAAAAGATATACAAGAGATGAACTATATCCCTTGACTTGGAGAAATTTTTATGATTATGTTTGAGACTTTCAAGGTCAAGGAATGTAGAAGAAGAATAGAATGAACATATATCCCTTGACTTGAGAAAATTGTGATGATTATTGATACTTTCAAAGGTCAAGGAATATATAAGATGGAAGAGAAGAATGATTTGTGCCAATGGATGATTTGTGCTTAGTGTGTGCAAAAGCTTCAAGGTGAAATGCCCCTTTGGTGAGAGTGCATGAAAAAAACTTAATAGCTTGTGACGGCAATATGGTAGGCTCATTTAAGAGTACCAGATAAAGTTATGAGCAAATATGTGGGCTCACTTAAGAGTGTTATATAAAGAGATGAGAAAATATGTGGGCTCATTTAAGAGTGTCAAATAGATTGATAAGAAAAAATGATAACTATGTAGAGCTTTATATGGTCATGTTTTGATGAGAAAACACATGGAGATGAAGTAGATGAATTTGTTAAAGGTGATTCTTGAATTTGGTCATAGCCCCTTTAAGCATAAAGGGGTTGCATGGTTTTTTCTAATTAGATTTGGACCATTGAAAATGAGTGTTGATGAAGAATTTGGATATAGAAGATAATTTTGCATTGTATGGGACAAAGATGCGTCTTAAAAATATTTATGATTAAGGACAAGTTGGCCCTTTTGCATAAGGTCATGGATATACTTTTGAAGTGTTTTACATCAATTAGTTGAGTGACCATGACCTTGATGAAAAGCACAATATTTATGTGAAGATTATTTTTGAGATGTAGTAGGTTTGGGAGATGGGAGATTAATCATTTTGACTTCTAATAAATTGGTTAAAATGAAAGCAGAGGGTAGACCTAATCTTCATGAAAATGCCTAGACAAGGGTAAGTTGTGGTATTCTTGTTGAAGGGGAGAAGAATTTATGTCTTTCCCTACCCCTAATTGCCCTCTCTTCTTAAGGGCAACCTCCACATGTGTGGCTAAGTCAATTGCACCTGGGAGGGTACACACTAGCTTTCTCTATTGGGTAGGATAATTGGTCATTAAGGATTTGGATGAAGATATTAAGAATTTATATTTAGGAGGGACATGATTGAGTTTTCCTACAATGGTGTTCCATCTGGTAATAAAATCTTTAAAGACTCATGTTCAAATTGTTTTAGTTTTAATAGATCAATAAGGCTAAGTTTTCTTTCAATGAATATGGGAAAATGTTGAATAAATGGATCAACAAGATCGTTAAAAGTTTTAAGGGAATGCTTTGGTAATTGATAATACCATTCTAGTGCACTACCCCTATGGCTTTTGGGGAATGTTTTGAGTAAAACATTCTCCTCATGTTGAATGTCATCACAAGACAAAATAAAAGCTCTAAGGTGTTGAATAGGGTCTTGATCACCTTTATAAATTTAAAAGTTAGGTGTCTTATACTTGGGAGGGAATGGGTAGTTGAGAACAAAGGGATATAAAGGTTGATTGAATAAATGTTTATAAGGTGGATTATGATGGAGAGAAGGATTATAGAAAGATTTTATTTGTTGTTCTAATTGTTTCACTTAAGTGGTGAGAATTTAAATTTGAGAAGGTTCTTGATTTAATGATTCAAGATGCGTGTGAAAGAGGAAGAATATTTTGATGATAATTATGATTGGAAAGCTTATTTGAAGTGGAGGGATAAATGAATGAAGGGGAAATAGGATTATTATTAGGGATGTCCAAGTTAAGATTGGTTTGAGAAGGTAAAGAATACCTTATATTATTTTTAAATAACTTACTATGAGGGATGTTTTGATTATTATTGATGAGAGAAGTGTCTTGTTCCTTAATGTTGTTAGGAATATTAAAGGTAGAAGAACAAGGATTAAAATTAATGATCACTTGTGAGTTGTTAATGATGGAGGATAAAAGAGTATTATGTTGTTTATTCTTAGGCTCATTACTAATATAATTTAAGGATTCTTGAATATTATCTTTATGTGAAAGGGATGATTTGAAAGTAATATTACTATGAAATATTTTAATATTTTTTTCTTGTTCATTAGTATATCCTAAGGTTGGGGTAAATTGAGGAAGACCAATAAATTCATTAATAATTTCTTCATGCTCTTTTTTAAAATGATTATGTGGTGGGATTAAATTTTCTCTATTTTCTTTTATAAAACTATAATTTTCATGAATGAAAGGTTTTATGTGGGTTGTTTTATAAGTTTTAAAGCATTTTTTAGATACTAGAAAATTTTGAAAAGAGAAAAGAATGAAATTTAAAATGGCAAGGAGGTTTAAAAATATGGCCATTGAATAATATTGGAAAAAATAGAGATTAATTAATTAATTAACTATTGAAATAAAGGTAGCAAAGCTACAAATATTGATTTCAATTAAACGATATACCTCAAGAAGATCTCTTAATATACCTAAACCTGCTCGATATACCTACCACCTCAATATACTCATCAACACTAAGGTGATTCAGATCCCCCAATATATGTGTCCATATGAGAGGGTAAACCTTGAAGTACTAGACTAGGAATAATACGAGGATCAATCTTTCTTAGATACAAGATTAAATATCAATATACCACAATGACTTGAAGGCATAAATTATTAAATCTTGATTTAGTATTCTAATCTACACAAAAAAATAAGTGGTCTTTCTTAAGTTTGAAATAAATTGTTATCTTTAAATTATGTGAATGGTCTCAAAATGTTGAAAATGAGGTGTTCATGTCAAGTTCACCAATGATGTAGAGGGGGAAAATAACCCCCACAGACAAATCTCGATGGATCTACTAGGAGCCGAGGTAACTACGATGCTATTATTTCTCTACACTCAGAGGCTTGGGATTCAAGGTTCACTAGGAGTGCTTTTAGGACTCACTCCAAGTATAGTATGGGAGGGTTTAATGTGTTTATTGGAATACACCTAAGTTTGGCCTTAAAAAAATAAATGAACTACTACAATAACTAAAAAATCTATTGTAAACAAAATGTGGTCAAACAAAACTATCCTAAGCATTATTTTTGTATGCTCGCTAATCCTAAGAACATAAGAAAATAAATTTTACTTTTATTTTAAACAAGGGTTCAAGAGATGATGTACATACAAGCTAGCCTATCATGCAAACTACATGTAATTTTTATGTTCAATGCCTAAGAAATTAAAGTAAAACAATTTTTATAAAATGAATTAAATTTAAGATGAATTTGGTTTCTTTAATTAATTTCCTAAATGAGATTGGATTTAAGTTTAATCTACTTTACTAATTGTAGAAAACAAAAACAAATGAAAACACACAACAAACAACCTAACAGATTAAACATAACACCTACTTGTCCTCGTGTTCATTCTTACCCCAAACTTGTGCTCCCAAACCTATGACCATGAATCTGAGCAACCTATAAACAAAGAAAAATATTTGGGGGCCTACTTATGCCACTATGAAGGCTAATATTGTAGGAGCAGTAGTCAAGCCCCCTTGGTCTTTTTAGCTAACTGTGCAAAAAGAAACTATTTTGACCTTTTTAGAGATTAAAGACAATGTGCAACAGCGAAGCTAGGGTTTAGTAGAAAGTATAACATAATTGAAGAGAAGACAAAAATAAAATGAAATGAGGGATAAAATATAAGAAGTGTAATAAGCTAAATGTAATCTAAGTAGTGAAATGAAATGTAGATTAAAACAAAAATGACCTAAATGTAGTAAAATGAAAATGGGAATGTATCTGGATGAAATTAGGGTTTCTTGGGAGGGTGGGGATGACGGTGGGCGGGAAGGCTATTCTGGGAGAGCACGGGAGCGTCGGCAGGTCGAACCAGGGGCTCGACAGGGTGGAGGGAGGGCAAACAGAGTCTGGGGACGCCAAGGAGTCCTTGCCAAGTCGCGACAAGGATCCGCCAGACAAACGGGGAGATGGACCTCGGAAGTCATATGCTTTGGCAGCGGCCTCTGAAACCCTAAGCGGGCTCTTCTCAAAGGAGTTATTTCCATCCAGGGACGAGTTGGACATCTCGACAGAAATTCTCTCAAGCTTTGTGGATTTCGAAAAATTTACCCTCATCGGTAAGTTTATTGGTGGTCGTCCCGACATGGAGACCATTCGCAAGTGGGCGTTTGGAAAATGGCGGACCTTTGGTCACTTAGAGCTGGCTGCCCTAACCCGAGGTTTTTTCATGATTAGGCTGAGCAACAAGGAGGACTACTGTAAAATCCTGGCTGGAGGGCCTTGGTTCTTGGGCCGTAGGAGTCTCTTTCTAAGGAAGTGGGGTTTGGACTTTAACCCCGATACCCAGAATATCAACATTGCTCCAATATGGGTTAGACTCCCGAGTCTTCCCCTTTTCTATTGGCATGAAAATGTAATCAGAGGTATTGCTCGGTCCATCGGGGAGCTGATCACTTTAGACCCTCCCACCAGAGCTCGAACTAGATTTGTCCAAGCCTGGTTCTGTATTTTGGCGGACTTGGAGACGGACCTCCCATCCTCCATTACTTTGTGGTCTGGGGGTACTTTTCTACACAAGCAAGCTATTTTTTATGAGAACAGGCCAGCTTTCTGCCCTCAGTGTAGTTCTCAAGGGTATCTTCAGTCCTATTGTCCTCTCTAAAAGCCGAGGAAGAAGGAGCGGGATCCCTGCAACCCTCTGGAGCACGGTGAAGGTCAGACGAAGCACCCTTTTGCGAAAGGCCATGAATCTCCAGGTCCATCCAGGGACCATCTCGAATCCTCCTTACCAGAAGAGGAAATCACCACCCGTCCGAACTCCGAGCAGTGTGGTGGGTGCCCCCAACTAGGACCACAGGAGGAAAAGGAACAAGCCCCCCCCTTATCACCACTCAGGCAGATTCACCCAAAATTTATGACCGAAACTCTCCCGAGGCACAAAAGCTATTGGAAGACTACCTGCTGGGAAGAAGAGGTTACCACTCGGTAATATTAGCCCTCGAATTACGAGGAGTCAAAAGCGAGGGGTGGATTTTGGTAGTGAAAGGAAGCAGGGCCGTCCCCCCAACAAGGAAAAGAGAGACAAAGAAACTACGACTGATGTTGCAAATGGAACCCAACGGTTGTTGTTTCAGGATGACTCCGATTCTCTGATGGGTGACGCGCTTATCCCAAAACCTCCTTTCCAGCAGGGAAAGGGAAGTAACAATAACCTCAAACCGTACGGATGAAATCCTAGATGCGAGAAGACTAATCAGAGTGGCCATTTGGGTCAGGGCAAAATTTTCCAATAGGATTTTCAACGGTTTGTTTCAGTCCAGTCATTTTTCTTGGATCCTATCCAACATGTATGCTTCGAATTCTACCTCCGGGAAAGCAGAAATGTGGAAAGTTATTTCCCAGGTATGGGAGAATTTTTTGTAGTTTTCTTGGTTGTCTTCTTATGCTTTCCGATGGTCTAGCTTCTCCGGCTAGTTTTTGTTTTCCCAGTTATAATGGCCATGGTTTCCAGGATAATCAGGCAAAAATGCCTTACTTGTAGCCCTTGGGCAATTAGCAACTTTTTGTTTTTTTATCTGCATACAGGTTTATTCTTCCAGCCAAGAGGCATGAAGCACTATTTAGCAAGGCTGATTTTGTATATAAGGTTTTGGGATCCTCTATAAAAACCCACTGTTAATCTATTATAATAATTACTAAAAAAAAGAAAATGGGAATGTAGCAGATGTGATGGAACTAAAAAAATATGCAAACAAGAAAGACAAATGATCTAAATGTAATAGGATGTAGGCAGAAATGCAAATAATGTGATGGAACTCAAACAAAAATGCAAACTATCTAAAATGTAATGGAATGTAAATTAAAATAATCTAAATGTAACCTAATGCAATAGAGATATGCAAACAACAAATATAAAATGATCTAAACGTAATTTAATGTAAACAAAATATGCAAATAGAAAATATAAAAATGACCTAAGTGTATTTTAATGCAAACAAAAAATGTAAAATGACCTAAGTGTATTTTAATGCAAACATAAAATATAAAATGACCTAAGTGTATTTTAATGCAAACAAAAAATATAAAATGACCTAAGTGTATTTTAATGAAAACAAAAAATGTAAAATGACCTAAGTGTATTTTAATGCAAATAACAAATATAAAATGACATATATTTTAATAAAAATAATAAATATGCAAAAATAATATAATTGTAATCTAATGTAAAAGAAATAAAATGAGTCTAGCTAATGTATATTTTAAATAAATGATTTAAAACATAAACAAGTAGCTAAAAATGAGAAAAACATAATAGTGTAATAGAATAAAAGAAAATCTATGGCTATATATGAGCAACCAAGAGTGAATAAAAGAGCTAAGAAAAAAATGAGTGAAGGCAATAACCAAGGAGGTGAGCCTATCCTTATTTATTTCGATGGAGCTAAACATTTCTATGTACTTAAGTCACCATCGTGGTTGGCTCTCCAATCATAACTCTTTAACTTGCTCACCAATGCAACTACCATATATCACAAGAGGAAGGTGGAAGAAAGCAAATTCGTAAAGAAAATAGATCATTGATGGAGATGAAGATTAAATCATAGATAGCAAAAATGAAGATCGGAGAGAGAGAGAGAATGGAAATGAGATCACAATAGAACATGGTTGAAAAAGGGAGTCTTACCCCTCTATTTATAGAGGGTTTGGAGGCCTTAGGGGGGAAAACAATTTTTTTTTTAAATTAAATTTTAGGGCTAAGGTAGCCACTAGGGTTTTGGGACCCAAAATGACCTAGAACTTTCAAAAATCATGCAATCACGATAACTAGACCCATGTGCAATTTTTTTGTATTTTTAGGGATCAAACAATGTCTTAATGGGATTAAATTATACTCGTTGGAGAGCTCTTTTAAAGCTTGATCCAATGACAATGGTTTTGGAAGGAATGAAGAATATTTAATGGGAGAAAAGTTGGCTTAAATATGATATTACTTTTTGAAGCAATAAATGCTCAATTCTAGGTCTCTAAAAGGTGAATTTGGCTTGGTTGGTTAGAGGGTTAATACATAAGGGTGAATTGATAAAAAATGATGAAAAGTGATTCAATTTTTAATGTCTATAACTACAATATTATTTTCCTTTTTGTAGAGGATTTTGTAGTCATAGATGGATAGTTTAGTCACACATATTTGTTGTTTAGACAAAGATATACATTGCTTTAAGAAGTATTTGAGATTATTATATCAAGCCACAACATATGGTTACTAGTGTGTCACCACATGAAGGATTTCCATCATTTCCTTCTTATATGTTGACTTTTCCAAATTCTTCTCTAAGAGGGCTTTACTAGTGAAAGCTAAAGGTTACCCTTGTTGCATGAGTAGTACCCAATTCTATTCTATAGTGCATCACATTTAATGATAAATGGTTGAGAGAAGTATAGCATGGAAAGTATAAGAGTGATGCACACCACGTGCAATCTATGGTCTAAAAGATATTTGTGGAAGAATTCCATGTTTTGATATCCTTCTTTGAGCCATTGGATCCTATATTTTTTCTTCTATAAGAGCTCTTCTTTTTATTTTTCTTTTTTTCCATTTTTGCAATTGAGTTGTGAGTCTAACATCTGTACTTCTACTCTTCGTGAGGTCATCTAAATGAATTTTTTATTCAAATATTCAATTCAAACAATCACTTCTTGTTTCTTTTGCTTGACATATCCAAACTCCTCCCAATTCCAAATCTTGATTTTGGATTTGATGTATTGCAACCTTTTGGTAAAATAGAATATTTTAGTCTCATACCTTAGTTTACCTTCTTGCCACCATTTCTACACTTAGGGTTTGAAGGAACTATCTTTGAACCACATTAACTAAAATTGCAAGGGTGAGAAACTGATATTGGTTTTCCACATTTCAACCATGATTGCCTAGTGATCTGAACCAACATTGTTAAGAGTGTTCACCTTAGGAATGTGTCCATGGATTAATAAATTGTCAAAGAACAATAACCTATCCAATATCTACATTATACAAGTTGAGCATTATCTTTTGTTAAACCAAGTTGTGAAGCTATTATCTAGCTAGATGTCCACAAGGTGAAGGTTTACAATATATTCACTCATGAGGTCTATGCCCCCATCTAGATTCATATTTCATCCCATATTCTCATCTAGAGATAGGATGGTATTGAAGTATCATTTTATCAAGACCAAAGCTTCATGGAAATGTGATATAATATAAGTTATATCTTCTATTGTTTCTACTTTTCCTCCAAAGTAGTTAGAGCATAAATAGTCAAGCAAAGCATAATTTGGTTAGATTGTCTACTTTGTGTAGCCACAACCAAAAGAAGTCAACTACCAACCATATGATGAATAATGATCTCTTTTGGATCCCAAAGGTAAGCAATGTCACTATAAAGGCCCATGGGAGCTGAGGGAAGCCACTTTTTCAGTCAGCCAAATTTTACTTGCAATTGACTCCATTTCCTCTATTGATATCTTTATCTCCTAAAGGAAAACAAGATGTGGTTGGTTTGTTTGAATCATTCTTCTAATTTCATTTTTTTTTGAAAGACTTCCTTTGAGTCCTCTAATATTTCAAGTGATGATCTTCATTAATAACGAGAGCATTAATCTTACCTTTCTCTACAAGATTTTCATCTTCTTTTACCATATGATGTTGATTAGTCTTGCAACTTACCTTTTGGTTAGTTTCCATCTTCATTTTCTTTTTGGATATTTCTTGTATTACCCCAATTGAATCTAGTATAGCTTCTAAACCTGAAGTATGTGTATACAAAACCAAAGCATTATAGGAAGGTTCAATAGAGTCTATCTTGGGGTCTAAATTATTTTAAGTTTTAGCAGTTAAAATATTGTTCTTGTCTATATTTTCCCCCTTATTTTTCTATTGAAAACCTTTGATTTGTTGGTTTGTTTACTGATTCCTTGCATATTTAAATTGCATTTCTAAGATTTTTAACTCCATTATGTCCTCTTCCTCACCTAGGAGGTCATTTGTGGAAGGAATTCCAAACATATTAGTTGACATTGCTTGATCCTTCATAACTATATTTTTTAGTGTTCTTCTTCTTAGGCATTTGGAAACCTGTTGAGTTTGTGCCCTCTTTCTTTTGATCTGGAATATTATTTGGATAGACCCTAGCCAAATGACCATATTTATGGTAAATTCTACAATGAAAAGGAATGTTCTCATAGTCCACTACATGCTCCCAAGTGTCGTCCCCAAATTGTAATGAGATCTTGTTTGGAAGGGGTTTGTCAAAATCCATTAAGACACAAATATGATCATAAATAATGTGTTCAAATTTATGTGCATAGTCAACAATCATCATGAAAGTTACAAGGGAGTTTTTGATTGTAGAAAATATAGTTGAGTTCTAAAATTCAACTAGGAGGCCAAAGAGTATAACCCACATAGATCCTATAGAAGGTATTTCTTCTTTGTTTTAATTCCAGTGTGCCAAAACTTCATGAAAAGTCTCATCCTTCCAAAGAACCACGAACCCCCTTGAAATATGTTCTCTCTCTCTTCATCATTAGAAAAAATAACAATAAAATAACTATTGGAATAAACAAATATTTGTATCTCACCTTTTATTTTCCATTAAACTAGCAGTCAAAGGAAGTACCAGTAGCTTTGAGTACTGCGGTGATGAGAATGGGAATAGAAAGCCAAATAGGATTGGATAGAAACCCAAGAAATGACAAATCAGTCCTCTTCTCTTTATAAATTCTATGCCATCCTAAATGTCACCCATTTTTAGCTTAATTATTGGGGTTCCATAAACTCTTAGACATCCCAACTTAGTTTTTCTAGGATCATTCTTAGGCATTCTTAGAGGTCTACAAGGAGACTTAATATTAATGTTAGCATTAGGTTGGGATTGTCCACCATAAAGGGCATCCCTATAATATTTTTTGGGGCCAAATTCTTAAAATATTTACCCTTGATAGGGGTTTCCATAGTGGATCTTTTTTTGCGGTGTTCCTTAGCTTTGGGTTTGCTTGATTTCTAAACCATTTTTTATTTTTCTAAGGTGACTTCTCTTATTTGGTCTACAACTTGAAACTTGTTTCTAGGTCTCTTTAATCCATGCCTTGGACACCAAGGAAAGGTTTGGTTTTCATTTTTTTTGGGATCTACAAATTGGAAGTAGTTGTAAATCAAGTATGTAGCATGAATATTTGTTGAATGACATATTCCTAGCCCATCATGGGTCACCTACAATATATATCGTATCTATCTTGAGTAGAAACAACAAAAATATTGGTCACTAGGGCCCATAGGTCCAAAAATGTAGTCTTTGCCACCACTTATGCTTGACACAAATATGAAACCTTTACACAATCACCTCTAAAACCCTATCTCCTTGGTGTTTCATGTTAATATTTTTTATATATTCACATACACATAAAAGGCTAGATTTTGTCATGTTTGTAATATTTTTGTTCTTGGATAACCATCAACCAGGATTTTATGCTTGAACATGTTTCTTTTTAGTAATGCACCTTATTTTTTGGGCATGAACATAGTATTTTTCATATGCATGTTGTGGGCATTGGTAATTCATATTTTTTGAATTTTTGCTCTTGGTATTGTTTGTGTGGTTTGGGATTCAAATATTCTATTTTTCTTTTCATGTTTTTTATTTCATAGTGCATGGTTAATTTTGGAATTTAGTGATTCAAATCCTTTGGTTGTTATGAATGTTTTTTTTTCATTAATAATAATTTTAGTACAAAAATAAACACTTTATTCTATTTATAATTTAATCTTGATGCATAATTTGATTTTTAAATTGGTTTTTGATATAAATGCAATTGTTCAAGATGTTGGGTTTAATCACCAAAGTTTATAATATATATGGTCTAGTTTTGGCATTAACACATATACATTCTTTTAATTTTGACACAAGTAATTTTATTTTTTTTATAAGGTAAAAGAAGGGGTTTTGAAAGGTGCCCCAAACCTTTTACAAAAAAGGATAACCTACCAACCCAATGCAAAGGCCATTGGGGGTAGGGAAAGGAACATTGACCTCGAAATGGACAACCACCTAAAGGCACACCAGCCCCTCAACAAGAAAGAGGAAGCAAGAAGACAAAAAGCTTGATAAACTTGAGAATCCACAACCCATCCAAGGGAAGAAAAAAACCTAAAGACAACCAATAAAATAGAAATCACAACAAACCAAGAGACCCAGAGAACTCAATTCTTTGTCTCACTATATCTAACTTCTCTCTTTGTTAGATCTACAACTAGGTCCGACTGATCCCAACTCATCAAGACCTCTACCCAAGATATGGCCGAGTGGAGGGAATAAATGAGGGAGTTTTGGAAGTTTAGCACCATTTTCCTGATCAAAGTATTAAATTTAACATTACAATTCCATTTTAATGTTCAATACCAGAGTATTAGAATTAATACTAAGGTTTTATTATTATTATTTATTAAAATACCAAATTCTTAAGGTTATATAGAAAATATTATTCGAATTAAAGTGCTTTCAAAAAATAAATTAAAACCGATATTAAAGTTTTCATGCCTTAAGTTTAAGGTCAAAAAATTATTTTTTATTAATATTTATCCATTTCTTTCCACCAATCACCATTCGATGTCGGACTTCGAGCGACCAATCAAAGTTGTGCATTTTATTTTAATAATAAACCCCTTGTCTTCTTCCTCTATCCAATCACCATTCTCTACCATTTTTTGGAGACTATATCTGGGCCATCCACTCTTCTGGCCAATTCCCATTGAGCATCAAATTTTGGTGGGCCAATCAGACACGATCATTTCTAAACCAATTGCCATTGAGTACCAAATTTTGGTGAACCAATTAGAGTGTTCATCCTTTTTTTTTGTGTGATTGAATCAAAGAGAACTTAGGATTAAATAAAAATTATTTGAATTAAAGCATTTCCCTTAGGTTTTTTTTTCAAAAAAAATAAAATCAACTTTAATGAGTTCATGCCCTAACTCTAATGTCAAAAAAAAAAATTAATCGCTGTGTTTCTAAAAATATTATTATTTATTTTTTGAAGAGCAAGCCCTTTTGTCCACTTATTTTTGCCATCTCCATCCAGTACCAAATTTTGGTGTACCAATTAGAAACACTCATTTTTGAGTTAATCGCCATCACTTATCCAATTTTCATGACCAATCATCATCGACATCATTTTTTCACAACCAATCAAAATGGGTTATCTTTGAGCCAATATCCATGAGATATCATTTTTGGTGACCAATCACCATGTGACACTCTTCTTTTCGCAACCAATCAAAATGGGTTATCTAGGACTTTATTTTTGGATTTATTCAAGTGCAACCATGGTTTTAGAGGATTATTTTACTTAGTGACTAAGGGACCATGGTGAAGGTTAGGGAAATAATATCTTAGAATTTAGTGAAAGGAACCTAATAATGTGTCTAATGTGTGAGTTTATTGGGCATAAAAGGGGAACTATGATGGATGAGTGGCCTAGGACTTAGGATCATTGCGACTTAAAAACTAAGAGTTCTTGACAAAAATATTTTGCCTTGAAATGAATAGATTTTTCCTAATCAAATACCTTGAGAATTTGATGGTACAACATTGTTTGTCCTTTTCTCCTTATGGTCCATATATTTTATCTTATTTTTCCAACCAATTGCCATCCTGCATGCATTCGATTTTGGCAAGCCAATTAGATGGGTTTACCCCCTTTTTGGCGATGAATCAAAATTACCCATATTATTTGAATGAAAACCTTAGGAACATTTTCTAATTATCTAGGTTGTAATTTATCATTGATGAATGATGTCACTTCTTGGAGGTGTGGAAGATTATGAATTTGAATGATTTTTTTTGGCTCCATAACCATTTTAAATGGATTGTTTAACTAGCGATAAAGAAATTAATTTGCAAACAACGATCATGGGATTGCTTATACTTGTCCAAAAGTTGGTTTAAACTTGATTTAACGGACCATGGACCTCATATTATTGGATCTATAAAATTAGTGCATGATTCAAAGCTCAAGATAATCCTATAGTGCAAAAAGCAGGTAAAAAATCAAAGTGCCCAGAATTTCATAAAAATTTACACATTTTTAAGTTGGTCAAATGGGTATCCAAAATAGTTAAAATAACTAAAATTTTACTATGGATCAAAAGATATGTCCTCTTCAAATTCATGGACTATCATGAGAAAATTAATGTGGCTGAACAATATTTTCATTTAAACTCTTGAAGTATTGGGGCTATGCACTTGAACTTGATATCATTGCAAAGATAAGTTTAATATTTTATACCAGGATTTGAATCAACTCAAATGAGCTCTCTACCAGATTTTATGGTCATTTTAGGTTTATAGCTACCAAGAATGGCAAAATTTAGACAACCCTAAAACAACTTCAAAAAAAATAAATTTTCCAAATTCTGGAGAGCAATTGAAATCCAATCCATTATAAAATATTCAATGCTTACAAGTTAAAATACTTATTCAATGCAAGCAAATGTAAAACATGGGTGTAAGTAAACTTTAAAATTGGTGTAAAAACAAAAAATCAAGTGGGCCCCCAATTGAGGTGAGTTGTGTAATGGCAACAACAAAACTCCTTGTCTCAAGATAAAATATCATAGCACCCTAGAAATTTGGAATAGCTCATGTTCTATCCCATGTTTCCCAATCAATCGTCTTGTCCACCACACCAGACTCAAGTGCACCATATCCTCTACCCCTGTGGACCCTACCCTCCATGACTTCCATCTCACCACCTCGGGCCTCAACTCTACCCATATCTATTGATAGTACTCCCTACCCTTCTAATATTTTCATCCTCCTAATATCTCTATATCATGTTGCCATCACAACACATAGGGTCACTCAGTCGCTCCCTCGCTCTCTAGCTCACATGGTAGCCTTATTGGTTAGCCTACCATGAAGTGCTTCCACCCCCAAACCTATAATAATACACTACAACCCAAGCCCATCCTCCTCTATCATCACACCTCATACAACTCAATGTATAACTAGGTTAGTAATGTTGGTGCCCATGCATATACCATTGGAGTCTCAATAAGCTATGCCACAAATCTTAATAGATTCCATGGAAATTGACCTCCATTAGAATCTGGAAATATCATGTTGGATATTAAGAACATCACCACTAGTTATCATGGTGTTAGTCTCCCCTTATTATACTCTATTAAGTATTATATCCCATTGTTATTTGTATCCACTATCTCCCACTCCTCCTCACATATCTCCATCAGTGCCTCATCCCTATCCAAGGTTGCATGAATAGAAATCCCTTCCACTGGTATCCATAAGATGCAATACAAATCCTCTAAGGTAACTATAATATCCCTTGTTGAGAGGTGAAAGGTCCCCCTATTTGGGTCCCATCACTCTACTAACATGGAAAGGTACCCCCAAATCGCATAGATAGGCTCAATCCATGCCACCTCCTTTAGGCTAACCTTATCCAATCACTCCTAGTCTACCTTCATCAACTTATCTCAAGCATTTAGAAACATGTTATCTAATTGGCATCATGATCATAGCATCCTCAACTACATACACCACATCACAGTCATTAGCTCACCATTTAAAAAAAATTGTCTCCCTTGGGGAAATTAAAAAAAATCTAAAAAATAACAAAAAAAAAGAAAAGAAAATCATAAAAAACATGCACACAATTCAACAAAATGTAACACAACCAAAAGAACCGAGATATTTACTAGCTCTAAACACCCTCCAACTATTCCTACCATACTCATTCCTACCATCTCTTCTATCATTTTCTTCTCTTCTCTCTCCTTCTTCTCTATCACTCTTCATAGTTGCCAAAATGAGCCCCATATCATCTATTTATAGATTGGCATTGGAAACTACCCAAATAGGTTTTCAACTACCCTAGGTGGTCACCAATGTGTAAGGAAACAACCCTGGGTGGTTTCCAATGTGTATGAAAACTGCCATGGGTGGTTCCCAATGTGCTAGACAACCGCTATGGGTGGTTGCCACTAATCTTTTCTTCTTCACCAAAATTTTCTCAAAATTTACAACTAACCCCCAAAATTCATCTTTTGAGCCTTCCCTTCTCCCTTGCTACAATTTTCATCCATATTTCATCAACTGGCTCATTTTTATCACTAATTTCTTGCCATCCACTTACCGTTTTAGGGGTTGACAAATACCCAAGAATTTTATCTCTAATTAGTTCAATAGGAAAAAATCCAATTTTCAAGTTATATGTGTCCAAGAATCTTTTCCCAAGGCTATCATTAACCCTCTCTCTATTAGGTAGAATAGTAGAACCAATATTTTCTTTTCTCTTTCAAAATTTCTATTCAAAACCTTGATTCCAAGACTCAAATTTCTAGTCAATTTGTCAAAGGAAAAGATACAAGGGCATTCATTCTTCCATAATTGGTGCAACTTACATTGTTCTTGAATCAAGATAATATTGTGTCACCCTCCTCAAGGTAAGGTCACTTTCATCACTTGTCAGTAATTCTTTCTCTTCGTCATCAATTCAATAATAAGTGTCATCATTTGTTGCACCATATTATTTTTCACACAATGTGGTACAAAAAAGGGTATCTATAGACACCTAAATAGTGTCACATTTACAATAGTCAATATGAATATTTAATAATGTGCAATTATTTTAGTTAATATATTACAAACCTTAGAAGTTGTTAATATTGGATATTCTAACCCCTTTGACTTATAGCTCCTTTGACCTACTTTAGCCCCTTCCTATGCCTAACCACGATCATCATGAGACCACTCTACTATTTTTAACTCTGGTTCATATTAACTCTGGTTAGCATTAATTTTTCCTCTTTCCTCCACTTTCCAAGTGTATTTAATGTATTTGGGTGAGGATTCCCTCCACCCATGCACTTTGATGAGAAATTCTAATTTAGTGGGTGAGAAATATTTCCACAAAAGGACATTAATATGACCATCATAATGCGTCATGGCATACCATAATGTGTCATGACATGTCATAATGTGTCATGGCATGTCATAATGTGTCATGGCATATCATAAGGCGTTATTGCATGTCATAAGCCCAATAGGGAAAGTTGCATATTTATCCACATCAAGTGGGAAATCTCTAAGATGCCCTCTTCTGCACCCATGCCACTTGTCACTCCTCTTTCGTCCTCTCCACTCTCCTCCACCCATGGGAGACTTTATAAATAGGTCTTCATTTTCATATTCATGTGTGCATAAATTTTATAATGAAACTCTGCTAAAATTTTATTCGATATTGTTGTGCCTTTGCTTGACAATGTAATTGTAGGTTTATAATTGGAGGAGTTCGAAGGCATCAACCATGGAGGATTTTTGGCTTGTTCACTAACATTTGTTTTACAACCACATCACCAACAAATATTCAATAGTGCATCAAATTTGCAACAAGGACTCTAAAATAAATCCCTCAAGACTCATATTCAAGATCAAAATCCTTTGCCAAATAATAGTCTCAACCACATAGGGTGGTTAACTAGAGTCTCAACTGCCTAGGGTAGTTTCCCAAAAGCACAACCACCCAGGGTAGTTCCCTAGAAGCACAACCACCATACATGATTGAACTTTAAGGATAGAAATAACTCCAATCAACACTAGATTACATAGAAAGGTAAATGAGATATCCTTTTTAGGTAGTATAAGCATTTTACATAGTTTTGTAACTTTTGGGTTTGTTTTGTAATTTTTAAGTCACTTTTTGTAATCTTCTTTCATGATTTGGGCCTCATATTGAAAGACCCTACATATGCTTTTGATTTTGTTATTGTAATATTGTGTGCAGGTATTGGATACACGTGGAAGCTTAGGATTTCAAGCCACACGTCTTCTAAACCCTCCCACAACCCGATGTGCACTCAAGGAGATAACTTGCCACACCATAGATTTCACTTGTAAAAGAAAACCCTCCATTTTGGGAGGTCAATTGTAACCAAAAGGGCCTATTTGTAAAAGATAAAGTTTATCAATTTCAAATCAATTGCAAATATTGTCTTTTTATTGTACTTTATCTACTTTCAATTGTTATGGTCTATTTCCTCTTTCACACATCAACATAACTTCTCAACACCTTATTACCCTCAAAGTAATGGATAAGCTAAGGCAACCAATAAATCTATTTATGTCATTCTCAAGAAAATGGTACAAGATAATTATATATTGGCACCTTCAACTCCCTTTGGTGCTTTGGGCTTATCAAACTAGCATTTACATGCCAATGGGAGTAATGTCATTCTCTTTAATCTATGGTGTCAAAGCCATCATGTATCTTGAGCTTGAGATCCCAACTTTATGTATATCTTTGCAAGAATTCATTGATGATGACATAACTCATCAAGCTAGGCTTGATTAACTCACCCTTCTTGATGAACATTGAATCAATGCTCTCGAGCACCTTCTCATTTACCAAGATTAGATCAAGCATGCCTATGATCATAAAATTCATCCACAAGAATTTCAAGTTGGTGATCTCATGCTTAAAAAGAATCAATAAAACTTGAATCTTCCACGTCACTTATGTGATAAGTTTGTTGCTAACTGGCTTAGTATGCTCATTGTCAAACAATCATTTGGTTCTAGGGCATATAAAATTGCAACTCTTGAGGGAGTTGAGGAACCTAATCCCATTAATATTTTTCATCTGTGCATGTTCAATGCGTAACTATTGTCACACTATAGCATGATTAATTTTTCAAAATTATATATATACAAAATCAAATAAGAAGGGGATTTTCCTCTATCAATATTCATTTTTATCCAACCATTCTCAAACTTCTTAATAGGAGAGAATAGTGAATATATCACCAGCACATAATACCACAATTACAAATAAGACACTAAAAGTTGTTATGGAATGGTTGGATGAAAATGAGGCACGCCCATCATCAAAAATTCCAAATCAAAAAAATAAAAATAAAACAAAAAAATCAAACACACACCACACTCTTGTCACTCCTATCATAACCACTTTTTATTTTCCAATGGACCACTTACCACCCATATCCTCATTGTTTTCATTTATTTTTTTTCCTCCTTCCTTTTTCTTTGTTCATTCCTCGCACATAACTCCTCATTGTATGATCACACTTTGAGCGCTACATACCATGGACCAGTGTGTTCCTCCCCCCTTCCTCTTTTTCCCTCTTTCTCCATTCTATCTTCTTTTTCTTATTTTTCCTTCTATATCATTTTCATGTCACCACCAACTCATTAACCTTTCATTTTTCAACTTTCATTTTTATCTTAGTGTTATTTTTATCATTGTTCAATTAAGTTTGACACCTATCATCATGAAATATTTTGGTTATGTTAATCAAGGGAGTCTTCATAGTCATAGTTGTCTAACCTCTTTATATGCACCTTTTCACCATATCCCATATGGCCACTATTCATTGTTCACCATGATTTATTTTTTCCTATCGTAGGTTTGGAGAATCTTTGGGTTCTTTCGATTGTTCAACCATACCTAGTGTCTCAATCAAATTTCATTGAAAGTCGTGTATCACTTGATTGCTACAGGCCTTCTTGGTTTCCTCATTTTTTCTTGTTGAGCTATATCTCATACACTTAATTTGTCAATCCAAGTTAGATTTAAAGAACAATAAACCCCATATATATTATTCCATAATTATTAATCATTTGACTTTTATTATATTTCCTTAGTCTCATTTGCAGGAAATGAAAATTACAAAAAGTAAAATTAAATGAAATAATGCTTAATTAGAAGGTGCAATTATGACTTAGACTAATTCTATGTGTATATGTGTGTATGTGTGGATCCACGTGCAATCTAACAATGCATTGACTATTTAGAATAATCTATAATCTTGTATTATGCAATTTAATTTAGATTCTATTTTCTAACTAAACCTAATCTATTTCAGGATAAAGAGAGTAAGGGACTGGTCGTTTAGATAGGGCCCTACCTCCTAGAGATTAGTGTAATTATCTTCTCCTTTCTACTTTATTTTACTTTAGCAACTAATATTTCATTATATTAATTTAATACTATTTAATTCATGTGCAGGAAAGTAAAGAGAAAGTTTACAAAAATAAATAAATCATGCGGAATCACAGGATTCTATTACCATATTTTTCAGAAAATATTGCATCTAATGCATCACTTTTATTGTAATATTCATATCCATTACAATGTATGATGAACTGTGCGGATAGACTTCTTCAAACATCAAACAACGAATCTCCTAATGTCAACTAATAGACCTTTTCAAAGGTCTTTACATGTAATTTATAATGTCACATTAAATATTTACAATAGAAGTATTCCATGTGTTCTATCATATCTCCATCTCTTTGATGATTCGAATACTATTTTACATAACGAAAATAATCTAAATTAATACAATCTACTAACTTTCTTGGATTTATTATGATTAGAATTGTCCAAGTGGCATAATTGCCAAGTATACATAATGAATATCCTAAATTTGAATAACTTGTTGACAAGATAGAACAATTATTTGTCCTATTCCCAGGGGAAAAGATAAATTAAGGTTTCTTTCAAATGTCGACAACTTAACAACTTAACGAAGTACATATTTAATGACACATTACAAATTATACAACAAGGACTAAATCATATACCAAATATTAAATGCAACTACATCAAACAATCATGTTGACTATGTAACCCATGTGGTACTACTATGCTATCATCATACGTGGAACTCTAGTGCATCAAACAGGTTTTACATGATCAAAATTTCTTGTAGACCCTTTCAGTAGGTGTTTTTCATAAAAAATTTGTAACACCTTTTCATAACTCGTTCTTCAACGCACTTGTCATGAGTTGGTTCATCTATAATCAGTCTATGTTTAGATTTAATACTACCTGCAAAATACCTACAACATCCATCTGTTGAAAACACAAATCTTTGCACAGTTTTACGTGAAATCACCATTATTTGTCACATAATATCTTATGGAGAAGATATATAAAAAATGATGTAAATATTGTAAACTACGCATAACATTTACCAAAATTACATCATAATCATCAGTTGTGCGTCTAAAAACCAGATAAAAACTTGCATAATATAAGCATAATTTATCACTCATCATTTCCCCCAAAATGGAGGGAATGCATATCCCTATGCATACAAGATTAATTCAACAATTATAATAGATAAAACATTGCAAATTATAATAGATAAAACACTGCAAATTATAACAGATAAAATACTGCAAATATATATATAATAAATACACAATTTTATGATAAAATATGATAAATTTTCTTTCAAAATTAGACTTGCTTAGATCGGATTCGAGCTGAAACTCGAGTTAGAACAATTTGAGCAGGATGATTCCTTTCACGCTTCACTTTTTGGACTTGTGCCTTAGCATTCTCAAGATCCTGTGGTGGTTCAACAGTCATGGTTTTTATGTACGCAACCTCCTTAGGTTCTTTTCCTATGTCTCCTAAGTCACAGAAATTATTTGTTATCTGATGGTGGCTACGACCCTACAGATTTGGTGATTTTGTTAATTACCTCGTTAACTTCAATGGGAATCTCGATTGGTTTCTAAGAAAATGTATGATGTTATTGGGATAGGAACTTAGATAGTGGGAGTGAGCTATCTTCATCAAGTATTTTAGTCAACTCGAATTGTTTACTATCTTCATCAAGTATTTTACCATCGTCTTCACCTTTTTCGCATCCGTAGAACTTTTGTTGGGTGAGCCACTAGAACTTGATGATTGAAAAACTGGATCAACCAATTTCACCATCCTTTTCATAGAAAGTTGCTTTAGGAGGTCAAACAGAAGAGTGAGAGCCCTTTTCACAAAGGTCACATGTTCCAAAAATTTATTCCTGAGTCTATCCAATTTGATGTGCAGTAGAGTCTATTGCGTTTGCATGTGGGCAAGGGTTTCAAAGGAAATATTCGAGGTAGGTAGGCTTGTATGTGGTTTGGATGTCTCCCATTTTTCTTGATTTTTAGGATTGAATTCCTTATACCTATTTTTCTTGTAGATGGAGAGGGTTTGGACGTTTTAGTGGACCTAGTATGGGTAGGTTTTATAGGCATAAGGGGCTCTTCTTCTAGACTCATAACTTAGAATTTTCTTCAGATGCAACATCCTCACCAGACTCAAACTCGCTTGGTTCTTAGAATTTTCTTTAGATGCAGTATCCTCACCAGACTCAAAATCGCTTGGTTCAAACTAGACTGATAGGTTTACTTCTTTAATAGTTTCCTCCCACACAGTTTTTGATTTAGATACCTCATGTAAAACAATAAATTTTATAATTTCGTGATGAGAAATCAAATGTAACTTAGGCTCATCACAAAAATATTTGGGTTAGACTCTAGTAATCATGGCTTTTAAGGATCTATACAAAAATTATGGCAGGTTTATAACATATTCCTCTCTCTTGGGGTATTTCAGATTCAACATCATCTTTAGGTGGTATCCACCACATATGGACAACCTCCCTTCCACCATGAAAAACTTCATCAGTATGGTGGCAACCTCCTACCACTTCAAGGGGAGCGAAGAGGTGGCTACACCCTTGATCCAACCTTCCTTGTCTCACACAACAATATACTTTTCCCCTAACCTATCGACCATCTAGTTTACTCCTTTGTAGGTAGACTTATAATACCTTTGGCCAATTTTGGGGAGATTCAAAACTTCAAAAATTAAACTAGGAGTGATTTCAATTTCTACCTCACCCACATGGGTGACCATGGTCATGGGGTTACAGTTCAAGATGAACTATTTTGCCACACTCAGGCCATGCCTGTAAAATAATGTGAGGGTGTCCCATCATATTGCCTCTTGGAATAATTTCTTAACAAAGTCACCCAAATTTTGGGTGTTAATAGAGTTTGGTTTGTTGTATTTTTGGAAGGTAGCTCTAAGCATGGTGATAGAGGTTACATAAGCATTTTATAAAAAGAACAAATCATTACATTTATTCCAAAAAATTTGATAGTCTTGTCACATTTTTTGTGAAATTTTAAAATTTTATAACAATATTACTTACAACCAATTTTGCGCCTTTTTTTTCGATTTTTTCATTGTACAACCTTTCTACCTTTTCATTTTTCAACTATAATTCATCATTTATCCAAATTTAAGTCTCCACTGGCTATAACTCTGCGTAGGGAGTCATTATTTCCTAGATATATTCATAGTTGGACTTTGTGGAAGAGTCGATCGACATACCGCATAACGATTTGCAAAGGAGGTTTTGATGAAATAGGGCTATTTACCATATTTTTTGTTATTTGATAGCCTAAAATAAACTAGTCATCAATCAAAATTTTGATTGATGGCTTATACACTCGATCCACACCACTTCTCCCTATTGAACCTTATGGATAAATATCGATGATTGATAATTTCACATGCAAGGTGGTCATCCTACCTTATAAAGGACCACATATTTCTATATTGATGAGCTATTATCCTACCACCTTTCCTAAATGCATGGTGGTAAACAAACCAATTTTATCATTGATATGTTGTTCATCGGGTGAAATATCATTAAAAATAAATAAATTAACATGGGTGTATAAAACTTTTGATTATTGATTTCCTTTGATTCATAATTAATAGAGATAGGTGGGTTTATTTTGTGGTCTACTTTGGTAGTCAGTTTTAAAATAATGGTTTAATTGATAACAAAAACCTATGATTCACCTTTGATATACTCGATTCACACTTTGAATTGCTATACCACCCATGTGTACTCTGATGTCAGCTTCTTTCTATGCACATTTCGACCCATTCGTTCACCTAGTTTTACATTGTGCATGAGGATAGGCTGGTTCATTCATAAAATTGTGGGTGATCAAGCTTTTTGAATATTCGTGTTTTACTATTTCTCCAAGCAATGAATCCAAGTACCCACGGTCTGCACAATTGGTAATACGCACAATGCTTTCGACCATAAGCCAACCATGAGCATCCACATCACCACTTCATGTTTCAGTTTATGCTCTTGGTAATATCCAAGTCATCTTCATGCAAGGGTTATATTTCTCATAGGTTTGCTATTCCATGACCTATGATCATATAAACCCACTATGCATGGCTTCCAAGGTTAAATCCATGGTTTGACTTTTGTGTTCTGGTTCACAAGGTAAAATGTTTGTGCGAATTCTAAATGAAGTAAAATATTTTGCTAAAATAAAAACAATAACAATCATCCTACAATGCCTTGCTTCCTTGTGACACACGATTTTATTCATGTGTACGTAAAAACCTATTGATTTGCTACCCTACGCTTTGAGAAATAAATGGTGATTGTTCGTTTCTATTGCACTCAAATTTCGAGGTCAGCCAACATCTTTCCCTTTTGTGCCATGTCTCACAAGGTCTAATTATCACATGATAGCTTTCACGATAAAAATTTGAATATCCACACAAATTTCCTTCTTCATGCCAAGGCCCAGTAAGAGATAATGATATTTCCCTGTAGTGTATTGTTGTCATGACACGTGTCTTAAGTCATGTGCAAATATGCTAGCCAACACTTAGAAAAGTTTTCATGAAACCTTACCTATGGAAACACACTACTAAAATATCTATAGAAAACATCTACAAAAATATAATACAAAAAAAATTACAAAAAAAACTACGAAAAACAACTACAGAAAACAACTATGGAAAACAACTATGAAAAACAACTTTGGAAAAAAAACTATGGAAAACAACTACCAAAAACAACTATGGGATCATAGGAATACTTTACCTGATTTCTTCCCATTCTCTTTTTTTCTTTTCTCCCCCAAACTATATCATGAAATTTATTGCAAAAATCCTTTACTTCTCCCCCCAAACTGTATTTTTGGCTATATAGCCAAAATAGGATAAGGAGAGAAAATTTATAAAATTTTATATTATATAAAATCTTAGTATATATATAATAATTTTAATATCATTTTATTTATTTATTTAAGAATATGGGGGTGCTTATTTGTATACAAATTATTTGTTCACACCAAGCCATTAAATAAGCTTGTAGGATAATAAATCTTCTTAGAATGGAATTGTTTGTTCCCAATAGCAAAGATGTTATGCAAAAATATTAATGTCTTCCTTGACCTTTTAATAAAATATTCCATGGTCAAATAACAAATCTTTCTAATGCCCTAGAGAGGTCAGTTTCTTGTTCTACTTCCTTTAGCCTCATTGAGGAGTTCTATGTGAGAGAAAGATAATAATAAATTTAAATCAATATCAATCATCAATACTTTGGTTTGCAAAAATCGATCTCATCAATGGTTGGACACACTCAAAAATTAAAATCCATTTTGGAAGAGGAAAAATAAGATATTCATTCCGGTATCATCTTTGCTTTGTTATTTCATAGTCCATGCATGTATTTGCTTAATATTTAGGGGTGCAAATATTTGGGGAATAGGATTCCCAACCACTCTATCAAATTCCTAATGGGAATTGTTACCCTATACTTACTACTTTATCCCCTTTAAGGATTTGGGGATTCAAGTCCTGATGGGAATTGTCACCCTATCCTTACTACCTTTTCTTCTATTTAGGGAAGATATTAGAACTTTGGGGATTCGAGCTACATATCCATCTAGATGGAAGTGTAGTTCTATCCTTACTATTTTTTTTTTCCTTTTTTTTTGTGGGCTATAAGAAATAAGGTCTTTTACTACCTTGCTTTTATTAATTACTGATACCATCATGACTATATATTCTCCTTTATGTAAGGTAAGAGCATGCTTTCACACACTTAATCTAAATTCTTTATTAAAACCTAATATTGTGACTAAAAAATGATGAATAATAAGATGAAAGCATTGTATACTAGAACTCTATTATGAAATAAAGAAAGCATATTTAAAGAACATAGAGTGATCTAGTTTATTTTCAAGAAATATTATTGTTCCATGATAATCTCCTTTCATTGGCCAAGTAGTGTAAAGATTTTTTCCATCCATCTTATTTATTGGTACCTACATATCCAAACAAGAGGACTGATTAGACTACACTCTTTTTAATGATTGCACTTATTTACTAAATATATTAGATTATAGAGCAACAATTTTATTTAGTAGATAATATTTTTGTTTCTTAGGATAGAAAAGAGAAGTTTTTATTTAATAGTAGTTGATTGCATTTCAAAAATGCACTGCAAATCAACCTATTGCTTAAGATGGTTTATAAATTCTTCTTTAGATAATGGCTTCCTATAGAGCTTAGTCCTATGTCCATTGACTAATAGTCTTCTTGTTGAATCATCAATAGGCTTAAGTTCAACCGTACTATTTCCAAAAATCTCTTCAATATCATAGGGTCCAAGCCATCTTGTCCTTAGCTTACCTTGGAAATATTGGTAGCATGAGTCAAATAGCAAGGCCCAATCTCTTGGTTGAAATGTTCATGGTACAATATATTTATCATGTCATTTCTTTTTTTGTAGTTGATTTAATTCAGTTTTGTGTAATACCTCTAATATTATTTCATCTAGAATTTTTAATAGAGGGAAACATACATGATACCTACATATATGTGCCCTTGGAAATTTTGGCTAGATCAAAATAACTTTTCTTGTCCATGTGGCTTGAAATGAATTTACTTGTAAAATTCCTAAAACATTGAAAATGATAGTTGGGTTTGAAATGAGTAATAATGAAGTGCATAGGTAAGTCTAAAGTGATCTAATACCCTTCAAGAAACTATCCCTATGATATCCCCATAAAACTCAACAAAACATTATGTATAAAACCATTTTTTCAATAAAATATTGACACTTTTATTTATTTTTTGATTGGTTGAAAAGGGGGTTTTGAAACCCAAATATTTTAGAAAGCTAGAAATAATATGAGATAGGGAGACGATATTCATATGGAGATGATATTTGCAAATATACAAATGACAAAGGGCTATGATCCCAAAAGGATCATCTCCAAAACATTAAAAAATGAACCAAAGGTGCATCTTGCTTCACAATAGCACAATAGACAAAAAACTCATCTAGTGGGAGCCTAGGAACAACAACTGCAAACACAGAAACCTACCCTAGGGTCCGGGAAAGCGAATGCAAAAAGTACAAAATTTAAACAAAGAATCTCACTCAAGAGGATCCTGAGAGACAGAATTCAAACGGTTAATCCCATCCAGCAGGGACAAAACTAGAAAATTGCTTCTTTCTCAGAAGGAACAGGAAGGCCTAAAAACCACTTTAAAATGAAACAATCAAACTAGCAGGAGCCTAGGAAGAACAACAAAAAATGTAAAATACTTCCTAGGAAGGGCTCGAAACAGCAAAAACAAGTAGCACAAAATTTAAATGAAGAATTTTACCCAAGAGAAGCCTGGGAAAACCAGGATTTAAATACTAAATTCCACCCAGCAGGAATGAATCTAGAACACTGTTTCTTACCCTGGAGAAATAGGAAGGCTGGAAAACTGCTTTAAAGCCACAAAACATTGGCAATCTAGAAAATAAAATAGCAACAAGGTGAGGTCTCTTCAAGCTATGAGATCTCTCTACAACGGAGATGAAGATCACAGTTGGAATGCGAGAAAACCCATAGAAGTCAAACCACTATGGCACCTCATGGTTGGAAGGGATCATATCACTCGAAGACTATCATCAAGAGACCGCCACTTTTAGTAAGCATGCACACATAGGGCCTCTCTCCCAAAGACAAAAAAAAACTACAAAGAGACAATCCGTCAGATAGTCAACCGTGCAAGAACACCAACTAGTCCCACCAATTGTCCATCCAATAAGAGATCCATAAACACCTTCACCTATAGTTGCTCAAGAAACCTAGGTCTCATTACCAGAGGCTAAAAATAAGTAGTAGGGAAAGGAACCATAGAAACCCCAAGGATAGACAAAAATGATCTTCTAAAGTTGGACCCAGAAACAAACACAAGGGCGACTTAGCTATGGACGATAAAAACATGGCCCTCCAGAAGACCAAGAAAAATACAATGAGAAAACCTCGAACCTACTTCTAAATACTAGAAGATACCGAACCCGCATCTGAAGGCCCACACCAACAATATTGAGACTTTTATGATTCTTGATAATGTGATGTATTTCCATATGATATGATTTTTACTTCCTTATTTTATAGTATCATTTATGCATGATATAAATTTTTAGGTTTAGAAAACACACTTATAAGGCTCCTAAGACAAACAAAAAGATATCACATAACACCCCTCTAAGAACTATTATGACATATCACCTAAAACTATGCACAATCATACCAAGTAATTGTGTAACATCCCCCTTGAAATGAAAATGTGATGTGTCATCTAAAACCTTGCTCTAATCATGTAAGAGAAACCTCAAAATCAAGCATAAATGACATCACTAATAAAAACTTATCAATATTTTGTATCTTGTCAAAACTACCTCCCTATAGTATTTGACATACACAATATCACCATCAAGCATACATGCCACTATAATCGATGTACCACATATAGTATCCAATAAGTGTGAGGTATCAAACAAACACACTCATCACTCAAATAAGATGAACCAAGAGAAAACAATTTATACCATGCACTAACACAAATATTTATCCCTCAGCCCTAAAATAAACCACCAAATAAACACATATGGATATGATGTGTCAATAATCATGTGTACCTACTGCTATGAGGTGGCCCAAGGGAAGTCAACTTATTTCATGCATGGATGCAAATATTTATCCTCAATGCCTAAAATAAATTGCTAGATAGGCACAAATGAACATGATGTGTCAACGAACATGTTCACCCACTATTATGGGGTGGCCTAGGAGAAGCCAACTTATGCCACACACAAAAGAAAATATATGTTCCTAAGGCCAAATCACATCATGTCATTGATGATGAGCACATTGTGTCAAAAAGGTATGCTCCCCATGATAGATATGTATTACAACACACCCACGACAAAGAGATACTATGAAAGAGCAAACCCCCATACCCCTATTGCAACAATCCAAGCTCACACACTGTAAAATTCGACAAGACACGAAGAAATATGTCATCGACCTGGTGAACGGTGATGTGACAACAAGCATACTTGCCACTAATATGAGAAATGAATTTAAAGTGATAGATTAATTGATCAAATATTTTAAATATTTTTTATTTTATGAAAAATAAAAATGTTGTTTTGGTGTTTTGACCATATACCATATGGAAGATAGCATGGGTTTAACTAAGATAGTTATTTTATGACACTTAATGTATTGTACTAACACAAAATAATAGGAAAGTGACACCATGATGAAAGTGAGCAAACAAAGTCAAAACAATCAATACAAGTAAAATGTATGAAAAACACTAGGCAACTAGCAAAATAGAATGTAAACCATATAAAAATAATAAAGCAAAATAAAAAATTGATGAAAGCAAGAAGAAAGTAGATAAAAAAAAATGGCTAGTTAGGATTGTCGCTTAAAGTGGTAATCATGGTGAGGAGAGTAAAAAACATCACAAAATACATCAAGATGTGCCAAAATTAAAGAATATATATAGGACTAAAACTTATAAACAAATAGTTAAAACAAAGAACAAGGTACCAAAGTCAACAAGCAAATGCAAAAAAATACAAAGACTATACAAACTATTAAAAAGAGGCTATGCATAAAAGCATTTGATATGCATGGAATATGTGGGTTCCCCCAACTCAAATTTATCCATTATTTACAATTTTATTCCCTGAAACCCAAACAACTCTTTGAAAGTATATGGACCAAACCATTTCTATATAAACTTACCCTTGCATTTTTTAAGCACATTATTGAGCTTTAGGATGAGGTCCTCAGCTTTAAAATCACGATGGTAAACTTTCTTATTATATTGCTTAGCAACACATTTCTTGTAGGCTCTATTATACTCAAAAGCACATAGGTGCCTCTAATCAAGAGTAGTAAGTTTGATAAGATGAGTTTCCCTATACTCTTGACAATACTCATCATGACTCAACAAATTCTTCAAAGAAACACACAAAAAAGGTAATTCAATTTCAAGCAGCAAAACAACTTCAATACTATAGACCAAATAAAAAGTTACCCCTATGGATGTTTGAATATTGGTATGGTACACCCACAAAGCAAGATGTAACTTTAAGTGTCAATCTTTCCCTTAACTAACTTCTTTAAAATATTTACTAAAATTTTATTGCTAGACTCAACTTGACCATTCCCTTATGGATAATAAGGTGTTGAAAAATGATGTCATATCCTTGATTGGGAAGTCAATTTATGCATTTTTTTTATTTTAAAAATGGGTGTCACTGTCTAAAATTAGATTAAAAGGGATGCCAAAGTGGCATTCAATCTGATTAAATATAAATTTGGAGATAATGAAGTTTGTCTAATTTGTAAGTAATATAGCTTCCACCTATTTTATAAATTAATCTATGGTTGTAATAATGAACTTGTGCCTATCCAAGGGCATGCGAACAAAGGGCCTACAAGGTCAAGATCTCAAATGGAAAAATTCCAAGGAGACTCAATTGGATGAAGACCCAAAGCAAGGGCATGAACTTCATCTTTATGGTACTAACACTTATTATATGATTTTACATAGTTATTGGCATCAATTTCCATTATGGGTAAAAAATATCCCATTCTTATTAATTTACAACTTATGTAATAACCACTAAAGTGTACCCTATAGTCACCACTATGGACATCAAAGAGGGGTTTCGACACTTTAACCTCAATAAGGTATCATAGGGGAATACCATCAGGGTTACAATAATACAATACCTTATCGAGAATAATATATTGAAATGTTCTCTTATGCATGCAAACCTTTTGCTTAACATTAATTGTAGGTGGATATGTTTGATTGTCAAAGAAGCATAAAATATCACCATACCAATGATCATCATTAGGGATTTGGCAATAGTATTAACCTTGATTAGATGCACATCCAATAGGCCTTTAATAACAAATATCATTGTTTCATTATGGACTTTTCCCACAAAAATTTTTGTAGTAATATTTTTATGTGGTATTAATTTACTAGATGAAGTGACTAGAGAGTCATCCTCAACACTTTTACCTCTTGGAAAATGCCTAATGGAGGACTTAAATGCATTGATTAAATTAATAACCATTTGATTGTGAGGGATCAAATGGGGAGTTTTGACAACATACTCACTAGAGATATGATGGACCATAATTTAGGAGTCTCCTAACACTTTTATGTGTTTATAATTCATGCATTGGGTGGTTAGGAGCCCTAATATTAAAGCCCGTATTTTGAAATATTGTTAGTAATGCCCAAAAAATTAGACAAAAATTTATGAGAACATCTAGACTAGTTGGATACTTGATAAAAATACCAGCTAATCCTACAAATTCAAATTTTGCTCCATCAAAGTGAAGGATCCAAGTGTAAGGATGAAGGTATCCTTTAGATTCTTGATAAATAGGTGTATCAAACTTATTTTTAGCATTGGGTTCATTATGGCTTGTGGAAATATCATGAGACTCTAAAAGAGCCTCTTCCTACTCAGTAAGATCATAAGTAACAAAATTTTAAATTAGGCTGGAGGCAATGGAGGAAGGGAATATAAGAGTCATTAGGAGCACAAGAAATGACCAGTATGTCCTCATCATGCAATACCTCCTTTAAGGGTTGTTATGTTGGATCAAGAGCAATTTCTACCTAATCAACAATCACCTAAAATTTTGCAACTTTTGTGTTATGATACATAGATCAAGCTCTTATATTAGAGTAATTCATTTTGCATGTCAAATGGCACTAGGGATGTAAGGTTTTTACAAGTGTCTCAAAGGATCAATTTAAATGACCATGTAAGTTGTCTAATACAACATGTACACTCATAATTTCTCACATGCAAAGTAGATGAACAGGAAATATTTCTCCATAGGAGTGCACCAAATTTCTACTAGAAGCATTGTTTGACTAATATAATAAATGGCATACTCCTTATTACTATCATCCTATTGGGTAAGGATCACTCCCAAGGAAACTTGAGTAGCTAATGTCTATAGAACAAATGACTTGTCTAGGTTAGATGGGCAAAGAGTTGGGAGTTGTAAAAGAAAATTATTGAATTCTAGGAGGACCTTGTTACAACTTTCATCATATTTGAATTCAACATATTTCTTAAGTAAGTGATTCATCACATAACCTTTGAAAGCTAACTGAGGGATAAACTGCCTCATGGATCCAATATTCCCCAAGAAGGATGTTATGGTACCTAGGGATAGGAATATGGGGATATGATATATTATTATATAAGGGTATTATGGATAGTTAGCATGGGCCACACATAACCCAAGGTTGATTATATTATGTTATAATAATGAGTGGGATAAGGGTTTAAGAGTTGGCTCCCCAAAGTAACATTAGAAGATGGGTATATAAAGAAGGGATATTGTCATTGTAATCATCATAAATCATATCAAGTATTCTCTTGTAATAGTCTTGGCTCGTGGAGTAGATCTCATTTTAGGAGATATTATGGTGTGGTTCCTTCCTTAACAAATAATATTGGTGTTGCCCTACGTGAAGGGTATTGTCACATATTCTCTTGTATAGATTAATTACTATGGTTGATATAATTAATATTTAGTATATCATGGATGCTTTTATATTTATGATAAGCAAATGTTAATAACAAGTGGTATCAGAGCAATGATTCTGGAACAGTAGGAATTGTTTCATGGATTATAAATGTTTGATCATTTTTTCTAGAAAACATTTCATTTTTTTAAGAGCCATATATTTATGTAAAGTTGTTTGATTTACATAATTTTTATACTATTTTTTTCAACATTTGAAGAGCTTCAAATAAAGTATTCAAATGAAGGATTCTAAGCAGTCTTAAAGGAGATACGACCATATGAAGTCAATTGTCTAGAATAGGGCATTGATGCTTCTTCAAATCATATTTTTTAAGGAAAATAAAATTTGATATATCTTTCAATTGAGGTAAGTAAATCATTTGTTGTTGTGTTTGAAAGATATTTTTCGGAATTTTACCTTCAAATTAGTAGGAGATGTATATTTTTATGAAACCCTAGTTTGCATTGTCTTTTTGTTGGAGCATGAACTTATGAAGCTACAAAAGTTTGTTGGATAAGATGGCATTGATGTTAGAGAACGGTAGAAGCATTCCAAATCCTTGTATTCTACTATTGTTGGAACATTAAGCTTATTTATTATTTTGTAGAAGAATCTCACTCTTGAATTTGTAGTTTTCTTATAGCTCATAATTATGAACTGGACTAGGAAGAAATAGAACAAGTATTCTTGATTTAATGGAACCCATATAAAAAGATAGCTAGGTTTCAAGATGAACAAAAGGAACTAAAAGAAACATTGATTTTTTCTAAGAAATTAGTAGAGAGAAAAGACAAGGATGATGATGTGCAGGCTAAGGAAACCATAAGTTTGGTGTCAAATAAGCCAAACAATGATCAAAAGGATTTGTTTAAACTAAATACTTTATTCGTAAGTTCATGGTTGCATTCAAAGGAAAAAGGTTATTATTTCTATAAATCCTATCAATACGTTTAATTTCATTAATATTGTTTTGGCTAAAAGATTACAATAAAAAGTAAAGACATACAAATTAAGTATGTGAATGTTCATACTTTTTAATATTTGAAGATCACCGTGGATAAGTATTGTAGACACCAAAATCTAGCCACTTGTCATCCATCCATGGTTTCCCGTTACATTTACCCATTATATGTATATATATATATATATATATATATTTAAATAATAATATTTTATGCATTTTATTTATATATTTAAAAAATATATGTATATTTTTATGAATTAATCCCAACCATCCATCATGATTTTATCCCATCCTTTCACCCGCCTTAATCCATGCCACCTACCTAGATTTAATCTCCACCCTTCGTCATGTTTTAATATTGACCACACAAATTGTGTCGTTGAAACCCTAATGTGCCCTAGGAGAGACTATAAAGAGGAGTCATTTTGACGACCCAACCCCTAAATTTTTTGATTTCAGAGTTTCCTAAGTTTCCTAAGTTTTTTAAGTCTTTGGCTCTAAGAAGTTTGCTAAGTTTTCCCTAAGTCTTGAGTTCTCTGAGAACTTGTGCCCTAAGTTCTCAAGCTCTAAATCCCCTTCTCCACTTTTCTTCTTCCATCACTTGTCATCGCCTTCGGCATCCATCGCCACCCGCCTCGCATGAACCAGATCTGCTTCTGCAGATTCTATTTCATTTCCTCGAGCACATCTGGGTGTCTCTTGTCGTTACCAAGCACCTTTGGGCACCTTCTGCCATCGTCGAGCACCTTTGGGTGCCTTCCTTCCATCATCGAGAGCATCCTACCATCACTTAGCATCCACGAGCATTCACAGCCCTAGTTTTGCAATCTAACAATCCCTCAGGTGTCGCTAGGGAATTTACGCATCAAATCCTGCAACAATGACGAAGAACAAATATCAGCAAATTAGTGTGATAAGGTAATTTATTTATTGCAAGTGATGTTTATTCTATATATCTATTTATAGCTTCATTTTTGCAACTAGGGGTAGTAATTTTCTTATTGAGGGCCTCACATAGTGGAGCCCTAGCAGATATGATTGACTTTCTGTTGTTGTTTGTTGTTTGTTGTTTGTTGTTTATAGGTTTAGAGATCAAGTTTATTAGAAGTTGTTGAAGCATTTGAGTGGTTCGACCTATGGATATTTGAAGCCCACTCACCTTACTTTTGATATAAATTCAAGCGTGAAGACACCACCCTTATTTGTTAGCTAGGGTTTCGGAGAACCCTGGCATATTGAAATCATTGTATTGGATAATAAAGCATTGTAAATCCCTATTTGGGGTACACTTGGTTGTAATATCAGGTCTCCACCTCCACCAGGTAATAAGAATAAAATTTTATTTAAGTGCAATCATCTGTATCTATTTTGCTTTGTTCATTCATTTATTTAAGTATATTGTTTGGTGTTGTTCAATTTTGCATCTACAAATGGTGATCACGGTGGGACCCACAATGGGTTCTTTATGCTAATTATCTTGTCACTAATGCACTGCTTCTGTCTTGCAGGTTTTTTAGAAAAATAGATCTCACAAATTTTGCAAAACCAGTTGATGAGGATTTGCAGAAGTTGCAAAAGGTGTGCAGATGCCCCGCAACGCTCGTGGGACATTCAAGAAGCGCCCAGGTGCATTTCACAAATAAGAGGAACAATACGTAGTCTTATCTATAAGTCTACTATAAAATCCTAGCTTCTCTATTTTATGTATTTTCAATTTTTTTTTTCAGATTTACGGCTAAAAAGAACATCATCAACAATCTAGTAAAAGCGAACATTTTAATCTGCATTTTTAGACATTAAAATAATTCTTTGCATTCATTTTTGCATCCACATTCAATCATAAATCACACATTTCCATCTAAGGGTTTTATTGTTTTCTACTGTGCTGCAATTGGATCTCTATTTTCATGTGAATGATTATTTGCATAAAATAGTTTGCATTCTAGGGTTAGGGATTTCTCCTTTTGCTGGTCTAAGTAGGAATAACATTAGAATAATTGAAAGTATCCCCGCATTTGGTGATTCAATGTGGAAGAGTAGATGAACCATCCTTTGTTTAAGAGTGGTCTTAAGCAGTGTACTCTACTTCTTTTGGGAAAATTAATATTTTTTGTGTTGGCTTCTAATTTAGACTAGTGAAATCAGTCATTCCTGACATTGTGTATACACCTTAATAGCCTAAAAACTTTTAAAAGGAATCACACACACAACACATTTCATTATTAAACAGTAATGGTTGGATTTCATCACCAACTATTGCTTGAGATTTGGTGACAGTGGGTTTCATCTCCATCCACCAATCTTTGTCCCTAGACACCGTAGGTTACCCCCGAGCAAACTTGCTAGATTTCATCACCAGTAAGAATATCGATGTCCATCCTAGCCATAGTGTTCACCCATTTTAATTCAGATTAGTGCATTGAAACACACAAAACCAAAAAATATATATATATTAACACGATATAATTAAATAATTGGGTAAGACACATTTTTGTTGCATAAACATAGGATTGGATTGCATATTTGATTTTATGAATTTTTCATTTCGTATTTCATTTTCAGCACATTTTATATTTGATTCATTAGTTTATGGTATTAACAAGAAATCAAGCTAAAATAATGAATCAAATATCCACCAACCAAACCACTTTAGCAATGGAGTGTTCATCATCACCTTCCACCACCACTTCCATGATCAATCCCCCTAGTGTGATACAAGCAAGTCATTTAGATTTGTTTGCAGGTCCCTTACACACTATGTCATCCACATAATTTCATATGGTCAATGCCCTAAATAGAATTAGCATCACCAACCATTGACCATCACATTACTCACATAGACATGGCACAAGTGGAAGCTCTTATGAAATCCACTAACTATGTCTTAGAGTCAGTCCCCAACTCACCTAGACATTATCCTTCTTTACAACAAGAACATGTATCCTCCCAACCTTCAAGCTTTACCCAAGTGTATAATAACCCTCTTTTTTAGGTATTTATTGCACCTTCCCAACATTTGTCTATACCCCGATCATCATGTGTCCAAAGTACATCCATTCCATCCTCATATATCTTAGTTTTTGGTAACCCCTTGTATGAAGAACATGTTAATACTGCTTCACAAGTGCCCACATACATACCATCTAGTGTCTCCTATTAAGTTACAATTCCTATTACAACTTACCCCCCACCTACCTCATCAATCCCATCCACATCTATTCCATCAACCACTAATTTGGAAATACATGAGATATGGTAAAATCTCAACAAATTGCTTAAGAAGCGGTAGAATGCTCAACAGAAAGTTCAAGTGAACCCTAAGCCTCAACCTATTTTTGTTAGCCAAAGTCCATCTTGGGTACCACAATCTTCTATGGTTTTCATTCCAACATCACCGCCAACCCATACCCATCCTATTCCCATTGGTCAAACTATCCAAAGCCCTCATACATCATCTCCATATCTTCATTCACCATAATTCTTTCATAAACCACATCATCATCAACATCAATGTACTCCACCAAGTCATCATCACCTCATCACACCTCAACATATTTCCACCTCACTGTCACAATATCATCAAGTGATTCAGGATTTCCACATTCCTAGGGAGGACCTTTGAATCCAGGCTATGCAGCAACAGATTGATAGTTTGATGCAACATAATCCTGGTATGATAAACCAGAAGCCTACCTTATACCAACTAATCAATCAACCAATTCACCCTTCGGTACCATCATCACCATATCTGGAAGATTTTACAATACCGAAGTTTGATAAATTTAAAGGGACAAAGAACCCTAAAGAGCACGTGAGTTCATTTGTTCATTCTTGTTTTAGAATTCAAAGTAATGACGCTCTAATACTTAGGACCTTCCCTCAAAAATTAGGGGGAGATGTTGTAGAATGGTATAACCATTTGCCCAACCATAGTATTTATACTTTTGAGCAATTGGTTGACCAATTTCTTATAAGATTCTCCCTCAGTATAAGAAAAAAAGTCTCATTATTTGATATCTATGATCTTAAAAAATAGAATGATGAGTTTTTTTATGACTTTGGCAACTTTTGGAGGGTCGTTATCACAAAATTGCCATTTGTATTACCAATGAAAGAGCTGACCCAATTGTTCTCTAAGAGTCTTAAAACCCATCTCTTGGTTATTATAATTACAACAAAATAGATCATTTGATGGAGCTCTTGCCCAGGCTAGCATAATTAAGGAGATAAGAATCCAAGAAGGAGTTATTAAGCCTAAGAAGAAATAATTGCAAAATAAGGGCCCGTATAGACGAAATTATTCTAGCCAATCAAAATTCAATCAGGCTAATCCGACCTATTCCAATCAAGTAAATCAAGTGGTCATGAGCCAACCAATAATGGTTCAACAAAAACCCATGCAACAACAATCACAACAAATTGAATATCATGCGGTTCCCTCAACTACTCAATCAAGTCAAAACACAATGCTAGATGTGGACAACCGACCATGTCGACAATCTATTTGATAACCCCATCAATATACCCCATTGGCTAAATATTATGCCTCCATTTTTCGCAAGTTATATGACACAAATCAACTTCCATTGCCTAAGGTCAGATTTGATGATCTTGCTAAACATGGTAAACACTATAGGGAGCATTTATTTTGTCCTTATCATAGATATAATGGGCATGACATTAATAAATGTCATCAATTCAAAGATAGAATACAAGACCTTAAGTTAGGAGCTATCAAACTTGATAGTCCTCTAGCTCAACAAAATCAAATTCTTGGAATTTTTTAAACACCACTTCCTCATCATAAGGAAGCACAATCAACAACAGGAGGGTCAAACACCAAGATTCCTCCTAATCAGGTTAATCATGTTCAACAATACTAAGGTTTTGTGGGTGTTATTGATGTAGTAACTCGAGGTCAACAACAACGCTCCAATCAACAAAATGCTCAACAACAGTCTAGTCATTCATCCATAACTCCACAGGCAAGTGTGTCTCAACCTGCCACATCATCATATCCCATCCAATTTTCAACTAATCCCTCTCAGCCAATCCATATTCCATCTCATTCATCTCAACCCATTCATCATTCCAATTGTACATCTAGGCCAATCATCTCATTAAGAAGTTGGTTAACCACAAGCTTAAAAATGGCTTCAGCCAAATTATCTATATACAAGCTAATCCAATAATATCCCCCACATCATGAAGCATTAATGGATATTCTAAAATCCATTGAGCTTCAATTTCAAGATGCTAATGCTTTTAACAATTTTGTGGGGAATATTCAAACATGTATGGAATCATCCATTACTTTTTATGATTTTGAGATCAAACCAATTTCATCGAAATTAGTTGACCCTCCATTACATATCATGGCTCAAATTAATAGGAATCCTTTCAAAAGTATTTTAATTGATACTGAATCCTCCATAAACATCATCACAACATACGCCCTTCAACATCTCAAGCTTCCACTAGATCACATCACCAAATCCTCATTCACCCTGAAAGCATTTAACGAAGCTCTATGTTCCACAGTTAGAACTGTTGTTTTACCCATAGAAGTGGGGGTCAAAACATTGCATACTATGTTCCACATATTAGAAGGTTCCATGGCATATAATGTACTCATTGGATGACCTTGAATGAGGGAAATGATATGTGTCCCATCCATATTACATCAATGATTGAAATACATACATGAGGGACAAGTACATTGTATACCAGTAGATATTGAACCATTTAAGTATTGCAATTTTATCTCAAACCCCTATGAGTCCATGCTTCCTTCCACTCATCTATTCCTCACTTCATCAACCAATTCATCATCTATATCGTCCACATCATCATCTAAAGTCCCTATTCCTAAGGAGCTTCCCATCATCAATTCTCATCAATCATCCACTGCCATACCTTCATTTTCATCACCATTGACTACATGCACATGTGGTCAAACCCAATCAACATTAGCCACATCATCAACATCATCACATTCCATAATCACTCCTTCCAAATCATCATCACCCACTCAACCAAATCCATCTCCATCCACATCATCCAATATCTCACAAGTCAAAATGACGGATTGTGAGATACCATCAGCCAACCATGAGTCAATTCTATCCACATCCAATCCATCCACATCGTCCCAAGTCGAGGTCCACCTCACTAATCCTAGTATTGGTGAATATGTGGTCCAAAACATCATAGTCACACCGCTTAGCATTCAAAGTACTAAGGACTACGGTCGCCCACGTGACCCACCTTTATTTATAGGAGCGGTATATAACATGGGTTCAGTGCCTAATAGCATTAATTTTTTGTATGGGGGACTTGATTCATCGTCCAATCTAGTTTCCCTATATGAATTTTCCAAATCACCTACATTGGCCAATATACAAAATATGTCGGGTTTTCCATCCCAGTATTTTCACATTGTTAATTGGCAAGGACATGGCCTAGGACAACATGAATAGGGAGCGCATGAGATTATCGATGTTTCATATTGAGAAACACATGACCGTTTAGGTTTAGGTTATCGTCCACTTTCATCCATCTCTTTTCTTGAACAATATTTTCAAAGCTTAAATCTAAATTCATGAGAAGATATCCATCTCATAAATGACTTCAAAGATGAGATCTACGAAGAATTTGACCTCATGTCAATTATCTCTGACGAATCTAAAGAGGAATCAGACCCCATCATTCCACACACTTAACATGATGAGTTTTACCTCAGAACATTCCCCATCCATCAACCCATCTTTTGCTTGCTTCTTCCATAAGAGCGGGCAGACCCAACTGGTGAACCACCACCTCCATCTCATTAATCCATCTCATTGGCCATTTTGTATGTAATATATGTACATAAAAACAAATTTCAAAATTTTTAAAACATAAACAAACAAAAACATTTTGCATGTACATTGCATTTACTTGTGTTGCTTGCTACTGTCTAGGTTTAACAGAGTCCTAGCATTGATTCTAGCTAAAAGGATCTATTCCATTTACCTTTGCCACCCATCCATTTTTCCTTTAAGTCAACATGAATCCTGTTGACTTACTCGCCCCCCTCCATAATCCATACGATTTGACAAAGCCAATTCCTATTGACATAAATCTTATTAATATGGACCATATTTCCTCACCACCTTCCTTTTTTGAGTTTGTCTTATCTGAGGAATTGTTAAGGGCTTTAGCCAACTACATTCCTCCATCACCCCCACCTTCACCTTCACCTTCACATGCACCTTCAGGTCCTGAGCTTTTCCAAGCAAACATAGATGAGGATAAGTTAGAAGAGTTTGATGACCTCATAGATGACATTCATCTAATACCAAATCCCCATCAACTTGAGGAAGTTTCTCACATGTCTATTGAAGATACCATCGATGTGAACCTTAGTTTAGATATAGACAATCCCCAGATTTTTAAGCTTAGCAAAAGCTTATCCAAAGAAGAACAAGAGAAATTAATCACTCTCCTCAAGAGGAAGAAGAGAATTTTTGCATGTGACTATAAAGACATGCCTAGTCTTGAATCTAATTTGGTTGTCCACAATATCACCTTAAACTTTGATGCTAAGTTGGTCAAACAAAAACTTAGAAGGATGCATCCTACTATTGCCCTCTTGGTCAAAGAAGAGATTAAAAAACTATTAGATGTGGGTTTCATTATCCCTATTGACTATCTTGAATGGCTCTCATACATGGTACCCATTCGCAAGCCTAATGGGGTGATAGGTGTTTGCACTAATTTTCGAGATCTTAACAAAGTGTGTCATAAGGATGATTTTCCTTTTCCAAACATTGATACTCTTTTCGATACTTGCGTTGGCCATGAAATACTTTCTCTCATTGATGAATTTTTAGGATACAACCAAATTCAAATAAATCTTGATGACCAACACAAAAGAACATTCACTACACCTTAGGGGACTTTTTGTTACAAGGTGATGCCCTTTGGTCTTAAAAACGCAGGTGCCACTTATCAACGTGCCATGACATACATCTTCCATGATTATATGTATAATATCATTGAATATTATGTGGATGATCTCTTGGCAAAATCCAAAACTCGATAAGAGCACATTATTGTATTAGATAAAGTTTTTGATCAACTTCTAGAGCATAATGTAAGGTTGAAATCCAAGAAATGTATCTTTGGTGTTACCTCTGGAAAACTAGTAGGGTTCATTATCTCCAAAAGAGGCATTGAGGTGGACCCAAACAAAGTCAAGGCTATCATGGAGATGCCTCCCCCAACAAATTTAAAGGAATTGCATAGTTTACAAGGAAAGATTAAATCAATTCGTCATTTTATTGCGCAACTTTTTAACAAATGTAGGTCATTCAATCACTTGTTACAAAAGGGGGTGCCATTTTCATGGACAGATGAATGTCAAAAAGCCTTTGATGACATTAACCAATACCTGGATTCTCCACCAATCTTAGCTCCTTCTCTTTCAAGGGTCCCCTTCCATCTTTATGTTTTAGCAATGGACTTTGCATTAAGGACAATGTTTGCACAAAATAATGAAAAAAATTGAGAGCAAGTTGTCTATTACATTAGTCGAACATTGGTAAGCTATGAAACCAGATATGCTTACATGGAAAAATTATGCTTAGCAGTGGTTTTTGCCACTAAGAAACTCAAACATTACATGCTTAGTCACACCACATATGTCATAGCTAGAGAAAATCCTCTACATTATATGATGTATCGCACTTATTATAACACTCGTACCGCTAAATGGATAATGCTTCTTACTGAATTTAATCTTGAGTTTATTAGCCAAAAATTCATTAAAGGTCAGGTCATAACCGATCAACTTATGGAAGCTCCATTACCTAGTGACCATCCTTTGATTATTGAGCTCCCAGATGATTTGGTATTTGCTATCACCAAACAAGAAGAAAATGTCATTCCGGAGGAAGACATCGATATCACACTATTCTTTGATGGTTCTAAGTGCGAGAAAGGTCAAGGTGTTGGAGTTGTGTTTCATACACTCGAGGGGGTGCCTATCCCCTTATCATTCAAACTAGACTTCCAATACACAAAAAACAATGTAGAATATGAAGCCTTAATCTTAGGTCTTCAAGAATCTATAACTATGGGTATTAAGTGTATTAGGATATTTGGTGATTCTCAACTTGTTGTCAAACTAGTAACAGGAGAATACCAATGTAAAGAGCCTACCATTAAGCTTTACCATGAAGTAGCAATGAAATTGCTCTCTAAGTTTGATTGGTATGAAATTGATAGTTTACCACATTCGACTAATAGATTTGCAGATGTGATGGCCTCTCTTGGATCATTTATTCCAAAGAATACATTAGGATAGGTACAACCCCTTATAATTACAATGATTTCTAAATCTACAATTGTTCGTGTTGAATCTAAGGATGAAAATAATGTTTGCTTTATCCATTTGAAGTCATGTGAGCCTTGGTCGAGCCAAATAATAGCCTTTCTCAAGTTTGGAACACTCCCATCAGATATGTCATGGACTGCTAAATGCATTTTCAAGCAAAATGTAGCTCATTTTACTCTCTTGGGTGATGTATTGTATAGATGTGGTTATTATGGAATCCTCCTTCATTATCTCCAGTATGTTGAGGCACAAAGAGCCATAGTTGAAGCTCATGATGGTATTTGTGGTGGTCATTTTAGTGGAATGGCCATTGCAAAGCGTATTCTACATATGGGTTATTATTGGCCCATAATAGAATGATATTATTGCACATATGTCAAACATTGTAAGCAATGTCAAGAGCATGCTAATTTAACTCATATACCATCACAAGAATTACGTTCTATTCAAATATTTTGGCCATTTTCACAATGGGATCTATATTTAATTGGTAAAATATCGCCTTATTCCTTGGAACAACATGCATTCATCATTATAGCCATAGAATACTTCACAAAGTGGGTTGAGCCAATTCCTCTAACCAGTACAATGTGACCTAAGATTGTGGAGTTTATACTTCATCATATCATTTGTCGTTTTAGTATTCCCTCGAAAATCATCTTAGAAAATGGTAAGTCTTTCAATAACAAGGACGTTTGAGCACTTTGTGAAAAATATAACATCCAACATAGTTTCTCAACTCCTTATTACCCACAAGAAAATGGACAAGCCGAGGCTACCAATAAGACCTTAATTGCTATTCTTAAGAAACTTGTTAAAGAAAATCATAGAGATTGGCATACACAAATTCCCTTGGCATTATGGGCTTATCGAACAAGCATATGTTAATGTAAGGTAGTAAAGATGGCTTGTTCTTCTTTAGATAGAGCAACCCCAATTTTGACTATTCATGGTTGCTCAAGATGCCTATGTTAATGTCTATAGTAGGCTCAACATTCATGACATTTTCTTCTTCAAAATGGCCTAGAGCAAGGGGAAATATAAAACTAATATTGACTTGGAAAACATAATTGGACCATTTGTGCCTCTTCTAGTTATGATTGGGCTCTTGAAGAAACCCTCTCTTATTATACTATCAACAACTTCTTTCCTCTTTGGCATACAATAATTCCAAAATGGCTCCATAATTAGGCAAGGGTGGAAGAAAGAGAATATTATCTAGGATTTGAATATTAGATTCAAATTCCTACCTCATGCCCTAAGCCAAGAGTGGATTTGAGCATATGAATAAAAATTAAAAAATATAAGGATGTGGGGACTAGGGTATGGTTCTAATTGCTTGTGAAATTTCATCAAAACATTAATAACAACATTGGAGTTTAACTCAAGAGAAAACTTAGCTTCAATTAAATGGCATTCTATACAAGAGGGTGTAGGAATGATCAAACTATAAAACCACTTGTCAGATGACCTTTCTAAGTAGGAAAATGTTTCCAACTCTGTAAATAGGCTATTAGTGGTAGTAGTGAATTCTTGGATTTTTTTGTTTCTAATAAATAGGATAAACTAGGATCATGACATTAAGAGGTGATCACAATTGCACATAAATTTTATCTCAAATATTAAATAATCTAGATATAGTAGGGATATTATAGATCAAACAATCGTTAAGGATTGTAAATTTAGTAGGAATAGACTCAAAAAGCACACTAAATTTAGGCTTGATGGGATTACCTCTTTAAGAGGTAATCTTGGTTCTGTTAGACAAACCTAACAATACGTAAGCCCATAATGGGTTTTGGTTTAGAACAATAAAAAATAATACATGAAATGACTTTTTTTAGAGATAAAACAACAAATGGGTTTATCTTCATAACAATTTTAGAAATGATATATTTTAGCCTTTGTTAGATGCCTAGGCAAAGTGAAAATTCCATATGCTTTTGACAGAGACAGATAAAAAATGTCACATATATCATTTGATAAATGTGAAGTTTTTGATATTAAGATCGTAGATACATTAGTTGTTCTATGCTTATGGTGCCTAGTTTTATAGAAACTACATTTTTCGTTTCTAAGCATGCAATAAGTAAAAAAATTAATGCTAGCTCCATATGCATAAATATTTATGAGTATGACTATCACCTTTACTTAAAATAAGAACTTGCATTAAACCTACTTGATAATGCCCAACACTTGCCTCAAAAATAGGAGCAGTAGAAGGAGTATTCTTAGTTTTATTGTTAAAGGGTTGATTAAAATTATTGTTTATATCATTATTAGTCCTCTTCTCTTTTTTTGCCATTATCTACACAAAATACTGCTTGTATCAGTTTGGTAGCATCCTCATGGAATTTGTGTAATTTGGCCAAACATTGATAGAAAAAATAGGATCTTCTCTCTTCTTAGGTTTCAACAATAGTGGAAATATGCCAATCACCTCTTGGGGAAGGGGAGAAATATCATCCATATTAGGTTGATCATTTTCTAATTCATACCTATCTCGGGGGTATTTGAAGCAAGATTTAGGATGCCCCTTGTAAAATTTCCTTCTAGAAGTCCACTATGGATCATATTCATAAATTGGAACCTTTTGTATCTCATCCATGGAAGTAATAGAACAAATTTCATGGTTTGGAGGATGATGCCCCCAACACCTCAATCTTATTCTATGGTGAAAAAATTACCATCATAGGCATATTTGACCACTTGACATGCAAAGATAGTTATGGCTTTCATATTGCTAGTCCAAGGTCTACCTAATAACATGTTACAATTGGTCTAAAAATAAAACACCATAAACTTCACTCGTACTTCTTTAGGCCAGCTAAAATTGAAAACTAAATGCAACCCACATGATCTTGTGATAAGCAGTTATAAGCATGCCAATGACTTCTAGTAGAAAGGATATTTTCTATAGGGATCTTTAGTTTATCTATCAAGGATAATGACATAATACACATACCACTTCCTTCATCAACCAAATACCTATGAGCCACTATATCATTATCATCAACTGTAGATCATAAACCCTTTCCAAATAATCAACAACAATCATTTTCTTCAAAGAAATTTTTAAAATCAAATCAGAGCTACTATGTGCATCAATAAAAAGATTTTCCTTATGTTATTGAATATAATACATTTGATAAGACCTTGGAATGGTGGCCATAATGTTAGCAACCCTTGGTTTGGGCATCTCCATCTCATCTAGTAATTTTTTAATCATTATCGTTGATAAGGAGATGTCCTAAATAATTCCAAGTATGGTACCTTACAAGGGGTTGTACACTTTGGTTTTACTCATGTCTACTTTAAGCAATGATTCCTTGCGTTGGGTAGAGTCTTAACACTTTTTTTATCATGGGTGTGGGGATCACTACTTTAAGCGGTGTTCATGGTCTTTCCATATTTTAAAAAGTGATAAGGTTTGTAGATTTGTTGAGGCCTTCTTTGGTTTTTTGCATTCTTTGACATTTTTGCATTTGTAGTGGGTTTTCAAATGACCAAAGGAGTGTTTGGAATTTTATCAATTATATATGGATTGACCATTTTCTAAGTAGGTTATTTTCCTTTGTTTTTCTTTTATTTTACCTCTTTAGAAGGTTGTTCCTTTTTTAATTAAGGTGCACTCCTAGTAATAACAACAATTTATTGTTTTAAGGATGTAATGGTTTCTCTTTGCACCTCCAAAATATTGACATAATGATCCACATTTGGTTGACAGGCCAAATTGGATAAAACTTGTTTAACTTGAGAGACATTTTGAGAAGTACTATATCTAATATATTTATTTTGGAGGTTGCTACCATTTTGATTTTAGTTATTTTGACCCTCTCTTTTATTATACCCTTGGTTATCTTGATTAGCATTGTATCCTTGATTTTGATAGTTTTATTGACCCTTGATTAAACCCTTGCCCCTGATTATGATTCACTACAATATAAATTCCATCCCCTACAATAGTATTATTTGGGTTTTTAGTTTTCAAGGATTTTTGACCTTCTCTCTTTTCCCAATGCTCAAGGATATTGAAAAATTGTAAGATCTTGTCTACAAAGGGCAAACCATAGGGGTGATGTTCCTAGATATTATACTAAAATGTGATCTAAGCTTATTTACAAACATGGTTGTGGTTACCTCTTTAGTTAAGGTCATATTGGCATGACATTTAAATCTTTCCCAACTCTTGTGGACATCGATTACAAATTTATTAGGGCTTTGTTTGACAGTCATAAAATCATCCTTTGCTTCCATCATAGTCATGTTGTCATCAAATTCTTGTTTTAATTTCTTAACAAAAATATTTAGGAAATCAATAGAGTGTTTAGGCAAAGCTACAAACTAATCAAGAGCATTTCCTACCAAAGACCTAGTCATTATTTTTAGCAAAGCTTTTTTTGTTATGTAACCAATCCCTATAGTAAACATTTTGATAAATGTTTGGGATTTGTTCCATCATCAAAAAAATTAGGGACATGCCTAGACAAGTCTATGGCTTCTACATAAGGGGCTAGAGATTAGCTTTGATAGTTTCTCAAAGCAGGATCATTAGATACTAGTAAATCTACCTTAGAGTTAGGTAGGGAAGGTGGAGGAGGAGGGACATTTGGGTTTAATATTGATGGAGGAATAACAACTTGCACGATAGGTTTTCTATTAACACTTAATAGTTGAGTGAGGTTACTCATCATATCATGCATTTTCTTTACCGTCTCTCTCTCTTAGAAGCCATCATCTACTTCTCACTCTCTCTCTTATGACCATCTAGTTGATAAGAAATAGATTTCCCTAAGTAGTTATATATGTATCTAGTTTTTCATTATGAAATTTAGAGAAGGCGTGGGATGTCTAGAAGACTTGACTTGCATTTGCTCTTTGTGTTTGCACCTAATTTGCTATGATTGCTACATTAAGTGACAATCTCAATAAGGTGTGATGTTTGCTATCGACAATAAATGTAGACACTCCTTGGACATCTTAGGACCCTATGATAGATTGATAGGGTTTATCATAATTGTTAATTAGATACCTCTCCTCAAAATTTGATTCTTCCTCCCTGTTGGTCAACTATTCAATTAGGACATTATTATAATGAATAAGAGAGAAAGGATGGACAACAAAATTTTCATGAGAAATAGTGATCAAAATCCTCTTTTATTTCTGGAATTTATTTCTTCTTAGACCTAATAGTTATTCCAAAGCCCTTGGAAGAAGTGGGAGGGACTGTAAGAAAAAGCAAAAAACATACTCAAGGGAAACTAGGGCTTTAACAAAGTTTTTATATTCAAGTAAGCAAACTACCAAAAACCCTCAAAACAAGACAAAATAGATTTTAATGGACATATTAAGAAAGCTACTACAAGATTACTTAACTTATGATAAAAAAACAACAACCACCATATGACCCATGACAACAATCCTACTAAACCCTAGGGACTGAGAATGTAAAATAAAAGCATCAAAAGTGAATTCAGATTGGGTTCACCAAAATAATTATAGGAAAAAGAAGATATCTCATTTAATTACATGAATTACTATAAGATATACCAATATACTCAAATGAAGACAACAAAGCAATAATTATATGATTAAAGTTGAAACTATCATGATTTGAGTAGAAATTAAGAGATATGATTCAAGGACATACTACACTAAGACCATCTATAAAAAGCATGCTAGGGTAAATCTCAATGCAATAAATCAAATACTTGATACCTAGGTTATCAAAGACCATGACATTCACAATAAGTGCAATAAATAAATCATTTCTATTCTACCTTATAATGCCATCATTATAAAGAAAGGAGAGATCACACCTAAAATGAATGCAAAGGATTCAATATGCCTTGGAAATTGGTCCTTGAGTAGCAAGTTTTGATCTTTGGCTACAAATCCTAGTAGAGCATCCCATCCTCCTCCTTGAAAGATAGAAAACCAATAGTTTATGGCTTTGGTTGTACCTGTAAGGACAAGAGAGAGAAAGATAACAAGAAGGTTGTGTATCTTGTTAGTAACAAATGTAGAAAGCTCAATAGTAGTGTTAGCAATGATCATCAATGCCAAGTGAATGTATGGTAAGTAAATGAAGAGATGAAATAGATATTTATAGCAGATGAAAAACATAACTTTCCTTTTGAGGCCAATGGTTGAATTACATTCTTTTTGAAGCCATACAATTGCAACCATTTTTTCAAACAAAGTATCATCTTAACCCTAGGTACAAAAACATGTTAGGACTATGACCGTACATTGAAAATCCTAAAATGAGATCAATGACTATGATCACTACTTAAAGTGATAATCTTGACATTATCGATTTTAAGGGTGTGTGCTTTAGAGGACACATGTAAACATGTTCCTTAATCACGACAATTTTTGGGAAAGTTAACAAGTCAAAATGTCAAGAAAAGGTGATAGCAAGATGATAATTGGGTAAAGAAAATGAACCAAATCATCAACCAAATCATCAACCAACATATCTCATTGTCATCTTACCTAAGGAAAACAAACTATCATTTGAAGTTCCTTGCAAGAAAACAAGCCCATATGTACAAGTAACAACAAGATGAGCTTGAAACCCATGTCTAATTAGATTGATACTAATGCATATAAGCAAGGAAAGAGAACTTACATCTAAGCGCACAAGCATATATCAAGTCAATTTCAAGTAGAAGCAATGTTTAATCACATCAACATTACCTTTATGTAGAACCATCTTCAAGATCCTCAACTACTAATGCATATATGTAGGAAAAGACATCATACATCTAAGCATCGTAATCCACACATTTCAGGCCCAAACTAGTGTAAGACATATCTAATCACACGAACATTACCATTAAGTAAAACCATAATCTTGACAATTCTCAACTACCAAAACAATTGTAATGCCAATATTCATCTTCTTGTCTAGGTTAGCCACTACCCCTTTGATGCGGTTCACAAATGAGATGGTGTTAGAACCAATTTGCCCCTTATGAGTGGAAACAAAATGTTATCAATCTATCATTTTTGCCTTGAATTTTAAAAACCGTTTTTTCATATCATTTTCATCTAAGGAACTTTATCGTGCTAAGATTTAATTTCTTTAATTCGTTATCCAAGTTCCACATTGTGAAACACCTCTTAAGTTAGTTGCTTTAAGAGAACTTGTATTTGAATAAAAAGTTAAGATAGATATTTTAATTTCATATTCCCATTGGAAAATGAAAAATATCAAAACTATAATACTAGCTAAGACACTAAATATGTGTATTCATCAAATATGTGAAAGTGTTGAAATAATATTACAATTGCTCCATAAAACAAGTAAAGAAAACTACCAAGAAATCATAAAACAATAGATAATAGGGAAAATCTCTTATATTAACCTTGAAACCTTTTTCGTAGTCTTATAGAACCAAAACATGCTTCAAGTATTTGACCTCCCATAAGTGCTAGAAGTAGGTTCATAAGACCTAGTCTAGACAAAGACATCATAAAAGGAAGATTATGATGCAATCATCTTTAGGTAATGAATTGTGCAAAGCTAGGAGGTTTAGATGTTTAGGTTGTGAAACTTAAATGCCTCCACAGTGGTCTTTTAAGTGACATTATTACTTTAAGCAAAACACACGAAAGGAAGTGAAGTTAGCTGAAAGACAATACAACCAATCTACAATAAGAATGAGAGCGAATCTCATAATCTAGGGATAAAAAAAATTCAAATGAATCTAAAGGTTAAAAACATTCATTGCTCAGCTAAACTAATATAGTCACATTCAAGCTGATACACAAAAGTTTATGGCTTCAAGAGTAGTGAAGCCTTTAAAGTTGTGGATTTGTATTTATTGCAAGTGTGATTGATAATAGGGCGCATAGTAGGGACAAACCTTATGGATAAACCTTTCTACCCATAATATGATTGGAAAGACTTCTAAGTTTTTGAATTTTTTAAGGCAAGTACAGAGCCCTTCGTTCTATTTATCTATAGATTTGTCGTTTTTAACAAAGCTTATATATACACCTTATTTTAATTTAATTGATCATACTAAACATCTAAGATGATATGTATTTTTTTCAATAAACTTAAAAAAAAAATTGGATGATTCTTAAAAAGTTGCATTAATATATAAGCTAAATGATTCTTTATGCTAGATATTATTATCTGTATTTAAAAAAAAGGTTTAAATGTTAATAAGTTCAAAAGATTTTTTTTTTTTTTGGTAAGTAGTGTTTGTATTTACAACGGGTTTTAACAAGGATCCCAAAACCTGATTACATAAGCAATGGGCCTAGGGCATCAATCCCTTGAAACTGAACACCAAAATGAAATCCCGCCTAGCGGTAACAGTAAGCATGAAACAATCCCTCTCAGCGGGAAACAAAAAAATAAGAAAGAAAGTAGTTTTGGAGATCCCGCCCAGCGGGGAGTAGCCAAAAACCACCATCGAGAAGATCCCGCCCAGCAGGAAGCAAAGAAAAACTGTTACAATAAAATCCCGCCTCATGGGAAGCAATCAAAACCACCACAAACAGTCCCGCCTAGCGGGAAGCAACAGGGAAATCCCACCATCCGAGAAACCAGCAGAAAAGAAAGGATCCCGCCTCGCGGGAAAACCGGCGGATTTGGCGGATCCCGCCCTGTGGAGAAACCAGCCGCCCACCGGGAAAACATTCCGTTCAGCGAGAGCCATCCTGCAGGAAGCCGACAGCCAGCACAGAGAGGATCCAACCCATCAGGAAGTGACCAGAGAGTTGCACCACAAGGAACCCGCCCCGGGAAAACAGAAGAGGATCCCAGCAGCAGGGACCAAGAATCTCGTCCAAGCACAGAGCCTGTCGAGGATTCACAAGAAAAAATGGGGAAGCTGTCCAAACCCTAAACCGTCACCTCCACCGCACCGAGAAACGCAGGGGACCAGATCCACGCGAATAACCTGCAAAAAAACCCCAAGGGGAAGCCTGAGGGAAAAAGGGAAGGGATCCCCAACCAAACAGGGATCCCTGGGAAGCACCAGTCCGAAAAAACAACCAAGGAAACCCTAGCCGACCGGGAGGGACGCAGATAGTGGAGAAGGATCTCCCCCAGGAGATCATTTGCAAACAACCACTCCCCGGGAGGGATGACCTGGGTTGAGCCAGGGACTGGGCAGGAACCAGGAGCCATGGGAGGGGAGCAGGGAGGGACCAGAGCCCTCCCCTCTCTACTTTCTTCCCTCACCCTGAGTTCAAAAGATTTTTAAGTTTAATATAAAAATATAATAAAATAAAAAATAAAATTACTATAAAAAATTAAATATAAAATTTTATTTATATTAATTTAAAGATTGAAAAGCGCTTTCCCGTTACAACTGGCTAATGTTAGAACGTGGTGTTGGTCTAGATTTCTTTTCCATCGGAAATGTTAAGTAAAGGTTTAGGCCATTTTTATCCGTAAAATTTTGGGGTATTGCGATTTCACATGTACTAATATGTGGGGTGCTGAGATTTTATCCCATACAGTTGAACTTTTCAATACAGTTAACTTATCTGTCTAAAGATATTTAGAAGATCGAAATTTAATTTTGATGTTAAAACAGAATATTTGCAGGATCGAAATTAAATTTTGATGTTAAAACAGAATATTTGCAGGATCGAAATTAAATTTTGATGTTAAAACAGAATATTTGCAGGATCGAAATTAAATTTTGATGTTAAAACAGAATATTTGCAGGATCGAAATTAAATTTTGAAGTTAAAAGCACTTGCAGGCACTTAATGTCATTTCTTCCTTCTAGAAATTTGAGGGTTTTCTCCTATCTAAAACATCATTTTATTTTAAAGATATCTCTAGCTAAAAAAACAGTTGGATACGAAGTTTAAAGGAATTGAAAACTACAGCTCTGTGAAGCCATTTAAGTTTCATTAGGTATTTATTTCAGTAAAGGAATTTGAAAGAGCTTTCATTAAGTATTTAAAGATATCTTTGAATACTTAGTAAAAGGAATTGGGGAGAACTCGAAATTAAAATTTTTGAATATTTTCATTATCAAAATTGAAATCTTTGAATATCTTTCAAATTTGAGGGGTTTCTCCCATCTAAAACATCATTTCATTTATAAATATCTCTGGCTAAAAAACAGTTGGATACGAAGTCTAAAGGAATTGAATTCTACAGCTCTGTGGAGGAGTATTTATTTCAGTAGAAGAATTTGGAAGGGCTTTCACTAAGTATTTAAAGATATCTTTAGAAGATTCGAAATCGAAACCATCGATTTTAAATTGGAAAACACTTACATGCCTATGGGTTTACTGTTTATAAATTTAAAGGAGGATGTGACTATGTATGTATTAAAAAAAAGAAGGCGAAAGTATTTACAGCTAAATTTGGTATGTGCGGTGGATAAAGAAACGAGTTGGGAGTAACGAAATCGCGATAAGGTAGGTAAGGTATAGGTATAAGCCTATAGGTGAGCAGGCAAGATGTTTATTCTTACAAAATTCAACGCGTATAGCATGTGCACCTCCACGAGTTAAGACGTCCCGAGCTGGAGCTCCCAATGGGTACGGTACGGTGCACAAAATATTAGAGAAGATGACAATTGAAAGCTCTCCTGCCTCAATGACGCTGCTAAACTCATTAAACTTTGGAAATCCATCATATATACCAACAGAGGTGGTCCCAATACCAATACCAATACTAGTTGAGACAAAATAAACGTTAGACTCTCTCATGGGACCGGCGGCTGAATATCCCTCTATAAGCACTTAATGTGCCTGTCGAAAGCGAAGGGGGGATTCAGAGTTTCTGGCGCTTAGAGAAGATGGAGGGCCAATAGCATGTGGCTTTACACGTGATCTTTAAAAGTTTCTCCTTTTAAATTTATTTGTGTGACGAGTGAGGAGTAGGAGCACTTCGTAGTTGGTGATGGAATGTGTTGTCTGAACACGGGTTACGAGATTATAGGGATCCCACCCATGATCCTCTCCGCTCCAACTCTAACTTGACCTAAGCATAGTTAAAGCTGCATCATGGATATAGTCATCTCATTTCCTTTGGCTTTATGCCTGCAGACAAACCAACCTTGCTGTGCTTACCTCTCCACGTGCGTCCAACACAAATCAGCTACGCCAATGCCTATGCGTATGACTAGCTCTAGCTCTTCTCTCTTCTCTCACCCACGACCTCTCTTCCTCCTTGCCAGTTACTTGTTGTTCCAGCACAAGACACATACTGCATGCAGTGTTAGAAAAGCAAAAACATAAAAATGGAATGATGTGATATGATATGACATGGCAGGGCAGGGCAGGGCAGGAGAATGCATCCCTCCACTTCTACTTCACTCTATTCCAATAGATTAGAGCAGCTGCTGCAACTTGTGTGGCTGGACCTCAAGTTGAAGCAGTAGATGTTAAAAGAAAAAGAAATTGAGGGAGCCAATCTTAAGGATAGCTAACGCAGCATGTGTGAATTCCAGATTTAAATGTAGGTGGAATTGGCGAGGAGGAGTTGAGGAGGGCAAGAATGGTGGATTCGGTGCGAGGAACACCGGTTGACCGTGATATTGAACAGGTGATTGACAGACCCTTGTGGATTTCAAATCTTGCTTCACAATGCCTCCAATACTCAAATCTTTGTTTCACACAGTCCACATTATTTTGGTTTTTTCATTCATTAGACCCGGGCTTCTCGATTTAGTTTGTTCTTTTCCAATTTTATAAGGGCAAGACATGAAAGCCGAATGTGTATCATTGCTGGAATGATTAAAAATTTATAGCATACACAAAGACAACCCGCAAAGCCGTTGGAACAGACAGCAAGGGTTTCCAGATATATATATTTAATACCTGTTAAAATAGGATGGATTTTCTTTCGGCCACAATAACAATTAGACGTTTGTCTGAGGATAAGGTGAGAAACGGAGCATGCAAAATGAAGCTTAACAATGTCGCAAATTTCGGAGGTTGGGTAACTCATTGAAGCATTGTTAATGTTCGGTGATTTGTATTTCCCTGGGGGTTACGTGGGACTTGGAACTTATTTTAGAAGATCTAATTTCTCAAGGTCATGTAGACCTCTCATTCTTGATTGTAAATTTGTACCCATCAATGACATTCTGACCCATGCCCGTGAATTCAAATGCACCATGAATGAATGCTGCTTATTGGCGAACAAGTGGGCCAAGCTGGCTTAAGTTCACTGATAAGCATTTACTTATTGTCCATACTGAGAATCAATATGGAGTGGCCAAAAGAAAGAGATTATCCAAGTTCAATTTTGGCCAGAGTTGATGACAGCGAAAAACAATACTGTAACAGGTTTCTGGAGAACATTTTTCTTATATTTCTAAACGTGCCCATATTCATAGTATTTGAAAATGCACTTAAAGTATCTTAGTAATTTCAATAATCAAAGACTTCTCTCTTCGCCTGCTGAGATTGTATAAACTTCCAACTTGTCCAAATTTGAAGCATTGAATGTACTTATACAATAAATTTAATTAAAAAATTGTTGACTTTAGGTGTTTATGGGAATAAAGTTAAATCTGGCAATGACCATACCGACATCTACGCTACAATGTTGCATATCATATTCTATTTAATTTTCCTAGATTCTCTCCTTGGCCCATACTGTAATCACTTAGATCCAAGTAGAATGATTTCCTAGTAGTTGGTTAGGTGCAGGTTGGCATGTCATGGTAGCCACGGTTGGAATTCAAATAATGGTTACTTGTAAATAGCTTTATGTGGAGCTACTATACTTAAGCATTTGTGTTCCTTGTTTGTAAAGATTTTTTACAGAAGTTTCTACTAAATATTAAATTCATAATGATTATACTTGATCAAAATTACAGCGACGCAAATCTCTTTCTTTTTCCCCTGGATTCTGTAGTTGAAATAACTGTAATTTGCAGTTTCCTTACCTGAAACTATTTTTGCACTGTAAATCATTGTTGCCCTGGAGTTTCTAACTTTGTGTAAATTACTTGTGATTTACAAAGGCAATCATCGCCTTGAAGAAAGGTGCACATTTGTTGAAATATGGAAGGAGAGGAAAGCCCAGATTTTGCCCCTTCAGACTATCTAAAGTAAGTTTATTTATAACTTATACTTTAATATTTCTGCAATTACAGGTAATAGATGTTGGAGTTAGAAAAGGACATAATATAGTTAATTGCATGCTTAATATTATTGTGGAATGTTTTAAGTAATTTTTCTGCAATTACAGGTAATAGATGTTGGAGTTAGAAAAGGACATAATATAGTTAATAGCATGCTTAATATTACTGTGGAATGTTTCTCCTCACTTAAAGAGTTAAGTAAATAGTTAAGTTTGGATATAGTCTGAAGAATATTAATAAAAATGGCTTTTTAATATATGTATTTGTAAAGCTTCAGCAGATGAAGTTATTTAGTATATGACTAGGCTTCAAGGTTACAGCCTAATGTTGTAAAATCTCATGATGACCTGACTGAGCAATCCGTAATGTCAAAACTTAATGTTCTAATATCTAGCCTTGAGTCAGGTAAATCAAGTGTCGAAAACCTCCTTGCATATGTTACATACCTTGGAGCTTCTAAACATAAATCATCATAAATATACAAAAATATCAGATAAATCATCCACACAAGAGACAAATATAGAGAATACTTTTAAGGTGCGTCAACACCAAGCAACACATTAAATCCACAAGGTCCCCCAAGATAAGAGGGCCAATCGGTTGGACGATTACAAATCAATACTTGATATGATTGATGATAGATAATTACAAGCCCATCATCCCTTCTTTATATACTTTTAGCCTATTAATACTAGGGGAGGTATAATCCTAACCCTAGCTGACTCATTAATTCTTAACCAACTCATAATCACAAATTTACAATATGATATCCCAATACAATAAACATTGGATTATGTACGGTCCATTCCAACTATCAATAAGACCCATATACAATACAATATCATAGTACCTTGATATTGTACCATTCCACCCTCCTTAACATGTTTCGTCATGGAAACATGAGAATAAGCCAAATAAAATGATCTTCTAAGTATTGTCGACAGCTTGATCATCCATCCATCTATCCAAGTGAAATCTTTATTGATGATGGTATTATGGTGCCTTGCTTTCATTTCATCATTCTGATATATGTTATCATTACTCCTTTTCTTCCATCCTTCTGCAATGCCACTTTGATATTAATAATGATTGCTCCCTTGGTTCTATTCTTCAGCTGTGCCACTTTGATATCCATAATTATTGCCCTTTTGCTTCCTCTATGCTTCATGCCTTTCTAGTTCCGTTTAGGTCCATAGTAGTTCATCTGATGCTTTATGCCATGCCTCCATGATTGTTGCCTCTCATGGTGGTGTGGGTGTGGATATGCTGCAACCTTAACCATTTATTCTGCTTCTTTTGACTCTTCAACCTTTCGTTCCTCTGATTTATTTTCTTAAGATATTGAAAGGCATCAAATCCTCAAGTACCGTAGTGGGCTGCAATGGTACATTCGAGAGGACACAAACCTCTTCGAATTCAAGACATTGGGAGAGGCCTATAAACTTGCTGGCAATTTGGAGCAGAAGTACAAAACAAAGTAGAAAAGGAGCAAATAACAAAAACCAGAATACCAAGTACCAGCCAAATCAAGGGTGACTCTCCAAAGCGTTAAGATAAATGGGATTAGCCCCAAAATCAAAATTGGAAGCAGAAAAAAGACTCCCAAGAAAAGAATCCCTCGAAGGCCAAGAGTGGCAAATGGTGCAATCATCACAAAAGCAACCGACATTCAAGGGAAAAGTGTTGAGCAATTCAATCATTGTTTGTTGAATCACAACCCTCTACATCCACTGCTCCACCACCTCCACATCCATAGGCTGAGGATAGAGGAAAGCAAATCATGGAAGTCGAACCAAATGTGATGCTTGCCACCACACATGCTACACCAGAGGAGTCACAAGAGGAGGAACGCTTGTTTCTTTCACAAATGTGGGTCAAGGGTAAGCCATTACATTTCATTGTTGAAATGGGAGTCAAAAGAATCTGATTTTTGCTTACATGGTGAAGGATGTGAATTTGCTTGTCACACCAGACCCACAACCATATAATGTTGGATGGTCACAATAGGGGAGAGACTTTTGTGTCACTCAAGAGTATCTCCTCTCTTATGCCATCAAGCCCTCCGAAGATGAAGTTTTGTGCAATGTTGTGCCCTTGGATGCTTGTGATGTGATTTTGGGCCAACCATTTATGTCGAAGAGGCATGGTGTATTCATGTCTAGGTCTTAAATTGTCATCATCACTATTGGAGGTCAGTGCTTCAGGATCCCATAGGTATCTTATCCTATGTCTATTTCCTTAATAAGTGCTATACAATGCCCAAAGATGATAGCCAAAACAAGGAAATTCATTTTGTTGATGATCAAGCTACAAAGTAGGAGGACCATTGCTACATCAATTGCAGGCCCTGCACAGCAGAAGTCGATGGACAAAGAGCTCTATGCAATTGTCCAAGCATGTAAACAGTGGAAGCACTACATCTTGGGCAAGGAAACCATCATCCATGCATATCAAAGACGTCTGGAGTTTATTTAGATGCAGAGTAAGCTAAGGAATGAAAGACATCAAAAGTGGGCCACATATCTATAGTAGTTTCATTTGATCATCAAGCATAAGAAAGGGAGTGCCAATTCAACAACAAATTGTTTGAGCCGACCTCCAATCATAGCACTCATCACCATTCTTCATTATCGAGCTCTTCGTGTGGGTAAGCATGTTTTTGATTTTTATTTGCAAGATAACCTCCTTTGCCACATGGGACATATTTGTGTACCAGCTAGTGAGCACTCAAAGATGATTTGGGAAGCACACTTCAACAAAGTAGTAGGTCACTTTGGGGTGGAAAAAACATTGGCAATACTTCAAAAGTACTTCTATTGGCCCAATATGAGGAACGATATTGAGAGGTACATCAAGTCATGTACCCCTTGTGCTATTGCCAAACCAACCAACAAGAAGCAAGGACTGTATACACCATTGCCAGTGCCATCCAAGCCTTGGGAATCTGTCTCCATGGATTTCCTCTCAGGTTTTCCCACATCTAAGCATGGTAATGATTGTGTTTTTGTAGTAGTTGATTGCTTTTCAAAAATGGCCGTCATGATTCCTTGTAAGAAATCCATTTCAGCTGAGGATACTGCTAAGCTTTATTTTAGTCATGTGTGGCTCAACTTTGGCCTCCCACATTGTATTTGACAAGGATAGCAATTTTTTGAGCATTTTTTAATCCATCCTATGGAGCATGATGGACACCAAGTTGACCACGTCCATATCCTTCTATCCTTAGACTAATGGCCAGATAAAAGTTGTGAATCGACTGATTGTACATCTTCGAATGTACAATTCCAAGCATCCATGCACATGGGATGAGAGCCTCCCCTACATTTAGCATGGGTACAATCGAGCTCTGCATATCTCTACCAAACATAGCCCATTTCATGTTTGTTTTGGGTTCCAACCCTTGGCACCCACTGATGTAGCTCTCCCTATGCAACCCATGGAGTACTCACCTCATGGACAAAAAGAAGCAGAAAAGGCAGCACAATTTATGGAAGAGATTCATCACATCCAACAACAGGTCCATGGCCTCTTGGAAAAGACAAATCAGAAATACAACCAGCCTTAGCTCCCACATCAATTAAAGGTTGGAGGTGAGGTATGGTTATCTCTTCAGAAAGAGAGACTTGCAGGAACCCATAGGAAGGTCAAAACTCTTCACTCTGGACCATACACCATCACCAAGAAGGTGGAAGAAAATGCCTTGGATTGAATCTTCCATCTTATCTTGGTTTGCGTCAATCTTCAATCTTGAACTTCTTAAGCCCTATTGTCCACCTTTGTTGGACACTTCCCTTGTAGCAGAACTGTTGGACATTGAAGAACTCAATCCAAACAGCTTAGCACTAGTGGAGGAGGATCAAATTGTTGACACATGGACCAAGATGGCTAGAAGGCAGTCCACTCAAATGTATAGAGTGGCCACGACAGGACAACTTGGTCACCAAGGGGAATGGCTCACAAATAATCAGATAAAGAAAAAATTCCCTCACCTGATGTCAAAAGTTGATGCAATGGGGACCATTGCTTTTCAAGGGAGGGCAAATGATCCAGGAATGTGACCTTTTTGCAGCATGGCTTTACGCTTGAACATGCCTGAAAATCTATTTTTTAATCCTAACCACACTGTTAGGGGCATAACTTTGTGCTCAGGACTTTGTTTTGATCCATTCAAGAAGCGTTGAAAAGAGAGAGAGAGAACAACAATTTTGGCAGGCAACTTGCCAACATGTTTGTGGAAAAAATGCTCTAGAGGCCTTAAAAATTGTAAACCAAAATACTTACTAAAAGTAGTAATTTTCTATTTTTAGATTTCCGTAGCCAAAATGCATCTCTAGCTATGTTGACACATCAATAGAAGACAAAACACAAAAGGACAAGTCACATGTATGTAATTTTCTTTTAATATGTACTTTGTAACTTATGGAAGGTGAATCACCACTTTTCCGTATGGGTGACCTCCTAACTCTTAGAAGGTGAACCACCACCTTTCCATATGGATGACCTTCCATATTCAATACGATGGATTTTCAACACACCAATTCTTGTAGAAAGAGAGATGCACCCCTGATTGCAAGAAGCATGAGTAATGGATGCAATGTTATAGCCTCACATCTCTTGTCAGATATTGCTTGCATTGTACTCTGTTTGCTGAGCAATAGAATCATTATGCTATTTTGCATTGTGTTCTGGTTTGTTATACTCTGTTATTTTTGAGTACTCTGTTATTTTTGAATTGCACTCTTTCATGATCCTCCTTAACTTGAAAATCAAAGTTTCGGATCAGGGACTTTATCTCTTCCCAGTAACCTGTAGTGACATTACATTGATTTGACTATAGATTTTTTTTTTTTAAGAGGTTGAAAAGCGGGGGCATATCAGGGGCCACCCTTCCCGTGAATTGAACTTGGGTCTTTGTTAAGAGAGCCCAATGACTTTTGCTATTGCGGTGTCCCTGCCAGGACAAAAGTTTTTAAAATTTAATTAATTTTTTTTCCCAATAAGTTTACACGGGTTTTTATGAGGGGTCTCGATCTCCTCATACTCAGTGGGGTTTGAAACTTGGATCTCTTAAGGAGAGGCCAAAGCACTTGCCATTGCAGTAAGCTTGCAGCTAAATGATAAATGTTTTCAATAAGTTTACACAGGTTTTTATGAGGGGTCCTGGTCCCTTCGTACTAAGTGGGGTTTGAACCTTGGACCTCTCAAAGAGAGGCCAAAGTCCTTACCACTGCAGTAAGCTTACAACTTTTGACTATAGATTTAGAACAACATATTTTGATAAATTTTTCTTCTGTTTTAAATCTATCAAGGTGGTTATTTAATTCTTGAGAACTTGTTTCATTTTGAGATCAATTGAAGATTCTTTTAAATCGTGTCGTCTCCTGATTTTTTCACAATTTTCTGGTATTATTATTCAGTATTTGCAGATGAAATCAGATTTTATTTCAGATCTGCAAATAAAGTTTATCCAGTTTCTTTTCTTAGAATAAACTTTGATTTGTTATACATTGTGAAAAGTATAAATTATAAACATCTAATCAGATGCATAAGTATAAATATCAGATTTTATTTTTCGATTAATCCATAAGCATAGCATGCATCTGGGCTTGAGGAGGATGCTTGAAATCCAGGGTTGCAATGCCCTTGTAATATGAGTGAAGTGTCCCTCCATGTTTGGTCCAATTGGTGCAGTAAGGAGTCCCTCCTGAAAAACTTTCTTATAGTATGGTTGGCTGCATTGTTATAAAACTTGGTGAGTTTGTCGGTTGCTAGTTGGATCAGGCAAAATGAGTTTATTTCACATGACTCATGGGTCTGGAAAAAAAATCGAAGTTTTTAGAATAAATTGTAACTTTGGCTAAAAAGTTGCAACACCCCATCAATAACAATCTACATCAGAGGAGCCCATGGGGTTTGAGGGAGGTGGTGGGGAACAAGGAGTTTCACACCATAGACCAAGGTTCTAGTTGTATGGTTGAACCTTAGCATTTTATCAAATGGCATGAACTCAATTGGTTAAATACCTCAAATTTCAAGGAGAAGATCCATTTGAATCTTGCTAGGTGATACATGCATAATTGCCAAGGATGCTCTTCTAATACCACTATGTGGTCACGCTGTAATATGGGTGGGGCCCATTTTAATCCCTTCTAACCAATTAAAGAAAATAATATACATCATGGACAAGTATTAAAAATGAATTTTCTCATTTTCAACATTGTTTAGAGAAAAAGCAGTTAATTATTTCTGGCAAATGGGGATTCTATAGGGCCTCTCTCCCAAGAGAAATAAAAAAAATATACAATATTCCAAGTACAACAGGCAGAAACACCAAATACACTTCTCGCCAATGTCTACTAGAATAACAATAGATAGGCACCTAAGTCCAGGACCCTACAACATCACTTGATGAAAAGTGGAAAGGCAAGCAAGCAAGCAAGGTGCTGATTGCCAAGATCAGAGTTGGTGCTAAAACTCCATCAGCTAATCAGTGCATGAGCCCCAAAGGATTATATAACCAAGCACCCACTGAGCAACACAGAGTAGAGCACATGCAACCAATGAAGCATCAATCAAGAACCATTCCTTCAGTCGTGTTCAAGTCCCTCTGCATAGGCGAGCCAATTGGGAATCATATGGCTGCCCATCAGATGGACCAAACTCCCTCGAGCATAGAGCACACAACTAATGTCAACAAAACTGGGAACCTTGAATAATTGGATCACACCCTTCTCCAAGCAATGCAACTGACACCATGAAGACTCACCATAACCACCTGTAACTATGCTAGCTAATAATGCCTATGGTGGCAGCCAGCTCAAGCCCCCTCCAATAGGAAGGCAGGCTAGGACTGAAGGATGGATGTTCTACAAGGGGGAAACACATAACCTCAAAATCCAAAGACACCCAACAGACATCAAGCATACATGCAGGTGACAAAAGGACAACAAATGCCTTCAACAGAAACTCCAAAACAAACATGCTACATGGAAATCTCCTTTTGAACCCCAACCCTGATAACAACCCTCCATAACTTACACTGGGCCAAGCTCAGGCCTTGGACTCCAAATCAGCAACGCTAGGTGTGGGGGTAAAGGAGTGAGAAACCAGATAAACACAATTCTGCCATGGCTGTGAAAAGCAACCTAAATTATTAAAAACGAAGAAGAAAAAAACACATTCAAGAAAACAATGAAAACTAAAAACACAAACCACAAAACGCAGACACTCATCCCAGAAAGGAACAGCAAAATCCACTTGGATTCCACAAAAGCCCCTCTACGGTTCTGCGCAATAACCTTCCAGTTCAAATTCACATTTGCACATCAGGCAAATGATGGCCCATTCCAACCACCTACTGCCACCTTTCCAGGAAACCTTGCCCTTTCACTTAGATCCATAGTAGCACCTATACTCTTCTTCGCACCTTTACCAAAACAGCCATCCAAACTGGCAGCTCTAATCAATCACCATAGCTCGTTTGGGCCTAATGACATGTTTTGTGTGCATTCTTCCTTCACCATCAATTGGGCTCAGGCAAGATGATCAGGTCCACGCCTCAAACACGTGCCTCGGACACCTTCAAAACTTTCAGCAACACCCCGCTTTCGCAATGCATCATACCATGGTTGTGCTCACAAGGTCTTCAACAGCCTTGAAACCACCACTTTGCCCTCTTGGCTATATCGTGACAAGTGCCATAGCAAAAGTCGCCATTGAAAATAGCGGTGGCTACATTCCTCATTGATGATTCTTCCTAAACATAACAAAACGCTGTGCACCTTTGGATGGGGTGGCCACACCACTCAGAATGCACAAAACCCTCGACCAAAGGACAAAAACCAAATAGAAAATCCAACCTTGGCTCTGACAGAAGTCGACATGTGGGCATGTCTACCACTGTTCAACTGTCCTGAAAGCCCTTCATTGTACCCCCTTGAAAATTCTTTGTTGACCTTGCCCTTCTCTCATGCTAGAGGAACATTGCCACATGAAGCAAGCATAGGCAGTAAGGACCTTTCATTATGTAACTTAGGATGACTGGTTACTTCAGCCTATGTGAGGTCCATTCCCCACTTATGGTTATATAGGCCGAAAACTTCACTAGTCATACTTAGCCGCAATGCTTATCATCCTTTTACTTCTCATCTCTTAGTACTCATGTTCCATGGTGTAGTCTTTGTTGGTAAATCAACCTTGGTGAGTTCTTCTACATGAGTGACAAATATTCTTCCCTGGTTTGAAACTCAAACAAGATATGTAAATACCCTTTAGGTAGGGCAATACCAATAATACTCCTTAAGGAAGGAACCACTCAGTATCTCCCAAGATGAGAGCCGCTCTATGAGCAAAGACTATTACAAGAATACTTGACTTAGATTGGATTGGATGATTTACAATTTCTAGGTCCATTCTTTATATAATCATCCTCCAATGCTATTTTGGGAAAGGCATAATCCTATCCTTATCCCACTCATTATTATAATATAATATCCTAGAAATAGACCTTGGGTTATTTATAGCCCATGCTAATTACATAATACAATTGGGTTATTTATGGCTCATGCCAACTATACACTATAGTTGGGTTATTTATAGCTCATGCCAACTATACAATACAATATTTATATTATTAGGTATCTATTGCTAGGTACCCTAGCATTCCATCCCCCTTAAGAATGTTTTATCTTGGAAACATGAGATGAAACATGATCCTCTAATCATGGTAGATAATTGGTTCCATTCTTGTTTATCCAACCACCCAAGTGAAATCTTGATTGGTGGTGGTCTTCTATGATGCCATGCTTTTGTTGTGCCACTTTGATATCCATTAGTAATCCTTTGGTTCCATGTGTTGGTTGCGCTACTCTGATCTTTATGACAACCATAAATATCACTCTTTTTCATCCACGTTTATAATTGCCACTAGTTGCATATCCATAGTTTTTTGCTCCTATGGTTCCATGCATAGTAGAGAAAATCGGAATCGGCAAGGAATCGACATTTTTTAAAATTGGAAAGAATCAGGAATTGGCAAAAAATTGGGGAAAAAATTGGCAAAGAAGCGGCAAAAAAAAAAACTGAAGAAAATGAAAATTTTCATTGATTTTTTTTTTTTTTAATGCATGTCTCAATGAATTAACATTATGCAAATCAAATATTGCAATAAAAGCAATAATTCATGTCAAGACATCGTACAAGGCTCAAGCTTTAAGTACACATGCAAAACACATCTTGTATTGCTTATAATATGAAAAGGTACAAAGTTACAAGTAACAAGAAGGAAAAAAAGGTTTCATTTTTTATATGCCTGCACATGGAAACAAGTAACAACAAAGTTACAATCACTTGAAAAAAGGAAAAAAAACCTAAACCCTAAACCAAAAGGCTAGGGTTTAGGGTTTAAAATTGAAACATTGACAGCTGAAAAATGGGCTTGCATACATAGTAATCAGGCAGCAATATTTACTTTAAAAAAGGAGGGAAAAAAACCCTAAACCCAAAACCCTAGGGCCTAGACTAGGGTTTAGGGTTTAAACTTCAAGTTCAAAGTTTCAAATTCAAACACTAACAGCTGAAAAATGGGCTTGCATACATAGTAATCAGGCAGCAATATTTACTTTAAAAAAGGAGGGAAAAAAACCCTAAACCCTAAAGCAAAAACCCAAGGGCCTAGCCTAGGGTTTAGGGTTTAAACTTCAAAGTTTCAAACATTGACAGCTGAAAAATGGGTTTACATACATAGTTATCAGGCAGCAATATTTACTTAAAAAGAGAAAAAAAAAAAACCGAATACCTAAACTAGGGTTTCGGATTTAGGGTTTAAACTTTAAACTTCAAAGTTCAAACATTAACAGCTGAAAAATGGGCTTGCAAAAAAAACCCTAAATTGGCCACAGCCTAAAAAAAAAAAAAAAAATTGCAGACTTTTTGAAAAAATCGGCAAAAAATCACCGATGCCGATTGCCTCTCCGTGGCAAAATATCACGAGTCCGCTGATTTTTTGCCGATTTTTGCTACTATGGTTCCATTTAAGTCCATCGCAGTTCTTTTGTTGCTCTATGCCCTGTTTCCATGATTGTTAACTCTCATGGTGGTGTGGATAGCTCTATGCTGCAACCATGTGCTCTGTTTCCTTTGATATTTCCTCATGCTCTTCTCTCTTATTCCCATCTTTTGGTTTGTCCTTGTGCTCTAACTGTTCTTCCCTGGACTTTACTTTGGCTTTTTCTTTGAACTCTGCCACTGCCTCGTCCTTAGACTCTGTTTCAGGTTCTTCTGTTGGTTCTTCAGTTTGTCTCCCTGCAATAGCTTCTTGTTTTTCCTAGGATCCTTGCTCCTTACATTGAGAAATCTTGCTATGTAATCTTCTTTTCCTGTATCATAATTTCATGAATTTTTCTTGCACATTAATATTAATAGTACCCAATGAATCTAACCAAGGATAACCAAGAACAATATCCACATCATCCATCTCAATAGCTTAAAATTTGAGTGTAAAACATATTTGTCCATAGTGATCTTTAAATCTAAAAAATCTGAACATTCTCACCATCAAGTTGTATGTCCTTAATTTTCTTTGCTTGAACCTGCAACCTCTTAGCCAAAGCAATATTAATAAAATTATACCTGCTGGTTGGGTTTATTGAAATAAGAACCTTTTGCCCTTCTGAATGGATCCATGAACCTGCAAAAGAGAATTTTTATATGGAAGCAAACTCCCTAGATCCTTCTTTTGCTTGTTGCTTCTGAAGGTGTGGTTCGTTGAGCCTGAACATTGCTGTCCTTTTTGTTGTCTTCTTCGTCTTCATGTTTTCCTTTTCTTCCAATTTTGTTTTCTTCCTCATCTTCATATTTATTTTCTTTCTTTTTCCCTTCCTTGAGTGCTCTGAGCATCACAAAAACTTCCATCATAGGCCTTGATGTTCTCTGGAATTTCTTTTTTATCTCAAGGAGCTTAACAAAAAACTCGTGCAAGCAGGGTGTAATGAAACTAAGATTTATCAAAAGCAAAATTCTTCCTCACCAAATCCCATCCAATCTTTACCTGAACAACTAGAGCTAATAATTCTTGTCTTGAGTATTATTTAGTTATAGATTTCTGCAAGGTATCACTAGTTTGAAACCCAGGCCAACTTTGTATTCTTCAACTGCTGTTTAATTGAATTCATTACACATTTGGCAAGTTGGCAGGGTACAATATAACATCAGCCTTGGTCATTTGTTCAAATCATGCAGGGTAAGCTGGGTGCGGCCCTTCCGGGGGTTTGGGAGGGAGGGGGGACTATACTCCAAACCAGGAGTGCTGAGCTAGGCCTGTGACCTGGAAAATACTTTACCCTTTTTTATTGAAATATCTTGATTGAAGATTCCACCCGTCCCATAAATTCTTGTTTGATTGATGTTGAACCAAATGAAAAGCCCATGGGTTACCATAATTTGCCTCACATTATTGACTAAGCCTCGATTCAGCCAAAAAAATAATAAGTTGCCTTAATTGACCCTTACAGTCAATATCTCAACCACTAACTTTGATAGAGGATTTCAACCAGTTTGTACAAGCACATCAGGATTTATGTTGAACAAATAAACATTTATGACAGCCAATTAGATTATGTATATTTAATTGCATCCACTTAACTTGTTCAAACATATACAGCAGTCAACATGGTGTTTTGTCTCAAGTCAAACAGAGAACAACAAACACAAAATCAACTGTCATCATAAAAAAAACCAACTATTTCAAGGTCTTGTTTATACTCTGTTTCATGTCTGCAGTTGCAAGATTTCCTCGTATAATTTAAACATGCAGTTGCTTGTGTACTTCCAAAGTGGATGCCTGTTTAGGGTTATAGCAAAAAATGCATCTCACCACCCTGTCATTTGGTGCACAGTCACAAACTAGAAGCTTTTGTTGAAGTGGTATATAGAGTATGTGCTCTTAAACCCTTGTTCTATGTCCTTCAATGTTGCCTCCAGCTTTACAATTTGTAGTATGCTGGCCATCAGTAGTCAACCACAACTTTATGCTCTGATACTTTTACTATGCTTCAATATAGTAAACTATTAACCTCTTAAAATTCTAACTTGTTTGTTTCCATGTCTATTGGTATATATCATAGTTACCAGGTTTGGGCTGTTCTGTTTGAACGGAAGGTCAAAAATGTTCTCAAAAATGTTCTGAGGTTCAGTTTTTTCAAAAAGGTTCAGTTCGGTTTGAAAAATATAAATAAAGTATATGATAATACATTCATGAAAAACATAGAAAAAATGCAGAAATTTTCAGATTTTGTTTCAAAATTCAACAGAATCTACACATATGTCCCAATACACTTGTAGATACTTCAACATTGAAATGCACAATGTTTCACACAAGCTTGTGCCTGTAGCAGATGTCCAACAACTATCTTTGAACTATAACTCTTATGCAATGGGAGTAGTTGACCATATTGAAAGTATATATTTTTGAGTGACTACTGGAAACAAGGTCCAGACGAGGACGAACTGGTTGGGTTTGGAATGGACTAGGTTTGGCCAAACCTGGTTACTATGGTGTATATAGATTAGAAAACTTTGCTGACCCTTGCATTTTCCATTATACATTGGTATCACTGTTCTTCCTCCTTTGGGGAGCACTTGAGTAAATCTGTTCCACCTTGACATCTTAACCATTTTCAAGTTCTCATCTTTAAATAATATTCCTATTGACAATTTAAGAAATGCATGATATGATCTGATTGTCCATTTTGGATCTCATTATGGTGATTTCTATGATACTTTTGAGATTATGGTTTTGATGGTATATGTGGTCCATAGCCCTGTGGAATGAGGGGCAAAGAGCTCGAACCTTCATGAGGTATGGGTATGGTGATTTCTGTGGTACGTTTGAGATTATGGTTTTGATGTTATATTGTGGTCCATAGCCCTGTGCAATGAGGGGCAAAGAGCTCGAACCTTCATGAGGTATGGGTATGGTGATTTCTATGGTATGTTTGAGATTATGGTTTTGATGTTAAATGTGGTCCATAGCCCTGTGCAATGAGGGGCAAAGAGCTCGAACCTTCATGAGGTATAATAAACTCAGACTGAACTGGAGAAATATTTTACCCATTTTTATTTAAATATCTTGATTGAAGATTCCACCTGTCCCATAAATTCTTGTTTGATTGATGTTGAACCAAATGAAAAGCCCATGGGTTTTCATAATTTTGCCTCACATAAGTTAATGGATCATCAGTTGACTAAGCCTTGGCAATGAACAATAAATAGCCTTAGTTGACCCTTACAGTCAATATCTCAACCACTAAATTTGATAGAGGATTTGACAAGCACATCAGTATTTATGTGCAACAAATAAACATCTATGACAACCAACTAGATTACGTTTGTTTAATTGCATCTACTTATCTTGTTCAAACATATACAGCAGTCAACATGGTGTTTTGTCTCCAGTCAAACAGAGAACAACAAACACAAAATCAACAGTCATCTTAGAAAACAGCCAACTATTTTCTTGGTTTTGTTTATATTCTGTTTCATGTCTGCAGTTGCAAGATTTCCTCATATATATTAAACATGCACCTGCTTGTGTACTTCCAAAGTGGATGCCTACTTAGGGCTTTAGCAAAAAATTGCATCTCACCACCCTGTCATTTGGTGCACAGTCACAAACTAGAAGCTTTTGTTGAAGCAGTATATAGGGTATGTGCTCTTGGACCCGGGTTCTATGTCCTTCTCCTCCAGCTTGAATTACAATTTGTAGTATGCTGGCCATCACTTGTAAACTGCAATTTTAGGCTCTGATACTTTTCCTATGCTTCAATATAGGAAACCATTAACCTCTTAAAATCTAACTTGTTTTTTAACAGATCTATTGGTATATATCATAGTTACTAGGTTTGGGCAGCTGTGTTTGAACGGAAGGTCAAAAACATTAGGAGATTTAATTTTAAAAAAAGGGTTTGGTTCGATTTGAAAAATATAAATAAAGTATATGATAAAACATTCATGAAAAACATAGAAAAAGTCAGAAATTTTCAGATTTCGTCCAATACTTTTATGCAATCTACACATGCATACCAACACGCTTGTAGATACTTCAACATTGAAATGCGCAATGTTTCACTCAAGCTTTTGCCTGTAGTAGATGTTCAACAACTAGTAAGTCTGTAATGGTTGTCAGATATTGTATAACTATATTTGACTATAAATCTATGGCAATGGGAGCAGTTGACTGTATTGAAAATATATATTTTTTGAGTGACTGCTGAAAATAAGGTCCGGACCAGGCCAAACTGGTTCAGTTCGGAATGGACTAGATTTTGCGGAACCTGGTAACTATGGTATATATAGACTAGAAAGCTTTGCTGACCCTTGCATTTTCCATTATATTGGTATCACTGTTCTTCATCCTTTGGGGAGGACTTGAGTAATCTGTTCCACCTTGACATCTTAGCCATTTTCAAGTTAACTTTAAATGCTATTCCTATTGACAATTTAAGATATGCATGCTAAGTTCTGATTGTCCATTTTGGAATTCATTATAGTGATTTCTATGATACTTTTGAGATTATGGTTTTGATGGTATATGTGGTCCATAGCCCTGTGCAATGAGCGGCAAAGAGCTCAAACCTTCATGAGGTATAATAAACTCAGAGATGGATTTCTTAGTCCCACAGATGGACATGGATGCATACAGTTACAAACTGGCTTTGAAGACATATTTCTTGGGCAGAAGGGCAAGGTGACCAGGTCAGAGCAGAGGTTTGGGAGAAGTGGAACAAGTAGTTCTTGTTGTTAGTTGCCTTTAAATTTCGCAAGGGCTACATGTTGGAGGAAAGTAGAGCCTTTATAAAGAAGGGTTTACAATTAATGCATTGCTTTAACATGCCATTACAGCTCTTTTTGGTGCTCAAGTTCCCTGTTATACATATCAGCTACTTTAATTTTTTGTTGAAAGATGAAGACACCTTGTAACACTCAAATAATGAATTAGAATGTTCTAACTGTTATAAAGATGACAAATCTACATATTCAGTTGTTAAATGTTAAATGAATGACCCAATGTACTTTAATTTCCTTATTTCGGAAAAGACAGCAGGGAAAAGGATATATTTTTAGCTTGTCTTTGTGTACTTGTGCTTGGATCATATGATTTAGGTTTTATCAGTAATCTGTTAGTTTTCAGCTCCTAAGGTTCATTTTTACCCTAGTACTTCCTATTGTATCAGATAACACTTTTGAGTCCAATTTACCTATATTGGTCATCTATGGGGATTAAAATCATATCATTTCACTTTGTTTTTTAATCCTCTAGAAAAAATGCAGAATGCTGTCTTCTTTTTGACATAACTACATCATAACTGTCATACCTATTTTGGTTTCAATAATCACACATAAGAACAGACATGATTTGGAATAAGAAATGTTATCAGGCTACCATGCTGAAAAACAGACTCTTCACAGTGGGAAATGCATTTGTCCTAAATGCAATTGATTGACTGTTGCTTCCATGTCTCTTTCTATCCATTGAAGTCTTAACTAAGTTTTTCATACATTTCCTATACTTCATGCAGCCTCTCTTCTGTCAGATACAAAATCTCTTATTATGTAAGGTTAGTACTGCTAGTTGCATGTTATTGACTGGGTTGTAAGTCGCTAACTGTAGATTTGAAGGTACAATGCTTTCAAAATCTTAGGATGCCTTGTGGATGTATTAATTTCGGCATTAGACACGTTAATGCCTACAGTATATAAACAGAAAGTAAATGTCATTAAGGGGTGGCCATCTGACAAGTCCTTGATACACAAATGGTAGGGGTCTTCCTGAATTGCAATGCACATGTTTACTGTTCTGTATTTATCCTTTTGTGACTAGTTCATGTTAATTTCATGAGTTGTGAAATGATTAAAGAAAATAAATATTTTTAATGTGATGTGTATGAATGCTCAGGATGAGAGATCTTTGATATGGTTCTCTGGGAAGGAAGAAAAGCAATTGAGATTAAGTGCTGTTACTACGATCATCGCAGGACAGCGTACTGTAAGTCTTTTCTGCATAGAACTATTTCAGCCTTTCAAATTGTCTTGTTTTTTTCCCCCAAGAGTATGTGGACCTACTTGAACTCTATTATAATTTGAACATTTTTTGCTGCTTTTTATATTATTTGCAGTCAAATTTCCAGCGGCAACCACGACCTGAAAAGGAGTATCAATCATTTTCTTTAATATATGGGAATGGGGAGCAATCACTTGATTTGGTGAATTTCTTAGTTCATTATATAATTTATGAAATTGTAGATATCACATCATTTTGTCTGTTTCTCTATGTTCATTTTTTTTGCTTTACCTTCTAAAGAAGAAGTTAGGAAGTATCTTTTACACTATAGCTTTTTTCTTTTCTTTTTTATGTATATTGAAATCTCCAACTAAGTATTGTTCCTATTGCCAAAGACTTGTGATTGCTGTTAAAGTATCAATTGATTATTGTTTGCCCATTTCCACTGAAAATTGATGACTCTGTTCAGAGAAGAAATTGTATTGTCTTTTCATTGACCGATGTGTTCATATATTGTTTTCAATGTATATTCTGTTGTATATATAAATAATGAAACGTCAGTGACTTTTTACAAGTAATGAGAAAACTAATATTGACCATTGGTGTTGGTTTCATTTATCATTATGATGGTTTGCTTCTCATAATATGCCCTTAGGTAGACTATTTTCTCTTTCTTTTCTCAAATATATATATATATATATTTTAAACATGGTGGAATCGATAGCCGCCACGATGCTCCGAGCTCTGTCCGTCACAGTAGCCGCCACGGTACTCTGTGCTGTCCGCCCTGGTAGTCGTTACAGTATTCCGCAGAGTCCGCCCCTATAGCCACCAAGCCGCATTCATTTTAAACCTTTTACGCCGCTGAAAGCACCAGGAATACGGACAAGCGTTCAGTCCGGTGAGGCCTGAGATTTGAACCCTGGGTATCTGTCTCCAATTGGTCTACACCTCAGACCTCCTTTTCTCAAATATAAATCTAGAAGTGCAACAGAATTACTTAAAGAATTTCAATTTGTTATAATTGGTTGGATTTGGAGATTGCCAACGTCTATATTTGTTTGGAATTAGAACAGATAAGGTGCTTCTCCTCCAATTCTTTGATTTTTTTTTTTGTGTTTTTGTTTTTTGGGAAAAAACTAAGCTGTTTTATTCATTTAGTGTTTCTAGTTGATTTCCAGATACTAGCAGCCAGTAGCCACCACAAAATCAACAATGTCCAGGTGGGTTTTAAATATGACATGCCCATTATAGGTCCAGTAATCAAGTTTAACCGGTATTTCTCATGAAAATAAATGTTTCCACAATATTAGACTAGATATGCAGCATGGAATACTATTCTGTAATCCTAAAAACATATACTTTGTGCTAACTACTTTAGCATAAATTTTGAAAACTCAGAAAATAAAATCTACATTCATTCTGCTGCTTTTCTTCAGTTATCCAATCCATTCAGAGTTTGGACAAAGCGTTGTCAACTGCTACTACCTGATCCAAAAGTTAAGCTTGCACCCAAAGAAAATGAGTGCTGTTTTTTGATTGCATGCTGGAAAAAGAACCGGGCTTGCCTTCCAAATTTTCACAGTTCCTCCTGTGCTGTCTTGTTTCAACTACTGTTTCTCTCCCAGGAAAGAAAGATTTTGGAGAGTATTTGTCATTGGCTCTATTTCCATTATCATTAATATCTTTTCGGAGAAAAGCTGAAAGTGCTGGCGAAGCTACAATTCTTCCATTATTCCTTTCTAGGATCAAGGGTTCTTCCCATTCATCTTGATGTGAAGCCTCTTTTGCTAGTCAGTTGGCTATCTTGTTTCCTTACCTCTTTATGTGGCAAAATTGTGTTTTTAGGAACTTTGCTTTTTGGAAGCATATTTCCTTGACTATCAAGTTTGCAGTTGGTGTTACAGAATTTTTCTTGTCAATCAAGATCTTTGAATCAGACTCCATGATAATATTATCTATATTCCTTTTTAAGCTTCATGTAGGCTCAATCTGATGGCTATAGATTTAGTATATTGTTAGCATGACGTCCAAGAGGTCCTTTGAAGAAAATAAGATTCCATTGATTGTCCCTGCAAACACCACCCCAGCATGGATAACCCATCAACGCTTACCTTCATCCGTCCTTGAGGGTGGTTTCTTTAATATTGGACCTTATTTTACTCCATATTTGGTGAGAAAGAAGTTGAGCATCTTGGAAGATCATTTTGTTTCTTTCCAACCAAGTCTGCCACCAAATAAAGCAGGCCCAGTTTCATGAATAAGATAAAATTCTTTATGCTTTGCTGCTAGTAGCTTCTGGAGCTGGAAGAAATCCTCCATATTGTTCTCCAGTTGTCTCCTGCACTTGACAACCTACCAGAAATGCCATAATGTTTTGACAAAAGGGCATTGGAATAGAAAATGGTCCCCGTTCTCTAAATCTTGTTTACAAAGTACACATTATGATGGACCAGAAAATCCTCTCTTCTTCATGTTCTCCTGTATTCAAAATTTGTCATGCTTGGCTAGCCACGTAAAAGCGTCGGTCTTTGGCTAACCTTCTGGATTCCAGATCTTCTACCGAATATTCTTTTCATCTTGTGCTGTCTGCTGTCCTAAAGGCTCCTTGTAGCCTGCATTGACCAAATAAGCTCCTGAGCTCTTCTTTCCCAAGATATTATATCATTTCCTTGGTCTACTTCTTATGGTTGTCCAAAGAGTTTGTTTTTCCTTTTCTAACTTTTGTATAGACCATCTGAATTCTTTTCCCAACTTCAATAAGAACCATTACCAGCCATTCTAAAGTTTTGGAAGTCTTCTACATTTTTCCAACCTAAAGCCAAGAACCTCTCTTTTAATGCCTCTAACTGTGGGAATTGTTGAATGATTGGTGGACACTGTGACAGTGTGACTAAGCATCCTCCCAAAAATCAACTGAGCGTTCCTCTTGGGGAATCCAGAAGAGAGTTGCTTTAAACAGTTCTTTGATGTTGAGGTGTTATATTTTCAGGATTTATTGGTTTGCTTTTTATTAGATGCTTGAAATGAAATAAAAGCATATTGATGTTTACAAACGACAAAAGCAGATCAATGGGATTAGAGAGTACATTGATATGGCAGTAAAAGTGAGAGTGGAAAAGAAAACCTTAAGAGAAACAATTTAGAAAGAACAACCATCAAATAAAGACGAATAGACAAATGATTAAAGAGAAAGACAGATGCTATGAAATGTGAGGAGAGAACTTGGATTAATCTAAAAAGTGGGTTTCAGATTGCACTACATTTGTAGATTTTTATCCATCAACTGAAATCTGAATTTGCCTTAAAATCTTTCAACTGTCAACTGCTTAACTGTCAACCAGCTAAATGTAAACTGCTTGATGATGATTATATATATAATTCTATAACATATAATTCTAGTCTCACCACCTTATGTGGTAAAAGAACCTTTGTGAGGATATCTGCTATCTCTTCCTTACTGAAATATTTTAACTCAGTATCTCCTCTTTCCACAAGCTGCTAAATGAAATGATGACAATGAACCTTTATATGTATTGTCCAATGCATGAAATTCAGGATTGTTGCAACTAAGCATTATTGTGTCCAACTAAGTTAATTGTAAATCAGAAAGCAATCTCATCAACCAAACAGCTTTGCTTACTGCCATGATAGCAGCCTAGTATACTTTTATTTTTTAAAGGAAATATCCATTCCATGTTGTTTTTTACTTGCCCTAGTACTACCCTTTTTTCCATGATAGACACATACCCTATTGTGGATTCCCTTTCATCTACAAGGTTCATTCTGTCAAAACTTATGTATCTGACAAGGTGGAAACTGTCGCCTCTCACATACAAAACGCCAAAATTTGTTGTATACTTAAAATATCTGAAAATCAGTTTTGCTGTTCTGTGATCAATCTTTGGTGCATTCACAAATCACTGCAGAACTGATTTCAGGCCGTGCAGCTATTAGACATGTCAGGCTTCCCACTAACTTTTGAAAGAGTGACCCATTGACCTGTTTAGACTCACTATTGGCTGATAAGATTAGACCAGGTTCTGTAGGGGTAGTTACTTTGGAGTCAGATGTACGGAATTTGCCAAGAAAGTTTTGACATACTTCATTTGTGAAATAAAACTTCCATCAATGATGTGCTGAAGCTTTACTTCTAAACAGTAATGCCAGAAATCTAAATCTGTTGTGTCAAAAGCGGAACATTAAACTGATTCCACGTGTTTAATGGTGTTGGTCTCATTACCAGTGTAGATTAAGTTGTCCTTATATACAATAAGAATGAACATCTTCAGTGTAACGGCTATTTAATAGTGCTGGTCATATTAATAGTGCTTTCTTAGGTTTGATGTCTTGGAGAGCTTTTAAAAATTCCTTGTTAAGCAGATAGATTGTGTTATGAACATCTTCAGCCTAATGGTTGTTTGGATTTTTTTTTGGTTTCAATGTACTTCCCATAATTTCTATCACTACTTTGTACCTTCTTTCGATCATAACATTTTGTCAAGGGGTACATTGTAATGTCCCCCCTAATTTGGTACTTTTAAATTTTTTTGATTCGAATCTTATTGCTGAAATAAATTTTGCAAAAACAAGAACAACTCCAATTGCCATATAAAACAATTACCCAAATTGCAACAATATGCATCAATTTTCAGATTTCATAACTAGGGCACAAATTACAATATTTCCAAAAAGGTATTTCTAGACATCCAAAATATGCATACCAAAATCTGCAACCATTCGAGCACAAGCGTGAACCCTAAATGAATCCACCTGCACAGAACTGGGTTTTCGTCCAGCTCCAAGCTCGAGGGTTTTCGTCCTCAGGAAGACCTTCGGGGTTTCCGTCCCGTCGGAGAAGAAATTCAGCCACCGACACAATTCTCCAAAATAAAAACATATTCCACCCCCTAAATGAGACCAAGTCACTGAATAAATAGGCTCCTCCTTGGCAAACTCCTTTTTGCGCGCTCAATGTGGGATAAACATATTTCTTTCTTTTTTAATTCCCACATCCCTTTAATTATAATATAAAGTTTTAACTTTATAAAATGAATTTAATAATTCACTTAATAAAGCCAAGCTTCGCGCTTTAAAAAATCTGCCTTATGAAACTCCGAATGATCAACTGAAACTTGTTCTGGATACCCATTTCGTTGTAGAACAACATCCCCCTGCCCACTCTGCAAGAAACCCTAAAACCCGACACTGCTAAAAATAGCAATTCCAGCATCCTAGCTCCGTTTGACCCCGAACGACCACAAAAACTGAGCTCTAAGAATCTAAAAGCTATCTCAAATATCTCAAAGGCTCTCATCCATATGACATAGCCTACGGGAACCAGTGTATAAGCTAGTCTCTATGTGCTACCACTAGCTGATTAGAAGGGAACATTACAGTCCGCCCTTCCCAAATATTGCTTGACCTCAAGCAATATGATCTGTATGCCAGGATTCCCAATTAAATTTGAAGAATGTCTCATGATGAAGACGCTGCCCTGAACTGTCATCCCAGAAACTGAAAACACTGTCAAGCTCTGTCACCAAACTGATATCACTGAAGATGGCAACACTAACAAACTCTGTCATCAATCCGATACAACCGGCCCCGGTAACTCTGTCGAGCTCTGCCACTCTATAAAACAATCCATCCCTCAGAGGAATTCCTGGATCCCATAGCCAAATAGGGATTTTGTCATTCCCGAAATTTGATAATTTCTGCTGTGCCACTCTGACTACAACTGAATTATTTTGCAGCTCAACGGAGAACCCATTCTGGACTGACAAACGAGGACCCCAACAAGAAACTGATTCTACAACTATAGGGAAGAGCACCTCATGCCAAGGTGATACATATAACTCCTCATACCAACCCTTCTTCCCATTCATATATGACATGGTCAAATCATCAACATGTGGACTGAAAGAAAAATTATGAGCATACCTCACTATACAGTCCATCTGAACTTCACCAACTGGTTCCATGGAAGGGTCTATACAATCACCTATGCTACAACTCTCAACATTCTGCACACAGAAGTCAGGAGATGTTTCGCCAATCATAACACAAGGAAATAAACCTGCATCAGCATCATACTCGGGCTGCTCCTTCTGAGTGGTTGTAACAGGTGACCAATTTTCTTCTTTGTGAACAAAACTTAACTCAAGGTTAAGTTTGTTAATTATCTTCTCCTTTTTGGTGAGTTCTTGGTACATCTTTTTTTCAGTTTGGATAGCCAAATTCCTATCAGATAACAATTGCAAGTAATCAGATTTTATTTTCTCCAACTTCGTGCACTGAAGTTAGAACTGACTCATGCTCAACCCAAGAATTATCAACTGCATGCACATCCTCACCAAAATTAGATCCACAAGATGATTTAACTTCATCTTCATCAATTTTGCCCTCCTGTACTTCCACACAAGTTTCTTGAAGAGGTGGCATGTTTATACTTTGAATTTTTGCAGTATGAATGTTCAGGTCAGCACCCTGATCAAAAGGAAATTTGTCTCTATCAATCTCATTTACTTCATCAGCATAACTCTCCAATTCATCAGGAAAGCCACCATCCAACCACTTGTTGGTCTGTTCTGTTTCTAACTTTAACCATGAGACATCTTCATCGACATCGATCTCCTCATCATATTTGGAGTCTTCACCATGAAAAAACACAAGGTTCCACGAGCCTGGGGGACGGGGGGACGGGTTTCCGGGGACGGCGGGGGACGGCAGGTCAATTTTAGGGGACGGCTGGTATAATACTATAAAAAATGAATTTTTTTAGAAATTTAGAATAATCTACACATTCAAAATTCTACACCCAACAAAAATGATATTTCATATTACTAATCAATTATGTAAGTGCAGCCATTCATATTCAGATTAGTTACTAACACATAAGTGCAGCCATAATTGAGTCATTTCACATTTTCATGTTCATATTAGTTACTAATTTGCAGCCATTTAATTGTTTCAAGTTCAACAACTATAACTTGAAGGTTCAGCCAAGGATATCAAGTGCAAACAATGTTCAAACAGTCATCATTTTAAGTAATAACAGTCATCATTTTTTCAGCCACCAATGTTCAAACAAAGACTGTCATGTTTAAAAATTTTCAGTCACTAACTGTTCATTGTGTTCAAATATGACAGCAATAAGAAATTTGAAATAGTCATAGTATCAATGCTCATTTGCAACAAAAAGACTCAAAACTAAAATAGTAAAGGAGTAATCAATGTAATAGAACTCCTATGAAACTTCTGTTGGGCTATCACTATCAAAATCTGTATCACTATTTGATGAGGTGCCCTCATCATCTAAGTGAAGATCCTCCAATGAAACTCCAACCAACCCCTCATGACTCTCATCCTCATCAATCTGTCCTGCATCCTCTGGATCAACATCCCATCGTGTAGCTGGAGATTGCTTGTACTCTGGCTTAACTCTCTCACGAAGACGAAGAGAGCTATGCACTGCAACTAGCTTCTCCGCTCTGCGAGAGGTAAGCCTATTCCTCCTCACATTGTGGATAAAGCTGTATGTAGACCAATTCCTCTCAGCAGCAGAGGAACTAGCAACCTGTGAAAGAACCCTAATTGCAAAATATTTCAAGTTAGGTGTGCTGTCCCCATATAGCTGCCACCATCCAATGGGATTTCTTTGGGCAATGGTAGCCCTATCCTCCCTACACTCTGGGTGGCTGAAGCGAGGGCCCTCGAGATTAGCAAAATTGAGCCACTCATCTCTAATATTTGAGCTCTCCTCCTTCGCATATATCTTTCTAATGGCCTCCAAAAACCCTTCTCTCACCTCTGGATCCTCATGGGGAGACACTCTCCCAAGCCTAGGCTCATACCACTTGGGGTTTACTGAATATGCTGCCATATGAAGGGGGGTGTTCATCCTATCCCACCTCCTCTGTATAATAGGCCTGATGTAGGCCTCATAGAATAACAGGGATGGATCTCTAGCGAAATGACTTTTTTAATCTCCCCCAACATCTTGTCAAAAGTCTCATATATTTCTCCTAGACTAGGAGCATCCGTGTCGACATATCTGATGACAACAACAATAGGGGCAACAAAAGACACAATATACCTACAAGAAATCAAAAACAAAATTTAGAAACTTATATGTCACATTGTCATATGAGCACTCCAATTTGAAACAAACAATGAAAATTGAAAAATCATAAATAACATTTTGGTTTCTTACTTGGCTTGAGACCACCAACTATCATCCAATGTTTTGTCTCTAATTTTTTTGCCCTCCTCTGTCCTTGATTCTGCCACCTCTTCCACTCCGTGCATACTACCATGGATTGTAGAGCATCTTGCACCTCAATCATCCTCTCCAATAAAATGAAGTAGGTGGCGTATCTAGTGTCTCCCGGTTTGATGAACTCCTTCTTTGAGAAGGACCGAAAGAGGGCTAACGAAGTGTGATGGTTGCAAATGAACATTTGCATATCTCTAGCTTGTGCAACCATCTCCTTCACCCAATCTATCCTCCCAATGTCCTTCAATGCATTGTTCAATGCATGAACACAACACGGGGTCCAAAAAATATGTTTATATTCTTGTTCTATCATTTTGCCTGCACGTTGGCAAACAGGGGCTGCATCTGTAACTACCTGTAGTGTACAGCAAAAAATTAAAATGGTCTCATTTAAGTTTTTAACAGCCATTTAGAATCTAGATTTGTAATTTTAAAATTTAAAGATTTTGATTTTCATTAAAATATCTGAAAAACTTAAAACTTAAAACTTAAAAGTAAAACAAAAATTATCGAATTGATTACCTGTACAACATTGGAGGCTCCAACCTCCTCAATAGCCTCCTTCAACTGAAGGAACTGGAACTCAACATCCTTTTTTTTTCCCGTGCAATCAATGGCTTTGAGAAAATAGGGACCTGCTTTACATGTGACAATGATATTGATGAGTGGACGTTGACGAATGTCAATCCACCCATCCATGATGATAGAACATCCATGAGTCAACCATGTGTTCCTCATCTGCTCCATAACCACACTGCATTTGGAATAGTGTTTGTCTAAAAGAGAGGTACGCAGCCTAGTTTCTCCAAGCGGTAGATATGAAGTCCCTGCCTTGGCTATTTCTCTTACCGCGTCCTTGAAGTAGGGGGAGCGTGCAATATGGAAAGGCAGCCCATGTGCAAAAAATAATTTTGCTATAGCATCATTTGCTGATTCTCTTCCTTGCACATTAAACATTTTATTTACTGTTCCCCTTTTCTTTGAGGGCAGCGGTGGCATACTTGGATGTTTGGGTTAATTCTTGTGGCTGTTCTAAGGAGGCCCCAACGTCCTCTCTAAATGATGGGCTGCCTGTAGATAAAGACAAACCAGAATCTTTAAATCTAGACTCTTGCACAATCTTATGGACTTCATTAACTTGTGCCCGGGTCATTTTTTGGCAAGCCCTAACCCCTGTTCCTGCCTTATCTGTGAGATGAGACTCAACCCTAGTATAGCTGCCCTTAAATGTAGTTTTGCAAATATTACACAGCCATGTTCTTGAGCCCCCAAAATTTTTTTTCCCTTGGTCACAGTTAGTTACAAATTGCAGCAGTGGTTTTTTTATATTAAATGGACCCCTGGCATATTCTTTAAGTAACAAAGATGGGCAGTCAAAACTAGGTTGAGAAGCAGTGCTATCCCCTTTGGAAGTTTGGGGTGAGGATGAATCCCTAGGTGCAGCAGTATTCATGTTTATGTTTGGATTTTCAGTTTGGTATCCCTCCTCCAAATCAACCTCAAAAGAACCTGATGCACTGCTGGCCATGTTTTGTGTTGAAAACTTGAAATTAAAATATAAAATTTCAATTTGAAAAAACTAACAGCTTGGAAGAGGTAAAAAAAGTTTGAAAACCTAGTGCTGTTGCTGTTATTTTTTCTGCTGTTGTTTGCTGCCTTCTGCTGCCTACTGCTGCTGCCCTTGCCTGCCTACTGCTGCTGCTATGCTGCCTACTGCTGCTGCTATGCTGCCCTTGTTTGCTGCCTTCTGCTGTTTTTTGCTGCCTACTGCTGCTGCCCTTGCTGCCTACTGCTGCTGCTTTGCTGCCTTTGCTGCCTACTGCTGCTGCTATGCTGCCCTTGTTGCCCTTGCTGCCTACTGCTGCTTTTTCCTTTTGCTCTCCAGCTCTCTTTTTCTTATTCTCTTGAAAAATGAAAGATGAGTGTAAGTGGTTTTTACTTTTTTTGTTTTCACTTTATATAACATACTTTTAGGTTTAGGGTTTTGGGGGGGGGGGGGTGAGACTCAAAATGGGTCCCACCCCTTACCTTTTTAAAAACTTAAAAAGTAATTTTTTTTTTTTTTTGGATTTTCCCCTTTGGTGGGGACGCCCCAAAAAGGGGGACGTCCCGGGGACGGGAGGCCATAGGCCTCAGCCGTTCCGGGGACGTTTCCCAGCCGTTTCCCCCGTCCTGGGGGACGTGGGAAACGGGGGGACGCGTCCCCATGGAACATTGAAAAAACATCATGCAACAATGAACTGTTGCCAGGAAAAATGCAAGGCTCATCATACCTTATGTCCAAGGTCTCACAGACCTCACTGGATTGCTCTGGAAGCAATTCCACAACTGCTGTCCTGTCATTACCCTCGGTACTATAGTTGTCCTGGGACTTGTGGGTTATGGGCCCACATATATGTCCAAGTGACCACTCTTCTTGGCAAGTGAAGCAACGCTGTTCTCTTCTCAACTGATTCTTGCTTTTGAGAGGTAGTCCTGGCATCTGTAAGTCACTCGGTCTCTTTTCCTTCTCCTGTTCCTCCTGTACCAAGAGAGGTTTCAGCTTCTTCTCACACTGCTTGGAAACATTGTCAACTAATTTACGTGCAGCTGAAGAAGTAATCTGTCCTTGCCTCAAAACAGCCATCAACTTGGGCAAGATGGGCTGGGTAAAGTCATCACTTTCCTCAATGATGCGTACCATGATGGTTTGCATGTAAGAGGATATAATGTCTTCATGATCTTCACTGATAGAAGCCATAAAATGTCGAAACATCTGGAGACTAAGATCAGCACAATCTAAATCAAGCAAAAAGACATATATTCTAATTTTTGCCATCACTTCCAAAATTCTAACCTTCTTACCATAGGATCGGTCCCTGATGTTATTCAAACCATGAAAATTGTCAACCATCACTGCTGTAATCCCTCCTTCATGATGTCGTCATTGTAGGGTGCTTCCGGAGTTGTAATCCTTATGATCTCACTGAGACAAGAGGTGACTGCAAGTCTCATGTCCCTGTCTCCATGTCTCATAATCCAATGCTGGCCTAATGCAACTATAGGTACTTTCGCTGCCCAATTCAAAACCTCACGATCAGATTGATCTAGTTCAACTAGACATGTATCCATTTCCTTTAGACTGTCAAGAAGAACATCTTTTGACAATTTCTGGGACTCAAGTTGTTTCCCCAAAGCATAGAGCTTACAACTTACATCCATTCTTTTACTGAAATGTTCTGCAGATTGAATCTGTTTTCTGTTATTGGATGTGTGATGCTCAACCTTAGCCTTAGAGGGAACCATAGGTGCTGACTTAGGTGACATAGCAACTGTCAACTGCTTGATAGTTTGTTGCAACTCTCTCTGACCCTGCCAAAACTCACGCTGAAACCTATTCCAATTACTGAGTGGCTCCATCTTCACACTGAACTAATCAATTCTCAACTCCCAATCACTGTAAGATTCCCCTTGATGTGAGTTTCTTGATCTGAGTTTTGAGTTACCTCCGGTTCTGCTATTTTTTGTTTGGAAATCTGTATCTGGTTTCAGAATGTTTTAGATTCATATATATATATAGGTTTGCATGCAGATGACAATGTTTTCTTTCCAAATAACTTCAACCAGATTTGTTGGCCATGTTAAATTTCAACTATAATGATCATTATAAAAATGAAGTTTTCACAAATTCACCATTTGCAGTATAATTGCCGTGAGCACTCAAATTCACCATCAAGTTGATTGCAAATTAAACAATATTCAAATATTGATTGCAGAGTTTAATAAATATTATATAATTGCAGAATATATATTTTTTCTTGGCCTCTGTGCAAGCAGAGTGACGACAATGCCAGAGTGTGCTGCGCTGACTATAATGGGCAGAGATGAGCATTCACCACCGTAGTACCAAGACCACCTCTTTCCCAACCAGCAGTTAACTTCATTCACGTCCCTGACCAAATTTACATAATTCCCAAGACCTTCATGAACTGAACATTTGGTAACTGGAATTGCACTCAGATCTGACACTCCACGCTAAGTAGATTGATGTTGAAATCAAATTACCATAACTTTTGATCCTTAATTTCTGCTATTCCCAATAGCTGCGCCCAGATCTCTCCCTATGCATCGGCAACCTCCTTCACACTACGCTGCACTTAAGTTTCTGATATTAAAACTGCCCCTGGAACTGTCGATGGGTTACGGCTATCCTCACCAATAAGTCGATGCTCATCACATGTACCAAAGACTACGGCCCCAAGACTGTGCCGATATCCTATTTCGAACTCAGATAATTAAAACCAAATCTAATTCATAGGAATGTTGGCGGTATTCTAAAGGCTTCGAAAAAACCATAGCAGACAAGGGAATAACTCCCGACTTCAAAATAGCAGCGCTAAGCCAAAATGATCCACGTCACTCTTTTCAGCATCCACGGTGCCAGTATAGGGTGCGATATGAATAAATTGCATTCAATATATATAACGTCTCTCTGAGCAGTGGCGTATGAGTTGGCTCATCCACGTCAACAACAATAACCCCAAGTCCCAAGGAAAGTCTCGACACCAATAAGGAAAGAGTCGGGCTAATAAAGAAATTAAACTCTGCCGCAAATAACACCCTCACCGTCTGGAATAGAAAGCGCATACACATCAATATGCTGCGTTGAATTTTCTCCTAACTACAGCGGCGCATATTGTATTTTTATTTCAAAGATCCTCGCTAGCAATTAGCAATCCAATTGACTTTATGGATGCTGCGTATGAGACAAAATCGGCTTCAACTAGGAAAGCGATGAAGTTTGACCGATAGCGGTGAATGGAGACCAAAGGTTTCCCGACAACAGAGCTAAAAGACAAACTGGATCCACGTCCTCCCTTCTTTCTAGTCACCGCTTCACACCTAACAAATTCGCTATCACATAATTCCGAAAATCTTACTTAGAGACGACTTTAGGAAAAAGCGTCGCCCCTTCCACGTCCTCCAGAAACAAGGCGATGACTTTGTCTTCAGGCGACCCTTGCACATACGTGTCTGAGAAATAATTCCAGCGACTCACAGTTTCTAATCAAACAACCCGATAGCATAGACTATTGCAGATACGGTATGAGTTGCCGCTGATTTTTCACTGTATCAAATCCCGAAGAAGAAAAATATAATATCCTCTGCCGCTGATTAAATTATTCCCCTTGTGCAATTCGGAAACCATAGGTTTTATACAAAAAGATATCACAGATCTGAAAACCATCCAAATACTGCACAACTGGAGAACCAAAATCTTCTGCAATTTTTAATCGTTGTTTCTGAAAAACCCTAACAGGCTGGCAGGAAAAAATCTGAGCTCTGATACCACTGTAATGTCCCCCCTAATTTGGTACTTTTAAAAATTTTTGATTCGAATCTTATTGCTGAAATAAATTTTGCAAAAACAAGAACAACTCCAATTGCCATATAAAAAATTACCCAAATTGCAACAATATGCATCAATTTTCAGATTTCATAACTAGGGCACAAATTACAATATTTCCAAAAAGGTATTTCCAGACATCCAAAATATGCATACCAAAATCTGCAACCATTCGAGCACAAGCGTGAACCCTGAATGAATCCACCTGCACAGAACTGGGTTTTCGTCCAGCTCCAAACCCGAGGGTTTTCGTCCTCAGGAAGACCTTCGGGGTTTCCGTCCCGTCGGAGAAGAAATTCAGCCACCGGCACAATTCTCCAAAATAAAAAACATATCCAACCCCCGAAATGAGACCAAGTCACTGAATAAATAGGCTCCTCCTTTTTGCGCGCTCAATGTGGGATAAACATATTTCTTTTCTTTTAATTCCCACATCCCTTTAATTATAATATAAAGTTTTAACTTTATAAAATGAATTTAATAATTCACTTAATAAAGCCAAGCTTCGCGCTTTAAAAACTCTGCCTTATGAAACTCCGAATGACCAACTGAAACCTGTTCTGGATACCCATTTCGTTGTAGAACAACATCCCCCTGTCCGCTCGGCAAGAAACCCTAAAACCCGACACTGCTAAAAATAGCAATTCCAGCATCCTAGCTCCGTTTGACCCCGAACGACCACCAAAACTGAGCTCTAAGAATCCAAAAGCTGTCTCAAATATCTCCAAAGGCTCTCATCCATATGACATAGCCTACGGGAACCCGTGTATAGGCTAGTCTCTATGTGCTCCCACTAGCTGATTAGAAGGGAACATTACATACATACAGATCTGTAATTGCCAGTTAATTCCTTGTTTCTTACAAAAATTAGCAGCTGATTAGAAGTAAATTCATCCTAGTGTAAGTTCGTAAAGCCGTGATGCAACAACGAGTTTCATTTTCAACAACAAGCTCAAACTGCTTAAAAAAATTCTCTCTGATTTCTTCATCAAAAAGAACACCTGCATTTTCCTATTAAGATCATTTACAAAGAGTAGAAAATATTGGGAACTAGAAACTAACATTACATTCAATGACTTACAAATGTCTCCATAAACTGGCTCCAAAACCTGTTCTGTCTGCCAAACCTTAAAATATGTGGAACTAGAAACTAACATTACATTTAATGACTTATAAATGTCTCCATAAACCGGCTCCAAAACCTGTTCTGCCTGTCAAATGTTAAAATACGTGGATAAATTGGCTAAATTGGACACTGTACTTTATGATACATTGTATATTTGTCTATGGGCTCCGTTTCACCTTTATAACATGATCCAATATTGGGATCAGTGCAATTGTATCACCGACCATTTTCCATATAACTTTGGTATCAAAGGCCACCATATTAATCTCTGGTGTCATTTCTTTCTTTTTGTGTTTCTTAATTTCTTTTACACAGTTTCCAAGTGATGTTTTGATTTTGTTCGATTCTTTTGGCAATATTGTGAATTTCTAGATGGTATTAGATTCGGCTTGAATCTTCATCACCTGATCTAACACTTTTTCATATGTAACTTTTGAAAGTTGCTTCATGTTAGATTTGTGTTCCGGAGCAGGCAACAAAAAGGTTTGGGTGGTTTGAAAGTATTTTTAATCCATGTTACTAGATCTTTATAATGTTTTAAATCAAAATGTATAGAGGCATAATGACATCGAATCATAATCAAATGGCATTAGCTCAATTGGTTATATTCCTCAACTTTTAGGGAGGAGACTCAGGTTTGAATTTTGCCAAGTAATACATGCATAATTGCCAAACTGTTGTAATACCAGTATGTGGTCATGATGTAATACGGGTGAGGCCTGTTTTAATCCCATAAAACCAATTAAAGAAAGAATGTCTTCGAATCATAAAATATTACTGTTCATGCTGAGTTTTTATGGACAGCCTTCATTCTCCATGTATAGATAGGTTTTTGGGCAAATGCGCCACAAATTACTCCTAGGATTGAGCTATGAGGATGCAAAAAAAATGATTTTAGGTTCTGACATTCAGTTTTCCCAATTAGAGGAGCGGCTAATATTCTAGAATCCAATAAACAGCCACACCAAAAATAAAAATCTATCGGGGAAAGGTCTTTATTTTTGTATGGGGTCCCAATTTAGTGTTTATTTTGGTTCTTTGGTTTGAGGCATCATTTTCTTGATCAAAGGTATGAGGGTTATTTTAAATATTCTTTTTAATAGTAAATTTAAATGTGTGTGCACGTGCATGAAGGAGGGGTTTTCCGTCATTTCCCACCCCATACCCTCTTTGTAGTGATAAGGTGTTGTTTGCATGACCCTTAAGATATGACCCATTGATCTTGTGGGCAAGGGGTAGCTTCATGGAAAAGGACCCCGCTTCTCCACCAAATGGGGTTGTTGGGGGACCTAGTCATTGCTTTGTTCAAGGTGTTTGTTCACTAGTTCGATCTTGCACCTTCTTTTTAGCTTGGCTCCACCCTTGCTCATCTCATGGGCGCCTCACCCTCAAAAGGTGGATGCATCAGGTTGTGGCAAGTGTTGAGCCATGGGTGTCTAACTAGCCTATCTAGCTTAGGGTGCTTTTGGCAAAGGGGATGTAGGTTCTAATTTTAAACATGGCCCTTGTCATTGCCTTGTTGGTTGACTTGCTTGAGGGTTCTTGTGAGCTTGCTGTTTATGTGATAGATGTCGAGCTCTAGTGATAGATGGCTTGGTTGATGTGGTGCTCAAAGAAGATTTAATTATATATGTGTGGAATACTTTCCCCAACTAGAACAAACCAAACGTGTCTTTGTCATTGGTTCAAAGTGATGTGGCAAGGTATATGTTTTCTAGCCAATACTAGTGCACCATGTGGCAAGATAAAAAATTTGGAGGGAACAATAAGGTTTGTTTTTTTCCAAATGTTTTTGCTTGTTGTGTGTCATAGGGGCTTTGCTTTCAGAGGTTATCATATGGAAGTGTTTGATCCTTTTTTGTCAAAATTCATGGTTTGTTGAGCTTTATGTAGTGGTGGTGCCTGTTTTGTACTATATCTGCATGTGGAGGCAAATTTGTACAAGAATTTGATGGACCTGAAGGCATACAGAGCATATCTGAATGGGTGCTATTATAGCATTTTGTTGAACCAGATAATTGGTTTATTGCGAGGTAAGGGCTTATGGTGTCTTTGCATTGATGCCAAAACCCTCTAAGGAAGAAGCCTTAGGTTTTTTCTTTTTGCTGATTGAACCAGATTTGCTCGTCCATATTAAAGATTATGGATAGTTTCACTATGTGGAAGAATATTAGAGATTGTTTTGGGAATGTAAATGCTACAAAAGTCTGCTGTTTGGAGATAGACCTTGCCACTCTCAAATTGGCGGATTTTGATAACATTGAGGACCATAATGCTACATTTAAGGCTTTGAAGGAAGATATTTGTTCTTTTAGAGGAGATACTATGAAGAATCCAAATGATCAAAACTATTCTTGCCAATACGTCTCCGTATAAGATGTTGGGTTTGATGTGTTATATTGTTCCTATGTTTACGAAGGAACATGAAGAACTTGATCATTTTTTCCCTCTTTTGGTCAATTATATGTTGCTTCAAGGAATACGAATGATCTTCCTTATGACATATCCAAATCTCAACATGCTTGATCCACTGATGCTCCATAGGATTTGGATCAAGTGGATAACGCTCTAGTTATTGCAAAATAATTTGGTGAGGCCCTTTTGAGGAAGATCCAACAACTCAAGAAACATCCTAATCCATACTTGGTGCTTCCTAACATGATTAGCACTACAATACTCTGCTTCCATATGAGAGAGAGAACTACTAGGTATTAAAGTGAAACAAAATTCCATCATAGATATATGTCACTAGAAACAACTTGTAGAAAGAAAAGCAAGAGGGCCAACTACCCCCCACACACGTGCTGTGACTTGATGTTAATAGGGGTGAGGAATCCTGTATATGTGGAGACCAAGGGCTTGCACCTCTAAGCTTACTATCCCATTGGCAAAGAGTTTTGCGAGAGAGAGTCTTCTGCTTCTTGGAAAACCAACAAGCTGCTTCAAATCCAAGAGAATAAATGGCTTGAGGTGGATTTTTGCTAATTTGGATCCTTGGCCCAATCTGCATCTAATTACTTCAACAAAATGGGAGCACATAATTTGCTTGGTAGCTTCTAGTGACTCTTACGAGGTGCTTGCATGAAACAAGAACAAACACTGATAACAAAGGAGATGTCCGGAGATGTCCGGTCATCTATGGGTGAGAGAAAGAATACTACCCACTAGAGACTATTAAAGAAAAGCATCTGCCCAAGGAGAAGAACAATTATCTTCAAGCTTTACTCTAGAAGCAAAGGGAGTGGGAGTAGACTCACAATCCTCCATCCTAGACGTTGTAGTAACTCCAAGGCATACTATGGGTGAACAAGACTAAACAATAGCCCAAGTTTGTCATCTCAAAAGACAAGTGAAGTTATAGCTTCAAATCCTAAAACTTTGAGGAAAAGCTCCTTGCAATGATCAAGTCATCAACATAAAGCAAACAATCAATATCTCACTATCTTGATGTTTGATGTAAACATCACGATTCATCTTGGTGTGAAAAAAGCGACATTGAAGAAAGAAGTTGGGAATCTTCTCATACCAAACGTGAGATGCTTGCTTAATTCTATACAAGGTCTTCTTGAGTTTGCAAAACAAGGGTATATAATCATCCTGAACAAAACAGGGCAGCTGCTGCATATAAATCTCCTCCTAAAAGTCCCTATGAATAAATACACTCGTGACATCTATCTAGTGAAGTTCCCATTGTTATGAAGCAACAACAAAAAGAATCATATGAAAGGAATCCATGCAAGAAAGAATCCCCTAGCAACAAGGCGAACCTTATGTGAGAAAGAATCCCATACTTGGTCTTATAGATCCATTTACAACCAACAACATTCTTACTTGGAGGTAAGAAAACCTACTCCCAAGTCAGATTCTTCATTAGAGAATCATATTGTGCGTACATAGCTGCCTCACACTTAGAATGACCCTTTGCTTGATGATAAATAATGAGATTGCCATTAGTATCTACTTTGCTAAGCAAGGCCCAAGGATGGGGTTTCTATTGCAAAATGGGCTTTACATCTTGAATAAGAGTTTGTGCCGACAAAGTTTGAGGACAATACGAGGTGGAAGAAACAAGAGCAAGAAACTCATTAATAGAAGCAACATATGGAACTGGAGGAGGGGGAACATTCTCCATCGCTAAAAAACCAGTGGAAGAGGAAGCAATAGCATAATCCAAAATATCTACTTAGTTGGAAGATGTAGAAGAGGAAGGGCAAATAGAAACTGACTAGGACCTAAGATCAATAGGAAAATGATGGGAAGGAGAGGAGTCATCAAGAATAGATGGAAGCAGGTCAGGTGGTGTGATAGAAGGGGTCTCATCAACATCAACATTCCTCTGAACAATGCCCTCATGGGTAGTTGAATCATAAAGTCTGTATGCCTTCGACCTGATGTCATAGCCGACAAAGAAAATCTTTGTTTTAGAATCTCCCTCTACTATGTTGGAGCATATAGTGGACATCAACTGTTCTGCTTCTATACATTCAAAAGAAAATGATTAAGCCTGAGGAATGCTTGATACAGTTTGTACCTGGGTACTCGGAGAACTCATTTCTATCCATTTCTAAAATCTGAACAAGTTTGTCTCCTATATAGCATGTAAACACAGAATTTCCTATCTGAAAATAAAACCTCTTCATTATCTTAGAAAACGATACATCTTGATTAGAACATGACAGCAGTTCAAAATGTAGTTTGCATATCAGAAAAGAGAAAAAGAACAGCACAGTGTCTGCCTGTTCAACTTGAGACAACCCGCTATGCAGATCCTGGTATTGAATACTGTAATATTTTACAAATTCCAGAAACGAAAACTAACCTGTGTGCACATATTTCTGCTTCTAGATATTGTTTACCCCAACTATTCGTTCATCCTTGTGTATTCTATCACATGTAGAAATGATTTTGTTCTCTATTTGTTCAAACATTGAATAGAACTGCTCTGGTAACAGCAATGTGTTGCCTCATGCTTAACCTCTTCACAGGGTGCTTCATTACTGATTGTATAACTGGATACACCTTCAGGTAGCAGAGCTGGTAATAGAATGTGAATCTCTCTTTTCCTCGTGATTAGCAGCAGGGCTCTTCGTCAACCAGGTTTACTTTACTTTGAGTTGTTCCAGCCTTCAAACTCAGTTGACTTTCTCTGATTAAATTTCAAAATTCTCATCATAAATGTCCTTTATGTCTTTGCCTTGTCGCCTTAGGTCCTCGTGAAACATATTGACAGGGCTCTGGGCTTGATATGTATCTTAGACCTAGAGACCCACCAGAGGCTTGATGCCACTTCTAAATTCTTAGAAATTACAAGACAAAAAAGAAAGGAGACATTATGACATAAGAAAATGGAGAAGTTTCGTTACTCTAGAAAGTAGGCTTCAAGGGGAGCTAGTGCCTAGCTTTTTCCTGTTTTAGATTTTTGGGGAAGAGTAGGTAGAGTGTGAATATGAAGCATGAGTAAGGAGTGAACCTCACTTTTTTCTTGTTTTAGATTTTTGGGGAAGAGTAGGGAGAGTGTGAATATGAAGCGTGAGTTAAGGAGTGAACCTCACCTTTTCTTGCTCTTGATATTTATCGAGAAAAACATAGGTAGCATAGAAGGAAATCCATATTTGAAAGCCTTAATTGGAAGTAAGGATGCCCTAGCTGGAAGTATGAATGCCCAAATTGGAGACAAGAGGAAGAGCCATTATGTGGCAAGTCTGATGCAGGAAGCAGATGTTATGCTAAAAGTGACTATCAAGGATGAGATGATTGAGCATGATATAATATGCTTCTTAAAAGCAAAGGGTTAATATGTAAGTTCCACAAAGTTTTAGGAGATTCAAAATTAGATCAAGTGGGAGTGGGGATTGGGGATTGGGGATTGGGGATTGGATTCAAATTATTTCATGACTTTTCTTCCTTTAAGCTTTTGCCTCATCATCTTTTTCAGTTTAAAAATCAGGGATAAAATAGTGGGTGATGGCCATGGTTTAGGGGGAGAGATGCCCTATATTTATGACCATGTGAGAATTTTTCTGTGGAGATAGAAACTATTAAAAAGATTCTAGTGTGGGTTAGGCTTTTGGGACTTCCATATCAACTTATCAATAAGGATGTTTTGAAAAATATTGGCAATACGGACCAACTACTAAGGAGCAAAAACATGTTGTATATACCTGGATATGTGTTGCTATGTATAATAATCCATTAAAATTAAATCAGAATCAAGAGAATGAAATCAACAAGTGGTTCATGAAAACATTGCATTTTGATGTCGCAAATGTGATGAGACTGGACACATAGCAAGAGATTGCAAAGTGAGGGGGTGGGTGTGTGTTCGTAAAAAAAAAATGGAGGAAGAGAGAATTTTGGTCATGACATAAACTTCAAGATGAAACAAAGAGATCATCTTGTAGTAGAAGCTAGATTAGATCAAGGATATTCCACTCACGAAAAGGAGGCAAAGAAAGCCTATCTGCAGCATTAGATGGCTAAGGTCTTAATAGTTCACTCAAGTCAACCATTAAAAGAAACAAAGAAAGGATACATAGGATGAGTTAGTACAGTGTACAAGTTCAAATTCAGAAGGAATTAAAGGTGCAAAGGAAGATGTGAAGGAGAATTTTAAAACAAAAGAGGCAGAAGAGGTCAAGTTTATTCTAGGTAAATCATTTTCATTTTAAGTAGTATAAAACCCTCTCCTTGCAATATAAATGGAAGTAGTGTAAAAGTTTTCCCTTGCAATTTAGGGTTTCAAGAGCAGCATAATACAGAAATGAGGTTGGAGGATATCCATGGAAATTTAGAGTTTTTAGTGCAGCATAAGAAGGTAATTACTTTGGGGAACCTCTTTGCACTTTAGAGTTTCTAGGGCAACATAAAGAGTAAAGTGCTTTTAAGGTTATTCCTTGTACTTCAGATCCTTTAGAGCAAGACAAATCTGTATATGATGAGTCTCACCATGAATAGTATGGAAAAATTGAAAGAGATTGATGAAGATGAAAGTGTTGGTGGGAATGATAAAAAGAGAGGAAGACCCGAGAAACAAAAACAAAGAGGAAAGAAACTCAAAGGAATACTGAATGGGTAAACAAAAGCAAATATTGCAAGTGTTAACAAGAAGTGGGGCTAAGCCTACAAATAAAAATAAAAAGTGATGATGAAAATGGTATCTTGGAATATTAGGGGCATGAATAAGACCCCTAAAAAAAGGAGGTATTAGCAAATTGATAGGTTTTTATAGTGAGCATTATTATAAAGAAGGAAACTGGATAGCAGTTATTATGCCATGTTGATCTTCATCGTGGCAAAATTTAAATTTTAAAAGGCACCTAGCTGAGTGAGATTTTTATCTCTTAATGAAAATGATATCATTGAGTTGATTTTGGAAACATAGCAGTTTGAGGAAGATGTATATTTTAATTGGTTATATGGGATTGAAATGGGCCCATCCATATTACATCATGATTTTCTTACTATTAAATTTATATTTTTATTACATAGAATGTTGAAGAGCACAATTTTTTATATTGTAAGAAAAATCTAGTTAAGATTTGTTCAAGCTACATATATGAGTTTATTGCAACTAAGTTCCTTAAGCTATAGAGATGTGAAATCAACCTCAGGGGAAGTGTTTCAATTTCCGATGACTTGTGATGAAAGTGAACTATTAATTCGCTTGTGGAACTTAAAAAAACAAAAAATTGGTTATATTGCGATTGACATGGGCTGCACTCATATTACATCATGACCAAGTTACCATGGTATTTCAACAAACCACATGGTGGTATTATAAAATAACTTTTTGGCAATTGTGTATATCTCTACTGACAAGATATGAACCTGACTCTCTGCCTTGAATGTCCATGTCTTAACCACTTGAGCTCATGCCATTTGATCAAATGTTATGGTTCACCCAAGGAACTAGAACCTTGGCTTATGATGTTAAACTCTTTGTTTCCTACCACTTGCCTCAAACCAATGGGTAAAGTGGTAAGGTTCACCCATGGGAGTGGAACTATGGTCTACAGTGTGAAACTCTTCGCTCCCTACTGCCTGGCCCAAATCCAATGGACACAGACTGATACAACTTTGTTGTGCTTACTGCTTGCCATTTTTATCTTCCTGCTGATTACAATGGGAAATAGGTTACTTATGCGTGCTTGCAAACTTAAAAATACTGCCATGAAACATGGTTACAGGGTTTTTGGGGACATGCAATATACTTAAAGTTGAATTACTGGTGCAGGTGAGGCACTATGTCCAAAAAAGTGGTGGGCAGGGGGGCCACAGAAAAGGAAACAAGGAACCAAATCTTTGGAACTGAGTAATGTTGCAACAAGATTTTAGTCATTTTGTTATTACAGTCAGATGTTAAAAAACTTCCACAATGTTAATAGGATTGGGGGCACAAAAAAGGAAACAAGGAGCCAAATATTTGGAACTGATTAAGGTTGCATCAAGATTTTAGTCATTTTGTTATTACAGTCAGATGTTTAAAAACTTCCACGATGTTAATAGGATTGTTTATGCAGTTACTGACACTGCAGGCTGCATGCCGTGAGTTTCTCAAGAACTCCAAGTGAGAACTGAGATTTCATCCACCTTGGGTTTTGAATCTTGATGACCTGCTATTCTGCCATGGGAACATGGTTGTAAAATAATTTAAACAAGAGGTTGATTCATATTCCAACCATGTACAAGTTAGTAAACTAATTTTCCGTCAGTGTGCTAACCCTCTTGCAGAAGGATTGCTTTCACATGAAGAAATATTGAGAGGTCAAAACTTCTAAAGGTCACATACTACTCGAGTTGAAGTTTCTACCTCATATGAGGATCATCTCATATGACCTATGATCTCGTGGACATTAAAACAACTTTACCTTTACAACTAATACAACTTGAGTGGGCCTAACAGTAAGACTTTGGAACTCCGAAGGAGGTTCAAGGTTTGAATCCAATGGGGGTGGAGTTGTATACTATACTTTGGTAACCAGAGTTTGGTTGGATAAACATATATTGGGTAAATAACATCTTGGATGAGGATTGTCTCATATGGCCTATGGTCTAGTAGACGTTAAAAACTACTTTACCATTACCTTTACAAGTAATGCAACTTATTTATTTCTACCTCATACAACTAATACAAACTTATTTGTATTAAAAAATTGGTTTATTTGGAAAACCTTGCAAGAAGTAGGTAGGGAGTTGAAGTTAAATTAATTGTTTGGAACCTATTACTTAGGTACCACAGTTTGAACGGTACATTGTTTCTTCTATTCATACTTGAAACAATTTAAATATAGCAGGAGCGTTTTCTTCATATCTTACATTCCATTACAATGGAAATAAACATGGCACTTAGTTGTAAAATCTTAGATTTTCTCCTGTTTTTAGTCCTTACAAATAAAATATGCATACCATTTTCTTCTGTATCATTCTAAGCAAAAATAGAACAACTTATCCAGAAAGATAAGCACCATTTGCACTTCCTTCTAAAAGAAAGCACAGAAAAGGATTTATTGGACAATAGGCTGCCATTGCTTTTGAAGTTCTTAAGAGGAGGAGTTGGTTGCATGTTTATCATCACATTCCTTATTTATTTTTGTGATTATTTGGTTGATATTAACTTAAAATGTTAATGATTTCAGATTTGTAAGGACAAAGAACAGGCAGAAATTTGGTTTGTTGGGCTAAAGGCTTTAACATCTGGTACTTGGTCTCGTAAAATTTATGCTGATTCAAGAAGTGACAGAGTCCAATCTAATTCTAGCAGTCCTGCTGGACACACACGAAGGAAGCAACCATTCTCTTTCTTGGAAGATATAGAAAAGTTATCACAGGCTGGATCCAAGGTACATGATCCTCTTATCCGAGAACTGAAATTGAGTCAGATTGTATCCATGGCATACAATCTTTTATGAAAAAAGTCATCTATATTTTTTCATTTTTCATGGGCATGTAATTAGCCTCAAAGAATGATTTGGTAATTAAATCAGATTACACTATTTCAGAAAACATAGTTATCCTTTCTTTTAGGCAATGCTTTTTAATTTCCTGTTCCTCTCAAACCCTTTCTCCTTTCATTCTGAAGTAGCTTTTCAATCCTTTCTGTTAGGTGTTAAAGAAAGAATGAAATCGTTATTTGACAAGACAGGTAGGCAGAATGAAAATATTCTTGTTTTCAAAGCTTAACATTGATTTAAGTTGATTGTCGACACAATACTGCACTCTTACTTTTTAATATATCAAGAAAGAAATATGAAATATATGCTTGCAATATGTGAGGAGTTTAATTCTGATTTTTATGTTAATATTTTATATTACTTGACGTCTTTTTCTCTTTCCTTTATTTTTGAAACCTCATACTTTTGTTAAATGTTGAGGTGGTTGTATGTGCTCTTGAAGTGCATATTGTGAATATGAGCTAGAGGGATAGAATATCTGTATGCTTATGATTTTTAATCCATCAACATTGATATATCTAAGAAACACCTATCATACAAATGTCGTGGATGCTCAACATTTTGAATACCTCATAATTGGTTTAGGAAGATGTTGCGTAATGGATTTTGGAACACTCTCTTCCTAACTTGTGCACAGTTGCATTTGTCCTGGCCTACAGAACAAGTTAGTAATTGTTTTTATGTTTGGTAAAAGCACAATGTTCACTACTCAAGCCGTTCTGCTGGGGACCATTTTCATTGCATAGACTGTTTAGTCCATTTCCTTTTTCATTCATTCTTAGATGTGTTTTGAATGCTTTATTGAATTATGTTTACAGCAGGCAGTTCAAATAGTCCACATGTTATAGTTATCTGATTAGAACTGCTACATTGCAGAATGGTGTGAGGCCAGTGAAAGTACAAAGTCTATATGGCATCCCTTCACAACAGTTTACAGAAGAATTATGTTCTTCAGCAAGGTCCTTATACTCGGTAGAATCGCTGAAAGATTTTGAAAGGCATTCCTTGGTGAACTCCTTACATTCATGTCCATTGGATTCAAGATCAGATTGTTCTAAGGTACACATGAAAGAAAATCCTTCAGAAGGATTTAGAATGAGTTTGTCAAGTGCATTAAGTTCATCAAGTCAAGGATCTGGGCTTGAAGATGCTGATGTTTTAGGTGACATTTTAATGTGGGGAGAAGGAATACAGGATGGCATATTAGGTGGTGGTGCGCATAAATGTGGTTCTGCTGTTCACACACAGGTAGATGCACTGTTGCCAAAGGCAGTGCAATCCACACTGATGCTGGATGTTCATAGAGTGGCTTGTGGAGTCAGGCATGCTGCTTTGGTTACCAGAAAAGGTGAGGTTTTCTGCTGGGGAGAGGAGAATGGGGGAAGGCTTGGTCATAAATTTGACGTAGATGTCTCTAACCCTAAGCTAGTGGAAACACTTGATAATAACAGCATTGAGTTAGTTGCCTGTGGTGAATATCATACATGTGCAATAAGTCTGTCTGGAGAGCTTTACACTTGGGGTAATGGTAGCCGTAGTGCGGGTCTTTTAGGACATGGCAGTAACAGAAGCCAGTGGCTGCCTCGTAGAGTTGGTGGCCCCTTAGATGGAATTCGAGTTACCAATGTTGCTTGTGGGCAGTGGCATACAGCAGTAGTAGCATCATCCGGAGAGTTGTTCACATTTGGCGATGGAACATTTGGAGCTCTTGGTCATGGAGACACCAGAACTGCACTATTTCCGAAACAGGTTGAATCTCTGAAGGGATTAAAGACAATAACAGTAGCTTGTGGTCCATGGCATACAGCTGCTGTAGTCGAGGTTGTGGGTGATCACTCAAGTTATAACTCTTATGGGAAACTATTTACATGGGGAGATGGTGACAAAGGCAGACTGGGGCACGGAGATAAAGAGAGGAAGCTGGTTCCAACGTGTGTTGCAACCCTTGCAAACTATTTTTTTGTTCAAGTATCTTGTGGACAGACTCTCACTGTCGCTCTTACAATGTCAGGTCAGGTTTATACAATGGGAAGTATAGTCCATGGGCAGCTTGGAAATCCCCAATCTAATGGTAAGGGTGCTGTTCTAGTCGAAGGTAAGCTCCGAGGAGAGTTTGTTAAAGAGATTTCATCTGGTTCATACCATGTGGCAGTTTTGACCTCGAAAGGTGAGGTCTATACATGGGGAAAGGGTGCAAATGGAAGGCTAGGGCATGGAAACATTGAAGATAGAAGCACACCAACACTAGTAGAGGCATTAAAGGGTAGACAGGTAAAAAGCGTTTCATGTGGATCCAGTTTCACAGCAGCGATTTGTTTACATAAATCAATAAGTGGCGCAGACCAATTATCATGCACTGGATGTAAAATGCCCTTTGGTTTCACGAGAAAACGACATAACTGCTATAACTGTGGATTTGTGTTCTGTTATGCCTGCAGTAGCAAGAAGGCTATAAGTGCATGTTTAGCACCAAATCGAAGCAGACCATATCGTGTTTGTGATCCTTGCTTTGTTCAGCTGCGTAAAGCTGCTGAATCTGGATTCATATTAAATGGACCTAGATCTAGAAGGCTCTCTGTAATGCAGCAAACAATGGTCTCTAAAGAGAAATCAGAAAAGACAGAAACAAAGTCTTTGAAATCACAATTTTTTTCACCTAAAGTAACAGTTGCTGAACAGATAGATCAATTTGATGGAGACAATTTTTCAAAACAACGCAAGAAGCAAGATCCTCTGAATCCTGCTTCAACTGCAACATCTGAAAGATGGGGTCAGGTGACCTGTCCTGCATTTTTTCATTCAAATGTCAGAGTTCACCCATCTCCTGCATCTATTCTCCAATTTCAGAATGCTTCCATTGCCATTTTGCCAATTTCAAGGGAACAGAGTCCTTCCAGATCAAAATTAGTTGTTCCAATCTCTTCCAGTATAAATTCCTCAAATTCTGCACTTGAGGAATTGAAATGGTCAAACAGTAGTCTAACTGACGAAATACTGAGGTTGAAAGAACAGGTAACTGTCTTGAGTTATTTTAATTTGCTAATGTTTGTTATATTGTATGACATTTGTAAAATCAAGGCAATAATGTCTTTGTCTCTGGAGAAGATAATTGTTGCAACAGTTTGGAACTGGATCTTCTGAAGAATTACTGTCTTCATGTAATTGAGGGTTGTTTCATCCCCTTGCACCATATGAGCTCCCAGTTGCACTCCAACTTATATGAGCAAAAGTAGTACATCAAAACTACTCTTGTGTAGACCATCCACTATAAGTACATGGCAGATTCAAAGAAGTTAAACCACAAACTTGGGCAAAATGTAAGGTCTCGAGAACAGACTTATGTCCAAAGATACTTTCTAGGTGGGAGATCAATCACTCCAAAAGATGCTTGACCCGTAAAGGATCGGTAGTTTGGTAGTAGAGCACCTGAGTTTGGTAGTAGAGCACCTGCAGTACTTGCTAGGAGGTCCTTGGCCTGAGTCCTAGGAGTCCTTGCATTTGAACGGCATTTTACTTACCATGCAGTGGCTAGTCAAGTTGTAACCACTCGTTATAGGCTAGTGCTTGCAGTTTTGTGATTCCTGTCTTAGATTTCTTTCATTTAGGAAAGTTAAGGAAAGAGGTCACAGATCTGTAAAAGGCTTACCTCTTCTCATATATGATATCTCCACTGATAGTAAAAACAAGCCTTGTTGGAGGTCATTCCACACTCTGAGAGGTGCTTGACCCATAAAGGGCTGATAGCTCAATGGTACAGCGTCCGAGGTACTTGCTAGGAGGCCCTTGGTTTTAGTCCTAGCTAATACATGCATTTAAAAAGAGCATTTCAGTCACCACATAGTGGCTAGTCAACCTGTAGCAACTACACATGGCTAGTGCTCTCAGTTCTGTAACTCCTGTATTGAATTCCTTTCACTTAGGGAAGGTGAGAAAAGAGGTTGCCGATCTATAAAAGGCTCACCTCTTCTTGGTTATGATATCCTTACTGCTAGTAAGAATAAGCTTTCCCTTTTCTTTGAGCAAAGACTTTCTTTTGTCTCTATTGTGTTTTGTAAACTTGTGTTTTAGGATTTGCCATCTTGCTTCACCTGAGTTAATGTCAGCCAGTCTTGTATTTAACCCCTGAGGCCTTTGAACTATATCAGAGGACCTGTCAAGCAACCATGTGGTGGCAAAAGTTCATCAGCGATCGGATTATGTTCGTTGGATGATTATACAGTTTATGTGCTTGCATTTTGCAATAGGCAATAAAGAAGTAGGATGGTTTTCATAGATGAGTTTTATAATTCCATCAAATAGTAGCATTCTAAGGGAATTCAAACACAGCTTCTGTACCCAAGGTGGCCTGAATACTGCCGTGTGATTACCTTCCTTTCCTTAATCTTTCAAGAATTTACTAACTATTTTATAACGTCCTTATAAACAGACCACACTTAACCTTTTCTGAAGGCAAAGAAAGCTAAACCATGGTTGCCAATTCCTTTTCACAGCTTATTGCACAAATCCAGATTAGCCAATTAACAATCAGAATTGAGCCAGGGGAGGTGACCAGTAAACAAAAGGTAGTGGTTAGTAGAAATCAGTATGGTCCCTTAAAAAGTATGCGTTAGTTTTGAATGTATAATCTGCTCGTTTCGTCTCCTTGGTATTGGACACAAGGCTGAGCACTTACCTTTCTATCTTTGAGTGAGGAGAAAGAACTAGGTTAGCATGAATGTTCATATCTCATTTAAGGAAATGCTTAAATATCTCTAGTGGCCACTTTTCCTGAAGCTAGCGTTGATGTTGTGTAAGCTTGTTTTATCCTCAACTTATATATATTTTTTAGAGAGGATTCCCAGGTTGAAAAATGTCTCAGGAAAATTCTTGCTGGGATAAATTCCTCAAACTGGACTTAAATAGACTTCTCTCAATAGTTGGGTACATACACGCGTACACACATATATTGTCTTGCACCCTTAGCACTCTTGCTTGAATGCTTTTGTTTAGTGTATATACAGTAGTACTCTCCAGCAGGCCTAAAGATCTTGCTGCTTGAGTGTTTTTTTACAAAGTAAATATAATTTAATTGTTTTTTGTGAAAAGAATACATCATATATTAACTTCAAAGAACCAAAGTATTTACATCAAGAGGACAGCATTACTATGAAATTCTTTCCCAATAAGAGCAAGAACAGAAAGCACTGGAGCTGTAGCATCAACAAATAGGAATCAATATTTTTTAGATAAGGGAAATTGGCTTAGATGAGCAGAGAGCCAAGTCTTGCTTGAATTTATTCAAGTCCTTTGGACTAAACAACGATATATGTGTGTTTAAGAGTGGCCACTGAGCATTCCACAAAAAATAATTGCAGCCAAATGGAAGGGTTACCATTAAGCTTCCTCAATATCTTACAATTCTTTCAAGAGGGATCCATACCATGAGAGGAAGAACATGGAGAGAGTCAAATTCCCCTTGAAACTAAGACCAAAATTCTCTGGCCGCTAAATATTGCAGAAGACATGAATGAATATCTCCTATTACTTGCATTGAATGCAAAGTAAGTATGAAATGCCAAGCCTCTAAAGATGATATATTTTTTCTTCCTAGTGCTTCATCAATCTTATCGATAGCTAGATTGGGCCGACTTGACTTATGGTGATATAAACATATATAAAAATAGATCAACATCAGTCATTGAAATGATGCATTTATTTAACTGGGAGGAGTTACATATGCATCAAGTCAAGTATAAATTCTTACTAAAAATGAGGTGAAACCAGACAGAATAACTTATAGTGTCATTGACTTTTTTAGAATAGATATGACCGATTATAAAGGGTAAAGGGTAAAATAGTTTTTATTTTTAATGTCCACAAGGCCATAGGCCATATGAGACAGATATTGTTTATCCAATATATGATTATCCCCAACCATACTCTGGTTAACGAAGCATGGCGTACAACCCTACCTCCCTCTGGATTCAAACCTTGGACCTCTATTCAAAGTTCCAGTCTCCACTGTTAGGCTACTCAGGCTGTACAATAGTAACAGCAAACAATTTTGTTACAATAGAAGATACTATTTTTTTGAAGGGAGCAATTAACTACCTGAAAATAGTAGTAAGTGGCATTGATTCTTTCCAAAATGGGCTAAAAACGGCAGCAATAACTGACCATACTTCCTGCGAAATATAGTAAAAACTAATGCCTTTTGGGTCCTTGAATTCCTATTAAACTGATAGAAGAATCTGGCATGTAATGTTATTTTGCAAACAGAGAAAAATTAGAGCAACTGCATCATCCATATAATCTGCCAATAAAACCTTTATGGGCTTGACCTATGGCCTCATCTTTCTAATGCATGCCAGCACTTTCTTCAGCTTCATATGTGCCCTAAGTAAGTGGGGTACAACCTGCATATGTAAAGGCATTTTTGCACATTCCTTTTATTTGATTTTCAGACAAGGCTGTGGCTTAACAAGAGACAGCCATAAACTAATGAAAGAATGTAATGAACAGACGTTTATATAATTTCTTGATCACACCAATTATGGAACAAACATTCATTATGAAAATACAAATGTTGTCCTTTGCAGCATAGCCAAGCCAATGTAACAAACACGTTTTATGAAAAAGCATACATGCTTCTTGTCAGCTGCAGTAATGTTTTTGTATAACAGCCATTAACACAATGTCTCAACGTTAGATTTATCTAAATATGTAATGGACACAGGTAAAGTAAATTGAGTCGTAATTCAGAAAACCAACTTGCAATCAATCATCAACACCATTCATACAACTTAGGGCTCAAGTGTAATCTAAATCACTATAGCTTGCTGAAAATACACAAACCTATTTCAAGCAACCATAAACACTTGTACTCCAACTGAAAAAACAACTAAAAATGAATAGAATATGTGCAGACACAGGCTAAGACAGATTTAACATAGGAAACCCACTTGTGGAAGAGAACCCACAGGGAAAAGGAGGCAAATATATTTCTTTCACCAAAGATAAGAGGGTACAAAGATGCAAGAGTTTCCTGCAAACATAGACTGAGGATAAGCAATCCCATGTCTGCCATGCTGATTACAAGTCCATACATGCTTTAAAACTTGCTCGCAGACCTCCTAACATTCCCTTACAGCATGGAATACCATAATTTTATGGATTCTTAATGGCATTTATGATTTTAAACGGACATGGAATGCCAAGGGATGGGCTGACTGAGCGTGTATTTTTTTCACATCTCATTTCTCTTTTAAAACAAGTGACCTTTTTACTCATGAGCTTCAGCACTTCCTTTGTTTCTCATAGTTTAGCTCTGCAAATATGACATGCACCCTCTTTGGGGGAAACTTTTGACCATTTACAGTACCTTGAAAAGAGAGGAGAAGCCTTTCTGCATGAGTCTCACTTCACCAGCTGTATATAGGATTGAGTTTAGTCATGTGGCATCGAACTTGTTGATCATAAGCATGGTTTCTGCAGTATTTCTATAACCTCTTTTTGAAAACCAATGATTTTAAGTAGTAATAATAATTATAATTTATAAGTATAATAGTGTAATATATGTTATATTTTTACATAATATAATGTAACAATATAATATACATCATTAACATAGCTATATATATCCTTTTATTACATTATATTATGTTATAGTATAATGCAAATTATACTATTATATTATTTTTTTTGAATTTAGCAAAAAACCCCTTGCGGGGCTGCCTTGGTTTGAGAAACCACAACCAGGGGGTTCTACACCGTCAAAATCACCCGGGAGTCGCGCCTGGCCCTGACCGCACCAACATTATCAACTGGATTTTGGGTACCTGATGTGCGTTTGGTAGGGTGGAGATTCAAACCAGGGACCTCCCTTGGAGGATTGCCCTACCCTCTCCAACTCACCTACAACACATGGGTTATACTATTATATTATTAGTAAACAATAACGTATATTTTAACCACTTGCCTTGACTTAGATCTATGACATAGTCACATTGAATATTGCTCTAAATCCTAATGGCAATATTCCACAATTATTAAACATAATAGTCACAATTATTAAACCAACCTACAGTTATTTATTAGTAAACAATAACGTAGATTTTAACCACTTGCCTTGACTTAGATCTATGACATAGTCACATTGAATATTGCTCTAAATCCCAGGGGCAATATTCCACAATTATTAAACATAATAGTCACAATTATTAAACCAACCTACAGTTATTTATTAGTAAACAATAACGTAGATTTTAACCACTTGCCTTGACTTAGATCTATGACATAGTCACATTGAATATTGTTTTTAATAACTGTAGGTTGGTTTAATAATTGTGACTATTATGTTTAATAATTGTGGAATATTGCCCCTAGGATTTAGAGCAACTGGTGGCAATGAAGAACTTCACACCCTAAACACCCTAAACCAAGGTTCAAATCTCATGGGTGAATCTTAACATTTGAATTAAATGGCATTAGCTCAACCGGTTAAATTCTTCAAATTTTGAGGAGACCCAGGTTCAAAACTTGCCAAGCGGTACAGTGTAATGGCCAAGCTGTTGTAATACCACTATGTGGTCATGATATAATAATGGTAGGGCCTGTTTCAATCTCATATAACTAATTAAAAAACTAATTGTGGTATGTTGCATTTAATAAGTGTATATGCTTTGCACATGTGCTTATGGAAATCCTCTCAAAACCTCCTCTCCTCATGTAGATATCATTTTTGTCTAGGAAACTTCCTTTTTACTCTATGTATATACATAATACAACGAGCGTACTGCATGTAAAATTGTGGCAATCTCTGGTGTTTCTCTCTTTTTCCTTGTTGCAATTGTACTTCTTAGTTTGTATCACAAATGTGGTGGGCATCAAAGCCATCATGCTGAAATCTTGCTTATCCAAGTGGAGGATCGGTTTGTTATAGGGACCTTGTGGATAAGTATTGGTCCTCGGTAGAGCTATCGCAAGCAAAGGGCCCTTGGCTCCATGTTGCATTGCATTTATCCACTCTTCCAGGTTGTAATCCAGGTGGCATTACCTAATCAGGTTGTGCTAGATCCAATTCTCTCTAAAGATCTGAATTTTTTAATCCTCTATTTTGCTTGGATTTTGACTTAATATTTTTCATAGAAGCCTCTAATTTCTTGGGGTCATTCTAAACACAATGGATATCTGCTTTCCTTTTCCTGTTTTCATCTTTATTCTCCTTTTACACCATTGTCATCATCCTGTCCATTTGTCCCATATTCCATGCCAAAATTTGAAGGACCAATAACTTGGTGGTTGGAGAAAAGGGCCCAAACTGGCCAGCCACTATCTGTCATGTGTCTTTATGAGAACAAGGAAAAACAAGCCAAATTGATTGGATAAACAGGCAAATTTGGCCTATTTATATAAAAAAAAATGGTTTATTGGATCCTGCACAATGCGTCAGGTCAGACCCAAAGGCCAAGTGGTTTGTAATTTGTGCAAGAGCAAATTTCAAGCAAAACAAGGTCTAATGTGCGTGGGAGGGATTTGAACCCTGCTGTTGGGTCATGAGGGGCCAAGCTAGCTTCTTGAGGCGATCATGGATGTGTTTGACGACGCTCAGCCCTGCCCAATAGAAAAGGGGGAGTGTTTGTTGCATTTACAAGGAACAAATTGTGCCCGAATGGGGTGGAGGTTTGAACATGCGTTCTTTAGTTTCTACTTTATCAAGTGATGGCCTGCCAAGTCAGTTGGGCATTCCAACTGGGTGCTAAGGGAGGAGGGTGCCATAATTAATGGTCTCCTTTCCCAAGAGCAGTGCATGGAACACGCGAGAGAACGTGCATATAAAAAAGGGATTGGATTGGATGAAGTGGGGACAAGAAGATTCTCCTTCCTCAAGGTTTGAATGTTCAAATTTAAACATTCAAATGTAATTGCTAAAACCATATGTTGGAAGAATATGCTTGAAATGGAGAAAGCATGGAAAGTGCTAAACTAGATGACCTATAATTTGACACACAATATCCGAAAATGAGTCTTTTTGAGAGAAAATTCTAATGATGTAAGAAAAGTAGTTGTTTGGATAAGAAATGGATATGACTGCCCTATCACAAACTAGTGTACAAGCTGATTGGAACCTGTGAAAAATTCCATGTCGCTTCATATACCAAAAAAGGGAGTCATCTTCTATAGTGCTAATGGTTTTGCCCAGAAACTATTGAGTGCATTGAGGATGGCCAAATGAATTCAGTAGTAGAAGCGATCTTTTGAGAGTTAGAGCATCCATTGGATCCCTTGAAAGGAGGATCAAGCGAAAGATCACCCTAATTACCTCATGTTTCTGCTGGAGCACAGTTCCTGATGAAGTAACACCTGAGCCCTTAGGTGAGAGACCTAGGATCTGAAAAAAAAAAAGTCTTAAAAGTATAATGGATCTGGGTAAAAAGAAAAATGCTACCATCACTAATTCACATTGCTGGAAGATTTGCTGCAGCCAATATTCTAGAAGAAGGCTGAATCAAATAATGGAAATTCACACCTACTTTTACACCATGTACAAGTACAATATTTGAAGAGGAATGAAGAAAATCAACATATTACCCAGATGAAGCAAATGAACGAAAAGAGAGACGAAAGATGGGTAAGGTGCCATTAGACAGCAAATATCTCACTAACAAATGGAAGAATAGTCTCCAACGGATAGAAAAGAATGTTTGGAGTGGTGTATAAATACACCTTTAAAACAAAGGTGCTCATCCCAATAAATGTCAAATTGATATTTTATTAGCTATTACAACATGACATGGATCATCGCAAGTGGCATTAGTTCAATCGGTTAAATTCCTCAATGTTTAAGGAGGAGATCTAGGTTCGAATCTTGCCAAATGATACACGGATAATATCTAAGCTTTGTTGTAATACCACTATGTTTCAATCCCATATAACTAATTGAAAAAAAAACATGACATGGATCACCATATTAGGTGTCGCATGGGCCCATGGACCAATAAAATAAAATACAATATACGATGTTGGCTGTGGGCAATAAGTGAAGATTACACATTCCAACAGTATGGGTAAAAGGTGATTTTAGGTCATCCCCAAGGCAAAAGTTGGATATAAGTGGAATTAGTGATGTACCATAAACAATTTGTAGAATGTGCCTGGCATAGGAATCCATCTTGAGTATATTTATGGTAGATATCTTCCCTGAACAATTTATGAATCGCCTCTGATAAGGAGGGGCATCCAGGTGGAGTGGGGTTTTTGTTTTTTAGGGGAGAAGGGGGGGTTTGATCTATGGAAATCCCAATATTATTTTGGATAGGTAAGTAAGTGTCTAGGCACCAACCATTCCTTTGATTGGGGGTTAAGAAAAGCTACTCTTTCTGCAGAACAAAGGGCTAGGTATGGGTATCTCTTTCAACTTGATGCATGATCCTTCATGCACTTGAGTTGATGGAGATGGAAGATAAGGCTAAAAATAAAAATGGGATAGAGATAGATTTATATAGAAAAACAAATTGAAAACTATTGTAAGGGCAATAGATAGAGAAAATGACAAACAAATATATAAATTTGTGAACATTTACACAGAAATGTTGACATCTATTGACTGATTGGACGAGCTAAAAAAGAGAGTTTCTTGTTCGAATTAATTGTAGGGGGTTCATAGAAGCTGCTCTCTATGCAGAACAAAGGGCTAGGTATGGGTCTTTCTCGACCTGATGCATGATTCTCAATACACTTGAGCTGCTAGAGATGGAAGATAAAGCTAAAGATGAAAATGAGACACACATAGATTTATATACAAGGGCAAATTGAAAACTATGGTAAGACCAATAGGTAGAAAATGAAAAACAATCATACAATTTTTTTAAACATCTACACAGATGTTGACATATGTTGACTACTTGGATGATAAATTTGTGAACATTTACACAGGGATGTTGACATATGTTGACTACTTGGATGAAGAAAAAAATAGTTGCTTGTTTGAATTAACTGTATTCACAAGGTAGATGGCAAAAGCAGTTTGCAGAAAATTAACAATGCTAAGGGTAATTGATCCAATATATTTTCATCATTGGTTATTTATATTTTATATGGTCTTCTATATGCTCTAATATTTTGGTTAACTTGCTTCTTATTCAGCCAGTCTAAGTTAGGATTTATATTTTGATGAGCAATAGGGATGTATTTTACTTTTGGCTCTTTAAGAAACATGTCATTATTTCAGTGTTAAAAGCTCATTAAGGACATGTTATTTTAAAGATGACATCCTTTGCTTCTTGTTACCTGCAGCAAATTAGATGACCATAATCAGATAAATAATTTGGAGTCTTCTCTTCTAGCAGTTATAGCTTGAACTATTTGTAAAAGTTTTATCACCTTTTTGACTTTCTGCTTTGGACTTGTGTACAACATTGCAATCTATTAATGCTGTCCATTTGAGTTTATTAGGGACCTTGTTCTGTTTGTGGGCTTCCTAAAAACTTATATTTCTTTCATCAGGTGAAGAATCTTACGCAGCAAATGGAAAGCAAAGATACTAAGCTGCAGCATTGTGAAAAAGAAATACAAGAAGCACGTGCATTGGCTAGGGAGGAGACTGCCAGGTCAAAAGCTGCGAAAGAGGTTATCAGAGTCTTAACTGGACAGGCATGTCATGTATTCCAATCTGTTTTTATTTTTAATGGCTTCTTGTCTATTAATGATTGATCTTTTTTTTTTCTTAAATGGTTTTTGTCTATTAATGGTCTTTTTATTCCATTTTAAGAAACCCCATCCACCAATTCCAAATTACTCATTTCTATTTATAAGAAATCTTATATTCCATTATATTTGCAGGCGTAAACAAATTGTATCTAACATTTGTGGATGCAGACAAATTGTATTTAATTTTTCATTCTGTGCATTCACTATAATCAATGCTAGAGAATAATTATGGTAGATTGATGCAAAGTAGGTTTAAACCATTCTCTTATTTGTGCAGTTAAGATCAGGTGCTTACATTAAAGGAAATTGATGATTTACTCCTCTTTTATTTTTTTAGCTCCCTTCAAATGCTTCTTTCCTTCGTTCCTGTTACCTTCTTCATCCTCATTCTTGGTACTTCTTCTCTGCTTCTCCTTTCTTCCTCATCTTCTCTCTACCATCCTATTTTTCCTCCATCTTACTTCTCTTTTCCCCACACCTCCATACTTTTCTCCATCTCAACTTTTTCCTATACCAATTTTTATTTTATTTTATTTTTGATCTTTGATTTAATTTATTTTCATTTACATGAATTTGAAATTTAAACCTTTAGTTAACTTTTATAATTATTTCTCTCTTTCCATATCAACTCGTCATTATTGATGTAATAAAGGTCCCTGTTCCTTCCCCAGCGAATTAGAAGTGGTCCCTCACCCCATCAGATAGAAGAGCTCCACCCACTGCCCACTATGAGGTTAGCGAAGCTGAGAACCGCCTTCTTCTTCCTACCGAGAGTAATTTAATATCTTATACATATAGTGTAACTATTTACTAAAGGGTTGTAACTAATTTTTGTGGCATAGTATGTGAACGGTGTAGACTGCCACTCTTTGATAGTCTTTGGTACTTGCATGCATCCATTCAACACTTGCCAACCTTGTTAATCCATTAGCATATAACATAAATATTCATTTAAAATTCGTATATGATTGATTTCTAAAATGTTCTAATATCTCATTACATTTAAAGACAGTGCTATGTGTATTTTGCATATGGTTTAAATTTTAAAATAAATGGACAAGTAAAGTATCATTTTCTACAATCCACATTAGCATTTGATCAAAATGACTTCTAATAGTCATTCTTATACAACACAGTCTTATACCAGGAATCTAACAAACAAGTTTGATACTAATCACATATAAAATGCTTACTGGATGAAGTGTCGAAATAAGGAGCATGACACAGTAAATTTCTTTCACTGTGGCATATGCATATCTTTAAGAATATTAATAAACCAAGGGTCTGTCGGCTGATGATAACACATGAAACATCTGAAAACTAGAAGTTGTGTCTGTTTAGAAATCCAGGTATACGTAGAATTTGTTTGAAATTTAGATGACTATGATCATGTTCAGAAATACAATATATAAGTTATTCACATGACACCAGTAGGCAGAAGATAGAAGTCCAGGTTATATCTGTGTGGCAGTATTTGACAAGAGCACCTGAATGTTTCCTAGTATTTGTTTTCTGAAAATTACTATGATGATGAAATACAGGAAGGCTATGTTTGGAAATGTTGCATCTAGGTCATGACAGTATGATGTATTGCACAGCAGTCACGTTCCTGAAATCAGGGGTTCTTAACCATATGTGTGAATTGGTATCACTTGTAGCTTTTGGACTCTTTTGGAAATGTATTTCTTTTTCCTCATTGTCAGGCCTTTGTCTTATGACAGATATAAATATCAAGGACGGGTTTGTTTTGGACTAACATACCATGTACCTCAGGGTAAAATGAATTGGCAAGGCTCCTTATTTATCATGAGCTTCAGAAAAGGTTCGAAACCTGAAGATCTACACTATTAAACTACAACTATAAAGTTGGCATTGCATATGCTAAGTTGGCATGCTGGCTTGACTGTGACCTGAAAAACGACCTTTACCTTTTATATCTTTAGGTGGTAGGTACGCTTGTCTAATTAAATAAAGTACTGCTAATTACTAATGTTATATTTGTGTGTTAGAATGTTATCCTGCTTCAAATGCGAAGATAATTTCTAAAGAGTTTCTTTATTGAGTGCTGAGTAAATTTAAGCAAATTATTTTCTTTTCTCTTAATTAATAAAAATAGCTCTTCAGCTGATGTTGATAACATACAATCATCACAAGACTATTTCATATCCTTCAAAGTGAAAAATGTAGGGATATCACATGGTTTCACCTAAATTTCAACTAAAATTTAGAGTAGCTCGAGTCTTGGATAAAGTTCTCTTGCATTTCTTGCATTCTTTTAAATCTTTGTTATATTTTAAATGCAACCAGGATATAAACAATGACAATTGCCCACATCACATTGTTTGTTTTATTTTATTTTTATTTTTTTAGTTTTTTTGGTATAAGAGATAGCAGGCCCTTTTAGTAATTGTAAAGCGACAATAAGGATAAAGGAAATGAAACTGATTATGTATCTTAAGTGTTTACATCCAAAAATAAAAAGACAGAATCTGAAGAATGCTTCCTTTGGTTTTTCTGTTTTTTGATGCAAATAATCTAAATCATGGTAGACAGGACAAACAGGCTCCTAAGGTTCAACTATTATGTTGGGCTTGTATATTGAATGCTGAGTAAATTTAAGCAAATCATTATCTTTTCTTTTTCAAAAGAAAACAGTTCTTCAACTGATGTTAATAGGCTGTTCCAATATTTATAAAGAAAATGAGAAATGTAGGAATATCACATGGTTTCAGCTGAACCTTGTTAAATTTCAAGTAAATTTGAGAGAGGCTTGATTTCTTGGATAAAGTTATTTTGCATTCTTGTCTTCTATTAAAATATTTGTTATATCCTAAACCCAACTGGTACATAAGGATAGAAAAAATGATAGTTGGCCTCATTACATTGTTTATTTTAATTTAATTCTTTGGTTATAAGATATAGCAAGCCATTCTAGTAACTGTAAAGCAACAGAGAGGATAAAGGAAATGAAATTGGTTGTGTCTAAGCATTTAAATCCAAAGGTATATAGATAGAATCTGAAAAATGCTTCCTTTTTCTTTTCAAAGAATTCAAGGTCATAAATTTATTAGTTTATTTATTATTATAGAGTTTCTACACATGCTAGAGTGAGGAAGGATGTGAGCTAAACTATTAGGATTCAGAGAATCTTGGGCAAGCGCTCGTCGTCTTCTCTTAGACGTCCCTTTTCTTGAAACATGAAGTGCAATTAAATGAATCTAGCTCCAACTTTCTAATGCTAATGCTGTATCCAAACAATCATGTAAAAGAGAAAGGAAGGGCAAGAAAAGTCAATGTCTACATATTTAGCAATAAAGGATCAAATTCGGGATGGTGAGGGCCTCAGCCAGCTGTTGGATTACATAATGTTTAGATAACAAAGCTCATTTTGCAGATTTTGATCTTTGTGTGCCTTAAATGGTAAGTTTTTGGATCTTAAATAACATATATGGTGTCTTCTGCAGGAACCACTTGTAGAAATCGTATCATGTAATCTATTTTCAGGTAAAATGAAAATTTGGCATCAAGCTATGGTATGATCAAATAATAGACTTGGAGCTTTTTAAACAAATAACACAATCCTTTAAGATACAGCATTGCTAAGTACAGTCCATCTGACTTTGAAGAGTTAACTAGGATAACTTGATCTCTCTAAAGAGCTGTACATGGGAGTCTGCTTTTGCATCCATTTTGAGTAGGATATTTTACTAAGCTACGGATGACTTAAGAGAGAAACATGGGTATATAAATGCATAAGTATTGTAACTTGTAAGTGATAAATCTTCATTCAATTTCTAGACCACAGATATAGATCACAAAAGATTAAATTATAGGCTTCTAATTCCTTTAAAAATTATTGACCTATATCTTGCTAATGGACCTTCCTAAAAGTAGCAATGCATATTTTAGTCTTTTAATAACAATAGCTGTAATGCATCAAATGGCATTAGCTCAACCGATTATATTCTTCAACTTTCAAGGAGGAGACCCAGGTTTGAATCTTTCCAAGCTAAACATACATAATTGCCAATCTGGTCATGATGTAATACGGATAGGGCCCATTTCAATCCCATATAACCAATTAAAAAAAAAAATAGCTATAATGCTTTGTGACATTGATGTACCCTAAATTGTCTTAAATTTTAATTAAAAGGAAAATTGTAAGGTTGTTCGCAATCTTGGAAAAGAAACATGTTAAGTATCACATATTCTTTACATAATGATCAAACTTGTGGACCATTATGTACAGCTTTCAGTGAAAATCATTATTATCTTTTATATGTTTATACATCCATGTTGCAAGCATCTTCATTTTTCAATTTTGTCATGCTTGAATTTGACTCTTGAGTACATTTCATTAACTTACAATATTGGCCTTCCTATGGTCTTTGCTTTATACAGCTGAAGGATATGGCTGAGAAACTTCCATTGAAAACACAATCAAGCAATGTGAGCACAATCCTGTTACCACATCTGAATGCACTGAATGAATTGCTCTCTCCAACAAATCCTGGTCTCATGGAGGTTCCAGAAATAGAAGAGATAAAGTTCTATGACCACAAGTTTCATCTAAGTCCCACTACTCGAGTTCTTAAAGATGTCCGAGTGAATGGTTCATGCAGTCCACCACTCATGCATGACACACCAACAAGTGCTCTAGGGAGGGATTTTGGTTATCAAAATGGAACCAGGTCAATGGATGGTGCTCAGCTTACAGGGAGCAAGTCTAAAGGAAATAATGGTAGACTATGTAAAGCAGAAAATGGACGACCACCTTACACAGAATGGGTAGAACAAGATGAACCTGGTGTGTATATCACATTTATGACATTGGCAGATGGTCAAAAGGATCTGAAGCGTGTGAGGTTCAGGTAATTGTGTCTATTGAAATTGGCTTATTTTATTGATTTTCTTGCACCTGAACTTCATGTTGATATAACAGGTTAATGCTGGTGTTTGTTTTCTTGGAAAAAGTACGAGGAACTTGTGCAAAGTGTGTGTTAGTGAGGAGGGGGGAGATAATGTCTTTTACTTAATGTACACTAGGTCCAATAAGGGCTATGGGTCCAATGTTGCAAGTTCAAAATTGATTAAAATGCAAAAGAAATGTAGTTTTCTCTTTAAGTTCTATGATTGCCTGAGATATGGTTCAAGGAGGCACATGATAGCAGAAAACATATAGATAAAATAAGCTGCAAAAGGCCTGTTTGTCAATGCATCATTAATTGGAGAACCTGTAACCCATGCACCATTCTGGTCAAATGAGTGTCAACCTCTAGATCATTGACATTATCATTTCAGTTTTTGATAAAGTGGCACTGATTCAGCTTTATTGGGAGCATTTACTTTATTGCATGGTAGATTTATCATTTGTTGACAAGCATATTGTCAAGATGATTAACCCATAATTTTCTTATTTTATTTTTTAATTATACATCCCAATAAATTCTGGAATGCTTGCTCCTCGTCATTGTTGATTATGTCCATCAGAAAAAAATAATGTAGGAAGGACTCATCTAGGACACTATAGGTTCATGTTCATGTTGTTGTGCCTTTATTAAAGACGTGACATAGGCTACCATTGTTATAAGGTCATAGGTTCTTAGAATAGTGGCAATTAGAATCTAGAAGTTTCTACGTTGACCTTAGGCTATTTTTCAGTCATCCTTGTGGGAAACTACCATGGCAATAGCTTAATAAGGAAGTGATAGGAAAAATGTAAACTGTTGAGAAATGTAGCTCGGACAGGAACTTCTTGCACAGGCTTCAGTATGAATGTGCTAGAAGTGGTTCGAGACATTTCGAATTCTATTTTGAAATTCACGTAAGTGATTTTCTATTTTTAAGTTCACTTAAGTGATTCTATTTTGTAATTCACTTAAGTGATTCTATTTTGAAATTCACTTAAGTGATTTTCTATTTTTAAGTTCACTTAAGTGATTCTATTTTGAAATTCACTTAAGTGATTTTCTATTTTTAAGTTCACTTAAGTGATTCTATTTTGTAATTCACTTAAGTGATTTTCTATTTTTAACCTTACATCTCAAGATGAGATGAGATGAGATCTAATCTTAAGGGTTAGAGAGATTAGGGTTACCTTTTCAAGGATAAAAGGAGAAGGTCAAGAGTGTTTTACACACAAAAAGAAGAGAAGAACAGATTGCTGAAGGAAAACTACAAGCTTAGGAGGAGAAGAACAGTGAAATTGCTGGCCAAAAAAGGCAACAAGAGAGCAGGGTGTTCTACTGTAGCTGTAGCCTCCTTTATTTGTAATATTTCAGGTTCAGAAATATATTTAACTTCCGCTGTTCACACTGTTTATTTTTCCAGCCATTTGTGTGACTGTTGCATGTTTGAATAAATATTTTTCAGATCTGATTTATTCTAAAATAACATAGGACAACATTTATCTAGGGCTGGAAAATTTACATAAACACATAACAAAAGACAACAAAATTAAAGTTACAAAAGATAGTTCTATCTGAGGATGCATACCTTCTGTCAAAGATGAAATTTCAGTTCCCTATTTTCTAAATACAAATAGAAGGGATACTTCTATCATCCAGTGAAAAGGAGCTAACTTGGCTACTTCTCCACTCGTAATGTAGCATGGCTTTGATTATTCATATAGCAGGTATAGGCCAAATACATAATAATCCTTAGCTATCTTCTAAGAATGTTTAATTTGCAAAGCATGTCTCAGTATTTTTCCTCCCTCTTTTTCCCAAAGCTAGTAAGAGACAAATGATGTCAATAGTTCTTCGGATGAGGACAAATGCTGAAAGTTTTCTTGTGTAAATGGGTACAATTTTCTTTATGCTGTTGATGAAGACCACTTTGCATCAGAAGAAATTTTCTATTAGCTTTGTGCTTGTATACAGAGGTACATTGGGGTACATTGTGAAATGTGTGTGGTGAAGACTTGTTAAATATATCATTCCTACCACACCAATTTTAAGTTGAATGGCAGGCTCTATTGTATAACCCCTAGAGAGAATGTTCTAGAGTCAATGTTCAGCACTTTGTGTTATAGTTGAGGTCTTATTAGAAAGGAAACTGTAGTATTAGCTAGACTAATGTTTGTTTCATGCCTTGTGCTACAAGTTCCAAGCATTGAAGATGGAATTTATGACAAGCAATCTTGAAGTAGCACCTGCACGAAACAAACTCCTCAATAAGCAATGTTAGGAAATTAATGTACACATTAGTGGCTATGGACCTTTGAAATACTGTCAAGTTTAGGTTTGTCTCTATTAGTCTAGAAATTGAAATTGCTCAATTCCTACTCCCAATGTAGGCCTCAGAAACTCCAAATGGATACGGAACTGGTCGCCGGCTGAGATGCTTGGAATGTGCCAAAAATAGTTGGTCCCATTCATACTAAATTCCTGCAATGGAAACACTACTAGTGTTAGTAGGGCCCTATAATTAGAACATTTAATTTTTATACATATAGGCAAATCATGTGAATTTTATATGCAGTGGGAAGTTCCACCATGGTTATAATTTTAATGGTTCTTTACCTAGGGTTGTAACCTATTCATGCAAGTAGTTGAGAGCTTGTCCTTACACTGCTCGAGAGAGTTGGTTATAAAGTTGAAGCTGGAGGAATACTTATTGCCCTACTGAAAATTAATGCTTTGTTTCTGTGATAATATGCTTGTTTTACTATTTTTATCAATTTCAAAGACTCCTCAAGAATTTGTAGGAAATATCATCCCTGTTGCAAATGGTTTTCCACTGCCTGATCCTTCAAAGAACCTTGCAGATATGAAGTAGTGGTGGGTGAAAGATAACCATAAAGGGCTTCAAATGGAGTTGTGTTGGTTGAGGTATGGAAAATCATATTGTACACCCACTTAGGGACTTGAGATATTAGGATTCTTTGTCTGAACTAAAACAATGGACATATCATTCCAAAAACTTGTAAGAAATTTGTCTATCCATTTGAATTGGGGTGATATAAAAAAACTTATAAACAGAGTAGCATCCCTGAGCTTTAGCATATCTTTCCAGGAGTTCCTGATGAATATAGAATCTTGGTCAATATAATCTTGGGAATTTTTTGAAGCTTTATTAACATGCTTTGTGAAAGACAATGCCGTTGTACTTGTGGAAAAGGGAAAAACCAGACTGCAAAAGTTCTCATAGTTGGTAAGTCTGTGCACTCCATTGGAATGAAAATCTTTATTTCTGAATTGGTAGAACTCGTAATGAAATATATGGGAACTTCTTTCCCTTGCCATCATAGCCAGAGTTGTGAAAATATGATGATTTGAAATTGACATTTATTGGAGTGGAAAACTAATCACTTGCCTACAAACTTCTAGACATACCCTTTCAATCCTTTGAAAAAGAAGTCCTTAACCAGTTGATAGGTTTTTAGGAACCCCAAGTGGCGTGCTATCAGTAAAGCATGCATTTTTAAGATTATATGATGTTTTCAACTGTGAATTTGGACACATCTTCAACCAATTTTTGTACTAGAGGGAGTTTCCTCTACATAAGAAATTGTCAGGTGTATCATGGCCATCAGACCATTGTTGGTTGGTTTGCTAAGTTACTGGGTCCTGCTGTCATTAATGATGTGCACCTGCAATTCAATTATGCTTATGACAAAAAAGGGATTCAAAAGACGTATGCCTTCTTGTTTTCTAGAGAGAGCATCAATGACTTAAGTTTTCTTAGAAAGTTTATTGCAATGTTTTTGTAACCCACGTTTGTATGGACAGTCTCTGTTCCAAAAGTGCAATATTTAAGGTTGCCATGGTTGGTTTTGACCATAGTTGAGAAAATCGGAATTGGATCGGAATCGGCTTGGGAGCAAATCGAATCGAATCGACAAAAAAAAAAAAAAATCGAAGAAAAGACATTTTTTTTTTGAATTTTCTTTTTTTCATGCATATCACAATGAATTAACACTATGCAAATCAAATATTAATATTGTAAGTGATACAAGCTCAAACTACACATGAAAATGGCAAGTGCTACAAGTTTAAAGCCAAAGTATTAAAGTTTTAAACTACTACACACGAAAGTGACAAAACACATCTTGTATTGCTTATAATATATAACAATACAAAATTACAAATTACAAAATGTGTCATGAGTCAATCAATGTCTTTGAATGCCTTTTCCCTTTGCCCTACTATAAGCTCTAGTCTCTCTTTGTTGCCTTGGTTGTGCCTCTTCTTGTGCCTTTGTTGCCATCTCCTCTGCTAGGTTTTCTAAGTTTTCAATTTCATCCATGTTGAAGAGAACATCTCGTTGTTGCTCCTCCTCTTGTGTGATCCAATCATTAGATGGATCAATCTCGTCTAGGTCAAAGGCCTCGGTACTTGTTCCTATAATTTTCTTATGGTGGAGGCGAAGGTTGTAATGAACAAACACAAGATCATTCAATTTTTCTTGTGTAAGCCTATTGCGCTTCTTGGAGTGTATGTGCTCAAACATACTCCAATTGCGCTCACAACCTGAAGCGCTACATGGTTGAGACAAAACTCTAATGGCGAAGCGTTGTAGATGGGGCGTATATGCACCAAAGTCCTCCCACCATAAATCTAGAAACAACCAAGAAGAAGGAAACTTAATAATTCACATGTAAAATCCTAAATTGAGATTATTTTTTAAAACAAATTCAAAAGACAAAATAAACAATAATTCAATGAGGGTTACCTGGCCTCATAGTTGACCTTGATCGAATGCACATTGGCGATGGGAAAAGGATGCCCTCACATTTCTTATAAGAATGCATCTCAGTCTGTATCTTAGCACTTATTTCTTCATCAGGGTACATGCGGTCAACACATAATCGAAGGCCCGCCATCACCTCATAGTCAGCATGGAACGTGCTGGAGTAAAAATTTTTGGGGTTGAGGTAGTACCCCGCTGCATGAAGAGGGCTATGGAGCTTAGATGTCCATCGCCTATCAATAATATCCCAAATGGGACCATATTTGGATTGGACATGTCTATAAACTGAGGCAATTGCCTCTTTTGCCCTATCCATAGCCTCATATATATATGCCATTGGTGATTCATCTCCATCAACAAGACGAAGAACCTTCACCAAAGGCTCTGTCACCTGAGAAAAAGAAAAAAATATTTAAATAAAATTTATAAAAATATTTTAAAATACAAGATTTGCAAAAAGAAAATATTTTAAAATTTAAATTAAAAAAATTATAATAAAATATATTAAAAACTTAGTCTTGTACCTTGATGGCCTCATTCATGGCTTGCCAGAAGGGCTCCTCAAACACATATTCATATATCTTGTCCCCCTCAGTGGAGAATCGGTATCTAGCAGCTTGCTCAGAATTCCACTCCTCGCTCACAAACATTTGCTTGAGTGACCCTCTTGCATTATAGATGCTTTGCAATGTCACGAAGTTTGTTGCAAAGCGTGTAACTCCAGGCCGCACTATCTCTCTCCCACCGGTAAATTGCCTCATGAGGTTGAGGACCCAAGAATGGTTGTAGATAAATTTTGTAATTGCCCTAGACTTTTGTACAACCTCGGACACCCAAGGTAATTTCCCAATGTCTTCGAGGAGCAAATCAAGACAATGGGCTGCACATGGGGACCAAAAAATGGTGGGAAATCTCTCCTCCAACAACTTGCCAACTGCTACATATGCTGCTGCGTTGTCCGTGATGACTTGGACAACATTCTCCACCCCGACCTCGATCACAACTTCCCCCAACAACCCTGCGAGCATTTCGGCACTCTTAACTTGCGCCGATGCATCCACTGACTTGAGGGATACCACTCCTCCTTCCGAAGAAACCAAAAAATTAATTAAGGTTCTTCCCCTGCCATCGGTCCACCCATCAGACATGATAGTGCAACCGTTAGTGCTCCACACCTTGTGTTGCTCCTCAAGAATAACCTTAATGTCATGCGTGCATTCATGAAGGAGAGGGCCCCTAATGTCATCATAAGTTGGCGGCCTAAATCCTGTGCCGCAAGCTGCGATGGCATCCACCATGCCTCGCCAGTATGGAGACCTTGCCGCATTGAAGGGAAGGTCAAAAAAATACCAAAAATTACCAATGGCCTTCCTGGCTGCCCTATGCCTCTCCTGGTTCCACGAGGCCATACCATCAAGTGTGGCTTGTGTCCCTGCCCCAAAATTGGACTCATCCATCTCACTCCTTGCTTGTGCCTGTGTTTGTGCAGTTGATGGACTCGAACTTTCATGCTGAAATCGCCTAAAGGTGTTGGTCCCACTAGTTGTTGTATGAGGCTGAGAAGAGGGGGGGGTTGAAATGGCTTCAAATGTTCTTTTCTTTATCTCTTTTTTCTCTGCTTTTCCAGTGATAACTGCCATGCATTCTCTCTCAACGTCAATTGGCACATTTGGGCATAATCTAACATTCTCACCCGGTTTCCTTGCCAAATGAAATTTGAAGCGATATACTCCTCCATGTATAATAGTTTTACAAAAGTTGCAAAGAATTTTTCCTTTCTCTTCTTGTTCTTCTCCATACTTCCATGCTATATCTTTTTTATCTTTTTTCCCTGACATTTTCCTGTGGCTGCACATAATAACAAATAACAACAAACAATTACTTAAAAAAAAAAAAACCCTACACCCTAGTTTGAACTTTGAACTTGAGGTTTAAAATTGTAGTGCAACTGCAAATCTGCAATGCTGAAAAGATGGACTTGCATACATATTTTCGGCAGCAAGTAACAATAAACAATCTTAAAAAAAAAAACTAAACCCTAGTTTGAACTGGCATACTTGTTTCAAGTTTTCAACTAAAACCCTAGTTAAAAAAAAACTAAACCCTAGACTTGCATACATGTTTCAACTGACAACAACTAACAACAAAGAATTACTTAAAAAAAAAACTAAACCCTAGTTTGAACTGGCATACTTGTTTCAACTAAACCCTAGTTAAAAAAAAAAAAAAAACTAAACCCTAGACTTGCATACATGTTTCAACTGGCAACAACTAACAACAAAAGATTACTTAAAAAAAACTAAACTCTAGTTTGAACTGGCAACAACTAACAACAAAGAATTACTTAAAAAAAAACTAAACCCTAGTTTGAACTGGCATACTTTTTTCAAGTTTCAACTAAACCCTAGTTTGAACTAGCATACTTGTTTCAACTAAACCCTAGTTAAAAAAAACCCTAGACTTGCATACATGTTTCAACTGGCAACAACTAACAACAAAGAATTACTTTAAAAAAAAACTAAACCCTAGTTTGAACTGGCATACTTGTTTCAACTAAACCCTAGTTAAAAAAAAAACTAAACCCTAGACTTGCATACATGTTTCAACTGGCAACAACTAACAACAAAGAATTACTTAAAAAAAAAACCCTAGACTTGCATACATGTTTCAACTGGCAACAACTAACAACAAAGAATTAAAAAAAAAACCTAAACTGTAAACCCTAGTTTGAACTTTGTTGCATTTGGTTTTAGACTTGGAAAAAAAAAATGCTTGAAAATTTGGGATAAGATTCAATAGAATAAAAGAAAAAGAAAAAAAATCAGTTTGCTTACCTCAAATGAATCCTTTCGGTAGATTCCTAGATGTTGGTGGTTGTTGGTAGCTGTCGGGATCCTTCAAACTCCAAAACAATCCGCTGTTGGTGGTTGTTGGTGACTACCGGATTCCTTCAAACTTCGAAAAATCCGTTGTATGGATGCGTTTTAGGGTTTTCCTTGGTGTGGTAGCAGGTAGGCAGACCTCTCTCTCAAGCTTGGAGGAAGAAAAATGAGACAAAATTAAAAAAAAAAACAGTATTTATCCCGTTTCCTCTACGCGTGCCGTCGTGGGCGATTTTTTTGCCAGAGAATCGTGATTTTTTGACAAATAGCGATTCCATTTTTTTGCCGTTTTTTGAAAAAGTCACCGATATTTTCACAATTGCCGATTCCATGCCGATTTTAATCGGATCGGCTCAGAATCACGATTCTGAGCCGATTTTCGTAACAATGGTTTTGACCTTAAAGTGTCTTCCCATCAAGTAGAAATACCATTGCTTGCTTGGATGTAATATGGCTAGCATTCCCTTCCCATGGGTAGACTTTGGCTAGTATTTTCCCTTGACCTGATGGTTAAAAATGCAAGAGACCTCCCTTCTTGCACCGAGATTGCATCAATTACCTATCCTAAACCATTGCACTTTTTTGCACTCATCAAAAAGATTTTGCGAAAGTTAGGAGTTGTCAAGAATGGTGTGGTGCACATAACTTCTTTGAGCCTCTTGACTGACTTGGTTGTTTCCACAGACTAGCCAAATATATCCTCCTTAAGAAAGATTTCAGTGGTGCAACAACGAAACTATAGCTCTAAATAAACTTGTAGTAGTATCCTTTGAGCTGAAAGATTAAAAAAGATGTTTCATATTCTTTGCAGTAATCGACTTGATGATGGATTTAATCTTGTTTGAATCTACTTTGTGTTAAAATATTTGTAATATGACCTTATCAGGCCAAGGTCATTAATGATGTATCTACGGGTGCTCTTGATGTAGCTTAAGGGCAAGTGATATGTAAGCCTATGGGCATCCTGATGTAAGCCTATGGGCATTCTATGTGTAAACCTACGGGCATATTTTTATGTAATCTTCATGTAATCACCTTTAATGATATTGGTTAATCCACCTTTATGGATAATATTGATTAAAGGTTATAATTTATTATTATTTTATTATTCTAAGTTAACCTTAAAGTCAAGTTAATGTCGGCTTGAGGTTAACTACTCATTGGGATTTTTGGTATCACTATAAATACCCTCCAGTGATTGATCATTTGTATCATAGTGTGTGATATATAAAAATATTGTGGGGGTGTATTCCTTCTCTCAAATTGTGTCGTTCATCACTTTCTCTGTTTTTCGGCTATATGCTCTTCTTCCTTTTTCTGCATATGATTGTGGTGAATGGATGCTTCGGGATGTTTCTGGAAAATATTGGAAATTCCAACATGGTATCAAAGCCAAAAAAAAGCAACTTCGCTCAATCACTCAAAAAGGCTGTATAGGGTAAACCGTGGCAGATATGGATGAATTGTTAGTTCCGTTGGATTCCTTGCGAAATTTTAGGGGGGTCATAGTTCAACACTTCTCACATTTTCATCATTTGATATCTCCTTTTTGCATAAAAAGATTTTGCCCTTTTCACTCCAAAATTCAAAATTTGAAATGGTTTCATGGAATATTTTGTTGCATGGTGGGAGAGTACGGGATGGCATGCAACTCTTTTGGTGACATTTTTTAGACAGTTTTTGTTTTCTATTTTCACTCTAAGGGTTCATTGGCAGATGACAGCGCAATGGTAGCGTGTTGGAGTTGTAAGCAGGGCATCCTACATTCGAGTCCTAGTGAGAGAGTAAGTGTTTTTTATTCATCTTTTGCCGATGAAGGAAGACAAATCTTGAAGTTGGGAGGATTTTTATTTTGTTTGCGTGCAAAGCGCATCAGTAGTGCGTTAAAGTTGGGAAGCATTGGTCATGTTTTCAAGTCATGGCTCTACAACATAGGTTGTTGTTTGCCCATACATTGTAATCAAGTTCTATATTCTCAAAGTCCCTTTTTCTTCCATGCAGAATGATGGCGTTGTGGTAAGAATCGTGCCTTTTTACCAGGAGGTTCCAGGTTTGAATTGCAACGACATTTGTGCTGTTTTTTTGGACGAGTAACATGCATTAAGTAGAAGCACCCTTGATTTCAAGGGCATATTCGTGCTGGTGGTGCAATGGTAAGATGCTATGGTGTGAAGCATGAGGACCCATGGTCGAGTCCCGTTGGCGACATAACCCAAACTTTGGGCATTATATATGTGTGTGTGTGTGTGTGGAGGCCAACCGACCCGATTCTGCGAAATGACGTGTTTTGATTTGTTGATCCTCATTGGCTATCTTATCGGTGATTGATGTTAGTAGAGGTAGCACATGGAGGTGACAAGTGGCGGCTTTTGATTGGTCGTTTTCTCTCCTAAGGTCTATCATTTAATTTTTTCACTCTCCTTTCAGTTGTAATATGCCCAATTGTCAAGAGGCCATAACTTTTGCATATGGAAGCGTTTTGGGCCTCCTTTTTTTTACACTTGAACAATTTTTCGAGTTCTATAGATTGGTGCCATCAGTTCAAGGACTTATTATTTTTTTCTTTGGAATTTTTTGTGCAAAAGGATACGGTTGGCATTCTTATTTTCGGTGTGATTTTAATTCCAATAGTCTATTGGCGTGACTATTGGCAATTTTCCTTGCCTCTAGATCATGTATGATTTAAAATCCTTTCTTTTGCAAGAAAGTCACAAGTTCAAATTTCATTCTCCTTTCATTTATCACAGCTGGTTTGATGTCTTCATAGAGCACCAAACACCTAACTCTAATTGAGATTTGGTCTAGTGGTTGATTAGCTGTACTATATTTGAGAGATTTCAAAATCTTTGGGTTAATTCCTTCTCTTTTCTCATAGTGGATGTTTGTTATAACTCCAACAGCTTGTTAATGTGGTGATTGGTTATTTTTTGGGCTGCAAGGGGAATAGATTTTAGATGATCAGCGCAAGGTATGCCCTGTTTCTATGGACCCTTTTAGCCATTGGGGTTGATTATTTAGTGACATGCCTATTGCTTCATGATTCAACTGCCTTCTCTTAAGATTGGGGGACAAATTATGGTCACCATAGTGCATCTTGAAGATCTTCTCATGAGAATCTCAGCATCTTGATCTAGGAGGTGGAGTTATGACTTCATATTTGGGAGAGGTTGATCTAGTTAATGTACCTTTGGCAAAGATGATAGCAGCGCCTGTTGGCCCATATGAACAAACATTCATTATGGGGTTAGAGTTGGGGGGGGGGGGTTTGGGGAGGGAGACGTATCATCTCTAATGTCTTCTCTCCTTGGTCCCTCAATTCAGATTATGGGGGATGTTAAAATATTTGTAATCTAACCTTATTAGGCCAAGGTCGACAGTGGTGAAGTACCTATGGGTGCTCTTGATGTAGCCTCAGGGCAAGTGCTATGTAAGACTTTGGCTATCTTGATATAAGCCTACGAACATTCTATTTGTAAGCCTACGGGCTTATTTCTATGTAATAAGCCTACGAGCATTCTTCTATGTAAGCCTACAAGCTTCTTTCTATGTAATAAGCCTACGGGCATTCTTCTATGTAAGCCTACGGGCTTCCTTCTACGTAAGCCTATGGGCATTCTTCTATGTAAGCGTTTTTTGGCTCCTTTTTTTTTTTTCAAATTGCACAGGTTTTCGAGTTCTACAGATTGGTGGCATTAGTTCAAGGACCTATTACTGTTTTCTTTGGAATTTTTTGTGCAAAATAGACCTGGTTGGCATTCTTCTTTTCGCTGTGATTTTAACTCCAATAGTCCATTGGCATGACAATTAGCAATTTTCCTCGCATCTAGATCATATATGATTAAAAATCCCTCTTTTGCAAGGTCACAAGTTCAAATTTCATTCTCATTTTGTTTATCACAATAGGTTTGATGTCTTCATGGAGCACCAAACTCCTAACTCTATCTGAGCTTTTTGGTATAGCGGTTGATTAGCTGTACTATATTTGAGAGATTTCAAAATCCTTGATTTTATTCATAGTGGATGTTTGTTGTAACTCCAACAACCTATTAGTGTAGTGATCGGTTATCTTGTGGGCTGCAAGGGGAGTAGATTTTGGATGATCAATGCAAGGTATGCCTTGTTTCTATGGGCCCTTTCTAGCCATTGGGGTTGATTATTTAGAGACTTGCTTATTGCTTCATGATTCAACTGCCTTCTCTTGAGATTGGGGGACAAAGTATGGTCACCATAGTGCATGTTGAAGATCTTCTCACAAGAATCTTAACATCTTGATCTAGGAGGTGGAGTTACGGCTTCATGTTCGGGAGAGGTTATCTAGTTCATGTACCTTTGGCAAAGAAAAGATAGTAGGATCCATTGGCCCATACAAGCATTCAGTAATTGGGGGGGAGGGAGATGTATCATCTTATTAGGCCAAGGCTGACAATGGTGAAGTAACTACGGGTGCTCTTGATGTAGCCCTAAGGGCAAGTGCTATGTAAGTCTTTGGGCATCTTGATATAAGCTTATGGTTATTCTATATGTAAGCCTACAGGCATCTATGTGTAAGCCTATGGGCATCTTCATGTAATCACCCTTAGTAATATTGGTTAATCCACCTTTTTGGATAATGTTTTTTTTGATTGATAATAGGGTTTTGAAAGGGTCCCAAAACCTTTTACAAATGGGTCAGGGAGAGGATCTCCACAGAGAGGTCTCCACAAAGTGAACATAGAACAGGAGATGATCCCATTGGGATAATCTCGCAAAATCGAAAAGCGGGACCATCTCGCGCAACACAAACTAGGAAAACCGGCTTATGGGAGCCCGAGAGAAACGAAAATTTACAACATAATTAAAAAACCTAGCTGAAGGGGGCCCGAGACATACGAAAATTAACAACTTAATTAAAAAACCCGGCTTGTGGTAGCCTGGGAAAAACCTCAAAAGGAGACACCCGTCTAGCACGGGAGAGCTAGCAATAACAGATTTAAAATTTAAAATTTAAAATTCAAAACCCCGCCCAAAATGGCCTGGGAAAGAAAGACCAACTGTCACAGTTTGAAACTAGGCATCCCACCCGAACAAAACAGCCAACACGAAACTGAAACCCAGAAACCTGCCTAGGAAAACCAGAAAACTGCTTAATATGAAAAACCCGTCTAGTGGGATCCCGGGAAGTGCAACTGAAAACAAATATTTCCATTAGCAGGGCATCGATGCAAAATTCGGGAAAATCCAAGAGCCCAACTGCAACAAATGAAGATCTCGTCCAGAAAGGCTCGGGACAAACTCAAACCTGCCCAGAATGGCCAGGGAAGCTATAAAACCCATCTAGGAAGGCACAGGAAACCCACACACTAACCCAAAAAAGAAAATCCTGCTAGAATAGTGCTGAATAAAAAAGCAGCAAGGTGAGACCTCTTCAGGCAACAAGGTCTCACTGCTAAGGAGATGAAATCACAGTTGAAGGTAAGAAAGCCCCGAAAAATCAGTCCACTGTGGCACTCCATGACTGGAAGGGATCAACTCACCAGGGACTGTCACCAAGAGATCAACTATAGCAGTAAACACGCACGCACAAGGCCCCCTCCAGACCAAAAAACTGCATAGAGGAAATCCATCAGACAGTCCACCGAGCAAGGACACCAACCAGCCCCACCATCAGCCCATTCCAAAGAGATCAATGTACTCCATCACTCGCAGTCGCATGAGAAACCCAGGGCCCATCCCCAAAGGCCAGAAAGATACAACAGGGAAAGAGACCACAAAATTCCTAGGATAGACATGAAAACCCACTTCAGGAGGCCCACACCAACCACAGCCAAGAATCGCTCCACTGCAGACGATAAAACCGTGGCCCTTCCCCAAGACCATAAAAAATGCAGAGAGCAAACCCTAAGCTGAGATAACACGGGAAAACAAAGCGGGAACCCCATTTTAGATGTCGAACCCCAGAAAGGAGCAGTGAAAGTGCCCCAGCGGAAAACAATAACACACAGGCCCCTCCAAAGCTAGAAAGGTCCGTCGGGACATTCTCCGAAACTCCATCTCCCGATTTGAGCCACCCGAAAACCAACCACCACTGAAGGCCACTATGGAAAGAAACTCAGGGACGAACCAACCAAGCATCTACAATCACATCAGGACGGGAAAACACAACCTGGAAGGCCCCAGGAGAATCCCGTAATAGTCTTGGAAACACAACATGGGTAACACAGGGTCATCTTGACTAGAAATTTGCAGGGGAGGGGGAAGCAAGGAATTCGGGATGGGGTCCTCCCGCCCTAAGCGGGAGACCTCCCCACTCCCCCCCACCTTTATGGATAATGTTGATTAAAGGGTGTAATTTATTATTATTTTATTATTGTAAGTTAACCTCAAAGTCAAGTTAATATTGGCTTGAGGTTAACTACTCATTGGGGTTTTTGGTATCACTATAAATACCCCCCAATGATTGATCATTTGTATCATAGTGTGATATATAAAAATATTGTGGGGGTACCTACGGGCAGCCACCCCTTATTCCTTCTCTCAAATTGTGTCATTTATATCTTTCTCTATTTTCTCTTCTATTTCACTCTTCTTTTTTCTGCATATGATTGTGGCGAATGGATGCTTGGGGATGTTTCTGGAAAATATTGGAAATTCCAACACTTTGCTTCCTCCATGGGACAATACTACCAAGACATTCTGCTTGAGGCAGATTTGGACTATTTTGCATAGAACTTATTTTCATTTAACAATTATAATACTTTATCCACAGGTTGCAAGATCATTTCTTGGTTTTTGCTGTAGACAAGTATATTGCCAAAAAGGATTAACACACTTTTTCACAGGACAGGTTTGAACACTGAATTCTTCAAGCTTTGACATGTAGGTTGGGCCTTGGTACCCCAACAAGGAATGACCAAAAACTGGTAGTGGTCTTCATGTAAATGAAAGGTTATCTTTGGTGTATCTCGTTCCTTAGTCCTAATTTGATGGTAAACATCGATCCTAATTTGATGCTTAGCAAAACACAGGTCTAAATTAGTAAAAACTATTGCACCATGTATTTCATTGTTAATAACGGGGACAAGGAAATGCTCCAAGGCAATCTTGTTTAATTCTTCATAATTCAAACGCATGAGCCAATAGGAGTCTTTTGTACAATGAATATTGTTGTTGAGAACATGTTCTGATTGGGTTGAATCATTTCTACATCTAACATCTACTGAACCATGCATTCATTTTCACTCTTTCGAGCATACAGATAATCTTATAGACAAATATTAAAAGGTTGCTTGCTGGTATCAATCAACTAGCACCATTATGCTTGAAAACTGGTTGGAGGCCTTGAGGAGTAGCTTGTAAACCTTGAGTGTGAGAATATAGTTTCCAAATCCTATATTGGGGGGGTTTTCTCCTCGTGGATGTACATTGAGAATAATTAAGCAACCATACTTGGGGCCTCCTTTTTGAGCATTTTCTCATTCTATCAGGACTTTTGTCAAATCATTTCTACATCTAATATTTACTGAACCATGCATTCAATTTCACTCTTTTGAGCATATAGACAATTATATGGACAAAATATTAGGAGGTTGCTTATTGATATCAATGGAATAGAATCTTTATTGTATGTAAATGGATAAGATATTTGATCCAGATACGACAATTTTCAAGACCCCTTAATACAGATACAGCTGGATACGGAATTATAAGAAGGCGTGTTTTCTTTTTATATTAAAAGAAAGAGCATACAGCATAAAAACGTTTATGCAAATATAAGGTTTATAAAGGATATTTTCATTAATTAAGAACAGAGTATTAGAGTGGATCGAAACTCCACTCTTAAGAGGAGAATTTTCATTTATTGATTGTTTATATATATATGTATAAATTTAAAAGTTATTTTAAAAAAAATTATATGTTCTTTTAATCTCATGTTATGGATATAGCTCTAGAAATGCCCAAGCCATATTTGGATGTATTAGATATATCGTGTATGGGCATTTATTCAGATACATCAGGATACCATATCTGTATA